>CAWUFW010001451.1:1410779-2821558 GCA_963921515.1 Calotriton arnoldi
CTACTAGTGGGCTGCAGCACTGATTGTGCCACCCACACAAGTAGCCTTTCAAACCTGTCTCAGGCCTGCCATTATAGGGCCTGTGTGTGCAGTTTACTGCCAGTTCAACTTGGCATTTAAAACCCTTGGCCAAGCCTTAAACTCCCCTTTTATTACACACATCACCCCTAAGATAGGCCCTAGGTAGCCCATATGGCAGGGTGCTATGTAAGTAAAAAGTAGGACATGCACTGGTAGGTTTTGCATGTCCTATTAGTTACAAACTCCCAAATTTGTTTTTCACTAGTGTGAAGCCTAATCCTCTCATAGGTTAGCATTGGGAATTCCTTAATACACTTTTAAGCTGTAAGTCCTGATTAGAAAGGAATAGCTGCATCATGTTTTATATCTTTGGAATACTTATGATAAATCCGCTTTACTGGTAAAGTTGGATTTAACATTACTGTTTTAGAAATTCCACTTTTCGAAAGCAGACATTTCTCTGCTCTTACTGCTCTGTATGCCTGCAGCCTGTCTCCAATACACGTCTGGGGTCAGTGACAGCTATACTTTGTGCATTCCCTCTACACAGCCACAAGCACAGGAAGGGTAGGTGTGACAGAGAACTAATTTGCATTCATCTGCATTCTGATAGCTCCTTCTAGGCAGGAAGAGGGGGGAACTGACACTTACACCTGAATAGGCAGTGTCCTGTTTCCCACACAAAGGGCTGATTACCCCCTACTGATAGTCTGGAGCCAGGGATGGGAAGAAAGGTCCTGTGTGCACTTCAAATACTCTTCTTTGAAGTCACCCCCACTTCAAAGGCACAACTGGGTATAAGTACTGGGGCTCTGACCATAACAAGACAGTACACTACAGGACCTGTGAAGAACTCTGCCAGGAGGAAAGACTGCTGTGCTACAAGGATTTCCACTCTGCTTGACTGCTGCTCTGGATGAACTGTTTTTCTGCTTTGCTGTGCTGCCCCACTGCCTGCTTATTTCTGTCCTGCTGAGAACAAGGACTGGACCCATCTCACTTAAACCCAGAGTGACTCCATGGGCTTGCTGGCTTGCCCCCTGTTCTGAAATCTCAGGGCCATCAAAGGCTTCCTTCAACCCAGAAATAGCACCTGGTCTCTGCCATCTGTGAGTCCTGCTCTGCCAAGTGATGGCAATCTAGTCCTGGGCCCTTGAAACGTGGTTGCTGCTATGCTGATCCATCAAAACGGAGAAATTGACGACTTTGCGCCAATCAGAACAAATTAATCAGCCATTGACGCCGATGCGGCCGCCGCTCGACAACATCACTTCAACGGACTGCGCAGCTCAACAACAATGAATTGCGCGACTCGATGACAGCACATTGCCAGCCTCATAAAGGGGTTCGTCGACGAAGCCTTCATTGACTGCGTGGATCAGAACCGATGCATTACCTGCATCAACGGGATCGACAGCGCCTCACCTCCTCTGCTCCACGTATCGAGTCTTTGACATTCATGCTTCCTCCATCCAAGGTACTTTTTCAACAGGATCTGTGTGAGTCCTGTAGCCACCCTGCCCTCCATCACAATCAGCCTGAACTTTGGATTTACCCAGGTCTAGCATGACCAGATGTCCCCGATTGTCGCCTTATGACTCTAAGTACGAAAATTTGATTTAACTCTGGCTGTTTTAATTGTCATATCGTCCCTAATATTTTACCTGATTGTGAAAATTTCTCCTTTTCCATCACGCTCTCTACCATCCATACCTTTTCCGGTATTCTTATATATCGCCCCCCTGGAGTCCATGGACAACTTTTTAAAGTTTTACCAGAAATTGTCGCCAACTTGGCAAGCTCCCCCTCCAATTTCACTTTAGTAGGGGATCTCAACTTGCACTTTGATGACCCCTCGGACCCAGTAGTGTCTGACCTAGTCCAGAATCTCCTAGCCATTCAGATGAAGCAAAATGTTAATGGCCCCACCCATGAGAAAGGGCCCCTCCTAGATCCTATCTTTTCTAACAATAGCGATCCTTCAGTAGGAGACCCGATCCCAGTGCCATGGTCAGATCATTTTCTGATCCCCTTCTCCTGGGATATCCCGAAACCCCCCCTTGTCAGCGGCACGACCAGCAGCTGGAAACGTTCCTGGTCCAATCTTTCGTTGGACTGTTGGAGCTCAACTTTGAAAAACACAATGCCTACTTTAGACTCCCACTGCCGCGTATGATAAATTTAACCATTGGATCGATTCCTCCCTGGACCTAGTCATACCTAAGAAATGAATTCATAAAAAAGTTAGGAATAACCCCTCTCCGTGGTACTCCCCCAAGCTGCATGAGTACAAACAAACCTGCAAGAGACTTGAGAGGAAATGGAGAAGAGACTATGATGTAATAAGTAAACAGAAATATAGGGACTCCATAAAAACATATCAATCTAAAGTGAAAGATGCACAGGCATCCTACTATGAGGAAAGAATTAACTCAGTCTCAAACTACCCCGCGAAATCTTCAAGATTGCAAAGAATCTCCTAAAACTGCCTGTCATGCATGCTCCCCACGAGGGGTCTCCTGCCCAGTGCGATGAACTGGCAGAGCTCTTTTCTAATAAAATTCAGGATATCTACAATTCTTTTCTCCCTCCTGCCTCTCCTAATAATCTGTCGTTGATGGAGGACTCTGTGTCCGGTGAGCACTCTCTCAGGGAAATCCCCTTGATGGATATGGACACTTTAGTTAACATCTCTGCCTCGGTAAAATCCGGCTCTCCCAGTGACCCGGCATCCCCTCAATTTCTAAGTAAGGCTGGGGAAGTAGTCTTCCCAGTGATACTGAAGTTGATTAATTCCTCTATCTCGACCGGACTAGTACCGCCACTGTGGAAACACACCATGGTAAAGGCAATATTGAAGAAACCCAGGCTTAATTCCGACATTCTTGGAAACTACCGCCCCATCTCCCTTCTCCCTGGGATCAGTAAAATGCTAGAAAAGCATGTAAATTCTGTTATTTCTACTTTCCTCGAATCCCACAATGCACTGTACCCCTCGCAAACTGGATTCCGCCCCCAATATGGGACCAAAACTGCTCTATTGGCAGTGGTAGAAAAGTCCAAAAAGATTATCGACCAAGGTGGATCGACAGCTATCATCCTTTTGGACCTCAGTGCCGCTTTCAACACTGTCAACTATGACATCTTGATACGCAGACTGAGGAATGTTGGATTATCGGGCGGTGTTATCACCTGGCTGCAGTCCTTCCTTGAGGATAGGACCTTCCAGGTTTTTGAAGGAGACAATATTTCAAAACGTATCTCACTTAGCTGCGGCATCCCTCAAGGCTCGTCTCTGAGCCCGACGCTGTTTAATGTTTATATGAGCCCCCTGGCACAGATTGTCCTCCCTTTCGGGGTTGAAATTGTCACCTACGCCGATGACACACAAATAGTGGTGGCCTTAAACCACCCAGAAGACACCTTGCCCTGTCTAGGTCCCTGCCTGAAAATCCTCCTATCTTAAATTGAATGGAGACAAGACGGAGCTTATGCTGTTGGGTAATTCACCCATTTTTGACAATGGATCAGCATGGCCAAGCTGTCTCGGCCCCCCGCCCATGCCCAAAAACCAGATTAAAGGTTTGGGCATGTGGTTAGATCGGTCACTCACATTTGATCATCAGGCGACGAAACTGGCCGCTTCCTGCTATGGCATTCTACGAATGCTCCGCAAAGTCCTCCCGCTCCTCCCCTTTTCAGCAAGGAGACTCATGGTCCAGGCCTTGATCCTCTCCCACCTCGATTACGGAAACGCTCTGTATCTTGGAGCCCCAGGGGCAACCGCAAACAAATTGCAAGTTATTTAGAACTGCGCAGCACGTATGCTCCTTAAGATTCTCAATAGTCACTCTGCAAGACCTGCTCTGAAGTCCTTGCACTGGCTCCCGATTATGGAAAGAATAAAATTCAAGTCCTTATGCATTGCTCATAAGTCTTTCTGGAAGAAAGGCCCTTCCATCATCCGTTCTATCACCTCCCCCTATCATCCTAATAGATGCCTCCGATCAACCAACCTCTATTTTGCCTCTGTCCCTAAAATTAAAAGGATGAGAAGTGGTGGCCGGTCTTTCCACTACAATGCTGCCAAGGTGTGGAACGCTCTCCCCCTCCATTTACATTCAGAACCCAACCTCCTGTCCTTCCGTAAACTTTTAAAAACATGGTTCTTTCAAACCTCCATATACTAAGCTGCTGTGATCTATCAGGTGCCTCCGCCAGCGCTGGGACGCCTACGGGTAGCCATGCGCTTTACAAATACTCATAACATAACATAGTTATTGGATTTTTGTCATTTTGGTCTTGTTTTACTCATGGAATTGTAATCTAGTTTTCTAACCCCTTGTGTAGTATTTTTGTCGTGTTTTCATTGTAGTGATGTGTGGGTGTGTTGCACAAATACTTTATACATTGCCTCTTTAGATAAGCCTGACTGCTCTGTGCCAAGATGCCAGAGGTTGAGCACAGGTTATCTTTTACTGTGTATCTAGCTTAACCTGACTAGAGGGATGATTCCTGCTTGTACAGGTTGCATATTCTCACAACCAGACACCCCATTTCGAACACCATGACTTTAGAGAATGAGGAGAAAATGAGGGCAGAAGAGGGAACAAAGATGAGGTGTCCAACATATTTTTCTTTAAAGGAACAAAAGTCAGAATTAAAAGCTGCCACAGCTGAAATCATAGATGATTTATACAAGGAAACTAACCATAACACACAATATATGAAAAGCAACACATTGTAAATAAGCTTAAATAAGTTATTCCAACACTATTATGAAATTTCAACACATTATAGAAGAAACAGATGTAAGGGGTACAACTGGAAGGCTAAGCATGTGCCATAGCCGAAATATGAAAGTGTGGGAGCAGCAGAAAATTGTCAAAATGAAGATTAAATATCCAACAGTTTTATCACCACAAGTGAAGAAGACAGCCATGAAAATATTTATGGTATATAACTAAAGAACAAGAATAATGATACACCAGAGAGCAGAAATAGCACTGTTAAAGAGAAAAATAGCACAACAGTGTCCCTCACCAATTCAGACAATCCACAAAAGCATAACATCCCATGAATAGTCAAAATTAAATGCCACAGTAGAATGAAACATAAAGTCGCTGTGTTGAGGTTCCAATTAACTCTACTCATAATAGAACTAGACTTGCACTGGCTTCTAAATCTGGCAAACAAATAAAAAATATCCATGAATGATCCAAGAAACACCTCAACAATCAAGAGCCCCAATCAAATGTCACACCTGTAAAAAAATGACATGAAGGTCAAAATAAACCTTGACTGTCCTGGAGATTGGGATACATAATGGTTCAATGGGCAGACCTCCAAATTATTACAATATTCTAAATTCCTGTGCCTTTAGAGGACCATGATTTTGTAGGAAGAGGTCTGGGAAAATGCTCCTTGAGGAAATTCATGATGAAAATGAAGCAATTATTAGGAAACTTTTATCCTTATCTAGATGCTTTCAGCTCCTATGCTTTAACAAAACCTGCAAAAATCAGACAACAAAAAGAAAGACTAGAATACAGCAGACAAACTTCTAAGTGTCGATGGAAAATTCTTGACAGGGAGACAGCAGAAACATACAGTGACAAGTTAAAGGAAAACAAGGAAATGAGAAGGGAGCAGCTAGGACACTGAACCTGTGTAATAGGTAAGGGTGGGCAATAGATTCTGCTGCCACCGGCGGAGTTGACAGTTTTGGCGACTCCGTGTTACGCATGCAACATGGAGTTCCAGTCAAATTCTGCCAACCGCCGCGTGGCAGAGTTTTTCTCGTGCGCTGCTCGCCAATGGTAAATTGGTGTGCGTGAGCAAGATTTGCGATCCGCTATGGAGATTTTCGGTCGCTTAGAAGGCACACAGCAAGATTACCCCAGCGCGGGCGGTTGTGAGTAGAAAATGTACTCGAGCAGCAGCAAAATCAACTCGAGAATCAGCATCCTCTGGCACGCCACGTGGTGCCGTCCGGGGAATCTCGTGGAGTTTTCATCTAACTGCAACGCATCAGCACTATGCTCACACCCTTTCTGGACAACTCCCTCTCTTCTGTGACCTTCCCAGATGCTTGAAAACATACAACTATCCTCCCATTGCTGAAGAAACCCTCCGTGGACCCTTCAACACTCACCAGCAAAAGACCAATCTCCTTGCTACCATTCCCAGCCAATGTATTAGAGAAAATCATCAACAGATGCCTCACTGAATACCCGAAAGAGCACCAAACCTTCAACACCAAACAGTCTGGTTTAAGACCCAACCATAGCAGATTGTTGTTTGGAGGGTAACATAATGGTACCATGTAAGTGCTTTATCGCATAAACATCACTATGTTCAACTTTCTGTCCACCTTATCTGGCACAACGTTTCTAATGGTGCCCTGAAACCGTAGGGCTCAGACAGTCATCACCTTATCTTCTTAAGAGGGCCTGAGGAATAGTGCTGCAATGGAAATCACTTTGAACTTAATATAGGCTGGTCACTCCTGAGAAGACGCGACTCCCGGATTAAGCAAAGCACAACCCCTCCCCACCCTGAGGCTCCCACAGGAGATTGATGACAGGTAAGAGCTTGTCTGAGGAACTAAGCCCCTTGAACTTAATATTCAGTATTTTCATCCTGATGGTCAATTAGATAGGGAGCCTGGTTGAAGTGTGCTTGGAAGGTTCAGTCCCAATCAGTTGAACATGTTTTGCTTGCAAACCTATCCCTGACAACGTTGTTCCCTGGAGTCTGTGTTATCCTCTTACCCTTAAACCACTCCCCTTAAACAAAAAGTAAAGAAAAGGGAACAATACATTACCACCAACTAGGTCCACTCTGCTCCTGAAACTGGAGCACCCCTCCCTGCACATCAATGACCCTCAGCCAAGTCTGTGAGATTACACACTAACTGTACTGTGTGCTCAGCACAGCGGTATCAGTTAGGACATTGTGCTGTCAGAGTTCAGGGACCCCTCAACTGGGCTACCATCATGTTGTTCTGTGGTCATTTTCCCCGTATGTATTCTGGTTATCATGATCTCCCTCTATCCAAGGGGAGTGCCTTACACAATTGAGCCACACTTTCTGATACCTGGGACTCAATTCACTCACTCAGGGTGACCAGGCATCTGCAAGCACACTAACAAAGTGCCTCCTTTTGTCCCTTGAATATCAGGCAAAATGGGGAGTGGAGAGCCATCAGGCCTTTACATTTCTGACATAGGACTGGATGTCCTGGGTTGTTGTCATTCCTGGTTAGGTCTCGTAGCCTTTTGTTATTATGCTTCAATCTGTCTTTAAGGTCTTTGTGTTTCTGCAGAAGATCTACATTTTTTCTTTTTAGGAAGAGTATCTGATTACTCATGTGGTGTTGCTTTCAGATCCATCATTGACCATCTTCTCTGACTGTCTTCTTTAGGTCATCCTCTCTGTCACCTAGTGCCCTTACATATTTCTGCAGTTTACTGAGACACATCTTCAGATCCACCCTCATAGTGCTGACTTTCTCTTCTATTTCCTTCAAATATTGTTGGAAGCACCCTTGAGATGTGGATGCCGAAGAAACTGCGTCTCCCAGTATTTTGGGGAGAAGGAAATTGTACACTTTCTCCTTGTAGCTCTTGACATTCTTCACATCAGCATTTCTTTGATCAATGGATTTCTCTAATCTTTATTATCTGCAATATCATCACTGAGATTCGAAGCTTTAGGTGGCGTGCAATGTAAGGGCCTCCAAAAGTTGCATTGGTGAGCCAGACTAATTAGGCACCTATGTGACTTAGCATGTTCAGGTTATTGGTGAGGTTTCCCTGGGAATACAATGTCGAGGTGCACCAAATACAACCTCATTTACTCTAGAGGGAATACAAGTTGAAACAGAGTCAATGATCCATGGTCAGGGCGCCATGTGTGTCCCAAGGGAGAAACTGAACAGATGCCAGTACTGGCCTAGCTGAATAGATTCACCATTTGGTGTGGGCTCCTCTGACCTGCAAAAATTAGTTCCCAGGTGCCTGCAGGCCTTATTGGATACACTGACGTCTGGTTTAGACAGAAGAGTGAAGGGTCCACTTCAAATCATCGGCAGAGCACAGTCCAAGGTGTTCAGTGTTGGAGCCCTGGCAGGAGGAAGGGCTTAACGTAGAAGCCCTCCAGAAATAAAATGCAAAAAAGGTGCTAAAGGCAGGCACGGGGCCTTCCCTCAGTTGATACACCAGAAGGAGACATGCTCTCTCCCAACTTTCAGCTCCTCTTTGAACTTTCTCTCTTTTTCAATGTTCCCCTTTTGTAACGTTTCTCCCTCTTCTCTGCCTACCTCTACCTCTGTCTTTCACTACCCAGTTTCAGCTTATGGATTTTTGTGACACAGGCAACACATATTTTTACTGCTTTGGTGTAGTCTTTTTACTGAACATTTAGAATATGATTAAGCATTGTTTGCAATCATGTGGGCTTGATTTAGCAGCAAAAGGGCAATAAAATGCTAAGTTGCTCTAGACAGGGGTCCACAAAATATGCACTAAACAAATTCATAAAATGTCATTTTAGTCCACTCTGAGTATAGGTGGATGCCCTAGTTCAGTGCACCTCTTGGAGAGGGCCCTCAGCGCTCAGAGATGGTCCTCCATCCACCCCCACGATCTTCAGGTTTGGTGTCAGGTTAGTCCTCCTGCACATTCTAGTTCACCTTCCCCAGGTCAACGATGGGCCCCTCTTACCATTGGGGAACCCCCACTCTGATCTCCAAGCTCAGGTCATGAAGACCCTGACTCTCGGCAGCCAACCCTTTCCTTACGCGGGATGCATAGTGGTCCAGGCTCCACACTTCTCACGTTCAAGAAGCAGCCAAGGCGGTGATTACAAACCTCAGCGTATATTACCAGCTGCTACATTCTACCAGGCATGTGTGACCCACTGAGTACCCAAAAAACATCCCCAAAGGCTGGCAACTTTTTGCAGCCCCATCACAGAGTCCACTGTCTCCTGCAAAATCTAAATCACTATTAAATTCTCACTTCTAAACCGAAAACACACCTAGGTAAGAGTTTCTTTTGCCCTGCAAGGCATGTGTCACAGAAAGATTTTGCTACTAGATTTTCCTATTTATTTGTAATATTCTGCTCACTGTGTTTTACGCCTCTAATCTCACTAATAACCCTGGGCAGTGAACTCTTCTCCGTAACCGGAGTTTGCTGAGTTTTCTGCACTCCACGCTCCACGGAGCACACGGAGTTCCCAAAAACGGCGCTACACAACGTCAAGTTGGTGAGCAACAACAAGGAAAATCCACCTCCTGGTGAGATTTTTCCTTGCTCGCACTCGGCAAGGTATAGTTGGCAAACGTGAGTGAGGAAAATCAACCTCCTGACGAGATTTCTCAATGCGGGTAGTTGGATTTCTCAATGCGAGTGGTCACACCAGGTCGTGACCACACACATTGAGAAACTTTCCGTTCACGTTGAGAAAGCTGCCGCTCAAGTAGATAATCTACTTGAGCAGCAGAAAGGATGCTGCGCCCTCCTGCGCTGCGCATGGTGCCATTCGCGATGATTTTACAGCGCAGGACAAACACCCAGCGCTCAAAATCACCGCAAACCGCATGACCCTATAACACTCTGCCGCTCGCAGAACTCTGCGTAGCGCGGTGGAGATTTTTTGTCACTTCGTGGAGTTCCGCATAACAGAACTCTGCGAACTCTGCCCAGGCTTACTCATTACATAATTTCAAAACCATTTTTTTCAGAAGTGTCCGTGGTCTCACTAGGCATAGTTTACATGAACGGTTCATGGGCTTGAATCTCAGTGATTTGGCTCGACCCCTATAAGGTCAAACAAATTCACAGTATAAAATATGAAACTGCACTTATATCTCTACAAAACTGCTATTTTATGGTAGAAAATGATGTAGAAAAGTTGCTTTATTCCAACTGGGACGAATCTATGCTCGACTTTCAAGATAACCTCTGGTTATGCAAGTAAAATGCAAATGCTTCTTATGTTGATATCCTGAATATGGAGGAGACGTAGGCCTCCACTACCTCAGTAGCGGCCGGTGGTGGGAGTGCTGCCGGGCAGTGACGCGGGGCGGGGGAGGGGCAGGGTGGGGGGGTAGTAAACTACGGAATACGGCCACACTGAGGTAAGTACACAAAAAAATAAATGAAACGAATTTCGTTGCTCGCGCTGCATCGCCAAATTCGTTTTTTGTTTTTTTTGTTTACTTACCTCAGTACGGCCGTATTCCGTAGTTTACTACCCCCCACCCTGCCCCTCCCCTGCCCTGCGTCACCGCCCGGCACTACTCCCACCACCGGCCGCTACTGCACTACCTATGTTGCACACCTTCGTATAACATTATTGACATACCCTGTTTCATTTTCAAAATATCTACAACACTGTTTTAGGCAAAAATTTACAAGTACTACTAATCTATCAGAAACGCAATTAAGAATAATTACAAAACATTGTTCTGCGCAGTATTTAATTTGCTTGAAAACATCAAAATCTGTGTATATTAATTTCAAGAGGGCTGCTAATGTAAAAGCAAATAATTACTGCAAGAACAAGTTTCTACCGTGTAAGTCACAAAGTTCAAATTCCATATTTAAATTGTTAGCTCATTAATAAAATACGCTTTAATCATGCTAGCTTTTTATTTGAAAAACTGTTCCTTCTGTAGCAGAACCGGAGAGTTTTGACTTGGCACAGCCAAGAACGCTTCAGGCTAAGACGAAAACATATTAATTTCATTTAAGGTTCTGGGCGGGAAAGATGATTGAAATCAATAAATCATTAGGCGAATTAGCATATATTTATGAAAAGGCTCCATGTACACAGAAAACAGATAAACATAATATTCTTTGATTCCGGACTGTTCCACGTCACGTTATTGTGCAAATATTCAGCATAAATAACTAATGTTCTGTTGAGATGTGGCTTGTCTAAATAGAAAGTGAGTGAAAATTCGCAGTATACCCTATGTGCCCTTGCCAACCTTTTTGTCCCTCGCTGCAAGTATTACTCAACAGCATATGGGACAGGGCTTGTGACTTTTTCAATGCCAAATTTATTGACAATCTAGCTGTTCGTCCAGCAAAATCACGTCTAGGAAGAACAAATTGTTTGTGAGATGGGTGGATGGTAGTTGGTAGTGCTTGGTTTCCTAGCCAGCAATTGCTAGCATCATAGCTGTCTTCTTTGTGTGCTAATTTTTATTTTCCTCATGCTGCTTCTTTTTGTACAGTACGGTAAACTTCGATGGAAGTTTAGAAAAGAGTTGTAGGCATCTTTATATGGCAAAGAATTTGCCACGAGATTATAACTAAACCCTACATATGAGCACTTCTAAATATGTAGTCTGGGAATCACTCTGTAGGAAGTAGACATCATTGAAGGACAGGTTCCATGCTTCAACAAGCATTTGCAATGCAATAGGTCTCGCATTTGCGAGAGTTTAAGCTAATAGCATTGTAAATGACAATGCCTTTTATTTATCAGTTTTGATAATTAACACATAAATAAAAGGCATTGTCATTTACAATGCCAATAGCTCAAACTCTTGTAAAAGCGAGGCCTATTTAATTTCAAAACAAGTGGCCGCCACTGTCCTGGGCTGCTTGGAAAGTGAAAGCGCACATGGCGCACTGAATGTTTCAGGAAAGCATGTTGTGCCTGCAGTAGGAGAAACTCATTAAAGAAAATAGTTCTTACAGGCTAAATAAGACATACCGTGTAACAACAGAAGTAAAAGGGCCAGTCCTCATGGGAGGTTACAAATGAAGACAAGGCGGTACTAAGGAGGTACTAACAAGCCTACTAACGAATCAGAAGCCAGCATTTATGAAGGACATTGACACATGCCAATGACAAATATGGGCGGAGAGTGGGCGGGGCTTCAAGTCTATACTCGAATACAGCATTCCTCGCAGAGCAGCGCATACGCTTCCGAGGCTTGACCTAAAAAGATAGCTAATCTAAGGGATCATTCTCTAGAAATGCCGCTATACTAAGGAACTCTATACTCACTCAGGTCAAGCTTCTCCCATTACTCTTTTCAAGAAGGACCTAAAACAGGGACATAGGCCCCTGCAAACCCTGCAGTGCAGGGTGGGCCCCAACCCTTCAGGGGGGTATTCAGCCCATGGCCAAAGAATACCTGTTTGATATGGAGAGACTCAGGGGATGCTCTTCACATTCTGCGGGGATTATTTTGCATTCCCACTGAAAGGTTATCTAATCAGTCAATCCTCTGATGCCCCATGTCCTGCGCTTTCTAGTATCTGATTTCTGCTTCCTCCTCCCATCAAACAGTAACTCCCTTTGAATACTCAGATTTTTTATTACTCCCACCTCTCTCTCTTTCCACGGCTGTTTCTTTTTCTTCTTTCTTATCATCTCATTTCTCTCATATTGTGAAACAGATACTGCTCTAACTTGTTTCCTATATTCTTTTTTAATTATTGTGTTCATTTGTTGATATGAAAATGCACTATTGGTCAAAATACTCAAAGCGCTTTGTCTTGACTCCTTCTGCCGGTCAAGCCTGCCCTAGATAAAAACGAGTTTTGTGGAAAGATCACCTTAGAAACCTAGCATACTATGACTAGTGTCGTTCTCCTCCTCACAGAGTTGAGGGTGGCATGGGCATTCATGTTATTTGTTGGGATAACTCCTCTCTTGTCTCGCTCAGTGCTGCAGCCACCCCTTGACTGGGCGAGGGACCAGTTTAATGGGAGGGCATTTCTTTTCAGTACTAGGCATCCGTATCTTCCACTCCAACTCAGACCTATTAGATGGAAAGCGGACTTCGGCGGTTACATCCCTCTGTGGTCAAGTTGGTATTTGGCGGTCTCTTCCATTGTCTGTAATGGGACACATAGCAGTGGCAAAAGTGGTAATGCTGCCTCGCACCTTATATATCTTCGCTAAACTCCCTGGTTCCTCCCTCAGAAATTCTATGGAAGGTCCTATCGTTGCTTGCCCTGTTTAAGTTGCACCTCCCAGTTGAGCAGCAAGGGCTTGGCACCCCAAACTTTGAATATTATTATCTGGCAGCCCAGCTTCAATGGTTAGCCTGCTGGTTAGCAGGGTTGTCCCTCAATGAAACTTGTGCCACTAGACCATATCTTGGTCTTGCAGATGTATTAGTGCTTTTGGATCCCAGAGTGGCCCCTCATGCAGACCTTCCTAGTCTTCTCTCAGTTATGTTACGTTGCCTGGTTAGAGGTTTATTTATTACTAGAATCACTGTCCCCAATGCTCCAAGGATACCTCTCCTGAGCCTACCCAAACCAATATGGTATCTAGAGGGTTGTGAGTTACACTTCTGGACCAAGCTGGAATCACAACACGGGCTGATCTATGTCTGGATGGCCAGCTTCTGCTGTTTTTGGAGCTCGCTAAGCAGCTTGGTCTCCACGAGGGTCAGTTCCTCACTTATGGTCTAATACAGCATGCCCTTAGGAAGACCTAGTCAATAGTAGACTTGGAACTAGCCACACATATGTTGATGAACTCCCTACATACCTTGGGCAATAGCTGTAAACGTATTACTTGGATCAACAAAGCCCTGATTACTCACACAGGTTTCCTTACAAGCTACACAGGATATATGGGTGGCCGAGTTTGGTATGGCCCTGCATCACAAAGAGTGGGCTAGAGCCCTAGAGTACCTGCAAAAGGTTTACTGCGATGCCAGGCTGAAGCTCATACAACTTTATATATACTGCATAGAGCTTACCTCTCTCCTGTACGAATAGGTAGGGTATTCTCAGGGGCCTCAGATTTCCGTGCCATGTAGAAAGCTAAAGCAGCGGACTTTAACCACATGCGCTAGGATTTCTCTTGTTTGTGGATGTATTTTACTGAGGTGATGAGTTGACTCTGGGCGGTCACCAAACTTTCTGTGATAGACTCTTGGAAGGCTTCTTCGCTTAGCATTTGTAAGAAATCTGATTTCCCATTTTCTCAATGTAGCATCAGTGCTTGCAAAAAAAAAAAAATGACCCTACATTGGAAGAGCACACACCCCTCCATCTGCACATCAGGGAGCCGGTCTCTACAACTATGGGTGGCAGTTGAGAGTATGGCCCTTCACAGGAAAGAGGCTAAGAACCTCTGCTGATGGGTGATGGTGGCTGACTGGGACAAATTGATGTCCGTGCTGACTGACGCCCCAGATGAAGCGGACTCTTCATCCTGAACACCTCCCCTGCCCTGTAATCACACTGCCCCCCTTCTTGAGAGCACAGTAGTCACGGCCGAAGCCGGTCCTAGCAACCAGCTCCGCCGCCCCGGGGGGGGGGTAGGGGTTGCTAGTCGGAAGCACCGCTTATTTGTCACAGGGGGCCGATATTGCAGCTATGCTGCAAAACCGGCCTCCAGTAACAAAAACAGCCCCCCAGGAGTCCAGAACCGGCCCCCACCCTGGCGGCCCACCGGGGAAACGCCTGGTGCCCACTATGGGCGGTACGGCCCTGACAGTAGTTGTCCATTATCCCCCCCCTACCTCTTCAAGTTGTATTCATTGTGATGTCCCCCACATGCTACACTTTTCACCTGTCCATAGGTTTGGAGCGCCACTCCACTCCACTCCACTCTCAAAGTCCTTTTTGTTTTCTTCGATGATTCATTTCCTCCACTTTGCTTGTTTGTTGCGTTGTATCACTGCAACTCGAGAAGCCACACCCTTAATTAATCTGGTCTCAGGGTTTCAGCCTGTGGTTAATGCACCCCTCTCCTCTATAGATGGAGACTTCCCAGCTGTTCAATTTGCTGTATTCCCTATTATTGATTTATACTGGACGACACTCCGGTTTGTTCTGAAGCATGTCTATGAACCTGCCAATAGTAGTCGTTGCAATTACTGTTTCACTCCTGTCTGTACTTGGATGCACAAAATGTCAATAAAAACAATGTAAAAAAAAAAGAGGAGGTGTGTGTTATTAAGAGGCAGGTTCCGGTATTGCCTTCTCTGGTCTGGGAATGTACTGGAAATGTTTAGCATACTCAGGGCCATTGAAACTATGCAGCAATGTAGGAACAAATCATGTAGCAAGGTTGACAACATTATGTGGCAAGAACTGGCGATTTATGAGTCATAATGTAGCACATTCTTTGGAAATATCTTATCCTTATTTTGGTCTTTTAACATTGTTTATGCTGTCTCTAAAAGGCTGCACCTCATTAGCATCAGTTTACCACCTGAACACAGCAATCCGTACCTGAAAGCTCACTTGTTAACCTTCGCAAATGTCTTGCCACTGAGCGGAACCATGTGCGGTACTTTTTTTTGTAACTATTGAACCGTTTGAGTAAGACCCCAAAATGTTTTTGGTGAAATCTGTAAATTATGTAGCAGATGGTGGCCTATGCAGTAAATGGGGCAAGTCCAAAATTATGCACAAAATGTCTACTACACCGTTAACTGGACATTTTTCTGTTTTTGTAACATTAACTGGAGACATTAGATGAACACTGTAGGTTATGCTGGAGAATACAACTCATGTAAGATACTATATTATGGTTCTTAGCACCATTAATGAAAAACATACAGCAAAAAAGTAGACACATCACACATGCCATAGAATAAATCAACTGAAGTAGTCGTCGTGAGCTCAAATCGACAAGTTCTGGGGAAAATTAGCGATTCATCTCCTCCACATAGGAATGTATTTAAATCCTTTGATGTTACAAATTCACTACACAACAGGGGCGAAACGCAGGCCCCTGCAGCCCCTGCAGATCAACGGGGGCCCACCCTATACGGGGCCTTAAATCTAAAAGAGGGCCCCATTCAGCCCAAAGTCAATCACATTCTTGGGTTGTGGAGGGGTCTTCTTGTCTTACGCCATTGCGACATTAACTAACATCAGAACAAGGGAACACAGCTCACTAAACAGAAAAAAACATATGCATTTTGAGCTATAGATATTTCAGGAATAATTTAGGATAGGTGCAATTTGTCCCTGCAACTGATTTCCAAATATCTATGTAGTCACAACGCTTAAATAGCACAGCGCATAATGCTCACAGAAATATTTCGCAAGCAAGCCAAAATAGAGCATTTTGCCCACACCACGATTATAATTTGAAAACAGGAACTTGTTCAGGGCCAAGTGCAGGTAAACGTTTGATTTATTCCTGAACAAGCCTTGTCAAAGTCAGAAAGATTAATGTTGGAATTCGTGAGCTGGTAAAAGCAAAAATGACTGCTTGCAAGGTAAAACAATTAAAAATGGATTCCCTTGTATATACAAAGCATGGGATGAGATAAATAATTAAACGTGTGAAGAAAAAGTGTACTTTTAGATGCAAAAATGTACTTTGCAATCAAATAGAGGTAAAAGGATTAATTCATACAGCCATTAATAAGAATATGAGACTAAAATAGTCCTGTAGAATGAGCCAAGATCTGGTTGACAATGTCTCAAACCAATTGCTGAAAGCTCCTGAGCCAAATAAGCCAATGACTGAAGGATGCTGAAACAAAGCCCCATAGAAGATGCATAGAATACAATATGTTTGCCATGAAAGGTGCAAGCACCACTTCGCATCAAACTTAAAACATGAGTAAAAATTAGAAAATGCAAAATAATAAAAAGTAATATAAATATACATCCCTCCTTGCTTTTCACAAAAATAATTTTTAAACAGGGACTTGTCAGTTTGTAATTGTATTATCTTCTAAAACGATTGTGTAGTGCACTGGGCTGGATGCTCCTTATACATTTAATGTACACCAAAAATATGGTAGAACACACTGGCGTAGCAAGGGGGGGCGGAGGGGGCGGTGAGCCCCGGGCGGCACGAGTTTTGGGGGCGGCGGCGGCCGCAAAAATCATTGCCAGCACCCCCCCACCCCCTCAGCGCGGCGGCAAAAGGCAGGGACCGCCACGTGCGGCAGAGTGCCTAGCTACGCCACTGGACTAGAACACAAGAAAACTGAAACAAATTAGTATATAATGGACACTTCAACATTTGCAGATTTGTGAGGGGCATAAACCCTATTTTTGGGGCAATTGCTATGGAAATTCACTGGTTTGGGTGTCCAAAAGGGGCAGCTGGAACTAAAGCAGAAAATGGGCGAGGCTGGTATTACTGGTTAGACGCAAGTTATGCAGAGGGGCACAGAGTCAAGTTTAGAGAGAGTTCAACAAATATGGGGTCAAGAAATGGCTGAGCAGGTCTCATATGAATTGGTTAGGACCATGCCCTGAATCTCCCTGGCGTAAGTGTCAACTCTAAGGGTTGAAAGGTCACATGTTGGATCTCCTTGAAACTCCAAGACACTTTCTCATCTCCATAATGTAGTAGGAGCCTGGAGGCCAAGGAACCAAGAAGATGAACAAATAAGCATATTGACAAAGGAGGCAAGAACAATTCTGCATTATTTTATATTTATGCAGTACTTCAGCACCTATAAGTTTACTATCCCTGCCAATGACTTTATGACCGTAGAGAACAGGGGTTGAAAGATTTCTGTAAAGTGCTACCAGGAGTGAGAATCATTGAAACTGAGATAGGGCACTTATAAATTTGAATGTAGTTAGGTAACAGAGAGATGTGGGGAGAGGGGAGCAAGAAAAGGTGAAGAGGAATTAGTTGGGGTGAAAAGGGTGGCAAGGCAATGGGTGCATTTCCATACTGGGCTCAGAACTTTGAAGTGTGAGCTGGTAAACACTGATAGCGAGCCCAGCTGGTGTACGTATGTGTGGATCTTGGGAGGTTTAAAGGTTTAAAAGGATGAGTTTGAGGTCTTTGGCAAGGAGCTGGGAGAGGTAAAGGGGAGAGCGACCAGTGGATCAAGAATGGATAGTTCATTGATCAGAAATGTGGCCTGCATTGTGCTATCAACGAGAATGGTAAGTTCAGGTGCAGTGACAGTGTTAGGGACTAATGTGTATAGACACAGCTTATATCTGATCAGATTAGACCAGAGGGAATCACAGCGTATCTAGAATGTATGTGAGCGCTATCATAAAACAACCAGGATTTAGGAGTCCTCTAGTCAAGGAGAACATCAGCAGTCATTGATAGAGACAGCTAAAATCTACAGGCCTCCTGTCCTCCACTTGTACTGACCCTGAATCGATCCCCACTACCACATACTTCCTCAGTGCTCTGTTCATACCAGTGTAGACTTACACTTTATAAATGCCAATACATATCATAATAATAAAAAATTCACATTGCTGGTCTAGACTTTGGCTGATTATTACTTGGTGGTGTAAAAGGCTTAACTGTGCAGGATACCAAAGAAAAGTATGACAGCTGTAGCTCGGTATTAGATGAGAGTCAAAGTCATTCTTGTATAACCTTGAAGCAACAATAAAGATGTCTTACCATGAAGTAACAATGATATTTAGCACTAGAATCACAGATATTGGTGTGGATTGTTCTGGGATTCTGACATTACTACCTGCAGTTCTGATTTGTAGCATCACTGAAAGAACACTGGCTGCTGGATTGCTTGTTCGTGATTCTTGCTTGCAACAATTTAAAACATAGAGCCTGAAATCCATGAGTGGGTGCACCTTCCGTCCAGCTAATTTCCTCTGTTGTGACAACCTTACACGAAACATGGTAGGGTGCACTTCACGGCAATACACAAAAGTGTCTATTAGTGGTAGAGACAATGATAAATGTAAAGAGGCTCCAGATGGCTTTGCAGTTTTCTTCCCCACTTTACATGTCTGTTGGATTTTCTTGAAATCATAATTATTTAAAAAGGATCATCTCATGAAATTAGAGACCCCTTAGAAATAAATAGGTTGTTATTTGTTCAGGAAAGAGAAATAATTAATTCTAATCAGGCACACAATATGTCCAGAACTTTAACACTGTTTTGCAGATACCAAAGGAAACATTGTGCAGAATCTTTATTTTTCAGGGAGTCTTTAAATTTCTCCCGACTGGACCATCACTTGTCTTGGCACTTGGTGCAGCATTAGGCATGGTGACTACCAATGATCCCTTCTTTCAGACGTGACTAGTTCCACAGTATACTCACCAGCTTCACCATGTTCAGAGTCTACTGGGTTTTTGAGATATGCAGGCCACTGAAGAAGCAATTCAGTGTCCTTGAGTGATTTGCATGTAGGGGTTTGATAGGGTGAACAATGCAAACACAATAAGATGATGGACGGAGTGCTGAAACTTTTCAGACACTCACCCCCAGTCACTATTAGATCTGGGTTAAATCCATCATCGTTATTTAGCTCACTTCACCACCCCAGTTCAGACCCAGCCAAATGCAAATCAGTCTTGACCCTGTTCCTCGTGGGAACAGTCCAGCCCGAACTGCCAAGCCAGGTCTTCCCTGGACCGGAAACAAGCATCCTGGGACCGGTTTCGGGGTAACACCCCTCATCAGCAGGGCTAGCTTCAATACAGTGGCAAAGTGAGCAAGGGACCCACGTCTGGGCATACCCTGCCAACTTAGGGCAAACAATGCAAACACAATAAGATGATGGACCGTGCGCTGAAACTTTTCAGACACTCACCCCCAGTCACTATTAGATCTGGGTTAAATCCATCATCGTTATTTAGCTCACTTCACCACCCCAGTTCAGACCCAGCCAAATGCAAATCAGTCTTGACCCTGTTCCTCGTGGGAACAGTCCAGCCCGAACTGCCAAGCCAGGTCTTCCCTGGACCGGAAACAAGCATCCTGGGACCGGTTTCGGGGTAACACCCCTCATCAGCCGGGCTAGCTTCAATACAGTGGCAAAGTGAGCAAGGGACCCACGTCTGGGCATACCCTGCCAACTTAGGGCAAACAATGCAAACACAATAAGATGATGGACGGAGCGCTGAAACTTTTCAGACACTCACCCCCAGTCACTATTAGATCTGGGTTAAATCCATCATCGTTATTTAGCTCACTTCACCACCCCAGTTCAGACCCAGCCAAATGCAAATCAGTCTTGACCCTGTTCCTCGTGGGAACAGTCCAGCCCGAACTGCCAAGCCAGGTCTTCCCTGGACCGGAAACAAGCATCCTGGGACCGGTTTCGGGGTAACACCCCTCATCAGCCGGGCTAGCTTCAATACAGTGGCAAAGTGAGCAAGGGACCCACGTCTGGGCATACCCTGCCAACTTAGGGCAAACAATGCAAACACAATAAGATGATGGACGGAGCGCTGAAACTTTTCAGACACTCACCCCCAGTCACTATTAGATCTGGGTTAAATCCATCATCGTTATTTAGCTCACTTCACCTAGTTTGATAGGGCCCCAGACCCTTTTCAGTGGATGAACAGTTTTTTTATTTCTTTACCATACTACCTTCTGATCACATATTCCTCAATCAAAAATGCCCTTTAAATTGTCCTCTGCCTCACTCTCAACATTTTCATCTCACCTTGGCTGCATTCAATTCATCTTTATCATTTAACCCCAAGCACCTTCAATTTGACTCCCCTTCTGC
Source organism: Calotriton arnoldi (assembly GCA_963921515.1). Lineage (NCBI taxonomy): Eukaryota > Metazoa > Chordata > Amphibia > Caudata > Salamandridae > Calotriton > Calotriton arnoldi. The sequence goes on from CAWUFW010001451.1 coordinate 1,431,239, forward strand.
TCTGTGTTTCTGTGCTTTTCAGCTTGCCTTTGCATTCCTTCTTTTTGTCATTATTTCCTCAGTCCTTGTGTCTGCAAGTCACCCGCACTTTGACCCTGCTGCTTTCTTCTCATGACTTTTTCGCTCCTTTTCCCTTCTATCAGATCTGGTAGTTTCCCCGTTAATTCTAACCCAATCATACTCTATTCATCTCACTTCTAATTGCTGCTTCCAGCTCACCTTTGCCTTGATAGTACTTTCATCCCTTACCTGCTGTCTGCTGCTCCCTTTAGCTGCTATTTGCCACACCCCAGTGTCTTCAATCTCATCTCTGCTTCAGACCAGCTGACTTTAGCCCATCCCTTCCTCTATCCTGGAGCCTACCTCTATGTCAACTCCACTTTCTTATCTGATTCTCTCTCTCTCTCAGGGCCACAACATTCACTTCACCTCTATCCACCTCTGCTAACTCACTTAACTCCATAGTACTCATCTTCAGATGCCTTTCTCATGCATTGTCTTCTGCTCCCCTCAGCTACATTTCTTTCTATCCTATCTGCGTCAGTTCTTCTGCATCATTTCACTGTTCTGTCAGGTTTGTGAGTTTCAGATCACCTCTCCATCATCAATGCTGTTTTATTATTCCACAATCTTAAACTTACTATCATTATTCTGTTCCATCCCTACAGTATTATTGTCAGTGCTTTAAATGAAAATATAGATACAGAGTACCTGTTTGCTCCTGAGAAGTGCCAATACTCTCCCATTAAATATATTGCAGATCTGCTGAGAAGTGCTGGTAAACTCCCTTTCAAATTAATGAAGTGCAGGTACTCAGGACCAGACAGTAGCAGCCCATTTAGAGCACTGTTTATTGCCATTCCTGCCCTATCTTTCTTCCATTTTCTTTCTTATGCCTCAGCAAGGCATCTTTAGGCTATTCACTTTTAGGCCCATTATCTTCAGCTCATATTTTCATCAAGCTCATATTCATCATCTCACCTTTATCTCTATCCTCTCAGCTCTGTTCTTCTCAGCCCTGGTATCTCACATCACAGTTCCTTATACATCCCTCTGACTCAGCTATGGTTCCCTATCCTTCCCTCTGACTCAGGCATTGTCCCTTATCCTTCCCTCTGACTCAGCTATGGTTCCCTATGGTTCCCTTATCCTTCCCTCTGACTCAGGCATGGTCCCTTATCCTTCCCTCTGACTCAGCTATGGTTCCCTTATCCTTCCCTCTGACTCAGCTATGGTTCCCTATCCTTCCCTCTGACTCAGCCACGGTTCCCTATCCTTCCCTCTGACTCTACCACGGTCTCTTATCCTTCCCTCTGACTCAGGCATTGTCCCTTATCCTTCCCTCTGACTCAGGCATTGTCCCTTATCCTTCCCTCTGACTCAGCTATGGTTCCCTATGGTTCCCTTATCCTTCCCTCTGACTCAGCTATGGTTCCCTATCCTTCCCTCTGACTCTGCCACGGTCCCATATCCTTCCCTCTGACTCAGCCACGGTTCCTTATCCTTTCATCTGACTCAGCCACGGTTCCTTAGCCTTCCCTCTGACTCACCCATGGTTCCCTATCCTTCCCTCTGACTCAGCCACGGTTCCTTATTCTCCCCTCTGACTCAGCCATGTTTCCTTATCCTTTCTTCTTACTCAGCATCGTTCCCTATGCTTCCCTCTGACTCAGCCACGGTTCCCTATCCTTTCCTCTTACTCAGCCACGGTTCCCTATGCTTCCCTCTGACTCAGCCACGGTTCCCTATCCTTCCCTCTGACTCTACCACGGTCCCTTATCCTTCCCTCTGACTCAGGCATTGTCCCTTATCCTTCCCTCTGACTCAGCTATGGTTCCCTATGGTTCCCTTATCCTTCCCTCTGACTCAGGCATGGTCCCTTATCCTTCCCACTGACTCAGCTATGGTTCCCTTATCCTTCCCTCTGACTCAGCTATGGTTCCCTATCCTTTCCTCTGACTCTGCCACGGTCCCATATCCTTCCCTCTGACTCAGCCACGGTTCCTTATCCTTTCATCTGACCCAGCCACGGTTCCTTAGCCTTCCCTCTGACTCAGGCATTGTCCCTTATCCTTCCCTCTGACTCAGCCATGGTTCCCTATTCTTCCCTCTTACTCTACCACGGTCCCTTATCCTTCCCTCTGACTCTGCCACGGTTCCTTATCCTTCCCTCTGACTCAGCCACGGTTCCCTATCCTTCCCTCTGACTAAGCCACGGGTCCTTATCCTTCCCTCTGACTCAGCCACGGTTCCCTATCCTCCCCTCTGACTCAGCCATGGTTCCTTTTCCTCCCCTCTGACTCAGCCATGGTTCCTTTTCATTCCCTCTGACTCAGCGATGGTTCCTTATCGTTCTCTATGGCTCAGCGACATGTACTCATACTTCCCTCTGACTCAGCCACGGTTCCTTTCACCTCTCTCTAAATCAGTTTTGCTACTTCAGCCCACATTTTACTTGGTTTCTAGCTCAGACCCACTGCCTTCAACCTATCTTTTCCCTAAGCTGGTCACCAACTACTGTTCGTATTATGAGTTTTAATATACAACTGCTTTCAGATTCTTCACACAACTTTGCATGCAGATCAGCACTGCTTTGGGAATGTACTTTCAATGCAGCATCTGGTTCCCACAATATTCAGATGCCCCTTTCACATACTTCCACGCACCATCCTGGTTCCAGGCCAGACCTTAAAACTGCTTCAATACATCAGGCTGCCTAGTCCCTCTCATGGATGTCAATTCACTAAAATACATGGGGTATCGGAAGTGACATCTGACACTTTGACATGCCCATTATGACATCACAGGGACATGACATCACAGGGAGTGATCTCATGGCCCTCAACATTGGTTAACTTTCCAGGAAGTGATATCATTGAACTTGAAAGGCCTAGTGTATGATAATAATTGAAAAGACACTAAAGATTTACGTTCTCACCCATGGATATAATAATAATAATAATAATAATAATAATAATAATAATAACAGCTATTATTCATATTATTAACAACAATAACAATAATAGTAATAATAATATTAGTACCAATGTCAATGTGAAATAGCCAGTTTATCAGTTATAAATGTTTTCTGGATCAGTTTGTGTTTTTAGTGATTTTGGCCAAGTGCAGGTAGCATAGTTCTAGAAGTACACATTTTCCCAGTGATACACACACATACACTAAGAGACCTATCTCTGTGGTGCCATGCTCCTGATCAGTGGTGCCCGCTAATTACTGGGAGTGGCAGATGGTAAATGAAAATAAATAATACAAATACACTTACCTGCAGGCCGGCCACCGCCTCTCAGTCCTCTTCGGATCCAAGACTCCCCAGCACAGGCTCCCAAACTCACTCCCCTAGCCAATCACGATGCAGCATTGTGATTGGTCTGAGTGCTGTGGTTCGGCGCACAGAGAGTGGCTGGGAGGCTGTGCCTATTCTCCACCCAGGCTGTGCATTATTTATTTATTTATTTGTTTATATAGCGCTAGAATCGACCCCCGAAGAGGTATCTCTGCGCTTAGGGCAGACTGTGAGGGTGTAAAGCATCTCCAGCAGAATTTAGCAAGTGCGAAAAAGATTGGTCTTGAGCAACTTCCTGAATTGCAAGTGATCCAGACACTGCCTTAAGGGCAAGGGGAGCTCATTACAGCCGGTGGAGAACATGAAAGTGCGCATGAATGTTTGGCCGGCCCAAGACAGCCGGCCAAACCATCATGAGCACTTCGAGTGTGCTTATCACTCCTTCCCCTAGCCCCTGCTCTCGCTAGCCCTGCCCCACCCCGCACCTAAGCAGGAACAGAAAAATAAAATGATAAAAACATTGCGTATTATCATTTTATTTTTCCTTTTTAAACTGCTCGCAGAGCAGTGGGGCAATGTTCCTTCGACTTAGTGGAGGAGCCGACGCTGCTCCTGGTGAGGATTTTCCTGAATGAACTGATGATCTGTCAGTGTATTGCTTTTTTCAGCACTGCATTTAAGCACTTAACACTGGATGAAAACAGAACCGAAAGCTAACTCTTTAAACATGCGTCAGTAGCTGTAGCTCTGTTAGGTGCTTTAAAGCCTGAATTCTTGTTAATTTCTTTTTTAGAAATTAAACATCAAGCCTTTTTTAGTGTTTAATGGTAATATAACCACTAAGTTGTCAGGGGTAGCAGGGACTCTACCAGGGGTAGTAGAGGGAAAGCCAGCGGTTGTAGCTGTGACCACTGGCGACCCTTATTGACCAAGGTCCCTCAACATTTATTGCAAGTTCTCAGCAATCCTTTGCCTTCCGGCTTCAGAGTTTCAGAAATCACAGAGGCTAGGTTTGAGAACTTTTATTTTGTAGAACAAGACAGAAAGAATTGGGAGAGGCTAAATGCGGCAGTGTTGCAGTAGAACTGTGACATGACACACAAACCCTCTTAACGAGTGGAACTTAATACCATTGGAGAAGATAGCATGAGTTACCCGTGACAACAAAATCATAGGTTACACTGGAACATGACATAACATGGCTAATTCACGTGGAAATTCCTCCTGCTGCAAGGAGGTGAAGAGTCTGGGCTAAAAAAAGGTAATCTGCATGGTATGTGAGATTCGAATATATGTCTTTACAATGCATGCTTTAGATCGCATGCCATTACAACGCGGTTGTTACAACGACTGTGTTGTTACATCGCGAACCATTACATCACAAGTCGTACAACGACTTGCTGTAGGGGGCGCGCTGGACTTAGGAATAGTATTGTGAGAAGTTGGCCTGGTATATGCTGTTCACTAGTTAAAGTGGACACCTTGCACCAGAACAATTCGACTCTTATGGTAGATAGGTTTAAGACAACCTTTATAGAAAGCTATCCTAGTGGTAGCTGTGGAGAGCAGCCTTCAGGCTAAGTCTTGAAGGAATGTAAAGCAGCTTGTTTTACCACACAATCTCCTGAATCACCAAATGAAAAGACACCACACAGGTATGTATATCAAATATATATGTATGTATTAATAAACACTCTCTACTAATCTCTTTATGAGATTAGAGGATAGGAACATATGTACAAGTCAAATATTATCAGGATAAGTTTAGCACAATTGAATATTACAATCTTAGTTTGCTAGACCTAGGTCTAGGGCATCTAGAATCGAGGGACCCCCAAGAACCACCCCAGGTAGTTGTAGGAGACCCACAGGGGACGGACACGGTGACCTGGCACCGATGCGAATCCTGTACGAGTCTATGCACTCAGACGCGATTGAGATATCAATGTTCAAGGTCCCTTGCGGGTTCGAGGCGAACACACCGATCGGACTCAGTACGAGTCGAAAGATTCGGTCTACAGATAGGATTTGCAAGGGAGTCGGACGCGGTGTGTCTAACACAGACGCGAACCAGGTACGACTCAGTGCGAGAATTGCACGGGGAAAGTAAGTTTTAGGATACTTCTGGTGAACCTACAAGCAAGTCACTTACAGGGTAAGTAGTTCGAGGGCCCACACCCACAGGAGCACCGGAGTGCTGGAGTTACCTCACCCAGGGAAGCCGGGTGCACAGGTGTCCTTTGGTGTCGGGTCGCGGCGTCGTTTTCAATGGCGAACAAAGAAGACTTGCTGCTTGTGATGGTGTGAAGAAGTGTCCGGTGGAATCCAAGCCTGGATTCGGTGGAAGGATGACCTGAAAGCAGAGGGTACAGTGTTCAAAGTCACTTGGCAGTGACTCGGGGCAAGAAAGATGAATGCCCACCGTCGTCGCAGGGTTCAGGTTGTTCACGGTTGCCTTGACTCTTCAGCCACGAGGTCCAGGAGGCGTCGACGATGACCAGGAGCTGGATTCCGTGTGTCCCACGATGTCTACGGCTTACTGCGGTGTCGGTGACTCAATCGGAGCCAACAAGCCTTGGTAACAGCAAGTCTCGAGGAAAGTATGAAGAGGCAATGGCGGTATACCAGCAAGGTCTGTGGAACTCACCCAGTGAGGGTAAGTCATGGAAGGCCTGGAGCAACCAGGGGAGCCCTTTGGTTTCTTTGGAAAGTCTTCTGGGGACCCACAAGCCGGCTGGCAAGGGATCGCAAAGACGCCTTGTGGGGATTCTCTCACAGGGGCCCACGGTCACTCGGGATGTGGTAGGCTGCTGATCTTAGGAGGGATTCCTGCTGGAGGCTGGGACCACACGTGGTCCAAAGCACAAGTTCGTGGAACGTTGTGAGGGGCTGCACTCGACAATAGTGCACGGTACCCAGGGGTCGCGGTTCCTCGTTACTCTTGGGGTCCACTGGCCTCAGCTTCGCTGGGGACTCACGATGGCCTTTGGGAAGTCAGGAAATCTACTTCTTGGGCTGCAGGGACTTCGGACTCCGGCGGGAGCAGCGTAGTTTGCGACCGTCGTTTGTAGTTTTTGGTGCCTGCCAAGCAGGGGAGTCACTCCTTGACTCCAAGGGAGATTCTTCAGTCTTCCAAAGGTAGTGGAACGTCGAAGGTCCGGGATTCTTCTTGTAGAGCGTCGTCCAGGGAAATCTAGGGTGCAATGCACAGGTTCCCCCTCTTATACTAAAAAGAGGGGAGGGACTAGCTCTATGACCCTACCTATGGGAGGGTCAGGGGAGTGGGTGGCTACACCCACTTCCCTTTGTCCAGTTTCGCGCCAGAGCAGGGACAGGTAGCCCCTGAGCCGGTTTGAACTGGCACATGCACAGAGGAGCCTTCTGCTCCCCCAGTGCAGGACTTCAAAGCACTCTAAGAGTGCACCCACCCAGCCCCAATACACTAAACCCTGTCTGGGAGGTGGTCACACCCCTTGGGACAGGATATCTATTGTTGGGCTTCCTCCACTGCGAGTGTTGGTCATCAGCAGGAGGGCAGCCCAGTGTCTGTGACTGGTGGCATCCATTTTGTGATGCCAGGGCTCTGCAGGATTCTACCGCGTTTCCACAGTAGGTACATGTCTATCCCTCTAGAAGGGTGGAATGCTACCCCCACTGCCAGGACTGGCGGGGGGGTAGTATTCCAAGGTGTTTGACACCAAACACGACATGTTTCGATGCAGCCATTCCAAAGTTAGCATTTTACCGCGAGGATATAATGCACTTAAAAGTATATGGTTTAACCGCATCCACAAACAGCACCAGAGAATGGACTCTGAGAGCTGCAGAGGGGCCCTGCTCAGGCAGAGGCATCCCCTCACATAGAAGCCAAGCACCCTGCCCTCAGGATTGATAGGGCCTGCCTTAGGGGTGACTGATAGGGTTATATGTGTGTGCAGGAGAGATATAGGGAACCTATATCTCAGTGAGGAGTGCTAGCACCACCTCACCCAGGCTGCAGTAGCAGGCCTGTGGTGTCAGATTTAGTCTGCTTCCCAGGGGTGGCATAATACATGCTTCAGCCCCTGGTAGGCCTGTGAAGTACCTATGCCCTTGGTACCTAAGGTACCATATACTAGGGACTCATAAGGTACCACAGTATCCAATCACTAGTGCACCTAGAGTGCACTCCAAGTCGTTTAAAGAGAAAGCAGATAGGCTGGGGACCTGAATAGCAGGTTCCCAGCCAAACTAAGTCAAAAACCAACAAAACACCAGGAAAAAAGTGGGGGCAACCATGTAGTCAGATTCCACCTTCCTACATAACCCCCCCAAACGAAAGGAGATGAGGCTAACCTTGTCCAGGTGAGCCTGTATTTACTGAGTGGCCATATAAGGAAGTACCTGCACTAGCATGGTTACCCCCTGTCTTATGGTCCACTAAGTTATCCCTCACCCTAAGGGTATGAGAGGGTCTCCACCATGGGGAATTACTACCTGTGGGGTGTTTTGGTAAAGGACAAGGCTGATGAGGTGTCTGAGCAGGGAAGTGAGACCCTAGGGAAGTTGGTCTCAGTTTCCTCAGATCACTGGTCACCATGTATGCCTGTCTTTCCATGACTGAGCTGCACTTTGCTCTAAGGGTCAACCTTTGGCTGCCTACAGCTGGGGGTTGGGTCCCTTTGGGTGGAACACTGGAGGGACATGGCAGGTTTGGAACCTTTTGGTTCCAGGTTTGCCTTTGCCTTTCAGAGTCCTTCTGGGGAAGGTCCCTACACAAAGGTATGGGGGATCCCTCAGTGTGTGGAGGAATTTTCACCTGGCTAGGGCTACTAGACTGGGTGCCCCTAATCTGCTGATGGGGGGTTCCTCTGGACAGGGGGCCCTGTGGGGTCCACTGACCTCCCTGACCTCTGCAGCCCTGGGCTGACTGAGGCAGGGTAGAGAGGGGCAGGTTACCTGCTCCAGACTGGGTACCACCTTGGAAGGGTCCTCTGCCATCAGGGGTGGGGCCAGGCACTGACTACCTCTGGGGCAGTTCCTTCACTAGGGGTAGGATCAGTTCCCTGAGGAGGCTGACCCTTACCTGCTGTCTGGGGGAAGGAGACTTTTCTTCAACCCCTGTGCTCTCTTTTGGGGAGAGTGGGCCATTCTTCTAGGCTCCATCTCTCCAGCCTTTCCCTGGTCTGGGGCTGTGGCCATCACAGCCCCACTAGCTTTTTCAGGGACGCCTAGCATCTTCAGATGGGTTTGGTGTTCAACTTCAGCCCAGGCTGAAATTTCCAGATCATTGCCCATCAGGCAATCTACAGGCAAGTTGGGGGACACTGCCACTCTCTTTGGGCCTGTGACCCCCTCCCAGCTGAGATTGACTATGGCCATGGGGTGATCTGTCCTGACACCATCAATGTTGGTCACCTGGTATTTAAACTCAGGTAAAAGCTGGTGAGGGGGACTAGTTTCCCTGCCACCATGGTGACACTAGCCCCTGTGTCCCTGAATGCCACAGCTTTCTGACCATTAATCATTGGCTCCAGTCTGTACCTGCCCAATGCAATGGGACCCATGGTAAAGGTGGCAAATCCTACACCACCATCAGAGTCTGAGGAGTCTGTTGAGGGGGACCTGTCTAAACTAGGGCCCACCTCTGTTCCCCTTGCAAAAGCACCTAACTTTTTGGGTGCACTACTCCCCACTGGAGGATTACTACTGGTAGTACCAGGAGGGGTGGTAGTAATAGCTGGAGGAACAGTTTCTCTATTGCCAACCCTGGGGCAACTGGGATCAGTTTTCCAGTGCCCAGGCTTTTTACAGACATGGCAATATGGTTTCTTTTCAGGAGAGGAAGGAGTTTGGGACCCACCCCCAGAAGAGGACTTTTGGGGCCCTGTAGTGGACTTATCCTTAGATTTATCCCCACCTTTCTCTTGGGACTTGGTAGAATCTTTCCTCTGGTCACCACCCTGATTCTTAGGCCTTACCCTGGTTCTGACCCATTTGTCTGCCTTCTTTCCCAATTCTTGGGGAGAGGTCAGATCAGAGTCCACCAGGTACTGGTGTAAAAGCTGGTTTTGACAATTATTAAGGATCTGCTCCCTCATGATCAAATTGTACAATCCTTTGAGATCAGTAACCCTACTGCCAATCAGCCAACCCTCCAGAGCCTTGGTTGCACAATCTACAAAGTCAGTCCAGTCCTGAGTCTGTGCCTTCTGGGTGTCTCTGAACTTCAACCTGTACTGCTCAGTGGTTAAGTCAAACCCATCTATCAGTGCACTCTTCAGGACTTCATAGTTATCAGCATCCTCTTCTCTAACAGTGAGGAGCTTGTCTCTACCTTTATCTGAAAAGGAGAGCCACAAGATTGCTGCCCACTGCCTTTGGGGGACCTGTTGGACTCTACAGGCCCTCTCCATAGCAGTTATCCACTTGTGGATATCATCCCCACTCTGGTAGGGAGGAACAACCTTGCTCAGGTTCCTATGGTCTGGAATATATTCTCTGCCTCTAGGGACACTGTTGCTGCCACCAAGGGGTTCTAACCCCTCTCTTATAGAAGCTCTCTGGATCTCCAGGGCTTCTCTATCCAGTGCCAACTGCTTGGTTCTGAGGGCAACTCTTGCTTCCTCATACTGCAGCAGTTTGCACATTCTTTCAGAGGAGGTCTCTCTTATGGGAAAGTATGAGTTCCTCTGGTGGACAGAGTCTCTGCCAGAGTGATAAGAGTGCTCAGATTCCCTGGAAGGGGACCTATGCCTCTCATCCACTCTGTCAGTTCTCTTAGGGAGAATTCCTCTGTCCTTTTCAGGCCCCTTGAGGCCTGGCCCTTCAATCACAGAGTACTGGTCATTCGGATTTTCATCGTCTGACCCAGATACTGTAATTGACCCACCCACTGATTCAGACCCATTAGCTCCTAGAGCCAATCTAAGATCATCTGCTGTCAGCAGATCTATCAGGTGCAGGGTTGAGGGACTCTGTCCTAGTCTCAGGTGTCTTTCAACACACATGGCTCTCAAGTCAGAGAAAGCCATGTCCTTATACTGAGGCTGAGTGGATCCACTGGTTCCACCCTTTAAGGACATTCTAGTGTTGTGCAGTGTTGTACTACCTACACTAGTTTGTGGCCTACTGATACTAGCTTGAGCTGTAGAAAGGGTGTGCTATCCCTTGGCACACAGCTCTAAGTTCAGTAGAACTTATCGATACTAAGCTTGACTTTATATGTACCTTAAGTACCTATAGTGGTTTTCAGTTAGTAATTCAAATAGAGATTTTCTGGTAAAACAATAGCAAGCTGGAATCCCACACGCTGCCCACCAATGTGAGAAGTTGGCCTGGTATATGCTGTTCACTAGTTAAAGTGGACACCTTGCACCAGAACAATTCGACTCTTATGGTAGATAGGTTTAAGACAACCTTTATAGAAAGCTATACTAGTGGTAGCTGTGGAGAGCAGCCTTCAGGCTAAGTCTTGAAGGAATGTAAAGCAGCTTGTTTTACCACACAATCTCCTGAATCACCAAATGAAAAGACACCACACAGGTATATATATCAAATATATATGTATTTATTAATAAACACTCTCTACTAATCTCTTTATGAGATTAGAGGATAGGAACATATGTACAAGTCAAATATTATCAGGATAAGTTTAGCACAATTGAATATTACAATCTTAGTTTGCTAGACCTAGGTCTAGGGCATCTAGAATCGAGGGACCCCCAAGAACCACCCCAGGTAGTTGTAGGAGACCCACAGGGGACGGACGCGGTGACCTGGCACCGATGCGAATCCTGTACGAGTCTATGCACTCAGACGCGATTGAGATATCAATGTTCAAGGTCCCTTGCGGGTTCGAGGCGAACACACCGATCGGACTCAGTACGAGTCAAAGGATTCGGTCTACAGATAGGATTTGCAAGGGAGTCGGACGCGGTGTGTCTAACACAGACGCGAACCAGGTACGACTCAGTGCGAGAATTGCACGGGGAAAGTAAGAGTTTTAGGATACTTCTGGTGAACCTACAAGCAAGTCACTTACAGGGTAAGTAGTTTGAGGGCCCACACCCACAGGAGTACCGGAGTGCTGGAGTTACCTCACCCAGGGAAGCCGGGTGCACAGGTGTCCTTTGGTGTCGGGTCGCGGCGTCGTTTTCAATGGCGAACAAAGAAGACTTGCTGCTTGTGATGGTGTGAAGAAGTGTCCGGTGGAATCCAAGCCTGGATTCGGTGGAAGGATGACCTGAAAGCAGAGGGAACAGTGTTCAAAGTCACTTGGCAGTGACTCGGGGCAAGGAAGATGAATGCCCACTGTCGTCGCAGGGTTCAGGTCGTTCACAGTTGCCTTGACTCTTCAGCCACGAGGTCCAGGAGGCGTCGACGACAACCAGGAGCTGGATTCGGCGTATCCCACAATATCTGCGGCTTACTGCGGTGTCGGTGACTCGATCGGAGCCAACAAGCCTTGGTAACAGCAAGTCTTGGGGAAAGTATGAAGAGGCAATGGCGCAGACCAGCAAGGTCTGTGGAACTCACCCAGCGAGGGTAAGTCAGGGCAGGCCTGGAGCAACCAGGGGAGCCCTTTGGTTTCTTTGGAAAGTCTTCTGGGGACCCACAAGCCGGCTGGCAAGGGATCGCAAAGACGCCTCGGGAGGATTCTCTCACAGGGGCCCATGGTCACTCGGGACGTGGTAGGCCTCTGATCTTAGGAGGGATTCCTGCTGGAGGCTGGGACCACACGTGGTCCAAAGCACAAGTTCGTGAAACGTTGTGAGGGGCTGCACTCGACAATAGTGCACGGTACCCAGGGGTCGCGGTTCCTCATTACTCTTGGGGTCCACTGGCCTCAGCTTCGCTGGGAACTCACGATGGCCTTTGAGAAGTCAGGAAATCTACTTCTTGGGCTGCAGGGACTTCGGACTCCGGCAGGAGCGGCGTAGTTTGCGACCGTCGTTTGTAGTTTTTGGTGCCTGCCAAGCAGGGGAGTCACTCCTTGACTCCAAGGGAGATTCTTCAGTCTTCCAAAGGTAGTGGAACGTCGAAGGTCCGGGATTCTTCTTGTAGAGCGTCGTCCAGGGAAATCTAGGGTGCAATGCACAGGTTCCCCCTCTTATACTAAAAAGAGGGGAGGGACTAGCTCTATGACCCTACCTATGGGAGGGTCAGGGGAGTGGGTGGCTACACCCACTTCCCTTTGTCCAGTTTCGCGCCAGAGCAGGGACAGGTAGCCCCTGAGCTGGTTTGAACTGGCATATGCACAGAGGAGCCTTCTGCTCCCCCAGTGCAGGACTTCAAAGCACTCTAAGAGTGCACCCACCCAGCCCCAATACACTAAACCCTGTCTGGGAGGTGGTCACACCCCCTTGGGACAGGATATCTATTGTTGGGCTTCCTCCACTGCGAGTGTTGGTCATCAGCAGGAGGGCAGCCCAGTGTCTGTGACTGGTGGCATCCATTATGTGATGCCAGGGCTCTGCAGGATTCTACCGTACCGCGTTTCCACAGTAGGTACATGTCTATCCCTCTAGAAGGGTGGAAGGCTACCCCCGCCGCCAGGACTGGCGGGGGGGGGGGTAGTATTCCAAGGTGTTTGACACCAAACACGACATGTTTCGATGCAGCCATTCCAAAGTTAGCATTTTACCGCGAGGATATAATGCACTTAAAAGTATATGGTTTAACCGCATCCACAAACAGCACCAGAGAATGGACTCTGAGAGCTGCAGAGGGGCCCTGCTCAGGCAGAGGCACCCCCTCACATAGAAGCCAAGCACCCTGCCCTCAAGATTGATAGGGCCTGCCTTAGGGGTGACTGATAGGGTTATATGTGTGTGCAGGAGAGATATAGGGAACCTATATCTCAGTGAGGAGTGCTAGCACCACCTCACCCAGGCTGCAGTAGCAGGCCTGTGGTGTCAGATTTAGTCTGCTTCCCAGGGGTGGCATAATACATGCTTCAGCCCCTGGTAGGCCTGTGAAGTACCTATGCCCTTGGTACCTAAGGTACCATATACTAGGGACTCATAAGGTACCACAGTATCCAATCACTAGTGCACCTAGAGTGCACTCCAAGTCGTTTAAAGAGAAAGCAGATAGGCTGGGGACCTGAATAGCAGGTTCCCAGCCAAACTAAGTCAAAAACCAACAAAACACCAGGAAAAAAGTGGGGGCAACCATGTAGTCAGATTCCACCTTCCTACAAGTATAATTTACTATTCCTACTCCAGTTTGTGCAACAGCAGGGAAGGTGTTGGATTGTAAATCCAACATCTTCTGCCCCCTACAGCAAGTCGTTGTAACGACTTGCGATGTAATGGTTCGCGTTGTAACAACGCGGTCATTGTAACAACTGCGTTGTAATGGCATGCGATCTACATCATGCATTGTAAATGCTGTTTCCCGTGAGATTCTCACATACTTTTCCCCAAAATTGCATAATACCTTTCATCATCCCCACCTGAATTACGAGGACACCTGGTAAGGGTAAGTCCTATGAAGGGTGAAATATATATTCTTATAGATGGGCAACGGTGAGTAACACAATTGTTTTCCACCAAGGGGTTTCTCAGTGACATCAACTAGACAAAAAAAAGCAAAGCTCGTGCTGGGTACACTGCCACTCAGAACCTCAAAGTGAAAAACATCCCCATTATTCACTCCTTACTTATCTATAATTTTATGCTATGTTTGGCCCCCAAATATTCTGTTCCTGCTTTCAAATAGCTATGCAGGAAGCGGACTCATGGAGGAACCATACCAACCATGCTCTCAACTGCCTCTGTCCATGGACCGTTTCACACCTGGTGTTCCCATTGAAATCACACTCTGGCCATCACACACCCTCCTCCCCAAAAAAGGAATACCTGGCATCCTGCTACCCTTCCACACTACCATCCGCTGTGTCACTCCTTCCAAATATTTTTAAAACTTACCTAGCACCCTGCCAGCCACCCACACCACCCACTGCAATCCCCACCCCACCTAAAAATAATTTTTAAAAACTTGGGGGCATATTTACAAGCCATATAGCCCCAGGAATGTCACTTTGTACGATCTTCCTGTGGCGATAGGGGTTTCGCCTTATTTACAAGGCAGCGTTAAGCCGCTTAACGTGGCTTAACGCTACCTTGTAAATAAGGCCCCATTTCACACTATGCTTAGCGTGAAAGGGGAGGGCAATGGGTGTGGTGTGGGCATTCCCCCACAACTCCCATTGATTCTGACGCTGCCCACTATTTACAAGGGAGGCTAAATAGGAGGCAGCGCCAGTGTTAAGACCATGGAAAACCTGGTCTTGCCCTAGCACAACAAGGAGAAATGTTTCATTTCTCCTAATTTTTGCTGTTTTTATGTGTGCTGCGTTGTGCAGCACACATGAAAACAGCAAAAGGTCAATGATTGTTTATGTACAGAAAGGTCCCCCTTCCTGCACATAAACAATCATTTTTTAAAAATGCTGTTTTGCAAATTCTATGTGTGCTGCATTAAGCAGCACACATAGAAGTTATAAAACAGCATTTAAAGATTGTTTATGTGCAGGAAGGGGGACCTTCCTGCAAATAAACAATCTTTCCCTGCACGCAGACACCCTTGCACTATGGGCCTGGGCTCAACCGCTATCCATGGAAACCTACAAATCCAGACATTTCTGAAATGTAGACACCCATGTGAGTGCAGTCTGGTCTGACTTGCATGGATTACACTAAGTTTTTTTATCCAGAATGCCTTGCATATCACAAGACTTGGGTAAAAAGACTTATTTTCCTCACATTTCTGTGAGAAAAAGTTCAGTAATCTGCAGGGATTCACCAATGTCCTACCACTCAGCGTTTCCACATGGGTCCCAATAAAAAACGTAATTCACTTGTGTGGATGGGCCCAGTGCCCGTGCCAGGAAAGGGCCTCAAAATATAATATGAACAGTTCCATTTTTTTCACCCAAAACCAATCCTTATCTTTTTGCAAATGTGGGTACTTGTGAATGTTGGGCGGAGCTCAGCCACCATCCTAGGAAGCCTACCAACCGAGACATTTCTGAAATCTAGACACCCAGGGGAATCCAGTGTGGTCTGGTTTGTGTGAATTACACAACAGTTCTTTTACCCACAAAGCCTAGCTAACCTCAAACATTGGATAAGAATATGCTTTTCATCAAATTATTTTAAGGAAAGTTCTAGAATCTGTGGGGATACACACATTTTCTACCACTTAGCATTCTCGCACTTGCCACGATTAAAACAGGGAGGCCTAAATAGGAGGCAGCGCCAGAGTTAAGACCAGGGAAAACCTGGTCTTACCCTTGCGAAACGAGGAGAAATGTTTAATTTCTCCTCGTTTTTGCTGTTTTAATGTGTGCTGCGTTGTGCAGCACACATGAAATCAGCAAAAGGCCAATGCTTGTTTATGTACAGAAAGGTCCCCCTTCCTGCACATAAACAATCATTTTTTTAAAATGCCGTTTTGCTTAAGCAGCACACATAGAAGTTATAAAATGGCATTTAAAGATTCTTTATGTGCAGGAAGGTCTCCCTTCCTGCACATAAACAATCTTCCCCTGCACGCAGACACCCTTGCACTATGATGCAAGGGTGCCTGCATTGGCGCTAGGCTGCTAAATGTAGAGCCAGTGCAGGGGGAAACGCAGAGTTGGACCTTATTCTTGTAAATATGGTGCAGCCCTGCGTTTCTGAAGTGGCGGAGTGAGGCGTTAAGCCAGGAAGGCTAACGCCTCACTCCGCCACTTCCCTTGCAAATATGCCCCTTGGTGTCTGGATATCCACTCACATCACCCTCTCTTTGATCTGCCTCTGCCCAAATGTATAAAAATAATATCTGGCATCCGGTCTCCCACCCTCACCATCCTTTGTGCCTTGCATCTCCACCCGAAGTGTTGCCCGTTGCTCTCCATCAGAGCAGAAATCCAGGGCAGCAATGACAGAGTCTCCGAAACAGTGGCAAACAGTGGCATCTGGCAGGGAACGGGGTGGCGGGCAGGGGGGGGGGGAGTGAAAAAAGCAAACTATTAAAAAAAAACACTAACCTCTTTGGCCAGCTGCATCTCTCCTCCGCTTCCCTTCCGACGAGCCCCTGAACAGAAGCAGGAAGCACACAGGCTGCCCTAAGCCAATCACAACGCTGCAATGCAGTGCTGCGATTGGTCAGAGCACAGTGCTCAAATGGGGATCATGAGCCTGTGCATGTTCCCCACCAGGCTGTGCATTACAGCCTGGTGGGGAACATGCAAAGTGTGCATGACTTTTTGGCTGGCCCAAGATGGCGGACCAAACCGTTAAGCGCACTTAGAGTGTGCTCATCACTCCTCCCCCTGTGACCCAAGCCCCGCCCTGCCCTAACCTAGCCCCATTGATAAGAAAAATAAAATGATAATAATGATGTTATTATCATTTGATTTTTCCTTTTTTCACTACTCTGAGAGCAGGGTGGCGACGTCCTTTGCCTTAGTGGAGGAGCTGGATCTGCTCCGAAAGCCATGTCAGCGTGGCTTTGAATTCCTTTATGATGTGGCAGCAGTGGGAACAACTTTTGTTTCCCACTGCTGCTATGCTAAAGCAGTGAATAACTAGCTTTAAGATCTGCTATTCACATTAATGCAAGAGCCAAACATAACAACGGATTATATGCTGGGGTCACTGTTAATGAGAAGTTTGCCAGAACTTTGTTGAACCCCAGCAGTAGAATCTGATTCCTGCTTCTCCAACAGAATATTCTTTATCTTTTTAAGGAACTTAATGGAGCAAGTGATGTTTAACCAAAAGGTGACGCCCTATTTCAATAGTTTATTGTGGAACTGGGCTATTTGTCACAATTGGTAGACCCCGTCATGGACAATGTATGAGACTTGGCTGCATAAGCATGCTTCTTTTCCAGACTACTCTGTGTTGGAACCATAGCTATCAATGAGCTCTCCAGACCTGTATGCACCACTCTTACCTTTGGTTAACTAGAAGAAGGCATACAGGCCACAACTGGCCCAATTATCTGTAGTTCAAACTTGCAGAGCTCTTAAATGCAGAAAGGTCTATAGTGTTCCTGTTACTTGGCAAACAACACAGCCAATAAGACAACTTTCAAGCAACAAGAAAAACATATATCTGTGCACCTAGAGGAACATTTCAAAAAGGAATATGTACAGTGGCGGCTCCTCCGCTAAGTCGGAGGTGCGTCACCCCACTGCTTTTAAGCAGATTAAATAAAGGAAAAATTAAATGTTAATAACTCAATGTTATTATCATTTTATTTTGAGCAACAGCTTGGCCGGGGAGGAGCTGCTCTGATCTCAGAGTAGGGGAGGAGTAGTGGGCACTCTGTAAAGTGCGCATGAATGTTTGGCGGGTCGTCTCGGGCCGGCCAAACTTTCATGCACACTTTGCATGTTCTCCACCCAGGCTGCTTTACAGCCTGGGTGGAGAACATGCCCAGGCCCCCTCTGAGTGCCGAACCATGGCGCCCAGATCAATCACAACGCTGCATTGCAGCGTTGTGATTGGCTCAGGGGAGCCTGGAAGCCTGGGTGCTTCCTGTTCCGGCGAGGTAGGGACGAGGAGGAGAGACGCAGCGAGGAGGAGAGACTCGGTGAAGAGGTAAGTGGAATTTACTTTTTCTTTCCCCCAGTCTGCCACACCCCGTTGCGCCCCCTCCCGCCCTGCCACCCCTGATCCATGCCAGCTACCGCTGAATATATAACAAGCCTGGAGAAGGTCTGCAATAGCCCTCTCAATATTCTAAATTAGGGAAACTCGTTTACACCATTTAGATAAATAATGGGCTCAGAAACGGGGTGTCCTTCAGTGAAAGATTAGTAAGTGAAAAAAAAAACAGTTTAGACAACCACTTTCTCTATCACAATTCAAGTACCTAAACACAGATAATAGTGAAAAATAAGAAACTTGACTAACAAGTTGTAATAAGGGCATAGGAATGCAATATATTGTGTCTTCCACTGACAGACATGGCTCGTATGATTTTAGCTTAAAGGGTATCAAATGGATGAAATGCACAGGGGACACAATGGGCGAGTGCATACTTCCTCTTACAGATGTTGCATGCTGAAGAAGAGTAAATATGAAAGAAAATAACCACAGAATTGTAGTTCACTTGTTTTCTCTTCCTTGATTTGTTTTGAATTATGGAACAGAAATCAGACTGTGCACATACATACTTTTTCGGAATTATGATCATTTCAAAATTTAAATTTAAAACGAATCCCTCCAGTAGAAAAGCAAGCCTACCTAATTTCCTCATAAACAAACGTGATGAAACTAAAACGAGCGGCATGTGCCAGGCCATGCACACGTTCAAGACAGAGATATGCACATCTATTTTGCATTCATTTCTCTGGAATTGAGACGAGTAACTTCCTAGCATTTTTTATGAAAGGATTCCTCTTGTGATTATTGACGAGTATGTTCTCACATTGGTCAGTTATCAAATTGAAACTTGCGCACTGAATAAAGAATCAAACCATATTTCTCTAAAGGATTTCAATACTGTTATTAACCCCTAAGTTGCTGTGGATTTTCCATTTCCAGTTCCAAGCCCTTTTTTATATGTCTGGGGTTCTTCGTGCTTATGCTCACATAACGTTTTCCCCACAAAAGGTATCTGCTCACAATTTGTGGCCTTTTTTCTAAAATCCTGGGGATTACAGAGGTATCCAGGGTTTGTAGATTCACATGGAAGAAACCAAGAAACTATTGAAAATATAGCTGCATTTTGGGGTTTTAGAAGAAAAATGGGAAACAGTGCTGTGCAAGAAATCATATTTTTGGGCAAAAATGGCATCAAAAAACGTTTGCTGTACTAGGATCACCATCTTACCAGCTTTCAGGAACAAGCATAGCTGAATCAAAAAAACGATTGTTTTACAACGGTTTTAGCATTTTTCTAAGAGGGTGTTGAGTCAGACAGACCCTTCCAGAAGTGGGGAAGTATAGGGTTTGTACATATTCCAAAATCACCCAATTCCCAGAGCCAAAGTCTGAACTGCAGCTTGTAATGATTTATCATTGTGCACCAACCTTTAGCAACTCATATGTAAAACATAATGATTGAAAAATGGATATGAAGAAATCCTATGTGTTTCTAAAAGGAGCAGAAGATACTGAGTTTAGGTATAGTGTAGATGCAAGGACACCCTGCTACTGATATCAGTTCCCAGGGCAGGGGAAATACAATTACTGAAGAAAAAATCCCTAGGCAATGATAGGTCTATGAAATATATAAAACATTTTTGTTGTGCAACATGATGTAAAAGACTCAGTGTACAATAATTATCGGTAAGAAATCATTTTAATCATACAAAATTGTTTTTATAAACGATCATTATAGGTTCTGTGGTACTTCTTGGAAAAACAATTATAAAACAATTACATCACAATATAATCACCAATACTAACAATAATAAATACATACAACGAACAAAGACATATAGCTTATACATATGACCCATACAGAAAGATTTATACAATAAATCATGAAATAAAGTAATTGCAATATTATACAGGTGGGACAGATAAGAAATCAGAAGTACAATAAATCAAAAAGTACAAAGGGCGGCCTTAAATTTGATGAGAGAACTTCAAAAGATCTGTATGTATGTATTTATCATTGTTAGTATTGGTGATTATGTTGTGATGTAATTGTTTTATAATTGTTTTTCCAAGAAGTACCATAGAACTTAAAATAGTCGTTTATAAA
Source organism: Calotriton arnoldi (assembly GCA_963921515.1). Classification (NCBI taxonomy): domain Eukaryota; kingdom Metazoa; phylum Chordata; class Amphibia; order Caudata; family Salamandridae; genus Calotriton; species Calotriton arnoldi. Next base: position 1,451,241 of record CAWUFW010001451.1, read on the forward strand.
AACAATTTTGTATGAATAAAATGATTTCTTACCGATAATTATTGTACACTGAGTCTTTAACATTGCGATACTGAGTTTAGGAACAGTGGTTATTTCTACACCTGTGAATTTGGAATTAACCCTACTACCGTGTGATTCAGAGGGCATTTTGGCCACTTCTGAGGTTGTGGTTGGGCACAGTGCCCATGACAGGAAAGACCCCAAATCTCAACATGGACAGACCATTTTTTCCACGCAAAATCAACTTTTTTTGCAGTGTAGGTAGCTGTGGATTTTGGGCCTTGGCTCGGTCGCCACACAAGAAAACCTACCAAAACCAGACATTTCTGAAAACTAGACACCTTGGGGAGTTCTGGGTGGTCTGAATTGTATGGATCCCCCTAGCTTTTCTTACCCACAAGGCCCTTGAATCCTTAGACTTTGGCAAAAACAAATGCATTTTTTCTCAAATTTCTGATCCAGAATCTGTGGGAATCTACAAATTTCCTAACTCTAAGTGTTCCCACATTGGTCCTGATAAAAATGATATGCAACGTGTGTGTGTGTGTGTGTGACCCAGAGCCCATTACATGAAAGATCCCAAAATGCAACACGGACATTTCAATTTGTTTCACACAATACTGACCCTTTTTTTTGCAATGTAGGTAACTGCAGATTTTGAGTCTGGGCTCAGCGGCACCCTACCAAATGCAGACATTTCTGAAATGTAGACACCGAAAGGAGTGCAGGGTCGTCTGACTTGCATGTATTGCACAACATTTTTTTACCATTTTTTTACCCAGGAGGCCTTGCAAACCTCAAACTTTGACTAAAATGAAACATTTTTCTCATAATTCTGCGTGTGAAAGTTCTAGAATCTGTGGATATCCATACATTTGCTACATTCTACTTTTCCCACTCATTCTTGTTAAAAACGAATATGCCTCATTTTTCCGCATGCTTTATCCCTGCAGGGAATTACAACGCGGTCGTTACAACGACAGTGTTGTAACAACACATACCATTACCCCGCAAGTTGTAACAACGACTTGCTCTGGGGGGGGGGCGCTAGATGTTGGAATAGTATCATTTACTATTCCAACTCCAGTATGTGCAACAGTAGGGAAGGTGTTCGATTTTAAATCCAACACCTTCTGCCACCTCCGCAAGTCGTTGTTCCGACTTGCGGAGTAATGGTATGCGCTGTTACAACGCGGTCGTTGCAATGACTGCATTGTAATTCCCTGCAGGGAAAAGGATTCGTGGTAAACGATGTTTACAGATAAAAACAGTAAGCCAATTGTGTGGGCGGACCCAATGCCTGTGGCAAGAAAAGCCTCAAATATCAACAGATCCCATTTTGTCACTCAAAGTCGACCCTTATCTGCATTTTGTGTAGCTGTGGATTTTGTACCCGGGCTTAACACCACTCAGGGAAACATACCAAATCCAGTCATTTCTAAAAAGTAGATACCCAGCACTGTCCAAGATGGTAGGGCTTGCGTGGGTCAAATTTTTTCTCCCAGAAAAATTTGCAAACCTCATACTTTGGCTGAAATGTCACATTTTCTCCAGATTCCTAAGAGGGAAATTAGCAGAATCTGTGGGGATCCCCAAATTTACTGTCACCCACTGGTACCACACGTGTTGGTGAGCCAAGGGCCTGTGACAGGAAAGGCCATAAAACAAAACATGGATTGAAGAAATTGTTCCTGTCAAAACAATCCTTTTTTTGCAATGTGGGTAGCTGTGGATTTAGGGCCTGGGCTCAACCGCTATCCATGGAAACTTACCAAATCCAGAAATTTCTGAAATGTAGACACCCAGGGGAGTGCAGGCTGGTCTGACTTGCCTGGATCACATTACGTTTTTTTTTACCCAGAATGCCTTGCAAATCACAAGACTTGGGTAAAAATACTTATTTTCCTCACATATCTGTGATAAAAAAGTTCAGTATTCTGCAGGGATTCACAAATGTCCTACCACTCAGCATTTCCACAGGCGTCCCAATAAAAAAGGTAATACACTTGTGTGGATGGGCCAAGTGCCTGTGCCAGGAAAGAGCCTCAAAGTACAATATGAACAGATCCATTTTTTTCACCCAAAACCAATCCTTTTCTTTTTGCAAATGTGGGTAGCTGTGAATGTTGGGCGGGCCTCAGCCACCACCCTGGGAAACCTACCAACCGAGGATATTTCTGAAATCTAGACACCCCGGGGAATCCAGTGTGGTCTGTTTTGTGCGAATTGCACAACAGTTCTTTTACACACAAAGCCTAGAAAACCTCAAACATTGGCTAAGAATATGTGTTTTCATCACATTTTTTGAGGGAAAGTTCTAGAATCTGTGGGGATACACAAATTTTCTATTAATTAGCATTCTAGCACTTGCCCAATAAAAACAGCACCCCACTTGTGCGGGTGGGACCAGTGCCTGTGGCGTTAAAGGCCCAAATACGCAACATCAACAGATGTTTCCATTCCAACCTGATCCATATTTTCCTGCCATGCGAGTGGCTGTGGATTTTGGGCCTGGTCTCCGCCACCATCCAGCGAAACCTACCAAACCCCCAACATTTCTGAAACCTAGACAGACAGTGCAGTCCAGGGTGGTCTGGCATGCAAGGAACACACAATTTGTTTGTACCCAAAAGGCCTTGCAAACCAGAAACTTTAGCTAAAAACTTCCCTCAGATTTCTGTGAGGAGAAGGGTTCAGATTCTGCAGAGATCCATAAATGTCCTACCACCAAGAGTTCCCACATTTGTTGTGATAAAAAAAGTACGCGACTTGTGTGGCTGGGTGTTGCACCCATGACAGGAATGGAATAAACTAGGACCATGCGAAGGCCATATAGACTTGGTAAGGTCTTTGTTTGGATCTGTTCCTGTCACGGGTGTCAGGCCCAGCCACGCAAGCCCAGTACCATTTTTGTCTAGAGACATGCAGGATTATTGGGTAATAGAAATTTTATGGATCCTCCAGCTTCTGAAATTTTCAAATACAGAAATGTGAAGAAAATGTGTTTTGTACCCGAAGTTTGAAGTTTGCTGTGCATTATGGGTAATAAAATGGCTTGGGACCCCACATGAGTCACACTACTCTGGACTCTCCTGGTGTCTAATTTCGAGAAATGGCGGGGTTAAGTAGTCTTTCCTGGTTGCTCGCTCACCCCGAGCCTGAAGAGTACAACAATTCAGCATGACAAGTGAGACGAAATTCGTATTTCCCCTCACTCTGCTAGCCAATATGTAAAAACCAGTACTAGAAAAATAGAACTTTTCCCTCGCTTGCCAGAGGATTTGGGGATTCATTAGTCCCCAGGAGAACAGAAATTTCTGTACGGCTTTAGGATTAGAGCCTGATGTCAGGATGGGATGTCAGCCTCCCCATTATTTATTTAAAAGATAACCTGCCATCCAGTGAGCTTTCTGCCCCCTCCCGGATCAGGTGCAAATTGGAGGCAAACTTCCCCCTCCCCTTGGGAGACCAGAAAGACTGTGTTGTCCTTTTTAGGATGGAAGTATGCACCAACACACCAACACCAGGGTAGGCCGCCCACACCACTATAGGATTCCTGGTGTCTACTGACCTTTTTACACCCAATCGGGGAAGATTTCTTATCTGCCCCCCCTGAAGGAGCAGAAAGACTTTATTGCCCCTTCTGGGGTGGAGGTAAGGCCCATTGCCAGGGTGGGCCATCCCCATCTTTTTTTTGCATCACTTTGAATTCCCTGGAGTCTAGTGGTCTTGCTACCCTTTGGGAGGCCAGAAAGAATGTATCGCTCATTTTGGGCTGGTGGCCTAGCCCTGTGCAAGGGTGGGACGCCCCCATCTGTTTCTTTCATTAAAACAAAATCCCAGAAAACTAGTGGGTTTTTTACACCTCCCCCCCACTAGTGGGCAAAGTGGGGGTATGTACAACATTATTCCCTGCAAGGGATGCAGAAAGAATGTTACTGCCCAGGGTGGTGGAGAGAGCAAAGACCCATGATGGGGGAGGGGGCATTCCCCCACCCCAAAGACATATCTTGTGTCTAGTAGCGGGGATCCCTGATGGTGGATCGCACTCTCATGGTGATCCTCAAGCAGGGATCCACTAGGTTGAGGGACAGCACTGGAAAGTGGACATTCCTTTTTAATGCTGCCTCTCCCGCACTGATGGGTGCAGGGCAGGCAAAGTTATATTTCCCAATAATGATCAGAAAGTAAAACCTATGGGTGCCACAAGTACTCACTGGCTTCACTTTCTATTTGTGATATCAGCTCAAAATACAGAGTGCAGGCAACACAGATGGCCAGGACAAGGGGTAGGGGATTAAGAGGAAGTGGTTCTGCTTCAGCCCCCACCTTTGGAAAAAATGGAAGCCTCTAGCGCAAGCACCTGAAGTTCCTTTTAAACCCTCCCCAGCCATTGGCCAGTTGCCGATGACTGCACTAAAGGAGTTAATTGAATAGGTCGGAAAAAAACATTTTACATATCCCTGATGACAAGTATTTTGTAAATCTTGTCAAAGAAAAGGAGTTGTAGTCCCACACAAAACACGACTACAGCTTATACTACATACGTATATATAGTAGATCAGTGAACAAGTGGCCATCAAAAATCAATAATACATCTATAACAATGGTACTAGAAAGTAAAAGTTTTAGCAGGCAATGTACAAGAAAAGGAGGAAAAGAACTTCCACTACACAAGCATAGCTGATTAAAATGAACAAAACTGAAATGATGCCATTTTCTACTAAACAAAGCTTTCCTGAGGAAAGATCATTCACAAACTGTCCCCAGTTTCATGCTAACATCGTTGGTTAAAGTTAAAAAACTTGCAAGCAGTTTTTGCACCCCACAAGCCCATGAATTCACAAAATAACTATCTCCAGTTCGGTGCACCATCCCAACGCCAACTCAGTCCTGGCCCTGCGTGACTTCAAACTGATTCATCGCCTTCAGCCCAGAGGTTGGACATCGACGCCATGGAACTGACGCACCGCGCTCTTGACTTCAAAGTATCCTTGATACCTCGCCGCCTTCAGGAGCTGAGGCGTCACAACAGCAACCGAAGCATCACTTCCTTTGCACACTGCATTGTCCCCGAGCGCCAAAGCCTCAACAACCTTGCACCGCATCCAAGAACAGATGCATCACATGCATCCTTGATGCCTCACCTCCTCTGCGCACCTCATCTTCTACGATTTCTGACACATCCAAGGTACTGTCAGTGGGTCTTGCGTAACTCCTGTATCCGGCCTGCGCTCCATAGCGGTCAGACTGAACTTTAGGATTTGTCCCGATCAAGCACGACCAGATAGCCCCAGTTGGAGCTATTGATTTCTAAACATTGAATTTAATTTAATCTTAAAAAAATCATATCTTGACTTCTGCATGTTGAATTTTTGTCATTTTAGTCTTGTTTAACTCAAGCCACAGAAGCAACACATAAAGCCCAATCTATCTGTAACATGTAATGTGAGAAGATCTGCTCCCACATCTCATAGATGACCTATTCTTAAGAATTGAAAATGTCCATTCTGGTGCTTTTCAGTTGTTGCATGCCAATTAAAAGCTAAAGAATTTGGAGTGTTTGATCAAACATTTGAAAATGAAAGTTTGAAACATTAATATTTCATAAACCTAAAGTTGCATTGACATACGTTTTAAAAGGTGGAACTAAAATGTTTGATTAGGGACCTAGAAAACTAGATATGGTGTTGGGGAATAGGTTACAGTTGAGATAGTTTAGTTTAGGGTTCAGGTCAGATTTGTGGGTGTGGAAATGGTATTCTACGGATTACAGCCAAAGTAAAAGCTAGTACAAAAATTAAGAAATAGTCTTCTGGTCATGAATAGAGTAAAGATTAGTGTTTGTGGTGACTTTGATAAAAGAAAAAGCATATGTTTTAGGCATTATTGAGATTATGCTTTAAATACGATGTGCTTTTAAAGTTTTGGTTTACACAAATTATTGTGTGGGCTGATCCTCCTATAGGTGCTTTGGGTGTCAATAAAAAATGATGCCCAATTCCTCTTCCTGCTTTTGGGTTTTAACCCACTGAAGAGGATGAAGGAGTATTTGGGCCTGGTGTGCATTCAGTCCCTGGTCTTTTTATTGGGATTTGCAACACGAGTTGTAGTTGGGACACGTTAGCCCAGAGATACAAAAAAGTCACGGAACTCAGCACAGCAGCCAAAATTCTGTGCTGCGCTGCATTGCGCGACAGGGAGCGAGAAGGATGGTGCCATATCTACAGAGATATGGCTCTCTCCTGCCCTCTCCCTAGCACTGGTGCTGATTTCAGCTGCAGTGCGCCAGGCACACACCTTAGCGCGATAGTGCTAGGGTGCGTACCTGAGTCTACCATAAGTTTTGTACAGTAAGGGTATCCTTCCAGTACAAAATAGCATACGTAGGCACACTTTAAAAATTTTACTACTTTGCATGTGTGCCTCACAGGGCAGTACGCATGCAAAGTCAGAAAAGAAAGGAGAAATAAAAACATTTCTCCTCTTAAAGTCTCCTTTTAAATGGCGTTAACGTTTGTAGATAAGGTTTTGCATCAAAAGGCATGGCTGGTAGCATGGAAACGCCCATGTACCACCCATGTAACTCGGCCTTGGTGCTAAGTAACGCAAAGCAGTGCTTTGTGTTACTTTCAGGGTACTTTCAAGTGCAAAACAAGTTGTGCAGTGGAAAGTAAGGGCCCCATTTACTATATTTTGATGCATGGCAGCATAGCAAGACTTCTTGCTGTGCTGCTGTGCATCAAAATAAATGGGCAGGAATGCTCCATATCTACAAGATACAGCGCATTCATGTCCTTCTCCCCTGCACCGGTGCACAAACAGCAGCCATGCGCCAATGCAGACACCCTTGCGCCATGGTGCAAAGGTACCTGCGTTGCACGGATGATTGTTTATCTGCATAAACAATCATTAAAGGTGATTTGCTCCATTTATGGGGGATGCACAATGCAGCACACATAGAAAGAGCAAAGAATGAGGAGAAATTAAAGTATTTCTCCTCATTTGTGCCACTCCTATGCCTCCCCTCGGGAGGCGTAGGATTCTGAGGCATTCACAGGTTTACGACACTTTGTAAATCTGGGAATATGGCAGGTTCCATGGATGTTGTGTGGGAACACCCACAGCAACACCCATGGAATGCCTCTTTCACGCAGAGTAAAGTGTGAAAGGGGCCCATATTTACAAGGCTATGAAAAGTCATGCAGGGTGACTTTAAGTGGCCTTGTAAATATGGGCAGGCACACTGCGCCGCCGGTGCGTCTAAAAAAAGTGACACACCGGTGGCACAATGGGCTTGTAAATGAGGCCCTTAATTAGGAAAGAAACATATGGTGCTGGTTAACTTCACTTTTATGATGCTAACCCAGATGTTAGTAAATCTTATCTTATCGTGATTGATCAGCAATGCCCATCTCAATTCAGATCGGCTAAGAAAAAAGTAATTAGAGGGTAATGCTGTGGTATCACTACTGACTGGAGTCAGTATCGTTCAGGTCACTTTGTGATGAAACGCCAACACTCCGCCCCAGGGGCGACTCCTCTATTATGGCAGTGGAGCATCGCCCTAATAGGTGGCAGCAGAGGTAAACACTTGAAAAATAAAATGATAATAAACCGATTTTATTATCATTTTATTTTTCTTCTTACCTGTGGGTGCCAGCGAGCGCGTAATAGGGAGGGCCATGCACTCTGTGCAGCAGCAGTGGGGAGGAGGGATGATGGGCACTAATAAGTGTGCATGACTGTTTGGCTGGCTGTTTTAGGCCGGCCAAACCGTCATGTGCACTTAACATCTCTCCACCCGGCTGTGTTGTACAGCAGGGTAGAGAAAAGCCACAGGCTCCCAGCCCCCGTCTGCGCACTGAACAACAGCATAAGAACAGCATCAGGAATTGGACTCTGAGAGCCCTATGCAGTGTGATCAGCCCAGGACTGGACCGGCATCAGTTTCGGGAGAGGAGCAATGCAGCAGGTAAGTTCTATATTTTTTTACATTATGTCTGTCCCCTCGCCCCCCGCCCCACTGCTTCGGATCTCATGCAGCCGCCACTGCTCCGTCCCCGGACGACTGAGCCCTCGGACTGCCAAAACATCACCCGCTGTTTGAGAGACATTGAAAGCATACAAATCCAAAACACAACACAATGTCCACTCATGCCAACTTCAAAGCCAATGAAAAATAACATAAGAATGGATAAGTTCAAATTAGATTCGCAGCCTTTAGCCAGCATACACATTTCACATTGAATTACTTATTTTCGCTGAGCAATGCAATATGGGAAAATTGCTACAAATGTGTGCAATTTAATTTCAGTATCAACAACGTGAACGCCATGCACTGACTTCAATGGACTTTGAGGCTAATCAAATTCATTAACATGATGATGATATGTTGTCAATTGCTTAATAATCATGTGTTTGTGATGGTACGGTTTTCCAATCAAACTCAGAGTGAAACTTCAAAGCCTTGTCCTTCAAGTGATCCATGATTGGATCTGGACCGGCGCCGGAGCTTTCTTAAATTATTTCCAAAAGATAGAAAAAAATTAATCAACTCAAAGAAACGAAAACTTTACATTAGAGACTCCACTGAATATGACATCTTGAAAAAGGTAGACTTCCAAGATATCCTGAAAGATTTAACCACAATCAAATTGAGGAAAAGTGAATATTTAAAGTTTTGTTGTCTTATAATTTTTTTTTTTTTAAATCGTTTATTAACATGAATAATTGTTAATGTTTAGCTTTGTGTAATAACATTGGTTTGTTAAAATTGTTGGTTGGTAAAATTAAAAACGTATTAGGAGATAATTTGCTTGGGGGGGGCTAAACTTTCGACTGCCTACGGGTCCCCACAGGGTTTAATCCTGCACTGACTACTGTGCTGACTGCAGTGCTCAGTTTGGTTGACGTCACCTTCTATTGTTCTTGGTGTTTTGGGGTGAATTCTTCAAGGAAGCCTTAGCCACGGACATGAAAGCCTTGGATTCCTTCTGTTTCTTCCCTGACAAGCAATCTAGTGGTTTCATCAAAAATATGATATTTTGCCGAGATGCTGGAGAGACGAGCAGAGTAGAGGACTGCGGCCGACGCCCAACTGCGGTGGTCTGTGAGAGGAATAGCTGACATCGTGGTGTGACCGGGCCGAGGCTCGGAGCCCTGGTCAATGAGCGTCTGCCTGGCTCTGCATACCGACCTGATTCGACAGGCGCTGAGGCCCTGACAGAGCCAGGAGGTCGAGACGGGCTCAAGATCAATGTGCTTCTGGAAGAAAAGGCCGAGTGAGTGCCGCGGCAGGGCTCACGTGGGGAGTAAAGAGGCTCCACATCAGGAGAGGCGTGCCAGCCCCATAAGCCCCGCAGTGGTCGGAGCCCCTGGGGAGCTGATTGTGGCCCTGAATATCCTCGTACCGCGACCAACTTCGAGCCGAAAGACGCTGGGAGGGTGCAAACCGCACGAGAGCAGCCACAGAGGAGCCTGATGTGAGCATCGAGAAGAGATTAATTTACACTGAATTGACCCGTTTTCTGAAAGGAGGGGGCAGCAGCAACCCGGCCAGGACCTGGCCAGGACCACAAGCCCCAGCAGTCTTCGCGGCCGTTGCCGTATTCTTCCTGTGCCCGGAGGCGCACAAAAGCAGTGCTCGGGCCCCGCAGCGCGGGCCCCGCGCGGGCGTGCCCGGGCCACGCCCGTCAGAGCCCGGGCCACGCCCGTCAGAGCCCGGAGGAGACTGGGCTGGACCATTTCTCTTGGTTTTTTCCACCCGGACCTGTGAGCACCTGGTAGCAAGACCTGGCTCTGCAAAACTACGTGAAGGTAAAACATTTTCTGTTTTTCCCTAGTTGTTCGTAGTTAAGGCAAATTGCATTATGAGAAAACGGAAACCTGCCCCTATACCAAAGACAATGGACACAACTTTGGATGGTTACCTCCAAAAAGCGGTAGGGGTGATAACTAAGGAGATAGAACTTGCTGAGCAAAGACTCTCATTAGCCCCTTGCCCGGTCCCACCTGTCCCAACTGACTCTCATGTAAAAACACCAGAAGTAGGTGCTGTACTGAGGTTGCAACCTCCACTATCACCCACTGTAATTATTGTGAGTCAGGGTGTTCAACATGTTCCCAATGAAGGAGTTGATTCTATCTCTTGCCCAGCCATGAAAACTACTGCAGCACAAGCCGCGACTGGAGGGAAGAGGAAACGAACTGACCTGGCAGGGGTTGATTGTAAATTGAAAGGTCACTCACCGAGGGTCAAGAGGACTAAGCAAACCCACTTACTGGAAACACATCCAGAACTCGGGTGGGTGGGGGGAGAAATAGTGCATCTAATGATACGGATACCTCTGTTGATAAATTCAGTAAAATTGTACAAGAGGCTCTGACACCCATTCTATCTAGATTAGTCTGCATTGAAGAGCGACTTGCCCGAGTGTTGTTGGACCTAGGAACTAAGTCAGCATCTGCCAAACAGAACGATAAGGTTACCCACCCAAGTAGCTCAAATACAAAATTAGTTGACGCCCCCCCCCCAGCGTTCCATTGAATCGCATGACCCCTTTAAGCACAATACCTACTGTAAGTGGCCATGTCCGCCGTAAAGATCCCCCTTTTAATAATGTTAGCAATGATCCCCTGGTCCCTACACCACAGGACCCTGAGTTGGATGGGAACTTCCATAGGTACAATCAAAAGCCGGGTCAGGGGGTCACAAATCAAACAAATCAAGTTCAAGCATGATAACTAGGGGTAGATCACCACGAGGAAATGTAAATGTAAACACAAATGGCCCAGTGTATGATCCAAATAGTGGGCGGGGTGCAAAAAATGTGTTAAATTTAACCCCTGAATGTACACCATATAGTATGATCTTGAAGGGGGTTCCCCCTCTGCCCCTTGGTCAGCAAGAAACCTGTCAAAGCCTTGTCAACAAATCGGCTCACTGGTGTGTTAGGCGAATTCCATCGAAGATATATTGGTTTGAAACAATTATAATGGCCAGGCGGGTGAGTTGGTTGGGTCACACGGCCAAACGTGGGGAAGGGGATTGTGTTGTGCTTAATTTTAGTAATGCTTGGTGTACCCACTTTGCTCTAACGCACTTTAGAGATTCGCCTGGTGATTTGATAGAGATCCGCCCGTTGTTTTTTTTTTTATCCACCATGCCATGAATATGTTTTGAGAAATCAGCCCTTGAGGTTGGGTTCAGGTATACATCCCCCTATACAGCCTTCTCCATTTAGTCATCCTAATCATTTTGCTGCCCTCTCTGGGTTGTCAGAAATTGATTGAATAACTGGGTGCTTTAGACAACCAGTCGCCATGAGAAAAAATGGATTTGCAACATAGTGCTCAAGGGAGAGAAACTTACTTGGTTAAACTTAGTAATAGGGACCCTATGAATACTTTTGACACCACCTCACCCAAATCAAACATCAGGAGGATGAGCAGAGACAAACCTGAAAATTGTTCCTTGTGTCTTAACTTAATTCCAAACGATATCTTGGGCAGGGAGGAGCCAGGTCTGCCAGCCACTGCAGTTAACCATGCTATTAATCATGTATCCTTGGGATTGGTGATCCAGGGTCACATCAAGTCTCCACTTGAATTTATTTCATGGAACATAGCAGGAATTCACCCTAAATTGACAGATGAGGTATGGCTAAAATACATCAGGGGCTTTGAAATCATTTGTTTCCCGGAGACGTGGTATAAGGAAGATATCGTGTTGGACAGTTACTGTTCCTACACGGTCCACGCAACACCCTCGTTAGCAGGGAGGGCAAAAGGAGGGTTGGTATCGTTAATCTCAGTCAAATACGAGGCCATAAAAATTTCAGTTGTTGGAACATCGCCTTGGTATCAACTAATTATGATTTCTAACATGTTGCAGGTTAAGCTACTTGTGGTGAACTGGTACTACAATATTTTTAACCAAAACAGTTGTCAGGTTATTGAGGCTCTACAGGTGGAAATCAATAACATCTCTGGGACATGGCAACCTTTATGCATCCTTTGGGTGGGTGATTTGAACTGCTCTTCCTGCCCACATAGCTCCAAAGAAGTCTGTAGGTTGCTAAATACAAAGGGTCAGCCCCAGCCGCACTTTACTCACACCTCAGAGGGTGAGGCCCTAAATTCTATTATTATTGAGAACGATTTGGGCCTCATTAATGACCTAGCTAGTAACCCCACAACACAGTGTCCTACTTATGTTGAATGTGGTAGGGAAAGTTTTATTGATTTTATGTTTATTTTCAACAGACGTTTTTGCCGCTTGTTGGAGACTTTGAGGTAGAACCAAATAATGCTAGCGGCCATAATCCCCTCATAGTGCCCTTAGCATAATAGCCCAGATAGGGAAAGGAGATGGTCGCTCGATTCATTTTAATCCCAATAAAGGGGCAAGACTAAATTGGAATAAAATAAAACCCTCTGCATTCGAGGTAAAAACTGTTACAGCTAACTATGACTCGATCATGAGGTGTTTACATCATGACTCTCCCCCAGCTGAGATCATTCGTGAATTCGAACTGATTTGTTCGGACATAGCTAAAAATTTGACCAAATCAATAAAGATCAGGGATCTCACAGAGACAAGGTGATTTAATGCAGAATGTTCAAGAGCCCAAAAGATTTTAAAATCGGCATTCATGCTAACCCTCGCAACAGGATCCAAATTAAAAACGCTAGGAAGATTTATAAAAGTACAGTGAATGAGAGTAAAGAAGAACTGAGTTTAGCTTGGGACGATTTGGAGAGAGCCAGCTCTCTTTAGGACTCTAAAAGTTTCTGGGATGTTATAAATCGTCCTCTATTCACCGAAGAGGCGAGAAAGTTGGATTGCCTGATCCTGGGGGATGTTTGGGAAACTCACTTTGCGGCTATATTTAACCCGAACGACAATGGCTAGAGGCACATAGTGGGGATTTGCCCTCGGATCTAATCTTGGCTTCTCTTCTAAGGACATCAATCTTAGTTACCGAGGTTGACGAAGCCATAGCAAAAGGAATTAGCATGAAAGCTCCCGGCCCGGATGGAGTGCCACTAGATTTATTTAAAAGTAATTCCAAACTGTGGGCTCCTTTATTGACTAATGTTTTTAGAGCAGTGGTGACTGGCCCCATCCCAGCAACTTGGAAGGAGGCCATTGTGGTCCCAGTGTTTAAAAAAGTAATAGGAGCGACCCTGCCTGTTGCAGGCCAATTTCCCTTATTGACGCCACAGCGAAGCTGTTGGGGAGGGTTGTCCTTGCCCGACTTGAAAACTGGGCGATTGATACAGAGGTGATGGCAAGAACACAGTATGGCTTTAGGAGACGGATGGGCACCACAGAACAGTGCCTCAACTTGTCCCTAATTATGGGCAAGTACATGAAGCCCAGGAAGGGCTTTATCCACCTGGCCTTCATGGACTTGTCCAGTGCTTTTGACAATGTAAATCGGGAGAAGTTGTGGGCACTCATGGGGAAAATGGGTGTCGAGGAAGCACTAATTTCTCTTCTCCGTAGGGTCCACGCTTCTCCCTCTGTTACCATAAGATATGGACTACAAGGGGAGAAAAACAGGTCCAAAGCTTCTACAGAAGGTGTCCGGCAGGGATGTATTTTAGCCCCCTTTCTTTTTTTAATTTATACCAATGGCCTAGAGGTTTTTTTGTCAGACAAGGAAAGTGACTGTCCACGCATAGGGGGCACACCGGTCCCGCTACTTTCATATGCAGATGACACTGTGTTAATGGCCCGGACCGCAAATGGCCTCCAAAAATTACTTAACGCATTTACAGATTTTATGATGGCACTTGATCTAAAAGTTAATTTTATTAAATCATATATTATGGTGTGTGGCCCTAAAATGATCAAAACTAGAAAATTTGCTGTAAGAGATAAGATAATTGATAAATTGAATAATTTTAACTATTTGGGGAATATTTTTAACAATAGGATGAACTGGGAACTGCTTGTTACTGCAAGGGTGCAAAATGCGGGTAGGGTTGTTGAGGGGCTTTTTCGCATTGCCTGTAAATTGGACCATAAACCAGTGACTGAGCTGGTTACACTTTATAAAGCCAAATGTGTGCCTGTTGCAACATATGGAGCAGGAGTGTGGGGTTACCATAATAGCCGCCATTTACAGATCATGGAAAATAAATTTATAAAAAGGCTATTGATGATCCCAAATAGTGCCCCCACACTCTTTTGTCACTGTGAGCTGGGTCTTGACTTTGTGGAGGATCGTATAGACGTGGCCCACCTGCTATTATGGGCTAAAATCTGGTTGTCTGAGGAGCTAGTGTTCTCAAGAGAGGTCATTAAAGACTGAGGGGCATATTAGCAAGGGCACTATCGCTGCTTTAGCGGCACTTTTTGCCGCTAAAGCGGCGATATTCATATCGCCCTATCAGCAAACTGTCTGTAACAGCAGTTAGCGACAGTTTGCGGGCATTAGCGCCCGTTTTTTTACCGCTTTGCATGTCAGCGATATTTATTGCTAATGACATGCAAAGTGGGCGTTCCCGACGAACAAACCTGGGAAACACCCGCTAACAGGCCTATCGCCTATTAGCAAGGTGGCCATGGCCCCAGTTAGCGACGTGAAAAGTCGCGCTAACCGAGGTCATCGCCATTTATTTAACACCTGCAATTAGCAGGTGTTAGCCATACCTAACATGGGGGGTGGATTATGCTGATACGACCACAGGGTCGTATCAGCAAGGTGTTCTCCCTTCTCCATGCAACATCGCTGGTTTTTCAGCGATGTTGGCTCATTTCCCCGCTATCGCTGGAATATTCATCGCCATAGCGCTAATCGTTGCTAATACAGCGTTAGCGTGGCGATATATTCCAGCGATAGCCGGCGATAAAAAAAATCACGCTAAGCAGGGTTAGCGATGATTATCGCCTCTTCTTGCTAATATGCCCCTGTATCTATTTGGATGGAGCATTATCTATCCCTTGGCTCCGATTTGTAAGAGATAACCTCTACAAGCTAGGGTTGGGGCACTACTTTGATAACCCAGCTGGTATCCAGGAAAATGCAAAATACATCATAAAAGAGGCACACTATATGGGGGCGACTTTACGCCACTCTCAACCGGAGGTGATAGGCCTCCCTTGTTCATTTCCTCCCCAGCAGCAATTTCATCTAACATTCACCATAAATGTACAGACGCGATTTTATTTAACAAGATTTCGTTTACTTACCTTGCATTTTTTAGTGGCTTTCCCGAAACAGTCGGGATGGGCAGACAAATTGGCTCCTTGCCCTTGTGATAATTTGGCAGCTCAGAGCACACTGCACTTTATGCTATTTTGCCCCCTCTATAAAGAGTCAAGAGGAAATATCTTAATTCCGATTTTAAAAGAAATTAGGCCATGCACTTATATTGAAGGTTTTAACTAGCTGTACTCTTTGGCTACTCATGCTATATGTACTAGGATTTCTAACTACATTAAAGTCACAATGGCTAATAGGAAATGGTACTAGATATAGTAGTTGAACCCGAATATTGTAATTTTGTTACACACAATTCAAGCATTGATGTATTCTTTAGGTGGGGGTCATACATTGCTGTGATTATGAAGTGCTTTGTAATATGGATTGCACTTTTTATCAAACGATTGAATTTTAAGAATGATAGCTTTTTTAAATAATCGATCTCTATGAATCCCCTCCTATACTGATATGTAAATAGGCCACTGGAATGTTAATTTGTAATGTTGGTTTCATAAACTTTTATGGCTTTCTTCTGAAACGGACTAAAGTCATCTTGACTTGACTTGACTTGATATTTTCTAGTTTGTGATTCTGTAGCACATCCAGTCCTTTTCCTCACTTGGGAAATATAACGCAGTTTATTCGCTCCTGATATTTTCAGGTCTGTTTCTAAAAGTAGCAATTTTTGCCAAATTATAGTTTGTATTGTGTGCTTTCTGTCAGATATTTATGCTTTAATACTTGCATTGACTAGAAGGTTTTTAGCCACAGTCTTTATAAATTCAAATAAAAGATCGCAGAGTTTAGCACTTGGACAGGTTTGTATAGATGTTTCAGGGTAGCATGAAAGAGGAAATGCAACACAAAAAGTGAAGTATTAGGAACTTTGTAGAAATAGCTTATTGAGAGAAATGGCTTCTTTTTAGAAGCCACACTAGCCAGGGCCTTTATGTTTTTTTCAAGCTACTTACTTGTCTCTTGAATGCGTTGATAGAAAGAACTGTAACCTGTTGTGTTCTAAATCCCAAAGTTTTCTGACAAAAATATTCAGACGTTGTTGCAGTGAGGTATATAACTGAACAGCATTTTCTTTGCTTAGTTACATATGTAATTGCGTATCATAAGCGAACAGATAAAGTGCGAAATTTATTGGACACAGCAGGTTGCAAGGAGAATAACATAAAGGGGTGTAATCAGCCGCGGTCCCTGCAGGTAACATCGGTGGGGCCGTGTAAGGGGGGATTCCGAGGGATGATGCCGAGGGAAAATAAATTATTTATTTAATTTTCCCTCTGCATCGTCCCTCGGAATACCCCCTTACACAGCCCCACCACCCCACCGCTGTTATCTGCACGGACCACAGCTGGGTATAATGAAGCCAAATGGAGTATAGATATTCTTGTTAAGATGATCAGAGGTCATACTGGAACCCCTGAAATGGAAATCATGAAATCACTTTGAGAATACTGTTCGACACCCAGTCCGCATAATGGGGTATGTCCAATACCATATTGCAGTCTATGTTCAAAAGCTGCTGCGGATACGAACAGCATCCTAAGAGCATAAGCACTTTTATTGGAATGAGCTAGGAAGTCATCAGAGATCCATTTCAAGAGGGTGGCGGATATAAATTTTAAGCAAACCCTGTTGCTGTTGTGTCCATTCATGTCAGAAACAAAGTAGACACATGGGTTTATTATGTTTCATGCTTAGTAACAGTAAAGGGATAATGTAATCTTCAAACACTAATAAAATATTAGTATTGTTCACAATGTCCATTCTACTTTAATACTATATTAATTTGTCAAATTGAATGGCTAGTTGTATATAAAGTCTCCCTGGCAACTGGGTGAGGAAAATAATGGAGGTGAGTACCACCAGAAAGAATGTTGATTTAACGGGTGTCTGCATAGTTGCATTTTTATGTTATGGATTTTTTTAAGTTGTGGGTGTTCCAGTTGGGACTTGAACACCCACAGATGCATGGTTGCTTTTAGGGAAGCCATGTAAGAGGAGAATGGACCTCTAGAAGTACATTTTCCTGTGTTTCCTTTTCATCACTTTCTTGCCAGTGCCACCTTCAATTCTGCGTTCTCTTGTTATTCTAAAAATGTGTCCCCAGTCTTTATCCTTTTTAAATATCATTACTTATTTTTTTCATATGCTTGGGCCCCACCCTTGTTCGGCCAATCAATGTGTGTGATTACTCCTCGTATTCATGAGCTCAATCAATTTTTTTTAATGGTTTTTATTGAGTTTTAAAAATATTAATTCCCCAGGTCATGGAAAGTAATGCACAGTCCACAAACATATCTTGATGTAAGACATTGTCTTCACCCAAACTTAATAGAGCAGCAATCTTGGCAAAAATCAAGAAGAAACATTTAGTCAAGCAATAAAGACGAAACATGGATAAATTAAACAATTACCACACTGAGCTAACCCACTGACCAACCATGCATGAGGCCCATCTTTTAGGTGCCTTTCCTTGCCTGGTTGTCTATATGGCCGGACCCTGATGGGACCACAACCACAGCCACAATTGGTAATATACCTGAATCTACAAGTCGTGCTGAATAAGAAGTTCTGCTAATGCGATTCAGGGTCCTTCATCGATTCTTGCAGCGTTATTATCCGCGTCCCCTACAAATATCTACACCAATCTCTGCAGACATGTTGATTTATGATGTGATAATTGCTAATCATTTGGCTTAGGGGTGTAAATAGATCAACCCTTCACTCCAGATATTTAGGGAGTATACTTAAGGTGGATGGTCATCAGTGTTTGGCACCAGTTACAGTAGGATTGTGCCCCATTTTCTGTTAGCAGTGACCTTGCCAGTCTTTTTTCTGAGGATCGTAATTGCCTCGTTTTCTGCAAATCGTCCATCTGTATAAGACTGTGTTCCAAGCGGGCACCTTAGGAGCCTGCAGTGATGGCTACTCATTGCAATCAGTTTCTTTGCAGTAGCAGAGCAAGATCGGCGAATTTGCAAAGCAACATCTCCCTCTTGCGTTGTACCATGAGACCGAGTAGGCAAGTCTCTGGCTTAAAATGATTGTTTCTGTCTGGCTTAAAATGATTGTTTCTGTCTGGCTTAAAATGATTGTTTCTGTCTCTCAGTCTAGTTAGTTATAGTGTTTGTCACCTCCACCCACAATTCCCACAGTCCAGGACAGGACAACACCATCTAATAGAAATCTGTGGTCTCGCATTCACATCTGGTGCAAGAGTCAGATCCTGTTGGGGTTATAATGTGTAGGCGCTTAAAGGTAAGTTAAGTTTGCCGAATATGGCTGAGCTGCAGGAGCTTAATTCTCTTTTTGGAGAGACCTTGGAGAAATGTCCCATGGCTTTAACCCATTCCACCTCTGTCAGAGGAGTACCCAAATCTGTTTCTTACTTTTAATTTAAGGGCCTCAAACTAGGTGCTAATGTTGATTTATTAACCATGTAGTTTGTGCCACTAACTCCATACCCCTCCTATCATTAATAAGCGGTGAAGAATTGAGTGAGTTGGTTGTTCATCCTTCTCGCAACCCCACGTTTCTTTTACCGCATAAGTAGTGATGCCCGTGTCAGGAACTGATCACCTGGATGGAACGTTCCTCTAGTGGGAAACCTGCTTTACACCTGCCGCCGCCCACCCTGCCTTCCTTGACTCCAGTCCAATTGCACGGAACATAGGGGGCGACCACAGTGGAACCTAGGAGACATACAGCAGCATCCTGGGTTTCTTTTTAATGCATTTATTCCAAAAGTGTTGTGCCACTTGCACCAGCCTAGGCTCTGACCCCTACTGTTTGCCCAGTCCAGGAAAGCGTGTGCCATATCCCCATACTATGTGCTCAGTCCAGTTTATGCTCATGTTCTTTTCAGGCTACCAATCACCAGACGTCTCTTTCCTCTTCAATTTTCTCTTCCTCTTTTCTGCATGTTTCTAATTTCTTCTAAATGTACACCTTCTGTTAATGTGCACATCAATAAATATTGGGCTCTTTTCTTTACTAATAAAGTTGAAATATTTGCTGAACTGCACGTTGTACCTACCTAGCTGAGGTAAAGACAAAAAAAGCAAAGCCCCTAGAGTTCAAGCAAACTCAAGTACAAGTACAGGCAGGGGGCAGCATGGATGCTGGCGCTGTGGGTGGTAAGGCTTTCCAGTGTCAGGTGAAGAGAGGGAGAAGTCAAGATTGATGTCAAAAATTGAAAGGGTGATGACTTCAGCCACAAATATCAGGAATCAATCACTAGTGGGACTAACAAAAGGGGCAAACGGGTAACTGCCAAGATTGAAAAACACAGGGAGCAGTATCTTAGTTAATTGCAGTGTATTTTTACCTGGATGGCTCATGTAAATATATTGGCGAATGTGAAACCTCTAATTCCCAGATGATTTTGGAGAAGGCGGTATATTTGGCAGCTCCTAGAATATTCGGTCAATATTGCTTCACTTACTAGTTTCTGTGCATAGGTTCACCCTGGTCAGGTTGGTTGGCACACCTCTCCTATTGCTGAAGGAGGTAGTCAGAAAAATATGAACAGAGTCTGAGTTTTATGAACAGTACTGTTTTTTCATATACATGTCATGTAACACAAACTTGGGGGCATATTATCAACGGCCAGCGATAATTATCGCTGGCCGTACATAGCGATAGAAATATTATCGCTGGCTATCGCTGAATATTATCGCCATGATAACGCTATATTTACAACGCATAGCGCTATGGCGATAATATTTCAGCGATAGCGGTGTTTTCAATGGAACATCACTGGTTTTCCAGCGATGTTCCATTGAAAACAGCGATAACATTGCTGATACGACCCTGTGGTCGTATCAGCATAATCCATCTCCCATTAAAAGTATGCTTTAGTCAGGAATTTAACAGACGTTAAATTCCTGAGTTAAAGCTGAGGTAGCGCGATTTTTTTATCGCTGCACCTCCTTGTTAATATCGCGAAGCTGCCTTCACGATATTAACATGTGTTGTTTTCACAGCCACGCCTTCTTTGCATCTCATTAGCGATGCGAGGCGAGGCTGTGAAAAACGGGCTCTACATCAAGGAAACACGCGCTAGCGTGTCCTTGATGATTTTGCGATATAATTATCGCCGCTTTTCGCCCAAAAACGGACGCTAAAGCGGCGATAATTATATCGCCAGCCCTTGCTAATATGCCCCTAAGTTGGCAAGGAATACGGCCTGCCAGGTGTGTTATGTGTCTATCTTGCTTTAAAAAGTCTTGGCAATACTTGATTGATTAGTTAAATTGGTATTTTTGCTCAGAAGTATGTTCCACCATGATGACTTTCCCTTGACCCTCCTTCTTCCGAGCTCGGTGTATTTTTTTGCATTTGTATCAACAGTATGCGTTAGGAATATCTGTCTAGCATCAACATGGGAGAAGGGTTGGCGTGATTGTATCATAGTGGTAGTGTGAGAGTGTGTGTATGCGTGTGTGTACGAGTGTATGTGTGGATATGCACGTGTACATGTATGTGCTTCTGTGGGTGTTTGTACACACATTTCAAGTTTGTGGCCACTGCTGGTGTTTCCAGTGTCATGCACATTCAGAGTTCAGTGATATGTGGCTTGGTGCTCACTAACGTTTGTGCGGGCACTCGTGAGGTACAATGTAATTTTGCGCTGCGATTGTGGACCTCTGTAACATATAGTTAATAGACACTACGGTTTATGTTGAATGTTTGCCACCCGAGTGTCTTCACAAAACCTTGGTAAATATACCTCAACATGCGCTGTAGAAGGGCCAATGAACCACAGGGAAAAGCTAGAAGCACCTTTCTTCGATCTAGTGTAATACCAAGGGGCATATTAGCAAGGGCTTTATCGCCGCTTTAGCTGCACTTTTTGCCGCTAAAGCGGCGATATTTTTAACGCCCTATTAGCAAGCTGTCGCTAACAGGCGTTAGCGACAGCTTTCAGGCGTTAGAGGCCGGGAATTACATCGCCTTGCATGTCAGCGATATTTATCGCTAATGACATGCAAGGTAGGCGTTCCCAACTAAAAGCGACGGTAAACAGTCGCTTACATACCTATCGCCTATTAGCAATACCCGCGAAGCGATAAAAACGCGCGCTAACCCCGATTATCGCTTGTTTTTAAGAACTGATAAAAACATGACTTAGCAATGAAAGTCAATGGGAGGTGGATTGTAAGGTTAAGTCCCCAGAATTAGCGATAGGATTTTATCGCTGGATTTCTCGCGTTAAAGCTGGGTTTCGCCGCTATCGCTGGATATTTTATCGCAATGGAGATAAACCTTGCTAATAGCATGTTATTTCCGCGGTAATATCCAGCGGTAGCCGGCGATAAAAAAAGGCGCGCTAAGCAAGGTTTGCGATATTTATCGCATGTTCTTGCTAATATGCCCCCAAATCTGCAACAACAAAAAAAAGAAGTAGGCATGACATTCAGAAAGGAAGTTCGGGGCATATTATCAAGAACGGCGTTAAAATTATCGCCGCTTTAGCGGCAGAAAACTGCAGCTAAAGCGACGATAATGGGCTTGATAATATGCCCTGGAGAATTCCAATAGAAGCCCATGTTCACACCAGAACATGGACTTCTATTGGAATTCTCAGGGGCATATTATCAAGCCCATTATCGCCGCTTTAGCGGCAGTTTTCTGCCGCTAAACCGGCGATAATTTTAACGCCGTTCTTGATAATATGCCCCTTCATTCCCTAACTTGATTGGCATGTTACACTAGACTCGAAATAAAAGGGGGCAATTATCCTCCTAACGCAGAATTGCACAAAATGTGCGCTCACTTTCAGCGATCACACCCACACCTCTATGAAATACATTGTTGACCTGTCTTGAATATTCAAGTAAAAAAAAAAATAATAATAATAAAAATAAATTCTGCCTGCAATATAAAGGACTGCACAGCGCTTCCAATTTCTGCAGCCCCACTCTCAACAACCTTCAGGGGTGGGCAGAGTTTGAAAGTGACAAATGGAAACTCACTGCATTGAGTCTGCGGGAAGCATTAAGGCTTATCTGGCTTGACCAGGCGACTGCTTTCACAGCTGTCCATCAAGAAATCTTATTACAACAAAAGGTATTGCTTCCTGTGGATTTCCTTCCATATTGATTACGTTTTTATTAAACAGAGATACTGTATGCCTTCTTGGAAGGTTGGTTTCCTGCAGCCAGCGATTAAGAGGCAGGTGGAATTACAAGGAAGTGACGTCTTTTTCAACAAACACACTGTGGGAGCTCTTTGAATTCCGTGTTAATTTTGAAACGTGGTGGCACCGAGTGTAGATACACAATAAAAAATAATCCTTCAGTAATTTCTGCATGCATTTGAAACAATGTTAAGAACATGAAAATGTTAAGCGCCCACCAATGAAAGTTGTGTTTTACATTGGTCAAGAAAACTCGACATATCCACTTTCTTGAAAGCAAGATCCTACAAAGTTTAGTCAAATAAAGATACTAAGACATACTATTAAGCATACCACATCTTTCACCAAGGGCCATCATACCTTAGTTTGATATTGTTGCACTAATAGAGTGCTTATGAAAGTGATCAGGGGCATGTCCTGGGGTGTGAGGGCCGGTGTGTTCGCTACAACAGCTGTGGCAGAAGTTCAGTTTACTCGCACTTCTGGATGGAGCAGTGCCGCAGTAGGGGTGGCATAGACACGGATTCAAGAACATTTAATTGGCCTCCTTCCCCCTTAGTGGGTGACAAACAAATAACCATAACTGGGGATATGTGCCCCCTCATACATAGGCACCCGTGCTAGAGCACCTGCTGCAATAATCACAGCTGCACCCTTATATGGAGAAGACAAGTAGTGCACTCATTCATCCACCGCCCAATCAGGAGGCCAGCGTGACTGTCACTATGGCATGGTAGGTCTGTGAACAGCAGACTGCCAGGTCAGAAATGTCCAATAACAAATCAAGCGGTGCTCCACCAATGGAAACCCTGTCCTTCTCCCGCCTCTAAATGAGGTGACGGAACTGCAAGTTTGGCAGTGCAGGTAAAGCGGCAATGTATAACGGGCGACTTACCCGATCAAATCAAAATGACCCCCATTCACGCTAGGTGCCAGATGTGCGACCATTCTGTTTTGCGACTCACAATTTGCGACTCGCAAAACGGAATGTACTAATGTGTCTCCCAATGGGGTCGGAAATGACTTGCCTCATCAAATTCATGAGGCAGGTCGCAATTTGCGACACATTGGGAATGGGCTACAATCACAGGGATGGTGGTCTGCTGGGGACAGCAGACCACCTTGTCTGTGTTTGCTTTTTAAATACAGCCACATCTTTTTTTTTTTTTTTAACTGCAGCCCGTTTTCCTTAAAGGAAAACAGGATACGTTTAAAAGAAAAAAATGAAAAGCTTTCTTTTCATTTTTTACAGGCAGGCAGTGGTCCGTGAGTTCCCAGTTTACCACGACCATTTTCTTACATTGGGCCCTTTTTTCTTGTGGCTTTTCACTTCAATTATTTAAAAAATGATATATCTGGTTCCATTTATAGGATTTTTGTTGTTCTGGTCTCAGTAGCGGTCGGTGGTGGGAGTTCCGCCGGGTGCTGACGTGGGGCGGGGTGGGGGGTAGTAAACTACGGATTACAGCTGATTACAGGTAAGTAAACATATAAATAAATAAAACGAAGATCGTTACGTGCGCTGCATCGCATTTGGCGATGCAGTGCGCGTAACGAACTTCGTTTTATTTATTTATATGTTTACTTACCTGTAATTAGCCATAACCCGTAGTTTACTACCCCCCTCCCCACGTCAGCGCCCGGCGGAACTCCCACCACCGACCGCTACTGTCTGGTCTTATTGTACTCATAAAATCTTTCTATTTATTTTAAAATTGCTTGGGAAGTTTTATTGTGTTTTGTGTGACTCAAATACTTTACATTATTGCTTTGCTGATTTGTGTCACATTACCGAGGATTGAGCATATTAATTTATTTGTGTGATATCTTGCAGGTGATCGCCTCATTCATTTAGGGGGACACTTGTACACCCAAAATAATAATCTACTTCACTACATTTGTGCAATGTGTTTCTGGTTGTGGTATGGAAGTGTTGTCATTTGTTTTACTACTTTTCTGGGAAGCTGTTGCCATTCATCCTTTTACTCTGGGGCATGTATTGTATATTCTGATGTGTTCAATACAAGGTTTAGGTGGACGTACATTGGTATGTGTGAGCTAACTCCACTTTAAGGTTTTGTGAATGCTCTGTTGTTTACTATTCTACTCTTTTGCCCTTATTTCTTGCTGTACTTGTTTCTTGGGAGCCTCCATTACATCTAAACCTTCTTTTGTTATTTGCTTAATGTGTGTGAGGTTTTACTGGCACAAACCTATAGCCACACACAAAACAAAACTGCAGCAGGTGGGATGGTTTAAAGCTCGAATTCAGGGAAGTCAGGGAACTTTAAAAGAATACTTTTTAAGTCAAAAGACTTAGTTATATTGCAGAGCTTTCAGTCATGGGAATGCTACCAGATCATTTGGGAATGAAAATGTTTAGGATCTAATGCATTTCCTTTGACATTTTAGAGTGCATTGTGAACAGGTGTCACAGTGCTGGCACAGGGATAAAATGTTACACAATGTAGGACAGTGTGACTGTCTAAGATGCTTTATTAGCAATGTGGGTGATTTTATTATTGCTGTCTTGAACACGAGTACATCAACCTCATAATTACATTGACATGACCATTACAACATCACAACAATTTTGGCAACCTCATTGAATGTGCGATATCATATTTAATAATCTGACTACATTGGTCACAGTTTGGGCACTGGAGCCATCTTCTGGTCAAGGCAAGTCAAGGTAATGATAATGTCAATCTAATGCTTTCCTGGATTGATGGGAGTACACCATGCGGGCACTCGCCCAAAATGTCTTAGCAATTAGACATTTTTCACCTCTGAAGTTCCTTATAGACAAGGCTTATATGTTTTTCTGATTCTCCATCAAGTTTGCAGCCCATTAGTGTTTCTTAATTATGTACCGTGTAGTTAGCAATAGCCTTTTTCTTGGGCAACAGTCACATTTTCTTCTGTGGTGTAAGTTTCTGTTTCTCAATTATGTTGTAACCCCACAAAGTGAAATGTAACACTGTGCACACTTAAGTACAACTTAGCTCTTAAACAATTAGAGCCAGGCAAAAAGAAAAATGTGTTTGCAAATTCGGAAAGCTGTGTCTTTCGGAAAAGCTTCTCCTGACTTCGCCAAAGGTGAATTTTATCTTCACTTGACTCATATTCCCTGAGACTGGATGTTCTGCCCAAGATGGAAAAGACTTCAAGATGCTGGTAACTGGATGCTGAGCATGGGTTTTCCTCAATTCCAATGAGTAGAAGCAGTGATATGTACTAGTTGCTGGTCAGCATTTTCCTACATTCAATTCCCTGTTGAAAGGCGTATGGGACTTCAGGTACTGAGAATTAGAGAGTAGGCTGATCGAGCGCTGATTGACAGTGGCTGCTGAGTGGCGGTACACATACAGCCTCATTTCCACACCTTTTTAAAAAAAACTTTGACATCTTGGCAGATCTTTTGAAGTTTATAAAAATATTGCAAATTTGTGAGGCATTGCACATCGCAGCTTTGCAGACCACCTGGGAATATTCAGCTTGGTTTGCAACGAAATTCAAATCATGGAACTATGTAATGAAGTTATGAACTAAGTAATGTAACAAATAATACTTTCATCAGGTGTAGTGTATATTCAATTTCCAGATATTTATCAAATTCAGAAAATCACCCCACAGTGGATGGAAGCATCATTCTTCTGGCCAACTCTTAATGCTACATTAACAATAGCCTTACAAGCAGCGTGCAAAATTCAAACTTCACCTGCATGGCTGACATAAAAAAAACTGTTCAATCCAAGAAGGATGGGACTTCTGGGAACATGGGAATGGACAGTGAGTAGCACTGTACAGCTGCAAAGAGGCAGCGGCGGCCAGGTTATGTTATGTTACATAGATTTATACAGCGTAGCATTTACCCGAGGTTGTCTTGGCGCTAATAGAAGGCAAAGTAACAGAAACCGGCTGAGAGATTGCTGGTTGAAAAGCCAGGTCTTGAGGATCTTTCTAAATGCCAGCAATGAGGGTACAGATCTAATGTGGAGAGGAAGGGCGTTCCAGAGCTTAGCCGCTCTTACTTGGAAGCTACTACCTCCCTATTTAGCTTTCTTAACCTGGATGTAGTAACAGAGTATGATCCCAAAGATCTGAGATTCCTCTTAGGAATATACCATGAAATTGAGTTTCTCAAAAATTCTGGACCAATGCCATGTAGAACCTTATACGTGAGACAGAGTGTTCTAAATTTGATGGGGTTTCTGACCGTCAACAAGTGTAGTTCTTTTATGGCGTACGACGCAGACTGATATTTTGGCAAATTTAGCAGGACTCTGGCAGCTGAGTTCTGCAGCACCTGTAATTTGTTTAAATGTTGTTTCTGCAAGTTGCAGTTTAGGCCATTACAGTAATCAATTCCAAATAAAAGTGATCAGTGATGAGATGATGGTTTTTCTTGCACTGACTGGAATGTAGGGCAGAATCTTTCTGATGATTTTTAGCATATTATAGGAGGTGGATAAAATAGTATTAACTTCTTTATTAACATTAAGTTTAACGTCAAGAATCACACCTAAGCTTTTGAGCTTAGAGGAGGGAGTGGGCCCATTTCTGGTGGCCAGCAGTCAGGAGTCCAAAAACAGGGGTCGTTTCCAAAGAGCATCACTTCCGTCTTTTCTGAGTTCAACTTAAGGTAATGTCTGTCCATCCAGATGCAGATTTCTTTCATACAGCTGTAAAGCTGGACACTCGTGTTGCTGGTCTTATTTGCCGCTGATACCACGATTTGAGTATCATCTACATAAGAGGTGAGTGAAAGACCAAAAGATTGAATCAGTGGCGCATATTCTGCCACATAAAGATTGAATAACGAGGGGCTAAGAGAGGATCCCTGTGGCACTCCACACAAAAGAGAGAACAACTCAGATTTAAACTTGTCTAGCATCACAATATTTTCCCTGTTAGACAGGAATGATCTAAATAGGTCTAAGGCTACTCCCTTTACACCGATGGTCTCAAGACGGAGACAAAGCGTCGAGTGATCCATGTGTCAAAGGCCGCCGATAGATCCAACAGGATCAGAGCTGCATTTCCCCCCACACCCAGTGTAGTTTTGAGCTCATCTGTAACTTTGATCAGTGCAGTCTCCGTACTATGTTCAGATCTAAAGCCAAACTGAGTAGGGCCCAGTAAGCTATGTTCCTTCATGAAATGTGTAAATTGGACATTCATGATATTTTCGACAAGTTTGGCCGGAAGAGGAAGTCTAGAGATGGGTCTACAGTTGGCTGGAATATCAGGATTGAGGTTGGCCTTTTTAAGAAGCGGAAGAATACACACCTTCTTCCAAATTGAAGGAAAAATTCCTGATTGGAACATGGCATTAAAAATGTTGACTAAACATTTAGCATTAGGCTTGTAAGTAGCAGCTCTAATAGGATGACCAGACGTCCCAGATTATCCCGGACAGTTCCAGTTTTCAAAGACTGCCTGGCATCACAACACATTTTGCAATAATAAATATGTCCCAGTTTTTCATAGAGGGTCCAGTGAGCACGCGAAGTTTCACAGTGCTGTGCAGACTCACGTTTACACCAACCCTCTCATCACATGAGAGACAGAGTTTACTTGATAAGTGTCTCCTACTGTGCTGCCTGGGGCCATTCATGGAGCACAGCAGGAGTTAAGGATGGATGAATCAGACTCTACAAAGCCCATCACCCAAGGCAGGGATCATGAGCCTGCCATTGGAACAAAGCAGGAAAAGCCTTTAAATGGCATGCAACAAAGTTTGCATGTAGTATATATTATATATATTGAAGATTTTGTACATATATATATATGCTACAGGTTCACAAGCGCATACTGCAGCACATGCGAGCAATTAGCAATGTTGATCAGGCATATCCAGTGTCAATGCACTATGCAGAATTTCCTGACAGCCTTGTGATGCAGATGTGATATTATGTGATTGATCCTATCCCTAGCAACAGACGGGGGGAGTATTGAAGTTCCAAAATGGACTTAATACCAATGAAAAGCTTTATACCTGTTTGTAATATATCAGTTAGCCTCATCTGAGCAGATTACACCCAATCAGCTCTTTATGATCGTTTGACTGCTTTTTTAATCGCTCTGTTCATTTTTTTTGTGGTTTTTCACATCAGCAATGTTTGTCAAAGATGTGGTAGTCTCACCTTTCGAGTTGAATGTATCTTAGATTGTGACACATTGTCGATCCTCTTTTAAGCTTGTTCTAATATACCTATCAGTAATCATGGAAACGTGAGCAATGAATGATTTTAAATTCATGATTTATATAGAAATGTTTAATTTATGCATAATACAAATTATAACATTGGTCACATTTTAATTAACCAAAGTGGCACACTATGCATGAAGATATGTTGTTTTTGTTCGGTTTCCATGATGATGTATTACCTAAATTTGACAAGATGGTAGCTCATATGTTGTGTCATCAAAGCCATCAGTGGTGGCCGAAATGCGTTCCGGCGTACTTTTGGCAATGCCAAATAAATAAGATTGTGAGCAGTATTTGGTGTCTGTATCAGTCCTGTGGGAAGAATTGAAAGCTGAGGATTAACGGTGTTTTTATATAGCACCTACTTTCGGTCACCAGTAGGTAGTTATTGTTAGGATGTAGTTTCCATAAGAAGAGCGTTTTTAATTTTGCCAATAACTTTTGCGTCATTTGATGAATCCTCGTGAAATTTTCAAAACTAGATTGCCACTCACTTCAGCTGCTATCTTGAAAGTTTCGAGGTGATCCGTCAAGTGGGGGGGCCAAGAAAAAAGGGGTGGTCCTAAAACACATTTTCCCCATGTTAATGTCCATAGGTACGTGTGACATGGGTACAGCCCGAACTGCTGAAAGGAATTACACCAAATTTGGCAGGAAGGTAGATTTTGGTCCAGGGAAGTGCCTTTTTGTGATTTGGTGTAAATCCATTCAGTAGTTGTGGAGTTATTTAAAGACATTTCCAATTGTATACATAGGGACGTGGAGGATCTGCAACCCCTCCCCATCTCGTGCTGAGATCTGATTGGCTGCAAACACTTCAAACCTGGAAGTATTGGCAGCCATCTTGGGACCTGGCTTGAGCCGAGACCCAGAAAAAAAATTAAAAATAAAGAAAAGGGGGCAGTGTAGGAATACCCTCACCCCCTAGGCCTCCTGGGTGGGTCCCACAAGAACCCACAGGGCCCAAAAAGCATTTGAAAAAAAATATTTACATGGGAGTCACATTACTAATCGGACCCCGGGTGGCCAGGTCCCCGGGGCATTTTAATAATAAAGGAGGTGGGGCACATGCGCCGCCCCTCCTGGGGCTTGCTGATGCCCCAAAGACCACCACCTCCCGGGGTTTTTGTTTTACAAATGAATGCGGAGGACGCCCGTATGGCCTCCTCCAATTCCCAGGGATTTCCTTCCTGGGGCTTTACCTGAAAACAATGCGAGGGAGCCGACCCTGCAGCCCTGGGGACCACAACCTCCCCAGAGCTCAACATCAAAATGAAAGCAGGGGGGGCATGCAGACCCCCCACAGGCCTGGGGACCACCACCTCCCTGGGACTTTTCTTAAATTTAATGCGGGGGCCACGCAGCCCCCCCCACAGTCCCGGGGACCACCACCTCCCCAGGGCAAAATTCAAGAAAGGAAGGGGGCCACAGAGCCCCCTCCTGGAGCCATAGGTGGTCCTGGGACCCACCACACCCCAGGGCCGACTCC
The DNA here is from genome assembly GCA_963921515.1 of Calotriton arnoldi. Classification (NCBI taxonomy): domain Eukaryota; kingdom Metazoa; phylum Chordata; class Amphibia; order Caudata; family Salamandridae; genus Calotriton; species Calotriton arnoldi. Next base: position 1,481,318 of record CAWUFW010001451.1, read on the forward strand.
TGCTATGTTCCAGGGTGCCCACTCCTGCGACATAGCTGTTTGCTGTGGCTTGGCGGGTGCTTTACTGCTCCCAACAAGCCACACCAAATGCTGTGCTTCCACCACTTTGCACACGCGCCTCCTAGCACACTACCTGTTAGTGGATGAAGTCCCCTTGGATGCTGAGGGCCTTTGAGGGCCAAGGACACCTCCTGCTACCTCCAGGAAGTCCCACACAGCGTGATTGCTGAGAGCTGGTCAGAGGCCCCACCCCCTTTCTCCATCACTCTGCAAATGCACCTCCTGGCGCACTACTGGCTGGGGGATGACGTCCTCTTGGATGCTGAGGACCCTTGGGGGCCAAGAAGCTCTCCTGTTATCTGCAGTAGGTCTCACACAGCATTATTGCTGAGAGCTGTTCAAAGGTCCTGCCCCTTTACTCCACCACTCTTTAAATGCCCCTCCAGGCACACTACTGGTTGGGGGTTGAAGTTCTCTTGGATGCTGAGGCTCCTTGGGGGCCAAGAATCCCTCTTCTTACCTCTAGTACATCCCACATAGCAGGATTCCTGAGAGCTGGTCGGACGCCCCGCCCCCTTTCACCACCACTCTGAAAACACACCTCCTGGCGCGCTACTAGTTGGCAGATGAATTCCCCTTGCATGCTGAGGGTCCTGGGGGCCAAAAAGCCCTCCTGTTACCTCCAGTAAGTCCCACACAGCAGGATTGCTGAGAGGTCATTGAGGCCCCACCCCTTTTCACCACCACTCTGCAAACGCACCTCCTGTCACACTACTGGTTGGGGGATGAAGTCCCCTTGTCTGCTGAGGGTCCTTGGGGGGCAACAACCCCTCCTGTTACCTCCAGCTAATCCCACACAGTGGGATTGCTGAGAGGTCTTTGGAGGCCATGCCCCCTTTCTCCAGCACTCTGCAAACATGCCTCCTTGTGCACTACTTGGCGGGGGATGAAGTCCCCTCGACTGCTGAGGGTCCTTGGGGGCCAACAACCTCTCCTGTTACCTCCAGTAAGTCCCACATTGCGGGATTGCTGAGAGAGCTCATGGGAGGCCCTGCCCCCTTCATCCACCACACTGCAAATGCACCTCCTGGCGCACTACTGGTTGGGGGATGAAGTCCCCTTGGCTGATTAACCCTCCTCTTACCAGCAGTAAGTTGGCCACAGTGGGATTGCAGTAAGTCGGCCACAGTGGGATTGCTGAAAGGTGGTGGGAGGCCTCTCTCCCTTTCTCCACCACTCTTCAAACATGGCTCCTGGCGCACTACTTGTTGGGGGATGAAGTCCCTTTGGATGCTAAGGGTCCTTGGGGGCCAAGAAGCCCTCCTGTTACCAGCAGTAAGTCGTACAAAGCCGGATTGCTTACAGCTGGTCAGAGGGCCTATCCCCTTTCTCCACCACTCTCCAAACATGCCTAGTAATTAAATAAACATAGAAATTCACTTAAAAAAACAAAGGGTACAGGGATGTTATAGCTAGGAAAAATAATTTTAAAAACCTTAGAAATTCACTGAAAAAACACAAAGGTTACAGGGTCGTTAGAGTTAGGAAATAGAATTAAAAAAACCTTAGATATTCACTGAAAAAAATCAAAGGTTACAGGGGTGTTATAATTAGGCTCATATCAATCTCGTACAAAACCATTACAATTCAGCAGTTATAATTACCTGAGCTAACTATAACTTACACCCCCACAATGTACTGCTTATGACCTCACATATTACATCACTCATGACATGGTGAGTGATATCACTGATGACTTCATCCACAGAACCACTCCACTTTCATCCACAGAACACAACCACTTACATACCCATTCACACGCTCACTCTCCAATACAACCACTCACACTGCAACTCACTTAACCAAACACTCACTCAAACAGCCACTCACTCTCCCATACAGCCATTTACACACCCAGTCACTCACTCATACAGCCATGCAGACACCCAATCACTCACCCATACAGTCACTCACACAGCTACTCACTCACCCATAGAACCACTGACACACCCACTCACTCACCAACATAGTCACTCACACACCCACTCACTCACTCACTCACTCACTCACACAGCTACTCACATACCTACTTATACACCCATACAGGCACTCACACACCCACTTACACACTGATACAGACAGTCACACACACACTCAGATCGCACATGTTAGCGATAGAATCACTCATTAGTAGTACAACTAGCACACTAATCTAACTTTTGTAGTAGGTTAGTATATATGTTTACACTCACACACACGAGCAACTGATTTATCAAGGAGACTGGGAAAAATGGGATCCCCTCTGTATCAGGACGTTGGATTTCACCTCTGCTGTATCCCAAGGACTTGGGATATCCAAAGAGAACGACTTCACATGGACAGTGATTGAAAAATTACCAGCCACGGCTAATGAAAAACAACTACTAAAGTTGGAACAAAGATGGATATTTCGCCTCTCCAGCACCACAGAAGGACTGAACGAAGAAATTCCCTGGACATCACTCCCATGCTCAATTTTTGTCTGGAAAAGAAAACATGCACGGACATCCCGCCAATTGTTGAAAAAAAGTCACTACATGATTAGAAATCCCCGGTAGAAACAATAAGCACCCGATCCCATGCAAAGGGACCACGACACCACAGATACTGATGATGACTATACCCGCCTTGTGAAAAAAGTAAAAGTGGCAATGTATCACCATGGAGCGGAAAACAAGGTCACAATACCTTAATTCTATCCCTCCATCCCAGATATGCACCCCCAGAAACATAACAGGCACCCGTAATGTACTGGACTACAACAATAAAAGAAACATTTTGTACAAACCTTATTGTTCCCCTCGACCACATAAATATATCCAAACCACACACGACTTTTTTCCTTTTTATGCCTCAAATGAAAAAAATTATTAATGGGACATAGCATAAAGAACATAGTCTGAGATTATGTTAAAAATGACCACATATACTGTGCATAATCACTTATAAGGAAATACAAGTGTACAGAAAATAACAAAATACACAAAAATGAAACAGCGACCATTGTGGGATTATGAAGTATGGACTATATCCCCCCAAAATGATCCCTTTTCAGACCAACATGGAAAATAGTTGTTTTACGATCAGATAATATTTCATGTGTTGGGACTTAATTTCCCAGCATTCCTGAGACGTCGCATACGTGACGCGCAAGCACGAGGAGACCGGAAATGAAAAAAACAGTTAAAACAGACCACCGGCTGAGAACCAATACCCAGCGGCGGTCGATACGGAAGCACCTACGTAATCCCGCGGTGCATGACTCTTTGACGAAGTAAGTCCAGTTTGAATGGGAGTGAGTAATGGACACGGCGGTGCACGAAGACACACTGCTGTCTCCATGTGAGCACAAGCGAGCGGTTCTATATGGGGCAGTATGACGTGAGAAGAGCGAGATAACAATACGAAAACTTTACAGAGGTTTACTTTCAAAGATAATATTTTGGGGTCTTTGGTGATAACGACGGTGATTGGCCTCTGACGGGAGCTAGAAAAAACAAAAATTAAATCAAGATGTTGGAAGATATCCGACACTGGGGATGAGAATGTGTATGCAACAAAAAAAAAAACCCTAAGTACATGTGAAAAAACCGACGAACAGAGAATATGAGTGATCTGAATAATGCTAAAATGATTAACAGGTAGTGGTCGGGCGGAGGTGGCATCTCCTAGACCTTCTAAATTCGATTATATGCAAATACAGAGAAGCATGAAAGGAAAGGGGTCATTCCCTGCCATAAAGTGAGTGTGAATATTAATGTTGAACAAAAGACCTATCTGTCTACCAACTACTGAAACATCATGTGCCCTCTCTTTTCCCTAAGTGTGTGACTACAAGACGGCACCACCGGCATGAACCACATGACCCATGGCATAGTAAACTAGAGGGTAAGGAAAACAGGCTGAGTATGAATGACATGTGATGCAGCTGGTCCTAAGTGAGCTCACTCACCATATAGATCATCCATAAAAATTTGGAAATGAAAACCCCAAAAAATACCTGGACCTAGGCTGTAAACAATCAATAATAAGGAGGATAGCTACAATTTTTAATAAAAAGGAATATATGGCCAGATCCATACAACATCTCACGTTCACCAGGGAGCATTATAATCACTGTTCTCTGAAGAGATATAGTCAATGTCAGATTAAATGATTAAGAGATAAGTGTGACTTGCTAAGAAAACAAGAAGGTCCATCATTAGATACGATTGAGACTCTTAGTAGAAGTCAGGATGAAACACTGAGTTGGAAGTCACCTCCCTGTTTGGTTCTTAACCTTTTCTGTCTTACAGAAAATCCTCTGGAGAGAAGACCAAGACAGGTGAGAGCTTTAGGCCTCACGAATGTGCATGGTGTGCGTGCACAAGAGAGAGCAGGGATTCACAAAACCCAGCCCTGACGAAGGCCCCAGACCCGATCGGGCTCTTAGAGTGGGCCAAAATATGTTGACACGAAGGGTACAATTGAACTATTGCATTGAATAAAACCCAAGAGATTCATACTTTTATCCATACCCCAGGTACCCTCTAAATAAAGAAGAATCTTTGGGTATACCTGGAGGTATTTTTATAGATCACTTTTCTGGATCCCTGCTTATCCAGCTTGGCTTTATCTAAGAACTCCCATTCCACCTATGGTTGAGTTGGCCCTGGTGGTACCATCTTACCAGGGTGTGGTTAGGCGCTGATGATGAAGCATGTCACAATAAGTGAGTGAGGCGTCTACTCCAACATCTTTGGATATCCCAAGTCCTTGGGATACAGCAGAGGTGAAATCCAACATCCTGATACCTAGGGAATCCCATTTTTCCCAGTCTCCTTGATAAATCAGTTGCTCGTGTGTGTGAGTATCGACTGCGGGAAAGTGCAATTGGTATTGCTATCTCTCGCTCTCCTTTGGGATAACTAGTCTATATGTTTAACACCCCATAAACTCTTAAACCACTTATACTCACTTGATGATGTCATCTGTGATGTAATTTGAGATGCCCTCAGTGATGTCATCAGTGATGTCACTTACAATGTCATGAGTAATGTAATATGTGAGGTCAGAAGCAGTGCATTGCGGAGGCGTAAGTTATAGTTAGCTCAGGTAACTATAACTTCTGAATTTCTATGGTTTCATATGAGTGAAATCTGAGCCTAATTATAATGTCCCTGTAACATTTGTTTTTTTCAGTGAATATATATATATATATATATGCACAGCAGTCGTCATTTTTAAATAACATTTTACATGTAAAATAAACAAACTTACAATCCCTGATTGTGAAGCTCTTCTTTTTTTCACTTCATTAGCCAAGAACTTCACCATGTCTGGTGCCCTAACTTATCACCCACCAGGATTCGCGGGCAAATGGAGCCATGGTATTTCTGACATCCTTTCTTCACACATCCTTAAATTCACTTATCTCACCATTTTGGGTCATTTTATTATACATTTTGATAATAGGGATTGCATAATTGCCTCTTCTTTGAAGGATGATTTTGTAGCTTTGAATATCCAGCTTATTAATAAATCTGCCACCCATGTAGCGGGACATCTGCTGGACCCTATATTTCCCAATCTTAGGTGTCTACAGACTGATTAACACAGACCTCTGTCATGGTCTGACCATTCAGCAGTCCATTTTTCTCTATCAATTCAAGCAGGGGCTCAGATCAGAATGAATCAGACACTTTCTACCAGCAGGAGTTGGTCAAGATTTAAAGTCCCTGCTCTTAACTCTCTGCTTGAATCTAACTGCCCTGGGCTAGGTAATTCATTAGAATCAGACTCTTACATCATTGGTGCATGGCTCATAGAATTCTTCCCCTAATCCGTGGTATAATGGCACATTGCATGAAAACAAAAAAATATGTAACTCACTGGAAAGAGCATAGCATAAAACATATAACAATGAGGACAAATTAAGATATAAGATGTCTTTATCAAAGAAACTGTTGTGCTTCCAGACCTAAATTTTAGTCAGATAAAATAACTGAGGCCCACAATTGTTCTAAAGCCCTTTTCCAAGTAGTCAAAACATTGACAATGCCAACACCGCCCCAACTACCCCCTTTCACAATTCCAATGTGAAGAGCTGGCTGGCTTCTTCTTTAAAAAATGTAGCAGACATTCAGGATGCTTTCTCAGGTTCACCTGGCTCTAGCACACACTTAGTTTACCCTAGCATGTCCGGTATCCTGAGTGAGTTCTCTCTGATAGACTTACTGTCTTTTACCTCGCTACTGGCAGCCACAAAATTAGTCTCTCTTCTTGATCCATGTCCCCTCTCAGTACTTGGCGAGCTTTCTGTCCCACTTATGGAGCGACTTATTCAACCTTTGAATGTTTCTTTGGCGGACGTCTTTGTTCCTACCTCCTGAAAGATTGGTCTTGTTACTCCTTTGCTAAAAACCCAAATCTAGATCCTTTGATTTGGTCGAACTACAGACCTATATCTCTCCTGCCTACTCAAGCATAAGTGCAAGAAAAGCATGTAAACTTGAAGATTACGTCATTTACTGAACAAAATGGTCTCTGCACTACTCGCAATGGAGCTTTAGAGCCGGCCATAGCACAGAACTGGCTCTCCTTGGAGTCACTGAATACCTGAGACACCAGTTTGATGCTGAAGGAACTGCAGCATTGATCCTCCTAGATATCAGTGCCGCTTTCGACACTGTAAACCATACTGCTCTGCTTTCAAGACTGGAAAGAAAAGAAGCTCAGGGCACTGCCCTGGCCTGGCTGAGATCCTTTCTGCAGAACCGTAATTTTCAGGTCCATACGCAACATCATAGGTCTAAACCCCACCATTTAGCTTCTGGGGTGCCTCTATGCTCTACCCTCAGTCCACTTCTGTTTAACCTTTATGTCAGACCTTTTGCTGAAATTGTAGAATCTCATGGACTTAGTCTTTTTTCATTTGCAGACATACCCAAATTGTGGTATCCCTATCAGCATAGGACAGTTGCAATACAGAAGCCTTAAATACCTGTCTTATCCAAGTTGCATCCTCGATGACTGCCAATTCACTAAAAGTAAAATGGAGACAAGGCAGAGGTTCTGCTGGTGGGCAACCTCCCTAACCTATGGAGTCCCTATTTATGGCCCATGTGCATGGGTAATACTCACTCTTGATGACAAGCTTTCCATGAGCCATCAGATTAACAAAGTTTCTGCCACCTACTTTGGGCATTTTTAATTGGCTCAGGAAAGTTCTTGGCTGTCTTCCGGTTTCAACACAGAGGACTGTGGTCCAGGCTCTTGTCATTTCCAGACTGGACTATCGCAATGTTCTCTATTTGGGTGTCTCAAAAGGTCTGCTCAATGGCTTCAGACGATACAAAATGCTGCTGCACGCCTTCTACTCTCCCCTCCCAAATTCACTTCTTCAGCCTGTTTGGTCCACAAATTACATTGGCTACCAGTAGAACATCACATCCAATTCAAAGCTTTATGTTGTATGCATAAACACATTTTCAGCACTGGGCCTTTGTACCTAAGATAATTAGAGGCTGGGTATGTGCCCAATCGCTTGCTCACTCAATTAATCGTGAGCTGGCAGTGGTTCTCAGAGTTAAGAAATCCCATCAAGGAGGTCAGGATTTTGCGTATATGGGCCCTAAACTCTGGAATACCATACCTCAGAAGTTGAGAGCCTGTAGCTCACTCACAGCTTTCTGTAAACATCTAAAAACCTGGTTGTTTCCATCACCCTAACGTTCGACAATTGTATGTGATTTTTGGGATTACCTGGAGTAGACCTATGATTTCGTAAAGAGATTAGCTCTGGGAAACCTTTTTCAGGTTGCCATGGTCTTTAGAAATCACTCATAATAACAACAATAATAATAATATATAGAAGAAGAGTATTTTCATTTACCTTCAGAAACCATGGGAGAGCCAGAACATAGTGCTTTTTCTATGTCTCTGGCCATCCCGCCTTTTTTGGTTCGAAAATCTGGCCACCCTAAGCTTTGAGCTGCAGGGAAATCTTTTTCTCTCTGGTGGGAAGGGCTCAAATGTACAGTCTTTCTCACTTTTTCATTTGTAAAACTCCATTAGCCTCACACTTTGCAAAGCTGACTAAGGTTAAAAAAGTGCACACGTTTGCAAAAGCCTTTGACATCGCACCTCTGCATAACCCTATTCCTGACACAGAATTTGAGAGATCTCCCCAAGCCTCAGAGAAAGCAGTGCTAATATGGTCAAAGTTACATTAGCCTTCATTGACGGCGAATTGCTCTTCTTATTCTATGGCTTTTTAAGAATAGAGTGATATAATAATCCATATTTGTAAAGCACGAACATATCACCCCCTAAAGTTTTAAGGCACTGGGGGCCGTCGGGGAGATTAAGTGAGCTATTACCCAGAGTCACATGATGCTGAGCTGAGCTGCTGCCGGGGATCGAACCGTGAGCCCCACGCTCCAGAGTCAGCTGGTCTGGCCGCTGCGCCACCCCTCTCCCCGTATATTCCTGTTTTAAAGTAGTTTAAAAGAGTAATATGCAAGAAAATCATTAATTGGCCTCTTATTTTTAAAGTACACTTCCACCTTTCCTTATTTTACTTCAGAATGTAGATATGCAACAGTACAATGGTGAAATGATAATAAAAAAGAACAACTTCAACTAAATAGATTTTTTTTTAATGTTAATTTCAATTTATCTAATAACCTACCTGGATGAAAATGAAGTGGGAAAGCCATCTCTTAAATATGCAATATGCCATATCGATGGGAGTTTTTCCTACTTCAAAAATACAAAATCGCAGGGGGCACTTTGTCTTTTGAGTAATGTGTATGATTACATTAGCACGTTACAAATGATAACGGTTTCTTAAAATAATTGTTGAGGTTTCCTAAGAAGTGCTCAAACATATCATGACCATGTTCACAAAAATTAAGTTCTGAATATTCCTAAATCACGTACACTAGGATATACAATTTGAGGGCATACAGTGTTTCTGTGTGTTTTAATTCTACATGTGTTACGGTTTTACATTTTGTTGAAACATCTTTAGAGCATTACTCTAACTAGGAGAGTACGAATGTGGATCTGTAAGAATACCTTGAAGGCAAACAGCAGGAGGGCTACACAAAACATACCATTTATAGTCCAAAACTACTTAAACCTATTTTTTCCAAACTAAATAGTGTAACACAAAAATATGATGATGTACATACAACACACGCACACAAACAGACATACGCAAATACAGTTTATACGTGGTAAAAACGAGAGCCAGTCATCAAAGAGATATGAGTTAACTGAATAAGTTGCGTTTACTTTCAGAATACGGAACACTAAAGAACCTGAGAGGAAAGTATTGATCAACAGAACAATGTGTACCAGGTCTAAACTAACATACTGTACAGCTGTGTTGGAATGGATGTAAAGTGTGCAAGATACACATGAGTGTCAGATGAGATTGTTAGACCTGGCATCCTTGGCGTGGTTTTCCCTCTAACTTTATGCCTTCAACCCCCTTGTATGCTGACTTCTTTTTGCTGGCTTTAGGACTCTGCGCACTTTACCACAGCTAACCAGTGCCACAGTGCTAGTGCTCTCTCCTTAAAACATGGTAGAATTGGATAATACCCAATTAGCATATTTAATTTACTTTTAAATCCCTAGTAAAGTAGCACTACCAGTGCCCAGGGCCCAGGGCCTGTATATTAAATGCTGCTAGTGGGCCTGCAGCATGCATTTTGCCACCCACTTAAGTAGTACTTTAAACATGTCTCAGGTCTGCCACTGCAGCCTGTGTGTGCAGTTTTAAAACTGCCATGTCGACTTGGCGAAATAAACCTTTTTCCAGGCACAAACCTTCCTAATACATGTAAGTCACCCCTAAGGTCGGCCATGGACAGCCCAGAGGGCAGGGTGCAGTGAATTTAAAAAGTGGGAACTGTACCTTTTAGTTTTACATGTCCTAATAGTGCAAAACGCTTAAATTTGTTTTTCACTGCTGCAAGACCTACCTCTCCCAAAGGCTAACATTGAAGTTACCTCATTCCATCTAATAAATGATCATTTCCAAATGGGAGCAGGTAACCAGTTCATGTTGGGTGTCTTTGGAATTGTAATGAAAAATCCTTTCTCATTCTGAAGTCAGATTTTAAATTACAATTTTGAAAATGCCACGTTTAGAAAGTTACCATTTTTCTACCTTAGCCATTTAGTGCCTGCATCCTTTTGCTGGGTCGCATGACTGGGTAAAGCTGACAGTTAAACTTTCTGTATTCCTCCTAGACAGACACACACAATAGAAAGCTTAGGTGTGTCTGTATGGGCCACCACTAGCAGGGTGGGATGGCGAAGCTAGGCCCAGCCCTACTTACACTTAAATAGGTTGTGTCCTGTCTCCACACAAAGGGCTGCATACTGCCTGTAGTTAGCCTGGAGCCAGGAGAAGAAAGTCAGGATGTCTTGGGACTTCAAAGGGAAAACTCTAGAAGCTTCTCACACTTCAAAGGCACAGGTATAAATACTGGACCCCATACACCAACTCTTCAACACACCTCTGGACCTGTTGATACTCTGTTAGGAAGAAAAACTACTGTGCTGGTGCAAGAACTGCCATTCTGCTGACTGCTGCTCTGAAGCACTGCTGTCCTGCTGTGTTAACCTGCTGCCTGCTACCCTCTTCCTTGGGTGAAAAGTACTGGACCTGCATCTGTTGAATGAAGGTCTCAAAAGTGACTATAAGGGTTTGTTGGCTGGCTTCCTGACTAGAGCCTCAGGGACAGAAGGCTATAACAATCATGAACCCAACACCTGGACTCAGCTATCTATGAGTCTTACCCCGCCAAGCGGTGCCACCCCAGCCTTGGACCCTTAGAAGTGGGCCTGAAGTGGCTCTGTCAGCCCATCTGTAGGCCCAGCGGAACCAACGCATCACCTCTGCTGCATGGTGCAATCCAGAGCAAGGACTCCATATCAATCTCGCACACTGCATCAGAAACCCGGCTGTGTGAAGCTTCACTGACTCAGGCCCTTGTATTGCAAATCTCTTGTCGACGGCAGCTTCAATGGCAACGCAGGTTCTCATGTCACAGCTTTGCAGCTCTTTAGAACTATTGCATCACCTAGACGGCACAAGGCATCTTCGACTCCAGACTTCGCATCACGAGTCCTTGTCAACGAGATCATCGACAATGGCGCAGGACCTCATATCGCAGCTTTGCAGCCCTACGGAACCAACGCATCCCCTCAGCTGCGCAACGCATCCCCGACGCAAGACCTCATAAGGCTCCACAACCAGGATTTAAGGTTCTCTTGTTCAGCAGGCCTAACCAGGGCCCTGTAGCCTGTCGGCATGAACTTTTTGACTTTGTCCCTGTCTGGCGTAACCAGATATGCACAGTTGGCGCTTTGTGCAATTTGGCACTATGTTTACTGAAATCTTTAAAATTGCATATCTCTGGCTGTACTGATTAGATATTTGTGATGTTGGCCCGGTGTTAAATATTGAGATGTATTCTGTTTTTCGAAATTGGTGTGGGAATGTTCTTGTGTTGTGTTTTCACTTTATTAATATTTGAATTGTTGCACAAATACTTTAAACATTTCCTCTAAGTTAAGTCTGACTGCTCTGTGCCTAGCTACCAAAGTGTTTAGGTTAATTTGGAGTTTGATTGTGCCTCAACCTGACAAGGATTGTGGTTCCTGCTTGAGTAGGGTTTCACCCTCGTCAACCAGTAACCCAATTTCTCACAGAAATAATCTGGCAAGCAAGCGAATACTACTTCCACACTCGTTAACTAAACCAGACAGGGGCTGTCACTCAAGGAAGGACTTATAAGGAGGCTGAGCTCACCCCATCAAGAAGTAAATTATATGATCAAGAATGAGCATTTGCCAAATGATATTCAAAAGATGTATATCTGCATTAAAAGAAGATATATTGCATTAAAAAATGAACATGACCTTCCAGGCTAGTATCTTCCAACCTGGGCCTCGTCAATGAGTGCAATTTTAAAAAGAGCTGGTAAAATAAAAAAAATTGCAGTGAAAGTTCCCAGAAGTAGCGATGATCTGTATTAATATAACTTTTACATTTTCTAACACAAAGTATGTTATTTAAGGTCGCAATGTATAGATTCATCATTTGAGACAACTTCATTTAAATCACCATAAACTGCAAACGTTACATGTATATATTTAATAGTAGTGCATTTCTTATGGGAGATGACCATTACAATACATGTTAAATTTAAAACAACAAGAAACATTGATACACAAACTAAAGCCATAGAGCAGTTTTGTAATACAACAAATCAACAACTCAATTGTGTAATTTTAATTGAAAATGTTAAGAGATAGGACATCTTCAGCTGATAGTACGACCTCCCCTGGATGTTAACAATGACACACTCAGCTGGAGTAGTTAACAATTGTTAACAACCAACAGTATGTGGGCCATAAGGCTATCACCCATCAGTACAGGCAGATAAACAGGCCAACAGTCCCTGTCTGGTTACATCCCTGCTTTACACTCTTGCTAAACATAGAAAGCAGGGAAATTAGAGACTTAGAACTAGCATTCCAAATATTCTGGTATGCTGAGAAACTCCTAGCATTCTGAACAGTGTAGGAACATAGTATTATAGCTCCAGTGGCATAACGCAAAATGATGCCCCTCCTGCAGAATGTGATGAGGGGGGCCCTGTGTCTCCCACATCTCATAGATATACATTGGCCTTGGGATGAATAGAGTCCCCCTGAATGTTCGGGTACCACTGAAGTATTGGGTGCCCCCTTGTACCTAAGGGGCTACAGGGCATGCGGTATACCCCTGTATAGCCCACTGCAGAGCGGGGTGCTTTAAGGCCCCTGCTGGAGTGACTGCCCTGAGCCGCACGCAAGCGTGGTCAAAATGTTCTAATCTAAAAGGGAAAAATTGAAGCATTGGCATGTTGAAACAAAAGCAATTGTTCAAACTTTACAAACGGCCAACTATACAATGTTCAAACATAGAAAAATGGCTAGTATAGCTGAGGGCCATTGCAGCAGTTAAAAGCCTCCTTTATGAGCTCCACGACTGAGCTGCAGGCAGCAATTTACAACAAGGCAGAGGGGCTTTAGCAACCGATATGTCCGAGGTAGAAGGGCTATAGAAAATTCAACCCATTCAGAGTAGCATGTGCTAATTAAAGAAGAATAAAAATATAAAACAATGGAATTTTGTAGAAAAAAGGACTACACCAAATACTGCTGACTTTTTGTCAATCCATTTTCTTACAATGGAGCACCCAATATTCTAATGTTCTAATACAGCATTATAGCATGCCCAAGGGCTATACCAGTTGTAAAAAGCCCTCTCTCATAATTATGGTACTGAACTGCAGGCAAGTGCCTATAACAATACAAAACATCTTGGCTTTTAGGCACAATTCCCACCTCAGCCCTTCTGCATCCAAGGATGGATGGTATGGCATTAGAAAACTAAGATGTATATATGTGTAACCGAATGGGAAATGATGGTGACAGGTCTGGTGACCCCCACCCTCATTACATATCATTACATTGAATTAAAATATGACAGAAAAAACTACAAGATAAAAAATTCTCAATATAAAACTTTTCATTATCTTTGCTGACATATATTAGGAAGATCAAAGCTCCATCCAGTAGCAACAATGAACACTGAGTGTGTCAGAATTATTTTGGCTAATTTAGAGAACCAGCAGCCTCCACCCACCTGAAATGTAGTTTAATTTCCAAAAAGCTCTGACATTGCCAATAGGTATGATTTAATGTACTGCACCATGCGCTCACACAGGCACAACTTTCTACATTCATATAGACACTCCTATCACCGCCACTCAGACAAACCACCCACTCTCCATTCAGAATCCAAACCACTCACAATGCTCACAAAAAGACACACCACTCTTCCTTAGATATACAGGCGCTCTGCTCATCCTACACTCACCCAGTCACATTGTTCAGTCTACACTCACTCATTCACATTGCTGAGGCTACACTCACACAGACACACCGCTCACCCCGTAAGTACACAAACATTCCACTCACATAAAAGTCTGAGTTGATAACTTGAAGTTGAAAGGTTTATTACAAACTCAAAGCTAGACTGATATATATCAATCTCAAGAACACACTGTAAAAATACAAGATTATAAAGGAAGGCCAAAGCATCGTACCATATTGGTCCTCAACAGCAAAGAGCATATAAGAATTTCTATGGCCACAATGCACAAAATAAGGAAAAGGATTTGATTACTAGACAAATGGTTTCGATCCTTCTCCCCATACATGGAAAAGATTTGCAACATCTATTAAGACCTACATTAAACTAAGGATAGGGAAAACCCTATTGAATCAAGTAAGCAAGAAAGGTGTCAGAATCAGAACCTCTGTAGAGGTTCTATAGGTAAGGAATCATGTATAGCATAAAGCCACACAATCAGAGATGTCAAAAGAGGATCTCTACCTCTAAAAGCCTAAAGGGAATCTGATTAACCCCAAGGTGGGTTCAGTAATTAAAATGCACAAAGAACATTCAAGAAATTTGACCTTATACACATCACAGTACTTTTCCGGTTCCCAGAAATAAACTTGGCACCTTGAACACTACTTCCATATTCCAGTCTCGGCTTCCAAAGCATCCTTGGGTTCCTTACTTCACCCGAAAGTACCAACTGGTAACACTCCCTTTGTTATTCATTAAAATTATTTGACCTTGCCAGTTCTTCCTCACCTCACTATCTCAGAAATACAATGTGCTTTACACTAACTAATGAATGCCTTTGGTCTGCACCTACAGAGGAGAAAACATGCAGAAAAATAGCTTTCATGTTAATATCAAATGTCTCAACTGTAAGATTAGGGCCCACAATCACGCTAATTTAAAAGTTTTCTTTAAATGCATATTAGTTCTGCAACCTACATATTTATGTAGGGAAAAATAGGATACATTATACCAAAACACACACAGAGTTGAGGCTTGCAACTCCCATGCAAAGGCCAAGTTAGAAGCTGTTTTAGGCCCCATGCCTCTGCGAGAAATAGTTAAAAAATACCAGGCCACAAAAGACAACGGGTTTAGCTTAATAAATCAGGTTACACAGTTGAGTTTCTGCATGAAGCCTAGATCATATCTTCCTTTAGACTCAGGAAACCAGCAGCGCTTTAGCATAGAAACTGTAAAAATAGGTTACCACAAGCTCCATCTGCTAGAGAGATAGGCCAAAATGCACCAATCACATAAGAGCCTACTTCCTCAGAAGCTCTGTGGTTTCTTACACTTTTAAGCTTGAACACATATATAGGAAGAAATACCAGGTGCACATCCTGCTTTAGTACATACTGACGCACATGTGTACGTTTCTGCCGAGATCACACCTACAGGTCAGATAGCTGGTAACTCGCTTCTGTTGAAAACCACATGTCACACTTACACGATGTTCTCCGCTTCTGCAGAAACTACAGCTTCACACCTAACTGGCTAGATGGAATAAACCACATGCAAAAGGTCAGATAAGCTTGGCCAATAGGCGTTAAGCAGGACATAACCACGCGCTGTGCAGTTAAATAAAGATATCTTTGCTCCGCTTAGATTCCGAGAACCGAAACTCACAGGGGGGTTTCCACACTCATCATGTGAGGCTAGGCCCACCTATATGCGCTTCTGTTTCCGAGAAATTGCTACATCTACTGATGCCATCTTGTATGTCCTGTGTGAACATTGCTTACGTCAATGGTCAACTTGTGACCTTTTCCTCTGTGGCTTGGAAGAATAAAAAGAGCTGATTCTGAGCTAAAGGGAGAGGCGTCAAGTTGTATCTTCTTTGAGGTGAACTGATCTCTCCTGTAGTGACTGATCCTCAATACAGTATTGTAATAAATCCATATTGTATTGTCAACTTGCTGTTCTTGGTGTTTGTTCAATAGATTTCCCTTTAACATATTGGCGTGCTGAGCCAGGAGTTCCACTTCTTCTCACCTGCTGCCATATCCTGAAATAAATCCTGTCCTCTTGAAATTATTTGCACAACTAAAAGAAGGTAAGAAGACACCTGTTACAAGGTCTTCTCCTTTCTCTGGGATGGGTAGGACTTGGGAATTGGCATTATTAAAAGGTGAGAACAGTGTGATTGTCGTTCCTTTTACTTTACAAGTAGCATGTTGACAGTAGAATATGTTATATGTTATTATTTTGTTATTATTCATATTATTCATATGTTGGGATATGCATGCATGATTGTGTATTGACACAATAATAAGGAATAGAGTTCAGGTGGTAAGTCCAGAAGGTACTAGGGGGACCTGAATAAAAGTAGTCAGAAGTGGTCAGGGTAGAGTAGGACTTGAGACTGGGCCGCCAGTATATGTTTTGAAAGGCAGAACACTCAAGTCGTCCCAGGCCTTAAGCCTGGAAGTCACAGTTTGTAGTTACAGACAGTGAAAGCCCTCCTTGTGAGTCCGGGAGAAGTGACCAGCAGTAGTAGCTTTTTGCCCTAGTAAGTAGAATAGATGAGTAGCTTTACAATATATTAGCATGTTTATGTAAATATGAATTTCAGTGTGGCCACAGATGAATGTCATGTTGTAGTTTTATGCTGTTTATGTTATGTAGTTAGGATTTTATATTTTGTGATAAATATTGTAGAATTCTGGAAAAGGATTTTATGTAGACAAATGTCTCAAGGGTACAGAGGTAGTCAATCACAACAGGTCCCTGAATTAATTGTCCATCTTTATAACAGTGAGGTTCTAGGTTTTCTAACGGCACTGACCCCAGTAGACTACCAATACCAGTGCCACTTAATAATCCATTCATGGGAGAAATCCTTGAGCGCCTAGGAATTGACACCACATCACCTTTAGGTCTAAGGACAACATGCATTGATGTAATAACATTAGATACTATAGAAGATTAGATAATTGTTCCAAAGAATTCATTGGAAACTTTTTAAAACATCCTACAGGGACTTAGATGAATATCTTGAGGGTATGCAGACAGTTATCTGAGAATATTCTCTAATTGCATGACTCAGTACATTAAAACTGAAGTATAAAAGGATGTCATTTTTTGAGATTGCAATCACATTTTAATATAAATATGAAAGTAAAATAAAATATTTTACCTAAATGTGTAGAGAGTCTAAGACGTTAGACTAGTCTCTGCTTATAGTTTCACCAGCCAAAAGAAACTGGATTATTTAGAAGAGTGTATGAGAATAAGTGAGTTGAAAGGGAAGACTAACTTGTGTTAATGAAAAGCATGCAAGGAGTAGGAGACGGGTGGATCTCCAGGATAATGAGAAATAAATAGAAAGATATGATCATATGAAAGAAGTCAGGAATTTAGGAATATAAAAAGTTTAAATAAATACAGGTATTAACTCAACAGGCCTACCTACCTGTCAGAAGCAGGGTGGTTATGGAGGTTGGGGAAAGAGAGGTGGACGATTTATTAATGGAATAGATATTGATGCATTGTCCAGTGTAACCTCTATAGTCAAACATAAAGACATGGTCCTCCAAAGTGCCATGGAGTACCCTGTAGAACGCCTGGTTGAGGTATACTCTGAAAACAGAGGCCAAATAGGAAACACTTGTACAGAATGGCACATGGCTACTAAATACCACATATACCCATGGCCTTAGGAGTCTGCCAATCCTCCCACTTAAAAGAGACCCAGGGGCAGACCTAAGGGCAGTACAAAGAAAAGTCAGGAGCTTGCCAGTTCTCCCATTCAGAAGAGACTCAGAGGCAGTCCCAAGGGCAGTATAAAGAAAAGCCACTCACAGAAACAAGTAGTAGATGCACAAGCCCAGAAGAGGCCAAGAGGGAGACCTCGAAAATGGCCAAAGCCAGAGGGTCCTAATGATAACAAAGCAGAAAAAGGGACATTGAGAGAAAACAAAAGTCCTCCTCAGTTGACTCACATCAAGGTGGTTAGCTGTCATAAAGACAACACAGCTGCCTTCTTTGCATGCTCCCTTTCAGATAGAGGCGATGATATCCATGACTGGGTCACATATACTCCAGATGAGTGTAGCCAAGCACAAGAAGACCCCATTCCAGGCAGTGTTGTATATTTTGTAGATGGGTTTCCACAGTAGATGAGGACACAGGATTGAGACACACAGATGCAATAGTGGTCAAAGCCATGCAGCATGACTCTTCAGATATATTGCTGTTACCAGACCAGATAACGTTGCCACCTCAATACTAACCCTGGGCGGAGACCTCCGCTCCGCCGGCAGAGTGTGCAGAGATTTGCCTTCTTCACATTCCGCTGAGAACGCGGAGAAGCCAAATCTCCGCACACACTCCGCAGTGGAGCAGAGTTGGCCAGCCCCCGCCTCCACCCCCATTATAAAAAGTAATTAAACATTATTAAAAAATAAATGTAAAACCACTTACCTGGCATGCGGCGTCCCCGGGCTCCCCTCCTCCTCTTCTTCGCCCTATCTGTAATCCTTGTGAAAACCGGGCATGAAATACGCATGCGCGGGTGCCCGCGCATGCGCAGTTCTCACAAGGATTAGCGAGACGGCGAAAAAGAGGAGGGCAGCCCGGGGACGCCGCATGCCAGGTAAGTGGTTTTAAATTTATTTTTTAATAATGTTTAATTACTTTTTCTAATAGGGGTGGAGGCGGGTGCGTAGCGGAGTTCCACGGAGTTTGTTTTCAACTCCGTGGATCTCCGCGCAGCCCCGCTATGCACACTACGCCCGGGGTTACT
The DNA here is from genome assembly GCA_963921515.1 of Calotriton arnoldi. NCBI lineage: Eukaryota > Metazoa > Chordata > Amphibia > Caudata > Salamandridae > Calotriton > Calotriton arnoldi. The sequence goes on from CAWUFW010001451.1 coordinate 1,500,070, forward strand.
CATTACTTAACTCAGGTTGCTGAACTAGTAGGTTTAGTGCCAGCGCTTAAACAAGGGGAAGGGGAACCAATAACCATATACTTTGATTAAGGCTATCTCACCACAGTAGTGCAAAATGGTCCTTTAGTAACACACATACTATAGTTTTGTTAGCTAGTAAAACATCGCCACCTTCAGGCCCATTGGATGCACACACACAGGAACAGATTTAATATATATAGAAAGATATCTAAGCATTGCAACTTATAGCCCTAAATCAGCTACAATTCACTTGGCACACTGCTAGGCCCAATATGTCTCTCCAAATACACCAGGATTGGTTTGTTTGCAAATTACATGAGATGACCACAATGTATAAATACACCTGTACTGTGTGCCAGCATGGTTTATTAAACCCCACCTTCAAAGTAATAGTTTCCACACTATTTCGACGTCAAGAGCCCTCCACTGGGATAGGGCCAACGCTAGGGCAGTGCGACCGGTGCCACCACACCGGATGCTGATTTCAGATTGGGGACACCGGTTTCAAGTATATTATGGTTTTAAAAGCACTTACTAGCATTTCTTGCCTCCAGCAAATCACAAAGTGCATACAATGTGAATAGGTTAGTGGGTTACTATGTCTTGTCAGCAGGATCCTTTTTGTTGCTTGCAGTTTTATAGGTTAAACTCATAGTACACAGCAGTGAACTATTGACTGTCATCAAGGAGCTGTAGAGATACTACAAGATATGGATTAGAGAGCTATATTTTTTGTTCAGTCTTTTATTTTTCTAATGCTGCAAGAAGTATAAATACATTCTTATTAATAAAGAGAACTCTCAATCATGGTGTTACAGTTCAAACGCTGAGGTTGTGCTTCTCCAGATCAAGCACTTTTAAACTATACTGCCTATCAGTATGGATGTCATGTAACTCCTACACAGTGTAGTTCTCTGTCTTACAAAACATTTCTTATAGATTGATTTACACTTGTGACTGATTGTCTCTATGTAATATAGGTGTGATGTGGAGTGTTTTGAAACCATACCCTGGTATGAGTGGCGCTTCAGAACCCATTAAATGCATCTGAGAGAGTGTTTATGGAGACTCAAGGGGCACTGTTAAGGTTTGGTAGTGAGGAAATCAGTGGCGGAGGTAGTCATTGGGGAGCACCAACAAAGATTTTTGCACAGGGCGCCACCAGTGATAAAGTAGGAACTCATGTCCATTCTGATGCCAAATTTGCTGCTAATTTTCTGGTCCATGACGTAATGCTCCAGTGGGGCATTCCTGAGGGGATCAGATTCGATTTTGGCACACATATTTCTGTCAATAATATCTTCTCCCACCTCACCATTTTGTTAGGAATGATACACAAACTCTTGTTAGCTTACCACCCCCAAAGTAACAACATCCTGGTGTGCTTAAATGACCTCTTAAAACACAAAATAAGTAAACTGTGTGTAGCATTGGAAAAGAAATGGCTGTACTGTCTCCCACTAGCACTGCTCACTTTGAGAAACACCTCAGGTCAGACCCCACATCAGATAGTGACAGAGATAAGGATGAACACCCTGGTGCTACTAACTAGACATAGGTGATAGACTGAGAGTGCACCTGAAGTAGTACAAACTTAAATGTATGTTTATTTGTCTCACCTAACACAAGTGTCAAAGTTCCACTCTAAATGTAAATAAAGTTTTTTTTTTTAAAGTTCCACTCTAAACAGGGTACACTGTAGCTGCCATGTGCATTAACGTCCCTCCAGATGACGCCCCTCCAGTGCATGACCAACAGACAACCTTGCCATTAGGAACTGCAATTTGCATCAGAAACTGTTTCACCAGTGGAGAGATTCTGACAGCAGTTACCTGCAGTGAAACATTTGCAGCTACAAGCGATGGATTTCTTTCTCACTCCAGCATCTGCCTGGCCCTAACTGTGCCATCCATCCCTTTGGACACCGAGCAGGAAAAAGAGGGGGGAGAACAGGAGAAGCAACCGGAGTAAAGCCTCCCTCCACCGCTTCAACAAGAGACACTTATTTTAAGTTATGTGCTTTCGTTTTATTTTTCCTTCTCGGTGCGCTAATACTGATGCTTTTTAGCCCTTGTGTGTTTCTATTTCTTCTATTCCTTTTATTCTACATCAACTATTATACGCATGTGCAGAACAGCTGATAATGATACTGACCATCATCCTCTCCACACTGCTTTGTTTTGAAGATATGTGGTACCAGGTACCAGCACATGCACATTATAGGCACATCCACATCTAACACCAGTTGTTATGTATGCTCCCTTATCTCCGATGTTCCTGCAGTAGATAAATTGCATCACCCTATAGAGGTATTCCCAAGCCTTTACTCACTGTCTTTTGCACCTTTTTTATGTAGAATAAAAGCACAGCTGAAACCAACACATCTCAGCCCCATTACTGCGCAAGTTAAAACAACATGATTTCATACCATCTCTGAAGTACTACTGACCTTGACAGATAGACTAGAGAAAAGAGATCAGATTTCAAGAATGAAGGAAACAGGTCACATGAGAGATTGGCCAAAGTGGGAAAAAAGGGGATATTAGACCAGGGTATTTTAGGGGTAACTCAGCCATCATCCGAATGTAGTACAGGATCAGTATTTGCCTATGATAAATGGCATACTGGTGCCACGTTCATATGTAGAGCTCCATCATTGTAGAATGGCACAGAGACAAGTAGCCCTTTAAGATTTGGTAACATTATAGGACAATTTCAGCAAATATGGGATGCAAACATAAAGACATATACATGGAGAGGAACTAAAACACACACTCTAGAATAGCAATGGAATTAACTTAGTTTTCTCTTTGTTTCAAAGGAAATGGGACAGTAAAGGTGTGAAGTAACTTCAACTGCAACACCACTGTGGATGACGCCGACATGCAGGGGGGCACCGCCAGCCTGATGGACCACTTTTTTCAATACGGGACCCGGCTCCACATGCACCTGACCCCGAATCGGAATGGCCTCTGTGACCGTACACACACCCTCCCTGGTGATACCAGCAGTGGACTTCTCCATTTTGTATGACCATCCCATGCGCTGTCTAAGAGACTTTGTTTCACCATCAGTGGAAGAAAAAAAGCTGCAGAATACTATGGCTCTGCGGTTTGGGAAAACGTCCTACAGGAACACAGACTATTTAATGACACATGTGGTCATAAGTAGCGTGGTGGCAGTATTTAGGGGTTGCCACCGGAGGGTTGACCTGGGGAGAAGCGGAGACGGTCTGGATAGGCCCAGATGTGTTTTGCAAGCCCCCTGTGAGCTCCCTCGCACTTGATTTTTAAGCAGAACCAGAATTAATGTTGATAATGACGGCCATGAGGGGGGTGTGTGCAAGAGGACAATGGGACATTGGCTGAGGCCATTCAGACATTGCATGATCTACACCAAGAAGATGGTTCAAGAGGGGGGTGCGCTGGAGGAGTGGTTCGAGGGCAGGTTCGATGGGTGCAGTCCTGGATGTCGGGGGGTTGTTCAAGGCCTTGTTGCCTCTAATTGTTGGGTTGCCATTGTCATGTCTTATATTTCAGGTTATACTAGCAAAAGGATGACAGCTAGTGTAGGAGGAACATTTTTAGTTAGGAAAAGCACCACGGATGCCTTATAACAGAGTGCTAAATATGAGGAGATTCCCTCTGAGGAAAGGAGACTAGGAGAAGAAGTAGTTGAAGAATCAACTAGAGGGGGGAATGATGTAGGGAAAAATAGGATACATTATATTCAAACACACACAGAGTTGAGGCCTGCAACTCCCATGCAAATGTCAAGTTAGAAGCAGTTTTAGGTTGCAGGCCTCTGTGAAAAATACTTCCAAACTACCAGGCCACAAAAGACAACGGGTTTAGCTGAATTAATCAGGTCACACAGTTCGTTGAAATGTCAGTAAATAACCTGCCAGGTCAGGAAATAGCTTGCGGTCAGCAAGTTGAGCTTCTGCATGAAGCCTAGATCATATCTGCCTTCAAACTTAGGAAACCAGCAGCGCTTTAGCATAGAAACTGTAAAAATAGGTTACCACAAGCTCCATCTGCTAGAGAGACGGGCCAAAATGCACCAATCACATAAGAGCCTACTTCCTCAGAAGCGCTGTGGTTTCTTACACCTTTAAGCCTGAATACATACATAGGAAGAAATACCAGGTACACATCCTGCCTTAGTACATACTGACGCACATGTGTACGCTTCTGCCGAGATCACACCTACAGGTCAGATAGCTGGTAACTCGCTTCTGTTGAAAACCACATGTCACACTTACACGACGTTCTCCGCTTCTGCAGAAACTACAGCTTCACACCTAACTGGGTAGATGGCTTGATGGAAGAAACCACATACAAAAGGTCAGATAAGCTTGGTCAATAGGCGTTGAGCAGGACATAACCACATGCTGTGCAGTTAAATAAAGATATCTTTGCTCCGCTTAGATTCCGAGAACCAATACCCACAGGCGGTTTTCCATGCTCATCATGTGAGGCAAGGCCCACCTACATGCGCTTCTGTTTCCGAGAAATTGCTACATCTACTGATGCCATCTTGTATGTCCTGTGTGAACATTGCTTACGTCAATGGTCAACTTGTGACCTTTTCCTCTGTGGTTTGGAAGAATAAATAGAGCTGATTCTGAGCTAAAGGGAGAGACATCAAGTTGTATCTCCTTTGAGGTGAACTGATCTCTCCTGTAGTGACTGATCCTCACTACAGTATTGTAATAAATCCATATTGTATTGTCAACTTGCTGTTCTTGGTGTTAGTACAAAAGATTTCCCTCCAACAATATAACCCAATAAATGAAATATTTAATAAAAGAATCAAGCTATATCATACTGTGCTCTTATGTGGCACAATAAACTAATACATGTTTTATTAAACAAAAACGACAACTGGTCACAATTTATAAAGAAAGCATTGAACCCACATATGATTCATTCTCACTAATCCCTGGCGAAGTCACTGCATTAAATGCATTTTAGGGCACCACCTTACAATCTAAATGTATAGAAGATTAATATCAGCATCTAGATGTTTCGGATAAGGAAAAACGTTAAGATGCATGCACATATATGTCAAAAACACACAATAAATGCATTTTCTATACCTTTGGTGCACCATATCTCATAGTTTCATTGCATCACATGGATACATAAGGCCAAATGTAAATATATATGTGGCCTAACCAAACGTAAAAGGATGGAGCGAAAATTATGCTATTCCAAACTCATACAGACACGCTTCCGCTCTGCACTCACACACACACACACACACACACACACACAAACTCCCCCTCATGTCACACTCAGGCACATTACTCACTATACACTCACACAAGTACACTGCTCACTCTACAGTGCACAGATTGCGAGAAAAGCAACCCCCCTATATTAGCTCTACTTTCACAACATTTTGAATGAGGAAATAATAATAAACAAAAAAATCATAATTTGGCTTTGTGTGTTGTTATGAAAGAAACTGGCAGCATATCATAAGCACTCGGGCCAACAGCCTAGATACACTACTCTCTTCATTTTAGAGCTGTCACATGCAGAATGTAATTTCCTTTAGTGGAGTAATAATGTGCACCAGCACTGTAAGTAGCATGTCACAGGCCGTCATAGTCCTGGGACCATTGGTACTGTCATTATATGGGTATCTGCAGTAACACTCCATTTGTTTCTGATGCTAGCAAATGGCTGGGAAAACCTCCAAGGAGAGCATGGGATCCCTCTACAGCCATTCCTGGAAATGTTTCTTAACAGCATGGAGCAGCAGGTATATCTGGAATAGGTCTTTGTTCTCAATTAACATAGGATACATCGTATAAGACATATGTTACCTCTGATATCAGGATAACATCAGGCAGGTGTTCCCTCCTCCAGAGCACACAATAGGTCCCTAATCTGTAGCCATTTCCTCTCACTGAGCAACATAATATAGATTTGTAGTGCAGCTGCTCCCCTTCACTGCCCCTATAAAGGTGGTTCAACTTCACACTGAACAGAAGAAGGATCCCCCTTTAAAGGCAGGCCCCCCTTCTCATTGACCACTGTATAGTCTGGAAGATACCCAAGGAGATGAGCAACTAGCAAACCACACTCTCTTAATGTTGTCTGCCCAACAAATGTGTTGGGCCCATGCCTCAGTGTCAGGTAGAAAGGAGCACTTAAGGTAGTTTCAGCCTAGCAGCAGAAAAAAAACACCATGCAGTCACCCATGGCCTCATGCAACAGAAACTTTGTCTGCTGGCCATGCCAGGCTACTCACCTTGAGGCAGTATATAAAGGCAGGGCAGGCACAAGGTGGTCAGACAGAGTGCAAGAGAGGTGGGCTGCACCTATGAGAATGCTTTCATGGTATGGGTCCATCAAACTAGCAAACCAAGATGGGGGGGATGTTTAAACTTTATTTATTAGTGGTTGCATGCTATACATTACAACAGCTTCCTATGTTCGTAAACAGAGCAATGTAGAATGATTTGGTCAGTATTACAGCTAACACGTAAATTGTTGGACCAAAAGTCTGAAAGTCATAAGATCATGCTGTGATTGCTCCAAGCAACTGATACACAACTCTACATATTCTATAACCAAGCCTGTCTACAACCGTTTTCATAAAATCCACCTACTCCCTGTAACATAACCATAGGCAATAGGTCCAGGTCACTGTATCTCAAAGTTATGTCTATTGCTTCTCTCCCAACACATATATATGTCTCTCCCAGTGGCGCACGGGGGTCGGGTTGTGGTGCTCCTGTGTTATGCCAGTCTGAACCCAGGACCATCCAGCGGCAAATGTTACTGGTCCTCCGCCTCTTCCCCTAAGAAAGCCACCAGAATGAACGCCCAGTCAACTGCAATTGGCTGATGTCACAGACTCCTACCCTCTCCCTCCCTTAATGCAGATTCCTCCACCAGTGCCCTGAGCTTGACTTCTTTCTTCCACTTGCAGTGGAGCGGTCCCCCAGGGAACTTCCAATGCAAGGCTTGGGTGCACCTGTCTAATACCAGTGTTAAGTTCAAGAATCTAGCTCCCACCCATGTCAACTTTGGGATGGAAGTTAGTCCCAAGAGACATACCTCTATCTGCCAAAGCTCTGTCCAATCTAGTGTGTGCTCTAAGTCAGTCACCACCTCCCCCAGTACCGCATGACCACTGGGCATGACAAGTCATATATATATGAAGTCGGCATCCAGTTCGCTACATCTGGGGCATTTCTGGTCAAGAGTGCCCTTTATTGTGTTGAGCCGGTGTGCGGTAATATATGTCATATGAAGAAAGTTGAACTGGGTGTAATGAAATCTGGTATCATGGGATGCAGTGTGGGCATGGTCCAGTATCCCCAGCCATGCCTTATCTAGTAGTGGATTCTGCACATACACAGAACTATGTGCAGGAAAACAGGACCTCAGTGTATAGGGGCTGAACCTTCCTACCACCTTAGTACCCAAAATCCCAAAACCGACTAGCTATAGTGTCTCATTCGCTCTCCTACATAATCATGAAGCTACAAATGATTAGACAACCCAGAACACAACACTCCCGACTCTCTCAGGAATCGTGGTAGCAAGACACACCCTTTCGCTCACTCACTCGTACTTGTCCACAATAAGAATGGTCAGAGTCACTGTTATAATTCAAAAATGTTTATTTTTAACTAACGTGCTCTGTAATGCAGTATACGAGCCACTACCAGCAGCGAAATGCATAAATTTAAAACAGTTAGCATTGTTACAAATCCATAGATTATAAAGGGGGATGTCATCAGTGGAAAAAAGACTATAAGGCCTAACCACCCTCCCCTTGGTAAGAAGAAGTTTATTATATAAAGGAAGATCTCTGGGTTTTGTCAGCAGACCCCATACCTTAGTGCCTAGATGGAAGTTTTACATCATAGGAACAGCATAGCTCTTCTCCCTGGAAAGGCCCCTCTCCAAGTGTGTGTTTAGAACAACATGCATCCCCGTAATATCAAAGCACGAGTTTCCAGCAGGGCAGCTGTGTTTAGCATGTTTTGTCTAGGTGCTAGGGACTGACCAGAACAGAATAACAAGGGGTATTGTTTATCGACCTTGCACATCGTGCTCAGACTAAACTCCAGGAACAGGGAGAGAATGCAGAAAGCAGACAGTTCTCATGTGAAAGGCACAAACAGAGTCTTGCTAAATAAAGTCATGTAGTAACGTGCGCAAAAGCAGCATCATGGCAGCAGAGCTCATGCCAACTTAGCAATGTCGACAATGACCCTAACGGTCATATAACACCCTCCCCTTGGTGAGGTCGCAGTATATAGACAAAAATCCAAACAGAGTTCAAAGGTAAGCAGAGTCCAAAAGCGCTTGAAAAAACCAAAACTAAATTTTTTATGACATTTAAAATTTTGTAGTTTCACGAAAAACGTGATTAATATGGAGGTGGCAAATCCATCAAGGTACATGAACTTAAGAATGCAATTCGTTCCAAAAGGTCATCCCTATCGTTAGTAGAAAAAAGGGATGCCATCCAATCAAGTAGGCCGAAGGAACAGACGTGCTCCTCATAATCTGATGCTTCCAAGAGCATATCCGGGCAACTTGTGTGATATTCAATGAAACTCCGTCGCAAGAGGTTCTGTGCAGCCGCACAGATATTCCACTCAGCCAAGACTCCAAGTGCAGCTGCAAGCGCCATATGGCCATCCCTAGAACAGGCCTGCGCATGAGTCACTAAGGGACCCATCAACTGGTCATAATCCGGGTCTGAACATGACGTATTGGAGAGGCATGAATCCAAAGCCCAATAGAAAGGGCACCGCTAACAGTAGAACACAGGTTGCATGCAAGTGAAGTAGGCAAAGCGAAAAGTTAGTCCATAACTTACGCTAAGCATCACTAATAGTAAGCATCCAAAAAGTTGTTGCATTCGGTCACGGTACAGTTGCAATTGGCCGGGTCTTTGCATTACCACATGCTGGGCAGCCATTGCGTAACAGAAGCAGAAGAACCAGGACGCCACCCGCCAGGGCTAGGATTAATGGTAATCCTCCAAAGGCGCTGGAAAGATAGAATGAATAATGGCCGGAATTACTCCAAATATCATCTGAAAAGAAGTCACAAGGCCGGATCCCACAAGTTAAAAAAAATGAGCAAGGCCTTCTATGTCAGACACATTAAATATTTGATGTATTAGTTCCCCAAAATGCAGTGGGAGATTCGTGTTCAGAAGTGACTGAATCTCACTAGATGTTCCAGCCATCTGCAATTCGAAGGTCTCTCGAGCCAAAGTGAGAGCCACTTCTTGTTGAAACAATAGCGCTTTGAGTCTACTTAATTTGTTGAAATCTGTTTTCAAAGTCGGAATGGAAGGCCAAATAGAACTATCTACTTTCCCATGTGGGGGCGGAAAATGCACATTGCTACAACAAGTAACACGTTGCGAAACTGTTACTATATACAGGATTCCTGCCTGTAAACCACAGCAGTCATGGTTATTCAAAATAAGATAACTGCCATTAGAAAGCAATGTTAGAGAGGGAATTATTGCTGGGACGGGAGTTCCTTTAAAAAAACAAGGAAGATTAGGCGCGGACACATTACACACGCCGTGCAACTTAACGTGTTTACAAATTAGGGAATGTTCCACTGTGGAATCACAGTCCTCCCCTGTTAGGAAAACATCCTTATCCTACCGTTGACATCTGTAGGTGAAAGGTAGGGACCATAATTCATGGAGAAACGTACTACCCAGGGGTTCAAAGCAGCCAATTGCGAAATGTTTTTCCTGCAAGATATAAATTGAAACAGCGAAAAAGGGAGAGAGATAACGCCATGAATTAACCATACAGCTGAATCTGTCTCCGCCACAGAAAATGGCAAGTGTTCTAATTGTTCAATGTGTAATAGCGTGTATGTAGCGTCTTTCATGGACATATATCTCTGTTTATCAGTTAGATTAAATGGTAAAAACAAAGCCGAAGCATTCGAATAATCCCAAGGTACTTTTTCCATTTTGAAAGTCTGTAACGTCCATGCAAACTGCATCAAGGATCGTAATTGATTTTGACCATGGTACAATACAGATACATCACTCTGAACAATATCAATAACAGATGAAACAATATTATCCAAGGTATAAATGCAGGATGACAGTGTATTTATGCTATTGTAGACTACTGCAAGGACTTTTTCTATATTTGCTTTGTCAATTTGGCACAGACGGAACGTTGCTTCCATCTGCGAAAGTTTCCATACCTCATTGTAAGCTGCATCGATGAATCTCTTTGTTCTAGGAATCCTAGGGTCTAAGATAAAATCAGCCAAATTGATGTCGCTCGACAAGAGGGACAGGCGTTGTTTTACTGACGACAGAATAGAGTGTTTCAACCATTGGTGGCACAATTATCCCACCGGATATGTGGTGACCGAATGTGAATGTGGGAAACGAGGACCTGGTCTAGTCTGTGTGAAACCAGGCGTTGCATTATAAAAACGCAGTTGACATGCATTTGAATTGGTTTGACAAAACAACCATCCGGATTGGTCAACATCAGAGACATTGAAAGTGTCATTTTGAAACAGAGCTAGTAATACATTGATCGTATAATTTGTGTGTGTACGCCAATTATCATACTCCGCCAATGACGAAATGGACGGGATATTGCAGTTGCCAGGCCAAAAAAAGTAGTTTGGTGCACTGTATCATTTAAAAATAATATTTGAGTCGGAATTAGGCAGGCACGATGCAAAGCTTCAGTTCCCTGAACCTGCCAAGCCTTAGTGCCCCAAACCGATTTCAAATCAATGGTATCCCTCCAGTGATCATAACCCTGTATAGCCAATTCAGTTCTAAAGGAATTGGAATAGATTAATTTTGTGTGGGTCAGAATAAATTTGGATTGAGTTGACAATTGCAATTTAAAGAAATAGGATACTGGATTAGCCGTATTATAGTCAGTGAAATAGGTGAACTTATCCCTAAGGGTTTTAGAACTCCCCTGTAGGGGAGTTGGACAATGTTACCATTGCGTGTAATTAAAAACAGGTCTTAACGTGTTTGTTTTGTGTAAGAAATGATGCCCATAGTGTTGATAACAGAATAAATCAGCATAGTTGGCAGAATTTAAATATAAATCTTCAGCATCAAAAGCAACATAATACTTTAAATCTGAAAACAATGAATGTACTGCTTGTACATCCCAATCATCGGAATGTAAATCCGGTGTTACCACATATCCTAATGAAATGCGAAACACGTATGGTATCTTGAGGACTTCTGTCCGGCCGTGAATTTCGAATGCTACTTTATTCCAAACGATGCCATCTGCAACCGGGAAAGCCGAAATGTTCACAAGGGTTTGATCACGTTTCATTATATGGGAGGATGTATGGGGAGCCAGAATTCCATCAACCAACTTCACAGCAGAGCGTTCTGGCAAATAATGACCATTAATGAGTAAGGAAAAATACTGTTACTAATCCAATTGACATAAAGAGGAAAATCAGGACAAGTATCAACTAGATGTAGGTCAAGGGCGGGACCAGGTAAGTATTTTTGACCCAAGAGATGAAAATTCTTGTTTTTGTCGGTGGAAGTGCCAAAGTGGAAGACGAGGAGGAAGAGTCATAAGAGAAGCTCGTACGGTCCCCAAAATAACCGCTTGCTCCCATGTTCATTAACGGTGGTAGCGCAGCATCAGCTTGATGTTGTTGAGGACTGTTCGGCACTTCAATGTGGGACTCATCCGCAGGATAAGTATACTCGACTTCTGCATTGGAAGAGGATGGAGGCAGAACAGGCAAAAGGTCAATAGTAGTTTCCATCTCACCCTCAACGACACGGTGATTAGTCGAAGAGGTTGAATGCACCGTGTTCAAAGAGATAGCGTTGGATGAAACTGCAGGAGTTACACTATTCAGAATCAGCCAGACGGTGTAGTTTGGCACTGTCCACTGAAATGTATCTGTTTTCTTTGCGACCAGGCAAAGGTGGTAGTATTACTGTACGAGTACCCTTCAATCCAAGTACTGGGACCGGTGCACGATAAGAGGGACCAAATTCTTGTTTATTCTCCAACTTTTCTCGTACCAGATCTCCAATCTTAGGAAGCCAGCCGGTGACCAGAATAAGCATTGCTGTGTCATTGGAAGAGGGCAAATGTTCAGTTGCGTAGCTGTCGTGGGTCTTTTGAAGGTCCTGTAACATAGTAGAATGATTATCTACATCAAAGATTGCGGCAGCTGCCACAATGTCTAGACCATCAAGGTCTGGCACAAACATTTTAATGCCAAAGAGCATTTTGTATGGGGTCCGCCCACCCAGAGATCTTCTAGGGAGATTATTGAGTGCACGTTGAACTCCATACAAATGGGCCAACCAGTTCCTGCCAGTACCTAAGACCCTAGCTGTCAAAGATTGCTTTAAGTCACGGTTCATTCGTTCCACTATTGAATTGCCCTCAGGCCTATATGGAGACGAAAACTGCACCAGCACCCTCATAGACTTCATCGCGTCCTTGTACGCCTTAGAGGCGAACGCTGGACCTTGGTCAGAATGGAAGGTGCCACAGGCAAACGTCCTGACAAAGACACGCAAATCTCTACTGACATTTCGAGCGTCAGCGCTGCATTGTGGCCAAACCCATAGGAATCTAGTGCACGAATCAACTGCAACAAAAATATATTTATATGCAGTATCAGAAGTCAATGGACCGCAGTGATCAAGATATACACAGCCAAACGGCTGATTCGTAAAACATAGCTGTGTTTGTGGTGGTCGTGAAACCGTAGATGGTTTGATTTGCTGACAAATGTCACAAGAAAGCACATAATTACGGGTTTGTTTATATAAACCACGCCACCAGTAACGTTGCTGTAAAATAGAGACCGTCGCAGACACTCCGGCATGTGCAGAAGCCATGCCTTCAGGTGTGACTATGATCAAAGCTAGTCTGCGGTCCATGTTGGGAATCAGCCGATCCCCAACTGACGGTATTGTAGCATACGGAACTTGTTCGGGAGATAAATGATAAGAATACTTTGAAGGGAAACCCTGCGGATGAGCAGTTCCATCCTTCGTAGCAGCAATAGCTGCCAAAATGTCATTATCTATCTTAGTCATGGACCTTGTAACTGGTGCAACGGAACACGTGGCTACTGCAGACTTGGCTGCCTCATCAGCCAAAGAATTACCAACGGCATGTGCTCCCACACGCTGATGGCCAAGGGTATGTATAACCTGTGTGAGTGGCAGACGTTATTTAAGCTCTGCCACTCGAACCCAAAGCGTTTTATGCTTTATTGTGCTCCCTTTAGAGTCTCGATAGTCATTCTGAGACCAAAAGAATAAGTTCTCATTAAAAGACTGAACACAGTAGTAAGAATCGCACACAATAAGAGTATTCACATGAGGATCAGCAAACTCGAGAGCTAGAATAAGAGCAAGCAGCTCCGCCAATTGTGCTGTACAGTCCCCAAGTGCCTGTGTATTCACTATGGAAGACTTAAATTCTCCATCTACAATTGAACCAGCCACAATAGCGCAAGCCGCTGAATAAGCGTGTTTGGACCCGACGGCCGGTTGAGCCGAGCCGTCGGTATAAATGATACATTTGTACTGATCCAAAGGAAGCAACGACAACGGAGGAGGATGAACTTGTTCATACTGTAAAAACTCCTGTGTCTGAAGAGCAGGATCGAAAATAAACGTGACATCAGCCGATGTCAAAGAAGTAGCCCATTGTATCCAACGGGGATGTAAAGCTTTCGAGTTTGGTACACTCGCCTTAGTCACCACTTCTAAAGCAGTGATAGGTGAAACCATAAGAATGCGTTTCCCCTGCGCAGGTGAGTGTTCCTTTAGAATCGCCATTTGGACCGCAGTCAAAATCTTTTCAACATTCGAAAACTGCATTTCAGCAGCTGTGTACAAATGTGATTTTTATGCAATAGGCACTGTGCCACCCTCATTGAACGTCAAGCAAGTGAAACCCACTGTCCCAGGCACTATACGTATTACCAGGTTTGTGGAATTATCACGCGTCAACAAGTAGTTAGTTGCAAGCAGATCTGATTGCAAAGATTGCAGAATAGAGGTCTGTTCCGGATGCCAGCAGGTAGAAGAATATGTTGGTTGTATCAACGCATAAAGTGGTTTGATACGCTGGGCATAATCGGGGATGTATGTCCTCCCGAAATTCAAAAATCCCAGCAAAGACTGAAGTTTCTTCAGTGTAGATGGAGGTTGCAATTGTGCACATTTCTCCAGAAAGTGTGAGGCCAACCCCCTACCTTCATTATTGAGCTCATAGCCCAAAAAGAGCACCGCAAAATGACGGATGTGTGACTTTGCAAAATTGAATTTGTAGCCATAGTCGGCAAACGTTAGAATGATGTGGTCGACTCGGACAAGATGCGGTATCAGTTCATCGTCCGTCAGATAAATATCATCTATGTACGAGAACGCATCTGGATCTATGTTGTGCAACAAAGACACAACACGTGCAGCAAAAGCCCCGGGGCTGTTTTTATACCCCATAGGCAAGCGCGTACATTTTTTCTGATTTCCGACGGCGGTAAATGCTGTCAAGTCACGACTCTCAGGAGACAATTTGTGACTGTAGAAACCATTGGAGATATCAAGGGCAGTTTTGTATTTCTTACGAATAAGGCTGTTCACTAGCTCATAGCTGTGTGTGTTCTGTACCGCAAATGTACGACAATGACTATTCAAATTTCGATAATCAAATACAATGCGATATGAACCGTCAGGTTTTGATACCAGAAAAAGAGGATTATTCATTGGTGATACACAGGATTCGATTACTCCTTGATATTACAACTGAGTTAGAATGCCACAAACGGGAGCTTTAACCTCACATCGGATTGGATACTGCGGCTGTGGCTATGGCATAGACCGTAATGGTATCACATGCGCTGGTGAATCTCTATCCCAGCCTACCTGATTACGGTACACCGCTGGGGCAATCGCCAATGCCCACTCAGATGCGTAAGACTGGTTAGCATCCTCAGGGACGTAACGTGAAAAACTCAGAAGTATCACGTCCTCCCCTCGGGAAGCGGCCAGAACAAATGGTGGAGGCCAATGTGCCTCCGCTAACAAAATGTCGTAAGAGGAGCTGAGATTTTCCCAGAAAACCGCTGTAATTGTACGCTGTATAACACCTTCAATTTGCAAGACAATTTCATAGAGTCTATCAGGGGGTGCAACTCGAGTACCTGCTGTTTCTACTGTAATAAATGTATCAGTTGCTCTCGCCTCCAGACAGGGACGCAGTGCCTACCGCACTATGGTAACCTCCACCGCGCTGTCGAGCAGAGACACTGCCCATGTCCAGTCTAGGAGTAGCGTTCTCACCATCTGAGGCATACTTTGCTGTTAAAGCGGCAACCTTCTTCTTTTGATATGGGGGTCGAAAACGAGGCAGTCCTTCTTGTTTGGCTTTTACATCAAACTGTCGAGGTAGATCCCGTCCCTGTTGCGTGGTCGGACCTTTGCTGTGATCCTGGCATACCCCACCACCGACTTGAGAGTCCGATGTGTCCTGTAAAGAATGAGGAGAGCGCTGATCAGGGACTTGAAATCTATCAGGAGTCTTAATTTTCGCGCGATTGGGCAAGTCATAAGAACGCTCAGAAGAATCAGGTGTCGGTGAACCACCACGCGAACCTTGCTTCTGTTGTTGCTGCCCCTGTTTCTTATTTCTTCAGTTCTTTTTAGGAAAGAGCGGGCGCCCATCTTTATCAGTCTGGGCTTTTTGTTGAGTTTGTGTTTGAGTTTGAGTAAAAGGCTTAATTCCCAGACTATTGCGCCCTAAGGTTGTATAAGCTTTAGCAATAATTTTCGGCAATTCGCGCTGCTTGTCTGCGTCAGCAAAAGCCTCCAAGCGTTGTGCCACTTGTAAGCTTACAGCTTCACCCTTCACATTAGCAAGGATCATATCGCAAACTATATTGAACACTCCCACAAGTCTCATTCCCAACTCTAGGGCAGCTTCGGCCCCATGTTCATCCTAAACACCTTTATCACGGAAGGGAGAGCGGTCATTGAGGGAGTGTCAAAGCACATAGAATAAACTACTGCAAACACTCTACCCCAAGTGTTACAACCAGCCAGTTCGGGAACAAGGCCTTTAGGTAAACTCATTGTCAGTATCCTGTGCTTCTCCACTGGTGTCGTATTTGGAAAAACAGCTTTGAGTTGCCCACATTTTTCAGCAAGGCAGTAAGGAAGCTCGTCCTTATTTTGCGGACGCTTGCCCTTCACAGAATTAATCATGATCGGACTGATAACTACACCACCGGGTCCCTGCGGTTGTGCAGCAACTCCAGGTGGTCCCACCTGCATGTTGCGCGACATGAACTATATAACAGCTCTATGTACACGTATTAACGAAGTATGCAATACGAGTAGCTCTGCGACTGTAGCATTAAGATACTTTGGCTGTGGGGTATACCCAGCCAAAACGGGCCACGTGGCCCCATCATTCGATTAGGGGCCTAAACGGACCACTGTCATAGGGTGAGGAAGGGCACCATTAAACCATATAGTGTGTTGCCAAGCTGTTAACGCAACTTCAAGGGATCGATAAGGTCGATAACCCTGTGGTATCGCGGTGGCAGTATACTCGTGAAAGAATTTATCCGTGCCATCCGCTGCCGGGAAAGTTAGCCAAGAATAAAACACCTCGAAGCGGTGCGTCGCATCCACCTCAACAACAAAAATAAGATCAGCACCACCCTTAGGGACTCCATATTGAGTCAAAAAAGCGGTGACTGGAGTGCGGTTCGAAGGTGCTATGGCGACTGCCATAATGCAAGAAAAAAAAAAATGAAATAACCTATTTGGGGAAGCGCAACACTGGGTTAGAGAAAGAGAAAGACCTTTTAGAATTCAAGCTTGAAAAACCTAAAACTTTACAATATAGGAGGCTACACCGTCACAACTGTCTCCGGAAACAGATGTGAGGGGATTGTGGACAAGCACAAGCACTACTCAGGAGTCTCGCAGATAAGCACCAGACCAAACGTTGGGGGTGCCATGTTGCTGGAATTCTGCACATACACAGAACTATGCGCAGGAAAACAGGACCTTGGTGTATAGGGGCTGAACCTTCCTTCCACCTTAGTACCCTAAATCCCAAAACCGACTAGCTATAGTGTCTCATTCGTTCTCCTACATAATCATGAAGCTACAAATGATTAGACAACCCAGAACACAACACTCCCGACTCTCTCAGGAATCGCGTTAACAAGACACACCCTTTCGCTCACTCACTCGTACTTGTCTACAATAAGAATGGTCAGAGTCACTGTTATAGTTCAAAAATGTTTTTTTTTTAACTGACATGCTCTGTAATGCAGTATATGAGCCACTACCAGCAGCAAAATGCATACATTTAAATCAGTTAGCATTGTTACAATTCCATAGATTATAAAGGGGGATGTCATCATATAAAGACAATGGAAAAAAACTATAAGGCCTAACCACCCTCCACTTGGTAAGAAGAAGTTTATTATATAAAGGAAGATCTCTGGGCTTTGTCAGCAGACCCCATACCTTAGTGCCTAGATGGAAGTTTTACATGAAAGGAACAGCATAGCTCTTCTCCCTGGAAAGGTCCCTCTCCAAGTGTGTGTTTAGAACAACATGCATCCCAGTAATATCAAAGCACGAGTTTCCAGCAGCGCAGCTGTGTTTAGCATGTTTTGTCTAGGTGCTAGGGACTGACCAGAACAGAATAACAAGGGGCATTGTTTATCGACCTTGCACATCGTGTTCAGACTAAACTCCAGGAACAGACAGAGAACGCAGAAAGCAGACAGTTCTCATGTGAAAGGCACAAACAGAGTCTTGCTAAATAAAGTCATGTAGTAATGTGCGCAAAAGCAGCATCATGGCAGCAGAGCTCATGCTAACTTAGCGATGTCGACAATGACCCTAACGGCCATATAACACCCTCCCCTTGGTAAGGTCGCAGTATATAGACAAAAATCCAAACAGAGTTCAAAGGTAAGCAGAGTCCAAAAGCACTTGAAAAAACCAAAACAAATTTTTTTATGACGTTTAAAATTTTGTAGTTTCACGGAACACGTGACTAATATGGAGGTGGCAAATCCATCAAGGTACGTGAACTTAAGAATGCAATTTGTTCCAAAGGTCATCCCTATCGTTAGTAGAAAAAAGGGATGCCATCCAATCAAGTAGGCCGAAGGAACAGACATGCTCCTCATAACCTAACGGCCATATAACAGTAGTTCTCGATTTAGGGCTGCCTCTTATCTCCTTTGGAGCAACTTTAAGCCTACCTGGGTCTGGCACAATTTATAGAGTCAGGAAACTATTGGGTGACCGTCTCGCAAAGTAAGGACAATCTATAAGATCTCATGCACCAGAGGCTCAGACTGTCCCCTTTGCCACAGTGCATGTACTGCCTGGGTGTCAACCGCATACATGAGGAATTGCAAGGCAGGGAGGCCGGCATCTGCCATAAGTCCATCCAGCTGTCTCAGTCTGCCTTCGTCATAGCAGTAAGTAGGTTCATGGCAGTCCAGGACTTTAGCCTGCAGGCTGTGAGAGGACCTCATCGGGGTGTTGGAAGGCCCACCAGGGATGTCATCATGATATGACCCCCAAAGTGATGCATCAACTCCTCGTCCCAGGCAGGCTTGGAGGGGCAATCAGTGAGCTAGCCCTAAAAAGGTTCATAAACCTAAACCATCAGCAACCTGTCACAACCAACCCTCTTCTACAATCATATTAAAGTTTATGCACTTATCAAGCCCAGAAGATACAAAACAATGCACTAATACTTTATTAGTGCAGCCAAAGATAACAAAAATGCTAAATTTGACTTGGTCATTTGTGCATAGCAACCATTATGGTGCTTTCCTCATGCTCGCTTTAAAATAATAGAACAAAATTATTTTCTGGACAAAGGCATTAACCATTGCACATGCAGTGCTTGCTTTTTAAAAAAAAGAAGCACAGGGGCCCAAAGTTTTTCTCAGCAGCCCATTGCTAGGGCTGCTTGATGCTGGAGTACTGAATATTAAGCATGCATGGTCTTGATTCCACCTCATGTCTCTTGCCTCCAGCACCCTACACTTCCATTGTCTATCCCATTCTTGCAGGTTCTCTTTCATTCCTGCTTCCTTCCTTTGTCACTGTTTTCCTATCTTTCTTTTTGTCTGCATCTCTTTTCTGCCTCTATTTCACTTAGTCTGAGTCAAATTTGAATGATGAAATGTAAAGACCATGAAAATGAGTGCAGGTGCCGGTCTCAGGGGCAAATTAACCCTTGGTGAGTGTATAGAAGGTTATTTTATGAATTTACAAAATGGACAGCTGCTGGCATCGCAGACCTTACCATGTGTATTTTAGGCTAATATGAGATGGAAGACGAGGTAAGGTGAAACAGGACGCAGAAAATAAGAGTGCCAATGTGTAGGGGATGACAGGGACCGAGAATGTGAGACCAAAAATGAATGTTAGAGAGGCAGACGGAAGGTGAAGAGGAGCAAGAGAAGGCATGGGGGTGGGGGGAATGGCAAGATTGTTACAATACAACATTGGGCCCTATTCACAAAAGTAATCTGAGACAATATCCTAACTTTACGACTTTCGGTATTCACAAAAGGCATTTAGGAGTAGTAAAGTTAGGATTTTGTCTTAAGTTAGTCTTAAGTTTTGGTCTTAAGACAAAATCCTAACTTAAGTTAGGATTTTGTCTTAAGACCAAAACCTAACTTAAGCTAAACTTAAGTTAGGATTTTGCCTTAAGACCAAAACTTAAGATAAACTTAAGACAAAATCCTAACTTTACTACTCCTAAATGCCTTTTGTGAATATCGAAAGTCGTAAAGTTAGCATTTTGTCTCAGATTACTTTTGTGAATCGGGCCCATTGTGTTTATACCATTCTGGATAACATCACAAAGATACTGATACTAAGATTAAAAAAACACTTACCTGTTCCAATAATCCGTTCAATTTTTATACAGGAATTATCAAGTTCTTTGGCAAACAGATGGACAGCCTGCATCGGATCCTCACATGAGTCTGGATCAATGTATGTTCTTCTCGTTGGTATCTTAACTAGATCAAACAGAGGGAAAAATACTGTGGTGAACAGACGTATCATCACTCAGGTATTTATTTTTGTTAAAGAAGTGATATAGTCATGTGCAACTGACATTAGCGTCTGTAGAAGTGATTTTTAAGGGAGTCACAATGAGCACAGATACAAATGGAAGGGCCATCTACAAATGGCAATCATAAAGAGAAAATGTGTGTGTGTGTGTGTGCACGCGCGTGTGTGTATACACATATAATGACATGTTTGCTTTAAATGCTTACATATGACTTGGTATGTATGTGTGTATATATTTTAATGTATGTAGATATTGAGATATACATACTAAGTCATATTTATACATTTTAAGTAAACATGTAGTTTTGTGTATTGCCTTAAACCATAAGTCAAAGGTGCTTTGCAGTTAAATGCGTTGCGATTTGCGGTTCCTGTGTTTTTTTCTCGTTCACCTGCTAGCATGGGTGACATTCAACAGCTTTGGTGGTGAGGCCCAAGGGAGCGGCAGGAGAAATACATCTTGGGCATTGGGCAAATTTGTCACCCTTAAAGATGCCAGTGGAGACTAAGAGAAACTACATTTCTCCAGTGTGACATTGAGCACACATATATGCTGGGGCTTGCCCACTCTGCAAATCTTGAAGGAACACAGGAAAGGATCAGCACAAGTGTGTAATATTGTATGTCACTATATCGAGATCAACAATATCAAACCATAAATATATCACATCCACTTCATAGCCTACTACACCGTGGTCAAGGAAAGTGTGTAAGAACTGTTATTAACTACATACCCACTTTCCATACTTACTTTATGATCTAGAGATCTTTAGATGTAGAGAATGCAATATCTTTGTCATGCGTATACATACAATTTTTAGAGCATAATTTAACAAAGCTCGGCAGGCGAAAAAAACATTATTACTAAGTTAAAAATATTAGGTAATTCAATTGATCGGACTTCACTTTTTATGTAGAACTTTATTTCTATACATTGGGTACATTATGGAGGATGTATTAATGTCTAATTAATAAGCTAAATGAACTGTTAATTGTTAGATTTATTGACTATAGGAAGTTTTTTTTTATTTCTTTACCTATGTATTAATTGTATTTTGACAAGCAATAAAACAGTACGACGTTATATACATTATGTACATTGTGGGGGATGTGTAATTGCCTAATCTATATTATGTAAATGGCTTTTTTGGTTAGATTTATTTACTAAGGGAAAGGTTGTTTATTGCTTTACCTATGCATAAATTGGACTCTATATACAATATTTATATTGTGGGGGGACATGTAAAGTGGTCTTTTAGTTCAACTTATTAACTATGGGAAAGGTTGTTTAATGCTTTATCTGTGTATTATTATGCAATACAACTGTTTAAAAAAAAAAAAACAAAGCATTGGACTCAGAATACAACACTACAATACACTACCATGATCACACCATAAGGATGCTCATATGCTTATTATCAGAATAAAATTCCGGCTGGCATGAAATAATCACCTGACTTTATATAATTTACAGAAAAGCTGACAACTTGTTGTTTCACTAATAAATTATGGTTGGCTTCTCTTTTCTGACTAAGTGACAATTATTTTTGGCCCGCATTAAGAGCCCTTTGGGCATGAAAGCCAATTCACCAAAAGGTCAGGGTTAGCGGAAGTGATATCACACACCATTTAAACTTTACTTTCACTCACACACGCATGCATGCACATACCAACACATTCACATATATATATACACACACACACTCTCACATAAACATGCACTCACCCGAAAGCATTAACAGAACATATATTTAAAAGCATTTTTTACTTACCTCATCTGCCAGGCAGGGTCATATTTCAGCTAATTGTAATCCATTCTTCATTCCACTGATAGTGAATAATAAAATATTATTCACAATTAGTGTGATAAAAAATTGACAGACAACAAGGAAAGTGGAGGCCCATCCAGCGTAGATTAGGACAAGGTGCTCTTGTGTTCCTGGCACTAATTTTGTCACCTCTAAGGCCAGGGGTCTCAAAGAGAGCTCTAGGGGTCGCAAGGGTAAATTCAGGGGTTGCAGTTGCGATCCTTAGGGACCCCTAAATGACCTCCATGCCTTTAGAGGTTCTGTGCACTGCACAAAAGTGACAATTTGGAAATAAAATAAAATCTAAGGGCCTCATTAAGTAAGTCTGACCACCATCATATCGGAGACGGGACCGTCCAACTTGCTGTCAGCGATCTCACCAATGATAATACAATGGGACCGCCTTCAAGGCGGTCGCAAAGTGTATCTTTTGTATTGTGGCATGTGCTGCGGGCTGCTGCACATGCTGCAGTACAAAAAATAGACTTTCAGCATATCCCTGCACTATGTGGCAGGCACCATGCAGTGCTTGCCACATGGTGCAGGGATATGTACAGAAACCAAGACTGAGGGCCAGAGCGGAAGGGGGGCCCACTAATATCCCTAATCCCCTAATATCCTTTTCTGCCAGCCTTTTCATGGCGAGTAAACCGCCATGGAACAGCCTGCAGGGAGGGACATCATAATTCCTACGGCGGTGTCTGGCAGGCTCCGCCACCTTTGTAGGGTTTGGATTTCCCTTTGAGGGTCCGATGGGCTCCTTGAGCCCGTTGGATCCATGGTGGTCTGTCTCTCTGACTGCCACTCATCCGCCCGCCATCCTAATGTGGCGGGCGGAAAACATTATTACGATGGCGGTGGGACCGGCATCGACAGGCTGTTGGTAGCGGTCCCACCGTCATCGTAATCAGGCCACAAGTCTTAGCCTATATAGTTGTTATTTTCAGACCTAGAAGACAAAAGATAAATGTGGGATTCATCGATTTACCTTGTTCTGACACATTTTTCTCTCTTCCGATATATGTACAGCGACATTGCCAAATATTTGACAAAGTGATGTTATTCTATATCAAGGTTGAGTAAACACAGATTACATGTACAAAACCTTACAGAAATACAATGAAAACCATTCACTTACCTGTAATCCACTAACAAAGGTCAATGATCTCTGTTTCTTTGCTGCTACACCTTGGTATCTGCTATAACTTGTGTTAATTTGGACCAGCTCCTGTGGGTGGAATGTCAGCCATGCAATTTTTTGATGTAGTAAAGTTCTATGGAACTGTGGGTTGTGAGGTTTTTATGTTTGCTCAGGCAGTTGGAATTGGATCGTTGCCTGGAAGGGTTGGTGGAATTTACTGCCTACTTAAAATAAATACTACAGAAGATAACCAGTGGCAGTGTCATTAATTCGAGTTAACATTGATGACGATTGTGCCGGGAAGAAGGATTATCACCAAACTTATCTCTAAAAAGAACCTACGCTTGAATTGGATTATATGTCATGAAAAAGGATTTCTATAACTTGGAAATACCATACCTTACAGCCTGCGGTGGTGGAGGAGTTAGGGTGCTCTTTCGTGAGAGGTTTGCAGTACTGATTGCGTGTACAAGCAGCTGTGGTGATGTTTAACGAGAACCAGGAACCAGGACCAGGAGCAGCGATCCAAGGCAATGTGAGCCCACAGAGGAATATTATACAAATGATGATGTCGGTGGAATTTTACAGGCAGACGTCAAACCTGGGATAAAGAACGGGAGCAGTTTCAAGATTCCTTATAGTCGGAACGGCGGAGTCACGTTGACGTGGTGAGGTGTGGTTTGCCAGCTAGACAGCTAGACAGCAAACCTTTGGTGCCATCCTGAGAGTAGACGCGTACAGTAGGAGCCAGTTGCGAGTGCGGTGATGCGCACACCTTTATCTCCTCAATGTGGTTGCGGATCGTTTAATCTTCAATCCTTCAACTAGCGATTGGCTGAATTATTTTTCCTTTTCCTGTCACATTTGGAATGCGACGTTGACTATAATTTAGGGAACTTACTGCTGATATGCACATTTGTGATGTTGTGCACACCTAATGTTGTTTTTCCCCAACATAGCACATCTTGGTGATCTGTACAGACTAAGGGGCCTATTACGATGTCGTTTGGAAACTCTTCCAACTAAACCAGTTTCGGAATCGTTTCCAACCGAATCGGGTTCTGCGAGTCCGACCGACCGATTACCATGCTTCCCAACATCGTTTGGTCAGACTCGCATTGACCTCAATGAGAGCCTGTCTTCCGTACGAGAACACAGGCTCCCATTGAAAAAAGGGGTGGGGAAAACTTTGCACCCTGTGGCGGGCACCCCACGGTGCCTGCCACACTGTGCATGGTGTAACAGGGGGGTCCCTTGGGTACCCCCCCGAGCCCCAACCGGAGATCTCAGGGTGAAGGGGGGCCTGTTACGGGCCCCCAAAGTCAGATTTGGACAGCCGTATCGTGTCGGGCGGACCGAATCGGAACGGCTGCCCGAATCGGTCATCGTAATCGCTCGCTTAGAAACCGTGTCCATAGAGCTGTACGAATCGGCTCCGAAAGACTCGGGCTGTCTGAATACCTTTCGGAACCGACTCGGACAGCCCGAACAGTTTCCGTGCATCGTAATCGGTTGGTTGGAAATGTGTACGATTCGGTTGGAAACATAGGTTCTGAATCGGATTCTGAGATTCCAAATCCCATTCGGACCCTTTCCGAATGACATCGTAATAAGCCCTAAGTGGTAAGATTATAGTGGGTGCATTTCACATGCGAGGTGTGTACTCAGTGGGTGATATCTGTGGAGTAAATAACTTGGTGGAACCTGTGCACACAATGGTGGTGTAGGTGACTTACTAAGTATAAGATAGCATTGTGTTGCAATCACCTTTTGTTCCTGTGATATATGTTGAGTTAGATTACATGTTTGATGACATTCTTTTCAGTACATAATAGTTTGAAATATTGTATTATTTACTGTAATTGATTCTGACATCCAGTGAATTAGACACCATGGCAGCTACTAATATGTGGGAACCACCCCATTTTTTTTCAGATAAAAGTGAACCTATATTATTCACAAACAAGCCATTTTATTACACAATTTGGGCATTGAGGGTAGGTGTATATACAAAAGTCTTGATGAGATGGACATTGGCAAAGATGAGGGTGAACCCAACAATGTTTATGACATGTCAGTAATGATGTTGGAAAGACATTTTGGGTTGCATATTAATGCGGTGTTGGACAGTCACAAGTTTTTCACAAGGATGCAAGGGAAATTGGAAAAAATTGGCAGTTATGTTGCAGCTTTAAAAACGTTAGCTTGCACATGTAAGCTTGATCATCTTACAGATTCGTTGATTAGAGACCAAATTGTTACATATACAAATAATGTCAAGGTTCAGGAAAAATTGCTTTCTAAAAATCCTAATTTCAAAGATGCACTGGCAATTGTTGAAGCTATGGAAAATACAAGTATGTGGGTACGTGAAATGTGGGAAGAGAAACGGAAAGACAACCTTGGAGTGAATGTGTCTGTGAATGCAGTGAAGGGGTTGGCTAAACACACAGAAAGGGATAGTGACAAAAATGGGGGAATTAAAAAAAAGATGGTGACAAGAAAGTAGAAAAGAAATATCCTCAGAATGATGCTAAAAGTGATGGTGTGAAATGTTTCAGGTGTGGAAGTGAAGGACATATGTCAAACAGTCCGGGATGTTTTGTGAGGTTAGCATTTTGTAAAAAATGTGGTAAGAAGGGGCTTTATGCGCGGGTGTGCAGAGACTCCAAAGAACAAGGGGTGAATTGTTTGGCGGAGGAAGAGAAATTTGTATTGAGTGTAAGGAATGATGGGTTGGTGGATGCTGACCCCATCGAAATGCCAGAATGTGAAATCATGATTGATGGGAAGGAAATATCAGTAATTGCAGACTCAGGATCGCCTTACACCATGATTGGTGATAAAAATTGGAATGTGGCTTTTGGAGGTGAAGAAATCACGTTATTGTCCCCAGACATAAATCTGATGAGGTATGGGGGCATGAAAATAGAGGTTTTAGGTTATTCTGTAATAAAAATCCAGGTAAACAGGCGATAAGGTGCTGGTAAGAAAACCGGGATTGATTAAGAAAGGACGGTCAAGGTTTATGGGTCCTTTTGTAATAACCTCTTAAAGAAGAATGTGGTTATGTTAGATTCTGGTGATGTCTGGAGCATGTCTAAGTTGGTGAAAGTGAGAAATTACAATCATCAATCGATGCCGAACTGGAATCACATGAATGATGGTTCAAATGGTTCTGGAAATCAGGATGCAGGAAGAGAGTCAAGCTGGGGTGGCATAAAGACAATGTAATGTTTGTACATTCGAAATTAAATTTGTATGTTTCACATTGATGTGTTTCACCATTTTGTGATGTTTTGTCTTGTATGACATTACATTGTGTACATAATTATTCCTTGTTTATGCTTTCTTGTCGAACATTATTTCTCATGTCTCAATATTCGTCGTTTGTGTATTTTTCAGTATTATTGTATTTATGCAATTCTATTCTTTAAATCTATTTAGGCATTTTATTTTTCTTGTTTTATTCATCTGTTTGGTTGATTGTAAAAGGGGGAAGACGTGCTATAACTTGGGTTAATGTGGTCCAGCTGCTGTGGGTGGAATGTCAGCTATGTCATCTTTTGATGTAGTAAAGATCTATGGAACTGTGGGTTCTGAGGTTTGGATGTTTGGTCAAGCAGTTGAAATTGGATTGTTGCCTGGAAGGGTTGGTGGGCAATTTACTGCTTACTTAAAATACATACTACAGAAGATAACCAGTGGCAGTGTCATTCATTCTACTTAACAGTATCCAAACACACTCTAAGATCCCAGAATGGAACCTGCAACACCATCGAATGTCACAGTGCCAGGAACACTATACCTCTCTACATTCCACCCAATGGATCAGGCATCAGATGTTCGACCTCACAGAGGAGTTAGTTATACAATTAGCCAACCAGCCAATGAGCAGGCTGGAAAGCTGTGTGATTGACTGCTTCAGCAAAAGACTTTATGAAAAAGCTTTATTTGCAAGCATTAAAACCTTCAACAGCTGAACTCCACAGTATTGCGTCTTATTGTGAATTTGAATATACTTTTAGATTAGATCAGTATCTTTGCATGACACAGGGTCGTGGCTATGAGTGGTGCAGCCAATGCAATTCACCAGGGCCCACAGATGGAAGGGGTCCCAACTAAGACAAGCCCTTGAGTCTTGAGAGTGCACCTAAACAAGCATGTTGGAGTTCCAAATCTGAATGAGCATTAAGGAGACTTTAGTTTTTGTTTTTATCTTGTAATATTTGCTGTGCATTCAAAGACAAAGGTCAAATGTCAGCATAGTCTTCTGAAAAATTGCTGCTTATTCTTTTAACATGGAGACTGGTGTTTACTTTTCTTTCACCTATTGCAAAGTGAGTGGATTTTGTAAAGTGAACTATGTGAAATTCCTGCAGGTGTGAAAGGAAAAGCTGCACAATCTAACTCACAATAAAATTTAAAAACCTATAAGTTAACTGTGCAAATATAAAAAAAAATAGGAAAGCACAAATTAATTTTTCTTTCTAATTTTAATGTGTGATGGAAACAAAGATTTTAATTGGGTTAAAAAACTTACTTGGTGATGCTCAAATGGCACTTATGCGCTGACACACATTCTCATTTGTGTGCTGTATAGTTTTATCAATAACACTGTATGTCTGTGCAGATGTAGTAGTCATTTCAATGAGAAATGTGCAGTCTCTTAATTACTTGCACATAATGCTACTTTTCATGTGAGTAGTGAAGAAAGTCCTCCATATCTCCCTTCTTCCTCCTCTAAGTCCAATTTATATAATGCGAGAAATTGGGTGGTTGGCTGAGGGGGGTCAGTACTCTTCTCAAGTAACAGCCACAATCCTTGTCAGGGTGAACCACAAAAAGTCACTAAATTTGTCTGTCCTTAACCCTCTGGTAGTTTGGCACAAAAGCAGTCAGGCTTAACTTAAAGGTAAAGAATGTTTGCAGTACACAAACTGTAACAAAGTGAAAACACAACACAAGAAAAATCCCACAGCAATTTAGAAAAATAGAGCAAAATTAAATAAATTATTGAACACCAAAACAACAAACATGCAATCAGTAGAACTGGAGATTTTTAAGGTAAGAATAATGCTTAAAAGCACAAAGCGCCAACTCCGGTTATCTGGTTGCATCAGAGCTGGACAAAATCACAATTTCAGACCAACTTCGATGGAATGTTTGCGGGATATAGGGACCAGGTTAGTCCTACTGAGGCTTGTACTTTGTGTCCTTGATGCAGAGCATTGTGTCAAGTTACATCAATTCTGATGAGGTGCTGTGTGGATCGCAATGCAAGGTCCTGTGTTGAATTGAGTCGGCTCCGAAGAAAAGCTGCAAGGTGGTGCAATACGGAGTCCTGCATCATGCTGCATTGAGTTGAGTTGTGCTGCGTCGGTTCTGAGGGAACCCATAGTTGAGCCAAGAACAGTACACTCTGATTCCAGCCAAGGGTCCTGAACCTGGGGGGCACCTCGCTGGGATCAGGACTCACTCCAGCAGAGTCCAGAAGCAGGACACAGGCAGGTCCATTTGAGTCTGGGCAGCTGGCAGATGCAGAACAGGTCTCTTGAACTTGTTGTGTCCCTGTAGCTCAGAACAAGAGGCCAGTCAGCTAGCTCTTAGAATCACTCTGGTGGTTCTGGGTTCAAAGAGCAGGTCCAGTCTTCCTTCCTCAGGTGACAGAGCAGCAGGGCAGTCCTACCTGCAGTAGTGCAGCAGGTTACTCCTTATAGCAGAATAGCAGCAGAGCAGTCCTTCTTCTGAGTCTTCCACAAGTCCAGAAGTGATCTGAAGAGTGGCTCTGAGGGTCCCATTTTTATACCTGGTGCTAGCTTTGAAATGGAAGAAGCTTCTGGAGTTTTCCCCCCACAGTGGTGTTTAGAACTTCTGCCTCACTCACCTGGTCCCAGTCTGTCTGCAGTCACAATAGGCTAGGATGAAGTTCTTTGTATTTGAGCCTGGGCAGTGTCTTTGAAGCTCAACTGCGACAGGTGACAGCTCTTCCCCCTCATCAAGTCAGGATGGCCCATCCTGCCCACACCCAGACCCTCTATTGTGATACTGTCTGGGTGCGATACACTAAAGCTAACTGCAAACTACTCCTAGTCATGTCACCCAGGAAACAGGCTGCCGGCAACAAAGGGATAAGACAAGAAAATGTCAAATTTCTAAAACTGTCATTTTTAGAATTGTCACTTAAAATCAGACTATACCATTAAAGAGGGAATAAATTGCAATTCCTCAGATACCTAACGTGAAATTTCTTCCTGCTCCCACACAAACATTATCATGATTAAATGTGATCAGGTAAGCCTTGCGATAGTAAAAAACTTGTGAGTTTTTCAATACCAGAACATAAAACTTAAAAGAGCATGTCCATATTTTTAAATACAACGCACGCTGTCCGATGAGCGTTTAGAGCCTACCCTATGGGTGACTTATATGTATTAAAAAGGTAAGTTTAGGAAACTCAAAAGGTTTATTTTGCCAGGACGAATGTCAGGGTCTAAATCCCTTTTGCTGTCTGAACCACACAGGAGCAGAATGACGCTAGGTCCCAATACCCTTCTCAGAACCAACCCTGCTAGGTCTTTTAGTATTCCATTGCAGGTAAGTTCTAAGGGGGGAAAAGGGGTTGGGGACAGAGAAGAGACTGCTCCAATATTCTGCCTGTTCAGCTACGTCTTCTTCTTCTTACTGGACTGCAACATTAACATGTAAAAACCTTTATTTACTGTGCCTTTTAACTTACTGTTTTTTTCTATGGTGTATAAATAACTTATCTTACCAGAATGTTTACTGAAGCTTACTTCTCTTTTACTTCTCATGTATTGTTTGCTAGGTTGTATGAGAAGTCTTCACTCAGATCTCTTTCCTTTTCGTTCTCAGGTACAATCTGCACTTGATCCTGCTATTCCTTAATGTAAGAAAGATAAGGTAAGTATTTATTTCTGTATTCCTAATTTATGTATTATTTGGGTTTCTCTTTCTTTCTATTAACTCACTGTTAAGAGACTGGAGTGGGCCTTGAACTGGGGTTTCTGTAGTAGGATGACTGGTTTTCTGTCTTTAATTAGTTTTTAAACAATGCTTCAGAACTTAGGTTAAATGTTAAAAGGAAGCGTTCCTTTTATTCAGGCCTTTGGTTTTAATGTTTGCTGGAAGCACAATTTATTCTGCCATACGTGAGGAGAACATTACTGGAGTTCTTTAACACATGGCATGAGAAAGAAACATGCCGGGCTTTTGACCCTGACTTCACCTTTTAATTAATTCTCAGAAGAGTGAACAAGTTTCAGTCTAAGAAGACACTGCGTGTTGAAAGGTCACGCCTGCGTCTGACAGATTCTGGAACAGCTGAAAGAGACAGCTGATTCAAAAGCTTTTTATTTAATCTTCTCAGCTAAGGAAAGCAATTACTGAAAAAAGTATTTCCAGTTTTCAAACGAAGGAAAATATATTCTGACTTGTTTCCTTTTTTCTCTTTAAATAGAAATTTACCTCTGACACGATAACCTTTTCTCACAGAATGTTTTATATTAGCTACAAGTTTAACACTAACCTGATTAGTGAGGGAATGTAGTTCCGACGAAGCTAACCCCGATTTTATCGCAACTACCCTAACTGACTTCCACGACGCTGGGAAAACAGGTGCTCTTCAAATTATTTCTTCAGTGAAGTGCACAGTGGAATGTTGAAGCACACTTCACCTGATGTCATGAAGCCTAAAAGACTAGACTGCTAACAGTGGTGTGCTGTCGCAGTATGTGCATGTTGGCAGCCATCTTGGAGTTCCATCGGTGCCAACAAGCACTCCAGCTTGAGGGATTATCTGACTTTTGGTAAGTTTGTAGGGGGAAAATGGTAGCCAGCATACAGTTAGAAGGAGGAAACCTCCCGTGAGTCCTGACAGTACCCCCTCCCAACGGGGTTTCCTCCGGTCGTGGTTTGGCAGGGAATTTGGCATGAAAGGCTCTAATTAAACGGGGGGCATGGACATTAGTACTCTTTTCCCAGGAACGTTCATCAGGTCCATAACCTTGCCAATCAATGAGGTAGAAAATTTCATTGCGGATGAGTTTTGAATCCAAAATTCGTTTAACTTCGTACTCCGCCTCACCATTAACCATCAGAGGATCAGGAGGGGAAACCCTACGCAACCCCGGTTGAATTGGTTTAAGGAGAGAAACATGAAATACTGGATGAATTTTGGTAGAACCAGGAAGAGATAGTTGATAAGTGACTGGATTTATGACCTTCTCAATTGGATAAGGACCCATAAAACGAGGCTGAAATTTACGGGGACCTTTGAGTCTGAGATTTTTTGTACTCAACCAGACTAAGTCTCCTACATGAAGCTCAGGTTCTTTTTACGTTTTCGGTCAGCGAAGTGTTTGTAACGATCCTTCGCGATCAACAAATTCTGGGTTACTGAGTGATGAATTTTAGTTAACTGTCGGGCAATATCTTGAACAGCAGGAACATTAATATCATAAAAATTAGCATGAGAATTGGGATGTCTGCCTGAGTTTATAAAGAAAGGGGAGTGGCCAGTGGATACATTTAGAGCATTATTGTGAGCATACTCCGCAGTCCATAAGTGGTCAGGCCAGTCACCCTCCTCATCTAACAAATAAAGTCTGAGGTGTTGTTCTAGGTCTTGGTTAATGCGTTCAGTCTGACCATCAGTTTCTGGGTGAAAACTGGTGGAATAACGATGGTCAATATTAAGGCCTTTGATGTAAGCCTTCCAAAATCGTGATAGGAACTGAGAGCCCCTGTCTGAAACGAGGACCCTAGGAATCCCATGAAGGCGAATAACATGTTGATTGAAAAGTTGGGACAATTGTTTAGCAGTGGGTGTACCTTTGAAGGGTATATAATGTGCCATCTTACTAAAAGTGTCGACAACTACAAGAATGGTATCATACCCATGGGAAGAAGGTAGATCAACAATCAAATCTAAGGAGACTGTGTGCCAAGGATATGGGGGTTGGCATGGGTTGTAGGAGACCTTTAGGAGCTTGTCTGTCCGATTTTCCCCGTGCACAAATTTCACAGCCTAACACATATTGACGGACGTCTCGGCACATGTATGGCCACCAGAAACGACGTTTGAGTAATTCTTCGGTTTTCACAACACCTTTGTGGCCAGCCAGAGGGTTGTCGTGACATTCCTGCATTGCCTTCAGCTGAAGCTCCTTGGTGGGTAAATACAGGGTGGTACCTAAATAGGGGAGGCCATTGCGAATGAAACGTTGTGGATCTTCTGTTGCCCAGTTCTCCATTTCAAGGTCGGTCATTAAATTTCGAACGTGATGTTCAAAAGGTTCTAAGGAGATAGTTCCAATGAATTTTCCATCAGGTATGATTTGCTGGTTTTCAATGACTGAAGTTTGATTTTCTGTGTCGAGTCTAGAGAGGACATCAGCCTTTCCATTCTTGGATCCGGGACGAAAAGTGATAACAAAATCAAAGTCCGCGAAGTAAAGAGACCAACGCAGCTGACGTGGTGTGAGAGTTCGAGCAGATCGCAAAAATTTTAGGTTGCGGTGGTCCGTAAACACCGTTACAGTGTGTTTTGCCCTCATTAAGTAATGCCTCCAATCTTTGAAGGCATCTTTGATTGCCAAGAGTTCTTTTTCTGTAATCGTATAGTTGCATTCCGCAGGGTTGAGTTTGCGGGACCGATATGCCACCGGGTGTAACTGTCCCGTGTCCTTGTGCCTCTGAGAAAGTATTCCCCCGATGGCTAGGTCCGATGCGTCTGTCTCCAAATAAAAAGGCTCAGAGGGATCTGCATGAAGCAGCACCGGTGCTGTGGTGAAACTGTCCTTCATCAACTGAAAAGCTTCTTCTGCTTCTTCTGACCATTGGAACGGAACTCCTTTCTTCAGAAGACGAGTCAGCGGAAGTATCTTATTGGAGAATCCATTAATGAATCGTCTGTAAAAATTAGAGAATCCGATAAAGCTTTGAACCTCTTTGATACTGGTAGGAGATTTCCAGTCTGTTATCGCCTTCACTTTTGCTCATCCATTTGAACTCCTGCAGGTGATAACACAAAACCTAGGAATTCTACTGTATCTGTGTTGAAGAGGCATTTCTCCAATTTAACGTATAGAGAGTTCTCTCGTAGACGTTGTAAAACTGCTCTGACCTGGTTGTGATGTTCTTCAACCGTGTTGGAATAAATCAGGATGTCATCTATGTATACTATAGCGCATCGGTCAATGAATTCACTTAAAACATCATTGATAAAGTACTGGAAGGCCGCTGGTGCGTACAGAGACCATATGGCATCACAAGATACTCATAAAGGCCAAATTTGGTCCTGAACGCAGTCTTCCACTCGTCGCCTTCCCGGAGTCTAATCAAGTGGTACGCTCCTCGTAGGTCTAGGCGAGTGTATATCTTTGCTTCCTTCACTTGATCAATTAGTACCGAAATGAGAGGCAATGGATAACGATTCTTCACAGTTATCCTGTTAATCGCTCTAAAGTCAATACAAGTCCTGAGATCTCCCCTTTTTTCGGCACGAAAAAAGTGGGGAAGAGACAGGGGACTGCGACGGTCGGATAAATCCGTTCTCCAGATTCTTAGCTAGGTATTCCTTCAAATGGATGTTTTCCTTCTCCGTTAATGCGTAAACTCTGCTGCATGGTAGATTAGCCCCTGGTTCTAGATCAATTTTGCAGTCATAGGGCCTGTGGGGGTAACGTCTCTGCCTTTTCTCATCAAAGACGTCTGCAAAGTCTTGGTATTCATCTGGTATCATGGTAGTTTGGATCGCACATACCGAACCTCCACCTTCACACAATTGGGTGGCAGCGCAGATTACAGAAGAATGTGTCTGGTCGTCGAAACAATTTTTGGTGCAGTAGTCTGAATTTAATTGAATAGTTCGGGCTCCCCAATCAATTAACGGGTTGTGTTCCGTTAGCCATGGTAGACCTAGAATCAGTTGAAATTGGGGGCGTCTATTAAATTAAATTGCAAGGTCTCTTGGTGTCCTTCGACAGTAGTCATGTGTACCAATTCAGTATGACTGGTTATGGGCCCTGAAGTTAAATCCGTACCATCCACCGCTCTGACCTTCTCACTTTTCTCCTTCTTGATAGCTTGTAAACCGATCAGGCTAGCGAATTTGTGGTCGGAGAAATTACCTGTTGCCCCAGAATCTACCATGACGATGATTCCTGTCAAAACCACATCTCTAAACCTTAAGGTCACAGTCATAACCAAATGGGGAGAGGAGACTTGTAGTGTGTTTGCCAATTGGTGATTTGTTGGAGTCGTTTTTCCATTCGCATCCACAGGTCCAACTCCCTTACCTGTGGTGCCTCTAGTTTTCCTTCTCCTTAGCAGGCAACTTTGGTCTTTTTAAGCAATTCTTGACAAAATGTCCACTTCTTCCACAATATAGGCACAGTTTGTTCAGCCTTCTCTTTTCTTTTTCTTCTTTAGAGAGTGGACCTCTGACTACACCGATTTGCATGGGTTCAATTCCCGAAGAACTCTCTACTGTCCGTGTGGATTCTGTTTTGACACGGTCAAAACGAGGAACACTTGGTCTAAGCTCCTTCCGCCGTTCTCCTTTCCGCTCACTTTGCCGATAATCGATCTCTATGGTTAAATCCTCTAAGGCAGAGATATCGGTGGGTCGATTAGGGATTTGAGATAGAGCGTCCTTCAATTCCTCTCGCAATCCTCTATAGAATACTGCTGCTCTTTTATCCTCGGGCCAGTTGGTCTCGACCACTAGTTTATTAAATTGGGCTAGGTAAGACACGAGTTCTCGGTTTCCTTGCTTTAATTCCAACAGTTCGTTGTCTGAAGCTTGAGATGCTGTTCTTCTATCAAAAATTCGGAGAAATTCCTTCTTGAAGTCATCTAAACTGTACAAAATTGGGTCATCCTTGGTTACTAGTGGCATGGACCATGAGGCGGCGTCCCCACTAAGGTAGGACAAGATAAACGCCACTCGGGATTGAGCATCGGGGAAGATCGTTGGACGGCACATAAAATGCAGAGAGCATTGGGTCAAAAAAATTGCGCTTTCTGCGGGTCTCCATTAAATCGCTCTGGAGGGGCAAGAGGAATTACTGGGGATAATGAGTGGATTACTTGTGTGGGGGCAAAGGATGAAGTGCTGATGTTAGGACTCTGGGTTTCAAAGGATGCGGTGCTTGGCCTAGATCCCAAAGCTGGTGTTCCCGTTTTAAAGGTTATTATCTCCTGTCTTAGTATTTTATTTTCCTCTCTGACTGCCTCCAAGTCCCTTTGTATATTACTCAAAATCTCGCCCAAATTTTTTAAATCAAGTCCTTCTGCCATTCTGCTCAGGTGCTTGTACCAACGTGGGCACTTCACTCTGTCAGGGTCTAAATCCCTTTTGCTGTCTGAACCACACAGGAGCAGAATGACGCTAGGTCCCAATACCCTTCTCAGAACCAACCCTGCTAGGTCTTTTAGTATTCCATTGCAGGTAAGTTCTAAGGGGGAAAAGGGGTTGGGGACAGAGAAGAGACTGCTCCAATATTCTGCCTGTTCAGCTACGTCTTCTTCTTCTTACTGGACTGCAACATTAACATGTAAAAACCTTTATTTACTGTGCCTTTTAACTTACTGTTTTTTTCTATGGTGTATAAATAACTTATCTTACCAGAATGTTTACTGAAGCTTACTTCTCTTTACTTCTCATGTATTGTTTGCTAGGTTGTATGAGAAGTCTTCACTCAGATCTCTTTCCTTTTCGTTCTCAGGTACAATCTGCACTTGATCCTGCTATTCCTTAATGTAAGAAAGATAAGGTAAGTATTTATTTCTGTATTCCTAATTTATGTATTATTTGGGTTTCTCTTTCTTTCTATTAACTCACTGTTAAGAGACTGGAGTGGGCCTTGAACTGGGGTTTCTGTAGTAGGATGACTGGTTTTCTGTCTTTAATTAGTTTTTTAAACAATGCTTCAGAACTTAGGTTAAATGTTAAAAGGAAGCGTTCCTTTTATTCAGGCCTTTGGTTTTAATGTTTGCTGGAAGCACAATTTATTCTGCCATACGTGAGGAGAACATTACTGGAGTTCTTTAACACATGGCATGAGAAAGAAACATGCCGGGCTTTTGACCCTGACTTCACCTTTTAATTAATTCTCAGAAGAGTGAACAAGTTTCAGTCTAAGAAGACACTGCGTGTTGAAAGGTCACGCCTGCGTCTGACAGATTCTGGAACAGCTGAAAGAGACAGCTGATTCAAAAAGCTTTTTATTTAATCTTCTCAGCTAAGGAAAGCAATTACTGAAAAAAGTATTTCCAGTTTTCAAACGAAGGAAAATATATTCTGACTTGTTTCCTTTTTTCTCTTTAAATAGAAATTTACCTCTGACACGATAACCTTTTCTCACAGAATGTTTTATATTAGCTACAAGTTTAACACTAACCTGATTAGTGAGGGAATGTAGTTCCGACGAAGCTAACCCCGATTTTATCGCAACTACCCTAACTGACTTCCACGACGCTGGGAAAACAGGTGCTCTTCAAATTATTTCTTCAGTGAAGTGCACAGTGGAATGTTGAAGCACACTTCACCTGATGTCATGAAGCCTAAAAGACTAGACTGCTAACAGTGGTGTGCTGTCGCAGTATGTGCATGTTGGCAGCCATCTTGGAGTTCCATCGGTGCCAACAAGCACTCCAGCTTGAGGGATTATCTGACTTTTGGTAAGTTTGTAGGGGGAAAATGGTAGCCAGCATACAGTTAGAAGGAGGAAACCTCCCGTGAGTCCTGACAACGAAATCAAAGTTTAAAACTGCACACACAGGCTGCAATGGCAGGTCTGACACATGATTTTAAAGGGCTACTTAAGTAGGTGGCACAGTAAGTACAGCAGGCCCGGCAGACGTAGACGACTTCCAGACCCAGGCCGAATAAATGGCTCTACCGAACTGTATAGTCAGATAAGTGACAGTAACGAAACTTTAAAAGTTATGTTTAACCTTATTATGAGGAAATATAAAATGCTCCCAATGGTACAAATGTAGCATGGGGTGGCCGCAGAAACTAGAGGTGCATAAGATACCCACCCCTAATTACAAGCCTGGTCCAGATGTCCTGGGCCTTACAGGTATATTCCCAGCCCCCTTCGGCATACGGGGGGTAAAGTGCTCTGGCGCCCCCCTCACAGGGTAGACCCCAATCTCAATTGAATGATCTGGTTACACTGCGCTCCTATGCGAGTGCGGGAGGGTTCACTGTTAAATGGTAAATGTTTTATTCATGATGGGTATGGCTTTGGCACTGTTACTTTGCCAGAGTGGGAGGGGAGGGTATTTTGTATGGTTCTTAACGCGCAATCACCGAGTGTTCACACACCTTTATTTCGACAATCACAACTACTTGATCGGTTTAAAGTTACATCACTAGCTCACCCCGTTACAACAGTAAGGCCTTCTCAATGCACACTAAAACACACGCACTTAAGCTAGTTACATGGAATGTACGGGGGCTGAACAACCCCAAAAAAGTTAGGCAGGACTTTGCCTACCTTGATAGGCACCAGATCGACATAACGCTCATCCAAGAGACACACCTCACATTACAAGCAGAAACAAGCATTGGTTCACGCTGGGCACACGACAAAAAGGCATCTTTATACTCATCTTATTCCAGAGGAGTGCTCACCCTGGTTCGCAAGAGTGTCCCCTTTGATACTACTCACTCAGAATCTGATGACCAAGGGAGGTTTGTTATTTGGCAGGGTAATTGTAGAGGTACAAATTTAACGCTGGTAAATGTATACGGGCCTAATGTCGACGACCCTGAACTTTACACCAAATATTTTACCAAACTATACAAGCTGCAACCGTCCACGATCATATGGGGAGGGGATTTTAATTTTCCCCTAGACCTAAGTATGGACAGGTCCGGATCCCTTGGTTCCCTGATCAAACAAGCGTGCAAAACGCTCAAAGAGGGGATGTCGGAATGGGAGCTCACTGATATTTGGCGACTCAGACACCCTAGGACAAAAGAGGGTACATTCATATCCACTGCACATAACATGTGGTCTAGGCTAGATTATTGGCTAGTGACCCGAGCAATGAGTAACTGGGTAGATGAGGTCAAACACCTGCCCAAAACGTTTTCTGATCACTCCCCTGTTTTATTGTTGCTAACATTACCCACTGATGTCCCGCGTCCATTTCAATGGAGGATGCAGGTCTCCGCCCTCACAGATTCGGTCTTTAGGGATGGGGTAAGAACAGCATTTATACAGTATTTTGATGAGAATGCAGGATCTGTAGACTCTGCGGAGGTGCTTTGGGAAGCCTTTAAGGCCACCATCAGAGTAACTTGCATTGGACTCAGAGCCGGCATTTTAAAATCATTGCGTACTCGAATGGCCCAGCTGGAAAAAAAGCTTTGGGGTCTCGAGACATTGTATGAAACTGACCCCAAACCTCAAACACTAGCAGACATAAAAACACACCTTCAAGAATACACAGAAATGGCAGAACAGGAGATCAGATACTTATCCAAACGATGGGTGGCAAGAGCATATGGGGAAGGAGGGAGGCC
The DNA here is from genome assembly GCA_963921515.1 of Calotriton arnoldi. Classification (NCBI taxonomy): domain Eukaryota; kingdom Metazoa; phylum Chordata; class Amphibia; order Caudata; family Salamandridae; genus Calotriton; species Calotriton arnoldi. Next base: position 1,538,747 of record CAWUFW010001451.1, read on the forward strand.
GGGCCATAGCCTGGCTGCCAAGATTAGGGGCACAAGAGACACCCCTTACATTCAAACTCTTAGTATGCAAACAGGCACAAGGATACACGATTTCCAAGATATATTACTGGCCTTCGTGGAATTCTATGCAGATTTATATGGGGCGAGAGGGTCTGCTGCGACAAATGAAACACACTCTTATCTCAATGACATAGCTTTAGCATTGCTGTCGCCGGGTCAAAGGGAATTTTTGGTTCAACCGCTAACTGAGGAAGAGGTGGGAGATGCCATCCGGACACTACCCAACGGCAAATCACCGGGTGGTGATGGGATCCCAGGCAAGTTTTATAAAGCCTTCCCTGACCTACTGATACCTCACCTATTGGCAATGTATCAAGAAGCATATGATAAAAAATGCCTGCCCCCCTCTCTGCGCGAGGCGCTTCTAATAACCCTGCTAAAACCAGGTAAAGAACCTGAATATGCAGACTCTTACTGCCGGCTGTCTCTAATCAACACAGACGTAAAGATTCTGGCAAAAATAATCGCATCTAGGCTCCAATTACTCCTGTCTACCCTTGTGCTGACAGATCAAGCAGGCTTTGTTCCCTCATGATCCACCACGCACAATTTGCGCACAATATTTGCAGTCCTAAACCAGATAGACCTCGCTACCCGCAGCTGCTGTTTTCCTAGACGCCGCTAAGGCGTTTGCCTCCATCCAATGGCCAGCGCCGGGACACCTCCGTTGGAGGTAGCCGTGCACTGTACAAATGTCTTTGAATTGAATTGAATGGCCATATATGTTTACGGTGCTGGCCAGGATGGGGATGCCACAGGTGTTCCTAAACTGGATTCAATTGTTGTATACAAAACCTGTTGCCCGGGTTCGTGTCAACGGCCTCACATCTGAACCAATAAATATACACAGAGGGACTCGCCAGGGCTGCCCACTATCCCCAATGTAGAGCACCTAGCTTGCATTATATCACAAAAACACTCATCTGCCGCGCTAGGATATCGGCTCTGACCTCTAGCGATCTTACTTTATGCAGACGATATGGTCGTGTACATTAGAGACCCATGCACACATCTGGAGTCCACACCCAAAGAGAGCAGGTTACATTTGGATGGTACTCAGGTTTAACCATAAACTGGAATAAATCAGTGGTATTTCTGCTGACTCCGGCAGCCACGCCACACGTAACAGAATTCCCACTGGTGTGGTGCACGTCATCTCTCAAATACTTAGGAGTCTGGGTGGATAGCGATCCGGAGGTAGTCATCAGGTTGAAATACAGCACGGCCGTTACAAAACTGCAAGACCAGATAGTGCGATGGATTAGGCTCCCCTTGTCATTGGCCGACAGGCTTGCAATAATAAAAATGGTCATCCTCCCTAAATTTTATACTTATTTGTCAACATCTCTATCCCCCTCACGCTGGAATTTTTTAAAACGCTGCAATCCTGCATGGTAATCCTAGCCTGGGCAGGCAAGCAACCAAGAATAAGCTGGCAGACTTTCACTCGCCCATATGCACAAGGGGGATTTAATGCCCAAGATTTGTATCTATATTACTAGTGTGCTCACGCCCACTTCGCTCAATACTGGTATCAACCCCATAACTTTATTGCACACGTGGCAATCGAATCAGATGATGCGTATCCGACTCCCCTTAAAGCGATCCTGCTGCATGAGCGCAAAATAGCAAATCTTAAAACTGCTAGCCCGCTAGAGAGCACAATCAGAGCTTGGAATACACTCGCATCACGTGCAGGCAAATTTCCAATATATGTAAATAAGCTGCCACTGCTCCACCACCCCTCAATATCTGTTACGGGTGAAACAGAAGCGCTGGCAATACTACAAGAAGCAGGGTTCCGCACCTTGGGCGATGTCTTCCCGACCGGGGAGTTCATCTCTCTAGATGACTTTATTGGTGGCCGTAGTGGCAGTTTGATACAGAAGTTTGTATATCACAGATTAAGAGTGGCCATGAAAGCACTATACCCCAGTTTCCCCCAGGAGCCGCCCGAGTCGCTGTCACTGCGCACCATGCTAGTAAGCACTGACAGGAGAAACCTGATAACTTAATTATGCAAAGCTGCTCAGAGAGAAACCAAATGCTCAGTGGACAATGCCAGAGAGAAATGGAACACCGTGCTAAACACACACAGAAGATTGGGATGTATGTTGTGGTTTATTAGATAAGCTTACATCCAATTGTAACTTAAAAATTATAAATTTTAAGTACCTACAGCAGGCATATTAAACCCCCCCAGTAGTTACATAAATATGGGTTAGGCCACGACTCGAAATGTAAACGCTGTGGAGCAGACGAAGCAGATTTTCTCCACCTTGCCTGGTCCTGTGGGCCCATAGCGGTATATTGGAAACAAATAATATGTATATTGACTGAGATGGTGGGTGTAAGAATTGCATGCTCTCCGGAGATATGTCTACTGGGCCTTCTTAAATCCATACCTAATGTTCATCGGAAACTTGTGGCTGTGGCACTGTTGTTGGCCAAGCGACAAATATCAATATGTTGGGGAGGGAAAAAGGTGCCAAACAAAAAAGAATGGTTACGTGATCTGGCCTATTGTAAGACACAACTTGAGACTTATGCAGAGGAACTGCCTGAAGCTTCACGACCAACTGATTTTTGGGCCCCTTATGTAGTGTATCTGCTAAGTGCAAATTCGGAAACAGCTGAGTGATTATGTAATGTCCTTAACTGTTGGGGCTCAATTAATGCTACTGAATAAATTATGCCAGCAACATGTAAAGGTAAAGATGTAAAACGATCAATTAATATTGTATCCTACAGGAAAGGTGACTGATTATGTTGATGTTGTTCATCTTAAACTAATATGTAGTAAAGTGTATTGTGCAATTGAAACACATGATATGTAACCCAAAGTACAGCATACTGAAATGCGCATTGAAAGATATTGTAACTTGTTACGAAAAGTTAATAATAAAAAAAAAGTATATCTGTTACCATCATCATTATATATGATAAGCTTTATTTCGACAACTCGTGTCATAAAAGCTAAAAAGACACACACGCTTAAAATACAGTTAAAAAACATAAAAATAAATGGTTCATACAAAATTTTAAAAAAAAGTGCAGGAGGCCCACTAGTTGTATTTAATTTACAGTCCCTGGGTACATGTAGTAGCACTTTGCTAGGGACTTACATGTAAATTAAATGCATCAATTGGGTGCACGCCAATTTAATCATGTTTAAAAGAGAGAGAGCAAGCACTTTAGCACTGGTTAGTAGTGGTAAAAAGTGCAGATTCCTAAAGCCAACAAAAACAAATTCAGCAAAACACCTGTAGTGGACACAAGCATAAGGAAACAAGATTGTAAGTTAAGCCCCAAAAAAGATCAGAAAACTATTGATGAAACTGAATAATCAAATTTTCCGCTTACCAATCCTTAAATATAATCACAAGGGACATCGCTTGAATTACCGCTGCATGATTTACCCATTAAGTTGCAAAATGGTGGGATAAAAAATAATTAAAAATACAGGGGCATATTAGCAAGGAATAGCGATATTTATCGCTAAACGCGCTTAGCGCGAATCCTGTTAACGCTGCCTATCGCTGGAAAATATCGCTGAGATAACACCCTATTAGTAAGGTTTATCTCCATAGCGATATTATTTCCAGCGATAGCGGCAAAATGCGAGAATATCGCTGGAAAACCAGCGATATTCTTGCATTAACGCTAAGGTGGATTCAGCATTAGAATCCACCTCCTATACCTTAAACAGGTAAGTCATAGTCAGTAGCAGGTGTTAAAATCTAGCGATAAACGCGCTTAGCGCGATTTATTTTATCGCTTCGCCTGCCTTGATAATAGGGGTTAGTGGTGTTAGCGACTGTTTACAGTCGATTTAGTGGGGAACGCCTACCTTGCATGTCATTAGCGATAAATATCGCTGACATGCAAGGCGATGTAATTCCCGGCCTCTAACGCCTGAAAGCTGTCGCTAACGCCTGTTAGCGACAGCTTGCTAATAGGGCGTTAAAAATATCGCCGATTTAGCGGCAAAAAGTGCCGCTAAATCGGCGATAAAGCCCTTGATAATATGCCCCACAGTGACTCACGTAGTTGAAATACCGACAAAATCAAATCCTTAAAAGTTCTTTTAGTGGTCCTCCTAATTACCAACAAATAGCTGTTATCACTCATAAGAATATATTTTGTATTATAGAATGATTTATTAAACAGTAACATTTTTTGTTTCAGTGTTTCATGCCCGAGGTTTCTGAAGTTTCGAGGTGATGTTAACGCAAGTGTTACCCATTTTATGGACCTTGGAAGGATTGAAGGCTGAGGTGCCCTTGCCGGGGTTTAAACTTGTGAAACGCAGTTCACAATAGATACAAGCAGTGAGCAATTAACATAGTCACCTGTCTCATTAGTGTATGGAAGACGATGTAAATTTTATGTGAGCAAACTCCTTCTGTAATATCATTCACAATGACTCTGTGACTTGCCTTAAAATTATGTCAATTAAAGACAACAGTGGTTCCTCCATCCTGAAGATGTGTAGAGAGAGAATTTAGGTTACTAAACACTGGAGACTTTTTACAAGCAAATGCACATTTTCATGAATTGCTTTAAATGTTTCTTATTTCTCTTATCAGAGTGGTGCTCCCTGAGACAATGACCTGGGATAGTAACCCAACAGCTGTGGTTAGAAGCACTTATTTGATGTAATGCATACATGGCCGAGGGTTAATACTCTCCCTTTATGGGACCAGTCTGGTCGCAGGTTCACCATTGCTGAGGTGGGCAACAGATTATTACAGTCAGTGGAGATAATTTGCACCATTATTAGATGGTCGCCGATCTATCACTGAAGTATTAAGGATAAGACAAAGGCCCTCATTATGAGTGGCATGTAGAATTAGGATCAATTCACTAACACTTGTTTGTGCATAGATCACAATTATCAATTATTGCACCCAGTAATACCCAAGTGTGATGGAAATTGTACCATTCAGTACATTTCAGCAGGTCGAGCCTTCCAGAATTTAACAAGGGGAAAAGGCCTGGTTTTAACAAATATGTTATTCCCCAAAAACTCAGAATATGCCATAATTATCTCAATCAATAAAATCTAAACAAATCTAATGCATCCATCTACTGGGCCACTCGTAACGAGGGCCTTTCAAGTGTTTCAGTGAGACAATCAAATTGGTATTTTTTTTAAAGGCTGGGGCAGGGGAGCACATGTACGTATACACCCACTTGGTCCTTCAATATTTAGAATGAGGCCGGAGGAACACAGACCACTAAATTATTCAAAAGCACACAGGCAATCATGGGGCAACCATGTGGTACAGTTAGAGCTGGTTGCAAGAGTTGCCGGCCATCAGTAGCTGGTGCTTCATGCGGAGAGTTGGTCTAGAGTGCAGCTGAACACAAGAATAAATCAAATGCTTGGAGACCCGTGGTTGGTGCTGCTGCTTGCTATGGATGTGTGTAAACAAAGAGAGAGGAAGGGAAATTGAAGCAGAGCCACTCTTAGTCCCCTTATCAAATATCAATAAACAATGAAAGAGTGATTCTGACTGATTGATTTGAACAAGGCAAAAGGAGTCACATATGTGATTAAGAAGAACCCTCACTCACCAACCTGGTTGGTGACATGCTTCATCATAGGGTTCCCACCCGAGGGGCCGAATGCCTCTCAGGTGTGCTACGACGCCTGATTACAGCGGAGCAGGTTTTATTTGAATTTGTGAAAATGAGTGAACAGTAACACCGTGAGTATTAAAATTGCCTTTACCTATCCTAAATAATTTTTAATATTGGAGAGGTAAGGCAGGATTAAAAAAGGCGAGGGTGGATGTTTTTACTGGCTTAACTGACCAATGGCATCCTTTATGTGAGTAAGTGATTGTGGCAGGTCTACATGTTTCAGCCTCACCATGCAGATTTGCAAGGCTTTCGTCCAGACCAGGAGTGCCACGGAGGGTATGCACACGCTAAGGTGCACCCTCTCCTGTGACAGTTATTACCGCTTGCTATGGATGGTCATGAACTACAATATACATCAAATTTTCATTTTGGCTCTGACTTCAGCATATTTGAACCTGATTCACCACCAGCATGAGATGGAGGTATGGCATGGATGAGGAAATTACCCCCATTAACTATATTTTCTAGCCATCATCAGTATCAGATAGAACTAGGACTCGACTTCACTACAAAGATCTCTGTGCTGCTGACTTCTCTAATGGAGGGATTCATTTTATTTGCAGTTGTTTACATTTAAGACCCGATTTGGACTTTAGCGGTCTGACAGCCGGACCGCCGTTGTGGCAGTCGGGAGAATGCCACCCAGCTGGCAGCATCCCGACTGCCGCATTACGATTTTATCGCCGGGCTGGTGGTTGTGCGGCGGTGGTGCAATGGTGATGGCATGCTTCGGCTCATCGAGAGCCTGCAGCACATGCCACACCATGGGACTGCCACTTGCACGCTGGTGCACTGTGTACCATGCACCATGTCATGCATGGCACACAGTGCAAGCATGACAAAGCAAGCAAAGGGAGCACATCATGTGCCCCCATGCACACACACCCATGGCCAAAATAGCCCAGGGTCCATGTTTGGGTCCCCTTCCCTGTCTCTCCACCGACCTTTTCATGGGGGTGGTCTCCGCCATGAACAGATCGGCGGAAATGCAGGTCATGATCAGCACGGTGGTGCCAGCATCGGCACCACTGCCACTGATCACTTCTTTCCCCGTGGCTGCCACCGCAGGATCCAAGATCCTGATGGTGGCAGACGTCTTCTGGCAGTCTAACCACCATGGTCGTGATTGGGCGATCAGACTGCTGACGAGGGGGCGTTCAGACTACCATCACGGGTACGGCGGTCTTTGGACCGCCGTACTCGTAATCAGGCCCTTAATCCTATTACAAAAACAAAGATTTTGAATATTTTTAACCAGAACATGAGCTAATAATTGTTGCACTAGCACCATGACCCCTGTTCAGTACTGGTAAGGTAAAAGTTGGTCACTAAGCCTAAGGGAAGAGGTAGAGAGATGTTCTAGGTGTTTCGGTACTGTGACAGCATGATATCACAGAGTTGGAAGTTGGGAATTTCATTTTTTGTACCATGAGACACAAGCTCACAGGGGATCAATCAATATTGGGAGCATCTGCATACGCAAACGATTGAATGATGCTCTATTTAGATCTATACAGCTGAGAACTTTGGAAGTATCTGTTATAAGCTCCAAATGTTTACACCATCATAGAAGACCAATGGAACTGGTACGCTTTGTTCAGCTTGCTGTTATACATCTTCAGCACATGTGGTTTAGGGGAATAATATATTTTAGAGCTTAACTTCAAATGAGAATTTGAGCATATTCCAGATTTTAACCTCAATTAAGGGGTGTATTTATGATTCTGTTACATAAATGGCAAGAAACAATGCACATGAACAAATCTATGTCAGATGTCATTGTAGCAGGTGAGCTGGAGTAAGCAAAAAGATAAATGCAAAGGTGTCTGATCTACAGTAACATCAAAGTTAAACCGCTGACATTCATCAATTAAGACTTGTAGATCACCTACAAAACCATGCAGATCTTGCTCCACATCCTCCTAGGTGGGTTAATTGATTATGGGTCTGATTTAGATCTTGGCAGTACCAATACTGTGTCACAAGGGCGATGGAGTATCCATACCGTGAAGACTGGGGTCTGCCCAACAGATTTAAATGTCTTCGGACCTTTGGTTTTATCACAGCAAAGACTACTACATCTCCACCGTGATTAAACCTATTCAATAGCCCTACAGAGTAAGGGCTGTTGGTGGCAGTCCTAATTCCACACACCAAATTTAGATGGATGGAATTAAAGGTCAGTTTTCATTGCTTGTTAGCACCAGGAAAATCCTGGCGGTAATGGCAACTGAAAACTGCTATATGTTCCCCTTTCAATGGGAGATAACTTCCATGACGAGGGGGGTAGTTTTCTTTTGTATTTTCCAAAAGAAAATCCCACTTCAAGATTTTCTTTTTGAAAATAAAAGTGGGAGTTGTGCACCAAACCTCAAAAATCATTGACAGGAACTGCTGTGATGGTGGTTCCTGCCAATGCTTTAGAAATCACTGCAAGCTTACCGGTCGTTTTTAAATTTGGCAGGCAAAGAAGTCTCAGCCTGGCGGACGTTAAGTCCTCCACCAGGGCAACGGAGATAACTTCAATCATCAAATTATAAATAGGGCCCTTATTCTCTACAGCCAATTTGTTAATAAATAAGAAATATTTTTTTGAGAGGTCAGTTTAATTTTCGTTTGGTGAAATGATTCTATAATTGGCACAGATGCACTCAGGTCAGTGAAAGTGTACTTTAAATAAAAACTAAACGCAAAGGAACAGGATTTGCACCGCGCACTGTATTCCTCTTTCTTCCCATCACTATTTCTTTAACACTGCCAAAGTGCCCCTGCCACAGGGACCTCAGGTGGGGAAATATCAAGAGGGGGGGAAGAGGCAATAAAACGTTGGCTTTCCATGTAAAATTCATAATAAACGTATATGTCTTAAGCATGTGTAATTTATTTTAACCTTGCATTAAAATAAAAAATCATCTTTGTCAGTTCTGTGTGACTATCATGGAATAATAAAAGAATAAAGACGAACAGGTAAAGTAGGATTACACCACAATGTGCCCTGGTACTGTTCACTGTTATATAATTAAAACACCCCCACGGCTAGAGGAGCACCAGGCAGGAGTGTGCACGTGCCAGTGGTTTCCATGTGCAGCTCCCTCCCTCAGAGCACGACCATGAGGCAGACCTAGTGCGAGCCAGGGTGTTGGTCTAGTTAAAGATACCTCGCCACATGCTGAAGGTGAGGGCAGCTGTCGTGCACACCATGTCCCTCAAGAGAATCAGTAGGAGCAGGGGGTGTGGTGACAGAGTTTTAGGGTGCCTGCTAAGCATTGCGGGTGTAATCAGACTTCAAAGGTCCCCAGCTTCTTTAATTACAGGACATTTGCCTAACAGAGATTGTTAATGGCGGGGTCTGCTACACAGCACTGCACAGACTTTCTTATGCCAGAACAATGAGGGGTATATTCACAAGAACGTGTGATAACTACCGCAAGAGTAGCGTAACGCAACTTTCAATAACGCAGCCTATCACGGGAAAATAACCCCGTGTCAACGTGGAATTCACAACAAGGCGGTACCATGCGATAGCCTGCCGAAACCGCGGACAAAGTCTGCGATACAACCACCACGATGGAGATAAAAACACAAACCACAACACCAAAAAACACGTGATGGGCCAAAGCGCGATGAGGAAACCAGCGACAAGCAGCGCCAGGCCTGCAACACACACCTGGCAGGCGTCAGAAACCTCCATAAAAGCAGAAAAAAAAACCCACACACAAACTGACCAACACACAAGCAACATGGAGGCAGCCGGAGCAGGCGCAGAGGACCAGCGCAACCCCACAAGCACCCCGGACGACCAGCCTGGGACCTCTGGGACAGGGAAGGGCAAGGACAAGAAGGCCAGGAAGACCAAGTTCAGTCCGCAGGCCAACAAGATCATAGTCACGGAGGTGATGGAACACCATCAACAACTCTTCGTCACCTCCAACGTGTCATTGGGCAGCAAAAATGGAATATGGCGGGACATCGTCGACAAGGTGAATGCCGTCGGAGAGCACAAGCGGACAATGGACGAGGTCAAGAGGCGATGGAATGACATCAAGCGGAAGACCAAGGATAAACTCTCCGCCAACCTGAAGGCAGCAACGCAGACCGGAGGTGGGGGCCCAACACCACAGCTGGAGCTGGATGACATGGAGGAGCTGGAGTCCACAGTCATCAGTGTGGAGACTGTGGCCGGAGTCGGGGGACCGGACACTGCTCGACAGGACACAACACAACCGCAACAGGGTGAGTGACCACCAGGTACAGGGGGGACGGGGGAGATGGCCACAATGGCACACATGCACAAGCAAGCAGGGCACAGTGCATACCCACAATCACTCTGGGTCCTCGCCCAGACCCACACACTGTCACAATGTACAATGCCATGCTGTCTGAATGTCAACCTGTACCATGCGGCTACATACATGTGGACACATTGTTATACACCATCTCCCCTTCACATCGCAGGGGCATCTTCAACACCTCCTGCAGAGCAGTCACAGCCACTCTTCACTGATGACGAGGAGGAGGACAACACCAGCATCAACATCCAAGACCTCATTGACCACCTCCGCAACTCACCTCCAGGATCAGGGCAGCCCAGCTACATCCATGAGACCCCACCCACCAGCCAAACCACCCAGCAGGAGGCACCCACAGCCCCGGCACCCTCCTAAGACCCCGAGGAACAACAAATGGCCTTCCAATGCTGCGTGCTGGAGGGCCACAGGGAGACGGCCGAGCAGGTGCGGGTGGGCTTCGAGCTCATGGCTAACAAACTGGACGCCATCCTTGGATGTCTATGTCCGCCCCATGGTCTCCAGAGAGCCCTAATTGACATCTCTGGAGTCATGACGCGGAGGGAAGAATACCTGTCCGCTCACAGTGGCCCCAGCGATGCCAGCCTTGAGCTGGCACACATGCGGAGGCTCATGGAGGACATGGTGCGGATGGAGGCGGAAAGGATGGCAGCCGCGGCTGCACATCAGCGAAATGTAGCTGGGATCTACCGTGCCCTGCATGTCCTCATCATGGCATTGCTGCCACAAGGCGTGGCGATGATGAATGCTGCTGCCCCCACACCATCCACATCTCCGCCCCCTGGTGTGTCAGTGCCTCCAAGTGCGGCAGGCGAATCCACTCCGGCACCTGATGTGTCACTGCCACACAGTGCAGCCGACAATCCTCCTCTGGCCCCTGATTAGTCAGTGGCACACAGTGCCGCAGCCGGCACTGCAACACCCACAGGTGGGGCAGAGCACACACCCGGGGACGAGGACGCGGATGGGACTGTGGTCAGGAGGACCAGGCACTAGCATCCATTACCGCTACCTTGCCTGTTTCTGCTTGGTGCCGCACATGGCCTCAAGACCTACCACTGACCCCCGATACACTCCGAGGAAGTCACCCTGGACAGCGACATGGACTGCCACATGCTGTTTGACGACCAATGACACAGCGGACAGACTGCGGACTGTACCCTTCCTCTTCTGCAGTACAGGTCATCCCGGGATGGACACTGGCTGGCCCTACATGGGCCCATATTGTGTGGTGTGCTCGGCATTGCCCTGTACCGCTCCAGCTGCATGACTGCACTGGATGTGCAAATAAACATCCAGTGACGCACTGCTGTGTAATATCTTACGTCATTCCTGTGTGGATGTGTGGATGAATGTGGGGACAGTGCCTTCCCTTGCGTCAATGATGTTCATCCTGTGGGATGCCAGTAAGGGGGCGCGACATTGCATCTTGTGTAGCAGGTTCCGTGAACACTGCAGCAGGGACACACGCATCAGTCACTTCCTTGTCCGGACATGGACTGGACCACGCCCAGAGCCCACGAGTCATTGTTGCAAGCCCTGCGCTGGTCGGGCATACGGCAGGCCAGTCCACTCCGCTTACGCCCCGAGGGGGGGCCCTCATTGCTACCCGTCGCAGCCATACTCGCTGGTGGTGTGCAGGTCACTGGTCTAGTTGTCAGCATGTCACAGCCACTCCCTGAGGGCAGGTTTTCACACACACCACACCCATCCGGCACAGGCGTCACAGGCCATGTGACTCCGCCAACATAAGGGTCCGACGACGTCACATTCCCCTCTTCCGGTGGTGACTGGATGACAGATGCCCCATGGTTCGCACTCATATAGGGCCCATGAGTTGCTGCGCACAGGGTTAGTGCCATCCGAGGCCTTGAGTACGTCACGGGCCTACCACCACGTGGCGCAGACTGGGGTTGCAAAGGGTTAGTGGCATCCAAGGCCTTGAGTACGGCACAGGCCTACCACCACGTGGCGCAGACTGGGGTTGCACAGGGTTAGTGGCACCAGAGGCCTAGCGGACGGCACAGGCACCCCGCCACGGGACGGTGACTTTGGGTGCACTGAGTCAGTGGCACCTTGAGCTGCTGAGCGGGTGTGCAGCCTGCGATGATTCCCCGTCCAGGCGGTCCGGACAGCTCAGGTTTTGTGTGCCCTGCTGGACCGCAGTGTAGGCCAGAGCCAGCGGGCAGCGCGGGCCTACCGCCCCGTGGCGTCGTCACTTCCGGGATGCCAGAGTTGGTGGCACCCATTGGGCTGAGCGGGTGTGCAGCCTGCGATGGTGCCGGGTGCACTGGTATGTCCTCTGCCATGGAGTAATCAAGACCCAGCACCAAACGTGAGACCTGGTGGCATGCGGAGCGGGGCTGCATGATGTGGAGGGTGCCATGTCCGCGGGCCCCGGGCTTGTGGCTTGCAGCGGCATGTGGTGGTACCTCCTGTCTACGTGCCGGTGGCGGAAGGTGAGCATCGAGGCCTGGGTGTGCATGGGCGGGCATGCTCCGATGGGCGGCGGGAGAGGTTGGGGTGCCTCTGCCTGGGTGTGCATGGGAGGGCAGGCGATGTTGTCTTGTGCAAGTGTGTGTACTGTGCCAGTCATGTATCTGGGCTCTGTTTCAGCTGACGGCTCTGACTCAGATGTGTGACCTGGTGAACTGCCCTACATACCGGCACGTGGTTGGAGACACACCGGTGGCAGCAGGTGAACAGTGTGGCCTGGGTGCGCAGGGGCGGCACTCTCTCTCTCTCTCCCTCTCTTCCTCTCTCTCTCCTCTTCTCTCTCGCCCTCCCTCTCTTCCTCTCTCTCTCCTCTTCTCTCTCTCTCTCTCTCTCTCCTCTTCTCTCTCTCTCTCTCTCTCTCTCTCCCTCTCTCTCTCCTCTTCTCTCTCTCTCTTTCCCTCCCTCTCTTCCTCTCTCTCCTCTTCTCTCTCTCTCTCTCTCTCTCTCTCCCTCTCTTCCTCTCTCTCTCCTCTTCTCTCTCTCTCTCTCTTCCTCTCTTCCTCTCTCTCTCTCTCTCTCTCTCTCTCTCTCTCTCTCCTTCGCTCTCTCTCTGTCCTCTGATGTGCGCAGGACACACCTTCTCGTCATGTTTTTTGTCTTACAGGCTGTGACCTACGTATTGTCCGGAGGGGAGCAGCCATGTGTCTTCATTTCATTTTGTTGTTCATTTTAATAAAGTTTCATTTGTTGCTTCCAAAGTGAATGTGTGCTGGTCATTTCTGTGACGACACATCCATGTCACCAGTTGTGATTGTGCGGCATCAAGCGGAATATTTTGTACATGTTTAGGTGTGGCTGATGTGGCATGTCTTTGGTCGGGGGGGGGGTGCCAGGGAGGGGTGGTCCTGGGGTGGTGGCGGTGGGTGTTGTGGCCCTCTTGGGTGTCCGGGCCGCATGATGTGTGGCTCCATGGCATCTGTTGCCCTTCGGATGTGGCACTGGGCTGTGCTCCCTTTTGTGGTGCTGGCTGCCGTCGGAGTTTACAACAGGTCAGAGCAGGTGTAGATTTCCTGGTGCTAACGCGCCTTATCGCCTGTTTTGTGTTTTTATCGCAGGTGTGGCTGGTCGTTGTGAATGTTGAGGTGTGCTGTTGTCTCGGCTTTAGTCACGGGAACGCCTACTCTGCATCTCATTAGCGGTATTTGCGAGGGCCCTCTGTGGCGATGTGTTTTGCGGCTGCTATCGCGGGTAAACTGGTGCTGTGGGCTGTTAACACCGGCTTGTGAATGGGGGGGTATATTTATCACGACTTTGGCTGCGATAAAGTGCCATTAATTCGGCGATAGTTCCTTGTGAATATGCCCCTGAGTGTTCTAACAATGGCACAGCTCGAAGGAGAGAGAATTTGGCACATACAAAGCACATGTCTTCACAAACAGACAGAAATCACACTCTTTCTAAAGGAGAGGCTGTTGACTAACTAATGGTATTACACACCAAGGACTAAGATATTTACACAATTCCTCAACTATGGGGGTATTCATAAAAAAAGGACTTACGCTCATTACTGACACAGCTTATTTATGTATTGTAGGGCCGCTTGCTGCATATCTGCTGCCCTGCTGCCTCAGAGCGCCTGGAGATAGGATACGAGGAAGGTTTTAGCCCATGTTGTACAGCATGATAGGGGTGGTAATGCTTTGCTGCTATTAGAATCAGTAAACAAATTCTGAATATTTAAGTCCTTATTTACACTATACAGGTAAGTACACCAGTAAAGGCAAAAACCGATAATACCATTACCACGATGCTTTACTAATATATTTAACATAGTGTCAAAAAAGGTAGGGAATAACTTGCTGAAAAATAGTTACTGCTTGTAAATGCTACATTTTTTGCATAATTTTACAGGAGCATTTACTTGGCAGAATTCAGACACTATTTAAATTCAATGCAGAAGTGAAAATGGGCAGGGGCATACCGCATACTGAAGATGGCCAGGGGCATACCGCAAGCCCCTGCAGCCCTTGCGGGGTAAGGGAGGCAACTTTCCAGGGGGACCACCAACCATTCCAAGGGGCACAATTCAGGGCAAGGCCAATGAAAGTCTGTGAGATATGGGACACTTGGGAGCCCTCATCACCTTCTGCAGGGGGGCAAATGGCTGCTCACTGGTCTATTCTATATGAGCCTGCCAGCTGCCTATTTACGCTGGCACCTTCAGTGGAATAGCCTTATGTGTGGCAGCCGCTCGCATCGAAGGTCAGCCTTAGATATGTGACTGAGTGATGAGTAGGAGCTATATGTACTTGCAAAGTGATTTGAACAACCTACCAACTCAAAAAAATAATTCAATGGCATTGAAATCATTAGAAATGTAACACAAGTAAAGCAGAGTGGTAAAACACGTTCCGATGTATGCATACTAGAATGGCCATAGAATAGCATGCAGCGGAAATACGGGTGATACAAATCAGATATATACAGGCACAAGGGTAGAATGGAAGATTACATATGAACAGCCTCTAAATTCGTCTTAGAAGAGGCTAGAACGAGGCACAAAGGATTAATAGGAGGTTGTTTGCAGAGTTGCACACTTCATCACTCGAAGTAGTGAAGTCTGGTGGTAAAGGAATTCTTCCAAAGTTTCTTATTCTTTGCTCCTTGTCTGAAAACTGTTAATTATTTTTTCTTTGCAGAATTGTACTTTTTTGGGCTTAGCTTTAGTAGTCTACCACGTGACTCTGAACAATTCTAATACAACACTGTACGAATACAACCCCAGAGGAAAGAAAGTGTTCGGTCTGAGCCAACATTTTTCTTTGATATGAATTGTTGATATGCTGCTCTTTATGTGCTAATTCTGAATATCACGCTTCTGCCATCACATTATTAAACTGTTCATATAAAAGATCAATTGAAAAAAACCTCTTGAAAGAGCAGAGAAGGTAACTTGACATATAAATGACTTCTTTTTTGTAAGAGACAATACAAAGATATCAAACTTGTTTCAAATGAACATGGATTGTTCATATGAACACCTTGACTGAAAGCAGCAAGGCTTTAGAGTTGTGAGTAGCCCTTCTATCTAACATAATCACATCAATGAGCATTTGCATGCCCAACACAGTGAGTCCATAGTACGATAAAAGAAGCTCGTTTGAAAGGTTCGTGAAAAGGTTGGGGGTGCAGGATGATTGGTGCTACCATTAACAAATGTACTAATTGACTTCTGCACCTTTCTGCTTGACCTATCACTGCGGTCTACCTGGCGCAGTGCCAATACTCTGTCCTTCAAGCACTATTTAACATGGTTTATTTTGCAACTAAAGTATATGTTCATCGCAAATGTACTGGAAGCTCACATTTGAAAGCACATTCACATTCCCACATTATAGCCATGGGATCCTTCAACAGACCATAAGAAGCATGAAATGCAGTTCTAAGCACCTCTCTTTATTGCAAAAAGCCCTTGAAAGCAGGGCTCTTAATCTTCAATGAGTAGCAAATTAGGTTTGAGAAATGGCCTTGCCTTCCTTCCACCCTCCTACTCTTGATGACATTAAAGAGATGGATATTACAACAGTTACTGATATCTCTAAGCAGCAGATCCCTGAGGACCGTCTATAAATTCCACTTACGGCACACCGCGCTGATGGGCACTCATGACGATAAAACACGCGCTCCATTTTGAATGGCTCTGTGGGAGATGTTACTAGCCGATACATCTTTCTTTCTTTGCTTGCATGGTGTTGCACATCCACAAATTTAACACAGCAAGAGCCTTACTACAATGACGTGGAATTGTTTACATTATTTCCAGAGATGCCAGTATATAGAAAAGGAAAAATATCTCGGCGCACTGTGCTGATTGGTTAAAGGCCTTTGCTAGTTGGGCTAATGTAGGGAATAGGTTCTTGAAAACTAGAACAGCCCAGTCTAAAAGTGTTCTGTGGATTATGATGCAATCTCATATACTCAAAGAAGTACTTTGTGGCTGGAGTTTTTTTATCAGAATGATATCTGTGCAGCTAAGCAAACCTTGCTTTGTAGAACTGTTGCCTAGGCCCCCAAGTGCACTATCTCCCTTAGAGTTCCTCATCCTTTAAACGTAAATAAACCGACTTCTTCTCCTTTTAGTTGCTACTAAGATGGCTCCATAAGCTAACTGAATATTATGAATTTGAATATTAACAATGCCAACATAGCCTCCCAGTCCCCGTCTGAGCACCGATCCACTGCGCTCAGACCAATCAAAACGCTGCATTGCAGCATTGTGATTGGCTATGGGGAGACTGGAAAGGCGGGTGCTTTCTGCTGCTGGCCAGGACTGCAGGAAGGAGGAGGAGGGAGAATGGAGGAGAGGCGGCGGCCGTTTCATCAGGTAAGTGTTTTTTTTAATGTTTTCTTTTTTTGTCCCATTGCACCTCCCCGCCCCATCATCCGGGTCCGGTAGCAGCCACTACTGCTTCCAATGGCCTCTTTGCCTCTGTGCCTATGTCTGTAATTCATACAGAATATTGTAAAATAAATATAGACTAAATCAGTACTATATTCTTTGTCCAGCCGGACAGATTTTTAATATACAATAAATGTATGACATAAAGTAAGAAAAGAATCCAAGTGGGACACAACCTGCGTCCTAATGACAATAACAGACAAACAACATTTAAGGAAGGGTTCAGGCAAGGGGGACGTGTCTGCATAAAAGTTTAAGAATATATCAGACGTAATAACGTGAAAACACCATTACATATTTGGCATCACAATTTAGTATATGCATATGGTGTACATTACGTCGACGGCGTTTCGATCCCTTAAACAAATAGTAGGATCATCATCAGGACATTTCAAGTTAGCATGCCTGTGTACATATTGCAGTTATTACTGTAATTGCGCAAACCATGAAATTAATAAAAAATTAGGGCTCAAATCGGGTAAGCCAGCTCCCCTTTCAGTCATTATTGATAGAGCCTGGTTACACAAAACAGTTTCATCGATCGTAATATATGCAGCACGGCCAATTCTTTTCTTTTTCTTCACTTGTATTCACTTTTTACCCACTCTTTGCCACGGCAAACTACCTGCTCCTTGGCTCTTCCCTGCCCCATCAAATTCCTCTTTCCGAATTCTAATTCTTGGCACAGCCAAATTACTCACTCGGCCGTTCGCATGGTTTCACTACACTTACAGTATTAACTTTTACACTAACTGTATGGATCAGCAAATGCCCTCTGTAACCTCAGGTCCTTTTCTCTTTTTCTTTCTCCCTAATTTTTTATTAATTTCATGGTTTGCGCAATTACAGTAATAACTGCAATATGTACACAGGCATGCTAACTTGAAATGTCCTGATGATGATCCCACTATTTGTTTAAGGGATCGAAACGCCGTCAACGTAATGTACACCATATGCATATACTAAATTGTGATGCCAAATATGTAATGGTGTTTTCACGTTATTACGTCTGATATATTCTTAAACTTTTATGCAGACACGTCCCCCTTGCCTGAACCCTTCCTTAAATGTTGTTTGTTTGTTATTGTCATTAGGACGCAGGTTGTGTCCCACTTGGATTCTTTTCTTACTTTATGTCATACATTTATTGTATATTAAAAATCTGTCCGGCTGGACAAGGAATATGGTACTGATTTAGTCTATATTTATTTTACAATATTCTGTTTGTCTAGGGACCACTGTCTTTAGAAGTTACAAACGTACCCAAGGTCCCTGACCAATTGCATATTGGGTTCCCTTGTGTTTTTTCAACATTATGTCTGTAATTCAGCACAAGTGGAGGTAAAGTGTTTCCCTTCATTAGGCAGGGGCCACATCCCCATGGAAAAGAGGAAATTCCGCTTTAGGATAGTGTAGGGGCTAAATGTGCACCAGCACTATCTGTATTACAGAAGAAGTTGTGTAGCTATTTGTGGCCCCTCTCTTATACCAAGGTGCCATTTGGTACACAGAGAGGGCGTACTTGCCTGTTGCATCCCCAGCGCACTTTTCATAATCTAGTCCCAGGTGGATAGCTTGAATCTCTTGTCATCAATCTTTTCTTTTAAAAGAGAAATGTTTAGTGATCCCAACATTTCATGGGACTGACTAGACGAACATATGTGATAAGTTTCATTACCGCTATGACAATTATTTGTATGCACCAAAGCGTTGACATGTGTAACAGGAGGATATACAGGGTCATTTAAACCCCCGGGTGTGGTCCACTGGTTCAGTGGAGGCTATGGCCTCTGCCCTCCCCCCACCAAGGTCCTACCACTGGAATTAGGGAGGCAGAGATCTCTAGAACCATGCCAGGTATGGATAGACAGAAGTCCCTGTATGCCTATTTTTATTTATTTTTTTATTTGGAAAGCTTTATATAGAGTGAATGTGACCCTCTCGGGTATCAGAGCGCTTTACAAATGATCAAGGGCCGGGAAGTAAAAAGCAATACTGTCATAATCTCTAACAATCCGGTTCAAGGTGACACTTTAGAAGAGGCTTGTCGCACCTCATTGTTGAGGCACATAGATCAGAAAAGACAAAAACGTAAAAAGCGAGTACCAATAATAGTGTCATAAACTAAAACAATACAGGCTAAGGCAACACCCCAGATGGGTGTGTTGACACCTCAAATAGATAAGAGTAGACAATAGTATGACAAGCAAGTATAAACAGTAGTGACATAGGGTGGAATTGAACAGGATCAGGCAGTATCCTAGATAAAGGTGGTATTACCTCAATGCTGAAACAGAGAAAACAATAATAAAACAAAAAGACAGTGGCTGAACAAGTGAACAGTATGCATGATTGTGGTTGACGAATCCTAGTATATTCGAAGATAGGAGTTCTTCAGGTATGTGATAGAAATTTGTTCGTAAAAAAAGTTTGACTTCTTTCTTGAAAGCTGTGGTAGAAGGGTTCATTCTTATTTCAGGGGGAAGGGAGTTACAAATTCTCGGCGCAATGCCGGCGAAGGCTCAGTTGTAGGTTTTGTTTTTGAAGAATCTTTGTGGTTTCAGCAGTAAAGTGCTGGAACTTCTAGAGGATCTTGCGCCTCTGGAAAGTTCAAGTTTCTGAGAAAGTTAGCTTGGGGTATTGAAGTGTAGAACTTTGTAGGTCATGCATGCAATTTTCAATTGAATTCCTGCTTCATAGGGGAGCCAGTTGAGGGATTTCCGATCGGGGGTGATGTGATTGTTTCTTTTTGATCCATGTTGAGCCTTGCAGTAGAGTTAAGGGAGGCCCTTAATTGGGTTATTTTGTATCTGGACAGGGGAGTGAGGGTAGTACAGCCATAGTCCAACCTGGGAATCACTAGGGCTTGGACAGCAGACTTGAAATTGTTGCGGGGGAGAAAGGCTTTTAATTTTCTTAATATGTTCATTTGGAGGTTTGCTCCTTTAATGGCAGCACTAATGTGCCTCTGCAAATTAAGGTTTTTGTCAAGAGTTATTGCCAGTGACCGTGCTGAATTGATCATTCGTGGAGTGCAATTGAACACTGTTAGTTGTTTCAACAATTTGCTGAAGATGGGTGATTGATCAGGTGGTGCGATTAGAAGGAATTCAGTTTTCAGAGTGTTACGTTTGAGGTGGTTGCACAACAGCTAATTATGGTATTTTGGAGAGTTAAGTTGAGGGATCGGATGTCTTCAGGGGAGGAGATTTTCAGGTAAAGTTAGGAATCATCAGCATACAAGTGATAGTGGATCTGCTAGGGTAACAGCTGACAAATGCTATTTGGAGAACTTTAAGCTTAGAGCAAACATATATTTGATTCTAGAAGTGCTATTCAAGATTCACTTTGATGTGGTAGTTAACCTCAATAATCTCTCAGCGATCCTTAAGGATCAGCTTGCAAGAAAAAGGTAGGATAGGCTTGGACAAAGTTCTACCCCTCCCCAAACGAAGGACCACTGAAGGAGAACCTTTGCTCCAAAAACATAAAACGCTAAAAGATATACCCCTCAAATGCACAAGTTGACAAGGTATTAAACTCAACAATCAATAAACTCCCTTTTCCTTAACCCTATGCACTCCCTTAATATAAGCCCTTGGATATTCAGAAAGTGGCTGTTGTTATTTTTTAATGCATGATTTTAATACATTTTATGTTTTTCTATGGGTATTGTTATATGTTATTGTTGCTCATTGCATATTTGTTTTAAATGTCAAATCAATCATCTTCTGAATATTCCAGTACATTATAGGGGAGTTTATGGGAGATCTGGAACCCTACAGGCCTCTTCCAACTCATATTTCAGCATGGGAAATATCAGATGCCACCTCCCAATGCCTAAACAGAGGCCTCTAATTGAAAAAACCACCATTTGCAGACATGTGCCTACTTTCAAGGACCTTTAAGATCCAAGACTTAAAATAATTGGCAAGTACTGCACTATAAAAAAACATGTAGCCTTACACATAACTACAACAGCATATGCTTGGATTTGAATGGGTTTACAGTCACTTGTTAAACTGGTGATTTAATAAACCCACTTGGTGGTAAGTAAATTTTCTCAAAACCAAACTCCAAAATGCACTTGTGAATGTATGCCTGTTCTTAAACATAGAGGGGCATGTTTACTAAAAGTCCACACAATGTATAGCAGACAGCAAAGTTGTTGTGCTGCATTTCTTCAACATGAGAGAACTGAACAGTGCCATACTTACTAAGATATCATGCTCTTCAGCTCTCCTGCTCTGCTGATGTACTTCAAGCTGCCTAGCACCATCGCAGATACACATGCACCATTATGCAAGGATGCCTGCTTTATGCGCAGAACTATTTTCGTGTAGGAAGTTGTACCTTCCTGTATAAAAACACCCTTAAGAGAAAATGTCCTCTTCCTTTGCATGATACAAATGCATCACTCATAGAAAAAAGAAGTAACAAGAAGAAATTAGGATATTTCTGCTTGTAACTCCATGGTCAGATTGAGGTACTATTTTGGCACAATCCTAGATTTACTCATTTCAGTAACTCTGGTATTGCATCAAATTCCATGGGTGGATGCACAGGAACGCCCATGCAATGCCTAGCACTAGGACATGTAGAGTAATGCAGTGCAAGCCATTTGTTAAGTTGCATTTCTTGACAAATTCATGCAAGACGGCCCAAATTGCCCCTTGCATGGCTTCGTAAATCATACTTAAGCCTTGCGTCCCCTTTCACGACAAGAAGGCAATGCAAAGGCTTAGTAAATCTGGGCCAGAATCTCCAGCTTTAGGTCAAGATCATTTGGCCAGCTCATTCCACTGGACTAATGTCCAATGATTGGTCTTCAAAATAATTGTTCTTTTGGCAAAGAGTATTGAAATAGCAAGAACGGTTTGCAGGTTTCATCATCACTAAAGCAGACATTCATTTGTGCAGTGAGTAGAAAGAACCTTTTGCGCACCTTGTGTACTACTTACTTTATGAGGTTTGCGACTGTCGTTGCTCCCAAAGGGCACCAACCCATTGTATATAGTGAAGTGTGTCCTTTCCTAAAATATCATATCTCAGCTAGTAATGTATTCTATCACACTATTTTCTTCAGTGGTACTAGTACTTGAAAGTAATGATCTATTTGAGTGACCTTCAGTTGTATCTCACGATATTACAAACATGTACTGCAAGAAAGATGGCAAAACAGAGGTTCCTTTTGGAGTTTTCATCAGTGCCTCGCAGTCAATCTCCTAGCAGTGAAAACTATATTATACTGATAGTACAAAGTCTCACCTAGAATGGGATTTCATTACCAAGGCACCCTGGAGTTAGCCAATCCGGTCTCCAGGGTCACCGCAGCTGCTCCCCAGTTTGTGACACACAGTGGTAATATTCTTTGAGTGGATGGCACCAATCTGAGGTGTAAAGTCCCCTGCCAATAAAGCTGCAACACTGAACCCAAAGTGAGAAAATTCCGTAATACAAAAATCGAAACTTTTAATACAACATGTGGGTTAAGCTCTTTCATCAGCCGTTGCTTAGAAGAGAGCGATGAAAAAAAATGTTTATTTTCATAATAACCATTTTTACCGAATTGATTATTTATAGTTCTTGTTTTTCCAAATTCAGAGGGATTAAGGCTTAAGTGACTGGTGAAATTTAAACTTAGTACCTGCATAGAGTACTAAGAGCTCAGCAGCAGGTACCTATACCCACAAGCTATTTTATAAGCTACCTATTCAAATAAATATATAAATGGTTGGGTCACACCATGTCATTTCTGGCTCGAATATATGTGTTTCTTCTGTGTGTGTATGTGTATTTGTGCTAAAGTGTGTGAAATGATCACACCTAACTCCTATTAATTAAATGTACCACAAAGAAACTGGAGTAAATGCATGAAATCTTTTTTTTCTTAAGAGCACCAGACTAATCCTAATAACCAAAAAAAACAATAAAAACTAGACTAACCACTAACCTTGGGTTCCAGAGTAGTGTGCTAATCACTATAAGGTCATTGAACGCATCATCAGGAGTGGAAAGGGCTATATAAACGCAAATACAATACATTACAATAAGTACTGAAAAAAGGGGTGGGTGAATGGGAAACAGTAGCTTAATCGGGGCACAATCAACTGGCTATTACATTGTACTACCCTCTCTGGACACCACAATACTGCTTCCACAAGACAGCTCTGTTTAACTATCTCCTCTGTGCTGGTCTTCATGGCTTTTAACTGTGACACAGAGTTAGCCATTTTGCAACTTGTAGAAAGGGTGTGTGTAAGACAAAATACAACAGGTTAGACAGGATGCAACTCCCAACGCACATAATGCTTTAGGGTAATGTCATATCCTTGCTTCACTATGCCCGATCCATAAATCTAAGGCATCAGCATAATCACCTCATATTAATAATAAGGCAACAATTTTCTGAAAATCCAACTCCTCACTGGGGCCACAACGATGATTCTGGAGCTGATACAGAACTAAATATGTCCCCTAGAAGACAGTATTCCGAACTCAAGGTTTTTGTGTGGGACTGCTGGTAAACAGTGCTCTGTGGATGACTCCCTGGAGCAAAGCAGAGTAACAGGTGAAGAAGTTTTATTGTTTCATACTATATTCCATTAACACGTGGGTCAATGTCTTCAACCAATAAGATATTAAAGAAGCCACCCACCATTTCCACCTGTGTCCAGTTCATGCCATGCAGAGTCCCACTCTTGTCCATATGCGGATCCATAAAGACTCACAGAGTCTGGCCGAGTCACCAGGAATCCATGTAAAAGGCGTGCACTTCCACCCTACATGCCTGGGCTCAGCGACCAAAGACAAGAGCACTGCTCAGGCCTCACACATCAATACTTCTCACTCAGGCTTCCCTACACTTATACTCTCATGACCAAGCACTCCCCTGGTGGAGCAGCTACCCAATGGCTAATGGGCTTCAGCGCTTTGTCATGGATAAAAGGTGCTGCGTAAATGGATCTACAATAAAATACAATACATAGAACACGAAATGTAAGTAGGTATGTATTGTGTTGCAGTTGTTGTGATTGTTAGCAATAAGCATTCATAGACCTCGTGGGCAGAAATGCACAACATAAAAATAATAATTAAAAAGTCAGATGAGCAAGGCACCCGCATATTTATCTTTGTATCCGTGAAGTTCATTCTGGGGAAATCCAATATGTAAGATTTTTGGGACAGAAAGGGTATTCGAATATTCTTCCTGATGCAATAAAAGATATAACTGATTTACAACCATGCGCTCTCCAGCGTCCAATGGCTCTCCGGAAGTATGATAAAAACATTAGATAAAATAAAAAATTAGGTACCAAGCAGTTAACACACAAAAACAATTCATCATGTCGAATTGTAAAACCCACTATGGTAACAAGTTCCAGGTAACTGAAAAATTAAACGTCAGAATTAATGTTACAGTGTGCAGGGTCGTCCTGGCCCATAGGGCAATCGGGCGAAGTCCGATGGTGAGGCACCCTGTGCAAGGCACCGGGGCCCAGAGGAGGGAAAGGGTGCAACTATAAAAAACCCTTGAGCTCTTGAAGGTCACCTAAATGACCCAGTGCCATATGTATCAAGCCTTCTTCCCGTTCCCAAACTGGCCGATTCTCAGAATCGGCCCGTTTGCGAACAGGAAAAAGCCTTTTGGGATGTATCATCCCAAAAGTCCGTCGCAAGATAAGGAATCGCAAAATTTGCGATTCCCTATTTTGCGACTGCATTTAAGGAATCGCAAATTCCGATTCCTTAAATGCAATTCTGGAAGCACCCAAGTTGTGCGATTTTGCCTTAAGAAATCGCAAATTACCACCAACTTCAAGTTGGTGGTAATTTGCGATTTTCTAGAAAAATGCACTTTTTTTCATTTTTCAAAGTGCCATGCGGCGCACATACATGCCCTTAGGGCATGTATGTGCACCACATGTCCACACATGCATATTTCAGGGGTGCAACAGGGTGTCCTTTTGGCACCCTTGCACCCTTGAAATTGCATTCGCAATTTGCGAGTACCTATTGGGTACTCACAAATTGCGAATGTCTTCCCATTCAGTCCTATGGGCCTCTAGGCCCATAGGAATGAATGGGAAGGTATTCTTAATTGCGAATCGCAATTTGCGATTCGCAATTAAGGAATATGTAGGAATCGCAATTATTATTGCGAAATCTACATACATTGTATTTATGCGAGTCCTTACTAGCGAATCGCTAAAATTCGCTATTAAGGACTCGCAAACTGCAATGATGATACATCTGCCCCAAAGTGTTTAATTTGTGAATAAATAAGTGCCAGGGCTGTGGTCAGGAGACCACTACAGCTTGCCTCTTCTATGCTGCCTGTGATAGTAAGAACAAAACTACTAACCATCACACTCCTACAAGTGTACAATTCAGACTATTCCAGGCCCCAATAGCTAAAGAATCGCTAGCTAAAGAGTAATTTTTAATGTATATTGAATTAATAATTGACTGTTGTTGTGGTCATCTGAGACAGTGACACCTTGTGGCAGACTATCACAAGCGCCCTGTTGGCAATTAAGTGGCGGTGCCGAGCACCAGAAACCACCGGCTAAAATTAAGCACTGAAATGACCATGCTGGAGTTCTAGATTTAAACGAGTATTAAAGAGGACTTTGCATTTTGGTTTTTATCTTGTCACATTTGCTGTGTGTTCAAAGAAAAGGGTCAAATGTGAGTCTACTTCTTTGACATTTTGCTGCTTATTCTTGTAACAAGGAGGCTGGAGTTTACTTGTTTACTTTTTATGGCCTACTGCAAAGTGTAAGGATTTTATAAAGTGAACTATGTGAAAATCTTGGTGTGAAAGGAAAGGCTGTAGGATGGTGTTTTCGTCTAACACACAACAACATTAACCCCTTCCGTAGCTCGCGTGCGGCCAACGGCCGACGCGAGCACTACCTCCCTGGTGCTGCGCACGACCGTTGGCCGACACAGCCCCGCCCACCCTTTACAACGCCCGCACCGCGGCGGAATGTTCGCCGCGGTAAACGGGTTAAAATACCTATAAATGAACTGTACAAATGTTTTAGAATAAATAAACAGGAAATAAAAAATTAGGCGCATTTTTTCTATAGTGCGATGGAAACAAATATTCTAATAAGGTCAAAACAAATCAAGACACTTTATTTGGTAAATGTGCAAATCACAAATATTCACTGAAACCTAATTTCCACACATTATTGTTTATGCGCTACATTGTTTTGTCAGTAAAACTGTATTTCTGTGCAGATTTAGTGGTCATTTCAATGGCTAATGTGATGTCAGTAAATGACAGTGGCTACGGCACCATGCTTTAGTGTATTTATGACAGTGTGCTCCTAAATGCAACACCAGCTACCACTCTTCTGCTGAATTGGCGTGGCTCGTTTGCCATACTTATTCTTTGTGTGATGCTTGGATTTTTTAGAATCCCTATGAGTTTAGTGATGCAACATTGATAGCAGCACCCACAGTCTGAAAATGTTTCCAACAGCACTGCCTACTAGGGGCCACAGGAGCTCTTACTGCACTGGGAGCTTGCTGATAACTTCTTCTGATTCCCTCAGGGGACACTGCAGATCACTCACTGTATGCACAGTGAATGGCCAAGCAGTGCATATACTCACTTTTGTAAATGCAGAGTGCACCAATTCGGACCTGACTGTCTGACACCAGCAGAGGTTAAAGGAGAAGTTATGCCCATGTTTCTGGGTGGCTTCTGAAGACAAGTCAGTAACAATAATCATTGCATTCATCCTGGCAGGTGGACGGCAGACGATGGCAGTTAGTAAAAGAACATAGACTTACTTAAGGCAGATTGCTGGAAATGAGAATGATTATTCTTATGCTAACAAAATGTACAGGCAACTATAAACAACTTCTTGATGTTGCTAGCGCATAATTCTTCATTATTAAACCAGAAGTAGAAATAGTTGTCCTTCCGAGACTCATTGAAACTGGCCAGATTCTCATAAAACAAGATGTTGCACCTCAGAGCAAAATACTGAGAGAGGGGGAACTTGAGTACCTGTTATACACAGTACCTTTAGTTGACATGGTCAAGCCAACAAATTAACAGGAAGAGATGGGTTTTAAGGGTCTGTCTTGGCTCTAAAAGCCAGTCTTGACTGTAAGGGCCCAGGCATGAGCTGAGCCATGGGAACATTTGGCAGGGAAATTGTACAACAAATATTATGTAAAAATATGATAGTGTCTTCAAAATTCAAAAAAGTATATTTATTTGTTAAGCTTTTCACATTAATGTATCAGAGTATATCTCTGCATTGAGAGGCTCTTGCTAAAAGTGAAAGTTTTCAAATATTGCATGAGAAACATTTATGCTACCACCCCCCACTCTGACGACAATACCATTAGTGAACTAAGAGGCAAGTCAGTTGTCACTGGCATCCAATTTGTGGGCTAGATTCCTATTTAACACAGAGAAACATTATAGTCCATTAAGTCAAACACAAGAGAGATTTTTGTACAGCACACATCCTCACGTATTTCAAGGTTTTTTTTTATGTAGTGATAAACAAATGGAGGCAGAATAAAATAAAATAATTGTCTAGGATCACACAATTTGGTGAAGTGGCCAAGACGGGATTGATCCCAGTTTTTCTGGGATCAACAGATTGGTACCCCTTTCTCGCTCTTGATTGACATCAAAGTTTAATGCTTTGTCTTTCATTCTTGGTGCATGAGGTTAGAGCATGGGAAACAGGCAGGAGCCACAAGAGAACTCAGCTCATTTTGGGCTCAAGAGGACTCGAACTGAACTGGTGCCTAGCATCTGGCTTGAGCCCTCAGTGGCTCACCCACCTCTATACTTTACTTTGGGTCTTTGGTGCCGAAATAAGCTTAAATGCTGCTACCAGTGTTATATCTGTTTTATATATGAGGATATCTTAGCTTGCACTGCTGATGACCATCTTCTGCCTGTTCTGTTCTGTTTGTGAGGGGAATTTATAGTGCTGCCAAATGCTGCACTTTGGGTGTTTACACACAGGCTAGGATTGCTGCTGCAGATGCTATCCATGGCATGTGAGGGAAGCTTGCATTGTTTCTAACTAGATCAGCATGTGTTCCATAGGCGTGAGGTAAGTGTGTACTTCTGCCTTTGTGCTATACCTGTTATTTGCGTTGAAATGTTGCTATGCATGCGAGTCAAGCTTGCACCCACACACCCAAGTGCTATTCCTTAGACCTGTGACAAATTTGAAATGCTGCTTGTTTTTTTGTATTGAAGGAAGGCGTTAAACAGTACTGCCCAGTGCCACACTTGTTTCATGTCTTTGAAGGTGGCTTGTGGCGGCCTTGCAATACCACACTTCTTGCATGTCTTTGAAGGAAGCTTCCACTGACTAGCCCATCAGTACTACGTTAGATCCATGTCTTTGAAACAAGCTTGCGCTGGCCCTGAACTGCACTGATCCTGAATACCACCCTTGTTCCATGTCTTTGAATGAAGCTTGCACTGGCCCTGCAGTACTGCATTAGCTCCATTGATTTGAAAGAAGCTTTCACTGGCCGGCACTGAAGTACCACACTTGTTCTTTGTCTTTAAAGGAAACTTGCACTGGTCCTGCAGTAGCACACTTTTTCCATGTCTTTGAGGGAATATTGTGATGGCCTTGACCAGTGCTGTATGTTTTGTGAGTGTGAGCCAAGGATCCCCTGTGCTTCTGCTCCTTGTGCTCTATCTATTTCTGTGTGCTTTAGGTCAGACCAAAAGACTGTTTTAGACTTTTAACCTGCTTCATTTTATCTCACACCTAATACATAATCTTACTTAGGCAAAATGGGCTTAAGGTAAGCCCAATTCAGTTATTCATAAATCAGTGTGTCACTCACATACTAGTTCAGTCCTTCAGAAAAGAATACATACAATTGGGCAGTGGATCAGCCCTCTTCAGCCATTGGCTTTGTTGTCAATGTTTGTCTCTGCCTATTAGACAACTGTTAGTCTTTAGTATTTCAGGTAGTCGAGGTAAAAGTATATTCCCTGCTTACTATGTGTTACTCTGTATCCAGAGAAGTCCCACCTCTGAAGATTTTTCCTTTAGTTCACTCCCCAGCAGCTCACCTGCAAGTGCAGACTGGTGCTAACTGCCATTGCTATTGGACCGCAACTTGCTTATGTAGAGTGCTAGGCCTCAAGCTTCAAAACAAACCATGCCAAAAGGCTCTTCCCCACAAAAGTCCACAAAGGTCAGACTCATATTGTCTGCAGTGCTGGTTCAACTGTAGCTTATGGGAGATTAGATCACTCAATGGACATTCAGGCTTCAGTGCAGATTATGCATGGAATTTTGAATTTCACTAGTGGAATGATGCACCAGATACTGACCCTGTGTCTCCTCTGTCACAATATGCCCAAACACTCTCCTTCCTATTGACTGGTGTACCTGTGTGTGAGCATTGTGCTTGTGTGGGTGAAGGATAGTCACCATGGTTTGTGAGTGCATTGTGAGGGATGTGCCAGTGTGAATGCAGGATTGCCATAGTCTGTTGTGATTGCAGGGTAAGTGGTCTACCAGTTGAAAGTTGTGCCTGTGTGAGTGCTGAGTGAGGCATATGCCTGTTTGGGTGCAGCTTTAGGGATGTGCCTGTTTGAGGGCAGTAGTTGGAGTGTAGGGTCTTTGCATGATATCTCTGTGTGTGCATGCAAGTTACAAGGGCCAGATCTAGTGGCTTTGGTAATGCTTTTTAGGGTTTTGGCTTTGACTTGAAGAAATGAAGTACAGGGAGTGGAAGTACACTATTGTGTGCATGAGCATACTAGTGAGGTTTGATATGGTAGATGCAGACTTTGTCGAAGGAGGTTGAGGAGTGTTGGATGCAGCTGACAGACTGGGGTATCACCCTAGTGAAGGAGGCCAGGAACTTTGCTTGCCCTAGGGCTCATGGCAACCCAGCCACCTACTGCATGACGGGCTGGTCTCACAGGTCAGTGTGAGACCAGCTGTTTTTTTGGCTGTTTGTGGGCCTGTTTTTTGGTCTGCTAGACCAGTTTTTACTGTTAATTTCCCTGATAATAAACCAAGCATTGCCTGCACAAAGCTCAAATCCATGCAGTCTTATATACCTTGCACACACTTACACGGCATGTCTTTACAGGCTCAAAGCAACTCCAACTTGCAAAAATGGGCCACTTTTTTAGCTTTATGATTCACTAATGTGAGTCATTCTTCTTGGTGCATATATTCTGTCCCAGTCCGACCCTGACAGATGCATTCAGTGGCAGAGTTTTCACTATTGTGCTCACAGTTCCAGGAGCTGTTTGATGTTTTTAAAATGAATTTTGGGTTGTTTGCAGCAGTTGCCTTTTGTTTGCATTTTGTTCAATGTGAATATCCGATGATCTTAGCCAGCGTATATGATTGCTGTTCCAATGCAGGTAGAGCCATTGCAAACACGATATGCAGGTGGAGAACTCTAGAAAAGGCTGTCACTTTTTCTTTTTTAAATCATAGCATTGACATTATGTAAAGAAGACACTGTTAAAATTTTGGAGATCAATTCAGCATTCAGCTTGACACAATAATAGTTATTGCAGTTCTTTGTTTTCCTGGCTTGCATCTTACGAATACCTCATTTCAGCCATTAAAAAGAGTTGCAATATGTGGCCTGACATTGCCACTTGTCATGCTTCCAAGCTCGTTTTTATTATTAGATGCACAGCTGGAACCGATCCAGATGGCGCCTGTGACCATGGCTTGGCAGAGCCGCCATTTCACAGTCCTCCATGTCCTCTGACAGCCTTGCATGCGAATAGCTTTAAGAGGATCTTGCGCACATAGCTGCTACATTATGGGATACACATTCACATCAGTCACAGCATAATCTGAGAGAAATATTCAAAGCGTCAGCTCGTGTGTGACTCTTTTCGGTTACGGTGCATTATGAAACATAATGCACAGCAAATCTAAACATTGCCTTGAACTTAATGCATGAATCGAAGCAACAAAACAGGTGTGCTGTAGACCAGGATTACCATATTTAAAAACAGAAATCCATCTGGATTTAGTGACTTGAATCCTTGTAGGTACGTCGGAAAGAGATGTTCTTCCAGGCTGGGCAGCTTTAGACGAATCCTCTGGTACATATGGAGCAGTTTGCCACACCAGTGCCAGGAGAGGGAGTGTGAATGGAGAAAAATCCTAGACCCCAGTGGCGGCCGGCACAGGTAAGAGCGGTGAGGTGGGGCGGGGTGGGGTGCCGGGGGAAAGTTGTCAGGCGACAGGTTAGTTAAAATTAAATTAAAAAATAAAAATAAAACCACTTACCTTGCTTTCGCCGCATCGCGCAAGGTAAGTGGTTTTATTTTTATTTTTTAATTTAATTTTAACTAACCCGTTGTGTGTTGATTCCCCCCCCCACCCCGCCCACCACCGCCTCACCCCTCTTACCTTTGCCGGCCTCCACTGCAGACAACATGCCAACCCGAGCAGCTCGGACGTCTCCGCCATTTTCCTTTGTCTATGAAAGTTCCCTTGTTTTTATTATTGCATTTTAGCAACCATTTATGGGTACCTCTGATCAAGTGTGACTGTTCAAACTGCAAGCAAGCCTGGTGCAGGGACACCGGTTTAGGGTACATAACCCCCACACTGTGCCCATTCCAGTGTATATGCATTACAAACAAACCAACCTTGTGTTTCGTAATAAACAGCCAACAGGCATTGTGGTTATAGTGGTCGTTGTTGGCCGCAGTTTATTAGGATTATATACATATACTGGTCATCAATCATCATTTGCAAACTGTCATATTTTGGGTCATAAACCATATACTCAGCATGTCATACTTATTATTTTGCGGTACATTGTATGCATATCACCAGTTTGTAAATGGCACCGAAAGTTCTTTGGTTAGTTCCTTGTAGACCTTTCTCTTTCCCTGTCCCTTCTGGGACCATTGTTTGGTTGGTCTCCACGCCCTTTGCGTGTGGGGGGTAGCTTCTCCCCCGGAGTTAGGCCCCAACTCGCTACCATGTCAGTCTCATTTGTGCCCTGCTGTCTGGCGGGGTCTGGGCTGCAAGTGCCATCTCCGTTTGCTACCCCCTTTTTGTTAGGCCAAGTCACCCTGCCGTGCGGCATCCCAAAGTGAGTGGCTCTAATCCTCCAAATCGCCCTGTCGGTGTGTCTCCATAACCAACCATTGTACCATTACTTCTCCGCCACGCAGTCAGGGAGGCTAACGTCTTCCTGCAGCTCCCCCCAATCTCCTTATTTTTCTCCCTTTTTTTTTTGCTCTACTTGCAACCGGCCAGGGCCATTGCTCCCCACAGGTTATCCCAGAAGACACGCATCCTTTCTTCCGATAGATGCACCCCGTCATGCCCATACAGTTCCGGGCGGCCTGGGTGGATGAGCCCATGCCTGATGCTTTCCAGACCGTTGGTCTTGCAAAATTTGCGAACTGCAATGTTCAGTTTTCTCCTTGAGTTAACGACTGCCTTGTGTGACTTGGCTCCACGCCACATCATTCTACTGATCACCTCTGACCAAATTATGGTCATCCTCCCAAAGCACTTGGATGCCCCCGTGAGGTCTGCCTGGTTGTCCTGTAGGAGGGCCTTCCTTCCCCTCTGTGCAAGGTCGTGACCCCCGAGGTGGATTATCAGAATGTCCGGGTGCCAGGCTGTGTCCGCCTCCAGGTCCTTGAGGGCCGCTGGAAGCTGATTCCATATCATCCCTGGATGCCCCAGCCAGCGGATGCATGTGCTTACTGGTCTTCCTGTCAGTCTGTGGCCCCCCGTTGCCACCAAGCCTGCATCCTGGATACGAACGAGTGGTCCACTACCCACACCAAGCAAGGGCGCTTTCCTGCTGAAACAATGGTCATAAATTCAGTCTGTCTCTCGTGCTGGTGGCTGCGCCCCCAAACCCGGCTGTAACCCCCCCTCTTGCTGCCTGGAAGGGGGGGGGCTCTACAGTACTGGGGTCTGATGTAGGTCCTGTATGCCTGGGACGGCCATCTGCCTACTGATTGGATCCCTGCTTTGGTCATGACGTGTTGCGATGCTGATGTTGCTGCGCCAATCCTAAAAGAGTGCGAGCCAAATGATGCTGGGGGTAGCCCTACTTTAGCGAGGGCCTGTCGCATCACTGCTGTGAATTGAAACTTGCTTAAGTGGCTCCCATCTAGGTGTGTGAAAAGCGGGCCTTCACGTGCTGGCCGTGTCGACATGCATGTAAGCAAGCAGCAAACTGCGCAGTATCTGTGATCTTTGATGCACTTGAGCTGAACTACCGCTTCCTTGCCGGCCTGATCCGTCTTTGACCGCCTCAGTACTAGCTCCACCACGGCTGCTTTTGGTCTGACATCGGCGGCCTGCAGGCACCGTTCTGCTGGCCCGTTCTTTCTGGCTGCTACTAGCTCACTGATCCGAAAGGCACCAAAGAATGCTGTGGAGAAGGCCGCCATGAAAAGGTGGAGCTCAAAGATGTCCTTCGCTAGTTCCTTTAGCGCGTCCATCAGCCGGCCCAATCTAGTGAAGTCTATTGGATGCCTGCCATCTGCCTTTGCCCCCTCAGCCCGCTTTCACCCTTTCATCGCTGCTTTAATATACAGGGCTGCAGTGGGGTCCTGTCCCGTGTGAATCTTAGTGAAGTGGGCGACGGCTGACAGGTGGGCCTGTGCCCATGATCTAGACTTCTTGCTAGTGAACGCCCACTGGATGAATTGCTCAACTGCTCTTCCTGTTTCGGCCATGTTCTCCAGTGTCTGGATTCTTCCTATCTGCA
Source organism: Calotriton arnoldi (assembly GCA_963921515.1). Taxonomy (NCBI): domain Eukaryota; kingdom Metazoa; phylum Chordata; class Amphibia; order Caudata; family Salamandridae; genus Calotriton; species Calotriton arnoldi. The sequence goes on from CAWUFW010001451.1 coordinate 1,572,407, forward strand.
TTACTGTTGCTGCGTATTTTTTGTAGCACCTCGCAGCCTCCAGGGCAAGGGCTTGATTCACTAACTTTGACAAGTCTATCCCGCCAGGCCCCACAGCTGTCCTGGAAAAGTGGTCATGACTTGGTCCGCCCCCGGGGCAAATTCCCTGAACCTGCTCATCTGTGCTCTTGACAGGGCGTCTGCTACTGCATTCTCCACCCCTGGTACATGCCGGGCCTTCAGGTCTACGTTCCCTTCCAACTGCAATTTAACCAGTTGCCGCATTAGTCTTAGAGTGTCAGGGCACCTTGCCGATCCCCTATTGATTGCCTGCACCACCCCTTTGTTGTCTGACCACAGCGTCAGTTTCATGTTCCTCAGCTCCTGCCTCCAGACAGTCAGGGCCACTATTATGGGGAACAGTTCCAGGAATGTAATGTTGTCGGTGATGCCCTGCTTGAGCCATCTGGTTGGCCTTTGGCCTGCGCACCAATTATCCCCCAGGTTTGCCCAAAAGCCTGTGCTACCTGAAGCGTCTGTAAACAGGGCTATCTGCCTAGCTGTCACCCAGCCTTTTCTCCAGATTAGTACACCGTTAAAATCGGTCAGGAATGTGTCCCACATGAGCAGTTCCTGCTTGACCCCTGCTCCAAGCCGCACGTGGTGGTGTTTGTGAGTGAGTCCTGCTGTTAGCTGGGTTAACCGCCTGGCGAAAACCTTTCCTGTGGGGATAACCCTGGCAGCGAAGTTGAGTTTGCCGATCAACCGTTGTAGGTTGTGGAGGGTTGCCTTGTTGCGGCCGCAGAGACCCCTTTTCCGCTTCCCTGAAATCCCTCACTTTCTCCTCCGGTAATCTGGCTGTTCCTGCAACTGAATCTAGCTCTAGCCTTAGAAATGTGATCATTATAGATCACGTTTCACTGTTTGCCATTTGTAATTGTGTTTAATTAATTTTTATATGTTTTAGATCTTTGCCAGATCTAAGTTTATGAACAGCAAATTTTAATGACTTGTAACGATGTAAATCATTTTTTTCATCAGGGTGTTAATCACTGCTAGCTAGCGATCACAATTGTTATATGTCTGAAAACATTGCTTAACATGTGAGTGCATTGCTGTGGTATTCTGATTTTTGTTTATAGGATTATGTTGATGTTCATGTAGTGAGCGTGCACAGTATGCAGTGTGTGTTGCCAAGCTCCCGACTTTAATGCTATGTTGTGAAACATCTTTATCCATTGTTTATTGTGTCACATGTTGTGCACTTTCTATTGTGTCAATTCCGGTTTATACGTTAGATTTTTGTATTTATTATGAACGTGTTATGTTCTCATACCTTTGGATGGACACTAACATCTTTATTTCAAATGTTATTTATTGTGTTACACTGTGACTAGACTCAAACTACATCACCTCCCTTTACGTAGGTTCTGTCTACTCAAGCATTTCTACCCTAAGAATCAAGGGGGCTTGGTGAGGTGACCTTTCCTTCACAGACCTAATACATGGAGCCCTAGTTAGTAGGGACACCTATCACTCTCACGTGTTGTGTGTTTGGTTGCCCCTGCAGTTGCAGGTCCCATAGATAAAGGCTGACAGTGTTCCTCTCTAAGGTCACAGAACTAACTCCTCTGTAACTTGCAATATTTTTACAAAGTATAGCACTTCATCCCATATATTATTTTTACTATCATTATTATTAACATTATCATTATTAGCAGTAGCAGTAGTAATAGTAGTAGTAGGAGTAGTAGTAATGGTACTAGAAGTAGTCATAGCGATAGTAGTATTCAGAAGTTTTACAGAGCAGTATATGTCAACTTTCACTCATGTCACAGCACTAGATGAAGACTCAGAGTGTACTGTCAGAAAAAGGAGTGAGGGAAGGGGTTAAGTCCAATAAGAATGAGGAAAACTTGTAACTGATATTTTTTAATCACGTCTACTGTTACATTCAAGGGATCAGTTGGAAGGTGAGTTTAAAGGGTTCAGTTTTTCAGCACTTTCCAGAATCACATACAAATGGGCTTTCATCATAACAAGTTGCATAGGATGCCCACAACGTTGGACCTTGCACTACACGTACCTACCTTCATGTTTCATCCTCTTGACTAAACTATCATTGGTCAGTTTGGAGGATGGTAAGCAGAGGTTTCTACCTGGGGTGTAGTTTGGCTCTGAATTCTGAAGACATTTTGGGGCTTACCCCCAGAAGACTCTGTGAATGGTGCCCAGAACCTAGAATGTGTTCTTATTATCAACTGCTAGCCAAGGAAGAGTTTTAAGAGCACAGTTAATGTGGTTACATTTCCAGACCTTAAGGCACACTCTGCCCATCTTATTCTGTAGTCTTTGTAGCCTGGCAGTGAGTTTTTCCAAAGGGATACTTTAGATGATATTCGTGTTGAGGGCACCTATCTTCTCCACAATTTCTAGTACTGGGAGAATTTTGCAAAGTAGAGTGAGCCTGACTTTGATACATGTGACCACCGTGTGGATCTGTCGAATGAATAAGAGTTTTGAGTCAGAGTAAAGCCAGATGTCAAATAGGAAGTTACTTCACCCATCAGAGAGAGCTACAGAACAACCTGTCGATGTTAACAGGAGGTCTGTCAACTGACCCTTGGAGTCCACTTCTTTGTTCTGGGTACAAGTGGGAGCAGGTTTATACCTTAGGGCACTCCTCACAGCTCTCAATAGCAGGTCCAATAGTGTTCTGAAAAATGAACCCAGGGGTGCCACGTTTATGCCTGCCACTAGCTTGTGGGTAGTGGTAACATCTGGCCCCTCACTAACCAATAGGTAAGAGGTTCCCAGGGGTAAACCTAACCACTTTTGCAGCAGTTCCTGTGTGTCATACTGCAAGCAATCTCAGAGTGCCATTCTCTAGGTAAATCAGGTATGGCAGAACCTTTCTTACTGTCTTCAGAGCTCATGGGCCAACCCTAGAGGTGTGACCAGGGAAATGAGCAACCTCTTCTGTGTGGTCACTCAAAATTGTTTCTGGTGCAGCTCATCTTTGATTGTGTTGGAGCCTGGCTGGCTAGGAAGACAAAAGAGAGGCAGGTCCAGGTGTGTGCTACATATGTGACAGGATAGGCATCCTTTGAAGACATGCAATGGGCTGGGCACAGCCTCCAGGTCATCCTGTCAAGGGAAGGTCAACCTCTCCCTACACCTGAGGCCTTGGTCTCAGCTCAGGGAGCCAATTCACACCTCATCAAGTAACTATTCAGCTCTGGGGTGACAGTTGGAAGCTCAGTCAAATGGTCTTCTAGAGGCTTTAGACAGGTTAAAGGCGACTTTTTAAAAGTACTTTTTATAAATTATTTGTTAACAATCTTACTTTACCAATTAATTGGATTTGTAATAAATATTTTAAAAAGTCCAAGAATAAACATTTTATCTTGTTCATAGGTGGAGATAACAATTTTAACTTTAATAATGTATTCCAGTCCTGTCCTATGGGACAGCTGACCTTGCTACAGTGAACATATCTTTTAGGGCATTTAAGCCCACTGAGAGGTGACTTATTAATATTTGAAAGGAAGGTTTATGTGTGCCAAAATGGGTTATTTTGACAGGTCAATTTAGAGTATAAACCTACACCCACATTGCTGGTAAAAGGCCTGCAGTCATGTTTTGCTTTGTCATTTTAGTGGTGGCACAATATGTGCTGCAGTCCAATAGAGATATTTAACTTACCGGTCCTGAGTACACTTTGTACTATAGACTAGAGTTTATAGGTAATTTAGATATGCCAATTAGGAGTATAGCACATTTCAACATGTTTTAGGGGTCGGAGCATATACACATGGCACTTGGAAGTAGTGCCCCAGTGTGCACAGTCCAAAATCCAGCAGAGGAAAGTAGGAAAAGTGGGGCATTTTTTGACATCATTGATGCCAGTTGTCACTGCTATCTATCTTTTGTGTTCATCTACTTCATTTTCACTGTCCATTCTTTCTGCCTACGTTATCTATTCTATGTTTGCTATACTAATTATCTACGCTATAAGTCTAATTCTTTTTCCTTTGCCATCAATGCTATTAATCAACAGAATTGGGACTATTCTACACATAGGAACAAAGTCTCCTGAATTAAATTTTTAACAAAAACTAAAGGGAAAATGGGTTAAGGTGTTGACGTTTTGGTCTCTGCTGAGACGAATGTACGAGACCATCATAAGGACAAAGTGTTTTAGTAAGATCTGAAACCCCTTCTCTTTCTCTTAAGTTTTCAATCAGCCTTTCATCCCTGCACCTTTGCTGTTTTTCTCCCTTCTCTGCTCCCTCAGTTTCTATCTCTTTGGACTTTGTATTTTAATTGCATTGCGGCTGTTTGATTTCCTGCTTGCAAGCTCCTCCTTACCAGTGTTGCGGAGTCCCTTCATTCGAATTTGGTTCCTGGGCAAGATTCCTGGTATTCCAGGGGAGCTAGTCACAATCTACTTACCTTTCGCACTGAGTAAGTATAAATTCTGAACTGTTTGTTTTATTTCAAAGTGTATCTGTATTAGATCTTTCTACCTTTTGGTAGGGAACCATTAGGATTGTTGCTCCACAACAGGTCTACAACAGCCGACCTTCTGGAACAATTGTTTTTGATTGCCAACATGCCAATGCTTCTTATTTTATTTATTTATTGAGTTTTATATAGCGCTGGCTAGACCCGGAGGTATCAGAGAGCTTTACAAGAGGATTAAACGATGTTACAGCATTAAATCATTTACAATTACATTCGTTACTAGTGCATTCATGACATAGAAAAATTAAACTGATGGAGTAAAGAGGGAAAAAAGGGGGTAACAGTAGAGGGGATAGGGAGAATATCAGGAGGCAGAAGAAAGGGCATGGGGTGAAGAACAGTAGGGGACAGTAGTGGCAGAGGGGGGGGAAAAGGAGCCTCATGGTGATCATGCCCCTAGATGCGGGGGAGGGAAGGGAACATAACGGGGAGACGAGGAAAAACAATGTCCGATGTCCGGCTGGGTAGATGCCGGCCGAGGGGGTGAATCCATGGGCCCAACTCCTCTATAGCTACGTATGATAGCTCCACCGGGTAACAGCCAAAGGTTAAGCAGGCTCCGCAGTAAGTCCAAACAGTTGAAGATTCAGCCCAGGGGGCAACGTCATAGTTCCATTGAAAGTAGTGTCGGAGAGAGCTGGAAGTCCATAGGGAGGAGAACAGCAGCGGAGAAAACGATGAGACCTATGTCCGAAGTCCGGCTGGGTAGGTGACGGCTCTAGCGGTGAGCTGGAGCCAATCTCCCCTATAGCTGTCGATGCAGCTCCACCGGGAATCGGCCATGATGCTCGGGCTCCGCCGGGATAGAATGAAGATCATGAAGAGTCCAAAGGTCTTGAGTCCGGAAACGGGAGAATGGAGATGACAAGGAAGGTAGGATAGGATATGGAGCTTGACTGCCATCTTAAAGTCAGGCAAGTTAAATCGGTTGATCCCCGTGATTCTGCAGCTGGTCTTGCCACTAGATCTGTGTTTCTTTAACTCTGCTATGCCTTTGACCAGATTAAACATCGGGACCCCCTCGTCTTAAGGGGCATCCTCCCTCATTGGTGGCATTGACTTGGCGGGTGCCATTTTAGGGTCAGGCTTGGCGATTCTCATTTCAAAAGCACCAGCATGGCTTTCACAGGGGACCAGTCTAGGCACCAGCAGATCATCAAAACTCCTATTGGGATCGCTGGGGCCACCCTCTGTGCCCCCACTCACTGCCTTAGAAGTGCGACCACTGTGGGTCTGGGGATTGATGTGCTCGGTCGTTTAATTGGCCGTGGATCAACAGAAACAATAAGTAAGTAGGCGAGGTAAGCATGGGAGAATCTCCCTTGCAGGACGGTGTGCACGGTGAGCTGGGCACTGTGCACGGTGAGCTGGGCGCTGTCACGGCACTGACTTTATTGGCGCTGGTGCGGTAACGGTCGCCATCATAGGCTCAGGCAGCAATGAGGACCAGATCACCGTGCAGCAAGAATTTGCTCAAATAGAAAAAGGGTACCTTAAATGTAAACTGGTGAGTGGATGGGTGGATTTTCCCTCAAGGAACAGCTGCTCACGGAGGGAAACCGTTGTATCGCTACACTGGAAGCTCTGCTGTCAGGTCCGACAGGGCCACCGCCATCTTATTCACACCGCCGGAGACTTCCCGATTGCACTTTGCTTGATTAATGCGTCCAGCTGATGATTGCCGAGTCCGAGAGACGCCGCGCTGGATTAATTACCAGAAACAGGCTGCGGTAGTTGGTGTGGAGTGGGCCAAGTACAAAATTCACGGCTACACGGGTGGTTAGTTTGCGGCCGCCATTTTGGGATTGGCGTCAGCTTCGGATTATGGTGCCGTTCTCGATCTAGCAGGCAGTATTCCATTGTTCAGCCGTGGTTCGTTGGTCGCGGGGCATTCCGCTGCCTCATCAGGCATAATTATTGACAGTTGCGGGGTTACCGAACAGGATTCTTTTGGAAAATCGCGGCCGTAGCTCCGGAGCTCTAGGCTTTTGCGGCCATCTTGCGGGACAGTTGCGGGCACTCTCTGCTTCTTAACAGCGTGTCCTTCAAAACACAGTTGAGCTGCTGTGTATTTACAACTTTACCAAGCATTGACATTGGCAATCATTTTGATTTTTGCTTTGTGAAAATAACAAACAAAACCTCACTGAAACCCATAGCACCAACACAGCATTAACAGCAGTAATAAGTACTATAAATTGGACTACAGATTTAGCTCGCTCTAAGCAGCTGAAATCTCAGAGGTAAATGCCCATGTTCTATGGTGATCTCATAGATCTTGTAATTCCAGATGGAGTCGGTAGCTCCTGTTAATTGCCCAATCAGACGTCATGGGAACCTTGTAGTGGGCGAAAAAATGCTAACACTGTCGAAAATAAAGTAGTTTGGTTTTGAGGTGATGTTACCATCTAATTGTACACCTCTCATTCAGGTTTCCTTTGCTTCTGTGCAAGTGTGTCCCCATTCCTGCACTTCTTCCTCTTGTGGACACAGAGACTCTTTCTTGCCAGAACAATCCTGCCCACTTCAAAATTCCCCATGGTTGACTGTAAGTAATTGGGTTGTTGGTTAACTGGGGATATGCCCTGGACAAGCAGCAACTACAATCCTTGTCAGGGTAAGTCGCAAGCAAACCCCAAATTTACCTGTGCTCACCCGTGCTCACCCCCTTGGTAGCTTGGCACAGTGAAGTCAGGCTTAATTTAGAGGCAATGTGTAAAGTATTTGTGCAACACTTTAAACAGTAAAACAGTTAAAACACACCAATAAAGCAGCCCAGAACAGATTTAGAAACACAGACTAAGGGCCAGATGTACGACCATTTTATTTTGCGCCTCGCAATTTGCGACCAATTGCGAGTCGCAAATTGCGAGGCTCAAAATAAAATGTACAACAGTGTTTTCAACACTGTTTGCGATTCTCAATGTGGTCGCAAATTGCGAGGCTCATTAATATTAATGAGCCTCTCACAATTTGCGAGCCCATTGGGAATGACAGGCCCTCCCAGGGATGGTGGCCAGCTGGGCTCAGCAGACCACCATGTCTGGGACAGCTTTTAAATAAAGCAGTTTTGTTTTTTTAAATGCATCCCGTTTTCCATTAAGGAAAACAGGATGCATTTAAAAAAAAAAAATGAAACGTTTTTGTTTCATTTTTTAAGGGCAGGCAGTGGTCCCTAGGACCACTGCCTGCCCTTAAAAAATATTTTCGCATGCATTTGCAAAATGGAAGGTGTCCCCTGGGGAGCCCTTCCCATTTGCGATATGCATTACCACCTACTTGAAGTAGGTGGTAATTGCGAGTGTTTTGCGACCGCAATTGCGGTCGCAAAACATTAGTACATGGTTTTGAGTCTCGCTATTTGGAAGGGAACGCCCCTTCCAAATAGCAAGTCGCGAAACCTTTTTAGCGAGTTGCAAATAAATTGCGACTCGCTAAATAGGCTTTGTACATGGCCCATGATATTTTTGCATGGTAGCTTGGCACGAGCAGACAGGCTTATCTCAGAGGCAGTGTGTAAAGCATTTGTGAACACATACAGTAACACAGTGAAAACACTACAAATGGACACCACACCAGTTTAGAAAAATAAGTAATCTTTATCTAAACTCAAAACAAGACCAAACGACAAAAATCCACAATACAGTAATAAAAATATGACTTTCAGATGGTAGAAATAGTTCAGTTCAATGCAAGTTGTAAATGCGACACTTTTCTCAAAAGTACCTTAGATGCGTCACTCAAAGCAAACAAAATGGCTGCAGGGAAGGTGATGCGTCTGTTCATTACACTCAGGGGAGGTGATGCGTCTGTTCCTTTCTGCGGCGCAGGGAAGGTGATGCGTCAGTTCCTTACTGCGCGGGGAGTTGATGCGTCTGTTTCTTACTGCGGACCCCAAATGATGTGTCAGTCTTGGCGCCTCGATGCGATGCGTCAATCCGGTATGATGCGTGTCTTCGTGCAGCCGCACAGCAGGCTTGTGTCGGGATCGGTGCGGCGGCGGCGATTTCTCGAGCCGCGGAAGGTGCCACGACGGTTTCTTCAGCGATGCGTCGGGAAACCGGTGCGGATGCGACACGCTTCTTCGGTGTTGCATCGTTTTCCCAGCTCCCAGCGACAAACAGTATCCAGAGGTCCTAAACAGCAGCAGGCATCTCTTTGCAGGTTGGAATTCCCCGCAAGGGAATTCAGGGGAGCTGGTGGTGAAGTCTTTTTGTCCCTGAGACTTCAGAACAGGAGACAAGCTCAGTTTCAAGCCCTTGGAGATCTTTTCTTCAAGCAGGTGACAAAGCAAACAGCAAAGTCCTTTTTCTCCTTTCCTTGGCAGCAAGCAGCCACTGCAGGCCAACCCCAGACAGCAAACAGCACAGGGGCAGTATTCCTCCTCAGCTTACCCAGCTCTTCTCCTTGGCAAAGGTTTCCTCTTGATTTCCCAGAAGTGATCTAAAGTTCTGGGGTCTGGGTCCCCCTTTTTATACACACAAATTCTTTGTTCTCTGAAGGCAGAGAGTGTCTGTACCCAGCCAAAACCAGTTCTATCCTCACTGGTGCAGCTTCCTGGCAGGAGGTGGAGACAGCATTGTTGAAAGCAGACCTGTCCCAGGCAGGTGAAAGGAAATCTCCTCCCCCTACTCTAAATTCAACCCAGGTCTATTCAGCCCAGCCCTGACTCATCAGACTGCCGGAGCATCTGCCCTCCTCCAGCCCCTGTCATTCAAAAGCCAGACATGCAATACACAAACCTAGCAGAGGCACACTGGATGGTTAGGCAAGAAAATACCTACTTTCTAAAAGTGGTATTTTCAAACACAGAATGTAAAAATCACCCACACTAAAAGATGCACTTTAACATTCTGAGTTCAGGCATACTAAACTTTATTTTCCTATCTTGTTCCCAGGGTCAGTTATGTTTATAAGATGTTATAAACAAACTGCCCATTCTGGCCTATGGGAACAGATAGCCTTGCAATAGTGAAAAACGAAATTGGCAGTATTTCACTATCAGGACATGCCACACACATCAGGGCATGTCCTACCTTTTACATACAATGCACCCTGCCCACAGGGGTACCTTGGGCCTACCTTAGGGGTGACTAACATGTAGAAAAAGGGAAGATTTAGGGTCTGGCAAGTGTGTGCACTTGCCAAGTCGACATGGCAGTCCCAGACTGCACACAGGCTCTGCAATGGCAGGCCTGAGCCACATTTTACAAGCTGCTTCTGTGGGTGGCACAATCAGTGCTGCAAGCCCACCAGCAGCATTTGATTTACAGGCCCTGGGCACACATGGTGAACTGTACTATGGTCTGACAAGTAAATCAAATCAGCCAATCATGGAATCACTAATCCATTACATCAATTTACAAAAGGGAGCACCTGCACTTCGGCACTGAACAGCAGTGGCAAAGTGCACAAAGCATCTAAACCAGCAAAAACAGATGAGGCAACAGCAAAAAAATGGAAGCGAGACCCACGCCAATGGTGCCAAGTCTAACAGTTCTCTTGGGTGAAGGTAGAGAAGAAATTTAGCAGCAACATTTTGGATGAGTTGTATTTTGATTATTATGAATGAGGGTGTACCAAGGCATAGGCTGTTGGCATAATCAAGCTTGGAAATTACAAGTGAGATAATGGCATGCATTTTCTGTTGGCAAACAAGGAGGCAACGTAATGTTTTAATTGTGTAGAAGGAACTCTATTTCATGCTGTTAAAATATGGTATCAAATATAGGTCTGAATGAATAGTTACTCCTAGGTTTATGACTTCTCTTGATATTTTTGGAGGGGCTTCATGTTTCTCGGTTCATATGGCAGTAGGCTGGTATTTTTGTCATTGTCTGCAAGTCATAAGCTCTGTCTTAGTGGTATTTAGCTTTAGATGGTTATTCATCATCCATGTGTTTATGGCCCGAAGTCAGTCATCAAGTTTTAAATCGTAGACGTCTTCTACACCATCCCTTTAAAAAAATGATTGGGTGTCATCTACTTAGTTGTAACAGGTAAGTAAGTAATTAAAAAACATGTTATTGTTAGATTAATTAAAATTGTTGCAATATAAAATACAGTTGTAAATAGAATTCAGTAAAACAATAAAAACTTCTTGGCATGTGGCGGCAGACGGTCTAAATGCTTGTACGTCATAATTGTAGCAGGTGAGGTTGACTGATTTACTCAGGTTTTATAATTAAGTTAGGTAGATGTTGAATAGTAGAGGGGATATATTGGACCCCTGTGGGATGTCACAGTGTTGGGTGATACGGAAGGTGGTATCAACACTAGTTAGCTGAACTCCCTTTTCACCTTTCACATACGGTGTGTCAAATAAGAATTGTCGGTGTGAAGGGATTGCACAACTGTACAGGACATTGAGTCATGTTGTTCTTAAGCCAGCAACTTTCATGACATTTCCTATTCCCGATACATAAGTGGTTGCCAAAACCCAAACCTACCAGTCATTTAAAAGCAATGTTCAGTCAGGAAACTCCATATTCCAATATGGTATGGTGCTTTGATTGGCCTGTTGTGCTAGGGCAGAGTTATCACAACCCAGGTATGATTTATATTTGACTGACATTGCTTCAGCCTATTGGGAAATATAGCCTGGTGAGTTAATGTATCTGCTATACAGATTGTGATTTTGTTTGCAGGAGTCAGACAGTTTGTTAGGTTAATGTGCCTGCTGCAGAGGGGTGCAAATGCCCTACCTAGCAGTAGTGTGAAGCTGAAATAACCCATATTGGGCTATCTTTCAAAAATGGATTAATATCTAGTTAACTCTGCCAGGGTCAACACACTGAGAATACATCTCCTTGAACCAAATGTGGGAACCCTAATTAGGGCATGTGAGGCTGAAAGAAATTGTATTATAATTGACCTCTCTAGACATCTCTACAGAACATCAACTAACATTTTCTGATTTTTCTATATTGTAATTTAAGATATGTGTAGTATGAATCTGCTTTTTGGAATGTATTGACTCCTTTCAAAATCAACTTTATCTTTATAAAATGTACGGCCATAACAACTAAATTGCTGTTATGAAGTCCTATGTAATTAACGTACTAAATACATTTTATTTGGTGAACATTTGGGGTAGTGGTTTTATTGAGAGATGTGTGGGAACACTTGATGGCAAACATTTTATGGATCGTCACAGATACTGGAACTTCCCTTAACAGAAATATGAATATAATCTGTGATTTAACTAACCTTTGGTGTTTGCAGGGCATTCTGGTTAAGAAAAAGTATTGGGATCAACAGAAACTACACCACCCCAGAATTCACTAGGTACCTTGGGGGTCATTATGATGGCGGAAGGACCGCCGGGCCTGCGGTGGCGGTCTTACCGCCATCACCAAGTACATTACCCACCGCCAAATTAGGATGGCGGTGGGTATCGCGGCGGACGCAAAGTCTGTCTGCTGCTTCACCACCAAAGGCAATCGTACCGATTGCCTGGCGGACGGTGCAGGGTGCCTAAAATGGTGGCAGTGCCTAGCAGGCACCGTCCACCAAATTTAGATGTGGGTAAAACAAGGCCTTTCCATGGTGGCGATGCCGCCATGGAAAGGCTGCCGGGGATTGGGTTTGGGGGGGTGCCACTGAACTGGGGGGTACCCATGGTACCCCCCTGCATTTCCATGCACCAAGTGGCAGGCTCCGCGTGGTGCCTGCCACGTAGTGCAGGGAAATGCAGTGCACTTTTAACATTGCGTATGGTGCTGCAGCCAGCAGCACCGCCCGCAATGTTTTTTTATTGTAGTTTCGAGAACATTTACAACAAACATCTCATGTTACAGTAGTGCACTGCACAGCAGCGCAGGAGATATACATAAGTATGATATGCAGTACAATACAGTATATGTTACTTTATCATACATTTGATGCCCATAGAGCTATACAGCGGAAGAAGCTAACAAATCTGGATTAGATCTTAAGTAATCCGTTAGGGGTGTCCAGAATTCTTTAGGCCTTGAGGCTGTTGGGAGTTCTTCCTCGTAGGTTTTCAGAGTGTTCCTACAGTATACCATGTCTAGTAGCCACTATTTTTTGCTAGGGGAGCGTTTACTGTCCCAGTATATGGATATCCTTCTCTTTGCTAACAGCAATGCTATGGCACATAGTTTACGTTTTACAGAATGCAATTGTTTTACTAGGCCCAATAGACAGATTTGTACCGTACATTCTATTCTTCAATCTAATACATGACTTAGTGTTACAGTTATGTCCTCCCAGTATTTCCTAATTTTAGTGCATTTCCATGCTAAGTGCATAAAGTCGGCATTCTCTGCTCCACAGCGTCGGCAGTTAGCAGCGGCCCGGAGACCACATTACTGGGATTAGTGATGATCATTTTCAACGCTGCCAGTGTCGGTGGTTCATTTGGAAATGTGGGATATAAGTTTCGTATCGCCCCCCTCAGTCTGTGATATGTAAATTGAAATAGTAGTGTTTGGTTGCTTATGTAGTTGAGGTCATTTTTTTCAATAAATTTACCTTCAATAAATAGGTCTCCCATATTGTCGATACCGACTTGTTGCAGCATCACCATGCCATCCCCGGTTTGTGCCACAGATAGTGCAGGATGCTGCCTTAGAGGCAGCGCTGGTGCATAGAGTGGTAGCTTGCGCGCTAGTTTTCCCATGCGTTGCCATGCTAGATTTATGGTTCTTATTGTATTCATTTCATTCTTGGCTACATGTGTGCGTTGGTGTGGCAATATGCATTGTAGTGGGATCGGGTGTGCATCACCATCTTCCACCGCCACATGTGGCATATAACGTATGGGATGGTACCAAAAATGCGCATATTGCGCTTGGGCGCATAAATAATAGAGTAGAAAATCTGGTACTGCGAACCCACCTTTTGTATACGGTAAAGTTAGTGATTGCAGTTCAATGCGTGCTTGCTTCCCCGCCCATATGAGCCTGGTTACATTTGTGGTCAGCCGCCTGAATACAGGCGCTGGTGGTGGTATAGGGATGTTATTAAATAAATAAAGGAATTTAGGGAGTACAACCATTTTAACAAGGGCTATTCTGTCTGCTAGGGATAATGGTAGACGGATCCAACGGTCAATCTGTTCTTCAATCTTAGTCATCGCTGTACCATAGTTCTCCCTGATCACTGTCTCAGGGTCTCTATGATACCAGATACCCAAGTATTTAACCAGCTCTGTTTGCCATTCTAGCGGGAATTCTACTGGATGGGGTTTTGTGCCGTCCGTTAGCGGTAGTATCGTGGATTTACCCCAGTTAATATGAAGGCCAGATTGTCTGCCAAATTTGATATATTCTTGCAATAGAGGGGATAAATTAACTCGGGGTTCGCGAACATACAGCACCATATCATCCGCGTATAATGATATACCTATTGGACGTTGTAGAAATTGCAGCGCCGTGGCCGCATGTCTTTGTCTGATTTTGCACGCCAATGGCTCTAGCGCTATGGTGAATAACAAGGGTGATAGAGGGCACCCCTGCCTCTTTCCACGCTGTATGGGGGTTGGGCCTGACACGTATTTGTTTACTTTTATACGCGCCACAGGTTTAGTATATAGGATCTTTATCCACGTCAGTAGGCTGGGAGGAAGGCCCATTTTTGGCATCACTGTGAAGAGATATACCCACTCCACCAAGTCGAATGCTTTGGCAGCATCCAACAACACTGCCGCCACCTTCAGCTCCGGATTAAGTTGATGAGAGAGTGCAAATAGGATACGGTTGTTGTGTGCAGTGGATCTATTGGTATGAATCAAGATTGATCCGGTAATATTATATTTTGCATTAATGGCTGAAGTCTCGTGGCTATAACCTTTGCTAATATTTTAGCGTCTGTATTTATGAAAGATAGAGGACGGTAGGATTCGCAGTTTTCGGGGTCTTTGTCAGGTTTTAAAAGGGCTATAGTTAATGCTTCCCGTAATGTGGGCGGTAGTATTTGCTTATCATGAGCATCCCGTACATTTCCACCAGATAAGGGCTGAGTAATTCTACATACTCTTTATAAAATTCCCCAGTGAACCTGTCTGGTCCCGGGGCTTTTCCATTGGGTAGTGCTTTGATGGCTTCTGTAACCTCTTCAACCGTGATTGGTTGCAAGAGATATTCCCTTTGATTATCAGATAGCCACGCTATGGCTATATCCTCTAAGTACTCGAGAATTTTGTGATTTGTGGCAGTGTTGCGTGCAGCATATAGGTCTCCATATATTGTCATGAAGGCCGCTAGTATGTCTGCAGTAGCATAATGCTGTATTCCTTGTGCATCTTTAATACTAGTTACAATGTGTGTTTTGTGCGCATTGCATATTTTTTGGGCCAATATTCGTCCCGACCTACCCCCCTCCCCATATGTCCGGGCTGTTTGGCGCCGCGATAAGTATTTAATCTCATTGTCAGCGTATTCCTGATAGTCAGACAGCGCGTCTTTTATGTCACTCAGCGTAGCTGTGTTGTGTGTACGCTCGAACTCTGCTTCTAATTGCCTGAGTTGATTTTCACATTTAGCTAGTTGGGTACGTATATCGCGTAGAATTCCTGCATTGGTACTTATACAGATGCCACGTATATTGGCTTTAAACGCTTCCCACAACAAGCCGACGTCTTCTACCGAGTTTTTGTTCAACAGCAAGTATTTTTCTATTGCGGCGCGAATCGTGGAGTTGTAGAGTGGGTCTAATAACGCCTTAGCATTAAAGCGCCATTTAAAGGGCGGGGGTGTGTTTCGGGAGGTCTAGAGATAGTAATATTGGTTTGTGATCAGACAATGTTTTCGGGAGGTGCTGTATATCCCGCACCCACGTGCTGGCCATCTCTGTTGTCAACCAGTAATCTATGCGTGACCAGCTATTATGAGCTTTGGATGTATGCGTTCCCTCTAATTGGTGCGGATTTCGCAAATGCCACACATCCACCATTCTAAATTCAGATATACCATCCTTAACTACTCTAACATCCTGTTTGTGCGGCTCTTTTGTTGTGCCCGATCTATCTTGTGCATCATTAAGGGAAATGTTAAGGTCCCCGCCCCATAGTATTTTCATTTCTGGTAATTCTCGTAGTTTCTTCCAGATGTTTGTAAAAAAATCTGGGTCGTCTATGTTTGGGCCATAGACGTTAACAAGTCCCTGTAACTATAATAAATCTGCCTTGGTCATCTGTAATAGTTTGATCTACTATAAATTGCGTACCTTTTTTATAAGTATGATAACACCCCTAGAATAAGAGGAATAGGACGATGCCAATATTGTTTCAGCCCATTTTCCACCCAGAGTGTATTTGTCAACTTTCGCCAGATGTGTTTCTTGCAGTAAAGCTATTTCAATTTGGTGCCTATCTAAGTACGTGAATACATGTCTTATTTTCCTGGGATTGTTAAGACCTCGGACATTCCAGGTTAATAGACGAATCAGTGATGCTCCCTTTCTATTTTCCATACCGAAGTGGTTGGTAATATGTAATGGAGTGTGACATTCTCCCATCCGTGTATACTCCATGTAGCATATGGTTATATCTAGTGCTCCAACATTCAGTATATCTCACTGTTACATTTCGCATTGTACCTCGATTACCTGTACCTGAAAGAACAAACAACCTCATATCCCCCCCACCCACTTCAGCATCCCAATTATGCCAAAGACATACCCATCTAGACAACAAATACAACATTTCAACTTCGTAGGGCGTACCCACCTGCGGGCCACGAGGTGCACGTACTAACATCCGCAAGGCAGATGCGGACGAAATATACATATAGTAGTTGGCTATCATGTGAAACATAAACTTATAATATTTGTACGCTACGGGCAGAATGATACTCTTTCACCATCAATCTTATCATTACAAAGCTTCAGCTGGTCATATTTCTAGTACGTTACTTGTCACAGCTCAAATATAAAGGCATGCGTGTCAATGCTCTTTCCCACAGCATATGATAGTTGGCTACGTTAACCTTATTGCTGCCTTGCATCCTGAGAAAAGTAATTTATGGCACCTTGCAATCTGTGCATATATGTGCACGCAGTGTCCCAGTGTCCATTTACTTGTAGCACTGGAGCTTGTACATATTCGCAGGGTATGTGGCCTACTCTGAGTAGTCCTGAACATAGTAGTGTTTGTCAGCTATTGGTTGTTCGTCTATTAGATGGCTTATGTGCTAAGCCTAGATGTGCCATTTTGCTCACATGCTATCGGCGATTTCATTACATATCTCATTCCATATATCGGAAAGTGCACATTTAAACATATACAGACAATCGTTAGTGCTCTACACTACTAATCTCTCTATCCCTCTGTTTTATTACTATTGAGGGACATGGTACTAGACAGTTCGTGCATGGGGCTGCATTTAGTGTCCTAGTGTCCGTGCCGCATACATAGTATAGTTTGTTTATGTTTACCAGGTATTCAGCCTGCCTTAAGGAGTCTTGAACAGAGTAATTCCTGTGGTCTATCAGTCTTTTGTCTTTAACAGCATAGTCTTACCGTGGAATGCGACTAGCGTACCAGGTTACCCACTGCCGCCATCTGCTTGTGAAGAGGAGAGCGCACGCTCTGCAGTTTTCCTTTTTGTAGAGATATGTTTTATGAAATCCTGTACCGCCTTTGGTGTGGAGAGTATCTTCGTTTGTCCCTCATGGGTAACTCGTAGTCGTGCAGGGTAAAGCATTGCATACATTACCCCCATGTCTCTCAGTTTTTTCTTCACCGGCGTGAATTCCTTACGCGCTGTTTGAGCCGCTAATGTAAAGTCAGGGTAGAAGGAGACATCATAGTTTTGATAAACTATTTGTTGTTTCTCACGCGCTAGGCGCAATACCGTGTCTCTATCCCTGTAGTTCAGTACACAGGAAATAATTGGTCACGGCGGGGCTCCTGGTGGTGGTTTTGGCGCCAGCGACCTGTGCGCTCGTTCAATTATCAATACGGGGGAAAAGCTGTCCGCTCCGAAGATTTCACACAACATATCTTCAACAATGGTTTCTAGGCGTCCAGAATTTGCGCTTTCCGGTATACCCATAATTCTTATGTTATTCCGGCGAGATCTCGTTTCTAAGTCTTCATTTTTGGTTTTGATGACCTCCAGCAGTTTTTCCATGTTGTTGCACTTTTTTGCCGTGGCTCCTGAATCGTTTCAACTGCGGATATTCGTAATTCCGCCGCATCCAATCTTTCCCCCTATTTATAGAGCTTTGCAGCCATGTTGTCGACGCGCAGAGTTAGGGAGTCAATTTTGCCATCAATGGCTTGCAGGCTTTGTTGAATAGCGAGTAACGTGGTTTCCATATTTGAGCCCCTGGCTTGATCTACATCCAATTCAGTGTCAGAGTGTGCTTGCGTCGTACTGGCTGTGCGCCCGGCCTCAAATGATATCTTCGGCTGCTGTTTATCTGTCTTGCCCACTATTTTGTCTTTGTGTCGCAATGAGACCGTTATGGGCGAGTACGAGCGCAGATGTGCCCCTGCGCGTGTTGCTCTTTAGCGATTTATAGTAGTATGCATAACTTTGCAGCAATATAGCTCAATCTCGTAGTTAAGAGCGATATTGTTTGATGTTGCACGTAAAATGGTAAGTGGTAATAAATAGTAGCTGCGCGCTTCTTCCGTTTCCCGCGTGGGTGGCAAACTTGCGTGCATAAAATAAGGGCGCATTACGCTATGTCTGCTCTCAGCCCCTCGCACTCACCATAGTAGTAGCTCTTGCTTGATCTTGGTCTGTAGCTGTGTGGATGTAGTGCCTCGTTTTGCTCGTTTATGTCTCTTGCTTGCACAGCGAGGGTCTGCTAGCATTGATGGGGCATGTTTGTTTCAGGGGCTGGTTCACCTGTTGATTGTTGGTTGTTCACTGTGCCGTCATCTGCAGTCCCTGGTATGTTTGCACAGGTCTCGACACACATCCAATACGACGGTGTGATCTTGGGCAGGAGTTAATGCTCCTTGGCACTCTGTGACGCTGTTTTGCAGCTGTTGTCTCGAGTTGACGCTTGCCTTGGGACACTATTTAGGGGAGTCTGGAGGTAGTGTATGCCGCAGTCATAGCACAACACACACACCGCGCCGCCATTTTGACTGATGTTCCGCTTGCGGGGCACATTGCTTACTATTAAGGATGTCGATAGGCCAGTATAGTAAGAGCGATCCCTGCTTACAGTGATTACAGCGTGTCTATGTGTAGTGGGAGGGCACGCTCACCTCAGGGATCGATCCATATTCTAAGAGCTGGTTACACACTGCGCCGCCTTTTGTCGCCTCTGCTGCATGAACTCGCGCAGCGTCAGACATCCGAGATCATGGTATATTCCTGGACGTGAGATCCCGCTTTCTGGCAAGTGTCTGTCTGGTTGTGCAGTAGTTTCCTCAATGTGGTGGCCGCCTTGGTCTGCTATTTAAGGGCGCTGGGATTCAGGTGAGTACGCCGTCATATTTCAGTGCGCGTGTCGGGCCGCCATTTTGGTTGTAGCTTCGAACACGGAGTGCGTTGCTTTCGAGTGGGTTTTACCACTGATAGGCGCAGTGAAAGTGATCTTCGCTTGTAGTTTTCAGCAGCGCTGATGTTCCCTTTACATATTCAGTGCTTCTTTTATGTCTGTAGTTGCCTTCTGCGCATTTTTTCAGCCGATAATGATTCCGGCCAGTGAAGCTGCACTATCGTGCGGCCATCTCGCAGTGCGCCCTCTAGCGCCCCCTGCCCGCAATGTTAAAAGCCCTGGATGCGCCCGCCAGTATGGCAGGCGCATTCTAATCGCAGTGGCGGTACCGCAGCATGTCTAGGCGGGCGGTCCCAGACACCGCTACGATGGCGGGCGGACCTAGTCCGCCAGCCATCGTAATCAGCCCCCTTGTTTTCAGTAATGTCTGGTCCTGTAAGGTTTCCCTCAGTGCCGACTGAGCTCTGGCCTGAATACCACAGCTACCCACATGCCCAGAATTGGTTAATTTGCAAGGCAGTCTTGATCTTTGCTTGTGTCTTAGGGAGCCTGTCCTATCATGGGCGATAGGTCAGTTACCAGTTGTGGCTGGCATCTATCGAGAGTGGTGAGGAACGCAAATGAGTGGTGAGTGCATGCAAGCACGGAGACACCATAATGACAGTGT
The DNA here is from genome assembly GCA_963921515.1 of Calotriton arnoldi. Lineage (NCBI taxonomy): Eukaryota > Metazoa > Chordata > Amphibia > Caudata > Salamandridae > Calotriton > Calotriton arnoldi. Next base: position 1,592,007 of record CAWUFW010001451.1, read on the forward strand.
TTACGAAGGGCAGCAGTGTGTGGCTGCCACTTTTTCTCTCATACAAATAACCTACCAAGGGCCTACACTGGGGCACTTTCTTGTGCGCAATACGTTGTTTTCTATCCCAAATGTATGTTTTATCCACTAAATCAACACATGCATCCATGAGAGAATTAAATATCAGAAGATAGTAGTGTGGTTGCTGGGCTTCTTTGAAATTCAATGATGACACCAATGTAGGGCACGTGGCAATAATTTCCAAGTCAGGGGTCACTCATCTATGGATTGCAATATGCAAACCATAAATAGGCGTATGAAATACATATAAGGATATACCTTACTCCACATATATGTATACTTCCCTATAGGCACTTACCTTTAAATATTCTGGGCCTTATTTATGAAGGCCTGCGTCACTTTTGCACCGCCGTTGCATCACTTTTAGTAACGCAGCAGCGGCATAAATAATGCACCATGTTGCGCCATATTTACGAAGTGACGCATCTAGGTAGATGCGTTACTTCGTAAACCACTGCGCTACATTATACCTGCGTCAGGTATAATGTATGCAGGGTGGGCGTTCCCCCGCAAGAAAGGATCGTAGGTGTGGCGCAGTGAAATCTATGAGATTTTGCAGCGCCACTTCTAGGATGCCAGGGCCTTATTTATGAAGGCCTGCGTCACTTTTGCGCCACCGTTGCGTCACTTTTAGTGATGCAGCAGCGGCGTAAATAATGCGCCATGTTGCGCCATATTTACGAAGTGACACATCTAGGTAGATGCGTCACTTCGCAAACCACTGCGCTACATTATACCTGCATGAGGTATAATGTATGCAGGGTGGGCGTTCCCCCGCAAGAAAGGGTCGTAGGAGTGGCGCAGTGAAATCTATGAGATTTCGCTGCGCCACTTCAAGGATGCCAATGCGTCAACACCTTACGCCTGCCTCATGGCAGGCGTAAGGGTGACGCAGGCCCTTTCACATGGGGCTTGCTCCATGTGAAAGGAACATTGCTGGCGTTGCGTCACGCTTCCGACACAACTCCAGCAATGCCCCACTTTTGCGCTGACAGATACGTCAGTAAAACTGACGTATCTGTCATTCCTTGCCACATGATGCGTCATACTGTAAATATGACGCATCATTCGGGTCGCAAGGAAGGCGCAATGAAAAGTGACGCATCGCTGTTTTCACGCAGCGATGCGTCTGTCCTTGATATTCTTGTATGCAGATATTCTAGGGGTCGGTATTTAGTAGTGCAACCAGTATTTGGGATGGAATACACCTATAAAGTACAGCTTTAATATTTGGTCTTAGCTGGGGGCCAGGCCCCCCTAAAAATATATTTCTGGCCTGAATATTTCAGTATATTTTATGCAAGTTGGCAAGTTTACAGCATGCCATAGTTATAGAGTTGTCTCTGTTGTTTCGTCTCTTTAGTTTGTATATTTGGTATCTATGGGCCAGATGTATCAAGCTAAATTGCGCTAGCAAACGCTGAAATTCGCAGAATTTCAGTGTTTGCGATCGCAATTTAGCTGTGTGCTATGTAATAAGGCAAATACCTACTCGCAAAATAAAGAATCGCAAAAATTGTGATTCCCTATTTTGCGCAAGCATTTAGAGAATCGCAATTTGGGATTCCCTAAATGCTATGCTAGTAGGCATCGCAAATTGTGATATTGCCTTAAGGAATCGCAAATTACCACCAACTTCAGGTTGGTGGTAAATTGAGATTTCCTTTAAAAATGCAATTTTATGCATTTTTCAAACTGCCATGTGGCGCACATACATGCCCTTTGGGCATGTATGTGCGCCACATGTGCACACATTCACATTTCAGGGGTGCTACAGGGTGTCCTTTAGGAACCCTTGCACCCTTGAAATTGAGTGCGCAATTTGCGAGTACCTAATGGGTACTCGCAAATTGCGTGCGCTATTCCCATTCATTCCTATGGGCCTCTTGGCCCATAGGAATGAATGGGAAGCCATTCCTTATTTGCGACTCGCAATTTGCGAGTCGCAAATAAGGAATGCGTAGGAATCGCTAAATATTAGCTGATTCCTACCTACATAGCAGTTTGCGAGTTCTTAATAGCGATTCGCAAAAAATCGCTATTAGGACTCGCAAACTTGTAGTTTGATACATGTGCCCCAATATGTGCAAACCTAGCAGCGAAGCAATGGAGCACTGTATATTACATGAGGTGATGTAGATGCTGAATGTCCAGCAGGGATTATACAGATACATTTTATGCACAGGGAGTATAATTGATTTGTCTAGAACCACACGAGTTTGAGACTAGCCACAAGGTCAGTATTCAAACCTAGGTCCCCATGGTCAAAGTCAGCAGCCCAAGCTACTATGCCACAAATTCTTAAGTCTCGAGGTAAAATGTGCAGTATCTTTAAAACATGTTTGGCACAGTTAAATTAGTGCTGGGAAAATATTGTACGTCAATTAAACGACCCATGGATGGTGTCTACGAACTCTATGTCTGTTGTCTGGCATCACTACCCCATCTGCTTGTTGTTACCTTCCTATGTGTGCCATGCTCCCTTCAAATAATGTAGAAACCAAGAAGTGTGAGGTAGACCTCTACCAAGGCTAAAAGAAAGACATCCAATCCAGGAGCTATATGTGACAAAGGTCCCTAGGGCTTGAATCATGTCCCACTTGGCACAGCTTTTTCATGAGTCTAACCCATCTACATCATGTGCCTGTACGTCCAAGGCAAAGTCCGGCTCACAGCAGTGTCCATTGTGCAACCAATGCGTGGCTAAGCAAAAAAGTCCACATAGAAGCGAGATTAGTCAGTCCTTGTGTTATCTTCATGACAATCTTCAATAAAAATCAATAGCCAGAAGGTACCAAGGTGGGGCATGGGGCAATTTGGCTCTTTGGTCTGTGCCTTTCCTTGAACTCATTTTTCATCAATTTAAAGTCTCATGATTTTTCCTGAATTAGATATTGATTTAAAAAGACCTCAAAATGAAAAGATGAGCACCCTGCTTATTGATTCCTCACAATGTTAAAACATAAAATTATAAAGATTACTATGGACATTGTTGGACTTGGCCCTTTTTGGCTAAAGTTCCCTAAACTTTTTGCCTTCCCCCTAGACCTTTTTTCTGACATGGTGTTGCCAACTGAGATGCTTTGGGCACTTTGCCTCTGCTGATCAGTGTCAAAGTGCAAGTGCTCCCTGTATAAAGAGTAATGGTAATTGGTTGTCCATAATTGGTATATTTGTCTTACTAGTAAAGTCCCTAGTAAAGTGCACTATGTGTGCCAGGGCTGGTAATACAAATGCTACTAGTGGGCCTGCAGCACTAATTGTGCCACCCACACCAGTAGCCTTAAAGAGAGATCTCAGGCCTGCCACTGCAGTGCCTGCGCGCAGTATGTTAAACTGCCTTGTTGTCCTGATAAGTGCACCCACTTGCCAGGCCTTACCCGTCCCTTTTTATGCACATCAGACACCCCTATGGTAGGCCCAAGGTACCCCCCTGGGCACGGTGCAGTGTATGTGAAAGGTAGGACATGTACTAAGGTGTGTACCATGTCCTGACAGTGAAATACTCTCCATTTCATTTTTCACTGTTGCAAGGCCATCTTGCCCATAGGACAGAATGGGGTAGGCTGTGTAATATGTTTCCAGCCTATCTTCCCATAGGCTTAAGATGGAGAGGTGAAGTTTAGTGTGCCTGAATTCACCATTTAATAACACATCTTTTTCTGAAGGTGGTTTTTGCTTTGTGTGTTTAGAAACCACACTTTTAGAAGTGGCTGTTTTTTTTGTTCTAACAATTCTGTGTGTCTGCCTGGTTGTGGATTGACTGTCTGGATTTGAATGTGATAGGATCTGAGAAATGTCCTGACCCAGGGGAGGAGGTGAGACAGCAACAGGCTGACCTGCATCTGGAGTGTAGGGGGGAGGAGTAGCCCCTGGAGGTGAAGAGGCCTGGGCTGCCGCCATAAAACAATGGCTCCATCTCCTGCTGAGTGATTGAAGACCCAGACCCCCACTATCAAAGCAAAAAGGTGTCACTGGCAGGGAGACACCCAGAACTGGTTTAGACAGGGGTCAGTGCCCCCCTGAACACAAAGACTTCAAAGACATTTAGGGGTATAACTATGAGAGCTGAAACCCCTGAACGTTGGACTGATCAAGACTGAAAAGGATTGAAACTACTTCGTGGTCAAGAGGAACATCTGCCAAGGAAGAAACAGCTGAAGAGACTGAAGGAAAGGACTGACCCTTGCTGTGTGTTCTGGGGCTGGCCTGCAGTTTGCTGATTTAACCAAGGAGAGGCTAAGGGACTTTGCTGTGTGCTGTGTCCCCCTGCTGGAGAGGACTTTGCTGTGTGCTGTGTCCTGAAGTAACTTGTCCCCAAGGGCCCGAGGAGAGCTGGCTCCCTGTTGTGGAAACTCAGGAACATAAAAGTTTCCAGGTGGGTCTCAGTGATGCTGTGTGCGTGTGCTTTTTGCAGCCTGAGACCTGCGTAAGAACTGCCCCGTGATCATGTGCACCCGGAGTCCAAGGGAGTCTCAGCGACTCTGTGTGCATGTGCTTCGTGCAGCCTGAGACCTTCGTGAGGATTGCCCTGTGATCGTGTGCACCCGGAGTCCAAGGGAGTCTCAGCGACGCTGTGTGCGTGTGCTTCGTGCAGCCTGAGACCTTCGTGAGAATTGCCCCGTGACTGTGTGTCCCTGTTAGAAATGGGATCTCTAGTTGGCAAGGGCTTGCACCTTTGTCCAAGTAGGGACCCTTCTTCCTAGTCAGGGTAAGGGTTGTTACACTCGTGAAGTAACCCCTGCTCACCCTCGTGGTAGCTTGGCACGAGCAGTCAGGCTTAATTCAGAGGCAGTGTGTAAAGCATTTGCACATAACCAACAGTAATACAGTGTAAGCACTACAAACGGACACCACACCAGTTTAGAAAAATAACCAATATTTTATATACTCAAGACAAGACCAATTACGACAAAAATCCACAATACTGTACTTTACGAATGAATACTTGATACGTTAACTTCTTCTTTGCAGGAATAGCACAAAAGCAAAGTTCAGTACGAGTCGGTAGCTCCGTCCGAGCCTACCGTGATGCTGAAAACCACAGAGTCTAACAGTTCCAGCCGACCGCGTCGATACGGGCCAGCAGAGTCGTGAACAGACTCGGTCACAGTACCTTTTCTCGTTGTGGCTGGTACGGAGGGTACGAGCCGGTCGGCGTTCATCGCGGTTGCGGTGCAAGACGGAGCGATGCAAGGTGCGGTGTCCCTCGATGCGGTGCAGGCAGCGGCTCGATGAGCGTCGTGCAGACGGAGTCGGTGAGTCCAAGGCGTGCGATGCAAGGCGAGACGATGCTCGATGCGGTGCTGACAGGTTGCGATGCAGGCGACCTAGCCGGAGTGCGGGAGCTGGCGTTGGACAGCGGTGCGAGTCGGAGCGGTGCGTCGCAGACGTGCGAGCGGTGCCCCAAATGCGGTGCGGTCTCGACTCTTGAGCCAGTTGCAGCGACAGTGTCGGTCTGGTCCGGCTGGCCCAGTGAAGCGATGCGATGCGAACTGCGGTGCCCACAGGTCACGGTGCAAGCAGCGGCTCGATGTTGGCGGCGTCGGACGTCGCCCACGGTGAGACCAGGGTTGCGATGCGAAGCGGGGCGATGCGGTCTGCGGTGCAAACAGGTCACCGGCCAGGGATGGATTCGGTTGACGGAGTCGGTTGCAGTTCCCTTCCTCTGTGGCGACTGAAACAGCGTTCCAGAAGCGGTACCCAGAGGCTTGTGAAGTCTTTGTAGTCCCTGAGACTTCTTAACAGGAGGCCAGCTCGGTTCCTGGCCCTTGGAGATACTCAGCACAAGTTTGTAGAAAGTTCAGTCCAGTCCTTTCACTGCCCAAGACAGAAGCAGCAACTGCAGGCCAACCCAACAAAGCAACAACACAGCAAAGGGGCAGTACTCCTCCTGGCAGTTCTTCCAGCTCTTCGTCTTGGCAGGTTCCTTGATTCCAGCGAGATCTAAATTCATGGGGTCAGGGCCCCAATATTTATATCCCAAATTCCTTTGTTCTCTGAAGGCAGAGAGGCCTTTGCCTAGTCCAAACCAGTTCTGGAGCACTTTGTTGACCAGTCTCCGTCCCTTCTTTCAGTGAGCAGGCCAGGGATATCAGACGCACCACAGGAGGTGGAGCCAGCATTGTGGAGGGAAGGCACTGTCCTATTCAGGGCCCAGGTGCGACCCCTCCCACCCATCTACAGGTCGATCTGGCTATTCAGCCCTGCGCTGACTCACCCTGTCTCCTGGCATCCCCCAGCCCCTGTCACTCACACTCCAGACAAGGAATACACAACCTCGCAGAGGCAGGCTTGGATGGTTAGACAAGAAAATACCCACTTTCTAAAAGTGGTATTTTCAAACACAGAATGTTAAAACCAACTTCACTAAAAGCTGCATTTTATCATTCTGAGTCCAGGCATACTAAACTCGAATTTCTACCATGTTCCCGGGGTCAGTTAGGATTATAAGCTGTAATAATCGGAACTGCCCGTTCTGGCCTAGGGGGAACAGGTAGCCTTGCAATAGTGAAAAACGAACTAGGCTGTAATTCACTATCAGGACATGCCGCACACACCCGGGCATGTCCTACCTTTCGCATACACCGCACCCTGCCCACAGGGGTACCTTGGGCCTACCTTAGGGGTGACTAACATGTAGCAAAGGGAAGGTTTAGGGACTTGCAAGTGTGTGCACTTGCCAAGTCGACATGGCAGCCCCAGGCTGCGCACAGGCTCTGCGATGGCAGGCCCGAGTTACACTTTACGGGCTGTTTGCGTGGGTGGCACAATGCAGTGCTGCAGCCCACCAACAGCATTTGGTCTATAGGCCCTGGCACTCGCAGTGCACTTTACAAGGGACTGACACATAAACCAAATAGGCCAATCATGGAAACACCAATCCATAACACATTTTATACAGGAGCACTTGCACTTTCCCACTGGACCGCAGTGAGAAAAGTGCGCAGAATCATCACACCAGCAAAAACAGAGTCAAAACCGGGAGGTCAGAAAGCAAAAAGTCAGGGGAAACACGCCAAAAGATGCCAAGAAAACACATGTCCCCTCCAGCTGAAAGTAGGGAGAACTACCCAACCCCATTGGAGTTCTCCTCACTAAGGCGGAAGAACCTGGACAGACCATCTGCGTTGGCGTGTTCTGTACCAGGACGGTGCTCCACCGTAAAGTCCAATCCCTGTAAGGAGATGGACCACCTCAGCAGTTTTGGATTCTCACCCCTCATTTGCATCAACCATCTGAGGGGCCTGTGGTCTGTCTGAACCCGGAAGTGAGTCCCAAACAGGTATGGTCTCAACTTCTTCAGTGCCCAGACCACAGCAAAAGCTTCCCTTTCTATGGCACTCCACCTCTGTTCCCTGGGAAGTAGTCTCCTGCTAAGGAAGACTACAGGCTGATCCAAGCCCTCTTCGTTCAGTTGTGAGAGCACCGCTCCCACACCATGCTCTGAAGCGTCAGTCTGCACGACAAATTCTTTGGAGAAGTCAGGTGCCTTGAGCACGGGCGCCGTGCACATGGCTGCCTTCAGGGCATCAAAAGCTTTCTGGCAGGACTCAGTCCAGATCACTTTCCTGGGCTGCCTCTTAGAGGTCAGCTCTGTTAAGGGGGCAACAATGGTGCCATAGCCCTTAACAAATCTCCTATAGTAACCGGTGAGACCTAAGAAGGCCCTCACCTCTGTCTGGGTCTTGGGGGTTCCCAAGCCAGAATGGTGTCAATCTTGGGTTGTAGGGCGCCACCTGGCCGCTTCCTACCTGGTGTCCCAAGTACACCACAGAACCCTGCCCGATCTGGCACTTACTGGCCTTGATCATGAGGCCTGCACCTTGCAGAGCCCTCAACACTTTCTCAAGGTGCTGTAAATGTTCTTCCCAGCTGGAACTGAACACAGCAATGTCATCCAGGTAGGCGGCACTGAAATCCTCCAGCCCGGCCAACACCTGATTGACCAACCTCTGAAAGGTGGCAGGGGCATTCTTCAACCCAAAGGGCATCACCCGGAATTGGTAATGACCTTCTGGGGTTGAGAACGCTGATCTCTCCTTGGCCCCATCGGTTAAGGCAATCTGCCAGTACCCAGACGTTAAATCAAACGTGCTGAGGAACCGGGCAGCTCCCAACCGATCAATGAGCTCATCAGCTCTGGGGATGGGGTGCGCGTCAGTCCTGGTGACGGCATTGAGCCCACGGTAGTCCACACAAAACCGGAGTTCTGGAGTGGCCCCGGGCGCCGCAGCCTTTGGGACCAAGACCACTGGGCTGGCCCAAGGACTGTGGGAGGGCTCAATCACCCCTAACGCCAACATCTTAGAGACCTCCTCCTTGATGCGGGCTCTGACCCGGTCAGTCAACCTGTAAATTTTGTGCTTCACAGGATGGCTGTCACCGGTGTCCACGTCATGGGTACACCAGTGAGTAACACCAGGGGTCAGAGAGAACAGCGGGGCGAACTGTCCCAACAACTGGCGACAGTCCCCCTGCTGCTCCTGAGTCAGAGTAGGGGAGAGGATCACCCCCTCTACTGACCCATCATGCTCCTTGGCAGACAGGAGGTCAGGGAGAGGCTCGCTCTCCTCTTCCACCCCATCATCTGTCGCCAAGAGCATACTCACTTCGGACCTCTCGAAGTGGGGCTTGAGGCGGTTCACGTGAAGGACCCTCAAAGGGTTCCTTGGAGCCTGCAAATCCACCAGGTAGGTGACGTCACTTTTGCGCTCCTTTACCTCATATGGCCCAGTCCACTTGTCCTGCAAGGCACAAGGTGCTACCGGGGCCATGACCCACACTTTCTGCCCAGGTTGAAATTCGACCAGAGTGGCATTCTGTTCATACCATCTCTTCATTTCTTCCTGGCTTGCTTCTAGGTTCGCCTGAGCGAGTTTCCTGAAGCGGCCAGTTTGGTTTCTAAAGGCCAGCATGTAGCTAAATACATCCTGGGGAGTTTTCCTGGGAGCTGCCTCCCAGCCTTCCTTTACCAAACTCAGAGGTCCTCTGACAGGGTGGCCATACAGGAGCTCAAAGGGGCTGTACCCAAGTAACTTCTGAGGCACCTCCCTGTATGCAAAGAGTAGGCATGGCAAGAGGACGTCCCACTTACGCCTCATGGGTTCTGTTAGACCCTTGATCATGCCTTTCAAGGTCTGGTTGAATCTCTCCACCAGACCGTTTCCTTGTGGGTGGTAAGGAGTGGTGAACTTGTAGGTTACACCACACTCCTTCCACAGGGATGTCATATACTTCGATATGAAATTGGTCCCCCTATCAGAAACCACCTCTCTGGGGAATCCCACATGGGAAAAGATCCCCATTAACGCCCGGCCCACCACTGGCGCCGTCGTTGTCCTGAGAGGGATTGCCTCCGGGTACCGGGTGGCATGGTCCACCAAGACCAGGATGTACCTGTTGCCCATGGCTGTCTTGAGATCCAGTGGCCCCACAATATCCATCCCTACCCTTTCAAAGGGTGTTCCAACAACAGGAAAAGGTTGGAGAGGAGCTTTGACCTTCCTCCCACTCTTACCACTTGCCTGGCAAGTTTGGCAAGACCTACAGTGCGCATCTGACTGCCTTCGCATTTGGGGCCAAAAGAAGTGGGTGACAAGCCTGTCAAAGGTCTTGTCCTGCCCCAAATGTCCTGCCAAAGGCACGTCATGAGCCAGACCCAGTAGGAAGGTCCTGAAGCGCTGGGGTACCACCAGCACACGGGCTGACCCAGGCTCAGCAACCTTAGGCTCACTGTATAGGAGACCACTCTCCCAGTAGATCAGATGTGACCCGGACTGATTACCAGCTGCCTGGTCTGCAGCCTGCCGCCGCAGACCCTCCAGAGTAGGGCACTCGTTCTGCTCCCTGCAGAACTCCTCCCTGGTGGGACCCCCTTCTTGCTGCCAATGGGTCAGCTCAGAGATGTCTCCCAGTTCGGCTACCTGCTCCCCTGTAGGCACCGGGGCGTCCCCTCGAGGTCCGCCTCCTCCCGGTCCGTGGGAACTTCGGGGCCGGTTTCCCGCGCCCCTGCCCTTTCTCTTGGCAGGGACTTGGGCCACTGTTTCAGGCTCCAAGTCCTCTTGATCACCCTTTCTGGCCGCCATTGACCGAGTAGACACGCATGCCCACTCTGGCAACCCAAGCATCTCCAAGTGAGACCTGAGCTCAACCTCCTTCCATGAGGACTGCTCCAGGTCGTTTCCTAGCAGACAATCTACAGGCATGGTAGGGCTCACAACCACCCTCAAGGGACCTGAGACCCCCCCCATTCAAAGGGAACCTGCACCACCATACATTGGCGCTCTGAGTTGTCGACAGCAACTACTTGGTGGAATGCTCCTGGGACTACCTGCTTCTCAGACACCAGGTGACACCGGACTGAGGTCACACTGGCTCCAGTATCTCTGAGAGCCTCTACCCTGTTCCCATTAATGGTCACCCAGGTGCTATATTTCTTTGTGTTAGGGGGCACCTGGTTTCCTGGGACCATCTCACTGTCCCCTAGTGAGACAAGGGTCATTTCTGCGGGATCCCCACCCTCCTGTGGGCACCCCTCCTCCCCAAGCGCTACACTAGCCAACACTTTGGATTGTCCACCGGTGGGTGGCTGTGTCCCCTTCGGGCACTTGGGGTCCCCCTTAAAGTGACCTACCTGGTCACATGCATAACACTTGCGGGGCCGGTCTCAACAGGCTTCCCTGTAGAGACCCCTTTCTTCTTATCACTGGGGGGCTGGGAACCTTTACCCTGGGTACTAGTTTGGGGCCCTTTAGAGAACTCCTGTGCTTTACCCTTGTCCCCCCCACCTTTCTGCTGGGGACCCTGCACACCTTTGGCTGAGTCTCCCCAAACGCTTTCTTGTGGACCCTGGTACTCACCCAGCGGTCCGCTTCCATAGCAAGCTTCCTGGGGTCAGTTAGCTTACTATCCACTAGGTGCTGGCGCAGATCTGCAAAACATAGACTAGACAAGTGCTCCCATGCAATCAAGTTGTAGAGCCCCTGAAAATCTGTTACACTACTGCCCTTCACCCAACCATCCAGCGACCTGCAGAACACATCCACACATTCCAACCAAGTGTTGGCATCAGACTTCTTACTGGACCTGAACTGATCCCTGTACTTTTCAGGAGTAAGACCATACTTCGTGAGAAGGGCATCCTTCATGTCAGCATAGGTGAGGTGATACCCCTTACCCAAAGCTATCAGAGCATCCCTTGCTTCTTCCGGGAAAAGTGGCAACAATCCTGCTCCCCAATTCTCCTCAGGGACCCCATTCATGTGTATGGCTGCCTCATAACCCTGAAACCACCTTTGTATGTCATCCCCCTTCTTGAACTCCTTGCCTACGTTCTTGGGAATGTGCACAATCCTGTCTGCTTTTCTGGACGAATTGCTGCCACCATCTGAGCCTGACTTACTCCTAAGTTCTAGCTCCTTCAGTTCTCTCTCATGCTCTAAGAGCATCTTCCTCTCCTCTATGGCCAATCTCTTCTCCTCCCGCTCACTCTCCAGCCTGAGCTTCTGCAGCTCAAACTGCCTTGCCTCCCGCCTGTCCTCCAGCTCCTCTGGGGACAGACTGCTGCTGCCTGACCTGGCGGGTTCCCCCTACCCAAAAGCACATCCACCCTGGAAATAGGCTCCTCCACCTCCTCACTGAGATCACCAGGCTGCCCATTGGCATGTCTGGCTGCTACCCAGGCCCTCAGCGCCTTCTGTAGCTCCTCCTTCCTTGTGAGGCCTTTAATTTGGACTTTCAAGTTTTTACAAATCGCTCGTAACTCCTTTACGGCGTAGGATTCCAACCTGTCCTCCTCAAAGATAACTTCCAGAGATGCAACGGATGATGCAATTGATTCAGGCATGACAAAAGTCGTGAGTTGAAAACTGGCAAGATCAAAAATAGGCCAAAAGAAAAAGAACCAGTATGTGGTACGTAATGGTCTGCGATATGGTAGTAGTGCACACCAATCACTGTAAGTCAAGTGCAAACACAAGTCCTATCCTCACCGCTGACAACCAATGTTAGAAATGGGATCTCTAGTTGGCAAGGGCTTGCACCTTTGTCCAAGTAGGGACCCTTCTTCCTAGTCAGGGTAAGGGTTGTTACACTCGTGAAGTAACCCCTGCTCACCCTCGTGGTAGCTTGGCACGAGCAGTCAGGCTTAATTCAGAGGCAGTGTGTAAAGCATTTGCACATAACCAACAGTAATACAGTGTAAGCACTACAAACGGACACCACACCAGTTTAGAAAAATAACCAATATTTTATATACTCAAGACAAGACCAATTACGACAAAAATCCACAATACTGTACTTTACGAATGAATACTTGATACGTTAACTTCTTCTTTGCAGGAATAGCACAAAAGCAAAGTTCGTACGAGTCGGTAGCTCCGTCCGAGCCTACCGTGATGCTGAAAACCACAGAGTCTAACAGTTCCAGCCGACCGCGTCGATACGGGCCAGCAGAGTCGTGAACAGACTCGGTCACAGTACCTTTTCTCGTTGTGGCTGGTACGGAGGGTACGAGCCGGTCGGCGTTCGTCGCGGTTGCGGTGCAAGACGGAGCGATGCAAGGTGCGGTGTCCCTCGATGCGGTGCAGGCAGCGGCTCGATGAGCGTCGTGCAGACGGAGTCGGTGAGTCCAAGGCGTGCGATGCAGGGCGAGACGATGCTCGATGCGGTGCTGACAGGTTGCGATGCAGGCGACCTAGCCGGAGTGCGGGAGCTGGCGTCGGACAGCGGTGCGAGTCGGAGCGGTGCGGTCGCAGACGTGCGAGCGGTGCCCCAAATGCGGTGCGGTCTCGACTCTTGAGCCAGTTGCAGCGACAGTGTCGGTCTGGTCCGGCTGGCCCAGTGAAGCGATGCGATGCGAACTGCGGTGCCCACAGGTCACGGTGCAAGCAGCGGCTCGATGTTGGCGGCGTCGGACGTCGCCCACAGTGAGACCAGGGTTGCGATGCGAAGCGGGGCGATGCGGTCTGCGGTGCAAACAGGTCACCGGCCAGGGATGGATTCGGTTGACGGAGTCGGTTGCAGTTCCCTTCCTCTGTGGCGACTGAAACAGCGTTCCAGAAGCGGTACCCAGAGGCTTGTGAAGTCTTTGTAGTCCCTGAGACTTCTTAACAGGAGGCCAGCTCGGTTCCTGGCCCTTGGAGATACTCAGCACAAGTTTGTAGAAAGTTCAGTCCAGTCCTTTCACTGCCCAAGACAGAAGCAGCAACTGCAGGCCAACCCAACAAAGCAACAACACAGCAAAGGGGCAGTACTCCTCCTGGCAGTTCTCCCAGCTCTTCGTCTTGGCAGGTTTCTTGATTCCAGCGAGATCTAAATTCATGGGGTCAGGGCCCCAATATTTATATCCCAAATTCCTTTGTTCTCTGAAGGCAGAGAGGCCTTTGCCTAGTCCAAACCAGTTCTGGAGCACTTTGTTGACCAGTCTCCGTCCCTTCTTTCAGTGAGCAGGCCAGGGATATCAGACGCACCACAGGAGGTGGAGCCAGCATTGTGGAGGGAAGGCACTGTCCTATTCAGGGCCCAGGTGCGACCCCTCCCACCCATCTACAGGTCGATCTGGCTATTCAGCCCTGCGCTGACTCACCCTGTCTCCTGGCATCCCCCAGCCCCTGTCACTCACACTCCAGACAAGGAATACACAACCTCGCAGAGGCAGGCTTGGATGGTTAGACAAGAAAATACCCACTTTCTAAAAGTGGTATTTTCAAACACAGAATGTTAAAACCAACTTCACTAAAAGCTGCATTTTATCATTCTGAGTCCAGGCATACTAAACTCGAATTTCTACCATGTTCCCGGGGTCAGTTAGGATTATAAGCTGTAATAATCGGAACTGCCCGTTCTGGCCTAGGGGGAACAGGTAGCCTTGCAATAGTGAAAAACGAACTAGGCTGTAATTCACTATCAGGACATGCCGCACACACCCGGGCATGTCCTACCTTTCGCATACACCGCACCCTGCCCACAGGGGTACCTTGGGCCTACCTTAGGGGTGACTAACATGTAGCAAAGGGAAGGTTTAGGGACTTGCAAGTGTGTGCACTTGCCAAGTCGACATGGCAGCCCCAGGCTGCGCACAGGCTCTGCGATGGCAGGCCCGAGTTACACTTTACGGGCTGTTTGCGTGGGTGGCACAATGCAGTGCTGCAGCCCACCAACAGCATTTGGTCTATAGGCCCTGGCACTCGCAGTGCACTTTACAAGGGACTGACACATAAACCAAATAGGCCAATCATGGAAACACCAATCCATAACACATTTTATACAGGAGCACTTGCACTTTCCCACTGGACCGCAGTGAGAAAAGTGCGCAGAATCATCACACCAGCAAAAACAGAGTCAAAACCGGGAGGTCAGAAAGCAAAAAGTCAGGGGAAACACGCCAAAAGATGCCAAGTCTAACAGTCCCGAGCAGTCTTGTTCTCTGCGTCGATCGAGCAGCGTGACTAGAGCTGCTGCGATCGTCTTTGCCATCAGCCCGGACCGGCATCCCCAGTGGAGCTGTGCCGCCGGCCCGAGTCTGCCTTTGCCAAGGAGGGACCTCGAACCATCCCCGTCGGGGGGGGGCCTGAGTTTCACTGCCCCAAGATCAACGAAGTCGCACCGGAGGCCCAAGTCGTGAGGAGAGGAGAGTGAGATCGCACCCCCCAGGTAACGCTCAGCGAGCGTGCGTGTGTCGCCGCCTGGGGCGGGGTGCGGGCTCCGAGAGAAACGCTCTCGGCCTTTCCCATCTTTGCAGCGCGAGCCTCCGCTCAAGTCTGTATCGCGGCCCGTACTTGCCGAGGAGTGGCAGTACCGGGGCCGGGGTGTGGAGATGCACTTTGTTTTCCATCATAACAGTGTTGGGGGCTTGTTTTGGCAGTAGCTGACCGCGAGTCAGTAAGAGTGGCATAGAGACTGTCCAGAGCACCGCGATCGGTGCTGAAGTGCCCTATTTTTGCATTACGAACTGCCTGATTGTTGCATTACGAAGTGCCCTATTTTTGCATTACGAACTGCCTGATTGTTGCATTACGAAGTGCCTTATTTTTTGCATTACGAACTACCTGATTGTTGCATTACGAATTGCATTATTTTCGCATTACGAACTGCCTGATTGGTGCATTACGAATTGCCTGATTCTTGCATTACGAACTGCATAGCATTGCATTAGAACTGCATTAGATCATTGAGAATTGCTCATTAATACTGCAAGAACCTACCAGTGCTTGCTTGCCTAATAACCGGCAAGGTGAAATATTACAAATACGCATATGTTGGATTTTTATCGTGTGGTCTCATCGTATATCTTTTTTCTTATAAACATATAATTGTTTTTTTATGAAACTCGTGTGGAGTCCATTTGTGGTGTTATCACTGTGTCACTGAGAGCATGGTTGCAAATACTTTACACATTTGCCTTGGAGATAAGCCTGGCTGCTCGTGCCAAGCTACCGAGGGGGTGAGCGGGGGCTATCTGAGAAGGTGTCCTTCCTTTCCCTGACTTAGAAGCAAGGGTCCCTATTTGGCCTAAGGTACCTACCTGAGCCAACTAGAGACCCCCAGTTCTAACAGACTTTATAGATATTTATTTGAGTCTGATTATTCAGGCCCAAGGTATTATCTATATTGAGCCTTCATGCCAGCCCATCTCCGATACTTGCATGCAAAAATTGCCTCTTGAATGCCTAAGATTTCTTCTTCCATCTTCTACATGTGACATCCCTCTTTCTACTGCTTGAGTACTATGAAGTCCTAATGATGTAAAGATTCTGTGGTTCTTCAGATTAGGTCTCGCTATTCCACAGTATACCATAGGAGAGGGGCCAAGAAGTAGGATTTCTGATAAACTTATCATTAAACCCTATAATGACAGGTTGGTCGGAATCTACCATTGAATAGATGCCAATTTGAGAAAGAGAATAATGCATACTACTGTGAATTTAAAACGTTGATGAAGCAAAAATCAGAAAGGTCAGAAGGGACCTCAAACCACGACACACGTCGCCGACCCGATACCCGCAGGCCTCATGAAAGACATCAGTTACCTCCTTGCACCTCTCTGGACAGATACTGTATATACCTCCATGGCACAAGGCATAGTATTGGACTGTCTCAAGAAAGGACAAGTGACAACACTCCTAAACAAGCATTTGCAATGCAATAGGTCTCGCATTTACGCGAGACCTATTGCATTGCAAATGGTAGCCATCACGGACATTGGGAGGGAGGGCGGGTGGGGGGAGAAGGCACAGACAACAGTAGGGCGGGCGGGGGACGAGAAGGCACAGACAACGGGAGGGTGGGCAGGGAGAAAGCACGGACAAAGGGAAGGCGGGCGGAGGGAGAAGGCACGGACAACGGGAGGGAGGGCGGGGAGGGGAAAAGATGGCACGGCAATGGGAGGGAGGGGGGAGTAAAGAAGGCACCAAAGCATGTCGTGCCTGCAGTAGATGAACCTCATTAAAGAAAATAGTGCTCTAGTGCTCACAGTCTAAATAACACGTACCATGTAACAATCGAAGTAAAGGGGCCAGTCGCCATGGGAGGTGACAAATGTAGAGGAGGCGGTACTAAGGAGGGACTAACAAGCCTAATAACGAATGAGAAGCCAGCATTTACGAAAGACAATGATGCAAGCCAATGACAAATATGAGCCGAGAGTGGGTGCGGCTTCTATTCCCTACTCCTCTACAATAAGTCTCGCAGAGCAGCGCATGCGCCCTGGCTCTAGGCTCGACCTAAAAATACTACACTGAACCAACTGACCTAAACATCTTCCATCCAGTGACAACCCCTTCCAGGTGAAAGTTATGGAAAAAGGCATACTCAGCCATCTCTGACAACACATTGAAGAATACAACACACTCAATAACTTCCATTCTGGACTCAGATCAGGCGTCAGCACAGAAACACCCATAACACTTATCATAGATGACACATTTAAAATCTTAGACCAAAATAACTCCTACTTCTGATTCTCCTGGACTTATCTTTGGCCTTCAATGCAGTCAATCACTCTACACTCACGGAGACACTGAAAAACAGAATGGGTCTGGCTGTCAAAGTGCTCCACTGATTCTCCTCAGACCTGAATAATCAGTCACAGAATTCAAACTAGAGAACTTTTGATCAAAAATATATCCTTATTTAGACTCAAGGATTCCGCCTTCCCCCACTCTTCAACATATACACGGAACCACTGACTGAAATCCCTTAATACTCCAAGCTTGCATATCTCATGTACGCGGGCGACACGCAACAGTACCTGCAAATCTCCTTCCTTAAAGACATTATATGCTTCAACAACACTCTGGCCATGATCCAAATATGGATTAACAAGAACGACCACAAAAAAAACACCATGAAGACAGAATTCCTCCTCTATCCCCTCCAAGACTCCTGAACCACTTGGATACACTCACACCCAAACCAATAGTCATGGACTCCCCCAAGTGCTCAAGCATTACTCTAGACAAAAACTTCTACATGGAAGCCCACACCAAAGTATCCACAAGAAGTGCTTGCTTCCAGCTGAGTGTACTCAAGATGTTAAAACCATTTGTTCCACCACTAGGCTTCAAGAACATAGTCCACGTTCTATTTTACGTTTTTTACCGTTTATTTAGCAGTTGATCTTGGCTGTCAAGAGTGATTTTTTATTTTATTTATCTGAACTTGTTATTCCAGGTTAAGATAAGATTTGTAAGTATCACGATTGTAGAGGGGAAGCTAGCTTACTCTGGAATACAGAGTAGTATTTAATGATCTATTCTATTGCTCATTATATTTCAGGAAATTGAAACAGTGGGGATGCTGAGATGAAACTCTGAGCCTTGGCTGATATTTTTTCTATTATTAACTCATGTTGAAATGTGTAAGTGATATAGGCAATTATTACATTTAATCCCTTCCTTAAAGGCAATAGTTGCATTCAACTATTAATTTGAAGGATTATATCCAACTGTTACAGTTAGGGATTACATTCAAGGATATTATGTGACTATTACATTTAATATTTCCCTTCTATGTATTGTCTGAATCCTTCTACTGCAAACTGCTCGACAACTTTATGTTGTTTCGTTTTCAGGAGTTGAATACAATAAAATATGTTATCATAAAATGCAGAGTAATGAGACTGTATCATGGTTTTTGTATACCACAGATGGAACTGAATCAGAAGAAGTATGTTCATTTTCATAAAAAGTTATTTTTTTTTAATAAAAAAGAGAATCAGCAATAGGTGCTGATGTAGGAATTAGCTAACTTTTAAGACTCAGAGGGGGATATTCTCAAGAACGCGCGATAATCATTGCCAAAATAGGTTAACGCAAGTTTCCATATCGCTGTCTATCGCAGGAAAAGAACTCCGTGTAAACGTGGCATTCTCAACACGGCGGTAACATGCGATAGTACCCCGATAACGCGGCAAATGTCCGCGATAACACTACCGGGACGGCGATAAAAATCTCAACCCGAACGTGAAAAAAGTTGCGATGTGCCCAACCGCGATAAAAAATCCAGCGATAAGCAGCGCCAGGCCTGCAAGTCCCACAAGTCAGGCTGCAAAAAGCACAATAAAAGCGGCAACACAAAACACAAACAAAACACAAACAACTGCGAAGCACCATGGAGGTAGCCGGAGCAAGCACAGAGGACAACCAGAACCCCACAAGCCCCACGGAGGACCAGCCTGGGACCTCGGGGTCAGGGAAGGGCAAGGAGAAGGAGAAGAAGAAGAGGAAGACGTGGTTCAGTCCGCAGGAAAACAGGATCCTGATCACGGAGGTGATAGAACACCATCAACCACTGTTCGTCACCTCCACTGTGTCATTGGCAACAAAAAATGGAATATGGCAGTCCATCTTGGACAAGGCGAATGGAGTCGGTGTGCTGAGGAGGACAATGGACGAGGTCAACAGGCGCTGGAATGATGTGAAGCGCAAGACCAAGCAGAAACTCGCAGACAACTAGAAGGCAGCAATGCAGACTGGAGGTGGGAGTCCAGCGCCACAGGAGGAGCTGGATGAGATGGAGGAAATGGTGACCACAGTCATCAGTGTGGAGATGGTGGCAGGAGTTGGGGTCCGGACACTGCTCAACATGACCCGACACAACAGCAACAGGGTGAGTAACCACCAGGGACTGGGGGGACGGGGGGAGATGGGCACAATGGCACACATGCACAATTAAATAGAGCACATCTGCGGACAAACCATGGCCAAGAGTCACAACACCAACCAAGAGCCCAATTTACCCAAGTCTGCAACATCACAGCACTGCATAAGCACAGAAATGAAAGCCACACTGCCTGAAAGGGATAAGCGCCAGCCAAATCAGAGCTGAAGGGGCAACTCACCTACAATGCAGCACACACACATAAGATCCAGAGCACCGCAACATTTACAACAATGTTGAACAAACAGCAACACCAGCACAACAGAACAGAGGATACAACTGCTACCGCTTGTGTGTGGAAAATGGCCATTCGCATGTGGCATAGCAGGAAACTGTTAGATGATAATGTACTAGTACAACCCCACATCCCTGATGGTGTAGTAATGCATGTATGGCCGTGACCCAGATAGGCAGTGAGACACACATTGTCACACAAATCAACACTCATCACAGTTGAATACAAGTGAAGGTGCGTAGACTTTATTAGCATATGCGTGTCAGTACGGGCAAGATAAGTGCCACAACATGCAGACCAATGCAGCAGTATGTCAGAACGTGGAACGTTGCCAAGCGCCGCTGTCCACTCCGGGGGAGTGCTGCACCATTCACAGGTATGTGTTTACCCGCGTTGTTGTCCGCTCATGTATTCGGAGTCCAGGCGAATGCAGCCATGTCCACTGTCGTCGTGGGAGATGTGACCAGAACCCCAAGTTCCAACAAGGTCTCGGGACATGTGCAATGTGTTCCAAACTGTTGTGTCTGCAGGTACGTAGTTACACGTCCATGAAAGCTAGTGCAGCTTCGTAGGCAATCATTTCCAACATGAGGTCGTTGTCAACTTCATCGAACAGGACGGCGAGGCTAACCATTAGCAAGTCCGGACAGATGTGCTGCGTCCACCCCCTTTCACCAATTAGCACTACAGCCCAATAGGGGAGTGGCTCAATTTGGTCACTGCACACGAGGAGTTCTGCAATCTCCCAGGTCCAGCTGCCAGCATGTATGCCAAGTATCCAGGCATCCCATAGACGGGTGTCACGGTGACACTCATGGTCGTGGGCCAACAGGGGGCGCACACACATGTCGAAATCCAGTTCGGCTACCGTCCTGTTGGATAGGCAGACATCCATGGATCACTCGAATATGCACGAGCGACAATGCAACACAGGCTGCATGCAGGTGACGTTAGCAAGGCGGAAGCTTAGCCGGTAACTGATCCGCAGCACTACCAATGGCAGTGCCCCAGTAAATGCAGCATACGTGCACGGTACAGTTCCATGTGACAGGGGTTCTGCATGTGTCCGGGATGTTCTGCCTTTGCGTTACTGGCCCTGGTTGAAGCGGCACTGTTCTGACCTGCGCCAGTTCTGTGGATGAAATGCCACAGCTCGGATCAATGAGTTGTTGAAGTGTGCAACGGTTGTACGCCTGGGATGGTGTGGGAGTAAGTGTGAAGGCCATTCCATGCAAGATAACTTCGAGCAAGGACTTCTGTGTGTGGGGTGTGCATACGTTGGTCTTTCGTCGGGCTGTGCGCAGTGTGGGAGTCGTCATCAGCTGCTATAGTATCTGTCAGGGGGTGCCGGGCACATGCAATTCCGAGGTCGGAGGTGCAGATGTGCTTCCGCCTGATAGTTCAGACAAAGGAGCTTTCATCCCTAATGTTAGTTTCTCATCTGCTTGCATTCAGGAAATGTGAAGTGGCTTGTTGGGGGTGGGGTGGGATGTGTGCGACTTTGGGATTCATGTTTGACATGTCTTGCATGTGGCAAATGAGCGGCATCACTGTGTGTTACGTTGCCTCACAGCTGCTCCTCCCTCCCCCTGAGCCTATTTACTTGTGTGCGCTGCGCGGTTGCATCACTTGCACTCCTACGGCACACCATTGTCATGCCTGTCTGCGCATGTCCACAAGCCTGACAACGACACTGTGATGTTGGCCGTTGGAGGTGGGCGACCACGTGAGTGTAGGCCTGTGGGAAGGATAGGGCGGACACAGGTGTAGAGTTCACGCCTGGCTGAACTCGCGCTGCGATTAAGGCTAGGCATTTGGCTCATGCTGCGGCAATACAGATACACACAACACTTGGCATGTATGAGCCAAGACCCCGAGCGGTCTTGCGCGCCTTCATTTCCCTGTTCGTGTGAGCCCGCCCTCCGGGTGCATGCTACATTGCAACATTGTCGATTGCGGACTGGGTGGCGCCGACACTACAACAGTGACACACTCATTAGTTACTTCCTTGTCCAGGCCAGAACTGAACCACACCCAGAGTGGCATCCTGGGGCTTAGGTATTGGGTCAGACCAGACAAACTATAAAATGGGCTCCACTGGGAAAAAACATATATCAATTTAACAGAACACATGCTGTTGATGCCTGTTTAGACCTTAGCGCAGAACAGAACTCAAAACTGTAAAGGTCCAAACTGATAAGAGACATGGGAAAACTCAGGCAGAAGAAAAACTTAAAAATATTAAAAGACAAATGCACTCAGGGGCCTTGTTAACTTCCATAGGAAGCAGTTAAATGTTCACAAAATGTTCAATCACAAAATAGTCTGTTGTTTTTGCACAAGGTCTCGGGACATGTGCAAGGTATTTGTGATTCTACGATTATTTTTCACTGTGACTGATGTAATAATTTATTGTAGCACAAATTGTCCAATTGAAGAAGATTCCAGAAACCCCTGCCTCATTAATATTTAAAAGATAGGAGTCATGTAATAACTTACTGTAAATGGCTGAAAAAACACAGGGATGTTCACCTTTAAGGGGCAGCAAACAGTCATTTTCACTTATTGATTTCTGACACTAAGGGCCCGATTCACAAAGGTACACTGAGACGAAAGTCTAACTTTACGACTTTTGGGATTCACAAAGGGCATTTACGAGTAGTAAAGTTAGACCTTTGTCTCAGTTTAACTTAAGTTTTTGTCTTAAGTTTAACTGAGACCGTCTAGTCTCAGCTAAACTTAAGACCACAAATTAAGTTCAACTGAGAAAAAAAGGTCTAACTTTACTACACGTAAATGCCCTTTGTGAATACCGAAAGTCGTAAAGTTAGAATTTCGTCTCAGTTTACCTTTGTGAATCGGGCCATCGGTTTTGAAAGTAGCTCCTGTCTTTCTATCTATCTATCTATCTATCTATCTATCTATCTATCTATCTATCTATCTATCTATCTATCTATCTGTCTCTATATCTATATCCATATCTATATATATCTGTTTTTTTCATAACTTTGGCGCTGTTTGACGAATCTTCACGACATTTTCAATACTTTTGCAACAGTCGATTGAGCTGCTGTGTTGAAAACTTCGGGGTGATCCATCAAGCGACGGCTGAGAAAAAAGGGGGTCCCAAAATGCATTTTCCCATAGGGATTTTGAACATGACTACAGCCCGAACCGCTGAATGGAATGACACCAAATTTGCAGAAAGCTAGAATTTGGTCCACAAAGTGTGCTTTTTGTGATTTGTTGTAAATATGTTCAGTAGTTTTAGAGATATTTTGAGTTTAAAAAATATAGGTATTTAGGGACATGGATCCTTGAGTGGATTTGTGGATCCTTCTGAAATTTGATAGACTGCCAAGACTTCAAACAGGAAGTGTTGGTAGCCATCTTGGGACTTGGCTTGAAGCCGAGTACAACAGAAATTTAAAAAAATAAAGAAAAGCAGCAGGGTAGGGACACCCTAACCCCCAGATATGGTGGGGGTCGCACAGGGACCCAGCAGGGGGTTTAAAGCATTTTTGTATTCAATTTTACTGCAAATTTGTGGATGGACCTGCGGCAAAAATGTAAAAAGTAGGCTTACGGCCTCCCACATGTCCCTAATAGGAAGCCCTCTGGTGGGCCAAAACCCTGGTGACAGTGTGTTTATGCGGGGGGTGCCCAAGCAGCACCCCGAGTCATGAGGACAGCCACCTCCCTGGGGCAAACAATATTAAAATGATGAGGGGCCCGCACGGCCCCCCTGCAGCCCCGGGGACCTCACCAGGGCAATAAATTGTAGAAATAAAAGGGGGGTCCACGTGGTCCCCTGCAGCCCCTGGGACTGCCTCCACCCTGTGGCAATGAATTATAGAAGTGCAGGGGCCTTCACAGCCTCGAGCTGCCCCGGGGACCACCACCTCCCCGGGGCAATTAACTTATAGAAATGCAGGAGGCCTGCGCGACCCCCCCCACAGCCCTGGGGACCGCCACCTCCCCAGGGCTCCAGTAGTATAATAGAAGGGATCCGTTGTGGAACCTTGGCTGTGGGGACCACCTCTTCCCCAGGGCTAAATTAAATATTGAACTGGGAAAAAACCATAGAAATTCACTGAAACAACCAAAGGTTACAGGGTCATGGATGGCCTTGGGGACCGCCAACCCCGCAGAGTCGGCTCCTGCTATGTCCCGGGGTGCTTGCCCCCGGAACATAGCTGTTTGCTATGGCTTGACAGGAGGTTTACCGCTCCCGCCAAGCCATAGCAAACTTTGCTCCACTTTGAGCAAGTGAGAGCATTTTGCTCTCGCTTGCTTAAAGTGGAGCACAATTGCTTTGACGGAGAGGGAGCTCAATGTTCAGCAGCTCCCTCTCTGTCAAAGAAATGCTGGATCCTGCAGGAGGCAGGGTGCCGGCAGGGACTGCAGGAGCCTTGAGGCTTTCCCCACGGTCCCCAACATAGTGGGTGGCCTGGGTGGGACCATACAACTACTCACATGCCCATTCATTCATCCATACACCCACTTACACACCCATTCATGCATCCATACAGTCATTTGTGCCCTGTCACTCACCCATATAGACATTTATGTACCTGCTCAGGCACCCATTCAGCCACTCATGGACTCTCTCATTCACCATTTACAGCCACTGACACACCTGCGCCCTCACCCATACAGTCACTCATTCATTACATTATTAATGTGGGTGGACCCACTGGGCCCGCCCGCAGCCCCAGAGACTGACACCTCGCTGTGCTCATTTCATTAGTATGGGGGGGCTCAGGGCCCACCCTGCCCCGGGGACCGCCACCTCCCCGGGGCACGTGCATATTGAAAAAAAATAAGCGAGGAGGCCTTACGGCCTCCCCTGTAGCCCCGGGGACTGCCACCTCCCCAGGCCTAAAATGAATAAATAATGATGGGTTTATGCTCTGGCCCCCCATGCAGTCCTGGGGACCGCCACCTCCCCGGGGGAATAATACACTAATGAAGGGGGCCCATTGCGAACCCCCGGCCCCGGGGAGCATCACCTCCCCAATGCTATATACAAGATGTGAGGGGGGCGCGAGGCCCCCCTCCAGGAGCCCTACATGGCCCAGGGGACCACCACCCCCAGGGCTGGCTCCAGCAATGTCCCAGGGTGCCCACCTCCTAGACCTTGCAGTTTGCTATGGGATGGTGGGAGCACTGCTCCCACCATCCCATAGCAAACAGTGTGCTCCGCTTTGAGCAAGTGGACGCATTATGCTCTTACTTACTCAAAGCGGAGCACACTGTGCTTTTTACACCCAGGGAGCTGTTGGCTGCTCCCTCGGGGTAAAAAGCAATGCTGGCTCCCCAGGAGGCAGGAGCAAGCCCGGACCGCGGGGGCCTTTAGGCTCCCCCCATGGTCCCCAATGAGATGGCCATGCCCCGGGGGACGGCCCAGGAAAGGGGGGCCACGTGCCCCCCTTCCTTTAATTAATTTTTTTAAACTGAAAGGCCAGGCCCGGGGAATGGGGTCTCCGGGCTCAACTCAGCCCGGGAAGAGGGCTGCGAAGCTCCCCTCCTGTTTTTCAAATAAAAAATAAATAAAAAAGAGTCAGGCCCTGAGGGAAGGGGTCCCCGGGGTCCAAAATGGTTTAGGGAAGGGGGACCACGCAGCCCCACTTTCTATAAAAAAGAAAGAAAAGAAAAGCTGGCAAATCGCAGACGCCCGCCCCCTTCCTCCACTACTCTGCAAACGCGCCTCCAGGTATGTTCCTCATTGGGAGATGAAGTCCTCTTGGCTGCTGAGGGTCCTTAGGGGCCAAGTAGACCTCCTGTTACCTTCAGTTGGCCCCACACAGTGGGATTGCTGAGAGGTGGTCGGAGGCTATGTGCCCTTTCTCCACCACTCTGCAAACCTGCCTCATGGTGCACTGCTGGTGGGGGGATGCGGTCCCCTTGCCTCCTGAGGGCCTCAGGACTAAAATGGACTTCATCCCCAAGCATCAGTGTGCCAGGAGGCGCGTTGGCAGAGTGGTGGTGAAAGGGGGTGTGGCCTCTGATGACCTCTCAGCAATCCAGCTGTGTGGGTCTTACTGGAGGTAACAGGAGGGCTAGTTGGCCCCCAAGAACTCGCAAGACCCAAGAGGACTTCATCCCCCAACTAGTCGTGCACCAGGAGGTGCGTTTGCAGAGTGGTGGAGAAAGGGGGTGTGGCCACCAAAAACCTCTCAGCAAACCCACTGTGTGGGACTTGCTGGAGGTAACAGGAGGGGTAGTTGGCCCCCAAGGATGTCCTTGGGGGCCAACTACCCCTCCTGTTACCTCCAGATTTCACTCATACAAAACCAGTGAAATCAACAGTTATATTTACCTGAGCTAACTATAACTTACGCCCCTCAAAGCACTGTTTATGACCTCACATATTACATCACTCATGACATGGTCGATGACATCACTGATGGCATCTCAAATGACATCACTGATGACATCATCCACAGAAACACTCACACACCTACTCACACCCCCATAAAACCTATTGTATGACCACTCACACACCCATACAACAACTGACATACCCATTCACAGACATATACCAGTACTCACACACCCACTCACTCCTCCATAGAGCCACTCACACACCCACTCACTCACTTGTACAACCACTCACCCAACCATTCACTCACCCATACAGCCACTCATACAACCAGTTACTCACCCATACAGCCAGCCACGTAACCAAAGACTCACCTATAGAGCTACTCACATACCCCTTTATTTACCTACAGAGCCACACACCCACTCACTCACCTAATCAGCCTCTCAACTCAGCCACTCACTCACCCTTAGAAGCGCTCATACACTCACTCATGCAACCACTTACATACCCATTCACACATCCATATAAGCACTCACACATTCTTGTACTCACCCATACAGCCATTCACAAACACTCATCCAATACAGTCACTCACACACAAAGTCAATAAACAAAACACCTACTCAAACAGCCACTCACTCACCCATATAGCCACTTACATACCAAGTCACTTACTCATACAGCCATTCAGACATCCACTCACTCACCCATACAGTCACTACATACCCACTTAGACACTGATAGAGCCACTTAAACCGTCACTCACCCATCCATACATCCACTGGCACACCTTTTTACTCACCAATATAGCCACTCACACAGCATCTTACTCACCCACACAGCTACATACACAACCACTTATACAGCCACTCACATACCCATACACACAAGGATACATACAGTCACACAGCCACTCACATGATATATATTAAAAGTAGTATCAATCACTAGCAGTACACATAGTATACTACTTTAAGGTTTATAATACATATGTTTAACAATCAAACTCTGACAAAATACTTACACTCACTGGATAGTGTCATCAGTGGAGTCATCAGTGATGTCACTGACAATGTCATGAGTGATGTATTATGTGAGGTCATAAGCAGTGCATTGCAGGGGCGTAAGTTAGCTCAGGTAACTATAACTGCCGAATTTCACTGGTTTTGTATGAGTGAAATCTGACACTAACTAAAACATCCATGTAACATTTGGTTTTTTCAGTGAATATATAAAATATTCCTTGTTTTCCAGGGACCCCGCCAAGGCAAAAAAACCAATTTAAAAAAAAAACGATTTGTGACAAAATCGTGAGGATTTTCAAATTCGCAGCAAAAATTTCAATAAAACAAGTACGGTCTACTGTGCTTATTTACACTTTAGTCCCCGGGGTGGGCCAGGTCCCAGGGGCATGCTCTTTTGAGCCCCCAGGACCACCACCCCCCCAGGGCTTTATGTAAATAAAGGAGAGGGGCCATGTGGACCCCCTCCTCCTGCTCATATGAGCCCCGGGGACCACCACCTGCCTGGGGCATTATTTCAAAATTGGAGAGGTGCCGCGGTGACCCTCTCCCATACTTACAGCAGCTCTGGGACCACCACCTCCTCGGGTCTTTAAAACAAAATTGGAGGGGGCTGCATTTTGTATTCGGCACCAGGGACCACCAACTCTCCGGGGCAGGCCTTTGAAAATGAAAGAAGGAGGCAGCATGCCCCCACTCCTGGAGCCACTAATGGCCCTGGGGACCGCCACCCTCCAGGGCTGGCTCCTGCTATCTTCCAAGGTGCCCACCCTCAGGAGATAGCAGTTTGCTCCTGCCAAGTGAGAGAACACTGTAAGTCTGCTCCCATCTGGCGGGAGGAGGAAAACTACTCCAGCCAGCTGGGAGCAGACTTTTCATCTATTTTCCTGCCCGCTGTCAAGTGGACAGGAAAACAGATTAAAGGATTGTTCTCAAATGCAAGGAGCATCATATTTGGCTGCTCCTTGCGTATGGGAGCAATGCCAGCTCCTGCTGGAGGTGGGGGGCCTGCAGGATCCATGAGGGCATTGATGACATCATCCACAGAACCACTCACACACCCACTCACGCCCCATACAGCCTCTCATATACCAACTCACACACCCACACAACCACTCACAAACTCATTCAGACTCATACAACTACTCACACACCCATTCACTCACTGATACAACCCCTCACTCATCCACAGACCCACTCACACAACTACTCACTCACCCATACAGCTACTCACATAACCACTCACTCCCCCATACAGCCACACACTTACCCATACAGCTACTCACACACTCACTTATTTACCCATACAGCCACTCACACACCCTCTCACTCACCGATACAGCCTTTCAACACAGCCACCCATTTACTGATATAACCACTCACACACCAACTCACATACCTGCACAACCACTTACATACCCATTCACACATGCATACAACCACAGACATACCCACTCACTCACCCATACAGCCATTCACATAGACACTCACTCTCTAATATAGCCACTCACACCAACTCACTTAACCAAACACCCACTCAAACAGCCACTCACACAACAACTCACACACCCGTACAACCATTCACCCATCCACCCTTACAATCACTGGCATAGCCATACAACCACTCACACAAGCATACAACCAGAAAACCACTCACAGCCCCATTCATAGACCCATACTGTCACTCACATACCCACTGACAGCCATATACAGCCACTCACATACCCACAGACAGATCCATACAGCCACTCACACACCCACTCACACACCCATACAGCCACATAGACACTCACTCACACACTAATACAGACAGTCACACAGCCAGTCAGATGACATATGTCAGAAATAATATCACTCATTAGTAGTACAGAAAGAAAAGTAATTTAACTTATGCAGTAGCTTAGTATATATCTTTAAGTTTCAGAAACATTTACGAAACACGCTCACTAGATGATGTCATCAGTGATGTTATTTGAGATGTTATTAGTGATATCAGTGATGTCACTGACCATGTCATGAGTGAAGTAATATTTGAGGTCATAAGCAGTGCATTACATCACTCATGACATGTCCAGTGACATCACTGATGACATTACTGATGACATCTCAAATTATGTCACTGATGACATCATCCACAGAAACAGTCATCCACCCACTCATACCCCCATACAACCTCTCATACACTCACTCACACACCCACACAACTACTCACATACCCATTTACAGACCCATACAACTACCAATACACAGCAACTGACTCACTCATATAGCCACTCATACAACCACTCACTCACCCATATAGCCACTCACAGACACTCACCCACCTATACAGCCACTAACAGAGCTACTCACTCACCCATACAGCCACTCACACATATATTCACTCTTTCACAAAACCACTCAAAAACTCATTTCTACATTGAAACAAGCACTAACACGCCAAGTCACTCCCTTATACAGCCACTCATACAGACACTGACTAAACTATACAGCTACTCACATACCCACTCACTTACCCATACATCCACTCAAACAGACACTTACTCACCCATACACCCACTTACATGCCCACTCACGCACCCATACAGCTACTCACACAGCTACTCAGTCACTGATACAGCCACTCACAGAACCACTTACCCACCCATACAGCCACTCGCACACCCACTCACTCACCAATACAGCCAGTTACACAGTCACTCACTTACTCATAGATACTCACACACCCACTTATTCACCCATACAGCCACTTACACACCCACTCGCAGACCCATACCGCCACTTACAGAGCCAATGCGTGCACTGATACAGATAGTCACACAGCCACTCAGATGACATATGTTAGAAACAGTATCCCTCATTAGTAGTACAAAAAGAAGAAGAAATTAACTTATGCAGTAGGTTGGTATGTTTTTCATAACACACTTACTGGATGATGTCATCAGAGATGTCATTTGAGATGTCATCAGTGATGTCACTGACCACGTCATGAGTTATGCAATATGTGAGGTCATAAGCAGTACATTGCGGGGGAATAAGTTATAGTTAGCTGAGGCAACTATAACTGCTGATTTTCCATGGTTTTGTAAGAGGGAAATCTGAGCCTAACTATAACGTCCCTGTAACCTCTGTTTTTCTCAGTGAATTTCTAAGATTTGTTTTAATTCTTTTTCCTAACTATGATGTCCCTCTGGCCTTTGGTTTTATATTGACTTTCTATGTTTTTTAGTGTTATTTCCTAACTATAACATCACTATAATATTTGATTTTTAAGTGAATTTCAAAAAATTGTTTTTTAAATATTCCCTACTGTAACCAGTAACTTTTGACAGCGAGTGTGTGATTGAGGGCATGAGTGCCTCAGTACGTCTGTGAGTGGGAATGAGAGTGTCTGAGTGGGTCTGCCAGTGAGTGTGTGAGTGTCTCAGTGGGTATAAGAGTGGCTGAATAAGTGTCTCTCTGGGTGTGAGTGGCTGTCTGAGTGGGTGCATGAGTGTCTGAGTGGGTGTCTGAGTAAATTTGTGAGTGTCTACATGGGTCTCAGAGTGTCAGAGTAGATTTGGAAGTACCTCTATAACTGTATGAGTCAGTCTGTGAGAGAGTGCTTGAGTGTCTGAGTGGGTCAGTAAGTGGGTGCGTGAGTCTATGAGTGAGTAAGTGAGTGGGTGTGTCAGTCTGTGAGTGGGTCTGTGAGTGAGTACATGAGTCTGTGAGTTAGTCTGTACATGAGTGCTTGAGTCTATGAGTGATTCTGTGAGTGTGTGCATGAGTCTCTTAGTGGGTCTGTGAGGTCATGAGTTTCTGAGTGGGTCTATGAGTGAGTGCTTGAATCAGTGAGTGGGTCTGTGAGTGGGTGCATGAGTGTGTAAGTGGGTTTGTGAGTGGTTGTATGAGTAGCTGTGTGGGTCTGGGAGTAGGTGCATGAGTCTATGAGTGGGTCTGTGAGTGAGTGCATGAGTCTCTGAGTGGGTCTGTGAATGAGTGTATAAGTCTGTGAGTGGGTCTGTGAGTGACTCCTTGAGTCTGTGAGTGGGTATGTGAGTCTGAGTGGGTCTGTGAGTGGATGCGTGAGTCTCTGAGTATGTTTATGAGTGGGTATATGAGTGTCTTATTGGGTCTGTGAGTGGGTGTGTGAGTCTCTGAGTGGGACTGTGAGTGGTGCATGATGTCTGAGTGGGTCTGTGAGTGAGTGCATGAGTGCTTGAGTGGCTCTCTGAGTGGGTGTGTCACTTTCAGTGGGTATGTGAGTAGATGCATGATTCTCTGAGTAGGTCTGTGAGTGGGTGCAATAATCTCTGAGTGGGTCTGTGAGTGGGTGAATGAATCTGAGTAGATCTGTGAGTGAGCACATGAGTGTCTGAGTGAGTCTGTGAGTGGGTGCATGAGTGTCTGAGTGGGTCTGTGAGTGGGTGCATGAGTCTCAGAGTAGGTCTGTGAGTGGGTGTCTGAGTATCTGTGAGGGTCTGTGAATGGGTGCATGAGTGTCTGAGTGGGTCTGTGAGTGGGTGCATGAGTCTCTGAGTAGGTATGTGAGAAAGGGCATGAGTCTCAGAGTAGGTCTGTGAGTGGGCAATGAGCAGAAAGAAACAGAATAAAGGTCAGCAATGAGCAGAAAAGGGGAGGAAAGAGCAGAAAGAGGCAGACTACAGGTAAAAAACGAGTGGAAAGTTGCAGAATAAAGGTAACAAATTAGTAGAAAGAGGCAGAATAAAGTTGAGCAATGAGCAGAAAGAGGCAAGATAAAGGTCAGAAACTAGGAGAAAGAGGCAGAATCAAGGTTAGAAACAAGCAGAAAGGGACAAAGTAAAGGTGAGAAATGAGCAGAAAGAGGCAGAATAAAGGTAGGAAACAAGCAGAAAGAGAAAGAATAAAGGTCAGAAACTAGCTGAAAGAGGCAAAATAAAGGTAAGCAACAAGCAGAAAGATGCAAAACAAAGGTGAGGAACGAGCAGAAAGAGGCAAACTAAAGGTGAGAAATGAGCCGAAAGAGGCAGAATAAAGGTGCGAAATGAGAAGGAAGAGGAAAAATAAAGGTGAGAAACGAGGAGAAAGAGGCAAAATAAAGGCGAGAAACAAGCAGAAAGGGGCACTCTAAAGATCAGCAACAAACAGAAAAGGGCATGATAAAGGTGAGAAATGAGCAAAAAAAGGCAGAATAAAGGTCAGAAACAAGCAGAAAGAGGCAGAAACAAGGTTAGAAACAAGCAGAAAGAGGGAGAATAAAGGTGAGAAATGAGCAGACTGAGGCAGAAAAGAGGTCGGAAACGAGCAGAAAGAGGCAGAATAAAGGTCAGAAACGAACTGAAAAAGGCAAAATAAATGTACGAAACAAGCATAGAGAGGCAAAATAAAGCTGAGAAACAAGCAGAAATAGGCAGAATAAAGGTCAGCAACAAGCAGAAAGAGGCAGAATAAAGGTGAGACACAAGCAGAAAAAGGCAGCATAAAGGTCAGAAACAAGCAGAAAGAGGCAAAATAAAGGTCAGCAACAAGCAGAAAGAGGCATGATAAAGGTGAGAAACGAGTAGAAAGAGGCAGATAAAATTCAGAAACAAGCCACAAGAGGCAAAATAGAGATCAGAAATGAGCAGGAAGAGGCCAAATTAAGGTCAGAAACTAGCAGAAAAAGGCATAATAGAGGACAGAAAGAAGCAGAAAGAGGCAAAATAGAGATCAGAAATAAGAAGAAAAAGGCAAAATAAAGGTAAGAAACAAACAGAAATGCAGAAATAAATGTCAGAAACGAGCAGAAAGAGGCAGGATAAAGGTGAGAAACGAGCAGAAAGAGGCAGAACAAAGGTCAGAAACAAGCAGCAAGATGCAAAATAGAGATCAGAAACGACCAGAAAGAGGTAAAAATAAGGTCAGAAATTAGCAGGAAAAGGCAAAATAAAGGAAAGAAACGAACAGCAAGAGGCAAAATAGAGATCAGAAACGAGAAGAAAGAAGGCAAAATAAAGGTCAGAAACTAGCAGAAATATCAAATTTGAGATTAGGAACGAGCAGAAAGAGGCAAAATAATGGTCAGAAACAAGCAGAAAGAGGGAAAATAGAGACCAGAAAAGTACAGAAAGAGGCAAACTAAAGGTCATAAACAGGCAGAAATAGGCAGAATGAAGGTCAGCAGCGAGCAGAAAGAGGCAAAATAAAGGTGTGAAACGAGCAGAAAGAGGCAGAATGAAGGTCAGAAATGAGCAGAAAGGCAAAATAGAGGTCAGAAAAGAACAGAAAGAGGCAAAATAAAGGTCAGCATTGAGCAGAAAGAGGCACTATAAAGGTGAGAAATGAGTAGAAAGAAGCAGAATAAAGGTGTGAATTGAGAAGGAAGAGGAAAAATAAAGGTTAGAAATGAGGAGAAAGAGGAAAAATAAAGGCGAGAAACAAGCAGAAAGGGGCACACTAAAGGCCAACAAACAGAAAAAGGTATGTTAAAGGTGAGAAATGAGCAAAAAAAGGCAGAATAAAGGTTAGAAAGAGGCAGAAACAAGGTTAGAAACAAGTAGAAAGAGGGATAATAAAGGTCAGCAACGAGAAGAAAGAGGCAAAATATAGGTGAGAAATGAGCAGAATGAGGCAGAAAAGAGGTCGGAAACGAGCAGAAAGAGGCAAAATAAAGGTCAGAAACGAACTGAAAGAGGCAAAATAAACGTAAGAAACGAGCAGAAAGAGGCAAAATAAAGGTCAGAAACGAACTGAAAGAGGCAAAATAAACGTAAGAAACAAGAATAAAGAGGCAAAATAAAGGTGAGAAACAAGCGGAAAGAGTTGAATTGAATTGAATACACACTTATATAGCGCATGGCTACCCATGGGCATCCCAGCGCTTATTGTGACACTTTGCAGACATGGACTGATCACGGAAAGAGGAAGGTTTTTAACCGCTTCCTAAATTTAAGGTAACTAGATTACAGTCGTAGATCATCTGGAAGCTGGTTCCAGAATTTAGCTGCATTAAGGGAAAACCGCCGACCTCCAGTTCGTGACCGCTTGATCCTAGGAACTGTAAGTAGTCGTTTGTTATTGGATCTCAGGGTTCTATTGGGGCGATATAATTGCACCATTGATTGGAACAGCGGAGGACCCTTCCCAGAAATAGATTTATGAACAATACACATAGCCTTAAATCTAGTTCTTTCCTGGATAGGGAGCCAATGCAATAAACCAAGGGCAGGTCTGGCTGAGACACGTTTGGGAATGTTCATTAGAAGACGGGCTGCACAATTCTGAACAACCTGCAGTATCTTAGTAGTTCCTTGTGGAGCACCCAAGTAGACTGCATTCGCATAGTCGAGGCGAGACAGTATAAGTGCCTGGACTAAAATACGTCTGGCATCAAAAGGAAGAAGGGGAGGATCTTCCTTAACATCCTAAGAAGTCCATAGCAATTTGCTGAGACTTTACGAGCCTGTATTTTAAAATCCAAATTGCAGTCGAACCAAAATCCCAAACTCTTAATTTGTTTTTTCGGAGCAGGAGGGGGACCTAAGCAGGTGGGCCAAAAAAGGCCTATATTCATGGGGGCAGAATGGCTCAGGAGCATAAGTTCTGTCTTTGCTCCATTGAGTTTTAGGAATGACTTGTCCATCCACTCAGATACCTTCACAAGGCATGAAGTTAAACCAGGCACAGATTTGTCCTGCTGACTAAGGGAGACCACTAACTGGGTATCGTCTGCATAGGTGACAATGTGGATCCCCCAAGGAAGCAACACGTCTGCAAGAGATCTCATGTAGATGTTAAACATGGTGGGACTTAAAGAGGATCCCTGGGGGACTCCACACTGCAGCGGGATCTGCTCTGATGAAGCATCCT
Source organism: Calotriton arnoldi (assembly GCA_963921515.1). NCBI lineage: Eukaryota > Metazoa > Chordata > Amphibia > Caudata > Salamandridae > Calotriton > Calotriton arnoldi. The sequence goes on from CAWUFW010001451.1 coordinate 1,626,625, forward strand.
CCTCGAAGACAGCACAAAATCTGTCTTCAAGAAAGGACTGCAGCCATTTCAGGGCGATTCCAGTCACCCCCACCTCACTGAGTCTTTGGACCATAAGTTGGTGGTTGACGGTGTCAAAGGCTGCGCTGAGATCTAACAAGATAAGAGCAGCGCAGCCTCCATTGTCCAAGATTTTTCTAGACTCTTCTATCACGGCAAGTATAGCCATCTCCGTACCCTGTTGGCACCTGAAACCTGTCTGAGTAGGATGAAGACGGTTGTTTTCCTCCAGAAAAGCTGCCAATATGGAGTTAACATATTTTTCAGCTAGTTTGCTTATTCCAGGCAGCAAGGAAATGGGCCGGTAATTAGCCCATTCCTCAGGGTCAAGATTTGTCTTTTTCAGAAGAGCTTTAACTCTTGCCTGTTTCCATAGAGGGGGAACCTGCCCCATAAGAAGGGAAGTGTTAATCACATCCTGAATAACTGGAGAAACTATTTCTGAAACCAGATTTAGAACGGCCGGGGGGGCAGGATCAGCAGGGGAGCCTGATTTAAGTTGTCTGAGAAGTCCCTGCAGAGAGGGTAGAGTCAAAGTGGGGAACTCTTCCAACATGGCTTGCTGTTTAAAGGGGGGAGGGTCAGTAACTGAATTAGTTTTCAAAAAGGTCCTGTAGATATTGTGGACCTTGGTGGAAAAGAAATTCGCTATTTCTTCACACCGCCGTTGGGCACTATCAGAATCCAAGGGGGGGCTTGGAGGTATGGTAAGAGTTTTTACGATTTTAAAAATTTCCCGAGGGGAATTAGACGAGGAAACAATCCTTTCATGATAAAAACTTACTTGAGCGGCTTTTATTTCATTTTTATAGAGTTTAAGTGCTTCTCTTTAATTAAGTTTGCTGATAGCTGTAAAATCTTTCCTCCACCTCCTTTCATATTGTTTACACGCTTGTTTGAGCTGCCTAAGTTTCTGAGAATACCAAGGTTTTTTGTTAGGTCCCACTCGATGACAGGATTTAACCCTCGGGAGGACTAAATCCAAGGAGGAATCCAGCCAACTATTAAGATTGTCATTAGCGACTGTAGGATTGGAATGAGGTAGAGGAATAGAGTTTTTTAACTTGGTAGCCCAGTTTTCAACAGAAAGTTTGGGCCAAATTCGACCATATTTAATTGTTCTGGTGAAAGGCCGAGGAGAATCTTGAGGAATCCAAGTAAGTGAAAGTAAAAAGTGGTCTGACCAAGGAACCAGAATGGACTCAGCCATTCTAAGATCCTAAAGGTTCGTGAATATGGGGTCAAGCAAATGCCCTAAGTTATGGGTGGGACTGTGCACTATTTGCTTAAATTGAAACGTTTCCAGACCATCAATAAGGTCCTGAGTAACAGCGGAATTCGAATCATCAAAGTGTATATTAAAATCACCCAAAATCGAAAAATTTGATGATAGACTGGCAGAGTTAGCAGCAATATCAGGGAGCTCTTTACAGAAATCGCCCAATGCTCCTGGAGGGCGATATATTAAGATTCCTGAGAAAGTGCAGGTAGGAGAAAAACTAACTGCAAAGGCTAAGCTCTCACAATCAGGTACAGGACTACTGGTGGATCTACATTTATACTTATTTTTATAGATGTCCGCAATTCCTCCTCCACGTCCGTTAGCACGGTCTTGCCTGCAAATGGCATAGTTGGGGGGGAGAGCTTGAACTAAGGCAACATCAGAGTCCTTGTTTAACCATGTTTCGGTCAGAAAAAGGATATCTGGACTCAGATCTTCAAGGAGTAAGTGAATTTCAAGCGCGTGCTTCGGGAGTGAGCGACAGTTAAGTGATAGCATCACAATTTTTTCCTTAGCCACCGCCATCCCAGCTGGTTACAAGATCATCCACAAGGGCCACGTCAACAAACCGGGGGGGGGGGAGGCATTGCCATCATACACAAAAGCAGCCTTTGCCTCACCAATACACAAAAGCAGCCTTTGACTCACCAACCATGCGGATGACCTCTCAGCCCATATGGTGCAGCTCCACCTTTAAAAGAAAAGTTGTCCTGCATTTGCGCAGAAAAAGATATTCGTATCAAATATGGCGAAAGTGTGTTTTGGGATGAAATACAGGGACCAGTACTTCAACATAGGGTAAATTCAGGTACCAAGCACGTGCAATAATCTGGTGAAAGGATATGGCATCCTACATCCTCTCTAGAGTTAGACATTCTCTTTTTGTAAATGTGTCTTAGCTTCTGCACATGCCCATACCCTCATGCACGTAATTGCAGCAATGCAGGACGCTTCGCCAGGCTAAGGCCCCGCATGCAGAATCTGGGGCATATGTACAAGCCCCTAGCGCCACCAGGCGTCACTTTTTTTGACGTTCCGGTGGTGGAATGCCCGGCATCATATTTACAAATTGGCGTTAAGCTACATTTTGTGGCTTAACGCCGCTTTGCAAATATGTTACCCTTTCATGCAGGTAGCTGCGTGAAAGGGGCGTGCAATGGGTGTTGCTGTGAGTGTTCCACCACAACACCCATTGCTATTTGACGCTGCCCAAGATTTACGAGGAGGTGTAAATCTGTCTCAGTGGCAAAAACTAATGCCACGCAAGAGCAGGTGTTAGAATGGCACACAAGGAGAAATGCTATTTATTTCTCCTTGTTTTTCCTTTTTCTATTTGTGCTGCATTCAGCACATAGAAAGAGCATTAATGATTGTTTATGTGCAGGAAGGTGTCGCTTTCTGCACAAACAATCATTAAATAATGACGATTTGCTACTTCTATGTGTGCTGCATCACACATATAAGTAACATATATGGATTGTTTATGTGCAGAAAGGGACTCCTTCCTGCGCATAAACAATCATTCCCTTCAATGCAGGCACCATTGCACTATGGTGCAAGGATGCCTACGTTGACGCTAGGCAGCTAATGTTAGCACCAGTGTAAGGAAAACACAGGGGTGCACCGTATTGTAGTAAATAAGGCGCATCCCTGTGTTTTGAAAATGTCGGAGAGAGGCGCTGGCAAATTTGGCGCAGCTCCGCGCTCCGACATTTTGTTGTACATATGCCCCTCAATTTGCAATATCTCTGCTTTGATGTTGTTGTTGGCTTTTTTTAAGATGGCAAGAAAAAGTATGTAGAAGCTGCAGAACGCTTAGCAATAACAAGGCTGGAGTATAATGAATGACAATGATGAAACGTAAATTATATTCTTCCGCGCTGACGGCTGCCCATGGAAATCAGTAATGTTGCCTGCATTTTTCAAAAGTACTACTTGTTCCATAACACGTGAAATGAGGCATTTTCATGTGACTCACACTCGCAATTAATCATGAGCTTTAGCCAAAATATTGCAGTGATTACAGTTTTCTGTCGATAGTGTAAACACATTAGGGTGAATCTCATTTCATTCTAAATCACTCAACCACAACTCTCAATTACCTGAAACAAATGGTCCTTCCTCGTCTCTCGAGCAGCTCGAGACACAACAGCTAGTGATTAACGCGGGTAACTGGAGCGCGCTGTCAAGTGAATGCCAGCAATTGTAGTCTGCTTTTAAATTCAGTGTATAGCAGGTATAAGATTAGTAAATTATGGAATTTATTTAATTATTTTCGTTTGAGCCCGCCCCCTCCAATTGACAAAAGTTAATAAGTGGAATATTAAAGGCAAAGAATGCCAAAACCTAAAATACTAACAGGCTGATTGACAGTGATACATGACTCCCACATCTGTGGTACTACACCTGGAATTATTACACCATAAGGATCGGTACCTCCGAGACGCGGGAATGGGTCTAGTTAAGAGTTTTGTACTTGTAAATTGGGGGTGGTGGTTCCAGAATTATTTTGGTTCCTTTTTCCCGTTTGGCAGGCCTTGTCCGCCACATATTTTACCAGGATTTCTGTCTTAAATGTCCAGTTAAACAAGCACTGGCAAAGCCAATAGGTCTCACATTTGAAAGCTCTTGGATATGGCAATAATTTGCCAAAACTAATTTTAAAAAATGGTATAATGTGGCCAGCACTAATGCGCTTTTTTCTAGCCTAGGGCAAGTATATCGACAAGGAACGGTGGGTGTGGAGGCTGCGGTAAGCAGATGGACAACAGGAGGGACTATTTCAAGCAGATGGGCAATAGAGGGTGGGTGCAAGGGGCAGGCGAAGCAAATAGAAAATGGATGGTGAGCAGGCAGGCTGGTGCAAGCACAGGGACCCCAGAGGGTATGTGGGAGGTGAGAAGCAGATGGACAATGGAGGGTGTCCGTGAGGGGCTGGGGCAGCATATGGAAAAAGGAGGGTGGGCAGCAGGGGAATGGGGAAGGAACACAGAGAGTGGAGAAGTACACAAGAGAGTAAGCTGGAGAACACACACACTCTCGTAGATTGCTTAAAACAGAAGACAAAGTAGCACCTGACAAAGCAAGCAATGGAAGGACAAAGCAATGTATCCATGCTCCAGGGGAAGGACAAACACAAGAAGAGGAAGGAAAGCCTACATAAGTCGATGAATAAGAAGAAAGCAAATAAGAGTGACTATGAAGCCAACCAATGGTAAGCAATGGGTGGCAGCTAAGCCAACAGATAACAAAAGGAAGTGTCTTTTTTCTTATATACAGTTGCCATGGCTAGTAGTATAGTGAAAGATGTGTTTTGGAAAAGGAAATTACTGCAGCAGTGCACCATTTGATTCTTTCTCCGCCAGTGAATGTTAGGTTTTGTGGAACTTCAGAACTCCAAACACTGATTACAAACACATTTGGTTCCTATTGAGAAAAGTCAGAGGGGCCTATTCACAAATGTAAATTTACACATGAGTAAATCTACATGTGTAAATGTACTCTTACACTTTGTAGTAAATGTACTACTTTTGGCTATTCACCATTTACGAGCGTATATTCCGTTCAAAATGGAAGTTTTCATGTCTTCATCCCCTGAGTATAGAGAGAGGAGCCTTATTTATGAGTGTAAAATAACAATAGTAACTTTTGATATATAGGCCAAGGTAGAGGTCTCATGGAGAAGATCTCCCTTTGGTAAAGTACTGGGAAATTCTAAAAGAGGTTAATGAAACTTAAATAAAAAAAATGTATTTTACATGTTATTGCAAATAAATTTTATATATTTATTTTAAATGTGATACAAAATAAAAAAAATGCTACAGGACTATTGACCAAATTTAAAAATAAATGTATCATTAATTTTAAAATTTTAAATAAAAATAATTTTTTAAGGATTTATTGAAAAAATATCCCACCTGTATAAAATGGTTATATGTATTTATTATGAATTAAAAGGTACCAAAACCTATGTATAGAAATCATTTAAATATGACATTTATTAAAAAAAATTATGTCACATTTATTTTTAACATAAAACTGGTAATTAAAATATTTAAGAATAAAATAATATTTATTTGCTACTTATATGTAGTTTTTTAATATTTAATTACATTTATACATATTTTTTAAAAGTCAAATTAGATTTATTTTTTAACATTATTTCCCATTGGATTCTATTTTAAGTCAGTATCTCCATTATTTTCTCTGGGAGGGTGCTGAAGTACCATTGGTTGGCTATGAGTGGTAATCCATGTAAGAAATTGGTTTACAAGTTGAGGGGGGTGAAACCCTGCTCATTCACCAACCACAGTCCTTGTCAGGGTGAAGTCACAAGTAAACGCTAAATTAACCTGTGCTCATCCCTCTAGTAGCTTGGCACAGTGCAGTCAGGCTTAACTCAGAGGCAATGCATAAAGTATTTGTGCAGCACTTCAAACAGTAATAATGTAAAAACATAACATAAGAAGGATCCCACACCAAATTAAAAAATAAAGTAATGTTTAATAAACAAAACAAGAAAAAAATGACAAAGATCCAAACAATACAACTAGAGATATGCACATTTAAAGATTTCAGTGAAAATTGCTCCAAAAAGCACCCTCTGTGGATATCTGGTAGTACCAGACCACAGCAAAGTCACAATTCAGGTCAACCACAATGGAGTACGGGCCAGCTACAGGGACCCAGTTAGGTCAGCTGAACAGGAATACCTTATATGCTGGTTGCGAAGCAGTATATGGTCCTGCGTTGAAGATGCGTTGCACAGCAGAGGCGATTCGATGCGAGGTCTGGGTCGGAGATGCTTCGCACAGTGTCAGTTTCAGGAAGCTGCGAGGCGGTGATGCGTGGTTCAGCTTATCTTTAGCAGTGCCTTCCCTGCAACCCAGCTCCACTGTCAGACCTCTATGACAGCTAGCAGCTTCCTGGTGTTGATGACAGAGTACATTTGCTCTTCCTTTGGTTAAAAGGTGAGTTGGTACGATGGATTCTAACTTCCAAGACCCTCCTTCTCCTGCCATATTGGGAAAGTGTTCCGAGTGCAGAATGGGAATTTCCACTCAGTGTTTAGTACTCTGGGGTGACAGAAGGAGTTACACACGATGTGCAAGTCCTTCTTTAATATCCAATTGGTAAGTGCTAAGTAAGAAAATGTGCATGGTGAATTGAGAACTGCCTCATTTGGAGAAGTCCATGACCCCATGCAAGTGATGGACTGCCTTCACCTGTGTGCTTGCACCACATTGCAAATGCAAGAGCAAAAATGTTTGCCAGGGAACACGACAGTGTGACATTCGAAAAGTGGCAGAGTGTGCCACCAAGTCTGCCATTTAGGAGAAGGCAACAAGGGTCCCAGGGACCCTTCGGAAACACCCCTCGCAGGGAATACCAACCTGTGGAGTAGTCCCTGGTTCTTTTCCAAATGAAACCCAGATCGCCCCTGCAAGAGGCAATGCCTGATGCGCAGAAGACACGTTGCCAGTATCTCTGCAATGGTACCAGGAACTCCAACACCTGCATTATTAAATAAGGTATATAACTTTGACTACAGATAGCGCACATGGAATTATGCATCAGAGTATGATAACATTATGTGGCAGCATTGCCTAAATTAAGAGACAAGAAAAACACATTATGTGACATTAGGCGTCACATTCTGTGGCAGTATTGTTTTGCTGTTTTGACATTTTAAAGTAATATTGATAAAATATTAAAGCTCAGTGGAATTCAAAATACACATCTTTCCCCAAAAAGAAAGGTGTACACTTTCAGCATGTTCTATTGAAAATGTTTTTCACCAATAAATAATGATTTTGTCTTGCAAGGACGAAGAAGGATACTGTTTTCTTAGTACGAGAGTAAATCTGTTTGAATAAACCACACAGTATTTTAACAGAAGAGAACAAGTGTTCATGGCGTGAATTATTTTATTAAAAGATGCGTCTTTTTTCTGCGTCTCACTTTTGGAACTGTATTGGTCATATGATTTGGCCTAAGTTTTTGTCCACATTAGAGGCCATTGGCATCACCTCTTCATCAAGAAGCATTACCGCAGAGAAGTATTGTGCATTGCACACATTTAACGTAAGTGTCTCGCATAGAGGTAGTGTAAGATTAAAGACAATAGACTTTAGAAACAAAAAGAAATGTTCTGAACTTTTTCAGTCTGCACTTTGAGAGCTCTTTTGAAATAATCACCATATTAAAAAATGTGTCAATGGTGCATAGTGGAACTGCATGAATAATGAAACAAAACAATGTTATGACAAAGAAGCAATCATTATTTCACTGTTTCATTTATATTAAAATATCCCAGGTTTATTTTTCATAAGGCAGACAAATAACCTTGTCCCCTATTTGCCCACCAGTTAGAGACTTTAATACTGCCAGCAGAATGTTTCTTGTCATTAATTCCTGTTTAAAATTTTAATATAACAATCAGCTACTGTCCACTTAACTTTTGTGTAGTGTCTTCCAATGCTTTGCACCACCTCTGCCTCTTTTATTTTGGTAACGTTTGAAAAGTTTAAGCTTGAAAAACATTTTTGCACAAATCTCTGAATGGTGCTAAAGATGGTAGAACATGTGCCAAGAGTGGATGTTGGAAAGTGGTTTATTAGTGGTGATAAGTAGTGACTTACCACTAGTAATAAGTTCACAAACATAATAAAAGGTTCAGCTAGGGTCTCAATAAATTAATCCCTTGCTCAACCTTTGGTAGCTAGCAATTAGCAGGCAGTCTTAACTTAGGAGACAGGTGTGTAAAGCATTTAAAAACACCAACACATTAAATAAAGAAGACGCAACACACAATAAAAATCCAACTCCAATTTATAAAAATGGATTATGTGTTTATGAACAAACAGACACCTAAATGACAAACATCCCATGTAGGTAATTGGAGATACGAATTTTTAAAGAATAAACACTTTCTAGTGCTTAAAAACATACAGTGACACTTTGAGACATCTGGTCGCGCTTCACCGGGACAAAGTCAAAGTTTGAGGCCGACTGTGATGGAGCCCTGGTAGGATATACTAAGGGGCCGATTCCGATGTCGGACGGACTCAGGTCCGTCCGACATCGGTCCGGAGCCGTAACCGACCGACCTGCTGTCGTCGGTTACGGCCCAGGCAGTACGATGCGACCGAACCCTGTTCGGTCGCACTCGTATCTCCCACAATGGGAGCATGCATTCCGGATGGAATGCATGCTGGCATTGGAGAAAGCAGGGGTGCAGTTCAACCCTGCACCCTGTGGCCGGCACCCCAAGGTGCCTGCCACCGGGTGCAGGGTTCAACAGAGGGGCACCATAGGTGCCTCCAGGCTGCCATTCGGCGACCTTGCACCCATGGGGGTCCCACTGGGGGCCCCCAAAGACAGTGACCGACTGCCTTTTTGTGCCGGAAAGACCGGCACGAAAAGGCAGTGAAAACTGCCATCGTACTCCCTCGGTCGCAAAGAGGCAGCCGGGGGAGTACAGAGGGATTTCCGGATGGCTGACGGGCTCTCCGAACCCGTCGTGAGCCATCCGGAAATCCAAGTCGGATTCTTTTCCGACCGAGCCCATCGGAATGGCTCGGTCGGAAAGGAATCCGAGCGGCACGTTCCGATTCGGTCGGAAGGGCTCCGACCATCGTTCGGTGCCCTTCCGGCCGAAATCGGAATCGGCCCCTAAGTGGGAGGCTTCAGTCAAAATTTTACCTTCACACTTAGGGGTCAATTACGATGCAGTTCGGAAAGCATTCCTACTGAATCGGTCTCGGAATCGTTTCTGACCGAATCGTATCCGGGGAGTCCGACCATCCGATTACGATGCTTTCGGATACGATTCGGTCGGACTCCCATTGACTTCAATAGGAGCCTGTGTTCCAACCAAATACACATGCTCCCATTGAAGAAAGGGGTTGTTGGGGAAAATCATGCACCCTGTGGTGAGCACTCCTTGGTGCCTGCCACAATGTGCATAGTTGGAAAGGGGGGTCCCTTGGCTACCCCACGGGCCACTTTTGGAAGGCCCCAGGAGAAGGGGGGCCTGCTACGGGGCCCCAAAGTCAGATTCCGACAGCCGATCTGAGTCGGAACAACCGATTCGGAAAGCCTGTCCGAATCTGACATCGTAATCGCTCGGTCGGAAACGCAGTCCGTAGACCTGTAAGAGTCGGCTCCGAGCGACTTCATTCCTCCAAATGCCATCCGGAACCGACTCCGAACATCGAAGTTGGTCATTCGGAATCCTTTCCAAAATGGTCCTAAAGACGGGTTCCAAAACGGATTCGGGTCTGCCTTCATTCCTAAATGTATGTTTTCTGGGACTCAGATCTATCATCTTTCGGGGGATACTGGCCCCTCATATTTTGAGGACTGCCAACTTCACTTTGCTTGGTGACATTAAACTCCATCTTGAGGATCCGAAAAATAACCAGACTTCAGCTTTTAACGAAGATCTGGGTAGTCTCAACTTAGCACTCCTAAACTCTGCGCCTACTCACACCACAGTGCACCTTTTGGCCCCTATTCTTTCTAATATAAAGAACCTGATAATGGACCCCCCTCTCCAGCTATGTTGGTCTGACCACTTTGCTGTGCCATTTAAGATTAGGGTTTCTTCCTACCTCAGAGCGCAGCCTGCTTCGAAATCTAATGTCAGAAACTGGTCTACACTTAATATCTCAGCACTAAACAAGCAACATCTTACTGCGAAGCCCATTTGTTCACTTCAACCTGATTTGGACCAAACCTCTATACATCAATGGCTCAATGAGACTATTGACATCATCCTGCCACCAACCATCAAACACACGGGCAGAGTTCATCCTCCAGCTCCTTAATTCACTGACGTACTCAGATTAGAAAAGAAGCGATGTAAAACTTTAGAAAAACACTGGAGGAAGTGGTATGATGAGGAGGCCAAGTCTGAGTGTGGGGTGGCTTTAAAAATATATCATGCTGTTTGTAAATCGGTCAGCGCCACGTATTACACAGAAAAAATTACCAACACCCAACACTGCCAGAAGACACTTTTTAAAGTGGGGAAAGAATTATCGGATGCGAGTACCATCTTGCCTTCGTCCCCACTTTCACAAAGCCAGTGCAACGAGTTAGCTAGTTTCTTCATGCAAAAAGTGGACAAGATTCACTTACAACTGGATGCAGAATCCATGAATACAGACTCAAACTTGGACACCTCTGATATGCTTTCAGTGGAGGCTACTCATCTGGCAAACGAGTCAACTAAAATTAGTGCTTGGTCTCCTATGGATCTTGCATTTTTTCTGACTGCCTTGCACTCCATTAAGTCTGGTTCTCCGTTGGATCCTCTTCCCCCTGCTAAGCTCAGACTATTGGATGTTTCTGTCTTAACTGTGATTTTAGAGCTCCTCAATACTTCATTAAGAGATGGGATTGTACCTCAGAGGTGGATGCATGCTCTGATTCTTCCCCTTCTAAACAAAGCCAATTTGGATCCCTCTTGATGGTCAAACTTTCACCCTATCTCCCTCCTTCCAGACTTTTCCAAAATCTTGGAAAAGCATGTCAATGCCCAACTCTCTACATTCATTGAGATCCATTTGCTTCTTCATCCTTTGCAGTCTGGCTTCAGGGCTGCGCACAGCACTGAGTCTGCTCTTCTCTGCATAACAGAATGTCTCAGACAGCTTCTGGACTTGGGAGGCACTGTCACACTCATTCGACTTAATTTGAGCGCTGCTTTTGACACGGTTTCTCACACTATTCTGACAAGCATACTTGAGTCCTTGGGCCTCGAAGGCTCTGCCTTGAGGTGGCTTGTCTCCTTCCTGATGGACTGCACCTTTCAGGTCTCTTCGACTAATGTGAGATCCAAGCCTCTAGCCCTGACCTCTGGTGTTCCATGCAGTTCTATTTTGAGCCCCTTGCTTTTTAACATGTCTGACCATTAGCGGACTTAATAGAGAAATGTGGGCTCACCCTCTTCTCGTACGCCAATGTCACATAGATTATCTTCTCTTTATCATCGGCTCAGCATCATGACTCATCTTTACTGAACCTGGGTCTGAGGAACATTTCCTTATGGATGAATAAAAATGCGCTTGGGCTCAAGGGCGATAAAATGGAGGTCTTGGTCCTGGGTAAAAACACAGCTCTTTGGGGCCCTAGTCACTGGCCATATTCCTTAGGGCCTCTGCCTACCCTGTCCACTAAGGTTAAAAGTCTGGGCTTCATTATCGATGATAAACTTTCATTGAAACCACAGGTGTCCAAGGTCACCACCACCTGCTTCTCAGTCCTTAAATGGCTGAAAAAGATTTTTGGGCTAATTCCCTAATGGCTCAAAGGACTGTTATTCGGGTGCTGGTCATATCCAGATTGGCATATGACAATGTGCTGTACCTCGGTTCGGATAAGACCTCGATTCATCGCTTGCAGTTTTTTCAAAATGCTTCGGGTCAGCTGATTTTTCCTTTACCTAGGTGTGCCTCGGTCTCCCTTCTGCTTCAGGAACTGCACTGGCCCAAGGTCTCTAAACGCATTTAATTGAAGGCATTGTGCTTTATGTTCAAAAGCCAAACATGGCTTAGCGCCTCGATACATTCAGGAACTGGTAACTCCATATTCGTGGGGCGTGGTCTGCCTGGCTCGAAGATGGCCGCAACCTGAGCGAGCTCCGGCAGCCGCCCACAATATCCTTCACATATTAGCGTCATCAAGGCTGCTGTTGGCGTAATCCTTGCTGGAAGTGCCCGATAAAAAGCTTCGGCAGCTCCGCTGGAAGTTTGGAGCCGCTGCATTTATTCCTGCCGGAGTTCCGTGGTGCAACGTCATCGGGCCTGTTGAGATCGGGTCGTGGTGGTTTGAGGTGATCCGGGGTGTGGGATCGCTCCCTCCCCGCTTGTGACTCTCCCGCTGCCTGCCTGCAGTTTACGCTGTGCCTGCTACTGTTGCGGCATATCCGGGACCCCTGAATGCAACATCGATCTCGGTGGATCGTAGAGCCGAGAGCTTTGGAGCCCGCGTCCCCGGGCCGTCGTGTCTGGGGCGCGACCTGCTGGGAGGCGGGGACCCGGAGCGTGGTGCTCCTGTGGCCTGGTGTCTGCCCCTATCCCGGACTCAACAACTGCACTGGCGGGGCCCAGATTCACTTGTCTTTCTGCCCTGTGCCTGTTTTCGTACTCACTGCCACAGTGGTCTCCTGTGAAGCGGGGAAGATGTGAGTCGATGGTCCCGTGACAGCACAGCGAGCAGATCCCTAAAGTGAGTAACGGCGCAGAGGCCTCCATTAAGTCTATTTAGTCGGACCCTGTGGGTGCGGGTGCGGCGCCCATCTCTGTGAACAGTCCCAGGATCCTTGAATAGCGCGCTGTGTGGGTGTCACTCCTTGGCTCGTGCCCCTTCACTGTCCTCCTTGGGTACGTTTCTGCATTTGCCTCTCAATCTGGGGCTTTTTCCAGGAGCTTTTAAAAAGTTGTGGCTTCACATATAAGGCGCAGCGGCCGTGTCTGGGACATTTGTGTCTGTGGACTCTTGGCACACATTGCGACCGCTGCAGGAAGATCCTGATAGATGGAATCATGGGGAAAACAGATAAGACCCAGACTAAACTCCAGTTCGATCAGCGTAAGTCTGCACGGCACAGGGATGATGACTCTGACCATGCCATGGCTGGCCGCCCGGCTGACTCAACTGACCCAGAAGGGGACATTCGACACATTCTAGGTGCCATACAGCGTAGTCTTGGCTCCATAGATGCCAAAGTGGACTCCCTGTCGTATCGTATGGACAGGATGTCCAAAAGGGTAGATAAACATGCGGAACGTATCGATCTAGCTGAACGCAGGATCTCTGATGCAGAGGACGTGCAGACGGAGATGGGTACCGCGCAGGAACACATGGAGAAGCTCATGGTGGCACTGAAAGATAAGGCCGAAGACCTAGAGGCTCGCTCCAGGCGAAACAACGTCCGCCTTTTGGGTTTGGCGGAGACGACCTCCACGGGCCCCATGGAACAATTTGCAGAGAAACTGCTGATACAACTACTGGGCCGCGACACGTTCTCTGATGTTTTCATAGTGGAGCGGGCTCATCGCTCACTGGGCCCGCGGCCCCCTCCGGGTGCCCCACCTAGACCTGTGATAATTCGACTCCTTAATTACAGGGACAGGGATGCCGCTCTGAGGCGCGCAAGAGAACTGAAAACCCTCCCTTATGAAGGTTTGGAGTTGTCCCTTTTCCTAGACTTTACACCTCTGGTCCAGGAGGCCCGGAAGAAGTTCGGGACTGTGAAACGCAAGCTAAGGGAACTCAACTTGGAATACACGATGCTGTATCCGGCCCGTTTAAAGGGCAACTTTGACGGCAAATCCAAACTGTATGCCGATCCGAATGCACTGCAGAAAGACCTTAAAAAATACAGCGCGCAGAGGGCAAACAGGTCTCTCAACAATCCTGCTGAAGCGGGCGACTCTGTGTAAGGCACAGAAGCAGATGGTGTACTGCGGGTAGATTCGCTGATCCCCTCCACGTCATGTGTGTAAAACTTGTCTATTCTGGTAGTATATACGCAACAGGGAGCACAAGAGGGAAATCACCAGGCCACCCTCCTCTCACAACACAACAAAACAATAAAGACCTGGCTACATGAGAGTTTCTTTACTGTCACCTTCAGTCACTGCATCAAAAGTGAGTTTCATTTTTACTCCCACTATGGCACTCCGTCCAATTGCCTGCAGTCCCAAACTCTGAAATCAGTACTTTAAAAAAAGGAAGAATCACTGTCGATTAAGCCACCCCGCCAACTATTCCCTCCGTCACAACATGTGAGTGAAGAAAACTTACTACCAAAGTAAGTGAAAAGAGTGAGCGGGCACCTCACGTATGCAACACCAAAAAGGGCTACCGGCAGGTTCTCGCCAGTGTGCCCACGTATATCATCATCGGTTACCCACTCACTAGAACAAAGGAATTAGTGTCCAAAAAGGAAAGCAAGGAAAACAGAGAAAGGGAATCAACTGTTCCAAACCAAGAAACCCGTGCTGAGCAAAGAACCATGTGCTCAAATACTATTAAAAGCAAGTCAAGACTCACTGTCGTATTACCCACTTTAATTGAAAAAGTGAGCTTGCTCAAGTTAAAAAAGCACTGCATGTTGCTAACCTTTTCCAAGAAGGCCAACATGTTTCATTGCCAATCACATATATTATGGCAAATTCATCAGGGCGTGGGGTTCCAATCACTCGCCTTTCAGGACAATGTCTTTTTAATAATAAATGCGGGTTGGCCAGTGTCAGCAGGGGGCTTTCATACCAGCCTGCACCAGACCAAGAAGGGGTGTATACATCACTATTATACCTTCTTTAAAAAGCACTGCCGTTGCTTGTCAATTTCACCGCATCGAGAATCTCCTACAGCGGCATCTCGTTCCAGCCTCCAGCCTCCAGGCTGGAACGAGATGCCGCTGTAGGAGATTCTCGATGCAAGCTCACTTTTTCAATTAAAGGGGGTAATACGACAGTGAGTCTTGACTTGCTTTTAATAGTATTTGAGCACATGGTTCTTTGCTCAGCACAGGTTTCTTGGTTTGGAACAGTTGATTCCCTTTCTCTGTTTTCCTTGCTTTCCTTTTTGGACACTAATTCCTTTGTTCTAGTGAGTGGGTAACCGATGATGATATACGTGGGCACACTGGCGAGAACCTGCCGGTAGCCCCTTTGGTGTTGCATACGTGAGGTGCCCGCTCACTCTTTTCACTTACTTTGGTAGTAAGTTTTCTTCACTCACATGTTGTGACGGAGGGAATAGTTGGCGGGTGGCTTAATCGACAGTGATTCTTCCTTTTTAAAGTACTGATTTCAGAGTTTGGGACTGCAGGCAATTGGACGTGGTGCCATAGTGGGAGTAAAAATGAAACTCACTTTTGATGCAGTGACTGAAGGTGACAGTAAAGAAACTCTCATGTAGCCAGGTCTTTATTGTTTTGTTGTATTCTGGTAGTATAACAACAGATGCAGCCTTCCTATTAGAAAGATGTTTGTCGAGTTAATACACATGTTCTGCATATGCACAGTCTATATGTAAGCACCTCCATTGCAAGGAACTGTAAAGATACAATATCATGCCTCGTTGTAGTTGATGTGCGTGGGCGGTCTTGGCCTACCCAGTAACACCTCGGGTCTGGCGACCATCGCCTCTGCGTGTGCTTCACCTGGGTATTGGTTTGGGGGATCCTGCCATGTTGGTAGGAAGTAAATTTACGGGGGGTTGGGGGTGGGGTGGGAGGGATCTGTGGTTGCTGTATCTCACTTTTTTGATATGGTGTGGGTGGGTGGTTGGGGGGTGTTTTATGTTGTATTTCAATCATTATATGTGTCCCCTCGGGAGTGTTGCATTTCTACAGGTGACTTAGTGGAGAGGTGTGGTGCAGCGGCCAGGGCAGCTGCCTTCGGCGCACAGGGTTCACGGTTCGATCCCCGGCTCCGGCGGCAGCTCAGCTCAGCACCATGTGACTCTGGGCAATAGCTCACTTAATTTCCACGACGGCCCCCAGCGCCTTGAGACCCGTAAGGGTGAGTAGCTGCGCTATATAAAAACGGACTTACTTACTTTACTTTACTTACTTACTTAAGGTACAGAATGTATATGTGTCTGCATTGTATAGTGAAATTCGTTAATGCCAAACACTAGTGGTCGCCCAGCAGTTGTCCGCTTCCTCACATGGAATGTCCGTGGTCTTAATGATCAAAGAAAAATACGCAAAGTCGTGGCTTATTTGTACAGGCACGAGATAGATGTGGCTATCCTGCAAGAGACCCATCTCTCCCCACAGACTGGTTTGTTGTCCCAACAACGTATGAAAGGTCTGTGTGTGGGGCCGGGTTTACTTCACATGCCAGGGGGGTGCTCCTTTGGACGCGTAGGAACTCAGGAATACAAATACAAGCCTTAGACACAGACCCTGGCGGCAGATTTGTGGTGGCTGGATGTCGTAGAGATCATTTCATAATGCTATTGGTGGGAGTTTATGGGCCCAACTATGATGACCCGCAATTTTATCACACATTGCACTCTAAGATTATGCAACATTCTCATTTGCCTATACTGAGGGGAGGTGATTGATCCTCGATCGCTCTAAGGGGGTGCCGAGACCCCCCTCGCGTGCAGCGCGTGCCGTGGCTTCCATCGCACAGACCGAAGGTATGCGGGATGTGTGGCGCCATCTCACTCCATTGGGTAGGGAATATTCTCATTACTCAGCTGCCCATGACACCCATTCAAGAATAGATTATTGGTTCGCTTCCCTGCAGTTACTTCCCTTCATCAGAGAATGTCAGCATATGGCAGGACTTTGTCGGATCACTCCCCGATTAGTCTCACCTTGCAACTCCCTGTGGTGGGTTCTCCCAGACAAACATGGCGATTTCCGCAGTATTCCCTTCTGGACACAGTTTTCCGTGCGGAAATAGGCTCGGCTATAGATGAGTTTTTTTTGACAAATCTAGGCAGTGTCACCACTATGGGAGCAGTGTGGGAAACTTTTAAACTATATATACGGGGATCACAATTTCCAAACAATTCCGGGGTACTTAAATCCATACGTACACGCCTTTCTAATGTCGAAGCTACCCTGAGATCCCTGGAGGGGGTACTGCAAGAAACCGGCGACCCCCGGGTACTTACACAGATTAGGACTAAAATTAGTGAATATAATGAGTTAGCGGAAGATGAGGTCAAACATCTGGGGAAATATGCTGTGACCAGGTCATACTCAGAAGGGGACCGACCCAGCGCTACTCTGGCGGCGACGGTTAGACCCCACAGGGGAGATACACATATCACGCAAGTATATAATTCGGAGCATGTCTTGGTTGACAATACTCCTGCTATACTTGATGCTTTTGCAGATTATTATACTGGTCTTTACACTTCAAGGGAAAATACTACTCAGGAATCCGACGATGACTACTTAGCACACATAGCCATGACCTGGTTGGAGAATAGCGATAGGGAGCGACTTATTGGCCCATTGAGGCCTACTGAAATTACAGCTGCTTTGAAAGATATGCCCAACGAAAAGGCGCCAGGTGCGGATGGCTTGACGGTAGACTTTTACAAAGCATTCATAGATAAGTTACTTCCACATCTAGTCAATCTTTTTGAAGAAATGGCACAAAAGGGTACAATGCCACCATCAATGCGGGAAGCCACTATCGTCACGCTACTTAAACCTGGGAAGCCCCCAGAACAATGTTCTTCCTACAGGCCACTCTCACTATTGAATACAGACACGAAGTTGTTCGCGAAAGTGTTGGCGAATAGATTGGCCCCTTTGTTGCCAAAAATGGTAGGTCCAGAACAAACAGGGTTTGTACCTGGTAGGTCATTATCCAGCAACCTTCGAACGCTGTTTGGAACCATAGCGCGTATTAACCCACAAATCAGAGCGGCGGCCCTGTTTATTGACATTGAAAAAGCGTTCGACTCCGTGGAGTGGAGGTTTTTATACGCTGTTCTCCACAGAGTCGGAGTCGGGGATATCTTTCTGCATTTGATAGAGGTGTTATATGCAGAACCGACAGCAAAGGTAAAGATCAATGGCATGACATCCCGCACAATAGTAATTTCTAGAGGTACGAGGACGGGGTGCCCCCTTTCCCCCCTTCTTTACGCTCTGGTGGCAGAACCTTTAATGTGCGCAATGCGCGAGTATCACGCATATCGTGGTATCCGGTCCTTCAATTAAAATCTTACTATCGCTGCATATGCAGATAATACTTTGCTTTATATCCGCACTCCAGAGCAGAATTTACTTCCCATGTTACAAGAGGTAGAAAGGTTTGGCCAACACTCCGGACTCCACATAAATTGGCATAAATCAATTATTTTTCCACTCACCTCCGCCACTGTTCCGGTGCATACCACATACCCGTTGGAATGGACGACCGACCCAGTGCGGTATTTGGGCATCAAAATACACACAGACGCAGAGTTGATCTTGTCTGAGAATTATGGCTGCGCCATACAAAAGCTATCGGAAGCTGTGGAGAAATGGATAAAATTGCCACTTTCATTAATCGGCCGTGTGGCATTGACAAAAATGATTGTGCTTCCACGTTTTTTATTTTTGTTTGTCAATATACCTATTAGTTTACCTCAATCATTTTTTTCCACTATGCGCAAATTGATGAGTCGTCTCGTTTGGGCCGGGAAATTGCCTAGGGTTCGCTGGGATGTGTTAACGAAACCCTATGCGAAAGGGGGGTTGAACGCTCCAGACATGGAAAGATACTACAGAGCTGCGCAAACCTTGCATGCACATGTATGGTTACATGGTCCTCAGAATTTGCCACACCACCTTCTCGAACACAATGCAGTGTCCCCTACCCCTTTGCCCCGTCTGTTGACAGGTGCGGCACGTATCGCTCCATGCACAATAGATCCGGTAAACTGCACTGGTCACCAACTCTCCAAAATAGCTCGTAGGCAACATATACAGCTAATATACTCTCCTAAGTTGCCGATTCAGTGGTGTAATTGGCTCCCTCACAAGGGTGATAAGGCCATAATGATGACGCTAACGAAGCTAAACCTTCATTGCATGGGGGACCTGTTCATTGATGGGGTTGCCAAAACATGGGAACAGGTATCCGCACAGGTTCTGGGAGTCACGGCGCTGGATATTTTCCAATATCACAGATTTCGTGGCACGTTGCGTGTTTTATTAGGATCAGACATGAGGGAACCTGCGGCGATGCCGTCACTCACTTACCTTTTGCAAGCACAATCCCCACAACACGGTATCACTATATTATATTCCCTGTTTCTTGATACCCGGGAACAGAACAAACAAAAATTTCAATTAGATTGGGAGGAAGACTTGGACATGATTATCACGGAGGCGCAGTGGTCCTGGTCTTTTGCTACGGTTAAGTCTATCTCATTAAATGGCAGACATCGTCTAACCCATTTTAAATATATCCACAGAACATATTACACGCTGGCTCGGCTTTATAGATATGGTTTGAGAGAAGACGACACTTGTCTGAGATGTTTCGTTAGTAACGCAAACTTTATTCACCTGGCTTGGGAGTGCCCAGGGATACGTACCTTTTGGCACAATGTCTACAGGATTCTTTCCAAAATGCTGGGCCATGAGATATCAGAGACTCCACTGGTTGCTCTTTTGGGGTTTGACAAAGTAATACCGAAGGGTATACGTAAGTTAGCTGCTCTTGGTCTCCTTTTAGCTAAGAGATGAGTAGCTATGCGTTGGAGGAGAGGCCCTTTGCCTACTATTACGGAATGGGAAAAAGATTTAGCATATTGCTCAACTCAATCTGATAATTATAATGCTTTGTTGCCAGTACGAAGCACAACCAAAGATATATGGGGCCCGTATCGTCAATATCTGTTAGATATAGAAGGAGCCACAGACTCCCAGGAAGTGCTCGATCGCACCGGGGTGGGGTGAGAGATCTGAAGGTGCCAGGTGCTATCGGTCAACTGCTGATTCCTTGATGTAGTTTAAGTTGTAAACTGATACGATCAAATATGTTTAATAAGTAGAAGTGGCCGACACTAAAAGGGCGTGCACAGACTGTACTGCAGAATCAATGTGTTATGTGTACTTGAATTCGATATGTAACTGTACCACATTTTACTTGCTTGACATCATCCCTGTGACATGACTATTGTATTAATATTGAAGTGTATGTTTTTTTCTGGGACACTGTCTATTGCTCACTATGCAAAAATGAAAATAAAGTTTATAACTCCATATTCGCTGACTAGAACTTTGTTCTCTTCAAGCCATGCGCTGTTTTCCATATTTAGGTTCCGTCCAACCCATATGAAGTCCGCTCCTTTGCCTACCTAGGTCCTGAACTTTGGAATTTTCTGCCTGCTGCTCTTAGAAACTGCAGTTCTTACTTGCTTTTCGCAAGAACCTGAAGACTTGGTTATTCTAGCTGTCTGTCATGGGACACCTTATCTGTTTCTATCCTGCACCAGGAAACTCCCTCGGGTAGCTGTGCGTACTACAAATCTTTCAAATGAATAAATAAAATAAAAAGTTATTACAAATCCAACAGTGGGAAGTTTTTGGCCTTTTCTCAACTATTAATTTGATATCTTGAAATATATTTTGCCTGACTCCTTTCAATTTTTATAGTTAAATAAAATATTATAATGTTAGCCTATAGAGTCATTCACTACATTCGGGGAAAAACAAAATTGGCAGTCTTTCTGTCAAGATGGCTTATAAAACATCTTTTATAATGTCCCTGCTTATAGCTACAAGGCACGCTACCCCTGGGGTACCTAGAGGAGACCTTAGGGGTGACCTATATGTAAAAATAAGGTAGGTTAATACTTTGGAAGTACCTTTGAATCCAAAGTCGAATTTGCATATAATTTCATTTTAAAGCATCCTGCAAGGCAAGGCTGGCTTTTAAAATAACAGCAGACACCACAGTAGAGCACACTCCAGTGCAGGAAATCTACTGGGCCTCTAAACCTCCCTGCCCTATTATATGCTAGGGATTTATAGGTAGTTTGAATCCCCCTTGCCATATTATATACTAGGGAATTACAGGGGTCTGTCATTGCCAATTGTAATTATTCCAAATTACCATGTCCTTTTTACACAGGGCACAGGCCCTGGGTCTGGTTAGCAGAGCCCAGGACACAGTCAGAGTCAGAAAACCAGCATCTAGGGGGCAAAAAGTGGAGGAACTCTGCAAACAGGTCCTGATTTCTCACAGTGGCAAGTCTGTATTTCCTTGGAAAACGCTGCTGCAGAATCACATAATTCATATGGCAATGTATATAACGCAACACTGAATTTCAAGTGCTGAGAGTGCAAATACACAGCGATCATGAGTGTTTTAGTGCCACCAAGCAGGTGAATTAGAGTAAAAAATATTTACATTTTGTTGTGAACGACTTATCCTATCTCTCCCTGACTTAGAATGATGTTTTTTTATTTGTACCATAAGGATTTTTTTTTAAACTCAAATTAAAATAACCCTGTGTTAAAAACAAAATACTGAGAGCCAGTTTGGCATGGACGTATATTCGCCAAAATGCGAGTGGAAGCAGAAGTGACATCATGAGCACTTGACCCCACCCCTCAGTGACACTACAGGGTTGACCAGTATTTCTACCATGGATAGCATGGAGCTCTATTCAACAAGATTCCATGGGTAGAGGAAGGGACGTCATGAATGCTTGGATGCCGCCCCATACATCCTAACGTCGCCCCCTGTTTTACTCTTGCCGTTTAAGATGAGGGGCTAAGAAAATGGCAAGCAATGGAGAATAGTGAAAAATATACAAAGCAAAGACTTCTTTTAAAGTTCCTGTTAACATTTCCTTGTGCTACTCCTTTCAAAATGCCCGAGATCAGGGTGACTAAGGGCAATGCAAAGGTTACAAAACAGCAATCCTGGGGTAGCAACTGCTATAGCTAACCTAAATTGCTGTGTATGGTCAAGAGCTTCATATTTGTTGCTGAAGGAGTAATGGAAGGAGACGGAGAAGAAAATACAGAAAGAAAAAAGGGCCCTAACATCCCATTTTACTTATTGTTTCTGAGACTGTCTTCATGATCCCAAGGCTAGGGGCAGCCAGGCGAGTTCTTGGGTGACCAAAGGGCAAGTCAGGTCTAGGTACCCCGCATTGACATCAATTCAGTTCTGCACAGATCCTCAGTAAACCAAGGGCATTAAGGTTTATTTATTTATTTATGTTTCTAGATCAGTGATTTGCTAGTGATCATATGCTTTGATGTGGGAGTGATGTGCAGGATTGGACAGGAAGCCAAAACAAGTCCTGGTAAAATTGTTCAAGCGAGTCCCATACTCTGGTCAGCTGCCAATAAAATGGGGCCAGTTGGGGCATGGTTGAGTCATGGCAGCCCACGCTGCTCTGAAATAATCAGTCACCAGTAGTGCTGCTTACCAGGGAAATTACTCTATGGCAGAATGGGCAGGCCGGCCATGGTGCTGTGCAAAAGTGCTAAATACCAATATCCTTGCCCACTTCCTCATCCCACGGGCAGGGTACCCACACATGTGTATGCACAGATGAGAAATGTCCCACTCTGAGCATGCTCACACAGCCATCATGAGACGTTTCACTAAACGTCCTTGTGCCTATCAAAGGTGGCAACATTACCTTCATGAATCATTTGAGAAACAGCAGCCCTGCCAATTTCAGCCTAATTGACTGGCTCCAGGAAGTCGGTGTAATTTCCTCATTTGGTGTGCCTTACAAGGAGCAAGAGCTGGGTTAAAGCCTGGCTTTCGCATGCTTATTAACTGCCCAGTGCTACAACAGTTTGCATAGAATGTCAACAAAGCTTTAAGTGAGTAAGATATGTTCTGGACCACGGACGCTTAGACGCCGTACTGGAAGGACTTGGAGTCAATGGACCTTTCTGGGCGGTTGATGGGAAGTGAAGTATAGATTTACCCCAAGAGAAGGCACGTTTCGATGCAAGCGGGGCATTTTAACTAAGGACAGAGGCTTTTCCTGGTTAGAAGACACGAGTGCTCATAACTGGGAGAAAAAGTTGACAGATCGTCATTTGACTCTCCGGGAGGAGAACGGCAGGGAAGAATCTGCCTTAAAAATCTTTATTAAAAAAAGTGTATCGACCCGAACGGATTATAGAACTAGCAGTCCGAGAGGAATGGATATATTC
Source organism: Calotriton arnoldi (assembly GCA_963921515.1). Taxonomy (NCBI): domain Eukaryota; kingdom Metazoa; phylum Chordata; class Amphibia; order Caudata; family Salamandridae; genus Calotriton; species Calotriton arnoldi. Next base: position 1,649,625 of record CAWUFW010001451.1, read on the forward strand.
ATTTAAGATATACAATTTCCCGGTTTTTGGGGGAAATTGTTTGCCCGCAATGATCAGGCCAATTGATAAAGGCAATTCTATAATAGAGGCCATTGAAAAGCCCTAAAATTTGATGAGTAAGATACTACACTCAACACGATAACTAAAATTTGCAACATTACTCGGAGGAGGAATAAATCCCTGATTTAGAGTCCTGAAGAAGGTGGTCTTTAAAACTGTAACACCAACCACCGAAACGCGTCGACGCCAGTGTGTTTTGAATCCACTCATAAGTTTTCTGGGAAGGAATAGAGTGTTATTCTACCAGTTCTTCTATTTTATTATTGACGTTGGATCAATTTATGCAACAGCCAATGTAGGATTGTGCAAAAACGGTCTCCTAGTGTTTTCTTTTGTATTGTATTGTGTATATTTTTGATTTTGTATCTCTGTGAATTTTACATTATTGTGCATTACAGTGGTGTTCCATCGTATGCAATGAATGAATTTTATCGAATTTTGTACAAATCTTGTATTTTATTTTAATTCCTTGTTTTTAGAATTTTTATCAAATAATAAATCATTTATTAACGCTACATCTCGATTTGGGGTATATATTTGCTAACAATTTTAGATGGTATTGACAGTATAACTGGAGTGAGTACAAGTGTGAATGGTATGTAAGTTGTTTAAATTCAGGTATTTTTGGATTAATCCAAGGGAAGCCTTACCTTACTACTGATTTCAGTGCCCTGTTCCCTTGGACAGTGGGGCCACCTCTCTAGTTTTATAAACAAAGCTTTAAGGCCATGCACTGAATGCACTAAACCGGCATCGCTCCACTAAATGTCGGCATACAACTTTGTCATTTAGTCCATGTGTATTTAAATCATGAGTTACGTTTGTTTTAAGCTCCCCCTACACATTAAATCTGTGTTAATTCTCCCCATTTTAGTTATCTTTGTTACATACCTTTTCATAGATCCATTTTACCACTTGCTGGAAGGTGTTCTACAGTTAACTTGTGTGTTTTGAAGGGTTATCCCAATACTTTGCCCTGGCCAGTACTCCCACGTTATAGTCGTTGATGCAACAAAAGGTCTAGGGTAGTGGGAGTAATATTGTACACCCTTTGACAATGACATCAGAGAGTTCTCCTCTTACCCCACCATGAGCCACTCAGTGGCCTGGTATTTGCTTCCGAGAGGCTAGAGTGTGAGCAAGAAATCAAAACTACAGAAAGTAAGCAGGGGTCTAGAAACTCTATTTACTTTCAGCACCTGATACTGCCTTTGTAACTACTGAGATCATTGGTGGAAACAACATTGCCAAGGGTATCTGATGGAAACCCACCAGCAGAGCAATGTCCAAATTCTCGGGGTTTCTGCTAACACCACGAGCCTCACGATCAGGGGTGTAGCGCAGACCCGTGCAGCATAGGGGGGGGGCCCAAACTATCATGGGGCACTCATTCAGCCTATGCTCAAAGAATATCTGTGCGATACAGTAGAATCGGACCGCTCTCCCTATTCTGCATGGGGACCTATCACTGCGTTATGTCACTACCCACAATAACCAACTCCCTGCCCTTCTATCATGTTGTGTTTCTGGTTCTTTGTGTACAGATAAATTAAAAATCTTGCCACTGAAAGTAGATCCTGAAACACTGCTCAGACATAGCATACAAGGAAAGCAAAGGTGACAAGACAGATAGTGGTAGCACCACAGGTGAGTGGCTCTTTATTTACATGCTAGTCCAGGCGAATCCTAGGGTCGAACTTTTAGGCATCGAACGGATTGCTCCACCTCTTAACTTTAAGAAACATATGAAAAAAGAAGCATGCAAGCTCTCTCTCTCTCTCTCTTTCCATCCTGGGGACGTATTACAGGAGTGCCCTGGGGGCGCAACGGGCATTTGCTCCCACTTTGCGCACCCCTGGGGCACTTTGGCATTACAGAAGGAGCCGCAGATGCTTGTGTGCCCCCTTCTGTCATACCAATAGCACTGGCGCACATAAAGCATCAGCGCTAACATCAGAGGGCGTTCCCTCATTTGCATGGGGGCGTGTCCCCATACAAATGAGGGAATCCCTTTGCCTCTGCACCTGCGCCGTATTACAGATGCCGGCACAGAGGCAAAAAAGCTGTCAGGGGTGCACTGACAGTGTGCCACCAAAAAGGTGGTGCACTGTCAGTGCGCCCCTTGATAGCACCTCTCTGGAGAAGAAATAGGGAGTCCTATGAACCACCCAGACCTTTCCTTGCAGGTCGGTGCAGTCACTCACTGCATCCACCTGCAAGGGGATCTCTAATCCCTTTTAAAAGTGCAGGCGGGTTGCCACATGCATTGTGAAATACGGAGCGGCTTCAAAGCAGCCGCTCTGTATTTTCACCTGAATGTGCTGCCCCCATGGCAGCGCAAGTTTGCGGCTGCCCTGGGGGCTGCGCATTCGCTATAATGCATCACATTTTCCTGATTACCGCTAGGCGTACCATTTGAAAGGTGAGCCCAGTGCTAACCAGGAAAATGCACTGCATACATAATAGGGCCCCAGATCCCTCTTTCGCTCTGAGCATACAGTTACATTGTATCTATGAGGGGGATTTTCATAAGAAATCAGATCGTTGATAGTGTGAGGAGAGGCATCAATAATCTCCCGCCTCCCGTGGGGCTCTCTTTGGCCTAGCATAGCATCTGCTGTAACATTTTACCATGATTTCTAACTCTGGAATGCTATTACTGCTCTCACTCAGCCAAACTCTACCACCGCCTCTTTTCTGGCACCATTTATTCGCATCTTTCCTTCCTCATTGCTGGTCAGATGCGTAAAACACCCTTCCCTCGAGACATTATCGATCAGTCTTTGAGAAATTATCATTTAGGGGAAGACACTACGTCCATTAGACTCATTTGTCCCCCCTCTGATATATCCACCATTTTCCTCTCGCAAGCGCCCTCTTTTCCATTTCTAATGCCCAATATCTTTGGAGCAAACTTCAGAATGTCTTAATACTACATAAATCACCAGTATGAGTAAACATTTAGCAAGCTAGCACACATCTAACCCTCTTCTCGGGTGAGTCACACAGTTTGCTTGTTAGGGCAGAAATCTCGAATTGATTTGACTGTCTATGAGCTTCACCAGAAATCCTGGTAAAACTCTTGAGAAGGGCAAGGTTACCAGTCACAAGTGCAGCGGATGAAAACAGTTCAAAAGTAAAGAAGAATCCATGTTACACCCTCACAAGTTAAAGTGTTTTTTACAAGTCTGCCATCATATACAATATTAATCCAATATATTATTAATAATTTGTTTCACAGTTTATTGGAATATTAATTCATATTTTAGAAATACATAAAATCACACTCTATGGCATTTCATGATGTCTGTTTTACGACAAAAATTAAGATTTCAACCATGAATACATTATTTGCATAAAATACCCCACCCTCTAAAAAGTTTTTTTAATCCCATCAATCATTCCTTAACTGGTAAAGGTCAAGACCCATCCAAGTGAGCTGTATCAACTGCGTGCTACTCGCCGAAAAAGCGCTTCAACAACTCATCAGGGGTAGCATGCGCTATATAAATGCAAACTATTTCCCTCTTCTATCCCTCCACTATCCTTCTCAATCCAAATAACAGACTAACATATCCACCACTCAAATTACTTTCCTATTTACTAAACTAAGTGACCACTAATCCTTTATCGGTTCTGGAGTAGCGTGCTACTCGTCGAAAAAGCACTTCGACGCCTCATCAGGGGTAGTAAGAGCTATTTAAATGAAATTACAATACAATACATATAATACAATTTAAGCTGTGTCCCATTTGTTCATTTAGACTTCATCAAAACAATTAACTATCACATATCGTGATCTCTCTAGGCCAATCCGATCAGAGGAGCAAACCTCCCTAATATGTTGTATGGTGAATAGAAATCAGAAAGAGTGATGGGATGCTCAGATCTCAGGCCGCACTAATTGGATTCGCCTTCATACAGGTTAAGACATTATTAGGGGTTGTTTCACACCAAGCAGCCAGTACGACCACCCAATGTTAAAAGCAAAGCTTTGATTGAGCACTCAAGGAAACATAACTGCAGTGGATGCCAGAAGCAAAGATATTGAACTTTAAACAGAAAGTCCTGAGGTAGGGATAAAAAACAAGATAACGAAATAATACAGGACTATGGAGGCTAAGGAGGCACCAAACAGAAGAGATCAGTCTTCAAAAGACACAGAGAAGCAAAAACACAATGTAGAGAAGAACATTTGCAGTGCAGAGGTCATCCTCTCTCTGGTCTTGTCCTGCCGGTATTGACAGGGTCTAGCTGTATGTCAGAATAAAGAAAATATTCTGCTACAAAAATATCATAGCCATCATATCAATAACCACAAAATCAGCTATGCAGTGAGGTTTGGTCTATTACTGGGACTGATAGACAAGTGAATCGAATATTAAAATTAAGAAACTGGAGAGGGGAAAGAGATGGAGGCAAAGTGTGGTATGGGAATCATCTCAATGATAAATAGATGGCTAGAAATACAGCAATGACTCCTGAAATTTCAGGATAATATATATTTTAGACTGAAAGTTTCAACCAAAACGATTTTGGCCTAAAACACTCAATATTTTACGTAAATATGCTAGAAAGACGGAATTTTATGCAGATCCCATGAAACAGACTAGGTCGGTCATCATATAGATAAGTTTCACGGTGCACATACATCGCCGGCTGCAAAAACCTTTCTGTCAATACTCTCATGTCACGCTGCTGGATTAAAACAAGTAGAAGCTGCACAGGGTTTGAGTGGATAAAATGCCTACATTATTTGTGAGGATTCATTCAAAGTCCATATTATTATTAATACTTCTCGTTGTTTAATTGCGAAGGCTGGTATAATAATGGCTGCTTCAGAGCTTTGGTCTTAGAACTCTGTGCCAGGGGGTGAGAGATCCCCTCTCACAGAGTAAAGTTTGTATTGAAATTTGACTCAATGGACTCTAATCCTGGGATGTCCAATGTTAGTCCACGAGATTCATATCTAAGCCTGAAATTCAGGATAACCACATGGGATAAATGTGAATATAGTTTACAGAATCCAAACAGGAACAATTCCCAGGGTATTCTTGCAAATCTGGCATGGATCTAAATTGATCTCCCCTGTTCTAATAAATGTCTCACTATGTAGCTGACATGACCTAAGAAAAGCAGATCCTCGCTGCCCAGCCCACCTAATAAAGATGTCTACCATTCTCTAATGTTCATCAGTACATGATTATCTGGTCACTGAACAAAAAAATACCCAGTAGCTCGAGTATTAAATATAAATTAATACATGCAAAATATCTGGATACAGAAAGTTCAAAACAAAGGGTCAATTCTCAAAGGCATTTCAAAGTATTTGAAGTAATAGCACACGAGTACTTCACGGACTCTGATATGCCTTTGTAGATTAGTACCAAAACATCTAAAATGTGAATGTTCATCGAATGTTCATAAATAAGTGGGACAAATAAAAAGGTGTCTCCTCTTTGAGTACTTTCCATGTTATGCCCATTCAGAAAGGTATTTATGAGTATGTGAAGCAGCACACCTGCAGTCCTAATTCATGTTCTTATAAATGTCTCTGGGAATTGTCTCCAAAACAGAAAAAACCTGAATACCCAGGGAATGGTAATAAACAAAAAGTAAAAATACAAAGGACTCTGCCCTCTTTGCACATTGTATATTTTGTGGCAAAATTCACAAAGACATTTATGGGAAAGGGAGGCAGTACTGCAACAGGGCTACTTTGCATGCTCATAAATGCCTTTTGGAATTTGCCCGTACATTTATTTTCAAACCCATGTGTAGAAAGTCATCTTTTATTTAAAAATGGAAAAAAGCCCAGGTTACTGGTGTTTTGCTGCAAGTAAAATGATGCAAATTAATACAGGGCCTGAAAACAAACTGAGTAGTGTAAACATCATCTCTGGGTGCATTTTGTTTGGTTTAATGTACTATCGAGTCACGAGTGAGATGAAAAGAAAGGATGAAAAAGAAATCTTTTTCAGAGAAGAGAGTCAGTTCAGCAAGTTGCTTTTGACATGATCCAGGGAGCAGGAGGATGCGGGCTGAAGTGGCATATGCCAGAAATCAAATAAAGTCATCTGCTCTGACATTTGAATTTTCTTTGACAACTGTTGTCTGCGGAATCATCACGGCTTGATAATCAAGAGGTGCTCCAGCAAAAACAAAGCAGTCCTTTCATGGTGCACGACGTGAAGAGCTGACAGAATAATTCATGCGCCCTACAGAATGCTGAAAGCGTCTACCTGTCCCTGGGCACGCGGCGCCCCGGCAGCTGATTGCCAAGCGCGCGCGGCTCGGTGCGCGTGGACACTAGGTTATGAAGCTGTCAAGTCTGCTGTCTCGGGAGAGGTTTATCTGGCAGAGCTAACAGTCACTGGGAAAACGCGGGATGACAGCTGGCATCAAAGCAGGTATTAGCATAGCGTAACAATGTGAGGATCAGCAAAAGGGGAGTGGGATTGCAGGAATAAAGCCATCAATATGTCCACAAAATGTAGCGATGTACAAACAACCATTATAAAGGCGGGGAAACTTACAGTGAAAATACAGCTCCTCCTCACCATCCTGGCTGGCCTTGCTGTATCCACATTGCCTGAAAGAAATAACATTTTTCTATTAGACACGAAAAATCTGAGTCTTTAGATGCACTTAGCCATACTGTGCAATAAACCAATTCTCAACGTAGAAGATTTTGAATAAAAAAGTAACCAACATGGGAAACGTAATCTAGTCTAAAAGCTCAGTGGAAGCTCCTCCGTTATGGCAGTGGAACGTCGCCCTGCACTGAAAACAACAGGAAAAATACAAAAATAATAAAACCGATTTATTATCATTTTATTTTCCTTTCCCCGCTACAGCCAGCCAAGTCTGGGTTGAGCCATGATGCCAGCAGGGGAGGAGTAGTGCAGCACTGTAAGTGCACATAACGGTTTGGCTGGCCGTCTTAGGCCGGTCATGTGCACTTAGGTCTCTCCAACCCAGGCGTGTTGCACAGCCGGGTTGGAGAAACAGTACAGACTCCCAGCCATTGTCTGAGTGGTAAACTGAGCCACTAAGACTAATACTGGTGCTGCTCTCGTGCTACTGAGAGCAGCACCGGGATTGGGTGGAGAGCCTGTGCTGGTGTCCCAGGGAATGCTGGGACACCATCAGGAGAAAATAGGAGCACCGAGGTGGATGGCAGTGTCGCTGGCAGAAAAGGTATGTTTTTTTTAAATTCTCATTATTTCCCTAATCCCCTGTCCCGTCCCCCATCCCACGCACCTTACTTGAGTTTTGCGGCAGCTGCCACTGTTAACATTTCATGGCCAGGTCTGTTTCCAAAGGTTCCACACATGTATGCACCATAGTAAACAATTTCCTCAAATTTCTCAAAGATAACTACCTTTCGGTTGTAGGGCTGATCTAAACCCTTTGTTAAGGATTTATGATAAATACAAGTACTGCGCACCGAAGAATCACATGTTCTTTACATCGGTGGCTCTTCCGCTATGGCGGAGGAACGTCGCCCCCCCACTGAAAAAATGGGAAAAATAAAATGATAATAAAACTAATTTATTATCATTTTACTTTTCTTTCCAAGCTCGAACCAGCCAGGTCTCGGTAGGCCAGGGCCATGAAGACAGCAGGGGAGGAGTAGTGTAGCACTGTAAGTGCGCATGACGGTTTGGCCGGCTGTCTTAGGCTGGCCAAACCATCATGTGCACTTAGGTTTCCCCAACCGAGCTGTGTTGCACAGCTGGGTTGGAGAAACAGCACAGACTCCCAGGCACTGTCTGAGCGGCAAACCAAGCCACTCAGACCAATCCTGGCGCTGCTCTTATGCTATTGAAAGGAGCGCCGGGATTGGGTGTGAAGTCTGTGCTGGTGTCCCAGGGGCTGCTGGGATGCCATCAGGAGAGAAGAGGAGCACCGAGGTGGACAGCAGCGTCAGTGGCAGAACAGGTAAGGTTTTTTTTTATTCTTAGCAGTTCCCTAATCCCCTATCCCGTCTCCTCCTCTCCAGCCCTGACTTGAGTTTTGCGGCGGTCGCCACTAATTCTTTATTTTGTTTTTCTCATACCCAACATTTGCATCAAGCTGTTATTTCGTAAAAGAGAACTCCAAATGAAAATATCTATTTATTTCAGAAGAGTATTAGAAATGTTGGGGTTCATATGGCTAGCTTTCATAAACAGTAGAGCCAAAACGACAGAGCAGAATAACTGTGTGAAAGTATGCCATAAACTTGTCCACAAAGTCAATGTAATCATAATATGACCAAATTTCATGGGAAAGGCTACTTGTCTAATGGAAAATAGCAAAATCATATTGGTTGCATTGTGTAAATCTACAAGCATGGTTCAAAATGTAATTATTTTCTTTTAGCTCCTTTCTCAGTCACAAAACGATCCCTAGAAATTGAGGATTCTACTTGGGCCCACTTAGTTTTGTCAGAGTAAAATGCTAGCTTTTCTTTTTACCCATGGTGTATTGCAACTTCTCATAACATATCATAAAAATATGTTTGTATGATAATGTCTATTGGTCAATGACGAGCATTAAATAGAGTAAAGGATATATTTCGAGGTGGGTGATGAAATAAGAACACCTGAAAATTCTCATTCATGTAGATTAGGTGAAGAACAGAGTTGTCCTGAATATGGATCTACAGGCTCCACTGTCAGGAAAACTGTTGAGATGACTTTATACAGGCAGAAATGGCATGATAGGTGATGTCCTACTTAATGGACCCCACTTTAGCAGAATGGATAGCCATCATCCCTCATGTTCTCAATTTCAGAACACAGGAAAAATGAGAAGTTCATAGACATTATGAGGAAGCCATGTGAGTGTACCAGATTAGAGAAGCTAAATTCAGTCTGTGCGAGCTTCCCAATGATCCAAATCAAGCTATTCACAAGGAGAGGTTAACCAAAGACACTTTAAAGCACTTTTGTCTCTTTTGTAGCTTGTCCTCTGGGCTTAATCATGCAGTAGGTGTTGGAAGATGCAAGACTTAAAAAGCTGAATGCAAAACAGAGATAAACATATTTCAGACAAATAATGTGTAAAAGTCATAGAAATGTGTCAACTATATGATAACAAATTGGGGGCCTCATTTACAAAACCATTGCGCCACCGGTGCGTCACTTTTTTTGACGCACTGGCGGCGCATGGTGCCTGCCCATATTTATAAGGCCACATAAAGTCCACCCTGTGTGACTTTTCATGTCCTTGTAAATACGGGCCCTTTCACTCATTACTCTGTGTGAAAGGGGCATTCCATGGGTGTTGCTCTGGGTGTTTCTACGCAACATCCATGGAACCTGACACATTCCCAGATTTACAAAGTTTTGTAAAGATGGGAATGCATCAGAATCTTACTCCTCCCCAGAGGAGGTGTAAGAGTGGCACAACGAGGAGACATCATTTTATTTCTCCTCGTGTTTTCCTCTTTCTACGCGTGCTGCTCCCACAAAAGTAGCCTTTCATATCTGTCTCAGGCCTGCCACTGCAGTGTCTGAAGATCACTGCCACTTTGGCTTGGCATTTAAAACTACTTGCCAAGCTTTAAACTCCCCTTTTATTACATATAAGTCACCTCTAAGTAGACCCTAGGTAGCCCTCAGAGCAGGGTGCTATGTAAGTAAACGGTAGGACATGCACTCTTATGTTTTGCTTGTCCCCGCAGTGACAGCCTATTTCAATTTTCACTACTGTGACGCCTACTGCTCTCATAGGTTAGCATTGGGAATTCCTTAATACACTTTTAAGCTGTAATTCCTGATCAGAGAGGAGTACCCTTTTCCTGTTTCATATGTTTGGAATGGTTTAAGTGCCTGCATACCGTATCGGGAGATTAGCCGCACATTATAAATCCTGATTGATTGATTGATTGATTGATTGATTGATATTGATAAATACCCCTTACTGGTGAAGTTGGATTTAACATTACTATTTTAGAAATGCCACTTTTAGGAAGTGGACATTTCTCTGCACTTACTGCTCTGTGTCCCTGGCAGCATGTCTCCAATACACGTTTGGTGGGGTGGGTGACAGCTACACTTTGTGCATTAACTCTAGACAGTCACAGCACAGGAAGTATAGGTGTGCCTGAGTATCCATCTACATACATCTGCATTCTGATGGCCTTGCCTGGGCAGGATGGAAGGGAGGAGGTAACACTTCCTGTCCCCACACAAATGGCTGATAATTCTCGCCTCGGTGCCTATTCTAATCATGGGTCCCACTCTGCAACTCTGGGCAATAGCTTGCTTAATCTCCACAACAGCCCCAACAGCGCTGGGATGCCTGGCTTCATCTTGGGGGTGCCCAGGAGTGGACATTTCACAGGGAAAAAGCCAGGAAGGGTTCCACAGCGGTATGCGTACAGCGCCAGGAAACCCCAGTTGGGGTATCAGTGCGCTTTACAAGTACAAATTCATTTCATTTCATTTCATAGATAGCCTGGCAGACAGGACTGGGATGAAAGAGGAACCTGTGCACTTCAGAGAGCTGCTTGAAGTCACTCCCCACATCATAGGCACTTTTGGGTATAAGTTATGGGTCTCTGACCCCCTAAAATCAGACACTTCTGGATCTTGAACTGAACCTCTGTCAGAAGGACTGCTGTGCTGCTTAAAGGACTCAAAATTGCACTGCAGATTTGGAAGGCTTGCTTTTTACTTGTGTTGCCCTGCTGCCTGCTGCACTCTAACTCACCTGAAGAAGAGCTGGACTCTGCCTTCACTCCAAGTGATGTCCAAGGGCTTGTTGCTTGAGACTCAGGGTACTCAAAGTCTCGACTCCTGCTCCTCTGCCTGGCTCAGTGAAAGTGGCTCAGATACCTGCAACACAGATTTCGATGCATCTCTGGTCTGTGTGTAACAGAACCAGCACATTGAGCTGGTTGCAGGAGTAAAATAGGTGCATCGCATCGGCATTAGCGCTTTGCATCTAGAGATCTACACATCAGAAAACGTGTCACCACTGCTGCAGTTTGGTGAGATCGACGCATCCCCTCAACTATGTGGCAGAATGCGGCACATCGCTCGACGCCTCTCGACTTCGGCACTCATCTTCAGAACTGATGCATCGCCTTCACTGCGTGGAGAAGATCAACGCATTTCATTTCTTGTGACAAGGAAAGGTACTTTATTCACAGGGGCCTGAGTGGGTCCAGTAGCCGGCCTGCGCTTCCACAGGGTCGGCCCGAACTTTGGCTTTGCCCTGGTCCAGCGCAACCTTTCAAAGATGAAGAGCTATTGCAGGGAATTTCAAATCTATGTGAAAGGCTTCAAGCAAACAGTGGAGCAGCAGAATGCTTTGAGAGCTTGGGCAAAGGCCAAAGTGACAGGAGATAAGGTCCTAGAGGAGGAAGAGCCCAAGATTACTGAGGAGGAGGAGGAGGTGGAGCTGGACCTAAGGTCTGTTGTGGCTCTAGTGCTACCTGTGAAGGGGGCAAACAAGTTCCCAGGAGCAGTGGTGGTTCCCAGAACAGGGAGCAGTGTCTCCTCCAGGAATCTGTCCCCAGAGGAGCTGGCAGACAGGAAGGAGGAAACAAAGCTAAAGTTGGAGCTTGCTAAGCTGGAGAAAGAACAGGCTCTGGCTGAGAGTAGGCTAGATCTGGAGGAGAAGCTCTTCCATGAGTTGAGCCTCAGAGAGCTGGATGTAAGAGCCCTGGAAGTAGGGTCCCGCAACAGTAATGGTGACAGCATACCTGCAGTGTCAGTGGTTTGCAGCCTATAAAGTGGCACAAGGTCCCAGAGGAGATCTGGGGTGGTAGTCTATGGAGGTACATGCCCATGGTGGGGAGTGAAACTCTTCTTACACTAGAGGTGAGGGACCAGACATACTACACTGCTATAAAGGCCATCTTAGCCAGTAAGTTTGGGCTGACACCTGAGAAATACGGACAGAGGTTCATGGCCAGTCACAAGCCATCCACACAGAGCTGGCTTTACTGCTTAGACTATGCTGGTAAGTCACTGAAGGGCTGGGTGAGAGGCAGCAAAGTAGATGATTAATCAGGGCTGAACAACTTAATGTTTGTTTTACAGAGTTGTGCCAACACCTAGTGGATAGTAAGCTTACTGATCCCAGGAAGCTTACTGAGGAGGCAGACATTTGGGTCAGCACCAGAGTGTCCAAGGAAGCATATGGGAGGGACTCCCAAAATGGTGACCAGGGTTCCCACCAGAAGAAGGAGGGGGCAGATAAAAAGAAGGAGTTCCCTTCAGGCCCCCAAAACAACTCACAGGGCAAAGGGTATGGTTCTCATTTCCAATCTGTCCAGCAGAAGAAAAACTACCCTGACAAAAGTCAGAAGACCTATCCCGTTAAGTGCTATGAGTGCTACAATTATGGACACTACAAGGGGGACCCCAAGTGCCCAAAAAGAGCACAAGCACGCACTAGAGGAAATGTTCCAGGGGAGGTGAGTGTGGTGCTGGGGGGACTTTGCCCCAGTTAATGTGGGGGAGGTTACCCTAGTGTCCCTGGGTGACAGTGAGATGGTTCCTAAGATCCCTCTGCCCTCTAATACTGCAAAGTATAGGCAATGGGCCACCATCAATGGGTAAGGTGTTGAGGCTCTGAGGGATACAGGAACCAGTATGACTATGGTAAGAAGCCAGCTGGTTTTCCCAGAGCAGGTAATTCCCAATGCATTCCACCAGGTTGTGGTGGCTGAAAACAGAGAGGGTCAGTATCATGTGCCCTTGTTCCATTTGAGAGGAGGGGGTTCAGATCTTCTCAAAGTTGCTGTGAGCCCAGTCATGCCTGTGGACTATTTGTTAGGTAATTATCTTGAGGATTCAACCTAGAAGGAAGTGGAGCTCCAGGCTCATGTGGAGATGTTAGGATTATCTGATTGGATCTGTGCTAGGACAAGGTCCATGGCTGCCCAGGACGGGAGTTAAAAAGGGTTGGAGCCTGGAAAAATGGCCCAGCCAGCTGCTAAAAAGGGAAAGGGCGAGGGGCATGGAAAACCAGCACCTGAGTGTAATCCCAGTGAGGTGGATGTGGCACGTATGTTGGCCGCCCTGAGGCCCACTGAGGATGGCACTGCTCCCCTAGGTGACCTGCCTGTCATTGCTGGATGGCATGTAAAAGGAGGATCCACCAAGGAGGAGTTCTGTAGGGCGCAGAGGGAGTGTCCAACCTTTGAGGGATTGAGGCAACACGCTGAAGCCCAAGCAGCAGGTGATGCCTCTGGTAGTCACCATATTTATTGGAAGGGACAGCCTCCTTTATAGTGAGCCTAAGGCACCTGTGCATAGGACAACAAGGCCAGGGCCCTCTATGTTGCAAGGCCTTTGTACTGGAGCTGGTTCATAAAATTCCCCTGTCAGGACACCTGGGCCAAGACAAGACCTTTGCAAGGCTTGTACCACACTTTTATTGGCCCAGAATCAAGGCTTCCTCAGATACCTTCTGTAGGATGTATGTGATCTGCCAGGCTATTGGGAAAACAGTAAAAAGGCTTAAAGCCCCCCTTAACCCACTGCCAGTCATTGACACACCCTTTGAGAGGGTTAGCATCAACATTGTAGGGCCAATGGATCCCTAGAGTGCTTTGGGCAGGAGGTTGATCCTGGTTCTGGTGCATCATACCATTAGGTATCAAGAGGCAATCCTTCTGAGAACCGTGACTGCACCTGCAATGGCAAAGGCCCTGATGGGGATTTTTACCAGAGTGGGTTTCCCAAGGAAGTTGTGTCTGACAGTGACACACACTTCATGTCTGCATTTATGCAGTCAATGTGGAAGGAGTGAGGAGTTGCTTACAAATTCTCCACCCCTTACCATCCACAAACCACTGGGCATGTTGAGAGGTTCAATAAGACCCGTATAGGCATGATTAGAGGCCTGCCTGAGGCCTTGAGGAAAAAGTGAGATATCCTCTTGCCATGACTGTTGTTTGCCTACATGGAGTTACTAAAGCAGGAAGTCAGCTTTAGCCCATTTAAATGTCTGTTTGGGCACCTTGTTAGAGGACCCCTGAGTTTGGTCAAGGAAAGCTGAGAGCAATCTCCCAGGAAATCTCCCCAGGATGTAGTGAGCTACAAGCTCCCCTTCAGGAGCCAAATGGCTAAGCTGTGGAAGTTAGCTTCCAACAACCCAGAAGCCGAGCTTTTCTGAAGAGCGGTATGACAAACATTCCACCACTCGAGATTTTCAGCCTGGTCAGAAAGTGCAGGCAATGGAGCCAGTGGGGCCCAGAGCTCTCCAGGCCCACTGGACTGGCCCACATGATGTGAGTGAGAGAAAGGGGGAGACCACCTACGTTGTGGATCTCAAAACCCCTAAGCAACCCCACCGGGTGCTGCATGTCAATCGCCACAAGCCCCACTTTGAGAAGTTTCAGGTCACCATGTTGCTGTTGACAGATGGTGAGGAGAAAGAAGAGAGTGAAACACTCCCTGACCTCTTAGCCTGCAAGCAGAAAGATGGGTCTGTTTAGGAGTAATCCTTTCCCCCACTCCAAATCCTGAACAACAGAGAGACTACAACTAAGTGTTGGGGCAGTACTCATCTCTGTTCTCACTTATCCCTGGGACTACCCTCCTGTGCAATCATGATGTATATACAAGGGCAACCTTCCTGCTAAGAATAAGTCTTATAGGTTGTCAGATAAGGTGCGGTCCTGCATTAAGGCTGAAGTGTCAAAAATGCTGGAGTTGGGGGTGATAGAACACTCCAGGAGCCCCATGTCCAATTCTGTGGTTCTGGTACCAAAAGCTGCCCCACCGGGCACCACAACTGAACTGAGGAAGTGTGGATTATAGAGGGCTAAATTCTGAGACTAAGGGCCTGATTATGAGTTTGGCATTCAGTGGACCGCTAAACTCAAGGTGGCGCGGTGGTGGCGGTCCGGCCACTGCAGCACTGGCGGTCCGACCACCTTATTACAACTTTGGCGGGCGGACTGCCATTGGTACCACATTCCCTGGTGGTGGCGCTGCGGTCAGATGCTCACAATATGTTGGTGGTTCCGCTGAGGCACTGCCATGCATATTACTAGTCTCCTGAACGCCAGCGGTCTCATGGAGGTTCTTACTCCATGAAACTGCTGTCAGTCAGAAAACAGTAGGGCCCCCCTGGCCCCATGCATGTTGGTGCATGCAGGGGGGCACATGTTGTGCCGCCCCTGTGTGCATGCACCCCCAGTTCCAGCACAGCATGGACTTCACAGTCCATGCTGTGCTGGAACGCGCTATTGCGGTCCTGTAGCAATGCAGCATTAAGGCTCACATTTGAGCCTTTTTACTGCACTGCTGCGGGACCGCCACTCCGCCTGCAAGCCTGCCAAACCACGATTTCACTCATAATCTGGCGGGCGGGTGGCGTTCAGATTTGGCGGTGTGGGAGCAGGGCGGAGGACACATATTTTCTGATGGGGGAATGATTCCTGACCCTGGTAAAGTGAAAGCACTATCAGCTACTTGGACCCCACAAGAAGTTACTATGCTGCGATCCTCCTTAGGCATGGCCAGTTATTGTTCAAGATACATTCTTGATTTTGCCACTGTGAGTGCTTCATTGAGAGAACTGAAAAAACAAAATGTCCCATTCAAATGGTCTGATGAATGTGATCAAAGTTTCAAAAGAATAAGACATGCAATTGGCAATGCAACTGATATGGCCTACTTTGACGCCAAACTACAGACTGAGATCACAGTAGATGCAAGCTGGTATGAGACTGCGAGAGTATGACTACGCAATTGTACACAAACCGGGTAAAGACCAGAACCCTGCTGATTATTTTTTACGAGTACCGCTGAATCGTCACAGTTCAACGTCCAAAACAGCTGAGGAGTACATTAACTTCATTGTGAATTCCAGAACACCAGCAGCCCTATACATTGAACAAATTAATGCTGCTATCAAAGCTGACAAGAGCATGCGTATCGTCAAAGACATTATTTCAACTCAATCCTGGCAAAGGAGTGTTCGACCTCTTGCAATTCAAAAATGTACACGATGAACTGTCTGTGACCAAGGAAGGTGTTGTATTGAGAGACTCGAGGATTGTCATACCTGAGAGCCTAAGACAACAGGTCATTGAACAAGCCCATGAAGGACATTGTAGCTACCAAAAGAGCCCTAAGAGACCGAGTGTGGTTTCCACACTTAGATGAGTGATTTGAGAGGGAGCTAAACAAGTGCCATCTTTCCTTCTGCCTTTCCCCAAAGTGACACAGCATCCATTGACAATGTCTGACCTTCTGATACAGGCCTGGGAAAAAATTGCAGTTGATTTCTTTAAGCCCCTAGGAAACGAACATCATCTCATGGCAGTCGATGATGAGTATTCACGTTCCCGTCGGTAGAGGAGTTATCAACAACCCACAACAAGGTCATTGAGCAGCTGGACAACATCTTTGCAGTGTGGTGTATCCCTGCCAATGGTCCACCATTCAACAGTAAAGAGTTCAGAGAGTTTCTAGTCAGAAAGAATATAAAGCATCAAAAGAGTACATCTCTGAGGCCCCAAGCAAATGGTGTTGTGGAATGATTCATGGGTACGCTCAAAAGGGTAGTTCTGCGAGCATCAATGGACGGGATTAAATTAAATAAGTCCTGTGCCAAGCCCTCCGTGCCTATTGTTCAACTCCTCACTTCACAATGGCTGAAAGTTCCACCACCTTGCTATTTGGGAAGAGCCATCGCAACCAAACTGCCACAATGGACAGTAGATCACTATGTGACTGCTGATAAGGTTCGAGTCACCAACACTTTTCAAAAGTGCAAAATGAAGACGTTCGCCAATTGGCATCAGAGAGCAAAGAAACAGTCTTCGATGAAGGTGACTTAGTCCTGGTTAAGGAGAAGCAAAAGCTGAAAACAGACACTATGTTCGCTGTCGATCCTCGAGTGTTGTGATGTGCAAAGGACACATGGTGACGGCCCATCATCCCGGACAGTCCATCACACGGGACTCGTCACACTTTAAAGATCTACCTCTGTGATTGTCGGCTCCTGCACTTACAAATAAGGCCGTCCCACCTGACAGTTTAGCTCAAGCATCAGAACCTGTACCATTGGTGCATGAACGGAATGCATCTCTACCACTTCATGCCACTCGATCTGGCCGACTAGTGTGAGCACCTCGATGACTCATCGGAGGAATATAAAGTAACTGCTGTCTGTACTTTTTATTTAACGTGGTAGGAGATGTAGTGTCATGAGACTATGTGTGCTAGGACCCTTGCAGATCGGGTCAGACTCAAAAGAGGAAGTACGTAACTGGTGTTAAAGTGTGGTCATTAACTGTTATGACCTAATCAGAGAACAGTGTGTGAATATATGTGGAGGAATAAAGAAGTGCAATCCAGAGCTCTGTGTCTGGTGTATTTATTCGCCAGCTCCAGGGCTAGGGAGGATGCTGCAATGGGAACCTCCCGGAACAGGAGACATCCTCCTGCTTTCGCTAAAGAGGGGAGTGAGGCAAATCTGACAAGGACTAGCTTCCATACGCTGAAAACACGTCTCATATTCCATCAGGAAAATATGTTGAGCTGCAAAACAGCCTGGACAATGTATTACAGTTTACCCTTTTGATGAGTGATGGTTCCCCCTTGTGACTCACGCTTACTATTAACAGTATGCTGAAAGAAGCCCTTCTAATAAAGGCTACCTCCAATCTTCTTCCACTGGGTGCATTAACCATGCCTCTTGAAGGCATTTCTAAAGGAAATGCTCATTTTGCTGTGAGGTACACACCATAAAGCTCATTCCACAAAACATACTGATTACTAGTAAACAAGGTATAAACTCGCGGTCACCACTGCTTGCTTTTAAAATTTATTTTTACAAAACTCAAATTAAAAATTCTATTACCTAGAACTGTGCAACAACAATGTTCACAAAGTTAATTTGCTACTGATATTTAATACTGAAAAGTCAATTTACAATTGCAAGTGTCTTCTAACAATGCCATTGTACAAATGTTTACAAGTGATGTTGCTGCAAAATAGCAATGTGAAAATACATGTTTCATATTTAAAATAATGAGGCTACCACATCCTGGGGCAAGGTCTGTGATCACAGGCTGGTTAATTGTCTCATAAAGTCTGGATACAAATGTATCAGAGGTTTCCATTCACAAAAAAACACAGCCTATCAAAAGACAGATGGTCTGAATCCCTGCCAGTATCAAAATGTAGATTGAAAACAGGGCTTAATTTGAACCAGTGGTTTCCAGTGCTCAGAACCAGTTCTTAATTATCATCACTGACACTTATGACAGTCTGACACACGGTGCTGCTATTTGTCTAAATTAGTGATAAACACAACATCAGTTGTTTATTAATTCAATATACATTAAAAATGACTAATATCTGCAGCCCAAGCCATTGTTATAGCTTTGGAGGCAGCAATAGTCTGAATTGTCACACTTAGAGGATGTGAAGGGTAGTAGTTGTGTTGGTTCTGTCACAGGTGACTCTGACACGGGCAATGGGTGGTTGAAGTAAGTTGTCCGACTTTGTAAAAATTGTAGAATAGAAAGGTTTATTGTAACCTTAAGCGCCCAAGACACAGCACAGCAATATACGGCCTCTTCTCTTATCATCCTGGCAGTAATTGACATACCAGTCACTTAGGAACATTCCATCCCTCCTTCACTTTCTACATTCTAACCTTCCTACTTTAACATTCTATACGGAATCTTACCACAGGGGTGAAAGCTGTAGTAGCCTCCTGACGATGGCCTTGCCACCTATTTTATTTTACAAATTAAGCGCTGGTTGAAAATCTTCACAATCTTGGGGTTAAGCACAAAGCAATGTGAAGTCCTCCCACCCAAGTAAGCAGCCAATGTGATTGCTCCCTGTCTGGAGTGGCAAAGTGGGGAGAAACGGTGAACTGAAATACCACCCAGATTAATTATCATTAGCTGAGAGCCATTCAAGCTTCCCTCCCATCGCTTTTCTTCTCACTGACACACTTTGAGTGTGAAAGGTATGTCCAGCTATGGGTTTCATGCTTGTTGGGTCTTAGAATTCTGCATATCACTGATCATGCTCAAAAAGGCTGAACATTTTATAGGATTGCTTTTGTTGCTCCTAATGAAGCAGTCTGACTTGCACTAGCTTGGTGCCCCATCAATTACGGATGTCGCCAACCCACTTTCGTACCCACCATATGCATCAGCCCCTGCCCTTAGCATAACTATATTTAGGAGTGCAACCGGAATGGGAGAATACCTGCAAAGATTTGTGAAAATCCCCCCAAAATATGAGTTTGCAGGTGCTTACATTTTGCACATGTATACTCCCCGTCGCTGTGAGATTTACTCCCACGTTATGTTATGTCATGTTGGTGTCATATTAAATGTTAGTAAATCGAATTGCAGGCGTAAATTCACATTTTCTAAATATGTGAATTTACACTCAGAATTACAACAATTTGTGCACCTAAGTTAGACTTAGATGCGTAAATAGCTTTGCTACTCTGTCCTCTCGATGGACACAGACCACTGGAATGGCTGTTTTTAGGAATAAGCAATTTCTAATATCAACTAACACACACGAAATCCGGAGTGCAGCCTAACACGTATTCATAACTTTTTCATAATTTAAAAGCTTTCTTTTAAATTATTTTACTTTTGCATTCCTTGATAGAATATTTGCTTTTAGTGGGCGTTGCCATGGTTGCTGAAAGGCTTTTGACTGCACCATGATACACGTCCTGGACATATGGAAACACATACATTATATTGATCGGTCTCATGTGGAGACTTATCACTCAGTGGCGACATTTATTATTTTCAGATTTGTTTTACCTGGGTGCAGAGGGTTTTCACAGTTCTGCTGTAATACTGATGGAGCAAGGACTCACAAATGAGACTTGCTCGGATGAAATCTCCTCACAGTATTAATTTATTAATTTTGTATTGTGTATATTAACTTTGCATACACTACATGAATAGCAAGGAAGCTTGCCTATGTGTTCTAACTAACAAGCAACGCTTGTCTTTTTCTAAAATGGCCGCTAAAGCGCGGGAACCTTACTGCGCATGTCTCATCCATATCACATGGTGTGACGTCTTTCTTTGCTTGGTGGGAAATTTCTGCTTCTGCGCAGTGTGCTTTAAAATGGCTGCTTGATGTTTTCACATGCTTCAGCTTGCTCTTGTGTTATTATTAATTTGTCGTTTTCTTAACGCTACTAATGCGGGATAGATTTATAAGTAAATGGGGATAGAGTAGAAAGAGTGGGTATACAGTGAAACATATTATTTGTGATTTTAATATTTTCTTCTTTGACTTTTATTAGTTCGTAAACTTGGGCCTGGGGTTGGTGATCTGAAACTCGAGAGACAATGAATCTGCGCATGTGTGCCCTGCTTGGCTGCCAAAGAATAAAGATGAAGTCAACCTGGATGTCGTCCAAGGCCACGACATAATGGCCGATATTGATATATTCATGTGTTCTTGCCAAACTTGCAACTATGTATATGGAAAATGAATAAACTTTGCCGTGAGACGGGTGGGAAATAAAGCCAATGTATTAAAATTGATGGGCGGTAGTTTAAAGACAAAGGTCTTCAGAATTCGAACCATATCAATATGGTGTGAGGATCAACCCCCTGTCCCTATCCAATCAGAAGTAGTGGTCCCATATTTTGGCAACATTAAGGGGAGGTACATGGGCGTAGAAGGGTATAATAGAATATAGCATTAGTTAATTAGTCAGAACAGGCGTTCATGCTGTCAGGCAGAAGAGCTCCAGACCGCCAAGCTGATTGATTGCAGACAGAATCGCTGTCCAGAAAGGTCCTGAGGAGGGGGCGGCGGAGTCCATTAGAAAGAAGGCACGGGAGAATCGAGGAGAAGTCGAGTATCATAGAGGGGAACGACGCAGGCGTCGTTGTAGAGAGGTCACCGGTCCAGTCCTGATCCTGGAGGAGGTCTTTGCTCTTCATCCTTCCTGGGTCCTATCCTTTCCAACTCCTTGGCCAAGGGGTTTGGTTCTCGCACTTAGGTAAATATAAATGCAACCTTTAGTTGCGCTGCTGTCTCTATCTTCTCCTTTCTGAGGGACCGTCATTAATCAATAATTATTATTCTATGCTTCATCCGTGATATGCGATTAAGTACCATGTGGTTCTGTAATTTACTCTGCTAAATCTTTAGATAAACATTTTTAAAACTTCCTGACTCAGTGGTTATTTCAGGATTATGTACTACAATGAATGTCACTCATTTTAAACTTCCCAATTAGCAAAGGATTCATTGGTAAGTCATTACTCTTCAATCGGAAGGTAATTGGTAGCAGGGATTTTGATAAAGAGTACAACTGATAACCCCAGCGAAAGTATTATCGTAGTGTGAATGTATGGGCCCAAGTGAGTATCTGGTGTATGAATGCTGTTTGCTAATATCGCGCTGGATCAGTTTACTGGTAATCAGAGGATGGTTACTCTTTGTTAATTGGGTAATGAGAATTTTATTTTTATGAACTAACATCCGTGTATTCAAAGTTTGTTTTATGTTGTCTAGAAATCCCCGGGGAAAATTGAATAGCGGTTGGTAAGTGGTGCCTTGGTCAATGACCTCATTTTTTATACTAGAAAACGGGCTTGTTGGCGATCGGTGCTTTACTCCTTGCTTAAAATAACTGGTTCAAGGAAAACCGCGCACGGCCTCAAACTAACAACGTCTCCCTCGCCCACTCTCAAAGCCACCATCTCAATCACTCTATACAATAATGGTATCATACTAATCCAAGCCTCTACCACTAACCTTGCGAAAATGGCCAACTTCTACCCTACTCTAAGAAAAGCGGTTAACGGCAATGCCTCTGACCCCTTTTCCACCAACGCGACTATGCGGGACTTAACCATTACTCTCCCCACAACAGCTATGAATACCCCTCTATCCCTTAACCTCACACCTCCTCTTGCTGATCCTACAGCCACCTTGTCCTCGTTCAGACTACGTCAACTCACTAGAGTACCCGCTCTAATGGGCGACGGAGTGATGGGATCAACCCCCTCACCGACTATCAGTCCGATTCAGGATGAACTCCGAGCTGAGAGGCTACATCAAGTCATACAGTCCTCCCCCTAACTGATGTTGTCCCCCTTCCCATCCCTATAACGCTACCACATACTAGACTAGAGTCTGGGCATCGATCCCCCACACAGGCTCCAACAGGCCCACATCGAGGCCCCCCGTCCCCTATCGTTTCTTCACCACTCCATCCTCCCCTCGACCAACAATCTGACTTGGCTTCGCGTTTGGATGGTATATCTCTTCAGTTACAACTTCTCACCTCTGAGCTACATGAACTCAAAGCCCTCTCTAATGATCTTTTCCCTATGATCAGCTCTCTCCTCACCTCTGCGAACTGGCCTATTGCGTCCACCAGGCCTTGTGATCACTTTGAGCAGCCTGTAGCTCCCTCCACCCCAAAACCCACTCCACTACCCAACACCCCCCACCATCCATAGAGAATCCCACCCAACGACCAATGACTTACAGGACTTTCACACATGTAACTCTACCATGCCCAAATCTTACACCCACCCCGAGTCAAATACTCACCATCCTTTCTAACTCGAACCGAGAACCTCCCTGCAACCTCAGATATAGCAATACTGACAACCTCACCAGCGTGAATCTCACCCAGACTCCTTCCCCCCTAACCCACCTCGCCTCAAATGTGTACTACTTAATTGTAGATCAGCCAGTAAACACGCTTCCGATATCTTCGACCTCATCCAACACAATGATTTAGACATTATCATCCTCACTGAAACTTGGCTAAATCAGGCTTCCACTCCTATCTTAGACCTCCTAGTACCTCCCACCCATGACATAATTAGGTTAGACAGAGCTCTGAAATTGGGTGGTGGCTTAGCTTGTATTCACAGGAGTACACTCTCAATTTCACAATTGGATTCCTCAACGATCCCCCCCTGTGAATACCTCTGTCTCAGCATATCAAGTCTGAACCTACCGGTCTGCAAACTTCACACGTTTTACCACCCCCCGGGAGAAAATCTTCCATTCATTGAACAATTAATGGAAATTATCTCTGGCAATGTCGACTCTGCAGTATCCCAAATCTTCCTTGGTGATTTCAACCTTCATTGGTCTAATCCTAATGACCCCGCTGTTGCCTGCGTTAAATCCTTTTTAAATGATCAAAATCTGACTCAGCACTGTGACTTACCAACACATATTAAAGGAGAAACACTAGACCTAATCATCTCTAAAGAGCAGACTATCACCATAGATTCCATTACCCCGTGTGACTGGTCCGACCACCACAGCATCCTCTTTTATATTAACAGGGAAGTGCAGATGAGGAAGACACAACGATTGAAACTAAAGATATGGAAAAGGGACCTAAGAGCAATAAACTCTGCAGATCTTGCTGCCCACTGTCTATCTGCCCTCTCCTCCCCAGTTGATACGAATGAGGTGCAATCACTCACCGACGACTACAATTCAACCATATCCAACATCATGGATAATATTGCTCCGCTCCAATTTAAAAATGCTTCAACAAAAATATCCAAACCATGGTATAACGAAAGCTTAAACACTGAAAGACGTAACCTTAGGGCAGTGGAACGTTCCTGGCGAGCTAATCCCTCCTCTGACCAACTAAAACTACTCAGAGATGCCAGGAGCCTCTACAACAAACAAATCAAGAGTGCTAAGGCGACCTATTTCAGAGACCAATTGGACCAAGCAGCAAACCGCCCCAAGAAACTTTTCGAGTTGGTCAAACAACAAACAGTAGCAGGTCCTAATCACTCTGACCCCGGTGGCAATCCTCCCTCTTGTGATGAACTTGCCGCTTTCTTCACCGAAAAATCAAGACTCATCTCCATTGACCTCGCCTCTAAGAAGGCTCTTTTACCCCTAACAGTGTGGCCTCACTCATTGACCCGGCTAAAATGTGCAATTCGACCTCCACGAATCTCAAGAACAATGCATCATGGAGTATCTTCACCCCTTTTAGTGAAACTGACATCTTCAAGATTCTTCAGAACATCAACCCTTCCAACCATTTCAGCGACCCGTTGCCGCCATCCATCTTCAAAGAAATCAAGAATGCACTCATTCCCACCTGGACAAGGATTGTAAATGCTTCTCTTTCACAAGGCAGGATCCCTGACTGTCTAAAAGCAGCCCAGGTAACCCCCATACTGAAAAAACCTAACGCTGATAAATTCGATCTCAATAATTTCCGCCCCATTTCCAACATCCCCACCTTAGCGAAACTCCTTGAAAAATGTGTGCAATCCCAACTTTGTGCTCACATAGTGAATTACCAACTCCTAGACCAGCATCAATCTGGCTTCAGGAAGGGGCACAGCACTGAATCGGCTCTCATTCATATTATGGATGACATTCTTAAAGTGCTGGACCAAAACGAATCCTGCCTCCTGATCCTTCTTGACCTTTCCTCCGCTTTTGACACGGTAAATCACGACAAGCGTTTATCCATCCTGCAATACAGAATGGGTTTTTCCGATCAGGTGCTTCAATGGTTTTCCTCCTTCCTACATCACAGATCACAAAGAGTTATGACAAACCACTCTCTATCTCAGCCCTCTCTCGTACTTATGGGGGTCCCACAAGGGTCCGCTTTATCTCCTATCCTCTTCAATCTCTTCCTGGAACCTCTTGCAAACTCTCTAAATTCCATGGACATTCTCTTCCACATGTATGCGGACGACACGCAACTATATCTGAAAATCACATCCCTGGAAAACATCATCTCACTCAACTCTACCCTTCTGTTTGCTCAAAATTGGTTAACGGAGAACCATCTTCTGCTTAACACTTCCAAAACGGAATTCTTGCTCATCTCCCCGAACCACATCCCCAACCTAGACTCCTGGTTGAATCACCTCACTGCTTTCAACTGTGATCCTCTCATTGTAGACTCAGCCAAGTCTCTGGGAATCACCTTGGACAAACACCTAAACATGAAAAAGCATATCAGCACCGTATGCAAAGGAGCAAACTACTTGTTGAGGTCTCTCAGAAATATCAAACCTTTCTTACCCATAAATGATTTCAAGCAGGTGGTACAAGCGCTTGTCCTGCCGAGGCTGGATTACGGCAGTGCTACCCTTTGTGGCCTTCCCAAATACGCCCTGGCACCACTAAGGGCATCCTTGAACGCCGCGGCTAGATTGGTTACAGACTCTAAACGAAATGAACATATATCTCCAGTCCTAAAATCACTCAAAATGGCTCCCCTACGAAGCTCGGATTCATTTAAAGATTGCTGTTCTTATGCACAAAGCCCTTCACTTACACACGCCTACTTACCTGGGGCAAAAACTTAATCTCTCCTGCGGGGCAAGAGACTCAAGAAGCGCATCTACCCTCCTCCTGAAACCGCTCATCCTTAACAAAAAGAGAAGTTGTCACCGAGGCTTCTCCGGCGCTGCCCCTAAGATATGGACCTCTCTTCCACCAGAAGTACGCAGAATCTCCTCATCGACGAAGTTCAAAACCGAAGCCAAAAGACTCCTAATGATCAAATTCCTGCTTTAACAGGGATGGCCTCTCATGTCCTGTGCATGTCCTGTGGATATATATCCTTATACCATTGCTCTTGCATACTGTCATGGCTCCCCGTTACTGCATTCTGTGTCTTCCCTATTGGCCCGCCTCCTCACTATCTTGGTTTGAAACTGTATTGTAATATGTGACGTTTTTTTTTTTCCCCGCCTCTTATTTGCTTTGATTATTGCTTTTGTCCGTCCGCCCTTCTTATTGTAAAGCGCTCTGATATCCCTCGGGATCTTGTTCGCGCTATATAAAACTTTATAAATAAATAAAATAAATAAATAAAGTGGAAGCCATACTGCAGTGAGGTTATCTGTCAGGCAGAAATAGTACTGAAAAGTTAAGCAGGACTATGAGTACTGGTTAGGGAATCTATGCGTGTGAGTGATAGCAAAAGAGTACACTGGTGAAAATTTGATGTTATATCACCTAGAAAGGGTAACAGTGAAGAAGTAACAGGTACTTCTGGAGCTTGTGTGAAGAGTAAACGGAAGGGTTTTACTCGTAGTGTATGTTTAGTAAACGGAAAGGTTTTACTAAGTGTGAGAGAAAACTATCTTTTCTATTTTTTGTGAAACTGGCACGATAGCGAATGTTTTATGTTGTTACTGAAATTTAATTAAAATTTATAGAGAAAATAAAGTTTGCATAAGATTTTGTAAAGGGAGGGTCAGCTGCCGGAGAGGGAGCTGATGTCACAAACGCCGCGCTGGGATTGGTTGAATCAGCGGGTGTGGAACGACTCTTGTAAAGGAGGGGTCAGTAGTCAGGAGTAGTACTGATGTCACAGGTGCCGCGCTGGGATTGGTTGAAACAGCGAGGGACAGAGAAGCGCAGATTGTAAAGGAGGGGTTGACAGACAAACGTCACCGAAAGGCCGCGTTAGGATTGGTTCAGAAATAAAAGTTAGCAGACATTTGATTGGTTGATATTCTAGAAGCTAAAATCTTAGTGGATAGAGATTGCATGTTAAAACGCGATCCGACTTTAACAGGAACTCGTCCGGATAGGAGATTCCTAGGTTTTGCAGAATATAACTTTATACACTGAAGATTAGATAGAATGTACGGAGAGAAAAGAAAAATGTCCTTTCTGCAAAAGATTAAGAACTATTTTAAAAAGGATAAACCAATCAAAACTAGGGAAGGAATTAAATCATTCCACCAGCTAAAACGCCCGCTTCATTCATGATGATGGAGAGAGGTTATCATACTTGTGTATGGATAGAGAATTGGATAGAATATACCAAAAATGATGGGATATTAGCATTTCCCAAGAATGGTACCTTTAATGGAAGAATTCTTCAAAATTTGAGATTGAGGATGAATGACATAGAACCCAGACCTAGATTAACTCAATACGAAGCCTTAGAGGAATGGGAAACCGAGGCATTTGAGTGTGACCGATCCAGGAGTAATAGGGGTTATTGAGGATTTTTCCCAAGAAACCAACATGAGAATAGGGACGGTCAGATGAAACAGTGGAGGAGAGCAATGCTTACAGAAGGATTATATCCAATATTTACGGCAGAAGAACTGTTAGGGAAGAAATGTACGGAAAAGACAAAACACTTAATGAGAAATGGAGATTCCGATGATGAATTTATAGAAGAAATATTAAGGAACCCCCCACCATATCAGGAAGGGACAAGTGGATGCACCCCAAGTGCCCCACTGTTAAAAACTCCATTAGTACCACACCCCCAGTAGGATACTTCACGATAAAGAGAAAGAAGTCCTAGAGAAGACCAGAGCAGAATTGATACAGAAAATAACACAGATAAAAGTGCATCCTGACTCTTTGACCATACCTGTAACAATTGGTCCAGTAGTTCCATTATATGGTAGTCAGGGAAACTGTCCTCCACTGTTAGTTATGCCTACTCCTGTGAATATTCCTAAACCTGAAGCAACAGTAATGGTTGAGGATCATTTTAGTGATTGTGAATCAACAATATCATTAATGGATTTACCAATTCGAGATTCTGTCAATAGTACTCCCAGAAGAACTACACCTGGGTGCTCGAAAGAGATAAACTTGATAACTTCATCAGGAGCAAAACGTGTCACTGTAGTTAGTCCAGAAGACTTAGAAAGGTGGGCACAAGGATCAGAACAGCAGTGTACACCTCCAAAAATGTTGGATATTTATAAATTAAAAGTCGAATTAGAAGAAATAATAGCAGGAAATGTGGGGCTAGATCGCCTAAATGCTTACAATGAAGAAGAATTATTGTTCGTATGCAGAAGTATCACCAGAAATGTAAAAATATTTCATGAAAAATTATCAGATTTGGCTCTGCAGATGGGAATTGAAATAGGGAGATCAAAGGTGTTACAAAAACCCTATAGAGCAGATTTCTCAGACAAAGATTTAGAAAATATGAATGCCTCTGGAAGAAAGTTACAAGTAAAAGAGTTAATGACAGTCTTTCAAAAATGGGGAGACCTAGATAAATGGAGAGTTCGATGGGCAAAGAAAAAGGAAGAGGCACGATCCAGTAGAACAGCCTCTGAATATGTGATGAAAGAAACAGGGAAGACAGATCAAATGTACCCGATGCGAGAAGTTCCAGGAGGGGGCTATGTACATGTCCCATGGAGTAGACAGGATATTTTGTCATTTACGAATGATTTTCCAAAGTTGAGAGAAAAACCAATTGAAGGGTACAAGCAGGTTGAGAGGTTTGTGAAGGTGTCAAAGGTATTGTTGAAAGATTTAGATGGTTTGTTTGACATAGTGGTACCTGCCGATTTGTGGACAGATTGTAAAATTACAGTTGATTGGCCAAGTGACGAGTATCCTAGAGATCCGAAAACAGGTGCCCCGTCAAATGATGTAATGAAAAAGTATCAGCAGGTGATAACTTACCTGAAAGGCAAAATACCACCGAAAGAAACAGATTGGGTGAAAATAGACCGAACCACCCAAGTAGCTAGTGAATCGGTACACGCCTATTATGAGCGTTTATTGCAGGTATTTAAGCAGTATAGTGGATTTGAGGACATTGGAGATAAGAACATGAGTCAGTTTGTTTATCGATTTGTTTATGGTCTGAAGCCAGAAATTTGTCAGATGATTAAGCAGCACATGTTGTGTTGGCAAGGCAAGCCCATAGATGAGATTCTGAAATATGCGAAATACTGTGGAGATGATATTGAGGATAGGCACAAGAAATTGCAGGAAAAAGTAATGTGGGCACAGGTGAAAATGGCTGAGAAACAGGGAATTAATTTGGATAATCCAAGTGAAATTCAAGGAAAGGATTCTGGAACAAATGGCGATACTGGGAATGGTGGAAAAGTGAGAGGACGAATGAGTAGAGAAGAAGCTAAAAAGAAATTTCCTTGTCATGGATGCGGAAAATTGGGGCATTGGAAGGATGAATGTAAAAAGATTCGGAATAATAATGGCCCAAATCAAAATTTTAATCCACAGATGCAGAATGACTCACGGCAGGGTGTAAATCCTCAGAGTCAGTTGCCACCTGCACCTATTCAGGGTAATGTAAGCAGAGCAAACCACGGTACAGACGTCGGATATCAAGGAGGAAGTGGTAAGAATGATTATGTACCATCACAGTTTCTTTTACCGGACGATTTCTGTCAATACAGTTCATGATGGTGCCTGGGAGAGGGGGAGAAGGAGTGCGTACTTGGCGCATCCTTATCGGTAGATCAGTCAGGTCCATATGTTGAAGGGAATGTGAAAGGTAATGATATTACTTTCCTTTTGGACACTGGTGCTACCAGGTCTACTGTGAGAACAGCAGACATTCCAGACCTTCCTCTCTCTGGAGAAGCTATCCAAGTAGTGGGAGTAGCTAATAGAAAGATTAGAACACCTCTTACCGAACCAATGGAAGTTAAAATTGGAAATTTCAGAGAAATGCATCAATTTGTAGTGTGTGATTCTAGTCCAGTAAATTTATTAGGTCGCGATTTGTTATGCAAGATGAATTGCACAATTTTCTGCACCCCAGATGGTGTGGCAGTTCAAACCCCAGATGAAGATCATGTATATAAGTTTATGATTGCAAAACAAGGTACAGAGGTAGATGAGATGTTTTCTTTGATAACAAAAGATGAGCTGCCAGAAGAATTAAAAACTGCAGTAAACCCCATAGTATGGGATTTCACAGGAAAGGAAGTAGGACTTATGGCCAAAATAGACCCGGTTAAAATTACTGTAAAAGAAGGTGCGATTTTCCCAAATACTAGACAGTACAAAATGAGTGCAGAAGTAAAGACAGGAGTCATTGAAGAAATCAATCGAATGGTAGAACAAAACATACTAAGAGAAGTAATGAGTAGCCCATGTAATTCACCAATAATGGGTTTAAAGAAACCTAGCGGAAAATAAGGATTGTTCAGGACCTGGGGAAAATAAATAAGATTGTGGAATCCTGCAGTAATCCTATACCAGATTCCTTGGAGTGCAGGATGGTTCACAGTGATTAATTTATGCCAAGCGTTCTTTTCAATACCATTGCACCCAGACAGCCAGTATCTTTTTTCATTTAAATTTGAGAACAAAGTCTATGTATGGAATCGTGTTCCTCAGGGGTACACGGAAAGTCCTTCCATCTTTAATCAGATATTGAAAAAGTGCCTAGAGAAATTAGTGATTCCAGGAAGCTCAGTCTTAGTGCAATATATCGACGACTTACTGGTGGCATCGAACACCAGAGAGGACTGTGTTGTTGATTCCATAGCACTATTAAATCATTTGGCTGAAGAAGGGCATAAAGTCTCACCAGAAAAATTGCAGTTCTGTACAACAGCAGTTAAATATCTGGGACACCAAATTGAGAGGGGAAAAAGAAGAATAACCTCGGAAAGAGTACAATTGATTAAGAAAATGCAAATGCCTGTAACCCAAAGAGAAGTGAGAATGTTCCTAGGAATAGTAGGTTACTGTCGATAATGGATACTAGGATTTTCCTTGTTAGCGAAGCCCCTAATTCAAATGACAAAAAAGAAAGCAAAGGACCCAGTTGAATGGGATGATGAGAGTGTAGGAGCTTTTGTAACATTGAGAAATGCTCTGTGCTCAGCACCGGCCCTAGGCATGCCTGACTATAAGAGAAGCTTTGCATTGTTCTGTCATGAGAGAGAAAATTGTGCACTTTCAGTCTTAACACAAAGACATGGTCTAGATAGACGTCCTATAGCATATTTTTCTGCTACATTGGATCCAGTGGCAGCCGCGTTGCCAGGCTGCTTAAAAGCAGTAGCGGCTACCTGTTTAAGTATTGAACAAAGTGAGTCGATTGTAATGGGACACCCAGTAAAGGTGTTTGTTCCACATGCGGTTGTGATTCTGTTGACAAGAACACAAACTCAGCATCTTACTCCTACTCGGCTGACTAAATATGAGAGAATAATAATGGGTGCTGAAAATGTGAACATAGTGAGAAGTACAATAGTAAATCCCGCAACCTTACTACCAGACCCATATCATGAGGAAATTAAAAATGACGAAGAAGAAGAACATGATTGTTTACAAGTCACAGAGTTATCAATCAATCAATCAATCACAGAATTTGTAGAGCGTACTACTGACCCGCGAGGGTCTCAAGGCGCTGGGGAGAGAGAAGGGGGGGGGTGCTGCTACTGGTCGAACAGCCAGGTCTTGAGTAGCCTCCTGAAGGTCAGCATGTCTTGGGTCTGTC
This sequence comes from Calotriton arnoldi, assembly GCA_963921515.1. Taxonomy (NCBI): domain Eukaryota; kingdom Metazoa; phylum Chordata; class Amphibia; order Caudata; family Salamandridae; genus Calotriton; species Calotriton arnoldi. Next base: position 1,680,891 of record CAWUFW010001451.1, read on the forward strand.
GTAGGCTTAGTGGAAGGGTGTTCCAGGTCTTGGCGGCGAGGTGTGAGGAGGAGCTGCCGCCGGTGGTTGTTCTTCGAATGCGAGGGACGGTGGCGAGGGAGAGGTCGGCGGAGCGGAGCTGGCGGTTGGGGACGTAGAAGAAGAGTCGTCTGTTGAGGTAGGCTGGGCCAGTCTTGTGGAGTGCCTTGTGTGCGTGGATGAGGAGTTTGAAGGTGATCCTCCTGTCGACGGGGAGCCAGTGCAGGTTCCTCAGGTGGGGGTGATGTGGCGTGGTACGTCGAGGATCAGGCGTGCGGAGGCATTTTGTATGCGTTGCAGTCGCTTGATGAGCTTGGCCGGGGCTCCCGCAGTAGGGCGTTCCCATAGTCAAGTCTGCTACTGACGAGGGCCTGGGTGACTGTTCTTCTTGTGTCTGTCGGGATCCACCTGTAGATCTTGCGAGCGAAGCATGCGGAGGGTGTTGAAGCAGGAGGAGGAGACTGCGTTGACTTGCTTGGCCATGGAGAGCGTTGAGTCGAGGATGACTCCCAGGTTGCGTGCGTGGTCGGTGGGTGTCGGGGCTGCTCCCAGCGTCGTTGGCCACCAGGAGTCGTCCCAGGCTGAGGGGTTGGAGGGGTTGGAGCATGAAACCACGTCCGGACATTGAAGAACAGCCCCTTAGAAAGCCAGACAGGGAGCTGTTTGTTGATGGTTCATGCCAGAGACATGAAGATGGTAAACTGACTGCAGCATATGCAGTATGTGAATTAACTGGAATAGTCGAAGCATCCTATTTACCAGGAGTAAAATCTGCACAAGTAGCTGAATTGATTGCTTGGATAAAAGCGTGCAAAATTGGGAGGAATCAAAAAGTGACTATATTTACAGATAGCCAATATGGTTACGGGGTTGTGCATGATTTTGGCCAACTATGGATGCAGAGGGATTTCATGACTTCTTCAGGATCCCCCATTAAAAATGGACAATTTGTAAGGGAATTGCTGGAAGCAATACAATCACCAAAAGAATTGGCTGTGGTGAAATGTGTCGCACACCAGTCAGGAGATGACTGGGTGGTAGTCGGCAACAAATATGCAGATCTTGTGGCTCAACATTGTGCCAGAAATAGATTGTCAGTCAATAAAAGGGTGGAAAGAATGGGAATCAGCTGCCAACTTATGCTGTATATGCCACCTGAAACATGGAATGAGGTTAGAAGATTGCAAGATGGTGCTGATGAAAGTGTAAAGAAAACATGGGTCAAAGTGGGTTGTTCCCAAAGGGGAGATGATGAAGTGTGGATTTGTGCTGATGGTAGACCAGTCATGCCTGACTGTCTGCTCTCTCAAATGGCCAGGATGTATCATGGAGACACACACATAGGGAGAGATGCAATGATTAGGCTTTTCAGACAGAACTGGTACAATCCCAAGTTCAGGGCTGTAGCAGAGAGCCTTTGCCAGAGATGTTTGACCTGCCAGATGCATAATCCAGGAAGAAAAACAATAATTGGGTTTGGAAAAATTGGAAAGGCAGAAGGTCCATTTATAAGACTACAGTTCGACTTTATACAGTTACCACCATGCAGAGGGTTGAAATATGTACTAGTCATAGTATGTCTGTTTTCAAAGTGGGTGGAGGCTTACCCTACCAGAAGGAGAGACAGTATTACAGTCGCAAAGCTGTTACTACGAGAACTCATTCCTAGGTTTGGTTTCCCAGTAACTTTGGAATCAGATAGAGGAAAACATTTTAACAGTGAAATGATTCAAAAAATTTGCGAAGCATTCCAAATTGAACAAAAATTGCACTGTGCATATCGTCCAGAGGCTTCTGGAGTGGTTGAACAATTGAATGGCACTATAAAATCCAGACTGGGAAAAATGTGTGCATCAACATCATTGGAGTGGCCAGATGCATTGCCACTTGTCTTAATGGGACTCAGAAGCATTCCTGATAGAAATACGGGATTGAGCCCACGTGAGATAATGATGGGAAGAGCAATGAGACAAGCACATGTTCCCATAAACAAACTGCTGAATATATCTGATGATATGGTTCTGGATTATTGCAAAGGATTGGCTGACCTAGTGCGTTCTGTCTCTCATCAGGTCGGAGAAGATGCAGTTTCGAGGCAGCCTGAACAAGAACATGATCTGAATCCTGGTGACTGGGTGGTAGTGAAGAATCACACCAGAGAGACGTGTCTCTCACCTAGATGGGGAAAACCTTGTCAAGTCATACTGACTACCAACACAGCAGTGAAGTGTGCAGGATTTCCTAATTGGATTCATGTAAGCCACACCAAAAGAGTACCAGACCCTGAAGAACAAAATCCTCAGTCAGCATCAATCACTGAGGAAGCTGAAGGTTGCCCAGCTGAAGAATCTCAGGCTTGAGATTCAAGAGAAGCTGCAGAAGAACAACCGAGCACAAGTCAGGACTGGATACCGGTGGTAGAAATTCCTGAAGTTTACCACAGAACAAGAAGTCAAACAAAATTGGAAGAAATTGAAGAAGATCAGATAGGTGAAGAAGAAGCAGCTCAGGGAAAAGAAGAACATACAATAAAAGAACCTGAGCAGGACCAGATAGGGAAAGGAAACTGGGCTCAAAATAACGAAGAACCAACAAGTTTTGAGCAGGGACAGATAGGTTTAGAAGAATCCGGTCAGGCTGCAGAAGTACAAAGTGCAATAAGCCATGATCAGAACCAGTTAGATCAAGAAAATCACACAGAAGAAAAAGATCTCGAGAAACATAAATATGAAGAATTAAACAAAGAACAAGGTCAATTATTGGAAACTCATGGTGGAGCTGCAGAAGAAAAACAAATAAGGCCTGAAAAAGAGCAAGAAAGAAAAACAATAATTGCAGAAAACGAAAAGGTGTCAGAAAGTGAAAATAAAGAGATTGCTGAAGACAAAAATAAAGAAACAGTGCAAACAAAGAAAACAAGAAAAGGTGATCATTGGCCTAGTGTCATTAAAAGAGTAAAATACCACATAACAACCAGAAGTGAAGATCCAGATCAAGTAAATGAAGTAACAAGTCAAACCGAACAAGAGAACAGAACTAAGAAAAGAAGAAGCAAGAGACTGAAACTTGTAAATAACAAGTTCAAGGGTCCTGATTGGACTTACATTATTCTTGAAGATTACGAGAGCTCAGAGTCAAGTGAAAGTGGTGACGAAGGAACAAGTGCAGAACTGACGTACGAGAAAGAAACAAGACCACCTTGACTACGAAAAAGAGTCACATAAAGAAAAGCGAAAAATAGATAAGAAGAGCAATCTTCCTTGTCAAAATGTCTGATGATAGAGTTGCTGGGAGACCAAAACAGAGATGTTGTAGAAGATGCTGTGCAATATGCATATGTAGTCTAGTAATGGTGCTTATAGTATGGTTAGTCCTGATCGTAGCAGTCCCTTACCTTATGATAATGGATAAAAAGATTAATAACGAAACTAAAGGAAGCACAGCACACATGAAGGGAAATAGAGTAGAACTAATGGCAGAAAATGAACCAGAATTTCATTATGAAATAACTGATAACGACACTAGTTTAAATGTTTTCACAAAGTTATTATTTCAATATGTAGATACCATGGAAGTTAGTAATTGTTATGTCTGTATGAAGTTACCCGAATCAGTAGCAGAAGGATTAACATATCATCACCTACCATTAACATATGGCATATCATGTAGTGTATTGCCTAGTTTGTTTTATAGAACAGGGAGACTTCAGTATTATTATTCAAACATAGATGTGATATTTTCTGAGGTTCCGATTCGAAAGAGTATGAACCCAGTGCTTAGTAGTCAAGACGCACAGTTTATGGGAGAATTTTTCTTAACAATGAAATCAATAGACATAACACATGCACATAGACACAATCTAACATGTTCTTTACACGAAGAAGAAAATATATTTTTGAATTTAGTAGAAGATAGAAGACAAGATTTTCAAAAGAAAGCTTCTGAGCATAAGGCTAATTTGCCACCTTGGGCTGAGAAAGAAGGGAGTTACACACCTGGCAAGGCTCAAGCTGCTATGGCTCTGGATTTTGTAAAGACGGGAAAAATTTGTCTACATAGATTAAAGACTGATTATAACAATGTTTTCATCGGTACCAGTGAATGTGAACACAATTTCTTAATTCTTGGAGGTTGGGGAATCAAAGGAGGAACAGATTCAGTTTTTCCTGGGATCTATTATGTATGCGGGAATAAGGCTTACTTTAGGCTTCCTGCACGGTGGTATGGAAGTTGTTATTTCGGAATAGTATTTCCCAAAATATACCATGTAAAAAGAAACACTGGGAGCAATGAAAACAATGGCGAATTAACACGTAGTAAAAGAGCTAGTTTTTCTGAAATTGTAGGTGATATATTTGGTGCATTGATACCTTCAGTGGGAATAATTCTGAACTCAAGGAAAATATGTAAATTGTCTACAGTGATTGACCGTTTATCAACGGATACTGCTGGAGGATTTCTAATGATTAATGCGGAGATGGTTGCGATTAGATCTATGGTTATGAAAAATCGACTTGCTCTTGATATTATATTAGCAAAAGAGGGCGGAGTCTGTAAATTACTGAAGACGAAACATTGTTGCACTTACATTCCTGATAAAAGTGCAGAAATTGGAACGTATATACAGAATATAACTAAACTTGAGAAGGAACTTAAACCACTGGAAGTTGATAGTGTATGGGAAAGATTGACAAGTAGTATTGCGTCAATTGGTACCTGGTTTTCTAATATAGGAAAAGGACTTATAGGCCAAATATTAGTACCCCTAGCAGGGTTAGCAATAATAGTACTGACAATAATAATATGGTGCAAATGTTGTAGAAAGAATGGAACATATAATGTGACAGGAAAAGGGAAGAAGAGAAAGATCGACGAAATAGAACTTGAAGAGTGGAGAAGTGAATTATACAAGAAATTGAAAGGGGATGGTAAAAATAGAAAGTGTAAAAATAAGAATGAAACTACTTGCTAGAAGTTGGCATCTGATTGAGGGTAGTATTTTGATGGCTCTTAAACGCCATCAGAGAGGGGATTGATGGAGCAAGGACTCACAAATGAGACTTGCTCGGATGAAATCTCCTCACAGTATTAATTTATTAATTTTGTATTGTGTATATTAACTTTGCATACACTACATAAATAGCAAGGAAGCTTGCCTATGTGTTCTAACTAACAAGTAATGCTTGTCTTTTTCTAAAATGGCCGCTAAAGCGCGGGAACCTTACTGCGCATGTCTCATCCATATCACATGGTGTGACGTCTTTCTTTGCTTGGTGGGAAATTTCTGCTTCTGCGCAGTGTGCTTTAAAATGGCTGCTTGATGTTTTCACATGCTTCAGCTTGCTCTTGTGTTATTATTAATTTGTCGTTTTCTTAACGCTACTAATGCGGGATAGATTTATAAGTAAATGGGGATAGAGTAGAAAGAGTGGGTATACAGTGAAACATATTATTTGTGATTTTAATATTTTCTTCTTTGACTTTTATTAGTTCGTAAACTTGGGCCTGGGGTTGGTGATCTGAAACTCGAGAGACAATGTATCTGCGCATGTGTGCCCTGCTTGGCTGCCAAAGAATAAAAATGAAGTCAACCTGGATGTCGTCCAAGGCCACGACCTAATGGCCGATATTGATATATTCATGTGTTCTTGCCAAACTTGCAACTATGTATATGGAAAATGAATAAACTTTGTCGTGAGATGGGTGGGAAATAAAGCCAATGTATTAAAATTGATGGGCGGTAGTTTAAAGACAAAGTTCTTCAGAATTCGAACCAAATTAATATGGTGTGAGGATCAACCCCCTGTCCCTATCCAATCAGAAGTAGTGGTCCCATATTTTGGCAACATTAAGGGGAGGTACATGGGCGTAGAAGGGTATAATAGAATATAGCATTAGTTAATTAGTCAGAACAGGTGTTCATGCTGTCAGGCAGAAGAGCTCCAGACCGCCAAGCTGATTGATTGCAGACAGAATCGCTGTCCAGAAAGGTCCTGAGGAGGGGGCGGCGGAGTCCATTAGAAGGAAGGCACGGGAGAATCGAGGAGAAGTCGAGTATCAGAGAGGGGAACGACGCAGGCGTCGTTGTAGAGAGGTCACCGGTCCAGTCCTGATCCTGGAGGAGGTCTTTGCTCTTCATCCTTCCTGGGTCCTATCCTTTCCAACTCCTTGGCCAAGGGGTTTGGTTCTCGCACTTAGGTAAATATAAATGCAACCTTTAGTTGCGCTGCTGTCTCTATCTTCTCCTTTCTGAGGGACCATCATTAATCAATAATTATTATTCTAAGCTTCTTCCGTGATATGCGATTAAGTACCATGTGGTTCTGTAATTTATTCTGCTAAATCTTTAGATAAACATTTTTAAAACTTCCTGACTCAGTGGTTATTTCAGGATTATGTACTACAATGAATGTCACTCATTTTAAACTTCCCAATTAGCAAAGGATTCATTGGTAAGTCATTACTCTTCAATCGGAAGGTAATTGGTAGCAGGGATTTTGATAAAGAGTACAACTGATAACCCCAGCGTAAGTATTAGCGTAGTGTGAATGTATGGGCCCAAGTGAGTATCTGGTGTATGAATGCTGTTTGCTAATATCGCGATGGATCATAATACCATTGCAATATGTAATACCGTTGCAGCAATACCCACGGTAATTTGCTATGGTGTTATTGCTTTTATTAATATTTTAAGATTTTTGTACTGCTAATGTAAGAGTGCTATAATGTGTTTGCAGTTGTACGACTACTGTCGTACAGCCACGGAGGATTGGCTAATATGTACGCGCTTTTCAATTGTATTATTAATATAATTGTTACTGTTGCTTTGCTTTTACAAATGATTCATTTTAATTTTGCAATGAAGAAGCACAATGTTAAGCCTTTTCTGTTTTTAATTATAATCGCATGCAATATGGAGGTTTTCCAGTATCCTGTGCACTGTGGGTCTGTTCTGGTGTGTGGGAGTTCAGCGAAGATTCCTACAAGGTAGAGCTAGGTTACACCTGTCACCTTTCCTTATGAATAGACATGCACTACTCAAGTTATGTAGTGAGTATAATGCCTAAGGGAGAGTCAGGAAAAAGGGCCCTCTATGCCCACTAACCCAAGCGTTGTAACTCATTTTGCTAGTACTGTCATGTTTTCTCATAAAGTTTGCCAGTTTGTCACTACAGTGGCCTCAGTTGCTTTCCATTCCTGAAAACTTCACATTGCTATTTACTACACATTAGCAGTGTTTCTTAAAAGAAAGAAGGACAGGACAGGCATCAAACGAGTCAGTTCACAGGTAATTAGTACTGAGTATTGACAAGACTTGCATTCGTCTTTAGGTGTGAGGAATCTGCACAGTTGGATGAGCTGCCACAACTTACTTAGCAAAGCCACGCAGTGAAATAAAGATACACCATATCCAGAAATCGCTGTCTTTAAAACATGAAGAATTTCAGAAGGAAATGTGTCAGAAGCCAGAGCAGGAACAGGGAGAGCAGCATTGCTTGATGCAATATCTGGCGCAAATTATTTTTCAGTAAACACAAAAAAATAAAATATGTACACATTCATATGCTTGTTCAAGTGAACGAAATGCACCCATGGCAATGTGTGTGTAAGTTGCAACCAAATAGAAAGTTATATGACAGAACTGCAATATGAGTTTTAGGAGTCTCACAGAATGGTCAAATTATAAACTGACTGTCTCAGAGGAAGAAAACTTTGGTTAGAGCCACAAAGATTCAAACAAATGTCCTTCTGCTTACATGTACATGTTTGCAGTTGGCAGGGTATGCCCAGACGTGGGTCCCTTGCTCACTTTGCCACTGGATTTAAGCTAGCAACTGGTTCCAGGATGCCTGTTTCTGGTCCAGGGAAGACCTGGCTTTGCAGTTCGGGCTGGACTGTTCCCATGAGGCACAGGGTCAAGACTGATTTGCATATGGCTGGGTCTGAACTGGGGTGGCGAAGTGAGATAAAGAACGATGATGGATTCAACCCAGATCTGTGACTGGGGGTGAGTGTCTGAAAAGTTTCAGCGCTCCGTTTATCATCTCCTTGTGTTTGCTTTGTTCACCCTAAGTTGGCAGAGTATGCCTAGACGTGGGTCCCTTGCTCACTTTGCCACTGGATTCAAGCTAGCATGGCTGATGAGGGGTGTTACCCCAAAACAGGTTTCAGGATGCTTGTTTTTGGTACAGGGAAGACCCGGCTTTGCAGTTCAGGCTGGACTGTTCCCATGAGGCACAGGGTCAAGACTGATTTGCATATGGCTTGGTCTGAACTGGGTTGGCGAAGTGAGCTAAAGAACGATGATGGATTCAATCCAGATCTGTGACTGGGGGTGAGTGTCTGAAACGTTTCAGTGCTCCGTCCATCATCTCTTTGTGTTGGCGTGTTTGTAGGAGGCCCATACTAATTACCAGACTTTTGTAGGAGCTTCTCACCTGTAGGTTACAAAAGGGCCACTGCAAAATGATTGACCCCACCAGGCTATGCATTTAGCAGTTGAACACATGACCTGCATGTTGCATGGAGTACTCTTCCTCAGTACATTAACCCTCTATTTTTTCTCATAATTCAGAACTGTGGCCGATTTCCATTCAGATCTCTGTAGCAGGTGCTTTAACCACCTGAGCTATATTGCCAATGTTATATGTTGAACTAGTCTGTCTGTAGGTCACAGATTTTAATCTTGTAGTGGTTAATTTTGGATTTTGTTTTAAGCAAAAGTGGCAACTTTAGGAAAAGATCTATTTAGTGTTAATATCAATAGAAAAACTCACAGGTTTACAATTTTTGCAGGAAGAACCTGTTGAAAGTCAAAATAGAATACAACTGTTGGAAAAGTTTCCGTAAAACATTGGGAGAGGATGTGGCATAATGGCCAGAACTGCTGACTTTGGAACTGAGGAAGCAGGTTTGAGTCTCGGCAACGGCTCAACATACTTTGATTCTGAGAAAATTACTTAATCTCCCTGTGCCTAAAACAAAACAAAAAAAATTATTGTGTTATGTAACTGGTGCTCATGTAAAGCGCTCCAATACATCACGAGCAAGGAGCAGGACACTCCGAAACGCGTAGAGTGACTTGGTTTATGGAATAAATCACGCTGAAGGACTGCCTGTTGCTGTGGCATATTGTTTTCTAAAAAATTCTGAACACGATACTATTTTGGATATATATATATATATATATATTCACTGAAAAAACCATAGGTTTTAGGGACAGTTATAGTTAGTTGGACATTCCACTCGTACAAAACCCGTGAAATTCCCCTGTTATAGTTAGTTCAGCTAACTATAACTCGCGCCCCCGCAATGCACTGCTGATGACGTCACATATTACATCACTCATGACATGGTCAGTGACATCACTGATGACATCACTCATGACATCATCCAGTGACTGTGTGTTTCTGTAAAGTATAAATATGTTTAATATATATAGGGAAAGGCGTATTGAAGAATGAGTGGGTGTATAAGTGTCTGAATGGTTGATTTAGTAGGGGCGTGACTGACTCTATAAGTGAGTGATTAAACATATCTTTCTGAATGCATGGGTTAGTGAGTAAACTGTGTGAATGTCTGTATCCGTGCGTCTGTTGGTGTGTAAGCGGCTGCATGGGTTTGTGCATAGCTACATGAGTGTCTATATGGGTTATTGATTTGTTGTCTGAGTATCTGTATGGGTGCCTGAGTGTTTGTGTGGGTGGAGTGTGTGTGACTCTGAGCATAGATGTGTGAGTGGGTGATTCACTGGGTGCATGCTTTCAAGAGTGCATCTGTGATGGACTGTATGATTGTGTGTATGGGTGTGTTAGTGAGTGAATGTATATCTCAGTGGTACATGTGTGAGTAACTACATATGTGAAAAGTAGTATATATGTGTGTTGGAGAACATAATTGGCTACAAATGAGAGTGTGTTATTGTGAGAGTGGCTGTATGGGTGAGTTTGTGCTTGTATCATTGATTGTATAAGAGCGTAAGAATGTGCTAGTATTTGTATGAGTAATTGAGCTGGTGTGTGTATAACTGTATATCTGAGTAAATGGGAGTGTGATTAATTATTTGCATGACTGACTAGGTGTGTGAGTACCTCTATGGATGAGTGGCGGTGTGTGAGTGTCTATATAGGTGTATGAGTGCATACGATAGTCCTGTACTGAGTGACCGTAAGTATGAGTGACTGTACGGGTGAGTGAGTGGATGTGTGAGTAGACCTAAGAATCAGTGAGTGGGTATGTAGTTATTGGTGTTGGAGTGTCTATGGTTTTGAGAATGGTAGTGTGTAATTTAGAGTGGGTGTATCAAAAGTTATATTAGTGTGTGAGAAGATGCATGAAATTTTCAAATGGATGATGTCATCAGTGATGTTATTTGAGATGTCATCAGGATGTCATCAGTGATGTCACTGACCATGTCATGAGTGATGTAATATGTGACGTCATCAGCAGTGCATTGCGGGGCGCGAGTTATAGTTAGCTGAACTAACTATAACGGGGGAATGTCACGGGTTTTGTACGAGTGAAATGTCCAACTAACTATAACTGTCCCTAAAACCTATGGTTTTTTCAGTGAATTTCAAAGGTTTTTTAAATGCTAATTTCTAACTATAACGTGTCTGAAACCTATGGTTTTTTCAGTGAATTTCAAAGGTTTTTTAAATGCTAATTTCTAACTATAACGTGCCTGAAACCTATGGTTTTTTAAGTGAATTTCAAAGGTTTTTTAAATGCTAGTTTGTAACTATGCCTACAGAGGTAGGACATGTGAAGAAAGAAGAAAAAACGCACAGAAAGAAGCAAAAGAAATGCAGAATGAAGCAACAGAAGTCCACAAAGACGAAGAAAAGTGCAGGAAGAAGCAAAAGATGTGCAGGAAGAACCAACAGAGGAGCAGAAAGAGGCCTTGTTCCAAAATCATCCTGTGCCCACAACTTTTTCCGACGTGTACTGGTGGTAACTGACTCTGACTAACCAGAGCCAGTGCTATGCTAAAACACACTTAGAATACAGTTAAAACACCTACATACACTAGGGAACACTATGCATTGGGGTACCCCTGTGATTAGCATGACCTCCTCTGTAAGTCCCTAGTACATAATAGGGCAGGGGGATTAAAACTACCTCTTAAAACGTGCTACAGGGCGCATTTGCACAGTTGTGAAGGGAGGGGGGGCCTGAGGTGACGTGTGCAAACGCGCCCCGTGGAACGTTTTAAGTTGCGGGATTAAGTCCCCTTGAATCCTGAGTGTCCCTGGGGCCCAACTAGCCCCCCAGGTACCTACAGTTAGGACCACAGAGCTGAGTTGCAGAGAGGCGTTCCGAGGCCACGCACCTTTTTTCACCTCTCTGCAACGCAACTCTGTTGTGCTTACTGAAGGTACCTGGTGGGCTAGTTGGACTCCAGGGACCCTCAGGATTGAAGGGGACTTAATCTCCCAACTTAAAACATGCCACGGGGCCTGTTTGCACACATGTCACCTCAAGCCCCGCCCCCTCCCTTCACCACTGTGCAAACGCGCCCCGTGGCGCGTTTTAAGTTGGGGGATTAAGTCCCCTTGAATCATGAGGGTCCCTGGGGTCCAACTAGCCCACCCTGTACCTCCAGTATGCGCCAGGGAGCTGCGTTGCAGAGAGGTGTTGAGAGGCCATGCCCCTTTTTACACCTCTCTGCAATGCAACTCTGTGGCGCTTTCTGGACGTACCTGGTGGGCTAGTTGGCCCCCAGGGACCCTCAGGATTGAAGGGTATTTAATTCCCCATCTTAAAACGCGCCACGGGGCCAGTTTGCACACATGTCACCTGAAGCCCCGCCCCCTCCCTTCACCACTGTGCAAACACGCCCCGTGGTGCGTTTTAAGTTGGGGAATTAAGTCCCCTTGAATCCTGAGGGTCCCTGGAGTCCAACTAGTCCACCATGTACCTCCAAAAAGCGCCACAGAGCTGCGTTGCAGAGAGGTGTAAAAAGGGGCGTGGCCTCTGTACACCTCTCTGCAACGCAGCTCCCTGCGCATACTGGAGGTTCCTGGTGGGCTAGTTGGCCCCAGGGACCCCAGTATTCAAGGGGAATTACTCCCCTTCTTACAACGCGCCAGGGGGCGCGTTTGCAGACTGCTGCAGGGAGGGGCGCGGCCTCCGGCACGATGCCGGTCTTTTTTTTGTATGGGAGGGGGGCTGCATGGCCCCCTTCCTCGGCCACTTTTGGCCCCGGGGACCCCATCTCCCGGGGCTTGAGATTTTTTTTTTTTTTTTAAACGAGAAGGGGGCCGCATGGCCGCCCTTCCCTGGGCCTCTATTGGCCCCCCCGGGGCTTGCCCTCTTTTTAAAAAAAAATATTTGGAGGGGGGCTGCGTGGCCCCCCTCCTCAGGCCATTTAAGGACCCGGGGACCCCATCCCCCGGGGTCGGCCTTTACGTTTTTGTATTTTTTTTATAATTTTTGTATTTTTGGGGAGGGGGGCTGCGTGGCCCCCCTCCCAGGCCACTAATAGCCCCGGGGACCCCATGCCCCGGGGCCTGGCCACTCGTTGGGGACCGTGGGGGGGTCCCCAATCCCCGCACGGTCCCGCCGGCTCCACGCGTCCTGCGGGAGCCGGCATTGCTTTTCCATAAGGGGAGCTGCTGACATGCAGCTCCCCTTATGGAAAAGCAATCTGCTTTGCTTCATTGAAGCGAGAGCAGGTTTGCGCGGCTCCCGTCCTGCCATTGCAAACAGCAGTGTCCCGGGGGTAGGCACCCCGGGACACTGCAGGAGCTGGCCCTGGGGGGTGGCGGTCCCCAGGGCCATGGAGGTCTCCAGGAGGGGGGCCCCCCTCCCTTCATTAGTAAAGCCCCAGGGAGGTGGTGGACCCCGGGGCTTCGGGGTCTGAAACGGACCCCCACATTTCTTCTGTTAGTGCCCCGGGGAAGTGGCGGTCCCCGGGGCGTGTGGGGGGGCTGGAGCCCCCCACACAGGTTATTATAATTTAAAAAAAGAAGCCCCAGGGAGTGGCGGTCCCCGGGGCTGCGGGAGGGTGGAGAGCCCTCCTGCACCATTTGTTTTTTAAAGCCCCCGGGGCTTGGGGGGCCTTCGAGGCCCCCCCTAACATATAAACCCACCCCCGCATGCCCCCGGGACTTGGCCCACCCGGGGGCAAAAGAGCCTCGAAGCGCGGGAGACCGCGCTTCAATTTGTTTTTAATTACGGCGGGATCCGCGCACCCTAAGCGCATCCCATTGATTTTTTTTTTTTAAATGCTTTTTTCTGCCCAGGGGGACCTTGTGGGACCCCCAGAGCAGACCTAGGGGGGTCAGGGTGTTTCTACCCTGCCCCCTTTTTGCATTTTGCGACTTGTTTCTGTGCCTAGGTTCTACCGAGGCACAAAATGGCTGCCAACACTTCCTGATTTGGAGTGTTGACAGCCACTTGACAGCCAATTAGCATGCAGCTCGTGATCGGGAGGGTGCGCGGACCCTACGCGGCTATAGATATATGTGATTTTACTTTTGATTTGTCAGGAACTACTGAACGGATTTACACCATTTAAGCAAAAGGCACGACTCTGAACCAAGGGCTACCTCTTTGCCAAATTTGGTGTAATTCCGTTCAGCAGTTCGGGCTGTAGCTGCGATGAAAGGTTCCTATGGAAAATTGCATGGGGAAAACATGTTTTGGGACCCCCCTTTTTTCTCGGCCCCCACTTGACGAATCACCCGAGACTTTCAGGATAGGAGCGGACCGGAGCGGGCCACGAGTTTTGAAAATTTCGCAAAGATTCGTCAATTGGCGCCAAAGTTATTTCAAATAGAATTTTGCGGATTTCCTATGGGAAATAGGTCCTAACTATAACTATCTACTGGCAACCGCCAGTAGATAATGTCATAAGGTTTCTGCACATACACAGAGCTATGCACAGGATAATAGGACCCCGGAATACAGTGGTTTGCCTACCATATACCGTAGCACCCAAAACCCCAACCCAACTAGCTTAGCATCCCATTAGTACCAAAGCACCAATGATTGGACAACCCAGAACACGGTATCTTTATCTCAGGACTCGCAGAAGCAAGAACACTCTTTCGTCACTCACTCGTACTTGTCCACAATGCGCGTATGAAGAGACACAGGGTAGATTAAAATATTTATTTCAACTTACGTGCTCTTAGGTACAGTACACGTGTCAGCACTAATAGCATAATGCATATGACTAATATAAGCAGCATGGTTACAATTCCATAGAATACAAACGGGGAAAGCATTTCATAACTCAGCGGATAAATGTCTAAATAACATTACCACCCTCCCCGTGCAGTAAGATAGTTTATTATAAAAATAGAAGACCTCTGGGCTTTGACTAGCGAACCCTCATACCTCGGTCTATAGATGCAGAACTACATCAGCAGACAATCACAGCTCTCCTCACTGGAAAGGATTCCTCCAAGTGTGTTAAGCGCCAGTAAAACCCCAGTATTAAAGGCACACAAAGTTTCATGTCATTTGCGCCTAATGTTATGTCTGGGTGCGCGAGACTGGCCATATCAGGAAGAACCGAAATACATTGTTATGCGACCTTGTACATGTTGTGCAGTCTGAGCCCAAATCGAACAAGAGAAAAGGTGAAAGACAGAAAGTGCAGACAGCGCAAAAGAACTTGGCAAGAGCAAAGGGCGAGGGAGCCCTGGCTCAGTGTAACGCGCGCAAAGAAAAGCAGCATGGCAGCTAGGCCTAGGCCAACATACCAAGGCAGGCAACAAACCACAAGACACCCTCCCCTGGTCAGTCCGGCGGCCAAGACAGAGGTCCAATAGAGAAAAACACATCCAGTTGAGGACACGGCGAAGGACAGGTCAATCCATGAAAGTGTAAGTGCAGAAATAAGCCATACCCTCCAAGAGGACATCATTGGAATCGTCAAAAAACATAGATGCCATCCAATCCATGAGATCAAAAGAGCAGGAATGCTCCTCAGCAGAGGGAGCATCCAAAAGCAATGCGGGACAACTTGCGTGATAAACGAAACAGCTTTGTTGTAGGAGATCCTGGGCAGCCGCCCAGATATCCCATTGCGCCAAAATCCCCAGTGCAGCCGCACGCGCTATACAGCCGGCAACGGAACAGTCCTGCTCATGGGCCTCTAAGGGACCCATCAACTGAACAAAATCCGGAACAGACAATGACGAATTGGAGAGGCAATAATCCAAAGTCCAGGTGAAAGGACAGCGGACACAAGTCATTACAGGTTGCACGCAAGTGAAATACGCAAAGCGAAAAGAAAGAGTATATGACACACTCAGTGTCGCCAATGGCAAGACACCAAAACCAGCCAAAGGCGCTCACGGAGCAGCTGGAGGCGGTCCGGATTGAGCAGGTCCCATCGGGGAGCAGCCATTGCGCAGAAAACAAATTAATAGCAGGACACCAGCCGCCAAAGCGATGATCAACGGAAACCGCCAAAGACGCTGGAAAAAATAGAATGAATAAATGCCGGGATGACACCAAATATAGTTTGGAAGGAGGACACCAAACCAGACCCCACGACCTTAAAAAGTGTACCAGACCCTCAGTGTTAGATGCGTTAAAAATACGATGAATTAACTCCCCAAAATGTTGGGGGAGATTAGTGTTCAAAAGGGCCTGTATTTCACTGTGGGTACTCGCCACCTGGAGAATGAATGTCTCCCGGGCGGACGTGAGCATAACTTCCTCGTTCAATAATAGTGCCTTTATTCTGCTCAGTCTATTGAAATCTGCCTCCATGGTAGGGATGGAAGGCCAAATAGAGATATCAACCTTGCCATGAGGGGGAGGAAAAAGCACATTTTTGCAGCAGACAACCCTGTGCGAAACTGTTACAATGTAAGGAATGCCAGCCTGCAGGCCACAACAGTTTTCGTTATTTAAAAGTAAATAACTACCTTTGGAAAGGAGAGTGAAAGTAGGAGAAATAACAGGAGCAGGAATACCTTTCAGCACACAAGCAAGATTAGGAGCGGAAACGCTACATGAGCCATGCAATTTAATGTGTTTACAAATAAGCGAATGACCCATAGTCGAGTCGCAGGACTCCCCGTGAGAAAGACTTCCTTGCCGTCCCGAAGGCATTTATACATGAAAGGCAAGGACCAGAGTTCATGCAGGAAAGCACTGCCCAAGGGCTGGTAACGGCCCACAGGATAATGTTTCATGCACGAGTCAAATTCAAACAAGGAAAAAGGTAAAGCGATAACCCCATGAACTAGCCACACAGCAGAATCGAGTTCTGCAACAGAGAACGGCAAAGGATCCATCTTTTCGATATGTAATAAAGTGTAAGTTGCATCTTTCATGGACATGAATTGCTGTTTGTCAGTTAAATTAAAAGGTAGAAACAAGGCAGAGGTGTTCAAAAAATGCCAAGGAACTTTACCTAACTTGAGCGTTTGTAAAGTCCATGCAAACTGCATAACTGAGCGCAATTGATTCTGACCATGATATAACACAGAAACATCATCTTGTACAATATCAACAACAGAGGACACAATATTCTCTACAGTATAAATGCGAGAAGACAGGGTATTAATACTATTGTCAACAACAGCAAGCACCTTTTCCAAATTTGCTTGATCAATTTCCCGAAGACGGGAAGCAGCTTCAATTTGTGACAGCTTCCAGAGTTCATTATACGTTTCATAAATGAATCTCTTAGGTCGGGGACCACGAGGTCCCAAAACAAAGTCGGACAGATCAATATTGCCTGAAAGGAGGGACAAATCTTGTTTAACAGAATCAAGGGATGAATGTTGCAGCCATTGTTTGCATAATTTACCAACAGAATATGTAGTGACAGTACGGGAAGCAGTAAATCTCGGATCAGGCCTATCCTGTGTGTAGCTAGTACCTGAGTCGTGAAAACGCATTTGACATGCATTAGATGATATGGGCCATACCAACCAGGGTGACAGATCGATTTCGGAAACATTAAACAAATTATTCTGTAACAGAGCCTGTAGGGTCGCCAGGGACAGGTTAAGACGTGAGCTATCATTGGGAAAACTCGACAGGGATGGAATTGAGGGCGTGTTTAATTGTTTAGTGGTAGCTAAGCCCCAACACGTAGTCTGATAAATAGAATCATTTAGGAACATAATTTGGGTAGGGATAAGGCAAGCACGGTGCAATGCCTCGGTTCCTTGTACCTGCCATGGTTTGGAGCCCCAAATAGATTTCAAATCTACTGTATCCTCCCAGTACTCATAACCACCCACTGCTAGGGCACTTAAAAAGGAACCCGAATAAAGCAATTTGGTGTGTGTTAACATAATTTTCTGAGTTGACGTGGTATTTAGTCTAAAATAATAGGATGCGGGGTTTGACCGATTAAAATCAGTAAAATAGGTAAACTTATTTCGAAGAGTTTGTGAGCTACCTGGCAAGGGGTTTGGACAATGTTCCCATTGGGTGTAGTTAACAGAACTACGCAGGGCACTTGGCTTATGGAGAAAATGATTACCCCAATGTTGGTAACAATACAAATCGGCATAATTCGCAGAATTCATATATAAATCTTCAGCATTAAAAGATGCATAATATTTTAAATCGGCAAACAATGCTTCAACGGCATGCACATCCCAATCATCAGAATGAATGTTATTTTTTACTACATCACCCATTGAAACACGAAGGACATTAGGTACATTAATAATTTCTGTCGGACCATGGATTTGATAGTTCACTGCATCCCATACGATGCCATCAGCAACTGGAAAAGCTGAAATGTTCACAAATGTGTGGTCACGCTTCATGATGTGAGACGAGGAATGAGGAGCCAAAGTTCCAGAAACATAGTCTACAGCAGAGCGTTCAGGTAAATAGTGACCATTGATTAGTAGAAAAAACACTGTGACAAAGCCAATGGACATGAACAAAAAAATCAAGAAAAGTACCAACCAGATGTATGTCCAGGGTGGAATCAAAAAATTGTCTCTAAACCAGGATACAAAAATACTGAACTTGGATGGGACTTTGGAAGAGGTGGAATCCGAATCAAAGGAATAACGAGTCGGGCCAAGTGGCGTCGTTGGTTGATGCGCCACCGATTCAGATGCAGGATAGGTATACTCGTCCTCGTCGATGTTGGTGGAGAGTTGGGGATCAATTATAGTTTCAGGCAAATCAACCATCTCAATTACAGCATCAGCGACCGTTCGTGTAGATGGGCCACGAACATATGTCCGATAAATGGCAGGACAAGAGACCGCTGGTGTGACACTATTCAGGATCGGCCAGGCGCTGTAGCTTGACATTTTCCACTGAGATGTATCTGTTCTCCTTGCGACCAGGAAGCGGTGGTAAAATGACTGTACGTGTTCCCTTCAAGCCCAGAACTGGAACCGGTGCACGAAAAGAGGGGCCGAATTCTTTTTTGTTTTCAACCTTCTCTCGAACCAATTCTCCAACCTTTGGAAGCCAGCCGGCTACCGGAATCTGCAACGCAGGATCTGTGGCTGAAGGCAAATGTGTTGTTGCAAGTTTGTCTCGGGCTTCTTGTAAGTCCTGTAACATAGCAGAATGATTATCTACATCAAACTTGGCGGATTGCGCCGCGATGTCTGGACCCTCAAGGTCAGGCACAAACATTCTTATGCCAAAGAGCATTTCGTATGGGGTCCGCCCACCCAGAGGTCTTCTAGGGAGATTATTAAGTGCACGCTGAACGGTATACAAGTGGGCCAGCCAGTTCCTGCCAGTACCTATAACTCTAGCTGTTAAGGATTGCTTTAAGTCACGGTTCATTCGTTCAACGATAGAGTTGCCCTCAGGCCTATACGGAGACGAAAATTTCACCCGCACCCCAAGCGAAGCCATTGCATCCTTGTAAGCCCTAGAGGCAAACGCCGGACCTTGGTCCGAATGGAAGGTGCCGCATGCGAAAATTCCCACAAAGACACGCAAATCCCTGATTACATTTCGAGCGTCAGCACTACGTTGTGGCCAGACCCAGAGGAACCGTGTGCACGAGTCCACTGCTACTAAGATGTATTTATAGGCAGTGTCTGATGAGAATGGAACGCAGTGATCCAAGTAAACACACCCAAAGGGTCTGTTAGCAATGCAGAGCGGGGTCTGTGGAGGGTGTGTTACCGTGGAAGGCTTAATCTGTTGACAAACGTCGCAGGAAAGCACAAAAGCACGGGTGTCTTTATACAATCCACGCCACCAATAACGCTGCTGCAAGATGGAAACTGTAGCTGACACACCTGCATGAGCAGAAGCCATGCCTTCGTGTGCAGCTGATATCAAGGCACTCCTGCGGTCCGCGTTGGGGATCAGCCGATCTCCAACGTCAGGTATTGTTACATAAGGAACCTGTTCGGGACTTAACTTGTAAGAATACTTGGAAGGAAAACCTGTAGGGTAATTAACACCTTCCTTTGTTGCAGCAATAGCTGCTAGAATAACAGAGTCAATTTTAGACATGGACCTGGTAACCGCTGCTACTGAACACGTGACTACTGCCGAACGGGCAGCTTCATCTGCCAGATCGTTACCAATAGCGTGTGCGCCCACCCGCTGATGGCCTAAGGTGTGAACCACCTGTGTGAGGGGAAGACGTTGTTGCAATTCTGCCACTCGAACCCAAAGCATTTTATGCTTAATTGTGCTCCCTTTTGCGTCCTTGTAGTCATTTTTCGACCAGAAAAACAGATTGTCATTGTAAGATTGTACACAGTAGAAGGAATCACATACAATAAGAGTGGTCTCATCCTGAGAAGCGAACTCAAGCGCAAGTAGCAATGCATGCAGCTCGGCCAATTGTGCGGTACTATCTCCAAGTGTGCGAGTGTGCACTACAGAGGATTTGAACGTTCCATTTACAAAGGAACCCGCAACAATAGCACATGCAGCTGAATAAGCGTGCTTGGACCCAGTGGCCGGTTGCGCCGAACCATCTGTGTAGATCACACATTTGTAATCCTCAAGCGGCAATATAAACAGAGGAGGAGGATGAACGAATTCATACTGTAAGAACTCCTGAGTCTGAAGAGAAGAATCGAAAATAAAGGTGACGTCTGATGACGTCAAGGATGTAGCCCATTGTATCCAACGGGGATGCATTGCTTTTGAGTTCGGTACACTTGCCTTTGTTACTGCCTCTAGGGCAGGACAGGGTGTTACCACCAGAATTCGCTTTCCCTGTGCCAGTGCGCGTTCTTTTAGAATCGCCATTTGCACTGCAGTTAAAACTTTTTTGACAGATGTAAAGCGTAATTCAGCGGAAGTGTACAGATGCGACTTGTATGCGATGGGTACTGTATCACCTTCAATAAAGGTTAAGTACGTGAATCCCACCGCCCCCGGAATTATTCTAATCACCAGGTTTGTGTGGTTATCACGAGTCAAAAGATATTTAGACTCCAATAGGTCTGTCTGCAAAGACTGCAGAATCAAGGTATGCTCAGGCAGCCAGCAAGACCTTGAATAAGTAGGTTGTATCAAAGCATACAAAGGCTTGATACGCTGGGCATATTCGGGAATGTAAGTACGCCCGAAATTCAGGAAACCCAGCAAATACTGAAGTTTATTCAGAGTATTTGGGGGCACAAATGTGCACATTTTTCCAAGAAATGGGGGCTAAGCCCTTACCTTCGTTGTTGAGCTCATAGCCCAAGAACAGAACGGTAAATTCAGCAATGTGTGACTTAGCAAAGTTAAATTTGTAACCCTGCTCCGCAAATTCAAGAATAATGCGGTCCACACGGGACAGATGCGGAAATAATTTGTCGTCCGTCAGATAAATGTCATCAACGTACGAACATGCATCTTGGTCTATGCTGTCTAGCAAAGAGACAACACGGGCGGCGAATACACCCGGACTATTTTTGTAGCCCATGGGTAAACGCCGGAACTGGAATAATTTACCACCGGATGTGAATGCGGTCCATTGACCACTCTCCGGGGCTAGGTTGTGCGTGTAGAAACCGTTTGAAAGGTCAAGTGTCGTTTTGTATTTTTTACGAACAAGACTGTCTACAAGCGCAGAACTGTGTGTATTCTGCACCGCAAAGTTCCGACAATGAGAATTTAAATGCCGGTAATCCAAAACTAAGCGGTACGATCCATCGGGTTTAGAAACCACGAATAGGGGATTGTTCATAGGTGATACGCATGGTTCGATTACTCCCTGATATTCCAACTGTGTCAGAATTTCGGAGACGGGGCCTTTTGCCTGCCGTTTGATGGGATATTGGGGTTGTGGCTGCGGTAGTGACCGCAAGGGTATTGCATGGGGAGGTGATTCTACATCCCATCCCACATGGTTGCGGTATAACGCTGGAGCCAGGTACACAGCCCACTCAGCTGCAAGTGCTTCAGCTTTGTCTTTTGGGACATGCCGTGAAAAGCTTGGAAGGATTACCTCCTCTCCTTCATGTGCAGCGAGAACGAATGGGGTGGCCAATCCACCTCTGCTAACAAAATGTCATATGAAGAGGTTAGATTTTCCCAAAAAATCCCTGTTATTTCACGCGGTATATCACCTTCAATTTGGATGACTATGTTGTAAAGTCTGTCAGGGGGTGCCACTCTGGTGTCAGCTGTCTCTACAGTAACGAATGTTTCAGTTGCTGTCGCCTCCATATGAGGACGTAGCGCCTCCCGCACTATGGTAACTTCCGCGGCGCTGTCTAGGAGGGTCACTGCCCACGTCCAATTCAGGAGTCTCGTTCTCACGGTCTGTGGCATATTTCGCTGTTACAGCGGCAACTTTTTTCTTCTGAAATTGCGGTCGAGAAAGGTGAAAGTCTTCTGCTTTCCCTCTGACTTGTTGTCGAGGTTGGTCTCGCTCCTGGGGAGCCTCTCGGCCCCTTCCTCTATCTTGCCGTCCTCCTCCACCAGCCTGTGACGACGTCTGGGCCTGTGAAGAACGAGGAGAACGCGTATCAGAGCTCTGAAACCTTTCTGGTGATTTAATTCTCGACCTATCACGTAAATCATAAGTACGTTCAGAAGAAACCGAAACTGGGGAAGCGCCTCTCGACCCCGGCTTCTTTTGTTGCTTACCCTGTTTTTTCTGTCTCCAACTCTTTTTAGTGAAGACTGGTCTATCATCTTTCTCAGATGTACTTTTTGTTTGTGTAATTTGTGGTTGCGATTAAGTTTGCATTTTTACAAAAGGCTTGTTGCCTAGGCTATTTCTTCCAATTGTCTTATAAGCCCGGGCAATAATTTTCGGTAATTCGCGAGGCCTGTCCAACTCTGGGACCAAAGCCAAAGCATTCGCTACTTGAAAGTTCATAGCATCGCCCTTGACATTTCCAAGGATCAGTTCAGCTACTACATCAAACACTCCCACTAGTCTCATCCCTAATTCCACAGCCGCTTCAGGGCCATGTTCGTCCTGTACTTTTTTAATTACAGAGGGTAGAACCGTCATGGAAGGAGTACCAAAACATTTTGAATAAACTGCTGCGAACACCTTACCCCAGTTTTCACATGATGTCAAATCGGGGATTACGTCTTTTGGCAAACTTATCGTAAGGATGCGGTGTTTATCCACCGGGGATGTATGTGGAAACACCGCTTCTATCTGATCGAACTTTTCTGCAAGCCAGTAAGGATAATCGTCCTTATTTTGTGGACGTTTGCCCATCACAGAATTTACCATGACAGGACTTATGGTCACTCCAGCTGCAACAGCTGGTTGGCCAGCGACTACAGGAGCAGCTCCATGGAGGCTACCTGTAACGTATGTCACTAAGGCTCGATGCACTCGCACCAGTTCGGTATGCATAGTGCGCAGATCCGCAATCGGTAATGCCAGATAATTTGGATGCGGGGTATACCCGGCCAATACAGGCCAAGTGGCCCCCTCAATGGATAAGGGGCCTAAACGAACTGCGGTATTTGGTTGTGGGAGGGCGCCATTAAACCAAACACGGTGCTGCCAAGCCGTGAGAGGCACTTCAAGATTAGTATAGGGTCGATAGGCAGCAGGAATAGCGGTGGGTTTATATTCATGAAACAGCTTATCACCTGCATCCACCGCCTCAAAAGTGATCCAAGTGTAAAACACTTCAAAGTGATAAGCCGGATCGGCTTGAACCACAAAGACCAACTCGACCCCAGCATCGGGCACTCCGTATACACCTAGGTGTTCTCGGAGTGGTCCTCGGCTATGTGCAGCTATCGCCACACCAGCCATAACTAAACAATTGTATTCGACAACCTAACAGGGAGCACAAAATGGGTTATTTATGTAACCTTTTTTAATAACTTCAAGCTTGAAAGAACCTATAAAACGTTCAATATAGGAGGTATCACCGTCACTTACGCCTCCGGAAGCGTACGTGAGGGTATTGTGGACAAGCACAAGTACTACTCAAGCATCTCGCAGATAAGCTGCCCCACGTTGGCCGCGCCATGTCATAAGGTTTCTGCACATACACAGAGCTATGCACAGGATAATAGGACCCCGGAATACAGTGGTTTGCCTACCATATACCGTAGCACCCAAAACCCCAACCCAACTAGCTTAGTATCCCATTAGTACCAAAGCACCAATGATTGGACAACCCAGAACACGGTATCTTTATCTCAGGACTCGCAGAAGCAAGAACACTCTTTCGTCACTCACTCGTACTTGTCCACAATGCGCGTATGAAGAGACACAGGGTAGATTAAAATATTTATTTCAACTTACGTGCTCTTAGGTACAGTACACGTGTCAGCACTAATAGCATAATGCATATGACTAATATAAGCAGCATGGTTACAATTCCATAGAATACAAACGGGGAAAGCATTTCATAACTCAGCGGATAAATGTCTAAATAACATTACCACCCTCCCCGTGCAGTAAGATAGTTTATTATAAAAATAGAAGACCTCTGGGCTTTGACTAGCGAACCCTCATACCTCGGTCTATAGATGCAGAACTACATCAGCAGACAATCACAGCTCTCCTCACTGGAAAGGATTCCTCCAAGTGTGTTAAGCGCCAGTAAAACCCCAGTATTAAAGGCACACAAAGTTTCATGTCATTTGCGCCTAATGTTATGTCTGGGTGCGCGAGACTGGCCATATCAGGAAGAACCGAAATACATTGTTATGCGACCTTGTACATGTTGTGCAGTCTGAGCCCAAATCGAACAAGAGAAAAGGTGAAAGACAGAAAGTGCAGACAGCGCAAAAGAACTTGGCAAGAGCAAAGGGCGAGGGAGCCCTGGCTCAGTGTAACGCGCGCAAAGAAAAGCAGCATGGCAGCTAGGCCTAGGCCAACATACCAAGGCAGGCAACAAACCACAAGACAATAATATATATATATATATATAAAGAAATCCCCCAAACCTTTTCTGATTTAGGAGCCTGCACTCGTAGTTGTGGGTATTTCTCCCGTTTATTGCATCATTTGCAGCTGACACAGGTTGGAACACAAGAGGGACGCGTTTCGGCAGAAAGGCAGCTTGACTGCCGAAACGCGTCCCTCTTGTGTTCCAACCTGTGTCAGCTGCAAATGATGCAATGAGTGCAGAAAAGGTTTGGGGGATTTCTTTACATTTCAAAGCGCTAGCGGTAGCGCTTTTTGGTCTTTGCACCACCAGCGATCTGGCAGCACGCCAGTATTACCGTAATGTTGTTTGGAATTTTGAGACAGGCGTGCCCCCATGCTAGGGTGTGGCAATGGATATGAGGAGAATGCACATGTGAAGGTGGAAGTTCATACGCTGGGAGCTGAGTTTCCCTTGGCGGGGACTGTGATACCTGCACGAAGGGCACTTCCTCACCCTGGTATTACCACCCATGCGATGGAGCTGGACACCGATAGTGGCACTGGCCGAAATAGCGGTGGTGTTGTGGGACCCTACTACTGTTTGCTGGGATTGCTTTGCATCAGACACAGGAATTGGAATTTTATGGACAGCAAGTCGCCACTGTGAGTTTTAACCTCCTTTTGAACTTGGATAATTGTGTCCCGGAAATGAGTTGTTTTCGAGTAGAGAGCCAGCTGCCCTCGGAAACATGTGTGCCTACAAGGAGTGTTTTGAATAACTAAGTGGTAGACTGTGCCAGCAAAAATGTTACACAAACTGGCAAACATGCGTAACTCTGGATTTTAACCAAACATTATTGTGATGTCTCTGCTGACAAAAACGAGCTTTAATCCAGCCCTGGTTTTAGACACAACATTACAAGGCATGATGGGACTTTTTGCACTAAAACGAACTGTTAAGCATAAACCTAAAGAACACAGTCAGTAAAATACCGTTAAGAATGTTATTTGAAAAGGGCTTACTCTGTTGTGTTTTTCATTATATGCAAACCTGGTTGTGCAAGGATATATGTTGTTAATCTGGCCATGAGACTGTGTCTTGCCAATAACTGTTAAGCGGAGTGCGTCTTTTATTTTGATTGCATAGAGGTTTTAAAAGGAAGCATCTAATATGGCGCATGTTAGGTCGAGAAAGGCAGCTTGACTGCCGAAACGCGTCCCTCTTGTGTTCCAACCTGTGTCAGCTGCAAATGATGCAATAAACGGGAGAAATACCCACAACTACGAGTGCAGGCTCCTAAATCAGAAAAGGTTTGGGGGATTTCTTTACATTTCAAAGCGCTAGCGGTAGCGCTTTTTTGGTCTTTGCACCACCAGCGATCTGGCAGCACGCCAGTATTACCGTAATGTTGTTTGGAATATATATATATATATATATATATATATATTTATTTATATATTTTCCAAATAGTTTCTGCACTTGCACGCTGTTCACCAGAACGAAGGGCGCATCGCCAAAGGATCTTTGCAGCAAAATCCAACTAATTATAGTATTCCTTTGAAAAAGGAGGGCGACGCCTTGTGCAATTCAAAATTCATTTATTTTGTCAAACCGCCATCGGACGCGTTTCGGCTGATCCCAGCCTTGCTCACCAATGACGAGGGAGCATTCACATCACGTTTTTATCCAACACCATTTTAAATTAGTGAAACTACAAGTGTATAGACATTAACAACAGACCCGTAGTTCCTGCATTTAGTATACGCAGGTCCCGCCTATTGACACAGTTACAAACTACAGGTTCATAGACATAAACAACAGATCTGTAGTTTTAGTATTATTGCGACCCCGGTTCAATCCGTTTTACCGCAACTTTGTTCATTCTGTACATACAATACTTGTAGATGATTACATACAAACATTGCGATTAAAAAACATCTCAAAGATTATGCGTCTTTAAAAATTTAACATGCATGATTAGAATGTCCACTTTCCTCGCAAATGCATAAATCCACATAATAGGCGATCTTTTATGCCATTAAGATCGCCAACTCAAAGAGTGCCAATATTGGTATTGTCCCGCCCAAGTGGGCATTAACATTTCAATAGTACAGTGTACATGATATTTAAGAGTAACTGCTGTGCAAAAAAAGTTTAAAGTGCTCATGTTGTTACGTGAAAGTGAAATAAAGTGAATTTAAAAACTTTACTATTAAAAACTTAGCAATTCCATTTGCTATTTTTCTGAATGCTGAAGGGAAAGAGGTATTCACGCCAACTGTCAATGTTACTCACAGATGGGTATGTAAATCTTCCCCTTTGTTGAGACCGTTTGGGCTTTTGGAATTAAACTCAATTATATATTTTGACTCCAGTTTTCTCAAGGCTTTTTCTCGATTTCCACCCCTCTCTTTTATGGGTACCGAATCGATCACATAATATATAAGGAATTTGACATCATGATTGTGCCTTTCACCAAAATGACGCGCTACGGGGTAAGTTTTATCCCCATTTTTAATAGCACGAATATGTTGTAACACGCGTTTGTGCACTTCTAATGTTGTGCTACCCACATCATTTAATTTGCAGGGACATTGCAAAACATATACTGCATGATCAGTTTTACAAGTATATCTTCCTTTGATTTTTTTAGATCTAGGATTAAGGTCTGTTGTGTAAGCCTCCATGTTTTTACCAAATTGGCAGGCCTTACACTTCGAACATTTCAAGAATCCTTGCTTTCTTTTCAACCATGTAGGCCCACTAGTTGTTTTTACTTCTTTAAGTGTATTACTCACTAGACTCTGTCTCATGCTGGGTTCTCTTCTAAAAGTTATTGATGGATTACGAGGAGCCAATCTTCCCAGAATTGGATAATTTCTTATCAGAAACCAATATCTGTTAATGATCCCTCTTATACTGCTTTGTTGTAGACTATATCCCGTTATTAATCTAAAATGGTATTGTTGTTCTTTTTTCTGGTTTTCTTTTTCCTTTTTCTTAAAAAGGACTTGCTCTCTGCCCTGTTTGTCTACCTTTGTTAGTGGAGTATTTACCCATTCATCTGGGTAGCCTCTTTTACGGAATCTGGTCTTTAAAGTTTGAATTTCCTTTTGTGCTTTGACCCTTTCACTGCAGTTCCTCTTCACCCTTAAGCCCTCCCCATATGGGATGCTCCTCACTAGACTTGTTGGGTGAAAGCTGGATGCGTGTAAAAGGGTATTGCCCGCAGTGGGTTTTCTATATAATTTGGTTTCTAATCGATTATTGGCCATATACACGGTCAGATCTAAAAAATTGACACTTTGTGTACTCAGGGTACTAGTGAAGTGCAGGTTCAAATTATTGATCTCAATCTGTTTTAAGAAATCTTCTGCTTCTTCTTTTGTACCTCTCCAAACAACAAACAGATCATCGATATATCTATACCAATGAACTACGTTATTTTCCCATATTTCATGATATTGTGATTGGATCACCTGCTCCTCCCACAAGCCCATATGCAGATTCGCATAGCTGGGTGCGAAGCAGGTGCCCATCGCAGTTCCGCACTTCTGATGAAACAATTCATTATTAAAAATATTTATATATATATATATTTATATATATATATATATATATATATATATATATATATATATATATATATATATATGTTAAAGAAAAAGGAGCGCAGAACTTTGGTTAGTTCACAATTTTATATGGACAGCAGCTCCTGTATAGAGCACCCTACAACACCAGTGACAGTGCCATTCATGCCAAGCTCTAAAATGACAAAAGACCTTTGCCACTCCAGGCACAGTATTACAGGTTTGAATTGTTAAAATACCATTCACGCCAACCTGGAATGAATAAAAGCAAACCCTGACATGTGTTTCACTATCATTATAACTCTTCAGAGAGGTTTAACTTTATCCAGGCACAAGGGAGCACCCGGTATAAGTCAAAACAATACCCTTTCAGGCTTTGACTGCTGCATAAATTATGCAAAAAAACTCTGGTATTTTACCAATCCAAAGCTGAAATACTGTGCCATGAGCAGCTGCCCATGCTCTTTGATGTGCATTTGAGTTAGGATCTTCCCCTAACTTACTCCCAGTATTTAGTGCTTGTTTCCAAAATGGATGCAAGGATACATTTTGCACTAAGAAACCTGTGTTAAATGCAACAGAACATAACCATAGTGCAGGCTGCCACTCGCAGATGCTCAATGTACCCTTCAGTAGGATATCCGCAACAAAATTATACGTAATTATGCAAGCAGAAACAATCACCTTATTCTCTATAATTATGCTGGAGTGCTGAAATTACGCCAATTACTCTGGTGTAATAAAATTCTGCCCAGGCCTACAAACCCTCCAGAACTCAGCAGCTAGACTCATCCTCAACCTCACCCACAAAACACATTAGGATGTATACATTACACTGTTTATTATAGTTGAAACTAAATTGTTGCCACAACAATTCAGCTCGTGACAGCATTTACCAGTGCATTGCTCATTCCTCTTTAATAATAGCAAAATACACAAATGCTAGATTGATGCAAAGTGCACATCACGTTTTCAGAAGATCACATTCTGCTGTCTCAAGCCTTCATTTATTCTGAATAATCCTGTGCATATTGTAGTACAGTTACTCGTAACCACCCCTCTGACACGATTCAGCAATTACCTCTTGCAGACACAGCCCTTTGGATAATAATAAAGTTTTTCAAACTGCTCTTGATTTCCTCCCAAAACATTGAGTAATGGCCATCCCTGTGCGAGCAGAGCCCTATCTCTTTGCTAATGGTCACAGAGCGATCCAAAGTTTGCCCCTGTAAATTTTAGAGTTTTGCATTTCACACTTGCAGGGTCCAATTGAATCTTTAATCCCTCTTAAATTGTAAATTATGGAGCATTAAAGTGAGACATCTGTCACGCTAAAGAAAGATGTGTCCCTGAACCTTTTCAGGCTTTCAAGGGCAGAGCTGACAGCAGAAATGGAAATCAGAAGCAGACGCTTTGAAGATGCAACAATTATCTACTTCCTGCCTTTCACTGGAATGTGTCGGTATCTCCAGCTGTCCTGTTTCACACATATCCTGATAGCTTCAGGGGAATAAATACTACCTAATACTGAACTCCAGGTGGTTTAAAAGTATAACAAATTAAAAACTTATGCTTTAATTATGTGTTGGACAAGTATTTCTTTAAAATTATTTCGGACATTAAAATATAACGGAATTGTCAGTGTGATAAGCAATATTTTAACTTTTTTGTATTATGTTTTATGCTTGTCCAATAACCTGATAGGAAAAGGTTTTGAAATCTAAATTTAGCTTGTCCAATAACCTGATAGCCAAAGGCTTAAATGTAACTTTAGCAATATAAAATCCTCCCAAATCACAACTAACTTGACTAGGTGCTCTAATAAACAAATATTGTTTTTAAGTGCTACACAACAGGTGGTCCTTCAAGCTGCCATGATCTGACAGCCACTTGCCTAGAGCAGAAAAGCATTCTCATCCAACTGAGCCTTCCTGCCCGATAATTCTACCTCATGAAGTGTCTCTGCTAGACCCAGTAGTTTCGGGCTGGCTGAGATGCATTAAAGCCAGTCAGAACACATCGTTCCAAATAGGATGAGTATGATAAACTTGTCTGATAACCTGTGTTCACCCTCTAGTAGCTTGGCACCGAGCAGTCAGGCTTATCCTCAGGGCTTGAGTGTAAAGTATTGGCACAACACTCCCCCCTCGCAACACACTGCGTTCGCCACAAAAAGACTCCACATCTTATGCATAAAAATACTTGTCTTGGCATTACACACACACTGAAATCAAAACAAGATGCACATTGTATATACACTCTGCATTTATACGCAGCTGTCAAACTTGACTTCTATTGAAATAAAAATGAAACACACATTGGATATACACTTTACAGTTATATACCATTGTTGGACTTTCCCATTGGAGAAAGTTCAAACAGTCACCAGTCTCTGACTACTCCTCGTGACCCAGCCCATCATTCCTTCAATTCCACCAGCCCACAATACATGTTACTCCGGCTTGCACCCTGTTGACTAGACAGTTAGAAACACCAAACATGGAAAGAAACAGTTACTTAGTTTTGTCCATCCGGATTCGACCTCCAGGCACCCGACGGCACCTGCACAAGTGCGTGATCGCTATCCACCCCTGTACACAAATGGTTGTGACCCAGGAAGCTGGTGCACTTCCCCATCTGGAGAGATGTTTTCCCCTCAAGCGGAAGCGTTACCTGCCATAGACCTCGACAGTCAGCTGCAGATGCCCACAAGACACATGAAACCCCTCGGGTCTTTTTCTCATGTTTTCCAAAAAAAAGCACCCATGGTGTGGGTCCAGAGAGAGGGAGCCAATGACCACTGCCGGATCTTGAGGCCAAAGACAACCTCAGCTCCTGGCTCAGGTTCCCCCAACATCCCTCGGACATCATACGCTCCGGAGCGCAAGCGAGCACAGATGCCCTTAGTTGCCAGCACGGGTCCCTCGGACTCTGCACGCTTCTTCCGCACTCCTCGAACTCCTCATGTCCTGGAACCTCAGATGGCTGCTGATCTTTGCACATACACTCCTCTGCACAGCGAGATGATGGTGTATATCAGGATGGTCCTTGTCCCTACCACAATCACTTCCACCCGTCTCCGCTGCAGCCAGAGCGGCCCATATGATCTCATGGAGACAGTGGGATCATTTGTATCCCTGGGATCTCGTGGACAGGAGGCCAGTTCACCGGCTCTTGGAAAGCACTTTGAGACCCAGGCCATGACATTTAGTGCTAGCTGCAGGCCAGCATCATCCGGACAAAATCCACAAAGTGATAGTCTCCTTCCTGGAGCCCAACCAGCTCCAAGCCACCATAAATCATGGATAGTCCAGTTGCAGTACCTTCTTCCCTATTGATTCCTCATGTCAATGTCCCAGTATCGAACCAGGGTAGTATAGTTCCAAAAACCAAAAGTGTCTCTACTTTTGGAAGCCGAAGCCCCAGTAGTTATACCCACCATGGTCTTTTAAGATACGATCAGTTTAAAAGGCCACTTTTGAAATGCACCGGCCCTCTCAAAATGTTGTCTTGTCTGCCATCCTACCCCGGTAGGTTTGATCACAATCTTTAGTGGGGCCAAATCCCTGTCCCTTGGAATACAGGTGCCAATTCCACCACCAAGTAGCTGTACCAGAAAGGCCTTTCAGAGTCAGAGTTCTGCAGTTTCCCATGAACACATAGATTATGTCCCTCTATCAGGAATACACAGATATGACTTTTTCCCTAGCATCCAGGTGTGAATTTGGAGACAGGCTGCCAGGCACACACAGCCATACACATTGAAATGCCCACTTTCCCAAAGTGACATTTCTATCACCATAATGTCGAAATCCCTCCCACTACCAGAGAGGGTCCGCCATTGTGTACTCATTGATACCAAACACTGTACTGTTTCTATTCTGCCCATAGGAAATAATGCTCAACAGCCTTTCCCTATACCCCCATGCTAATCCAATGCAAGAAGCAGGACCCATCTTATCAAACACACCATCCAGTGTCATTCATGACTCTTTCAGGTAACACATACACACACCTGCCCAACCTCTTCCCAACACCACTTCCTGTCACCAGGGAGAACTCAGATATAGCAGGAGACATGCAGAACCATGACACGTAGCTTTCTAAATTGAATTGAAACAGGATTTGTAAAGCGCCTGGTTACCCAAGGGCATCCCCGCGCTGTTGCCTGCTGACACACTGAACTGTAAGCCGTTCATTTAGGGAAGAGTAATGTTTTAATCTGCTTCCGGAAGATGAGGTAGTTAGGTTGGTCACGGATCTGCGGGAGCAGGCTATTCCAGATTTTAGCCACATTATACGAAAAGAGGCGGCCGCCACTTCGTGCTCTCATTATTCTTGGGGTTGACAGTAGATGTTTAGTTTCTGACCTGAGGGCTCTATTTGGACGGTACCGATGGATGAGGGACTGAATAGCCAATGATCCCTTGCCTGCAAGTGACCTGTGGGCTATGCATAATGCTTTAAACTTAATGCGCTCACGGATGGGGAGCCAGTGTAGAGATGCCAAAGCTGGTTTAGCAGAGGACCGCTTTGGGATGTTCATGAGCATGCGCGCAGCGCAGTTTTGAACAATTTGTAGCTTTCGTATCGAGGAGCCAGGGGCTCCAAGATAGAGGGCATTAGCATAGTCAAGGCGGGACAGGATGAGAGCCTGAACTAGGACTCTTCTTGCAGGGAAAGGGAGTAGTGGGAGCACTTTACGGGTCATTCGTAGGATCCCGTAGCAGCTTGCAGCTACTTTTTTCCCTTGTTCTTTAAAATTAAGGTTCTGGTCGAGCCAGACACCCAGACTTTTGATTTGGTCTTTGGGAGAAGGGGCAGGACTAAAGGAGCTGGGCCAGAGTAGCCCAAGATTTGTCTTTTCTTTGTTCCCTAGAAGCATTAATTCCGTTTTTGATCCATTGAGTTTCAAAAATGACTCTTCCATCCACCTTGATACTTTTTCCAGACAGAGGGCAAGACCAGAGCTGGAGGGGTCCCGCTGGTTGACAGAGACAATCAACTGGGTGTCATCAGCATAAGTGATGATCTGGATCCCGAAAGGTAGCACCATCTCTGCCAGGGACCTCAAATAAATGTTAAAAAGTGTGGGGCTCAGGGAGGAGCCCTGGGGAACCCCACAATTCAGAGGTATGGGCTTAGAAGAAATACCGTCTTCAAGAACTTCGAAGGATCGGTCTTCTAAAAACGACTGCAGCCAATTGAGCATAGACCCCGCAATTCCCACCTCGCTTAGTCTTTTTATCAGCAGCTGGTGGTTGACCGTATCGAAGGCTGCGCTTAAGTCTAGAAGGATGATAGCCACGCAGCCTCCTGCGTCTAGAATTTTTCTCGCCTCTTCCACTACCACCAGAAGAGCCGTCTCGGTACCCTGTTGAGGTCTAAAACCCATCTGGGAGGAATGGAGACAGTTATTGCTCTCCAAGAAGGTAGATAGAACAGAGTTCACATATTTCTCGGCGATCTTGCTGATAGCCGGCAGCAGGGAGATGGGGCAGTAATTGCTCCAAACATCCGGGTCCAGGGTTGGTTTTTTCAATAAGGCTTTAACCATAGCCCGTTTCCACAGTGGGGGGACTATGCCTGTGGAGAGAGAGACATTGATCAGGTCGAGGATTACTGGAGAAAGGGTTTCAGAGGCCAGATTTAAGATGTTGGGGGGTGCAGGGTCAGTGGGGGAGCCAGATTTTAGTTTACTCATAATGTCAAGCAACGTGGACGAGTTAAGTGGGGGAATTTCCTCAATTAGGCTAACTCTCCCTTTGACCAAGTTCTCCTGCTCTCCGATATGTCGTTGAGATGTTGTTTGAGGGAAGGAGGAGTAAATGACTTGGATTTTGTTGGAAAAGAATTCTGCCATGGCGTTACATCGCGCTAAAGTGTCTTCAGATACAATAGAGGGGGAGGGGATGGTGAGCAAGCCCTTAGCGATGCGAAAGATTTCGCGAGGGGAGTTAGCAGCTGCTAGAATTCTCTCTTTGTAGTATAGAGTTTGGGCCAGTTGAATTTCAATGTTATACGTTTTTATGGCCTCTCTATAAGTTTGTTTGCGGCTGGCAGAAAAATCCTTCCTCCATTTCCTTTCAGCTCTATAACAAATTTTCTTAAGTTCACGAAGTTTCGGGGAATACCACGGATTACGCTTGGTTTCTGCCTTGTTAAATGTCATTTTATTAGGAAGGACAGAGTTCAGTGAAGATTCCACCCAATGGTTAAATTTGTTGTACGCGGTTACAGGGTCAGGGTCAGAAGTGGGTCTGGACATTTCCAGCGTTGTTACCCATGATTCAATTGGTAATTTAGACCATGTGCGTGAGCATTTCCTATGTCCCATGGTCGCTGTGGAAATCGCTTGCGGAGTCCAAGTAAAAGGGATTAAAAAATGGTCGGACCAAGGCAGTCTAACGGGATCTCCGACTAAGAGATTCTCCAAATTGGAGAAAATGGGGTCCAGTAGGTGGCCTTTCATGTGGGTAGGACCAGCTACTTTTTGTGTAAGTTGGAATACAGCTAGCCCATCAGTTACATCGCGCACATCTGAATGTAGGATGTCCTCAAAATGGAGATTAAGGTCCCCTAGCAGCGTGAGGTTAGCACTACTATTGGCCAGCTTGGCTGCTGTCTCAAGGAGCTCATTATTAAATTGATTGAGGGTCCTGGGGGTCTATAGATCAGAATCCCCGAGAATGTGCAGACATGGGAAATACGAATTGCAAAGGCAAGGCTTTCGCAATCGGTTAGCGGGCTTGCGGTGGTGCGACAGTCAAATTCCGTTTTATGAATAATCACAAGACCACCACCCCTTCCTGTACCCCTGTCAAGCCTCTGAATAGCGTAGCCAGCCGGGAGTGCTTGGACAATAGGGAAATTAGCCTCACTGTTGAGCCAAGTTTCAGTTAAAAACAGCACCTCCGGTCTCTCTTCCCTCAAGTAGTAGGTGAATTTCTAGGGCATGTTTCGGCATAGATCGGCAATTAAGTAAGAACATTTTGAGCCCCATATTGTGATTGGTGACTGTGGGAGGCCTGTTCCTTGGGCAGAATCTGAACAGACAGTGGGGGCAGTGGCTAGTCTCGCTAAAGGGCAACATATGGTGTAGGCCATCCAACCCTTTAGTTGTTCTGAGGTGTAGGAGAGTATATTTTTATCAAATCCAGCCAAATGCCAAATGCCAAACCGAGTAACAGTAACCCGTGCACACAGCCCCACCAGGGCAAACCTGTGGCACAATTGATGAGCTACCTCTGTGGATGGCACAACAGTACGGTAGGCCCACGTAGGTGCATTCGACATACATGCCCCTGGCATAGATCTTACCCCATGACAAGGGACTTACAGCTAATTCGATTCAGCCAATCATATATACACCTCTCAACAGTATGTATATGATGAGCACAACGCTTTGACACTGCAGTTGCAAACATGCTCTAGTCCTAAGGCTAGCATCCAGATTAGTGGAAAACTGGGAAGGAGAAACACAAAAATTCATGGGAAAGCACCCTAGAAAGGGCCATTTCCAGCACTCCCTATCACCATCATTCAGCAACTATTGTTGGGGTTGGAATTCCTCCAGACCGCTATGACGAACACCTATGCAACACTTCTCCACAATGTGACTTAGGAAAGGAGGAAAATCACAATAGAAGTGATGTTGCCAAACGCTGGTGGTTGAACAGATTCCCTTCTTTCTCCGGCAGACAGTACTTGAGCTCTCTGAAGTTTGGAAAGTATCCCCTTCAAACAAGTTATTAAACGTTCATGGAAATCATAGAGTCAGTCAGAAGAGGAAGGGAAGGAAGAAAGTAATTAGCAAGTTCAGAGGGTTTACTTAATTTATCCCCATACATATTCAAGGATGGTAAATCGAGGGAGTAGGAACCCAACCTTCCTTTCAGAAAAGTCTGACTATCTGTCCCTGATTACTAGTGAGGTGGATGGGGGTGATGTACTTACCCCACCCAGTAAATACCACTACTCTTGTGGGAGGTATGATAAATACTTCCATTACATGTTTTGTACTTGCATATAAGGCAGGAATGCAAATAATTTAGCTTGAACTTATAATCAGGGACTTTATAAATGGTCTACTACTAGTTGGAACTTATATCATTAATCGAAGTGTGATATAAAATGTGCATCTCTTCTCTTCACCTCAAATGTGGAATTTATTTGTTACATGATTCTAAAATTCTATCTTTATTCAGGTGCAAACACATCCATTATGATATCAGTTACAGTTACACATGGAAAGACAAATGATGATTTGGAGAATCCAGATACTAAAAACCTTGGAGAAATGTTAACAGTATTAGGCCTTTCTCAATTAGTTGTGAGCCCCAAATATGCAGCTGGCCACACCCTGGATGGGATCTGTACTAATTTCACTCATCTTGTCCCAGGTGAACCTGTAGTCCAGGTGTGGTCTGGTCACCAGCAGGTCTCTCTTAAGCTAGTAGTGGATTTCAGCTCTCCAGCCTATCCCCACTTAGATCTGTACTCTCCCTGTTTTCCAACTTGTCGATTCGGTTGACTATGGCCTCCCCTTACCTTAGTGGAAGGTTCCCTGATGATCTTGATTTTTTCAATGAGTGGATTTTGGATGCTGTAGATGAACTAGCACCCCTAGTTCATCATGGCAGATGCCGGTCAACCCTATCTTAACAGTGGTACATGGTGGACTTAGCCAAAGGAAAGCTTTGCTGTAAGCAACTTGAGCGTAAATGACAATCGGTCTTTACCTGAAGATTTGAATAGGTTTAGGCTGGCCCAGAAATCCAGCCAAAAAAGCTTATTTTAATATCCAAGTGAAACAAGCAAAGTTTGACCCTAAAATATCTTCCAAATCTCCAAGCCTTTTCTGCAACCCAAAGCTTTATCAAGTGCTATTCTCCCTTCACAGGCTTTGTGTGATAGGCTATCTACCTTTTTTGAAGAAAAAATTCTAACAATTCAAAATGGCTTTTATGCCAATTGTCCCAAACCAGTCACATGGAGATATATTGACCGCCCCACAACCTCATTTTACCCCATTTTACCCCATCTACCTTTCAGTCAATCTCTCTATCACAATTACTGCAAGCGATCCTCTCATGTAAGCACAGCACCACTCAAGATACATGCCTGCCAGTTACTCTGCATAAACCGCTTTTAAAAAATCTTTAGTGGACACCTGATTTTGGCCAATTTTAAGCCTATTTTGCTGCTTCCAGTATTATTAGAAAATATTGTGAACACTCAACAGGCCACTTATTTGGAGAATTCCAAAGCACTACAATTCTGTCAATCGAGCTTCAGACCCACAAACTCTACAGAGTCTGCCCAGCTAAAAGTCTCAGAGAATATTAAGGTGCGCTTGACACTGGTAATAATGTGGTCTCGATCCTAGTGGATCTCTCAGCAGCGTTTGATACAATGTCTCATTCTGTACTTCTCCAGCATCTTCTAGACATCAGCATTTCTGACAAGGCCTGGTTCAGAACTTTCCTGGCTGACAGGAAACAATTAGTATCCATTGGCCACTATTCATCAGAAGATAGATCGCTAGCCTTTGGCGTCCCACAGGGTTCATCACTTAGTCCCTCTTTATTCAACATTTATATGGCCCCTTTGATATCTTTGATCACTTCCTATGGAATTGCAACTGTTCCTATGCAGCTGATACTCAATTGATCTTGTCTTTGGACAAGGACTTCTTTGGGTTAAAACAGAATTTTAAGAATTGTTTTGCAAATATTTTTCCTTGGATTTAAAAAAAATATATATATAAGGGCCTCATTATGATGCCGGTCAGAAAGCATTCTGACCGACTCGGTCTCTGAATGGTTTCCGGCCGAATCGGATTCAGGGAGTCTGTGTTTCAACCGACAACACAGGCTCCCATTGAAGAAAGAGGTAGTTGGGGAAAATCGTGCACCCTGTGGCGGGCACCCCATGGTGCCTGTCACACTGTGCATGGTTGAAAAGAGGGGACCCATGAGTACCCCTACGGACCCCTACGGACCCCAACCGGAGAGCCCCGTGTGAAGGGGGGCCTGCTACGGGCCCCTAAAGTTGGATTCTGACAGCTGATCCATGTCGGAACAACTGTTTTGGAAAGGCTGTCTGAATTCGACATCGTAATCCGTCGGTCGGAAACACGGTCCGTAGACCTGTGCAAGTCTGCTCCGACCGACTCGGTTCCTCCAAATGCCGTTTGGAACGAAAGCTTTCTGACTATTGTGATCAGTCGGTCTGAAGGGTTTCCAAGTCGGTCGAAAAGGCAGGTTCCGAATTGGATTCAGGCGAACCGAATGCCATTCGGAGCCTTTCCGACCGACATCGTAAAGAGGCCCTCAGAATGCAACACTGACAAAACAGAAATTCTACTGTTCGGGAAGTCAAATCTGTTTTCTCCCATGATGTGATTGCTGGACACTGCCCCCTCTTCCACCTACAGTAGAAGAGGCAAAACATTTGGGAGTCAAGTTTGATAATGCACTCTCATTTTGACCACAAGCACTAGCAGTAGCTGGTTCATGCTATTCAGTGATGAATTCTTTAAAAAGAATTCTTCGACATCATTCCCCTAGCTGCAAGGAAAACAATTCCCTTTGCCCCTATATCATCGAGGCTGAACTGTTGTAATAGCCTTTATGCAGGGAGATCAAAGCAACTGCTTCATAAATTCCAGATGGTTCAACATTCACAAAAAATAGTTCCACGTCCAAAGCACTCAGAGTTACATTGGCTACCGATTCATAAGAGGGTCTTATTTATGACTTTCATTTTGGTTTTCAGAGCTTTTCACACCACAGGTCCTAAATATCTAACTGGTTTTGCCATTGCAGGAATCAGAGGACACTTACAGGCACATGCATCAACGGTTTTTACGAGTGCAAACGGTGGGATTCACAAAAATCGGCCATTTGTGCCCGCAAAAAGGCCTTTTGCAATGCATTAAAGTGTTAGGCACTCGCAATTTAAGAAATCACAATTTATTGCGATTTCTTAAATTGCGATTGCATTTAAGGAATCGCAATTTGCGATTCCTTAAATGCAATGCAAGAGGCACTTAGAAATAGCGAATTCGCTATTTGGGGCCGCAAAATATAGAGAAACTACTCGGGTCGGTATTTTGCAAAAACCTTGAAAAATGCACTAAAGTGCATTTTTCAAGGTTTCAGGTTACACACACACATGCCCTTGGGGCATGTGTGTGCGCAACATGGGTGCACATCACAATTCCAGGGGTGCAACAGGGTGTCATTTTGACACCTTTGCACCCTTGGAATTGCACTCGCAAATTGCGCATGCAATTTCCCATTCATTCCTATGGACCTGTAGGCCCATAGGAATGAATGGGAAGCCATTCCTTAATTGCGACTCGCAATTTGCGAGTCGCCATTAAGGAATGTTTGGAAATCGCTATTTTAATAGTGATTTCGACATGCATAGGCTTTTGGGAGTCCCTAATTGCGATTCCTTAATAATCGCAATTAAGGACTCGCAAAATCATTTCTTGATGCATGTACCCCTTAGATCTTCCAATGCCAATTAGCTAAAACCTCCTTAATTTAGGCTTAAATCTAGAGGAGGCAAATCATTCATGGTCTTAGGAACTAAAGCTTGGAAGCTACTTCTAGGTCCACCACAGCTAATTGAGAACAAAGCTAGTTTTAAGAAGTCTTTCAAGACCTGGCTCTTCTGGGCATCAAATACTCTGTGCCACTCTTTAATATAGTGGGGTCTTAGGAATGTACACCTTTTACCCCATTATTCTTTTCCTCTTCTGCTCGTTCCTTTTATTCTGCTCTGGTACTTTTTCACTGAGGATTGGCGTCTAGTCTAGCGCCTGGATGCTCTTGTTCGAGTGAGTGAGTGCTCTATAAATGCCATATTCATTCATTCATGCATTCATTCATTCATTCATTCATTAGTTCACAGGGATAAAACAACAATTGTATGTTACAAACTCACAGAATGCAATCTCTATATAATACCTAGAACTGTCAATGGTGGAATCAGAATACAGAGAGTAATTGATACAGGGGGACCTTCAAATCAGAATAAGGGATCATCTAGAAAATGTATCATAGTTCATAAGAAATTGTTCCCATCTGTAGATGGCAGTGGGTTGCAGTCTTCATGTTTTGAAAGACGTTGGTTCATATATTGAAGGATGAGTCTGTAATTCATGTGAGCATTGTTTTCTTAGCATGTAACACAAGAATGAGTTCAAAGAACTCAAAATGGATTCTTGTGAACATGTTAACTGAGTAGAAAAAGATTTTCATTTGCTATCCAGTGCTCAGATATAGTCACAAGAATTTTCTCTCTCTTGTGCCTTTCCAGACATCTACTTTTAACTATACCATACTTTGTTGCTCTTTCCAATTGTAGGATACAATAGCTGTGTATGGGGCTTTCAAGAGTTCACCAATCACATACTTGGCATCTTGAAGTAAGAGTATCATCGTACTTCTATGAATCTGGATAGTAAGAACGTAATGAATTAATGACATGATGTACTGAGATTGTAACATGCCACATTGAGGTAACTTTTCACCCCCACTGAAGGAAGCAAAATATTGAAATAGAGGGAGGCAATATTAAGAACCACAATAGCGATGACTGCAAAATTCTTTGCGGGCAACGCTACTTTATGACTATTTAAGGTGATGATAGTGAAGAATGGGAGATTAGAGGGGAAGGCACATGACTTTTACACACACAGAATCCCTCAAAAGTGCATTATCTTTCTTTTCACCCAATAAATGTGCTCATTTTTCTAAGGTCTCTGTCTAATGATTGAGTTGCTTATCTTTATTATGTGTCTACTGTGCAACCTAACTCAAAGCCTTCCTACTTCATTTCGCCCATCTACTCACTAAATCTCAGAAATGGGCTGCTCATTTTCACAATGTTCAAGTCTCATATGATTAAAACTCTATAGCCTCTTTATGGAGTAGTGTATCTGCCCCACAAACCTTTCAGAAGAGAGTTACATCACATTTGCACGAATCACAATTCCCCAAATTGAAACACTGTCAAATGCTGATTGACAAGCAAGCATTTCTCAAGCTGCAAACAATCATAACAGTTTTAGGACACCAGAACGTTTGACAGGAGTTTGGGATGGAAAATGCATCTCTTCCTCACTGATTATTTGCATACTATGGCTTTCTGTGCTTCCCATTTCAAGCAGTGCAATCAGTAAAAAGCCAAAGGACTGTTGTGTTTTAATTGCTCAATGAGAGATACAGAGCAAAAAATTATAAAGGAGTTCAATGTTTTAACAAATATAACCAACAAACTGTACACCTCAACAACAGTTTGGGATGCAGCACGCATGAGTAACACTGCGCATCCTGCTACCATACCGAAAACGTATAGTTGTACATTGAAAGTGATTTTCTGTTAAATTCCTTTAAAGGGTGAGGGTCATGTATGCAAATGATCGGTTTGTGGGGTATGTAGGATATTCCCTCTCTTCATTTTTTCACTGGTATCTTACTATGGACTAATCATCTGGATTTGTTACTTAAATGGCTAATGTTTCTTCACTCAAGGTACACCACCTGATAATGCAGGACTTACCTGACATAACATGACACAAGCTGACAGTAAAAGTTGTAAAATGTTAATAAAAACATTACATAGCAACTGTAGAAGCAGGTACAAATCTGTCTACTTGCACATATAATTTAATTAATAGAAGTTAAGTGAAGGTTTTATATCATCTAAACAGAGTGTCAAACTGAAAGCTGAAAGATGGATCTTTATGTATGAAAATCTAAATACAACTCAGAATTCATCACCAGGCCATGATGGCAACAATTATGATCAATCTACAGGTTATGAGAAATGTTGTTTGAAGCAAGCTATGCAAAAGGTATATTATGAATATCTCCTTTTTGTTTGAGGCATGGGAATCAGGGATTTTCATATTTGTTCAGTCAGAGATTTATTTTTTGGAGTATCACATCTCCTGGTATTGCAGTAAATCAAGTTAGGTTATACTAGTGGAATCTACTAGTGCCAGAACTGACAGTCTCCCTTACATAAAAGATTAGGTGATTGGGCAGAGCTGTAAATAATTAGTCTGCCTCTTCATGTTAATGTGACATTTGCTCAATTTCTATTGAGCTGGACATTTATCCCTCCTATATTATCCCCAGTGTTCTTTCGAAGTTTTGTGAAGAACAGCTTAGTTCTTGTGAAGAGATGGTCTAGTTTATACTGGTCAAGTTTGAAGAAAAGAGATTGTGTTATCTCACGGTTTAGAAATGTATCCATTTTGGATTTCTCTCATGGAAGCGTCTCTTTGAGGATTTGGCACCAGAAGGCCCTACCTCTCTGGGCGGGCACTCCATTATACTGTAGGAAAAATAAGATGGTAAAGTATGAAACTCATATAGGATCAGGTAGAATGCCATTATCAATTTTATGCCAGGATTTGTCTGTAAACAGAGCAACTTATTCTCTGATTACATTTTGGAAATGAAAAATAAAGGATGACATTCCTGGCTGAGGATGTAAAGAATCCCTATCTACCTGCAGAAGAGCACTGGAAGAACAATTCCTACGGTCTGCTTTAATTCCAATTATAAGTACTTGATCCTTAAAATGGAAATTCTGTCTGGCTTTACTGCAGTGAGACTACTGAGGGAAAGCTGCTCTTAGAGGTTGTGTGTTTGTCAAAGTTCTGTCTATCACAAGTGTAGGAAGCTGGCTCTGTATATACTATACCAAAGTAAGGTATGGTGTGCACAGAGTCCAGTGGATCCCCAGAGACTCACAGAGGCTTAAGTAGATAATACTAAAAGCTCTAATTGTGGTGGTGTGGTCGAGCAGTTAGGCTTATCAGAGGGGTGTGTTAAGCATTTGTTGTACAAACTCAGGCAAGAAATGATTACACACACTCAAAGGCTGAATCCAAGACCAATTATGTTGTACAAAAAGTTATTACTTTGTTATATTATTTTAGAACCAAGAAGAACCCAGTTGCAGGTAAGTAACAGTTTTTAAGACTTGAAACACTTTTCAAATATAGTGTGTATTGTTTTAGCAAATGCAATAGAATTACTTTACAGGAGCATAGAGATACCTTCAGGGTGTCAATCAACAATAGCAAAGGTTAGATAGACATTCAGTGCAATAGGATGAGAATGCAATGCAATCTTATAAGAGGAAAACAGTTATATACATTAACAGGTAAGTACACAATTTACTCTTCCAGTCTTCTGGGGTTTAGGCCAACACTGGGCAAGGTTCAGTTTAAGGTAGGTACTGCACCACTAGGGGCACTGGGGACGCTGGGTGCAGAGGTCACAATGCCCAATGTTAGTCAATTGAGACTGGGGGCACCCACATGGCCTTGAGAAATCTTAGATTCACAAATGCGGGTCTCATACAAATCCCCAAAATTCGCAGAGCAAGATGGGGAGGTAGGAGTTTATCACACTGTGCAGCCAAACTGTGGAATCAGATGCCAATCGCTATGAGACTACAGTCCAACAGGCAGCATTTTAGGAAATTGCTAAAATCCTGGTTGTTCCCCCCTAACTTAGTCACCGGATTCAACGGTGCAGTCCCTCTTCACACATCTCAGCGCCAAGACGCCTCGGCAATCGAGCGCATTATAAACATATCTTATCTTATAAGAGGTGCAGGTTGCAGGTAAGTACCTGCGGTTTCAGGGCACAGGCCCCGGGGGTTAAAGCAAGCACAGGGGCACAAGGCAGCACTGAAGCTACACCACCAGCGGCACAGGGGTGGCCGAGTGCAGGGTGCAAATCAGCGTCAGGCACCCAATGCTTTTCAATGGGGGTTTTCGGTCGCACAAAGAGGCTACAGGCTCGGACCAGGGAGCTGAGCGAAGGTGACCATCGACTGAGCAGATAAGTTGGGATGCAGGAGCAGGTCTGGGAACCATTGGCTGGACTCCCCAAGGTCAGGGGCTGAGGATGCGGGGGTACCTTTTGGTG
This sequence comes from Calotriton arnoldi, assembly GCA_963921515.1. Lineage (NCBI taxonomy): Eukaryota > Metazoa > Chordata > Amphibia > Caudata > Salamandridae > Calotriton > Calotriton arnoldi. The sequence continues at coordinate 1,724,691 of CAWUFW010001451.1, forward strand.
TTGGATTTCTTTACTGGAGCCGGTCGCTGTCAGCGAGACCCTTCGTGTAGAGGCTGCAGGCGACTTCGTGAGGTCCAGGCGAGGTCAGCCACCGTTGGAGTCAAGGTCTGGATCACTGGGGGGACATCACTGGACAGGTGAGCCACTCAGACCCGGGCCGTGGGCGTCAGGTGAAGAGTGGGCAGAGATCATGGATCTGCCTGGATCTGGAGTACTTGTAGTTAGAATTTTCTGGAAAGAGCCACTGTCCTCCGGAGATCTGGTCTTTGTTGAAGAGTGGCAGTCTTCCTGGAGTTCTTGGAAGTCACTGGCCACATGACAGGCGTCGTCTTCTTCGCAGGCTCTTCAAGCTGGAGACAGGCCGGTAGGGCTGGGGCTAAGTCAGTCGTCATCTTCAAGCTTTGCTGCATGGTGTCTTCTTCGTCCTTCTTCTTCGTAGGTTGCAGGAATATGAGGATCAAGGTTCAGAAGTGCCCCTAAATACTGAATTTAGGGGCGTTATAGGTACTGGCAGGTAGTAGCCAATGGGCTTCTTTGTCTTAAGGGTGACTACACCCTTTGTATGTCCCCTACCTTTGGGGAGGGGGCATCCCCTAACCTGATTGGGTAGAATCCTTCCATTCAAGATGGAGGATTTCCTAAGGAGGGGGTCACCTCAGTCCAGGGCACCTTAGGGGTGGTCCTGGCACAGAGGGGACACACCTTTCCTGACTACTAATTTTCCAGCCGACCTTGCCGCCAAAAGTGGGGCTTTGGCTGGGGGCGGGCATCTTCACTATCTGGAGAGGCCCTGGGCAGCATATTGAAGGGCAGGAAGCCTTTGAGGCTCACCCCCCTGAATGCTGTTCCAGCTTGGGAGTAGGTGAGAAGCACCTCCACCCCAAGCAGGCTTTGTTCCTGACCCACAAGAGCACAAGGGATCCCACCCCAGGGTGTCTGAAACATGTTGGTGTGTGGCACGCTGATGCAGACCAGTCAGCTACACACTAGAGAGTTGGTCGTTTTTCAGGGGGCATCTCTAAGATGCCCTCTGAGTGCATTTTGTAATAAATCCATCACTGGCATCAGTGTGGGTTTATAATGCTGAGGAGTTTAATTACAAACTCCTTGGCATTCACTAAAGCCATCATGGAGCTGTGGAGTTCGTAATGACAAACTCCCAGCCCATGCACTCGATATGACTCCACTCAACTTACAATGGCTGTGAATGGCACACCCACTGTAGGGGCACATTGCTCATGCCGCTATGCCCTCGCCTGTGGTATAGTGCACCCTGCCTTAGGGCTGAGAGGCCTGCTAGAGGGGTGACTTGCCTATGCCACAGGCAGTGGTTTGTGGGCATGTGTGCCATGTCGACTCTTAAGTTTTGTCTGCAACAAAACACAAGGTCTGCAATGGCAATGCGTATTTATTTGGTGAGGGGTCTCTAAGGGTGGCATAATACATGCTGCAGCCCTTAGAGACTCTCTGGTGACAAGGCCCTTAGTACCACTGGTATCTTTTACAAGGGACTTACATCTGGGCCAGAGGTGTGCCAATTGTGGAAACAAAGGTACAGTTTTTAAAAAGAACACAGGCCCTGGGAACCTGATTGGCAGGGACCCAGGGCACATTCAGTCAAAGTGCATCTGAAAACTGGGAAAAAGTGGGGGGTTAATTCATCAGAAACCCACTTTCCTACAAGAGGAAGATTCTGGCTGTAAATAAACAACAAACCTTTCATTTTTTGCTATGTTTTATTTTATTTGAACCTCTGGATTGAATACCTCTGTTTTGGATTGAGCCTACAAAACAGGACCAATGCTCGTGTGCTCAGTAAAAACCATATATCCTTGTCCCATCAGTATAGACTAGAGCATCTACTAATGTACGCTGGCCCAGACTCTGTCTGAGCACAAGGCTGATACAAAGACCCATTCAAGTATTAATAACTAACTCCTTGTAGGTCAGCAGAATTAAAAATGGGATGGCTGCCCTGCGTCTCAGTGACCACTCAGGAAAACTGTGATATGTAATGAATCATCCCCATGGTTTCTCTCTTATCGATCATCTTCAAACGCTGTTCTAAAATCTGACACATTTGCTACAGTCCTCCATATCTCTTTCAGATTAAGCGTAACTACTATTAAATTGGGTCTTAGGTTTGGTGATCTATAATCATTTATGCATTTTCTATCTAGATGTTGTGACTTTTGAGCAAAAGGATACTCTGTGCCCAATACTGGTTAAGTAGCGGAATGAGATGTATATTTACAGCCAACTTTTTTACATTTTATATCAGAACACCCAAACTAGTCCCAAAACCTGCAGACAAAAGAAGTGTTCAACATTCAGTCTATCAAAGCCTGCTTATAACTATACCCTCTAGAAGTGACTTTTCCAATTTAAAAACTTTGCAGTATTCGATATGAGATGTACAGCAGGATTTCAATCCATAGGTGCCCAATTTTAATGTGGCCGGGCAGGAAATACTGTTCTGACTAGACAACTGAAATATTTGTGCACCATAAAAAAAATTTAACTTGCAACTTCTAACTGGAATAAACCTGCTTCTTTCTTCTGGCAATGTGCAATTGCAGGTCAATCAGATTAGGGACCTTGGTCTGCTTTGTGCTTTTCGAACAATATTTCCAGGATGGTTGCTCAAAACATATGTTCGTCCATCAATCAGTGTGAAAATAAAATCATTCCATATGGGAAACTCACATCTTGTTTGAATGCATATTTTTTATTTATATTTGATGTGGGCCCTTAGGGTTCCTATTTCTTAACTGGACTGCTATTCATTTATGGTGTTACACTTAACACATCAAACATTTTCTCTGTGATTGACAAGCTGATCTTGCATGGATAGCAAAGGTAAGATAAGGAACCCTTAGGGAAACCTTTTGAACTATGAGGATTGCATTATAGGACATATCTCAACAGAACAGTTTCTTAGGCTGCAATGTACAGGATTCCCATTTCATTGGAACTACAATTAATATTGAATGGACTTGTATTCAAAAGTGGTGACATGTGGTCTGCTTTGGAATGCTGGGTCCTTTTGTCAAATCTTTTTTCTAATATCGTAAATATCTGCAAATTGCAAAACTCCTGCAATGGGAGAAGCCTATGTAGACTGGGAAGAATACAAAATTATCTGGAAATCTGTTGGCTTAATTCCTTTGGCGAAGCCTCAAGAAACTCAGTTAAAGAAGGCTGTACTTTTTGTGACCTGTCCTGAAGAAATCATCTGTAAATATGTGTTTTAGCTTAAAACTTTGGGGCATATTAGCAAGACCCACGTTAAAATTATCGCCGTTTTAGCGGCAGGAAACTGCCGCTAAAACGGCGATAATGGGCTTGCTAATATGCGTTATGGAATTCCAATAGAAGCCCAGGTTAGACGTCCTGCACATCTAACCTGGGCTTCTATTGGAATTCTATAACGCATATTAGCAAGCCCATTATCGCCGTTTTAGCGGCAGTTTCCTGCCGCTAAAACGGCGATAATTTTAACCTGGGTCTTGCTAATATGACCCTTTGTTCTTTGAGACATTTTATCTGTTTTGAGAAAAGCTAATAATTAAAGGTCCCAAGAGGTAGGAATGAACAAAAAGAAAATACCAGATAGGGCATAAGATAAACAGCTATACCCACTGAGAGTTTTTGAACAAATAATGTTTCTATGTTCCAAAGCAAAATGTTATAGTAACCCTCACAAGGCTGTCCAGATGCCTTGGAGGACATTGTGTCCTACTTGGGGCCTCTTCAACACATATCTGGTCTCCTAGAACTGAGTTTGGATGCCGCCTCAAACCTGGTCACACTAAATGTTTAAAAAAAAGCAATATTATGTGTGTGCCAGTATGTGGAAGTTCTGACCAGAGAAACCACCAGCTTCTTCAATGAGCAGTGTAGCAAAGATGAACTTTTTTTTGCTGCCTAACTTTTGTACTAAGTGGTAGGTTGAAATTATTTACTGGGAGACTCTCCTAACTTGCTTCCATCAAATGTCTTCATTTTTTTGGCCACAGGTGGAACCTAGGTTCTGGTCAACTCTGTAGACTTCTCTTTGAAACCTTTTTACTGTTATTCAATATCCCACTGATTTTTAACTCGATATATTTCCTTACTGACTTACTGTGGTGATTTGTTTTCTTTCCCCTTAAACTTCCCATATGCAGTCATTTCATTTTTGTAACATTTCATTACACGTTCATCTTTCTACTTTAATTACGTTTGGACGTTTATGTTCTTTTTCACATTAACTGTTATGGCTTTTGTTGGTCTGATTAATGAATACGTTTTTATCAGATTTCTACCTTGGTGCTAAAGTTACACTATCAAAGGTAAATAAATCGAGATTACCATTATTGAACTTTGTTTCCATCTGTGAGTCTATCTGTTTGGCATCGTGGAAGATCAATTACTGTTTAAGAATGTGACCTCTCTCCCTGAGAGAACATCAATCAATTCCCTGAATTATGAAATGTTGACAAAGAGTGCATACACTACAAAACCCAAAATCATAAGTCAGAGTCAGATTTACATTCAGAAAAAGTACTCAGTAGTGGCAAGGAGAAATAATTTGTGGGAATTTATTTGATGAAAGAAAAGCAGTAGATATTCTCACCTCCTCCAGATCATGAGGGCGACCACCATTGAAACCAACACTATTAGAGCAGCAGATGAGACCACCACAATGATGATGACTGGATTCTGTTCTGATGAGACAAGGGCCACTGTAAAGAAGAATAGGAACACTAGTCATTGTAGAAAAGCTGCAGTGAGGAAAAAGAATGCATTTCTCAATTAAAAATGTCTGTGGATTACATGAAATTATACAATAAAGACCTTGCAACAAACTTTAGGCTTAAGAGGATGACGGGATGAGCATTTAGAAAATATATATCTGAGCGGAAAATCGATTAGTTCTGTTGGGGTGTGCCATTGACAACCTGGGGATAATACGCCTTCCTATACAGTTTTTCAACAGCTAACACTTAGAGATTTTCCAAGTATTAAATAGCAGAGCACATCTGGCCAGACTTCTAATGAATACTAATGTCTGTCGTGTCAAGTTCACATCATCAGTATAACTTCTAGGCTGATAGTGCTTCTAGCTTTTTCTCGTGTTAACTATTCCCTTTTTTATTAGTTTGAACCACAGTGCACTCATCACTTACCACTCATATTTTGTAGTTCTTAAAAAAAATCAAAGAAGCACCTTACAGTCTTCCATAATCAGTTAGCAACTCGGATCCAGGGCAACCAACACTCTCAAGAATTTGTAGAAGACTGAAGCTGGGTCAAAATACCACTAATATGATGCATTTGTATATTCAGTTTATATATGTAAATATCAATTATTGAAAACAGAAACTATGCCAGCAACAAGAGAAAATGTCTCTTTAACACGTTAAGAAAGTGCCGCAGACACTATGAAATTGCCTATGGTTCTTGAAATTGCCCACGAATACTAAAATTCTTGATCAATCTTGAAATTGCCCTTAATCCATGAAAATACTTGTAAGCCTTGAAATTGCCTCTCGCTCTTGAAACCTTCTAAAAGGCTTGTAATTCTCCCCGGATAAGTCTTCTGCTCACATAAGTCTTCGAGTCCTTCTGATGAGCCATAAAGTTGCCCAATGAGCCAGTGAGTAGGCAAGATTCACAGGTATTAAAATTACTAAATGTCCTTTGTAAAGCGGACAATAGTCTCAAGATTCCTTTAGTGAGTAAACAAAGTGGCCTTGTTAAACTGTGCTGGTTTTCGGTGCATTAAATTGCTTCCCTGATCGATAAAAGTGACTTAGGCACAATCAGCCATAGAATAGCTGGTTTATCATTGGCATTGAATTTATGTGTGGAAATAGCCCAATTACTATTGTCTTTATTCACTAAAAGAATTACAACAGTCTTGGTGACCCAAAATGTTTTTCCCAAGAAAAAACGAGACGAGTTCACAGTGTTAACAATGGGTTTGCACTTTCTGATGTCAACTAATGTTCACCATAGGAGTATACCAAGAACATACCTTCCAAAGTTAGAAATTGAAATCGAGGAGGTTGACATTATTTAGAAGGTCAAGTACAAACTTTTAGCTGCCACAATCTTGACCGCTCGTTACAGTAACTCCATCTCCCACAAGTTTTCTTTATTAATACTCGTGTCTTAGTCTGCCATAGGCTTTTGTGTTGCCCCCTTCCCACCAAATTTCCCGGTAGAAATGCCACTTATGAAGAAGTTAAACACAACCAATCATATAAATATGTGCTTTCAGTATCGAGCAAGTAACCTGAACGTTGTCAAATTTTTCAGAGACACTTCTCATCTCCTGTTATTTAAACTCATCGGACCCACTTTATTACACACCTCTCAACCTTGAACAACAGCTTGGTGGGTAGGACTCTCAAATTTGTTGAAAGACGAATTTTTTAGTTATATGATATTCGTATTCCTTCAAGCAATGTATTTGAAACCCCATCTTTTTGAAGCACCAGAGATAAACAGTGATTCAAATGAGATGTCAAATAAACAAAATAGTATTATTTTCGTACATGGATTGGGACTGCTGCAGTTTTTTTCCGATCTTGGTGCCAGATGTACGACTGTTTCTTGCGGTTGCAAAGGGGAATTTGGCCCCTTTGCGACCGCAAAAAACATCTGCCCAATGTACGAACCCTATTTTGCGAGTCGCTAATCAATTAGCGACTCGCAAAATGTGTTTAGCGACTCTCTATTAGGAAGGGGCGTGCCAAGGGCATCCCTTCCTAATAGCGAGTCCATAACCTATGTGTGAATGTTCTGCGACCGCAATTGCGGTCGCAAAACACTCGCAGTTTACCATCCTTCTCAGAAGGGTGGTAAGTCACTCGCAAACGGGAAGGGGTCCCCAGGGGACCTCTTCCCCTTTGGGAATGGATGCGCAAATATTTATTAAGAGCAGGCAGTGGTCCCAGGAATAAAAACAGTTGTCTTTGTTTTACACACGCACACTGGAATCAAACGAGATACATATTCAATATACACTCTACAGTTATAAGCAATTGTCAAACTTCTCCATTGAATTCAGAATGAAACACATATTGTATATACACTTTACAGTTATATGCAATTGTCTAACTTTCCCATTGCAAAAAGGTCAAACATTCACCAGTATCTGATTATGCCACATGACGCAGTCTCTAAGTCCTTCAACTCTACCCGCCAATGATACCCGTTGCCCCTTTTGGCGCCCTGTTGACTAGACAGTCAGAACCACCTGACACAGAAAGAAACATTACTTAGTTTTGTCCATCCGGATTAGACCTCCGGGTACCTGACGGCACTTGCACAAGTTCGGGATAGATACCCCCCCTATAGCCAAAAGATTGTGACCAATGAAGCTGGTGCACTTCCAAGTCTGGAGAAATATTTTCCTCCACTGTTGTACTCCCGATCTGGAGGCCGACGACAGTCTCAGCTCCCGACTCAGGTTCCCCCAACACCCCTCGAACACCACATGCTCTGGAGCACAAGCAAGCATAGGCCCCCTTGGTTGCAAGCACGGGTCCTTCGGACTATGCAAGCTTCCCCCACACTTCTCGAACTCCTCATGTCCCGCAAACTCAGAAGGCTGCTGATCTTTACGCACACACTCCTCTGCACAGTGAGATGATAGTGTATGTCAGGATGGTCCTTGTCCCAACCACGATCACTTGCACCTGTCTCCGCCACACCCAGAATAATCTTACGATCTTTTGGAGGCAGTGAGATCCTTTGTGTCCCTGGGGTCTCGAGGACAGAAGGCCAGCTCACCGGTCCTTGGAAAGTGCTTCGAGACCCATGCCATGACAGTTGGCACTAGCTGCAGGCCAGGCAAAATCCACCAAGTGATAGTCCACTTCCTGGAGCATGACAAGCTCCAAAGCATTGCAAGTCTGTGGATAGTCCAGTTGCAGTCCCTCTTGCCCCTATTCAGCTGAAGACCAATGAGTATCTGAGAGATATGGGAGACTCAGGGACCTCTGGGCGTTCCCTCATTTGCCTGGGGGCATAGCCCCATGGTAATGAGGGAATCCCTTTGCCTCTGCGCCCGCGCCATATTACAGATGAGGGTGCAGAGGCAAAGAAGCTGTAAGGTGATGCACTGTCAGTGCGCCCCCTGAAGGCAGCTCCCTGGAGGCAGTCACTCATTGCATCCACCTGCAAGGGGATCTCTAATTCCCCTTCAAAGTGCAGGCAGTTTTCCACCTACACAGTGAAACATAAAGCGGCTTCAAAGCAGCTGCTCTGTTTTTCACCTGAATGAGCTGCCCTGCGGGCAGAGCGAGTTTGAGGCTACCCTGAGGGCCGTGCATTCACTATAATGTGGCACATTTTCCTGGTTAGCGCTTGGCACACCTTTTGAAAGGTGCACCCAGCGCTGACCAGGAAAATGTGCCGTACACATAATACAGCCCCTGGAGGTGAAGGATTATGTCCCTGATGAGAATCCTACCAAAAGCCGTTTTTTACAGCTGCTCTATGTTCTGAGCAGCAAAGCATTTTGAGGCTGTGCCATGTCAGCTGCCAAATAATGAACCGAGGGTCTTGCGCCATGATTCCTAAATTCACTAATAGACATATCACACACTGAGAAGAGAAAATGTGCGCCCATATTGTGACAATAGATCCTCATATCAGCTGTGCATGTGTACATAGATACTAGTAAACACTCAGCTGAAATTCAAGTTTTAATATTGTGAGTCAAGCTAGTTCAGGGGTCTCAAACCTTTTCTGAACTGAGAGCTAATACTGTTCAATAAAACACTTTGAGAGCCACTAATATTATTAGTGTTGTATATTCTCAATTTTGCTATATGAATATTAATTCAACCAAGCAAAAGCCTTCTAATTTAATAAGCTGGGCTGCACACAGGTGAGGTAGCTTGAGAGCTACAGTAGCTCACGAGTTCCTGGTTGGAGACCCCTGCTGCTAGTTGGATCCTATTTTCATTGCATTTTATGCCATTCTAAATACCCTTGTCACTGCTTCAGTATTATATTCCCTCAGGGTCTTGTAACCATGGGTACACCTTGCAATACACTGCTCCAGTGGCGGTTGGTGACATTTGAAAGTGGGGGGGGGGCGTAAACATTGGGCATGATTTTTATATAGAAAGCGATGTGAACAAGTTCTATGGACAAACCTGGGGTCCAGGGGGAGTCCCTCTCCTGAGAAAGAAATGAAAAAAAGATTGGGAAATGGTGCATTTTAAAGCAAATGAATGTAGCGATAAAGCAAGGCTTATTAAGCAGTGGGAACGTATAGTCTTGAAATATTAAACACATTAAAGAGTGCCCCATATCTTCTTGCATTAATTTGTTCAACAGTTACTGTAATGTTTAAATTGTTCTGCATGACAACTTTAGCCCTTTAAAATGTATGCTTGCCCAGTGTCTTGCACTGCATGCAGCATTAACTTTTGAAACGTATGCTCTAACCAGACTTTGAGAAGCAACCACAGATGCTAGCTGTAACCAGTCATTAGAAATATGTGCAGACAGGCCTTTAAGTGAGATCAAAAAAAGTGGGTGCTCTCTATAAAAGAACGTGCCAAATACATTTCTCTGATTCCCATAGTGTGCCATCAGACCAGTATTTTGGTGTCTCTGTGAGATGTAATTTTATCCAGATAACTGGCACAGCAACTGACAGACGCCTGAAGCCTGTCAGTATGATTGGCTTTGTCACTGGGTGTTAGCTGTTTAAGATAAATGAGTAACAACAATGAACTCTTATAAATAATCAACATTGGAAATGTTTAAATTCTAAAATAGTGAGTCTGTGAATTAAATAGCATTGAGGCCTGTAGAAAGTTTTTGGCCTTCAATTATGTGTGTTTTATGTTAGATATGTATCCTCTTTTTCTATGCATATCTTGTCCGTCACATCTTCAACCCCCTCTCTTTCCTCTTCAGCATCCTCTTTTCACTCTTTCCCGAATGCCCTTCATCGCATCTCTGACACTTCACCATCCCCAACATGCACTGCACTCCCTCAAATTTAAGCACCATCATTTCTCTTACTTTTGTCTTGCAAATATTTTGACATCAGTGTACCCCCTTTCACACACATATCCACAGAATTTCAGTTGCAAATGGAATACACAAACATTGTTCTGTGTGGTCTGTAGAGAGGCCAACCCACTGACAGGCACTTTGTTTGGCTTTAGCCTTAACGCCTGAGCGCTCAATCAAAGCCCCTCATAAACACCTGGCATGGCTCAAGCTTCAAAGTATGCACAGAAAAAAATACAGATAAACAACAACATTATGAAATAGCTAACTTGTGGGGAATGCAAGATTAAGTAAAGCATGTAAAATAGGGGAGGAACTAAATGGCTGAAATGCATTACCTCGACGTTTTTAACATTCATTGTTTGCAAGTCAATCCATGTTTTTAGCATCAGTGTTAACTCAGTGGCATGTACTCAGGGCCATTTTTAATTCCATACATCAGAGAACTGGCTACTGTAAGCACATGTTACACAGTAAGCACATATCTCTCACTGTGGGCCAGACTCGGATATTTGGATCCATTTCGCAACGGAACAAGAGTGAACGCTACTCCTTATTTGGATCCATTTCACAAAGGAGCAAATGCTGCAGCTCCACTTCTAAAGGAGCGAGCAATGTGCAGCGAGGGCCTGGGGTGTCACAGTGGGGGAGGTTAGAGTGATGAGGGGTCTCGGCACAATATACAGAACACAGCATTAGCTTGCAATCACTTACCATTACTGAGTACACTGCACCGGATCAGAAGTGCTTGCATCCACTCTCACGTATGACGAAAGGGTGGGATCTACCTCTTTGAATGACGGACGTCTGAAATCACGCAGGGATGAAGTCTCCTATGCCCAAAACCGTGACGCTTATTGCGTCACTGCCCTACAGTGTGCATGCAACCAGAGACCCCAATGGCAATGAAGGGCTTTAAAACAGAAAGCCCTGCGTCCTGCGTCAAGTTAAGAAAGTTGATTTACTGCCTGACTTCCGTCTCCTGCTTCAGAGCGAGGCGGGGCAGGCAGCCTGAAACAGACAACCCAGACTTAAATACATTAATTTATTTAGAGATACGATCGTAACTCTAAATAAATCGATCTATTTTATATTTTTTAACGTAAATGTGTAGGAATTTTCAGAGGGGCGCAGCCCCACAGCCCTAATATAGAAACCGCCCCTGCACTGCTCTGCAGGAACAGAGTCAGGGCTGGCTTTAGGGTGGTGTGACTAGTGCAACTGCACCTGGTGCTGACCTTGGGAGCTCTGCATTTAGAAATAACTTATAGGCTTAAAAGACCCTGCTGCAGAGTTCCTTGTATGACCAGCAGTTTTCAGGCAACGATAAAATTGTCAAGATAACACTGGTGATTAATGCTCCTGCGCGACATCAAAGAGGGAGATCGAGGTTTTGCATAGTGTCAGTATTTAATCTAAATACAGTAGTGCAGAGGGTTAACCCACCTGCTGTAAAGAACGGGCATTATGCAGATCACAGAATTGTATTTTAAAAAGTGAGCTTAGTGTGTTAATGCTTTTGTTACAGAGATCCTTTTGTTGCTTGCAGTTTATAAGTCACAATCCTAATGTAGCACAGTGAGCTATTAACTGGCATGAAAGAGCTGTATGCAATCTGCATGGTATAGGTTAAAACATTATGATTTTCCCCAGTCTCTAATTATCCTAATGTTGTACAAAGGGTTGAATATAAATATATTCTTATTAGGAAAGCCAACCAGTGTGTTACTTTTAAATCCTGAGCTTGAGCTTCTCCAGGCCAAACACTTAAAATATAGTGCCTAGCCTTATTGATGACGTGACTACTACACATCGCAATCTTCATTTTCTTATGTAACATTACCTACACACTGATTTACACTCCGATGATTCATTGTCTCTGTATAATAAGTGTGTGATGTAAGGTGCTGTGACACCCTACACTGTTATGAGTGGTGCTATAAAACATTTGACATGCATTTCAGAGATTGTCTGTGGAGAGATGGAGGGCACCATTAGAGGATGGTGGTGAGGGAATCTGTGAAGAAGCAGGTCACTGGGGTTAGGGGGTGCCAACAAAGGTTGTTGCACCGGGCGCCACCAATTCTAAAGCCAGCCCTGGACACAGTCCTAGACTAGCGATTTGACGGGCTTGATTTAAACATACCAGTCTAGGGGCGGATCCTCCGCTAAGGCGGTGGAGCGTTGCTCCACTGCTTTAAGAGTAGTGCAGAGGAGAAGTTAAACGATAATAACGAAATGTTATCATTTTATTTTTCCTCTCCTAGGTGAGGGGCAGGCCAAAGCAGGGGCCAGGGGAGGAGTGGTGAGCACACTCAAAGTGCGCATGAATGTTTGACTAGCCCTCTTGGGCCGGCAAACATTCATGCGCACTTTGCATGTTCCCCACCAGGCTGCATTACACAGCCTGGTGTGGAACATGCACATGCTCCCTGTCCCCATCTGAGCGTCGAACCATGGCGCTCAGACCAATCACAACGCTGCAATGCAGCATTGTGATTGGCTTAGGTGAACTTAGGGGAACCAATCTTGTCGTTGGCTTAGGATGCCTGGGAGCCCGGGTGCTTCCTGCAACGAGGAGAGGTGGGGGAGAGGCGGCAGCTGGCGAAGCAGACCAGCAGGTATTTTTTTTAATTTTTTCTTTATTTCTTTATTTTTTACCCCCCCCCCTCCCACCTACCCCACCGCCGTTCCCTACCAGACGATGCACAAGCCTGAACTAGGGTCTTTAATTTGTTCAATTCCTGTCTTCCTTGCTGTTGCGCCGGCAAGACTCCCTTAGGCAAGGATCGCTGGCAGCGGTGCTCTGACATCCACTGATTGAAGAGAGCCAGCGCAGCAGTAGGGAACAAATTTTAAGACCTGACTTCAACTGGCTGCCTGGAGAGAGCAATGTCTGCCATGAGTCTGACGTAGAGTGCGAAGCTCTGACCTATGCCGCTGAATGTCAGAGCAGGTCACTAGAGGCATCCTGGCAGAGCATTTTAAGTGAGAGGACGGGACCTGCAGCGCTGGTGCTCATTTTTAAAACAAACTCCAGACTGGCCTCAGCTGGCTCCAGCCTGGGCCTCACACACCCCACCAGTGAAGAAGTGTGGCAACCAGACCTGACTGGCATGATTTGAAAGAGACATTACCCAACCCTGAAAAATGATTGTGCGGGGGAGGTGCTCCACCCCATACACCCCCCTGAAGATATGCCCTGCAGGTTTAGACTCTAGTGTCAGGTTTTCTACTTACTACTTTTTATGAACGTGGCCAAGTACAGAAGTACGTGATTAGCTGCTAATCGGATTGTTTTTTCCTTTTCTTAGCTGGAGGAGTGAATTTTAGACTATGGGGGATATTCTCAAGAACGTGTGATAATTATCGCAAAATTAGCTTAACGCAACTTTGCACATCGCAGTCTATCGCGGGAAAATACCGCCGTGTAAACATTGTATTCTCAACCTGGCGGCACCATGTGATAGTCTCACGACAACGTGCCAAATGACCGCGTTAAAATTAACGCGATGCCGAAAAAATGCGAAACACGAACGCGAAAAAAGTAGTGATGTGGCCAACTGCGATAAAAAAAGCAGTGATAACCAGCGACAGGCCTGCAATTCCCACGTGTCATGCGGGAAAATGCACTACAAAAGCACCGAAAAACCCAAACAAAATAATTCAAACTGCGTAGCACTATGGAGGAAGTACAGAGGACGACCAGAACCCCACAGGCCCCCAGTAGGACCAGCCTGGGACCTCGGGGTCACGGAAGGGCAAGGAGAAGAAGACGAGGAAGACGAGGTTCAGTCCGCAGGAAAACAGGATCATCATCACGGAGGTGAAAGAACACCACCAACAACTGTACGTCACCTCCAACGTGTCATTGGCAAATAAAAATGCAATATGGCAGTCCATCCTGGACAAGGTGAATGCAGTCAGAGTGAGGAGGAGGACAATTGGAGAGGTCAAGAGGCGCTGTTATGATGCGAAGCGCAAAACCAAGAAGAAACTCGCTGACAACCATCAGGCAGCAATGCAGACTGGACATGGCAGTCCAGCGGAACACCAGGAGCTGGATGAGATGTAGGAAATGGTGGCCACAGCCATCAGTGGGGAGACGGTGGCAGGAGTTGGTGGTCCGGACACTACTCGACATGACCTGACACAATAGCACCTGGGTGAGTACCGAACAGGGACTGGGGCGACGGGGGGAGAAGTTCACAATGGCACACATGCACAATTAAGTAGAGCACACTGCACACCCACAATGGCTCTGGATCATGTCCCTGATCCCCTTGGCACACTGCAGCACACATACAAACAGCAAGTAGGCCCCCGTCCACTATGGGCACAAAGGGGTCCCTCCCCACACAGCACCAAGCTCACAACCAACCCATGCACACGTGTTCAAACCAGCAAAGCTGCGTGTATGTGAGCCACACTGACAATGCAAGTGACACTGCATGACGAACAGCATGGCTGCAGTCCAATCATCATGACATGGTGCACACCACGACACTGATGTGGCTGAGTGTGGAACACATCCGTAAAGGAGCAGGTCACACTCTGACACATCCACGTGCACAAACAACCCCTGACGTCAACAACACATCTGCGGATGAACCATGCCCAAGAGTCCAAAATACGAACTTGAGCCAAAATTAGCCAAGTCTGCAACATCTCAGCACTGTAGAAGCACAGAAGACAAAGGCAAACCGCCGCAAAGGGCTAAGGGGCAGCAAAATCACAGCTGCAGGGGCGACTCTACCACAATGCAGCACACACACATAGCAATAACAGCACATCAACATTGACGACAATGTGGTACAAAGTGCAACACTTTCACTACAGAACAGAGGACACAACTGGTCCCGCTTGTGCGTAGAAACTGGACAATCACATCTGGCATAGCAGGAAACTGTGAGATGATAATGTACATGGACAACCTCACATCCGTGATGTAGTTCAAATGTCCACAGTCCCGCATCAAATAGTCAGCTCCTCCCAAACAGTCACAATGTACATTGTCATGCAATCTGTATGTAAACTTGAACAATGCGTCAACATACATGTCAACACAATGTTAAAATTCATCTCCCCTTCACAGTGCAGAGGGACAATCAACACCTCCTGCAGAGAAGACCAGACAACTCATCAGTGATGATGAAGAGGACCTCCACACCTTCGACACCGACACCCTACAACAGCTCATGGACAGCTACGGCAACCCACCTCCATGAGCAGGGCAGCCCAGCTGCATCGAGGATGCATGTGGAAAGAATGTCTGCCACGGATGCACACCAGCGAAAAGTTGTTGGGATCTTCCATGCCCTGCAGATCCTCATCATCGCATTGCTGCCACCAAGGCAGTCGCTGATGAATGCTGATGGTCCCTCTACACACACATCTCCGGCCCCTGATGTGTCAGTGGCACACAGTACTGAAGACCAAACATCAGCACCCACATGTCAGACAGATGACATAGAGGACGAAGATGCGGGTGATTCCACCTTTGTAGTAAGAAGGAGCCAGTAGCATTCTTCTCCACCATATGCCCTGTTTCAGCTTGGTTCTGCCCTCTGCATCATGCCCCTCCCATTGTCCCCCGAAACACTCTGCGACACTCACCTTGGACCTCGACATGGACTGCCATATTTTGCTTGCTTACGAATGACACAGCAATCAAACTGCGGACTGTACTCTTCCTCCTCCTATGTACTTGTCAATCCCTAAATGACTCTGGCTGGCCCTCCACTGGGCTACAATGTAATGTGGGGTTTGCATGGCCATGTACTGCTCCAGCTCCGACACTCCACCGAATGTGAATAAATCATTAAAATTCACACAGATGTGTCATGTCCATAATCAATCAAGTATGAAAGTATGGATGAATGTAAGGACATTGATTGCCCAAAAAGGTACACCCTGGGAAATTAAAGCAATGCGCATGTGTGACCGTGACACACATAGGAAGTGAGATGACTGGGAATGTGTGCACTAGCTGTGGCCTCATTGCTCTGAAACAACAATCGCGCAATTTCTCAGCTTTGCCCCACGCAATGTTAGAAATAGGGGTGGGTATGAGATGTCAAAGTCGTTGGCAGGCCTAAAGTAGTGTCCACCATCACATTTGACAACAGAACATCTCTTCGCATACCTACTCACACACAACTGGGTGGACATAGCCTGTAGTGATGGATCACATTGATCCACATGGCAAGAATATGGACACCATACTCACATTGCTGAAGACACGTAAGAGCACAGGTCTATCAGCAACTATCCCAAACACTATGTCTGCACTCAGAGGTGGAGCTGGCAATAGGGACTCACCCCTAAGTGAAATGCGTCAGTCAGTCCCTCCCTGTGTACGGACAATGCTCATTGAGGTACACGATTTGTCATTCTATTCAACACTCATCACAGTTGAACACTAGTGAAGTTGCGTAGACTTTATTGGCATGTGCGTGTCAGTACGGGCAAGACAAGGGCCACAACATGCAGAACAATGCATCAGACAATAACAGGCAGCATTCAGACACGGTACAGTTACACGTGACAGGCGTTGTGCATGCGCCCGGGATGTTCTGCCATTACATTGGTGGCTCTCGTACAACCGGCACTCTTCTGACCTGCGGCAGTTATGTGGATGATATGCCACAGCTCGGAGCAATGAGTCGTATGTGTGTTCAACTTTTGGACGTATTGGTTGTTGTGTACGTAAGTGTCAAGGGCATTCCATGCAAGAGTACCTCGAGCAAGAACTTCTGTGTGTGGGGTGTGGATACGTTGGTCTTTCATTTGCACTGTGCGTAGTGTGGGAGTCGTCATCATCTGATATGGTATCTCTCTCAGGGGGTGCCTGCCGCATGCAAGACCAAGGTCGGAGGTGCAGATGTCCTTCCGCCTTCTGTATTGAGACAAAGGAGCTTTCATCCCTAATGTTAGTCTGACTACTGCTTGCATTCCGGAAATGTGATGTGGCTTTCGCGCTGCAATTGAGGCTAGGCCTTAGGCTTATGGTGCACCAATGGTGATACACACACAACAGTTGGCATGCATGAGCCAAGAGCCCGAGCAGCCTTGTGCTCCTTGTACAATCCCTTCGTGCACGTGCGCCCTCCGGGTGCATGCAACATTGTCGATTGTGGGCCGTGTGGCGCAGACACTGCAACAGAGACACATGCATCAGTTGGTTTCCTGTCCAGCCCAGAAATGAACCACGCCCAGAGCCCAGGGATAATGATTCACACCCCTACGCTGTACTTGCGTACGCCGGCCCAGTCCACCCCTCTTACGTATTAAGGGGGGGGGGACAAAGCTACATGTCCAAGGTCTTAGCCACTGCCTGTGGTGACATGGTTGCGTCCGCTGTACACAGCACAAGACTCAATCAGACAGGGTCCATGAGTTGTGGTGCACTGAGTTAGTGGCACCTGAAGAGCTGAGCAGGGTATCAATCTGATGATGGCATCCAAGACAGGTGTGAGCAACTCTGGTAGTCTGGCTGTAAGACTCTTCCGACTCTGGCAGTTGTTGGTTGGAGGTGTTCCTGGCGGTGGTGGCATGTGCAGCCAGCGGTGAGGCATCGTCCGGGCAGGTCAGGACTCGATTTAATGTGTGAGCCCTGGTGGACCGCAGTTGAGGCCGGAGGCAGCGGTCAGCGCAGGGCCACAGACACATGGCGTTGATGACCCCCAGGCCATCGACTCAGAGGCCATCCAATATTCAATCAGACATGGTCCCGGACTTGAGCTGCACAGAATTAGTGGCCCTGGATGAATTGCGGCCGGCACAGGCACACCGCAACGGGACGGTGACTTGCGGTGCACTGAGGTAGGGCCACGAGAGCTAAGCGGGTCCTCGTCGATGTCGAAGGTGAATTTCGTGGAGTGTTCCGGGGGACAGTGGAAGGTGTTCTTCCAGGGCATGATGCAGAGGGCAGGACCAAGCAGAAACAGGCAATATGGAGGAGATGAATGCTACAGACTCATGTTTAACACCAAGTCTGTACCAGCCACATGATGATGGAGACAACCCCCAGGCCATTGACTGAGACACCACCAAAGTTCAACCAGAGAGTGTCCATGAATTTCGTGGCACAGAGTTAGTGGCACCAGAGCTGAAAGGGGATGCAGTCTGCGATGAAGCCTGTACAATGGTATAAACTCTGCCATAAATAAATCAAGACTCAGTTCCAAATGTGTGACCTACTTGACTGCAGGGTAGGCCGGAGCCAGCGGTCAGCAGGGGCCCACAGCCACGTGTCGTAGGCTTGTGATGCACAGAGTTAGTGGCACCAGAGCAGTTGTTGGTACTGTTCGATCACCTCCATGACGATGATCCTTTTTTACTCCGGACTGAATCGCGTCTTCCTCTTACTCCTCTCCTTGCGTGCAGTGATATGCACTCGGCCATTGAATAATCAAGACTCAGTTCCAACTGTGTGACCTACTGGACCTCGGTGTAGTCCGGAGGCAGCGGTGGAGTACGTCAACGAGAAAGGTGTGCTGGGGGCCTGCGTCGCAGAGGCCGTGATGGTCTGAGGAGGCTGCCATGGTCGCGGGCCTCGGGCTTGGAGCTTGCACCGGCACGTGGTGGGCCCTCTTTGACACACGCCGGTGTCGGCAGGTGAGCAGTGAGGCCTGGTTGCGCAAGGGCGGCCAAGATGAGTCTGGGGACCAGCGGCCTGGGGTGCAGCAGGCGCACAGGATCGCAGGCACCGCCGCTCACGGCGTCGGCCTCGTGGCAGGCTGAGAGGCGCCGCCCTGGCAGACACGTTGGCCATTCCAGAAGAGCCCGGCGCTACGTGCTTTTTCTTCACACCCCTACGCTGGCCTGGCGTACGCCGGGCCAGCCCACTCCGCTCACGCTTACAGGGGGGGACGTAATAAGCTACATTTCCGTGATCTTCCCCACTGCCTGGGGTGACATGGTTGCGTCCTCTACACTCCAGATACCAGCAGTATTTGTCAACATGGACATGTCTGTGGTCTGCATACTGCAGTCTGGCCACCACATCCACGCCACACTTGGCATTGTGCACATTCTCATTCATGGGTCACTTGCCTCCTTCGCACATGCCTGGTTCCCACCTCTCACCACATTCTGCCGTGCAAATCATAGAACCATTTGCACGGTCCGAGCAGCTTTCTATGCCAACGAAATAAAGCTAAGCTCTAATCCGGCCAAATGTATTTTTAAAATTCTTAAGTACCTCAGAGTAAGGAGTAACTCTTCTGTTTCTATGATTACTTCTGAGCAACAGTGTGAAGACTTGGCAACGTTTTTTGTTGATAAAGTGAATACCATCTATCGGTCCCTTTCGCAAGGGTCTTCTCCTCCAGCCGCTCGTCATGAGCCCCCTCCTTTACATTCTTTGGCAGCTATTCCCAGTATAACGCTGGAAGAGTTTTCTTTACTGAGCAGGAAAATTAAATCTGGCTCTCCGGCCGATCCTTTAAAACCTGCCCAGTTCAGGGATTCACTGTCTCTCTTCCTGGCACCTCTGTGCCATGTTGTTAATACTTCTTTTACTACTGCTGTGGTCCCTGTGTTGTGGAAACAGGCGAGGGTATCCCCTATTCTTAAAAAACCCTCACTTGACCCAGCAAAGCTGGAAAACTTTCGGCCAATATCGCTCCTTCCTTGGGTAGCTAAGATTGCTGAGGCCCATGTTAACAATATTTTAATGAAATATCTCACTACCAATAACATCTTGGATCCTTCTCAAAATGGTTTCCGCCCTGGTCACAGTACAGAGACGGCTCTTCTGGCTGTGACAGAACACCTGCGGACCATTCTCGATTCCGGTCATACAGCGGCACTGATTCTACTTGATCTGAGTGCCGCATTTGACACGGTTTCACATGAAATTCTGTTACAGCGTTTGGAGGATGCCGGGGTTGTGGGCCTAGCACTAGAATGGTTTAGATCATTCCTGAAAGAGAGATCTTTTCGAGTTTCGGCCCCCCGTTTCTTTCTCAGGCTCATTCCATCGGGCAGGGGGTACCACAGGGCTCTGCATTGAGCCCCATATTGTTCAATCTTTATGTTCAGCCTCTTGCTAAGGTGGCTAGGAATATGGGCCTCACCATGGTCTCGTATGCAGATGATACACAGCTGGTGGTGGCCCTGTCCGATGGTTCCACTCAGGATGCTTCGAGGTTTCGGAGCGGCCTGGCCACTGTGGCAGAGTGGATGACTTTAAATTGTCTCCAGTTGAATGCGACTAAAACAGAGTTACTGTTGGTGGGGAGGGACAGGAGCCTCTGGAGTGAACAATGGTGGCCTAATGTACTTGGTAGTACCCCCACCCCTAAGTTGGTGGTAAAAAACTTGGGGGTATGGATGGATGCTACCCTTAGCTTTCAAGAACATACCAAAAGAGTTGCGGGTACCTGTTTTGGCCTCCTGCGGGGACTTAGGCCCCTGCTGAAGTTTTTTGATTCATCTACTCGCCAACTGATTGTTCAATCAGCCATTCTATCCAGACTAGATTATGCTAATTCGCTCCTGTTGGGAGCTAATCAGGCTGAGATATTGCGACTGCAGCGTGTTCAAACGCTGCCGCCAGAGCCCTGTTAGGGCTCCCACGTAACTGTCCTTCTACTGGGGCCATCCGGAGGTTACATTGGCTTCCAGTGGCCAAACGGATCCAATTTAAGGCTCTTTGTTTATCTTTTAAGATCCTGAAACTTGCCTCGCCCAGTCTCCTGGCTAACTTGCTAGCCCTGTATGTCCCCACTCGCCAGCTGCGCTCCCTGGGACAGCATTTGGTCATTGTCCCCCGTGTGAAGCGCCTTCGGGTCGGAGGTCGATCTTTCCGTTACTTAGCTGCCAAGCTATGGAATTCCCTGCCTCCTCAGATTCGCAGCTTGGATCGCATGGTGGACTTCAGGAAAGCAATTAAAACTTTCCTTTTTCCTTCTGCTTAGTCCTTTTTGTCTTCTGTATATTCTTTACGCCTACTTGTTGTGTTCTTAGCCCTGTTCCTTCTGACGCTGCAGCGCCGGGACGCCTCTTTGCTGGGGCAGCTGTGCGCTATATAAACTCAGATAACATAACATAACATATTGTGTGGCTGAGGTGCCATGCCGTTCATGGCTTGTGTACATGGCTGGCCCAGGTTACCACAGTAAGTTGTGCTGTCGTGTCTGGTACGTGGGCATGTTGTTTGGCATGTTGTATGTGGGTTTGTAATGTGTGCATTCCCAGAGTCGTGAGTTGCATGACTGTGGAGTTGAGGTGTGTGGTGTGTTCATTTGGTACTTACCAACGAGCAATGCATTCCCATGGGTGCCATCCTGAAAGCGCTGGTTGATGGTGGACTTTCGGAAGATGAAGGAATCATGCACACTGCCTGGGTAGTTGGCGACGACATTGGTGAGGAGTCCCAGGTGGTCCACTATTGCCTGCACATTGATGGAATGCGTGTGCTTCCTGTTGCGGCAATTGTGTGCAGTGGCGGTAGGGGGCACGAGGAGTACATATGTGCAGTTGATTGCCCCCAACACGTGCTGGAAGCCAGCTATGGCGTAGAAGCCTTGATTGGTCTCCAGATGTTCCTGCGCAGTGTGTGGGAAGTAAAGGTACTGGGGTACCAAGCTGATGATGGCATCCTAGACAGGTGTGAGGAACTTGGATAGGGCTGGCTGTGAGACTCCTCCGACTCTGGCAGTTGTTGGTTGGAAGCTACCAGAGGCCAACAGGTGCAGCACAGCCAGCAGCTTTGTCTGCGGAGGGATGTTGGTTGTCCGCTGTGTTGGTACCGTCAGCCTGTGGGCAATGATGGTCAGGATGCGGAGGATGGTTGTCCTTTTGAGCCTGTAGTGGGCAATCACATCCTCTGATGTTAAGTCTGTGGGGCTGGTGCGTTTTCTGAAGGTCCGCTGTCTTTGTCTGCGCTGCCTCTGTGGTAGTCCGGGGGGGGCGGCGGGGGTCCGGGTGGGGGTGGCAGGCCTGGGTGTGGTGGCGGTGGGTGTTGTGGCCCTCTTGGGGCTCCGAGCTGCATGATCAGTGGCTCCATGGCATCTGTTGTTCTTCAGGTGTGGCTCTGGTCTGGGCTCCCTTTTGTGGTGCAGGTTGTCATCCGACTTAACACCAGGTAGGAGCAGGTGTTAAATCCCTGCTGCTAACACGCCTTATCGCCTGTTTTGGGATCTTATCGCCGATCTGGCTGGTCGTAGAGAATATTGCGAAGTGGTGTTTTCGCAGCTTTTTGCACAGGAACGCCTACTCTGCATCTCATTAGCGTTAGTTGGTGGTGTCATCCGTGGCGATGTTTTTTGCGGCTGCTATCGCAGGAAAACTGGCGATATCGGCTGTTAGCACCAGCTTGTGAATAGGGCGATAAATCTATCGCCACTTTGGCTGGAATAAAGTGCCGATAACTCTGCGATAAGTCCTTGAGAATATGCCCCTATGTTGTCTAACGCTAAATGATGATATTACATGCTGTATAAAATGGCAATTTATATTTAATCACTACAGACAATGGCTGATGCCTGAAACAGCTACACAAATATAGAAGACTCTTTAACCATGTGTCAAATTTTGAAGCTCTTCACTATACCAGGAAGCCTCCATCCTGAAACAGCATTTTATGTGGTCTGTTAAAAAACAGGAAGGCGGATGATTTAAATATTGTGCATGATTTAATTCAGCTTTAAACATCTTGTCAACCTGTAATGCAACTTTACACAATCAATTTTGTATTTATTTCCTCAAGGTTCGATATGGCAGAACCAGAGCTCAATGGATGGCAAACACCAAACAATGAATTCTGAGCTATAAGCTTAGATAAAATAAAGGTTGAATTTCATATATGGAGGAATATAGCATTCAACATACTAAAATCACATGTTGCTGAAAATATGTAACAAAGAAACTCATATTCAAAATGGATAAAAGGGAAATTAATTCTCTGTGGCAGCCGGCAAAGCCTACAGCCTCAAAACAGGGTGACCAGCCCATAGAAAATTACAGGCCTCTCCTAATAAAGGCCCGAAAGTGGTGGGGTTCATAGCTGCCCAATAAAATAACTGAGTGAGAAAAGCAAAATAGCTTTTCTTCACTAAAGAAGTTTGGGGAGTTTCTCCCCTCAATCATTTCGAAAAGATTTCACCATTTGTGCATTTTGTACCACCATTTCTCCTAAAATGGAGTAACAGGCCATAGGTTATACAGGCATCACACATAATTTGGGTATGTAATTTGACATAAAATCCTTTAAAGTCTCAAAATCTATTTTCATATTTCATCACTTTTACCATGCTCTGTCTTTCATATCCCAATATTTCCCCTTCAAGTAGGTTCCTGTTCTTATATGTTATATTACATTAGAGGTGACATGTTAGTAAAATGAAAAGTTGCACAGGTCTTAGAGTCTCATATAAAAGACAGCAGAGAAATGTCTAATATCATACAGATCTCACAAGCTCAGAGGGACGATACCAGGGGCAGCTCATCCTCAGGAGCAGAGGAGTGTCGCCCACCTGCTGTGAGCGCAGCAGTCTAACACAGATAAATAAAATAGCATTTCAATGCCATTTTATTTATTTTCCACTGCACCGGCTCGCGCTGTGTGCAAAGCGAGGGTGGGGGCAGGGCTGAATCCTGCAAATGCAGGATTACAGCACTGGTCTACAATGCGCACGATGGAATTGCCAGCTGTCTACAGCCATTTCTTCCGACATGCGCAGTGTAGACCCAGCAATCCAAAGGCTGCGAAACAGTCTGGGGATTGCTAGAACAGGACCCCAGCCTCAAAATGAGCGCTGGGTGAGCCTGCTCCCACAAATCCTGGAGCTGCATTCACAACATGAAAGCAGCTCCAGGATTGGTTGGAAACCCATTCCGCAAGCAGGAAGGAAGTCCTTTCATTCCCTGCTCGTGGATGGGAGAAGTGCTGCAGTGGTCGTCCTGTAGCTCAAGCTCTGAGTTTATGGTGAGTAGCGCCTTCATGCCCCACCATTTGTTATTGAAGGCAGCTGCTACGGGACTGTACACGTTTAAACAGCAGACACGTGAGTTACATTACAGCGATTTTACAGGCCTTTGCCTTAAACAACAGAAGCGTTGATAATGTCATAAAAAAATATTTCAATAAAGTTAATAAAAAACCTTCACACCGTTCATGAAACAACACCAAGTCAAACTTCTGGCACAACATCTGACACAAGGAAAGTAACATCAGCTGCAAAGGTCTTTAATTCCATATGAAAATGTAAAGCTAATATTCAAAGATTTCATGAACATTTTATCATTTTGTTATCAAACACTAACTTGACATTTTTTTGTAAAAATACATGTTTTTCTCTCCCATATCAACTTTTCATTTCATGAACATATTCTCAATACTTCTTGACAAATGTTTGTCTTTCAGAATATAACTACTTTTATCTCTAAAACCAGCTTTTAATTTTCAGTAAATAAATGTGCCTTGTTCCAAAGTATGTGTTTATCATTTTCCTGATGTTTTCAAAAGTGTGTCATGTCCTGTTTGACCATCAAATTACGGACATCCGGTGCATATGCTATTGGTAGTCATCAGATGTAAGGCCAACATTTCAACACGGATGCACAGAATAGTCCAGGATGCCAGCTCTATGTCAGGACCACCGACACACCAGCATAATGCTAAATATATAATTAAGTGCAGAGAAGGCCTACATATTACAACGAATCCACAATATTTTAAAGATTTATATTTTTAAGCCAGATTATCAAATATACTAGAGATCGCCATCACTAAGGGCCCGAATATTATGTCGGACGGACCGCCAACGACAGACCGTCAGTGACTGTCCGACCGGCATCTGGAGCTGATGTCCAACTGCCGCACTATAATGCGGCCGGTCGGAGGCAGATGGCTGAGGGACTGACCGACAACTCTGACAGTCTCAAGGAGCTCGACGGGCCATAGGTCAGAGGGTAAGACCCTACAAAGGGAGCGGAGCCAGTGGAGGCACCGCCGTATGAATTAAGATCTCCCTTTTCCCTCTCCCTTTACATGGCGGTCTGACCGCCCTGTAAAGACAGACGGAATGTACCTTTGGGGGCCTCAAGCAGGGCCCCCGTCACCCGTGGGCCTCCGCTAGGGGCCCAGGGGGCACATGTGATGCCCCCAAACATCCATGCACCATGTGCCAGGCACCACATGGTGCCTGCCACACAGTGCATACATGTTTGAAAACATACCCTTTACTATTGCGGCTGGTGCTGTGGCCCCTTTCTGGCTGGTAGCACAAGCCGCAATAGAAAAGGCTATGTTTCCAACCGCCGTGCTGGCGGTAGCATTGTAATTCGGCGGGTAGGACTTCCGACTCCTTGTCGGGCGGTCCCATTACTGCTATTGTAATGAGGGCCTATGTCTTTGATGAAAAGCATTCTAGGGGTCACTGTTAGTATGTCTGTAGTGACACAAAAAAACAAGGATGCAACCAATACTCAATGGCTAGCCCTTATGCCAGGGTGGCTATTACATGTGAAATTAGTACCATTATTCCAAAGCTGCTAAGAATGGGACAGTGCTGCATGGTATTCTACCATTATGCCGGGAAAAGCACTAATAATGCCAAGGTTGGAGACAATATACCAGGCCAAAACACAATTATTACACACCTGCCAATAATAGTGCCAAGCCTGTCCATTATACCAGATATGTCCACAGCTATATCTGTAGATACATCTATCTCTATCTTGATCTCTATCTCTATCTCTATGCCTGGGGCATAACAATGTCAGGCATGCCCAACGAGGAACTGCCCTATGATGAAGCATGACACCCCTCGGGTGTGTGAGGGCCCTTGCTCCTTATTGGAGCTATCCCTGGATGAGCATGCACTATCTTGTCCTATCTAGCACCTGTCTGTAACTGACATTACTGACGTGGCCTATCACATCTCTTATCCCGCCCCCCCCCCAGGAACAGCATACCCTCTTTTCTTCATCATGCTCTTCATCATGTCAGAGGTAAATGCTATACTTGGGATGGCCATAATTAAGGCACACTATGCAACAATCATGCCACAGATAGCCACCTCTACCACAGGCATGCCACAATCAAACATCAACCACCACTAACTTCATGTATGCATGCAAACATGCATACACACATGGGCAGGCAAACACATTTACACACAAACACACACACACAGAAATACATACATGAACACAGAGATTAAGGCAGGCAAACATACACAATAACAGAGAGACATGGACCCATATATACATGTGCAAATGCTCTCTCTTTTGCAAGGATGCACACAATATGCCATGGTTAGCTAGCCTATATGCCAGGGTGACTATTGCATGTGAAATTATCATCATAATTCCAAAGCTACTAAACATTGGCCAGTAATGGCAGACAAAGGCCATAAATATGCCAAAAATCATCATGCCCGGTATTCCCCCGTTATGCCAGGAAAAACAACAATAATGCCAAAGATGCTAACAGTATGCCAGATAGGCTCACAATTATTGCATAGCTGACACAAATAGGGCCAAGCCTGTTCATTATACCAGATATGTCCACAGCTACATCTATCTCTATCTCTATATCTGTACCTGTATCTATATATATATATACAGCGGGAGTTTCAAATCCCGTCATGGATCGCAGCAGGTATGGCGCAATCGTATGCCATGGAGGAGGGGCCAGTATTGTCATCCAATTAGTGAAGATCTATTTAAATGCCTACAGGTACAAAACCTTTTAAGAGTGAAGCGGGCACTGTCTCCAGCCTGTATTGCAAATAAATTCAATTTCTACAACCGAGTGGTTTCGGTCCCATTCTTTGAGTGGGATTGGAGTTTATGTGTGACCGGTAGCAAGCACCGTTTTACAGGGACCCCTTTTCGATCTGGAGCAACGCGCCTAGCTTGCACAGCTTGGTTTTTTGTACAAAATACAGCGCGTCGCCCCCCCTGATGGTACAAGTTACTTACTGGATTTGGTGCCATATGGGGAGAAAAGAAGCAGATTTCTGCGTGAAGGTTGTTGAAGTTGGTTTGCCATCTGCCTCCTGTTGTGGCCTGCCGGGAGAAGAGTGCTTTCCGCGGCCAGCAATGGTTGGGACACCACCTGGTGTTTAAGCATGCCATTCACTGTATCGGCGCATACAGCGGGAGTTTCAAATCCCGTCATGGATCGCAGCAGGTATGGCGCAATCGTATGCCATGGAGGAGGGGCCAGTATTGTCATCCAATTAGTGAAGATCTATTTAAATGCCTCCAGGTACAAAACCTTTTAAGAGTGAAGCGGGCACTGAGGAAAGCCGCGAGGCTGAAACGCATCTGCCCAGCATTTCACAAAGACATTTAGACTTTGGGGCCGATTCCGATTCGGGCCGGAAATCTCTCCGACCGAGCCGGACCCGGAGAGATTTCCGACCGAATCGGACTCTAGCAGTCCGACCGAACGAGTACGATGCGCACGTATGCCATCGGACTTGATTCGGTCGGACTCCCATTGAAGTCAATGGGAGCCAGTCGTACGACGCGTACACGGGCTCCCATTGACTCAATGGGCACGACGCGAACAAGGGCGCCCCCTACAGCCCATGTGTCCCCCCTGTGTGCGACTCGCGCGGCTACGCGTACAGGGGGGTCCAACACGGACCCCCAAAGTACGGCTCCGACTGCTCTTTCGAGCCGGAGTGCGCAGCTCGGTCGGACTGCTCGCGGCGCGCATCATACTTACCCGGCCGGGGAACGTCTCCATTGCGCGGTGCGAGTCGAGTCCGAGTCGAGTCCGAACGAGTCAGTCGGTGCGGTTAGACCCGGGAACGAGTCGGTCGGAGCGGTCGGGACGCCCGGACGAGTCGGTCGGCGATTTCACATCGTACTCGCTCGCCCGGACGCGCGTACGAATCGGTCGGGAAATAGGGCTCCGAATCGGATCCGGTTAAGCCGAATCCGATTCGGAGCCCTACCGGCCGAGATCGGAATCGGCCCCTTTGTCTCCAGCCTGTATTGCAAATAAATTCAATTTCTACAACCGAGTGGTTTCGGACCCATTCTTTGAGTGGGATTGGAGTTTATATATATATATATACATATATATATATACATATATATATATATATATATATATATATATATATATATATATATATATATATATATGTTCAAAAGAAGGTATCCCACCTGTGAGGATGAACTTGGAAAAACAGGCGAACTCTGCCCTTTGAAGCAGTGTCTCTTTTATTCTTGAAAAACCGGACATCCCAGCGCTCAAAAAATACACAGCCCTACGCGTTTCGGAGCTCCTGCTCCTTGCTCACGGGCTCACAGTGATGTTTGCAGGCAGAAAGGTGTGGCAAAAAGGGTCCAATCATCAGTTCTATTTAACATCCTTCTGGTATATCTATCTGTCTATCTATCTATCTATCTATCTATCTGTCTATCTATCTATCTATCTATCTATCTATCTATCTATATATATATATATATATGTATATATATCTCTATATATCTCTCTCTCTCTCTCTCTATATATATATATATATATATATATATATATATATATACCTATATTGATGCTTGAGAAATAAATATGGGAGGGATGCTCTCCATCATGCCAGAGGTAGATGCTACATGGCCATATTTATGGCACGCATGGTCACAATATGCAAAAATCATGCAACAAATAGCCATCCCTACCATTCGGGGGCCACAATCAACCATCAACCTCCACCAACCTCAAGTATGCATGCAAACACACATAGGCAGGCAACCACAGTCACACACACACACATACAAATGTCCACTTACACAGAGAAATTAGAGCAGGCAAACTACGTAGTAAGTGGGACACATGTACCCATAGTCACATGTACACATGTGCAGATATGCCACGGTCACACACACAAACTCCCTCTCTTTTACATGCTCCTTGGTGCTGGTGGTGCTAACATTGTGATGCAAGTATCACCGAGCAGACATCTGAAACAAAACTGTATCAGATTTCTTGGGCCACCCTGAAGGATAATGTAGTGCTAGAGGTCTGGTAGCAGTAGGTAGCTCTGAGTGTCCTGAGCCTAAGGAATATCCTCCAAGCAGGAAGGCATGGTCCGAGGAACAGGCTAGGTTCTGCTCGGGAAGCAAATACAGGCGAAAAGAGGCATAAGTGAATGAAGGGACAGGCGCAGAAAGCAATGGCTGCAAAGTACTTACTATTCGATGCAGTTGCCCACCTCCTCTTCCATGAGTCTCTGATGGAAACCATAAAATTGACAGGCCTTTGGTGGTAAAACACACATTGAAACATACAAATATGTTTTATTCTTAAACCTAACGTCAATATTCATGTCATGGACTATTTTTATGCCACACTTTGCACATATTTGCAGATATCCAGCATCACCCAATGATGATGGTATCAGTTGATGCACCCCTAAATGATGATATGGGAGATATAGGGCCTCCTTTATCTATTCCTCAATGGACTTTTGAGAAGAACTGCTGTTTGATAAGAATTACCCAATATGATTAGCCTCCTTAATCGCAGATTTCTAAAATATAACATAGACTCTGCCTCTCTCACAACCCTATGGGATACATTGAAAGCCTTTATTAGAGGTCATATCATTAAGTACATGACTCATCCCGTGAAAGCTAAAAGAGCCACCAAAGCTCAGCTACTTACATGTCTAAGGCATATTTATCATCCTCGACACTCTGCAACCCTGAGTGAAATCATGCAAACAGGCTCACAGATATTGGCAATCCACTCTCTGCTTTAAAATATCAGAAGTGCTACGCAAATGATGGACGGAATGCTGAATGAATCATACATTTGTTGTGTAGTTCCTATAGTACCCCTGCAGGACCTGCGCATTTGGATAACATATACTGTGGGCTTGGTGGCAGACGAACTCTGAACACCCCACCGTATATGTTAGCCTGGTTTGCATTAGCTAGTTCACAGTGCCACTAGAATCTCCTCTTATCGGGGAGAGATTAGTTTCTGGCAACCTTAGATCATGACAACCCAAATTCCTCAGAATCGTGGAAACAATATACTACCTTTCGCTCAGTCACTCGTGCTTACTTATTCGGTTTGTCTCAGAGAGTTACACAGAATAAACAGTCGGGCGTTTCAATAAGTATTTATTGAACAGTTGTTATTCTAGTGTAAAATATATGTGCTGCGGCAACCAGCAGACAATAGCAGAGATATATTATCAGCAGTATGATAAAAGCAAAGGGATAGAACAGTTCTACCATATTGTGATAATCATGAATACATACATGAATATAAAAGCATTATGCAAGTGCCCGTACTCCTATGATGCCTAACTAGATGTACCTGAGTGTACCTAGCATATGTGTAGGTCTAAAAGCCTAAGAGCCAAGAATCCTTCTAGGATTTAGTCGAACCCCCATACCTAAATAGAGAGAGTGTGGGACACCGTCCTGGTCTCGAGTTGGACACCCCGCAAGGGCTGTGTCAGACCGCTGTCAGCTGGAGCGACTGCATGCAGGAGCCTCAGCGTCTCTGGTCAGTGTGTCAGCATGGAAGTCTCGGTTCCCTCTATCTTACCGGGTCAAGATGTGGTGTATTTATACCCTAAAGAGTCTCGGTCCTCAGTATGGTTTGTATTGGTCTGTTGTTAGACATGAGGAAGACGTCAGGGGTGAACTTTGTACATACATATTATGCAGGTGGTGTATTCCTAGAGAGCCATGCATAATTGATGAGTACAGTGTGGGCCTGTGTTTGGGAAAACCCCTGCTGTATTCAAAACCACAGGATAGATAACGTTCAGCCCTCAGAGCACGTTGTGTACTAGCAAGGACCAATGTAGGTGAAAGATCATGCCTATATAAGGAATCATGACTATAATAGGACATGTACAGTTATGACCATAATTGGGCATATGCAGCTATGATCATAATAGGGCAAGTACGAATACGACCATATATGGGCAAATATGAATACGTCCATTTTAGGGCATGTACGACCGGGTCTACATTAGGGCCTCTATACGGTACATAACACATTCACCCCCAGTCAAGAGATCTGGGTTAAATCCATCGTTCTTTTGCTCACCCTGCCACCCCAGTTTAGACCCAGCCATATGCAAATCAGTCTTGACCCTGTGCCTCATGGGAACAGTCAAGACCGAACTGCCAAGCCAGGTCCTCCCTAGACCGGAAACAAGCATCCTGGGACCGGTTTCAGGGTATTACCCTTCATCAGCCAGGCTAGGTTGAATCCCGTGGCACAGTGAGCAAGGGACCCAAGTCTGGGCATACCCATCCCACTTAGGGCAAAAAGTGCTACGCAAACAAATGATGGACGGAATGCTGAATGAATCATACATTCACCCCCAGTCAAGAGATCTGGGTTAAATCCATCGTTCTTTTGCTCACCATGCCACCCCAGTTTAGACCCAGCCATATGCAAATCAGTCTTGACCCTGTGCCTCATGGGAACAGTCCAGACTGAACTGCCAAGCCAGGTCCTCCCTGGACCGGAAACAAGCATCCTGGGACCGGTTTTAGGGTATTACCCTTCATCAGCCAGGCTAGCTTGAATCCAGTGGCACAGTGAGCAAGGGACCCACGTCTGGGCATACCCATCCCACTTAGGGCGAAAAGTGCTACGCAAACAAATGATGGACGGAATGCTGAATGAATCATACATTCACCCCCAGTCAAGAGATCTGGGTTAAATCCATTGTTCTTTTGCTCACCATGCCACCCCAGTTTAGACCCAGCCATATGCAAATCAGTCTTGACCATGTGCCTCATGGGAACAGTCCAGAACAAACTGCCAAGCCAGGTCCTCCCTGGACCGGAAACAAGCATCCAGGGACCGGTTTCAGGGTATTACCCCTCATCAGCCAGGCTAGCTTGAATCCAGTGGCACAGTGAGCAAGGGACCCACGTCTGGGCATACCCATCCCACTTAGGGCGAAAAGTGCTACGCAAACAAATGATGGACGGAATGCTGAATGAATCATACATTCACCCCCAGTCAAGAGATCTGGGTTAAATTCATTGTTCTTTTGCTCACCATGCCACCACAGTTTAGACCCAGCCATATGCAAATCAGTCTTGACCCTGTACCTCATGGCAACAGTCCAGACCGAACTGCCAAGCCAGTTCCTCCCTGGACCGGAATCAAGCATCCTGGGACCGGTTTCAGGGTATTACCCTTCATCAGTCAGGCTAGCTTGAATCCAGTGGCACAGTGAGCAAGGGACCCACGTCTGGGCATACCCATCCCACTTAGGGCAAAAAGTGCTACGCAAACAAATGATGGACGGAATGCTGAATGAATCATACATTCACCCCCAGTCAAGAGATCTGGGTTAAATCCATCGTTCTTTTGCTCACCATGCCACCCCAGTTTAGACCCAGCCATATGCAAATCAGTGTTGACCCTGTGCCTCATGGAAACAGTCCAGACCGAACTGCCAAGCCAGGTCCTCCCTGGACCGGAAACAAGCATCCTGGGACCGGTTTCAGGGTATTACCCTTCATCAGCCAGGCTAGCTTGAATCCAGTGGCACAGTGAGCAAGGGACCCACGTCTGGGCATACCCATCCCACTTAGGGCGAAAAGTACTATGCAAACAAATGATGGACGGAATGCTGAATGAATCATACATTCATCCCCAGTCAAGAGATCTGGGTTAAATCCATCGTTCTTTTGCTCACCATGCCACCCCAGTTTAGACCCAGCCATATGCAAATCAGTCTTGACGCTGTGCCTCATGGGAACAGTCCAGACCGAACTGCCAAGCCAGGTCCTCCCTGGACCGGAAACAAGCATCCTGGGACCGGTTTCAGGGTCTTACCCTTCATCAGCCAGGCTAGCTTGAATCCAGTGGCTGGACTGTTCCCATGAGGCACATGGTCAAGACTGATTTGCAAATGGCTGGGTCCAAACTGGAATGGCATGGTGAGCAAAAAAACGATGGATTTAGTCCCAGATCTCTGTACTGGGGTGAATGTATGACATTGTTCTGCATTCTGTCTATCAATTGTTCTTTTTGCATTTTTTTTAAATATCAGAAGGCAACCAATTAGCTTCTATGTGAATTTGTATACCTCTCCTGCGATGCCATCCAGGCCTGTGGCCTTTGCATTATATAGCATGTTTAGAACTTGAGTGAGTTGTAGGGTCAGTGGAGCAAGAACTTCTCTGAAATTAATGAAAAGTAGGGAGATGAATTTGATCCAAAAAAGCAACCCACCATAGGCAAGTTAACCCTCTATGATACATGTAAATTACTGGTTGATATTTTGAACATGCTTTTGAAAGTAATAAATATTGATGGGTACTTTAGTAACGGCAAACAAGATAGATTAAACTGACCTTGAAAGAACGCAATCTGTTCTATTTACTAGCTTGATTTTGGGCAATCCCACCAATGTATGTTGATACTAAGGCCTGTGCTTGAATACTGGCTCTCATACTTTCTAAATGCATAAGTGGGGACCCCCTCTAAATTAAATTGAAGGTCAGGGAGAAGAGGGGAAAAGAGCCAAACACATAATCACAAACCTCCCTCATGACCTATATTTCTTTGCTATCTAGACAAACCTATATATCATAGGGCTTGAACACATATATGCAAAAACTTTACAAAATACATTTTATCAAAATACTTGATTTATTTTTTTATACATTATTTACTTCAATCATAATTTGTTTCATTTTTCCATTTTCTTATTTCATAAGGTTAAAAACTTTTTGTTGAGACATGTAAGAAAAATTGCCACAAAATACAATAAGACAAATATCTCCCCCAAAGGATGCAAAGAATTGAATCTAAATTAATATGGAAAACCACACATAGCACAAATCATACACACATACACACTCACACAAACTCATACACCAGTCACAAAAAACATATCTGAAAAAGAAGGAGGTAAGATGATAACATCTCCATGACCAAGTATGTTATATATGTTCACAAGGATCCGAACATACTTTCTAAAACCATCAGTGAAATGGGTACTGCATTGGTTTATTCTCCATAAGCACACGCCAATGCTCATAGGTTTTGCAGGATCTCTCTTTGACCCAATAAATATAATGGGCCACGCTTTGGCTTTGAAAGCCTTAGATTACTAGTAAGGAATTTGATTGAGTTAAGTGGAATTTGTGGCGAAGTTCTAGGCATCTTCGTGCATCAGGGATGCTCACTGTCCCTGGAGCTCAAATGGATCATTGCTAGGCTCTTCTACAGCAAACAGAATCAATCTTGGCCGTCCAGAGCGTGAATATGGTAGTCATGTCTCAATGAATTGCACAACAGCATTGAAGTGAGCTCTGAACCTTTTCAGACACTCTCCCCCAGTCACAGATTTGGGTCAAATCCATCATCCTTTTTTAGCTCACTTCACCACCCCAGTTCAGACCCAGCTATATGCAAATCAGTCTTGACCCTGTGCCTCATGGGAACAGTCCAGCCGGAACTGCCAAGCCAGGTCTAACCTGAATCAAAAACAAGCATCCTGGGACCGGCTTCTGGGTAACACCCTTCATCAGCCAGACTAGCTTGAATCCAGTGGCAAAGTGAGCAAGGGACCCATGTCTGGGCATACCCTGCCAAACTAGGGCGAACAAAGCAAACACAAGGAGATGATGGACGGAGTGCTGAAACTTTTCAGATACTCCCCCCCAGTCACAGATCTGGGTTGAATCCATCATCCTTCTTTAGCTCACTTCGCCACCCCAGTTCAGACCCAGCTATATGCAAATCAGTCTTGACCCTGGTCCTCATGGGAACAGTCCAGCCCGAACTGCCAAGCCAGTATTTCCCTGGACCGGAAACAAGCATCCTGGGACAATTTTGAATCTCGAGGTTTAGTCATCTCTTTATTGTAAATTAAAATACAACTAATAGTCAATAAATAAACAACATTACACAGCTAAATTATTTCAATTACCAGCACCACTAAGCTGATATGCTACAAACGCAGGGTATTGGTGAGTAGAAGATAAAAGAAGTGCCTACTGTACACAATTTAGCATCACTTCTGGCAAGCTCGCTTTTTACAGACAGAATCTCCGTGGTTTTTGTTACACTTCAAATTCAGATATATTGCCCTGGTAAACTCTGAACAACCTTTACCTTTCAGAGATAGCACAGATTCATGATTATGTTAGTCGACATTAAGAAAATATTCCTGTTTAGAGGAAGCACGTATTAAAATTTATGGTGTACAAATTGCTTCCCTTGCTAGTTTAATATTTCAGTATCGAGCCCTTGCAGACAGAGGTTTGCGATAGCTGTACTTTTACATGAAATTTTTATTGGACTCTATTCATTCCGAAAACGTCTTCAGTGCAGTAAATGGATGCAATTTAAAGCCCTGTTAAACACAATGTGTAAAATTCTTACTGAGCAAGTCATCATTTGAAGCCCTCATTTATGGCCAGTCCCGGATATTAAACCCGGCAATCTCTCTGGTCTCTGTTTCAGCGAATGGGATTAGCGCGTTATGAATCCTACTTGGAATTAGAGCCTCGAGGGCAAACCTTTCAGTCGAAGAAGCTCACATGGCATTAAAAAAAAACCTGCAGTAAACGCAGCACGCCATTTGAATGAACCGTAGCCCATCCAGATTCATTTATTGATTTGGAAATAATTTGATGGCTTGGACAGTTAAGCGATACAATTAGGATTGTAAATGGATTAGACAGAAATTTGACAATGCCATGTTTGCGTTTAATATGGCTATGCAAACCCGTGCCGTTAGTTGTGTACCGACGTTGTTATGAGTCCTAATGCAAGCAGGAAAGTGCCCCCCCCCCCCCGTCTTTCGGTAAAACACAGCTATTATTCGAGGGCAGTGGGACTCTTACATCCTCAGTGCCCACTGCCGTTACGGCATCAGTGGTATCTGTGCCCCTAGGTGCCATTTTTGAAGAGGCGGGTATTTAGATTTTAAGAGGGAAATGGTGTTGAAAGTCTTCTGGGTGCAGTGCAGATGTCAGCCACCTGCTCCAGAAACAATTATGGTCAGGATTATGTTTTTAATTGCACATTTTCAAGAGTTAATAAGGTGGGGTATTAATATGCTGGTGTTTTGAGGATTTATGGATGGGTTTAGATTTTGAGGGACGTGGGTCATCCAGCAAAAAGAAATAGATGTCCCATCCACCCTCTTTAAGTGTTGAACTTCTGAATACCCTATATTTGGAGGACGGGACGTCAGCTGCTTTTGGGCAGATGATCGGCATCCAACAACTTTTAAATATGGGACTTAAAGTATTTATTATTAGTCTTGCAAGCACTCCCCCCATGAGTTATTTCAATTGTATATAAATGGTGCATAAGCATATTTGTCATGTGGGTGATTACAAACAAATGAGCTACTGATACAGAGATTTGGT
The DNA here is from genome assembly GCA_963921515.1 of Calotriton arnoldi. Lineage (NCBI taxonomy): Eukaryota > Metazoa > Chordata > Amphibia > Caudata > Salamandridae > Calotriton > Calotriton arnoldi. Next base: position 1,761,075 of record CAWUFW010001451.1, read on the forward strand.
GGGTATGGCATAAGCGCATACTGTCATTAAGTAAGTAGTTAAATGATATATATAGGAAGAGTTGAGAGCAAGGGTGCTATTGTCTTGAAGTAACAGGTGGAAGACAAGTGAGAGTAGATAACTGTTAGAAGGTGGTTCTGACACTCTGGGCCGCCCGGATTTTTCGCTTTTTGAGCACCTATTTGTTGAGCTTTTACTGTGGGAGAGCCTCATAAGTTGGGACTCACCCACAGTGAACTCATGATGAAAGAGACTGCGTGTGGATTTTACTGGTGTCCCCCTAGCTTGACTAGGCCGCTGCGCAGCAGCTGGAGTAAGGGGCACCGGGCTGGTTACATGCATAAACCTGTGTACATGCGTGTGCACACGTGTAGGGGCTGCGCAGGGGAGATTCCTGGTGTGCGCATCCCAGGAGCAGATACAAAGTGAATGGTGTGGCAGGACTTATGCAGAATTGGGTGGTGACATGGAATAGGCTTTATACACTGGGAAGAAACATGCCAGGGAAAGTCAGTGTGTTTTACTGTGTTTTTCACTTCATTATTCCCCTATGGGGAAGTGGAGCCCATGGGCTAGTGTCACTTTCCTAAGGCCTACAAATTCCAGACACGCACTAAAGTCCACTGTAACGGGTGTGAGAAGAAGTATTCTGCAGAGTCCAGAGTCATATTTGTACTGCTTTTGGGTCATCCAGAACTGTCATATTTCTCTGAGTCAGCCCTATCCAGGCCCTGGCTGGGGACTGACCTCAGTATCCTGGATTGATGACCTTTCTTCCCAGAGCGAAGACCTCCTCTCCACGAAGAGAAGCTGGGTGGAGCTGCAGGCTAATTCATCAGCAGCTGTCACTGGGTGCCAGGCACCAAGCTGCACGAAGGGGAGGCAGCTCTGGGGGGGAAGGGGCTTTCAGAGACCATGCGGCAGGAGACCCTGGACGAAGCCATCTTGAACCAACCCAGAGGCCTGGGCAGGAAGGAGGGAGCAGGGGCAGTGAAGTGATGTGTTGCTGTTTGATAGGACAAACAGAGACTTCCTGCCAGCCCCCTCCCCATTCTCTTAAAAAGTGTTTGCACAGGAAGAGAAGCTCTCTCTGGGGTGTGGTCTGCTGAGGCAGAGGGTGCTGGAGCCTGGCGCAATGGGCAGTTGGAAGGAGGAGCCCCCTGACTGCTCCAGAATCCTGAACAGCGCCAGGAGAAGAGTCCAGGACCAGTGCGCAGAAGCAGGGGCCTCTGCGCAGGAAGGAGGGAGGCCCAGGAGGAGAGCCAGGCGAAAGGCTGGCGCAGGGAGCCAGTGAAGACAGCTCCCTGCTGAATGCACCCTCCTTGAGACCAGGAGGGCGAAGGAAAGTGCTTCCAGTGGCTGGGGTGCGCCACCAGGAGCAAGAAGAGGCCAAGATCACCGAAATTGGACCCCTGGGGGACGAGATACGCCCCACAGAAGGTAGGCAACCTTTGACCTCTAGAGGGACCGACAACGAAGCGCGTGGGACTCCGCCGCCGGTCCACGATGTGCCCCCGGGGTGGTTCAGGTCCCGGGGGCTGCCCCCAACAGGAAGAAAAGCCGGGGAGCGCCATCGCGCTCCCCGTGAAGGTGGCCAAGCAGGGAGTCAGGAGCCCACCCTGGCCCCCGGCAATATGGGGGGGCGGGGAGCACAGTCGCGCTCCCCGCAAGGAAGCCTGTAGGGGCCCAGGACCCCAACTCTGGGCCCCGATGTGGAGAAGCACAGCCGGGGAGCGCCGTCGCGCTCCCCGTGAAGATAGCGAGGGGCCCGGGACCCCATCCCTGGGCCCCGATGTGCAGGTGGAGGAGGGGGGAGTGCCGTCGCACTCCCCCGAGGGCCCGCAGGGCCGAAGTAAAGTCGGGGAGCGCCGTCGCGCTCCCCGTGAAAAATGTGCCCAGGGGCCCGGGACCCCATCCCTGGGCTCCGAAGAGAATGGAGCGGAAGGCGGGGGGCACCGTCGCGCCCTCCCGTGAAGATTTGCTGGGGGCCCGGGATCCCAACTCCGGGGCCCGATGTGGCTGGGAGAAGGAGGGGGAGTGTCGTGACACTCCCCCAAGGTCCGGAAGGACCTGCCAGATTCCCCGGGTCTGCCAGCCGGCGCGCAGACCAGAATGGAGGAGCCGGCTCCCGCGGCAGCACGCGAAGGTGCTGGCCGGGCGGGGTGCCGGCGGGGGCAGCTGGGGGTGGGCTCCCCGGGCTGCCCTCCAACGACAAGGCAAGCAGGGGTCCCGGGTGGGACCGGGACCCCGAGAAGACACTGAGGGAGCCCGGGTGGGACCGGGCTCCCAATGACGAGCCAGAGAGGTGTCAGGGGCCCGGGTGGGACCGGGCCCTGCAAATCAGCAGATCGGCCGGGGTGGGCTCCCGAGCCGAATGACTCACCTGGGGTCCAGGTGGGACCGGACCCTCCAGCACCGCACCGATGTGGCCGGAGGCCCACTTCGCGGCTCTCCCCGAAGCAGCGGGAGAGCCGCTGCTCTAATATTCGGAAGTTCCCATAATGCCTTGCGGGCCAGGACCGGCCTGCAAGGGCAAACAGCGTTTTTCTCTGCTTGTGGTGGCCCCAGGAGAACCGGGTCACCACCACACGGGTGCAAAGGTGCCGGGGGAGCTGCTGGAGAAGCGCAGTCTCCCCCAGCACGAAGAGGAGTCCCTCCCTAGGTCTCAGGGGGGCTGGAAAAGGATAACCCCTCAAGGGCTCAGCCAGCATGTTAACTCTTTCTGGGATGGAACTTTTGTTCTACAGCTGGAGGAGGAGTGACAAGTGCACCATGGGATGAAGGTCTGAGGTGGGGACGTCTGGACGTCTGGACGTCTGGACGTCTGGACGTCTGGACGTCTGGACGTCTGGACGTCTGGACGTCTGGACGTCTGGATAAGGGCACCCCACAAGGTGTAATTGCACTTGTTGTACATTTATTAACGTTATTCTTTTCAGAGGGACTGAAGGTCACATGTATAATGTGAAGTACCTGTGTAAGGGACTGAAGGTCACATGTGTAATGTGAAGTACCTGTGTAAGGTGATGTCATAAGCAATGTGGGGTTATGTTGCCAGACATTCCTGCTAGGGTGTCTGGCTGTATATACTTAATCCTGTGATTTCATCTGTGATGCCTTTTAGGGGCTTTAATTGCAATGCATTATAATGATCCACAAATGTGATAAGCACTGTCATTCTAGAGTGATGCGTAAACATGTATTCTTGCTGCTGCGCTTAAGTGAAGAACAACCCAGACTGTTAGCCCTGAAGATGTAAGGGTGCATACTGTATGGACAATATGAGATGCTCAGTCAGGGTTATGTGTCACCAGGGCCTATTTTTAATGCTCGTTGAGATAATGGGGGGGGGGGGTCGCCAGGGCCCTCGCTCCAGGTTATGTTCAACACACTGCATTAGGGGGCAAGATGATGTGCATACATGGGAGTGGTGGTACTAGACCCCACCCCCCTGCGGGAGGGGTGGAGATGTTATGCAATGTCACAAAGTAATTACTACAGCTTATGTATATTTGTAAATTAGTGCATAGTATTGAGTAGTGTGTGTGTTTAATAAATGTACTCTTACTTTTATAAAGCAAAGTACAGACTGGACAATCAATTATTGAGTGTTATCTCTGCGCACCTGCAAATGGTGATTACTAGCCCACACCACCTCCCTTGAGTAAGCCTCAGACTGCTCTGCAATGCTACCCTCTGAGAGTCAGGCGCTACAATTGGGTGTTTGGTTCCCAGTGAAGGACAAATGTAGTCATGTTATTTGTGCAGGCCTCACAGATACTGCCTCGTTTTCCAACAGGTGCTATTGTCTTGAAGTAACTGGAGGAAGACAAGTGAGAGTAGATAACTGATCATGCTTCCGATATTTAGAAGGTGGGTTCTTACACCTACTTGCACCTGTGTAAAGATACTGTTAAAGAAAATATTAAGGGGCATATTTACCAATATGTCAAACAGCGCTGCACTGTGTGAGAGGGAAAGGGCAGGAATGTGCCCTATTTAACATAATATGGCACAATCCTGCCTTTTCCCAGCACTGGCGCACAATGTGCTGTCTAGCGCCAATGCAGGCACTCTTGCACCATGGTGCAAGGGTGCCTGCATTGTAAGCAGGTGTGTTTCTGTGCAGGAAAGGGCAACTTCCTATACAAAAACAATCCCCTGAAGCATTTTCCTCTTTCTGTGTCAGCACACATTGAAAAAGAATAAAACGGGGAGAAATAAACATATTTCGCCTCGTTATGCCTCACCTAGGGAGGCGTAGCAGTTTTAGCGCATTCCCAAGTCTACCACTTATGGTAAATCTGGGAATGTATCAAAATCCATATGTTTTTTGTGGTAACACCCACGCTCCACCCATGGAACTCCTCTCTGGGGCAGAGTAACACAAGGCAGTGATTTGACCTGTGCTGCGTTACTCTGGATTTATCAAGCCACTCAGGGCCAATAGCATTTAAGTGTTGCATCATGCATGCACCTGGTTGCATGGTACCAAAAGCAACGCAAACCTTTCATAAATATGGCCTTAATTGTATTCAGCTTCCATTGCGCCTAACTGCTCAGTGGAATAATGCATCCACTCCAGGATTATTTGTTTAACCACCATGGTCACAAGTTTGAATCCTGGCATGCCTACTCAGCCCATAAACTTTCAGAGGTCAATAAAATCAGTTCCCAGAAAGCTGGGTAAGAAATCATTATCTGACAATAGTTCCAATAATCCTCCTCAGGTGAACACTACAAATTGTCCGGTCCACAGAGGGTTGGTCGCATGCAGGCCTCTGGCCAGGATTTCAGCCAGGCCTTGTGCCACCCTCCAGTTCATACGGCCAAAGAATGCTGCACACAATGGGGGGTTGTTCACCCATGACCTGCTTGGGCACAGGGGTTGGACAGAGGCAGGCCGGTCCATGTGGCATTCCCTCACTGTATACAACCAAAAGCTATGCATAGAAGAGGAGGTGACTGAATATAAATTTAAAAATACAGAAATTCATTGAAAAAACACAAAGGTTAAACATATGTTATAGTTAGCTATGGTAATAAAATCTCCCTTTATGTTAAAAAGCCAGAAATGTACTGAAAAATCATAGGTTTAAGTAACATTATAGTTATTTGCAAGATAAAAACTAATGTATTGAAAACAAAAAATGAAATTCACCAATTATAGTTTACTGAGCAGTCTCCAACTTGCACTCACACCATGCACTGCTAATGGGCTTACATATAACATCACGCATGGCATATTAAATGACATCATTGATGACATCACAGATGACAGCTTAAATGACATCAATGTATATAATTGACTGGTGATGTGAATTTTAATTTTCTTTCTTCAGGCCAACAAAGATTGGGAAAAGTGCATTATTATTAAAGAGGTAGAATTTGCAGTTCTAACCAGAAAAAGTATGGAAAGTGCATAAATCGGATAGATGATACTGACTATTTTAACTGAGTAAAAGTGCATGAATCGGAGGGGTAAGAATTATTATTCTAACTCCAATCCAACTAAATTGCAGGAAATGGTACAAATGAAAGTTGTGAAACTTACTATTCTAACTCCAGTCATTCAAACATCGAGCAAAATGCATAAATCAAGTGGGTGATATTTTCTATTCTAATTCCAATCCAACTAAAATGGATAAGAGCATAAATATGGATGAACTTTGCTATTCTAACTGCAGTCCAACAATAATTGGAGAACATGCATAAATTCAAGAGAAGTGAAATATATTCTTCTAACTCTACTCTCAAAAATATTGAGCTAAGTTCATTAATCAGACTGATGAGATTTACTATTCTAACTCCAAACTGTAAGAAATTGGGTTACTGATTGAGGTGAGTGAATCCCTACTCAAGTAGGAACCACATGGTGCAGGGATATGTAGGTCCTGTGTCTGGGGGCCAGGGGCTAAGAGGGGCCCACAAGGGACCCCCAATGTCCTTTTCCGCCAGCCTTTTCATGGCAGGTTCCCCGCCATGAAAGGGCCAGTGGAAAGGAACATCGTAATGCCTACGGCGGTTCCTGGTAGGCACCGCCACCATTTTAGGCATTACAGACCGTCTCACGGCCATCGGATTACTGTCGGACAGTCTTTCTGCCCCCGACCGTCCACCCGCCATCATAATATGGCGGGCGGCAAACATGCTTAGGATGGTGGTGAAACCGCTACCTACGGGCTGTCGGTGGCGGTCTCACCACCATCCTAATCAGGCCCTAAGAGATTTGCCCAGAATTACAGGATGTTGAGCATCCCTGCCGAGACTCAAACCCGGTTTCCCAGCTTTGAGGTCAACTGCTCTAGCCGTTAAGCCAATTCATCTCCCCAAATTAACCTATGCTCAATCCTCTGATAGTTTGGCACAGAGCAGTCAGGCTTAATTCAGACGTGATATACAAAGTATTTGCGCAACATTTCAAACAGTAACACAGTGAAATCACACCACAAACGGATCCCATTCCAGACTATAACAATAGAGTCATTTTAAATAAATAAAACAAAACTAAAATGACAAAACTCCAATCAGTAGAACCAGAGATATGCAATTTTAAAGATTACAAGTTTAGGCTGACCGCGATAGAGTTCGGGCTGGCTACAGGGGCCCAGTTAGGCCTACTGATGAAGACTACCTTAAATCCTGGTTGCAGAGTATTGCGAGGTCCTGTGTGAGGTGATGCATCAGTTCTGAGGTGTTGCAAGGCTGTGATGCGAGGTCCTGTGTCATTTTTGAGGATTCCATCGATGAGGGCTTGCGATACGAGGTCCGGCGTCGAAGATGGGTCACACAGTCGAGGCGATGCGTTGGTTCTTAAGAGCTGTGAAGCTGCAATGCAAGAACCTGCGTCGTTGAAGCTACCATCAATGAGAGATTTGCGATGCGAGGGACTGCGTCAAAAAAGCTTCACACAGGCAGCCGTTCAGATGTGGGCAGTGAGATGGATGCGGAGTCTTTGCGCTGGAGGAGCCCTCACAGCAGAGGCAAAGTGTAGGTTCTGCTGAGGATTGTGTCGCACAGCAAAATGGATTTGTTGGCTGTGCGGGGTCCACAGATGGACTGGCTGAGCACCTATAGGCCCACTACCAAAGGTCCAGGACTGGGCTGGCACCATTTGGCAGGGTAGGGCTCATAGATTGCATAGTCCAGGTGCTGGGTTCGAGGTTGTTGGAGTCTTCTGTCCCTGAGGCTCTAGTCAGGAGGCCAGCCAACTAGCTCTTGGCCCATCCAGGCACACCTATGCTCGCTATTGTGTGTAGCTGTCTAGGAGAAATACACAAAGCCCAACTTTTCAGCTACACCCAGTCAAGTGACCCAGAAGCAGGCTACAGGCAATAAATTGCTATGGCAGGAAAATGCCAACTTTCTAAAGTGGCATTTTCAAATTATAATTTAAAATCCGACTTTACCATAAGAGAGGATTTTTCATTACAATTCCAAAGACACCAAACATGAACTGGTTACCTGTTCCCATTTGGAACTGATAACTTATTAAATGTAATAAGGTAACTCCAATGTTATCCTATGGGTGAGAAAGGCCTTGCTGTAGTAAAAAACAAGTTTAAGAGTTTTTCACTACCAGGACATATAGAACTTAAAACTGCATGTCCTACTTTTTAATACACTGCACCCTGACCCCTGGGCTGTCCAGAGCCTTCCCAGGGGTGGCTTATATGTACCAAAACGGAAGGTCTGGGCCTGAGGAAAGGTTTATTTTGCCAGTTCAAAGGGGCAGTTTAAAAGTGCACACACATGCTGCCATGGCAGGCCTGTGACATGCTTAAAAGGCCTCTTAAGTGGGCGGCACACATAAGTGCTGGAGGCCCACTTGTAGCAGTTCATTTACAGGCCCTTGGCAATTGCAGTACCATCTTACTGGGGACTTATAGGTAAACCAAATATGCCAATTGGGGTTAAGCCTATGTTACCATGTTTTAAGGAGTGAGCACATGCAAGTTAGCACTGGTTAGCAGTGGTAAAGTGAACAGAGACCTAAGGTCAGCAAAAACAAGATCAGCTAAAATGGAGGGGGAAGGCAAAAGGTTTATGGGAAGACTGCCCTATGGCTGACAGAGCTAACATAATCTAACAAAAGCTTGAAAACGTTTATACATAAAAGAGGCGGGATTTGCTATTCTAACTGCACTCAAACAAAAGTGGTGAAAGTTAATAATGTAAAGGGAGTGGGATTTACTATTTTATCTCCAGTCTCAGAAACAGTGGGGTAAGTACATACAATTTTATCCCTTACTTTTCCAACTCAAGTCTGACAAACCTTAGGGAAAAGTGTATACATTTTGGAGGCTTGGATTCATTATTCCTACTCAAATATAACATATATTTTTGAAATTGGATTACAGAGTGGAGTGGTGTTGAAATAAGATATATTTATATGATTCACACTTAAAATGCCTTAATTTTAGAAGACGCGCCTCAAATATATCACACTGTAAAACAGATAAATCACAAATAAAAATACAAAAATGTGTATTATTACCTATAAGTTAAAGTAAACATTTTCTATTTCACATTTTAAGACTTAAAACTCCCCACAAATGTACCCACAGTTTTATTATATAATTACAATTTCAACCAGAAAGACAATATTTGAAAAACAATAACTTTAACATTATGAAAATGAAAAAAAAAAACATATAGCAGTATCCACATAAGCCCCCAGTAAACCACTGATCCCATAATTTAAACATGAAAGCAAAAGTAAACAATCCCAAAATACAAGAACTGCAGCATTTAAAAAATATAATTTATTTGCTGTGTAAAAGAAAAAAGAAAAAAGATTTATAATAGTAGAATTGCAAAACAAGTTACTGAATAGTTTTTAAATGAATAACTACCGACAAAAATACGAACACCCCAAAAAAGTACATTTTTAAACATAAAAACAACAAATACTATGAATAATATTTTAGTATCCCAAAAAACATTATTCACCCAATAATCCCCACCACCCTTTGAAAACAAAATGTTATTTATAAAGCCCAAAAAAAGAACCCAGTGTAAATATACTTAAAATGTAATGTAAAAATGCTAGCTAAATTATTTTAAACATTTTGAATAAAATAATAATTTATTTAAAATTTGTACTGGAACTCTGCAAACACTTGCCCTCCAAAATAACACAACCAAAACATTTTTAAAAAGGAAGAACCCAAAAAATAATGTAACTAAAAATATTATTTCAAAGCAATATTTAATGAAAACTTGTTAATGAAAGACAATGTTAAAATAAATATATTAAATATCATATTCTTAAAACAGAATTTTAAATATCATTCTTCTTCTTAAAATTTTTCAAAAATAAATGTACTCTTACTCTTTGCAGTCACAATATAGATCATGATATTATCCACCACTATTTTGAAATCCATATTCAAGTACCATATCTGCTTATTGTGCAAGGTTGCAGATCATGCAATGTGATAAAACTGGAGGTACTAAACACTAATGGAGTAAACCTGCACATAGAAATGCACATTCAGTGAAATGCGATAAAATAACTTCCAAGGAACTTGAAACAAGGTCCTAAACACTGCTCCCTCATCACTCCCCATGCTACGTCTTTACAGGCTGTACAAATGATGCAGCTGAAAACCTCTACATAATTCCAGGAAATTGAGGATGGCTAAAAGACCTATTATGGAAAATTGAATAGAGCATGCGCAGATGCTACAACTGATGGCCCAAATAGTGAAAACGATCTACCACTAAATGACAAAACATGACTGAGCGAGTCATTGAAGAAGGCATCCAGAAGAGATGTCAGTTCAAGATGTTGACCCACACATACAAGCCCTACACAACGAGAGACCAGAGTACATCAACAACTGCATGACCTTCCACCAACCGAGCAGACACCTATGATCTGCTTCTCCTTTCCTTGCAGACACCCCCCGAATCCGTCGAGGCTACATCGGAGGATGCTTCTTTTCACACCTGTCGGCCAAAGCTTGGAATAATCTTCCCCTGCACCTCAGGACCGCCCCAACGCTCCAGTAATTCCAAAAGGACTCAAGTCAAGGACCTGTCTGTTAGAATGAACAGATCACCATGAAGCAGTTGGCAACACCAGCACCTCGAGACCCTCACTGGTGATTTGCCACACTGTAAAAATCCTGATTGATTGATTGATTGACTCTGCATCACATGCTATGAGGCAAGCAATTCCCTGCCTTGCTATTCCAATTATTTCTGTCAGTCTGCATATGAACGCCACCTAACAGCTGATTCACTTTGTATACATTATCAAATGTGCACGTGAGAAAATGTTTGTGGCCTCTGCAATTCTGTAAAAGAGCAAATCAAAGAATGCATAAGACTAGCAGTAATGAACTACTGTTAGACCAGTCAGCCTTAGGGTGGGCTTACCCCAAACCTTTTGTCTTGCTCCTGCTGTTTTTGCTGAGTTCATTTTTGTTGGTTTTTGGACTCTCTCACATTTTACCACTGTTAACCATTCTAAAGTCTTTTAAACATGGTGAAATTTGCTTACACCCAATTGGCATGTTTAATTTACTTGTAAGTCCCTAATAAAGGTGCAATGGATGCACCTAGGGCCTGTAAATTAAATGCTACTAGTGGCATGGGTCACTGATTGTGCCATCCACTTAAGTAGCCCCTTTAAACTTGTCTCAGGCCTGCCATTTTGACCTGGCAAAATAAACTTTTTGTCAGGCCCAAATCTTCCTATTTCATAGGATCATTGATACAAAGGGCTCAAATACTAGTCTGGAGGACCGTGGACCGCCAGACTCGTGGGGCATAGTGGCAGTGGTCTCCTGACTGCCCTATTACAATTAGGGCAGTCGGACCGCCATTGCCCCACAGAGCCGCCAGGGAACTGCCGTTTCCTGGCTTTGTTGCGGCAGTCAGCAGGTATCAATATGCTTGGTGAGACTGTCACGGTTCTGCCAGGCATATTAGAAGTTTCCTCTCCACCATGGTTTTCATGGTGGTTCCTCCTCAATAAAAATCCTGGCAGAGAGGAAACAAAGGGGCTCCTATAGGGCCCCCTTGTGCCTCTGTGCCCTGGGGTGCATGCAGCGGGGCACAACAGGTATCCCCCCTGTGTGCATGCTTTCCAGTTCCTGCACGGCATGGACATTTCAGTCCATGCCATGCAGGATTTGTTTTTGGCATTCCCATTGGGGACACCAAAAAAAGCCCACCAGACAGGTGGGAACTACTAATCTGGTGGGCTGCCCGACCACAGCTTTGACATTGCGGTGGCAGGGCAAACCCAGCACCGCACCCACAAAGTTGTAATCAGGCCCAACATTTTGGTAAAAAATATTGTTGACAAAAATTATGGCCCTTATTACGATGTTGGGCGGACGCACGTCCGCCCGACACCATTGCGGAAAAAGAACCGGCCGACCATGGGTCGGCGGTTCGGCAATCCCAATTAGGATGTGACCGCACATAGTGCGGTCAGAAACTTCAATTTTTCAATGGGAGCTTGTGTGGTGGGCTGAAAATTCCTGCACTTAAATATCCCTGCATTCTGTGGCAGGCACCTCACAGTGCCTGCCACATGTTGCAGGGATGCAAGGCGGTATGCAGAGGGCCAGGGGGAAAGGGCCCTGCTAGGGGCACCCAATGTAGCTTTCAGACAGCCTATCCACGTCAGAAAGGCCGTCATGGAATGGCTGTCGGAAACCAACGTCATAATCCCGACGGCGGTAACGCTGTCCTTAAGGGATTATTCTGTCTTTCCGACTGACCGACGGGCTTCTTGAGCCCGTCGGAACAGCTTCAGATTCCCCTGCAGGTTTAAAGTCCGACTGTCGTCATCCTAACATGGCGGTGGGAATTTAAACCTATCATGTCAGGCGCTGGTCGGAGGCTTTCCTCCCCGTCATCGTAATCGGCCCCAATGTGTCAAAAATATTGTTCTTCCACAATATTGTGATCCTATACTTATGATGGTCAAGTACCAAAATATCAACAACAACAAAATCGTAGACGCTAATATCGTCCATAAATATTCAAAAATAATGATTTTTCAATATAGAGTTTAAAATAGTAAATGTTAAATATTTTAATATACAAATTTAATATCATATACATTAAATAAATCCAACTAATATGTAATACTATATATAAATATATATTTACAGACACACAAACACATATCTTTATGTGTTTGTGTGTGTGTTGTGTGTATATGTATATATATATATATATATATATATATATATATATATATATATATATTCACTGAAAAAACCATAGGTTTTAGGGACAGTTATAGTTACTTGGACATTGCACTCGTACAAAACCCGTGAAATTCCCCCGTTATAGTTAGTTCAGCTAACTATAACTCGCGCCTCCGCAATGCACTGCTGATGACGTCACATATTACATCACTCATGACATGGTCAGTGACATCACTGATGACATCACTGATGACATCTCAAATGACATCACTGATGACATCATCCAGTGACTGTGTGTTTCTGTAAAGTTTAAATATGTTTAATATATATAGGGAAAGGCGTATTGAAGAATGAGTGGGTGTATAAGTGTCTGAATGGATGATTTAGTACGTGAGTGACTGACTCTACAAGTGAGTGATTAAATGTATCTTACTGAATGCATGGGTTAGTGACTAAACTGTGTGAATGTCTGTATCCGTCTGTCTGTTGGTTTGTAAGCGGCTGCATGGCTTTCTGAATAGCTACATGAGTGTCTACATGGGTTATTGATTGATTGTCTGAGTATCTGTATGGGTGCCTGAGTGTTTGTGTGGGTGGGGTGTGTGCGACTCTGTACATAGATGTGTGAGTGGGTGATTCTGTAAAGTTTAAATATGTTTAATATATATAGGGAAAGGCGTATTGAAGAGTGAGTGGGTGTATAAGTGTCTGAATGGATGATTTAATAGGTGCGTGACTAACTGTATAAGTGAGTGATTAAACGTATCTTACTGAATGCATGGGTTAGTGACTAAACTGGGTGAATGTCTGTATCCGTCTGTCTGTTGCTGTGTAAGTGGCTGCATGGGTTTGTGAATAGCTACATGAGTGTCTATATGAGTTATTGATTGGTTGTCTGAGTATCTGTATGGGTGCCTGAGTGTTTGTGTGGGTGGGGTGTGTGCGACTCTGTACATAGATGTGTGAGTGGGTGATTCACTGGGTGCATGATTTGAAGAGTGCGTCTGTGATGGACTGCTTGGGTGGGTGAGTGTGTATGGGTGTGTTAGTGAGTGAATGTATATCTCAGTGGTACATGTGCGAGTAACTACATATGTAAAAGGAAGTATATATGTGTGTTAGAGTATTTAAAAGGCTATACGTGAGAGTGTGTGATTGTGAGAGTGGCTGTATGGATGCGTGTGTGCTTGTATCAGTTATTGTATAAGAGCGTAAGAATGTGCTAGTATTTGTATGAGTTATTGAGCTGGTGTGTGTATAACTCTATAGGTGAGTAAATGGGTGTGTGATTAATTTTTTGCATGACTGACTAGGTGTGTGAGTACCTCTATGGATGAGTGGCGGTGTGTCAGTGTTTATATAGGTGTATGAGTGCATATGATAGTCCTGTACTGAGTGACTGTAAGTATGAGTGACTGTACGGGTGAGTGAGTGGATGTGTGTGTAGACCTAAGAATCAGTGAGTTGGTATGTAGTTATTGGTATTGGAGTGTCTATGGTTTTGAGAATGGCAGTCTGTAATTTAGAGTGGGTGTATCAAAAGTTATATTAGGGTGTGAGAAGATGCATGAAATTATCACATGGATGATGTCATCAGTGATGTCATTTGAGATGTCATCAGTGATGTCATCAGTGATGTCACTGACCATGTCATGAGTGATGTAATATGTGACGTCATCAGCAGTGCATTGCGGGGCGCGAGTTATAGTTAGCTGAACTAACTATAACGGGGAATTTCACGGGTTTTGTACGAGTGCAATGTCCAAGTAACTATAACTGTCCCTAAAACCTATGGTTTTTTCAGTGAATTTGTAAGGTTTTTTAAATGCTAATTTCTAACTATAACGTGCCTGAAACCTATGGTTTTTTCAGTGAATTTCAAAGGTTTTTTAAATGCTAATTTCTAACTATAACATGTCTGAAACCTATGGTTTTTTCAGTGAATTTCAAAGGTTTTTTAAATGCTAATTCCTAACTATAACATGTCTGAAACCTATGGTTTTTTTCAGTGAATTTCAAAGGTTTTGTTAATGCCAATTTTTAAATGTATTAATTGTTATTTTTATTTTTTTCATACTGATTTACTATATTTTTTTAAACTATTTATTTTTAGATATTTTATTTTTTAAATTACATTGTAATTACATTATACATTACATTACAAAATATACTTTCTCAGAATGAATTAATTTACTTTAAATACTTTGCAAATAGGCAATAGACTTTTAAGTACAGTAGTTACAGTTGTTGCAATGGGCAACACAATTTCAAACACAATGCAACATTGAGCTCAATGTGAATTTCTAGCTAAATGCAATTAGTTACTTTATGGATTACTTTTCTAACCACAGGACTGAATCCTAGATTCAGTCCTGGGACATCTCCTGTAAACAGTTGAGTAAAAGCGTTTTGGTTACAGTAGTGATTTTTAAGGAATATTATTGTATTTTAAAAGTTGACAGAAACTTTTTCACATAGAATCACCAATGTTATCCTATGGGAGGAAATTCACTTAGCAGGTAAGTAGTGTTATCGTGACTTTTTCTCACTCAGTGGTGGATCCTGGATCCAGCACTGGTGCATCTCCTGTAAACAGTTGAAAGAATGCGTTTAAGTCATACAGGCGATTTTTAAGGAATATTTGTAGTTTGTGAAAATCGACACTTTGAAACTTTTCTGCTGAAAACCAGACAATGGATTCCTATGGAAGGAAATACAAGTTACTGGTAAGTACGGTTAAAATTACTTTTCAGGTCAGTGCTGGGCTAAAAGATGCAGCACTGGGTTCTCTCCTGATAACAGGTGAGTAAATCGGAATTCGTATTTCGGCTGATTTTAGAGGAATATTTGTATGTTTCAAAAATCGACACTTAGAAACTTTTTCAGCCAAAAGCAGGCAATGATATCCTATGGAAGGAAATTCAAGTTACTGGTAAGTACGGTTAAAATTACTTTTCAGGATCAGTACTGGGCTGAAAGATGCAGCACTGAGGTCTCTCCTGATAACAGGTGAGTAAATCGGAATTCGTATTTCGGCTGATTTTAGAGGAATATTTGCACAATGGTGAAGGGAGGGGCGGGGCCTGAGGTGACATCTGTGCAAATGCGCTCCGTGGCGCGTTTTAAGTTGGGGGATTAAGTCCCCTTAATCATGAGGGTCCCTGGGGCCAACTAGCCCACCAGGAACCTCCAGTATGCGCCAGGGGGCTGCGTTGCAGAGACGTGTACAGAGGCCACACCCCTTTTACACCTCTCTGCAAGGCAGCTCTGTGGCGCTTTTTGGAAGTACATGGTGGGCTAGTTGGACTCCAGGGACCCTCAGGATTCAAGGGGACTTAATCCCCCATCTTAAAACACGCCACGGGGCCTGTTTGCACACATGTCACCTGAAGCCCCGCCCCCTCCCTTCACCACTGTGCAAACGCGCCCCGTGGCGCGTTTTAAGTCGGGGGATTAACTCCCCTTGAATCCTGAGGGTCCCTGGGGGCCAACTAGCCCAACAGGTATATCCAAAAGCGCCACAGAGCTGCGTTGCAGAGAGGTGTAAAAAGGGGCGTGGCCTCTGTACACCTCTCTGCAACGCAGCCCCCTGGCGCATACTGGAGGTTCCTGGTGGGCTAGTTGGCCCCCAGGGACCCCCAGTATTGAAGGGGAATTACTTCCCCATCTGCAAACGCGCCAGGGGGCGCGTTTGCAGAGTGGTGAAGGAAGGGGGCGGGGCCTGCGGCCCGATCGTTTTTTTTTTTTCCCCTGAAGGGGGGCTGTGTGGCCCCCCTTCCTTTTTCCTATTTTTGGGCCCTGGGGACCCCATCCCCCAGGGCCTTATCCCCTTTTTTTTTTTTTTTTTTAAATTAAACGGGAAGGGGGCCGCGTGGCCCCCCTCCCCTGGCCGAATCCTACCCCGGGGACCCCATCCCCCGGGGCATGGCCACACTTTTACATTAATTTTTAAGGAGGGGGGCTGCGTGGCCCCCCTCCTCAGGCCTCCTTTTGCCCCGGGGACCCCATCCCCCGGGGCAGGCCTTTTTTTTAATTTTTTTAATTATTTCTGGGGAGGGGGTCCGCGTGGCCCCCCTCTCGGGCCACTACTTGCCCCGGGGACCCCATCCCCCGGGGCCTGGCCTCTGGTTGGGGACTGTGGGGGGTCCCCAAGCCCCCCACAGTCCCGCCGGCTCCCCGTGTCCTACGGGAGCCGGCATTGCTTTTCCACATGGGGAGCAGCTCACATGCTGCTCCCCGTGTGGAAAAGCAATTGTCTTTGGATATTGGAAGCGAGAGCAGGTTTCCCTGCTCTCTCTTCCAATATCCAAAGCAGTTTGCAATGACAGGACGGGAGCCGCGAGGCTCCGTCCTGTCATTGCAAACAGCAGTGTCCCGGGGGTAGGCACCCCGGGACGCTGCAGGAGCCGGCCTCTGGGGGTGGCGGTCCCCAGGGCCACCACAGGCTTCCAGGAGGGGGCCGCGCGGCCCCCTCCCATCCAAATGCACAGCCCCAGGGAGGTGGTGGTCCTCGGGCTCGGGGTCCTTAACGGACCCCCATTTTCAATTCTGTTAGTGCCCCGGGGAGGTGGTGGTCCCCGGGGCATGTGGGGGGGCTGGAGCCCCCCACACATGTTAATTTAAAAATAAAGAAGCCCCGGGGAGGTGGTGGTCCCCGGGCTGCGGGAGGGCTCAGAGCCCTCCCGCTACTTTTTCAAATAAAGCCCCGGGGGTGGCGGTCCTCGGGGTTTGGGGGGCCTTAGAGGCCCCCATACATAAAATAAGCCCCCCCAGCATGCCCCCGGGACTTGGCCCACCCGGGGGCAAATTAACATCGAAGCGCGGGAGACCGCGCTTCGATTTTTTTTTTTATCGGCAGGATCCGCGCACCCTGAGCGCATCCTGCCGATTTAAAAAAAAAAATGCTTTTTTTTGCCCAGGGGGTCCTTGTGGGACCCCCTGAGCAGACCTAGGGGGTCAGGGTGTTTCTACCCTGCCCCCTTTGTGCGTTTTGCACACTTTTTTTACTGCTTTCTTGTTCCTCGGTTCTACCGAGGAACAAAATGGCTGCCAACACTTCCTGGTTTGGACGTGTTGACAGCCAATTAGCAGACAGCTCGTGATCGGGAGGGTGCGCGGATCCTCCGTGCCCATAGATATATATGTACTTTTACTTTTGATTTTCTCAGCAACTACTGAACGGATTTACACCATTTAACAAAAGGGTTCTTTCTGAACCAAGAACTACCTCTTTGCCAAATTTGGTGTAATTCCGTTCAGCAGTTCGGGCTGTAGCCGTGTCTAAAGTTTCCTATGGAAAAATGAATGGGGAAAACGCGTTTTGGGACCCCCTTTTTCTCGGCCACCGCTTAACGAATCACCCCGAGACTTTCAGGGTAGGAGCGGACCGGAGCGCCCCACAAAGTTTGAAAATTTCGCGAAGATACGTCAACCGGCAAGAGAGTTATTTCAAATAGAATGTCGCGGATTTCCTATGGAAAATAGGTCCTAACTATAACTATCTACTGGCGACCGCCAGTAGATAATATATATATATATATATATATATATATATTTATATAGGAACATAATTAATAAAAATATTTATTTTAATTTGTAAAATATTTTACATCTATTGCTATGAATATATATATATATATATATATATATATATATAAACACACATATATATATATATATATATATATATATACATATATATATACAAATTCATAGTAATACATTTAAAATATAAAAATACTATAATGTAAAATACATATTTTTATTAGTTATGTATATGCACATACTCATATATGATATTTACAAATATATATATATATATAGATATTTTAAATACATAAACAAGAAAACCATATAAATGTAAACAATTCAATAAAAAACATATATTAATTAATGTAGACATAAACAAAATAATAAAAATGGGAAATCCTAAAAACCTAATTTAATAAACCTACTATTAACATTAAAATACATGTTAGAATAAAATTGAATAATATAACATATAAAATCTATTTGAGCAATATTATGAAAACTATTGGAGTATAAGAATATTAAATATACCATTCCCATCAAGTTTATGCAGCAGCAGGGATAGTGTTGGACTTTCGCAGGGTTTAGATTTACTATTCCTACTCCAGTCACTGCAATAGTAGGGAAAGTGTAGGACTTCGGAGGTGTTAGATTTACTATTCCTACTCCAGTCAGTGCAACAGGAGGTAAAACGTTGAACTTCGGAGAGGTTAAAGTTATTATTGCCACTCCATACAGCACAGCAGTAGGGAAAGTGTTGGACTTTGAAGGGGTCAAATTTACTATTCCCACTCCACTCTGCGCAATAGTAGGGAAAGGGTTGGATGTCGGAGGGGTGAAATTTACAATTCCCACTCCAAACAGCCCAACAGTAGGGAACGTGTTATATGGCAAAGAGGTTAATTTGACTATTCCCTCCTGCTTTCTAAACAAGAGTAGGGAAAGTACTTCACTTAAAACACATTGCATATATAAGTAACCCAATGATTGTAGAAAAAATCTTAAACTATTAACATAAAAATTATTAATTAACATAAAATATATATATTTAAATGTACTAACAAACTAAAAGCAATCAATTTACATACTTACTATTCAATAAAAAAATAATTATAAATTAATAACCATATGTTATTTGATTATTACTTAATTAACTTCCCACCCTATGCCCCTACAAACCTAACAGCCCCACACCTACATTATAACTAAAAATGATAAGTATTCCATAATTTATATATTTAAAATCACTTAAATATTAAATTAACATATAATTAATTATTAATTAATTAATAATGTATTAACTTTCTACCCTAGACCCCTAAAGACCTAGCATACTGCAACTAAAATATAATTAAAGTAAATAAGCTAAGTATTCCATAATTTATATATTTAAAATTAAATTAAATTATTAATTTACAAATAATAACTAATAGCAACTTAAATATTACTTGAATAACTTCCCACCTTATACTCAAACAAGCCTAGCATCCTGTAACTAAATTATGAGTAAAATAAACCATTAGTCCATAGTTTACATAATTTACAATCAGTTAAATAATTAATAATGAATAATACATTGTTACTTAACTGTTACTTAACTTCTCACCCTAGACCCCTACAAACGTAGCAGCCCACAACTGAAATGTAAGTAAAGTAAATAAACATTCCATAAATTGCTTAACTAAAAATCAATTAAATAATTAATTAAGAGTTATAATGAACTTTCACGTAATTATTAATTAATTAACTTCCCACCCTATACCCCTACAAACCTAACTGCTCACAAATAACATATAACAAAAATAAATCATTAATTACAAAATACATTGAATCTGATAGCTAAATAAAATGTATTTAATAATTCAGAATTAATTATTATCTAACTTACTTCCCTCCCTATTCACCTACAAACCCAACAACCCCATGACACTATAAATTACTATTAAAAATTAAATAAACATTTCTAAATCACTTAAAATTATAAGCTATAGTAACACATACAAATTATATATCAACTAAAACACATTCAAATAATTCAAAAACAATATTTTAAGCACTATATTATTGAAATATTATAAATATTGATATTACTTACCTCAAACAAATTATATTCTTGTCAACGATATTTATGCATCATAATATTTCTGTGTCACAATATTTAATTTCTAATATTTCTGTCTCCTGATATTTCTAACTTGATATTTTGTCCAAACACCATTGGACCCCTAGGGTAGGCCCTCAACAGCCCATAGGCCTGGGTGTACTGTATTTAAAAGTTAGACATGTTGTGGGATGAGTGTGGGGTAACATAAAAGTTCCCCACACCCTCTCTCCCAAAAGAAATGGGCTTCATGAAAGGTTCAACAAGACCCTCAAAGGCATGACCATGGGCCTGCCTTAGCCAATGAGGTAGAAGTCCTCTTGCCATGCCTGCTATTTACTGACAGGGAGGTATCGCAGAAGAGAGTTGGGGTTAGCCCAGTTGATCTCCTCTATGGTCACACTGTTAGGGGACCTCTAAGCCTACTGAGAGAGTGGTGGGAGCAAACTCCTAGGAAGCACCTTCAGGGTGTAGTCAGCTACAAGCTGACTCTCCGCACCCAAATGCAGTGCTTCTGGTAGAACGCTGAGGAGAATCTTGCGGCCAGTAAAGAGGTAATGAAACTCTGGGAGGACCGAAAGGCCAATCTGGTAGAGTATCAGCATGGCTAGAAGATGATGGTCATGGCGCTGGTGGAGCCCAGAGCTCTCAAGGATCGTTGGACCGGCCTCTATGAGGTGAAGAAGTGGAAGAGGGAGACCATCTACCTGGTAGGTCTCAAAAGCCCTAGAACCCTTTAAGTGTGTTCCATATCAATTGCCTCAGGCAACACTTTGAGAGGTCTGAGGTCACCATGCTCTTGGTGACAGATGACAGGTGGAAGAGGAGAGTGAACCTCTCCCTGACCACCTATCTTATAAGGAGCATGACAGGGTCAGTAGAGGGTGTCAACTTCTCACGTAGCCTGACTCCAGTACAGCAGTAAGAATGTCACAAACTGTTGGGTCAGTTTGTCTCACTGTTTTCCCTCACCCCTGGGCATACACGCCTGTGTACCCACAATATAGATACTGGAGACAGTATGCCTGTTAAAAACAGAATTTGCAGGTTGTCAGACAAGGTGAAAGCTAGTAGCAGGGAGGGAGTTTCCAAGATGCTAACACTAGGGGTGATTGATCCCTCCATCAGTCTGTGGTCTAGCCCAGTTGTGCAGAAACTTAGGTTCTGTGTGGACTACCTAGTGCTCAATCCATCACTAAGACTGACGCTCCTGCCATTTCCCAACCTGGGGAGCTCATCGACAGGCTGGGTACTGCTAAATTTCTCAGAACCTTTGATCCGACATCAGGGTACTGGCAGATTTCTCTGACCGGGGTGGGTCTAAAGAGAGGTCAGCATTCTGGACCACAAAGAGCCACTTCCAGTTTCGGTCATGCCCTTTGGCTTAAACAATGCCCCTGCCACCTTCCAAAGGTTTGTGATCAGAGTCTTGGCTGGGAAGGAAGACTGATCTAGATGACAAAAATGTCTTCTGTTCCAGCTGGGAGGTACAACTGTACCACCTCCAGAAAGCAATTCAGGCCATGCACCAGGCGGGCTTGCCTATCAAGGCCAGTACGTGCCAGATAGGGCAAGGTACCATGGTATATTTGGGCCACATGGTGCAGCCCCTCCAGGCCAAGATTGAGACTAATATGGCTTGGCAGCCCTCCAAAACACAGACTGGGGTTAGGGCCTTCCTGGACCTCAACAGATATTAACAGGAGGTTTGTTAAGGGATATGGCACCATTGTTGCCCCCTTAACTAAATTAACTTCCAAGAAGCAGCTCAAAAAGGTTATCTGGGCAGAGGCCTGCCAGAAAGCCTTTGACACCCTCAAGGACGCCATGTGTACAGCACCTGTACTCAAGGCTCCTGACTTTTCCAAGGAATATATTGTGCAGACGGACGCTTTGAAGCATGGCACAGGGGCTGTCTTAGAAAGTTTATATGAGGAGGGCCTAAATCAATGGGTAGCCTTCATCAGGATCAGAGGTAGAGGTAGATTGCTTTTGAAAGGGAGGCTTTTGCTGTGGTCTGGACACTAAAGAAGCTGAAACCATATCTGTTTGGACTCACTTGTTGCTTCAGGCAGACCGCAGGCCCCTCTGATGGCTCATGCAATTGAGGGGTGAAAATACCAAGCTGTTGAGGTGGGACATCACCCTACATGTAATGGTCTTTATGGTGGAACACCACCCTGGTTCAGACCACACCAATGCTGATGGTCTCTCCAGATTTTTCCACCTTTATGATGTGAACTCCCAGAAGATTGGGTAGTTCTCCTCACTTTCAGCTGGAGGCACATGTGTTAGACCTGTCAGCCTTAGAGTGGTCTTCCCACAAACAGTTTGCCGTACTCCTCCTGTTTTTCTTGAATTTGTTGGCCTTACAACTCTACACACTTACAGAAATTAGCTTTCACACAATTGTCACAGTTAATATATGTATAAGTCCCTAGTACTTCATGTACCCAGGGACCATAAATTTAATGCTACTCAGGTGACCTGCGCCACTGATTGTCGTAGCCCTTTTAACCATGTCTCAGGCCTGCTATTGCAGCCTGTGTGTGCAGTTTTAAACTGCCATTTTGACCACCCCAAATATACCTTTTGACAGGCCCAAACCTTCCTTTTTAATACATACAAGTCACCCCTAAGGTAGGCCCTAAATAGCCCATAGGGCAGGGTGCAGGGTATTTAAAAAGATGGACATGAACTTTTAAGTTTTACATGTTGCAGCAGCGAAAAACTCTTCACTATTCAAGGCCTCCCTCTGCCATAGGATAGCATTGGCTTAGCTTATTACATTTCATAAGTGATAGCATTCACTTGGGAGCAGGTAGGAAAGTCGGGTTTGGTCTCTAAACAATTGTAATTTTAAAACCTCTTTAATGTCAAAGTTGAATTTTAAGTCACAATTCTGAAAATGCCACTTTTAGACAGTTGTCATTTTCTTATCCCAACTATTTGTTGTCTGCAGCCTGTATCCTTGGCCACATGACTACGTGTAACTGGTAGTTGGTCTTTGTGGATTACTCCCAGATAGTTAGACAAAGAGGGAATAGGTTTTGGGAGGCTGGGCCATCTCTGACTTGATCCAGAGGGAAGGAGCTATCATCTACCAAACTTACACATCACAAAGGCTCTGCCGCCTCAGCACATTCACAAAGGGTTTCACGCTGTCTTTTAAGCCCACAGACAAGCTGGGGCCAAGGCAGGGAGGCAGGAAATTCCAAACACCTTTGGGGGTGGAAACCTTCAGAACCTCTCCTACTTCAAAGCTGGCACCAAGTATAAATAATGGACCCTCAGACCCAAACCTTCAGTACACCTCTGGAACGGTGGAAGACTCAGCTACAAGAAGAACTGCTACCCTGCTGCCTTGCTACTCTGCTGCTCTGCTACCCTGCTGCCTGAGTAAAAAGGGCTAGACATGCATCTTGAACCTAGGAGAACCAGAGTAACTCCAAGGCTTAGTTGGTTGGCCTCCCGATCAGAGCCTCAGGGACAGAAAATGCTCCAACCACCTTGAACCCAGCATCTGGGCTCTGCCTGCTGCAAGTCTTCCCATCCAAGTGGTGCTACTGCTATCATGGACCCTTGGAAGTGGGCCTGAAGTTGCTCTGCCAGCCTAGCTGTGGTCTAAGCAGAATGGACGCGGCGCAACGCATCGCCTTGCAGTCTCTCATCGAAACAGCCGCTGCGTGACACATCCCTGACTCATGACCCCGCAGCTCATCTGAACCACCGCTGTGCAATGAATCCTTGAAGAAGGACCTCACAATGAACTCTGCAGCTGCTTGGAAAAGCAGCTGTGTGACGCATCCTCAACGTAGGACCTCGCATCACAGCCCTGCAGCTCTTTGGACCCACCACTGCATAACGCATCCTCAAGGCTGGACCTTGCATCGCAGCACCAAATCACATCTGCATGATGTATCCTCGGAGCAGGACCTCTCAAGACTCTGCAAACCAGGACTTCAGGTACTTTGTTCAGTGAGCTTAACTTGTTCCCTGTATCTGGCCCACACTCTATTGCAGTCGGCCTGAACTTGTGGCTGTGTCCTGGTCCGGTGAAACCAGATACCCGTGGCTGGCAGTTTGTGCTTTTAAGCACTATTTCAAATGAAATCTTTTAAAATTGCACATCTCTGCTTCGACTGATTGGATTTTTGTTGTTTTGGTCTCAAATAATCTATTACATTTTACTCTATTTCTCTAAATTGGTATGGGATTTTCCTTTTGTTGTGTTTTCACTTTATTACTGTTTGAAGTGCTGCATAAATACTTTACACATTTCACCCCCCTCAACAAGTAATCCAATTTTCTACAACTACATTTTGAGGACATAAACAATATGAATACATGAAGTGGAAAGTAACATTCTTCAAATGTGAAAACATGGATTTTGCGCTGAGCATAGATTTAATCTAAAGGAATACTTTAAATTTAACAAGTAAGGGTTTAAATATAGATGATAAATTACAAGTGTTTGTGAGAGTGAGTGATATATGAGGTAGCTGATTTTTCAAAAAGTTAAAAAAAAGCAGTGAGAAAAGTAACTACTAGTAAACTAGATCAATCAAACTATAGCATTCTTGTTGATACCTCCTGTAGCCTAACCAAACAATACAATTTAACTGCATTACAATTTTAGAAAACTTCTGTCAAATTTAAAGTGCAAATTACAAGGACATTTAAGTGCTAACCAAAAAGGCCAAGCTGCACAGCAGAAACTGTTACAATGGAACATGCAAAAAATCCGGGTCAGAGGGTCCAGGGCAATCAAAGTTACTGTGCCCCAGTTGGGTCATAGAGGTGCTGTGACTAGAAACGAAACAAATAACAATAAATCAATGTCCAGTCAGTGACTTTTCATTTAAAAAGGAAAATAAATTTAGTTCATGCAAAATTAAATACAAGACACACAAAATTACAAACATATACAAAATGGCTGGTAAAAAAGCAATGAGCACAACCACAAAATGGGCACACCCACAAAAGTGTATTGCATGTTATATTGGGGGCACATTAAAGGTCACTTTAACCAACTAAGCCCTATCTGCGTACTAGACTGAATATATATGATGTAACTCTAAAGGTGTGTGCCCAAGTCAAACCTAGCCTGAAAAACCACACTACTCCTACTCAAGCCTATCAAAAATTAAAGGGTATGCAATTATTAAAAGTTAGGTCTACTCTTTGTCAAAACTCAACAAGGAGAAAATAGCAATTTCTCTATGCATAATACTTCAGTACTGTTTCACAAACATAAAAATACTTCACCATTAACTGAAAATCCGAATTTATTGGCTTTGATACACTTTTAGTAGTAAATCCTGTGAAACAGTAAACATTTCAATGAAAGGCTACATTTCTACTAGTGTAGCAAAACACAACATGTACTCTAAAGACACAGGGCCTCATTTGGATGTCGGTCGATAAGCCTCCGAACGCTCGTCAAGGCTTACCGACCGACATCCTTAGTTTGAACTCCGACCACCGTATTTCAATCCGGCCAGTCAATCCGACTGGCTCTGATGGGCTCAAGAAGCCCGTTGGCCAGTAGGAAACCTCAAGTAATCCTATTTAGGACAGTGTTTCCGCCGTCTGGATTATGATGTTGGTTTCTGACAGTCTTTCCATGTTGGGCTTTCCGACATGGAAAGCCTGTCAGAAAGCGAGTTTGGGGGCCTTGAGCAGGGCCCCCTTCTCCCCTGGGCCTAAAGTTGTGGGCCTGTGCTCCCCTGAAAATCCCTGCACCGTGTGGCAGGCACCTTGATGGGCCTGCCACACGTGCAGGGATTTACAGAAACTCGCATTTCTCTATGGGAGCTTGTGCTGTGGCTGGTTTCTGACAGCTGCACAAGCTCCCATGAAGAAATGGGAATTTGCAACCATACCATGTGCAGTTGCATCATAATTGTGGTTTTGGGACTGCCGACCGGAGGTCAGTCGGTTCCGCAACGGCAGAGATGTCGGTCGGAGGCAACTCTGACCAACATCATAATGAGGCCCAAAGTAAACAATCAGCCCTGGGAGTCCTTAATTAGACCTGGCCAGACCAGACCTTTTCAGAGCAGCCAATAATTCTTTGTCCCAGAAGACATAGGGTTAGTTGAATTCCTCTTCCCAGGGAGCATACGGGTTAATGGGTCAAAGACACCAATGCCCTGCATGACTGCTGCTGCTTTCCACTACAGCGGGTAACTGAAGATTTATCTTCATTTTCAATCACTTTTTTTATGCATCCTCCATGAGTCTAGAGCCTTAGTGGAGAGCCCTCATGCAGTGCCCTTGCCTGCCATGACACTGCATGTGCCTGTGTTTGGTCCTACATCTGCTGGCACCACACAGGGCATTCGGTTCCGGCACAGCTCTCCTTCTCTCCCAGCATTGATTCTGAAAGGTGGAGAGAGAGACAGTGGTTTCAGAAGTGCTCCTCACTCATGGAGAAGCCCCTCCCCAGGGTCGGCAATCATAGGGCTAGTGGTTACCCAGGAAGGAAAAGTAATTTGGGTGGTCCCCTCAATTGTAATGGAAGAATTTATAACAAAAAATGTGCTGCCATGTGCGTTAATCCCCCAGGATGACCAAAAGCCATAAAGGCTATGGGGTCGATTCCGATTCGGGCCGGAAAAAGCACCGACCGACTCGGATCCGGAAAAAATACCGACCGACACGTACCCGTGGCGCCCGACACGCCAAGTACGATGCAAGGCGCGAAAAATCCGACCGACACGTAACGAAACCAAGTCGACCGACCGAGCCGCACGGAAAATAGCAATCCGGCCGGAAAAACACGCGAATCCAACCGACCGACACGCACCCGGAACAAATCCGACCGAAACGTACACGCCAACTCCAAACCGCAAAGTACGATGCAAGGCGCGAAAACCACGACCGAGTCGGACGGAGGACAGGCCGTACGACCGACACGCATACAAAACCGAGCCGAAGCAACACAAAACACCGCGACCGACGCGTACGCAGCATAGAAAACTGCACAAACACAGCGTGAACGAAACGGAAAACACCGTACGAGACCAATGCAGGGTCCGACTCGGTCACAAGAACGTTTCCAACATACACAAACAACACAAAGGAAAAATCACCCAAAAAAAGGCCAAACAAGCAATTACCAAGCCAATAAATACTGGGGGGTGGGGACAGAGAACAAAGACACACCCACAACTCCACCTATATAAAGGACACAAATCACTACCATGAGCCTTTGCAAATGCCATTCCACTGCCAGCACCCAAGAGAAAGCAACCACACACCCACAGCTCATCCCTCACACAAGCCACACACCAGCAGCACACCAACAAATACCTACCTCACATACACCCAGCAAAACACACACTCACACACCCTCACCTGCACACCAACACACACATCACTCACCATCACCACCCATCACCATGCCCCCCAAGAAGAATCACAAGTTCCTAGATTGTGAATTGGAAGTCCTGGTAGACGAGATCCTCAGGGTAGAGCCACAGCTGTTTGGCACATTGGTCCAACAGACCCCCATGTCGCAGAAAACCAAGATGTGGGAGAGGATCATCAACAGGGTGAACGCCCAATCACCATGTCGGCGCACAAAGACCGACATCCAGAACAGGTGGTATGACGTGCGCAGGAGGGTACGGAAACTGCTGAAGCAAGACTACATCAACAGCCAACACACCGGCAGTGGCCCTCCTGCCAAGCCAATATACCTCAGGCCCTGGGAGGAGAAGGTGCGGGCCATCCTACCGCCAGTGAGCATATATGGACTAGAGGACATCCCAGAGCCTGGTGAGTACACAACAAATGTACACAATATACTGCCACAAAACACACCCACATCACTGTCAAGGGGAGAGTCAAACCATGCACTCATAGCAATCACACAGCAACCAGAACAGAATCATCACAAAATGTGTATGTCAGTCAGAGAAACACAACACATGCCATCAAAAAAGTCACATCCAACTGTGCCAACACATGTACAAACACAACCACAACTACAGCTAGGCAGTGGCACAAATAGAACTAACAAACACATCCACACATGTAGCCACCACAACAACACCAACACACAGTGAAGACCACTCAAAGGAAGGAATTCTGTGTATGCTGGCCAAGTCAGTGTAGCCAATAGCATCATGGGAGTCGCAGTCACACATATTGCCCGCCCCAAAACTGTCCCATCAACACCACCATGAACCATGCGCACATCACAGAGAGTGGAGAAGGACTCACAAGATGGCTGACACTGGCTACTGCTGTGGGGAGCACAAGGCCCTGCTGCCAACTGTGCACCAACAAACAGCAGGACACCACTGACTGACATCCTGAGAGACAACTTCCACTCCCTGCAATGCAAGCACGTTCCATGGTGGGATATCTGGCTGGCTGAGTGGGAAGGGGGACTTGCAGCACTGACTATAGTCACCAGCACCTCCCCTCACACCCCCCCAACACAAACTCCACAGTACCCACCTGGTAGAATGCAATGCCCTCCATCCTAACACAAGATCCCACAAAGCACCACCACCCTGGGTTATGTTGTGTGAAGCACAGGGACACTCTTGGGACTCTTAGCCAAACAACTGCCAGGACAACACTCCCAGCCATCCTGTCAGCACAGCCAGCCCACCCCACAGGGAAGCAGAGTCAAAAGGAAGGAAGCATGGGCATGCTGGGAAGGGGGTGGAGGCAATAGCATGATGGGAGTCGTAGTCACAGACATTGCTCAGCCTCACAACTGGCCCATCAACACCACCCTGAACCATGCTCACATCACAGGGAGTGGAGAAGGACTCACAAGATGGCTGACACAGGCTACTGCTGTGGGGAGCACAAGGCCCTGCTGCCAACTGTGCACCAACAAACAGCAGGACACCACTGACTGACATCCTGAGAGACAACTTCCACTCCCTGCAATGCAAGCACGTTCCATGGTGGGATATCTGGCTGGCTGGGTGGGAAGGGGGACTTGCAGCACTGACTATAGTCACCAGCACCTCCCCTCACACCCTCCCCAACACAAACTCCACAGTACCCACCTGGTAGAATGCAATGCCCTCCATCCTAACACAAGATCCCACAAAGCACCACCACCCTGGGTTATGTTGTGTGAAGCACAGGGACACTCTTGGGACTCTTAGCCAAACAACTGCCAGGACAACACTCCCAGCCATCCTGTCAGCACAGCCAGCCCACCCCACAGGGAAGCAGAGTCAAAAGGAAGGAAGCATGGGCATGCTGGGAAGGGGGTGGAGGCAATAGCATGATGGGAGTCGTACTCACAGACATTGCTCAGCCTCACAACTGGCCCATCAACACCACCCTGAACCATGCTCACATCACAGGGAGTGGAGAAGGACTCACAAGATGGCTGACACTGGCTACTGCTGTGGGGAGCACAAGGCCCTGCTGCCAACTGTGCACCAACAAACAGCAGGACACCACTGACTGACATCCTGAGAGACAACTTCCACTCCCTGCAATGCAAGCACGTTCCATGGTGGGATATCTGGCTGGCTGGGTGGGAAGGGGGACTTGCAGCACTGACTATAGTCACCAGCACCTCCCCTCACACCCCCCAACACAAACTCCACAGTACCCACCTGGTAGAATGCAATGCCCTCCATCCTAACACAAGATCCCACAAAGCACCACCACCCTGGGTTATGTTGTGTGAAGCACAGGGACACTCTTGGGACTCTTAGCCAAACAACTGCCAGGACAACACTCCCAGCCATCCTGTCAGCACAGCCAGCCCACCCCACAGGGAAGCAGAGTCAAAGGAAGGAAGCATGGGCATGCTGGGAAGGGGGTGGAGGCAATAGCATGATGGGAGTCGTAGTCACAGACATTGCTCAGCCTCACAACTGGCCCATCAACACCACCCTGAACCATGCTCACATCACAGGGAGTGGAGAAGGACTCACAAGATGGCTGACACAGGCTACTGCTGTGGGGAGCACAAGGCCCTGCTGCCAACTGTGCACCAACAAACAGCAGGACACCACTGACTGACATCCTGAGAGACAACTTCCACTCCCTGCAATGCAAGCACGTTCCATGGTGGGATATCTGGCTGGCTGGGTGGGAAGGGGGACTTGCAGCACTGACTATAGTCACCAGCACCTCCCCTCACACCCTCCCCAACACAAACTCCACAGTACCCACCTGGTAGAATGCAATGCCCTCCATCCTAACACAAGATCCCACAAAGCACCACCACCCTGGGTTATGTTGTGTGAAGCACAGGGACACTCTTGGGACTCTTAGCCAAACAACTGCCAGGACAACACTCCCAGCCATCCTGTCAGCACAGCCAGCCCACCCCACAGGGAAGCAGAGTCAAAAGGAAGGAAGCATGGGCATGCTGGGAAGGGGGTGGAGGCAATAGCATGATGGGAGTCGTAGTCACAGACATTGCTCAGCCTCACAACTGGCCCATCAACACCACCCTGAACCATGCTCACATCACAGGGAGTGGAGAAGGACTCACAAGATGGCTGACACTGGCTACTGCTGTGGGGAGCACAAGGCCCTGCTGCCAACTGTGCACCAACAAACAGCAGGACACCACTGACTGACATCCTGAGAGACAACTTCCACTCCCTGCAATGCAAGCACGTTCCATGGTGGGATATCTGGCTGGCTGGGTGGGAAGGGGGACTTGCAGCACTGACTATAGTCACCAGCACCTCCCCTCACACCCTCCCCAACACAAACTCCACAGTACCCACCTGGTAGAATGCAATGCCCTCCATCCTAACACAAGATCCCACAAAGCACCACCACCCTGGGTTATGTTGTGTGAAGCACAGGGACACTCTTGGGACTCTTAGCCAAACAACTGCCAGGACAACACTCCCAGCCATCCTGTCAGCACAGCCAGCCCAACCCACAGGGAAGCAGAGTCAAAAGGAAGGAAGCATGGGCATGCTGGGAAGGGGGAGGAGGCAATAGCATGATGGGAGTCGTACTCACAGCCCTACATCCCCCACCACATGGCCCAGCAAGCTCACACTCACGCATGCACATCCCACAGAGAGTGGAAAGGCCCATAAAAGATGTCTGACACTGTTGCTGTGTCGTGGGGAGCACAAGGGCATGCTGGGTACTGCACACCAACCAACAGCAGGACACCACTGTCAGCCATCTTGCCATTGCCCTCACACCCACACCCACTGAACTCCACACAAAAGCAAGTAAGTATGGGAATGCTGGCAAGTGGGGTGGAGGCAATGGCATGATGGGAGTCGTAGTCACAGACATAGCTCACCCCCACAACTGTCCCATCAACACCACCCTGAACCATGCTCACATCACAGGGAGTGGAGAAGGACTCACAAGATGGCTGACACTGGCTACTGCTGTGGGGAGCACAAGGCCCTGCTGCCAACTGTGCACCAACAAACAGCAGGACACCACTGACTGACATCCTGAGAGACAACTTACACTCCCTGCAACGCAAGCACGTTCCATGGTGGGATAACTGACTGGCTGGCTGGGTGGGAAGGAGGTCTGGCTGTCAACCAAACACAAGCAATGCAGACCATGTTCACACCCCAGAAAATACATAGAAATGCCCAAATAATGCAGGACAATGTGCCACACCAATATCAACCCCTGACTGTGACGACTTAGGACAATGCAATGTACAGGCCCGCACCCAGAGGCACAGTCACAACTGTCATGTGTGTCAACCACTGATGCCTGCAGAAACATGACATACATTGTTTGTGTCTCCCAAAAACAGGTGATGATGGGGACACAGCAGCAGACGCTGAGGAGTCCCAGTCCCAGGCTCAAGAGGATGCCGAGCTCACTGGCGTCGTACAGCCTCTGTCCTCCTCGGACGATGAACAACCTGGCACATCCGGTGCAAGTCAACATGCAGCACCAGCAGGACCACCAGCTGCAGCACCAGCAGGACCACCAGCTGCACTCCCTGCACCCACCCCTACAACGACTGTCACCACGAATACCATCCCTGCCGACATGGACAGAATAAGGAGCAACACCAGCGCAGTGACCCTGGACCAACCTGGGGCCATGGACACCACCACCACCACCAACCCCCAAGGTGGACCAGGGTTATCTGTGCGTGCAACTGCACACACTGCACATGTCAGCAGGGGTGGTGGGAGGGGTGGGAGACAGAGGTCGCTGCTTGCAGACGTTGCTGGTGTGCATGACGACCCACAACTGGTACGCATAGCTGATGCGTACCAGTCCAGCACCGGAGAGCTCAGCCAGGTAGTGGGGCTCCTCAGAGACATCAAACAGCAGCAGGCTGCCCATCATGCCCGCTTGGACTCCCACATGTCCCACGTGGAGTCACACATGTCCCGTGTGGACTCACACATGTCCCGCGTGGAGTCCAAGTGGGATGTACTGCATGAGATGACGGCGGTGCACAGGGACATTTTACAATGCCTCCGCCAGATGAACAGCAACCAGTCCACACCTCCCTGTGTGCCAACAACATCTGGTACCGAACAAACTGCAACTGCCACAGGGAGGGAGGAGGACTCTGGCGGAGAGTCCCCTGCACCGCAGCAGCCTGCACTTGAGGGCCCCCCAAGAAGAGGGGTCGTCCGAGGAGGGGAAAGTGAGAGGCCGATGGCCAAGCGCAACTCCCAGGAAGCCTGAACCTGTTCTGGATGTTCGCCTTTGTGCACAGACTGTTCACCCTGTTGACGGCAACACTACTCCCACACATTGCATGGGGAGTACAAGTTGGACCAATGTGTCAGACAACTGTGGCCCCGATACTGGGGATCCTGTCTACCCGGACTTTCAATTCACCTAGGAACTTGGGATTGCAAGATTCATGTACAGCACAACACATCCTATGCACTATTTACACAAATGTATCACAATAAACACACTAATACACCATACTTGCCTCTGTCGTGATTCCAACGTGGGTGCTGTTATGGGGATGATGAACTGCAAAATTACACTGTGTATGCGAACTGCAACAGCAAGGACAACACAGGCATGTGAGTAAAGGCAACGTGACACATATGAGGGAGACACACCACCAGGGCTACACAACACATACACACCTAGGCCATCTGACTCATTGCCTACACTGATGTTGCCAGGGAAGACGGTGCAATGCACAGACACCACACCCATTCCCAGTTGTAGTCAAGTAGCCCACAGGTGCAGTAAGCAAATGGCAGTCAAATGTGTGACCACAGACAACGCACATCACTAAGTGAAGCACAGGTTTATTACACAGTAGCAACATGCCGTAACCACTACAGATGCAAGGTAACCCCACCTGGTAGCGGGCACGCAGTCAACAACTGTAGACGGAAGGAAGTCCATGGGTGTGGCGCACATCACCTGTAGGGACACAACAGCTACCAGCCTGGATGTGCAATCACGTCGTCGGTGGACACAGTTGACCAAACGAATCTGAAAGTACCCTGTGAAGGACAGAAATGACACACAGTCAAAAGCAATGCAGTACAGGACAGAACAGCAAAACTCATGCACAATACATGTTACAAGATACCCACCCAGAACCAAGTTAGCATGTCAACACTGTTGGGGAGTACAGCCCACCTGTAACCACACATCGCAACACACATCCAGTCAAGTAGCCCATGGACACACTCCAACAGCGCCAGAGCCCCACCCACACATCATGCCAACTCACATCATTCACATGACACCTCAGGATACTCACATTCAGCTAAAGAAGTTGGTGATGAGCTGTGTGCGGACATCACCATCACCATCATCATCATCATCGTCACTGGCATCTTGGTCCAGGCCAGGATCCTCCACAGGTGGCGGATGTTGGTCATCGTCATCCTGGATGAGAGGCAACTCCTTCCGCACTGCCAGGTTGTGTAGCATGCAGCAGACGATGATAATCTTGCACACTTTCGCAGGGGCATATGGGAGGGACCCTCCGGTCTTGTCCAGGCAGCGGAAGCGGCTCTTCAGGAGACCAAAGGTCCGCTCAATCACTCTCCTGGTCCGACCATGTGCCTCATTGTAGCGCATCTGGGCAGGTGTCACAGGGTTCCTGAGGGGTGTCAGCAACCACGGCATGTTGGGGTATCCCGAGTCACCTACGGACAGACAAGTGCACATCAGCTGACTTGGAAAAGTGGGCGGAATACTACAGATCAGATCACACACAATGGCACAAAGTCAGTACACACCGACAAGCCAGGCACGCTGGTTCTGCATCTGTGCCATCATCCTGGGGATGCGACTACTCCTCATCACAAAGGCATCGTGTGCTGAACCAGGGAAACGGGCACACACGTGTGTGATGGTCATGTCTGCAAGACACACCACCAGTGCATTGACCGAGTGGTAGTGCTTGCGGTTCCTGTAGGCCTGCTCCTGGGCCTGTGGTGGTACCAAAGCCACATGTGTCCCATCAATGGAGCCAATGACATGCGGCATCCTCCCCAGGGCATAAAAGTCACTCTTCACGTCAGTGAGTCGTCGCAGTCTAGGGAAATAGATGTACCGGTTCAGGAAGAGCAACATTGCCGCCAAAACATCGCGGAGCACACGGCTGAACATGGTCTGTGACATCCCACCAGCAGACGCCACAGTATGTTGGAAGGTACCGGTGGCAAAGAAGTGTAGGGCTGCCATCACCTTCACCTTGGGGGTCAGCGCTGTAGGATACGGCCGGCCAGGCTGCAAATGTGGGGACAACTGCACTGCCAAATCCTCAATCAGCTGCCTGGTGAAGCGGTACCGTCGGATGCTGTCCCGTTCCACCATCGTTGCCAGGTCTGGGAATGGCCGATGGACAGCAGGAGCCCTGCAGTGCAGAGGAGAAGTAAGCAAGATCGTCAGTCACCCCACATATGCGGCATTGAACACACTCAAGATCCCAACATACATCATCATGAGGCACAACTACATGAAGTGTGCAGTACCGGAAGGACATGTATGGTACATACATGGCAACATCTGTCAACACGGTCCTACAGGTGGCATCAATTTGTCCCAGGTTGGCCCATTGGATATCATGATGCCGTGTCACAGTCACCCCCCACAGTGACATGTGAGGACAGATGTGCCCCAGGCACCACAGCTCAACGACAGGTACATTCCCAGGGACCCTGTAATGCCACATGGACACTGGCATCACCTGGAGTATCATGTGTACACCACAGCAAAACAAACATGACCCCCACAGGTAGTGGCCACACTTGCCATGGCAGGACAGACATGGACGTCTGTGACACACACGCACAACATCAGAGTCCATGCACACACAACGTGGATGTGGAGACTGTCTCCCATTGTGCACATGAAATCAGAGACATTGTAAACACTACATGCACAAAGACTGTGGAGGGCCATCACTATTGTGCCACTGGGACACCCTGGCTCAAACATACCGTCCCACATGGGACTCACGGGGTATGTGACATGACATACACAAACACCACTGTGAAATGTGACCATGACACATGCACAGATATGAACAGTTGCACATCACAGTGGTCACGTACACGTAACACCCAGGATCCTGTCCCCATGAACACGTGCACAGCCTGGGGGTGGCTGCCCACAGGTGACACCCACAGGACAACATGTACACCAACATACACACAATAGGAAATGCAGCCTTACATGCCTTATGATAAGGTTTGGACAGGCTGTCGTGATGTAGGTGTGCCCCTCACTCCCTGGGAGCTATCTGTGGCTGGCATATGTCCATCTGAGACAGGCATGCTGACCTATGCCAGTCACATGTACAGTGATGCGTTGTACCGCAATGGACCGATCGGTGCCTCCGGCCGGCCCATTGCCTTCAATGTGTGCGGGTACGCGTTGTACCCCTGTGCGCGTTGAACCGCAATGGACCGATCGGTGCCTCCGGCCGGCCCATTGCCTTCAATGTGTGCGGGTACGCGTTGTACCCCTGTGCGCGTTGAACCGCAATGGACCGATCGGTGCCTCCGGCCGGCCCATTGCCTTCAATGTGTGCGGGTACGCGTTGTACCCCTGTGCGCGTTGAACCGCAATGGACCGATCGGTGCCTCCGGCCGGCCCATTGCCTTCAATGTGTGCGGGTACGCGTTGTACCCCTGTGCGCGTTGAACCGCAATGGACCGATCGGTGCCTCCGGCCGGCCCATTGCCTTCAATGTGTGCGGGTACGCGTTGTACCCCTGTGCGCGTTGAACCGCAATGGACCGATCGGTGCCTCCGGCCGGCCCATTGCCTTCAATGTGTGCGGGTACGCGTTGTACCCCTGTGCGTGTTGAACCGCAATGGACCGATCGGTGCCTCCGGCCGGCCCATTGCCTTCAATGTGTGCGGGTACGCGTTGTACCCCTGTGCGCGTTGTAACCGCAATGGACCGATCGGTGCCTCCGGCCGGCCCATTGCCTTCAATGTGTGCGGGTACGCGTTGTACCCCTGTGCGCGTTGAACCGCAATGGACCGATCGGTGCCTCCGGCCGGCCCATTGCCTTCAATGTGTCGGGTACGCGTTGTACCCCTGTGCTGCGTTGATACCGCAATGGACCGATCGGTGCCTCCGGCCGGCCCATTGCCTTCAATGTGTGCGGGTACGCGTTGTACCCCTGTGCGCGTTGAACCGCAATGGACCGATCGGTGCCTCCGGCCGGCCCATTGCCTTCAATGTGTGCGGGTACGCGTTGTACCCCTGTGCGCGTTGAACCGCAATGGACCGATCGGTGCCTCCGGCCGGCCCATTGCCTTCAATGTGTGCGGGTACGCGTTGTACCCCTGTGCGCGTTGAACCGCAATGGACCGATCGGTGCCTCCGGCCGGCCCATTGCCTTCAATGTGTGCGGGTACGCGTTGTACCCCTGTGCGCGTTGTACCGCAATGGACCGATCGGTGCCTCCGGCCGGCCCATTGCCTTCAATGTGTGCGGGTACGCGTTGTACCCCTGTGCGCGTTGTACCGCAATGGACCGATCGGTGCCTCCGGCCGGCCCATTGCCTTCAATGTGTGCGGGTACGCGTTGTACCCCTGTGCGCGTTGAACCGCAATGGACCGATCGGTGCGCACCCATTGACAATGGGCTTGCCTGGCAACGGACGCGTTTTCGAATTTCGAACGAGTCGGTTGCTGGGAATTCAGTTGGTCACCCACAACAATGTTGCAAAATCATGTATGTCATGAAGTTGAAGATTTGAAGGATGCTGTGGGCGTGTTTTGGTGCTGCTATTCCATGGATTGGCCAGATTCAGAAGATGCAAACGACTTGGACCTATCACTTTGGACACAAGGGACAGGATCTGCCTCTCCAGCACATATATATTGCTGGCTGTTCCCCTGAGAGCCCACTTGCCTGCACTACATGCTCCAGGACGACATCTGCCACTGCACTGCTGCTGTCTCTGCCCCTCTGGACCCTGCAATGGCACGTACTGTGGAGAGAGCCCCAGCCTTCAGCCTTGAGGAGAACCAGGCCCTGCTGGACAGCCTACTTCCACAGTACAGCAAGCTGTATGGGACACCAGGGGAGCAGGTGAGTGTCCTGTGCACTGCCTTTCTGAATGTGCATTTTGTCTGACTAGCAAGGCTGAGAGTCTGCACGCCACTGGCTAGCAGGCTCACTGAGTAGTTGTCACCCCCCATAGTGTGTAGTGACTTGCACTGGACAGGTATGGTGCAGTGACAGTGCTTCTGAACAGGGTTTTACTCCCCATGCAATGATACCATGTAGTGACTTCTGGAAAACTGTCCATGGGCAGCCGTGCACTGCCTGTGTACACCATGTGCCCCTGTGATTGCGACATGTATATGCAACTGTGTCATGCACGGATATGTTGCATGTGTAGTAATGGCCTTATCACTTTGTCATCCTGACAGGCTTCTGCCCATCGGAAGCAGGAGATATGGAAGGACATCGTCCGGGCTGTCCGGTCCGTGGGGGTCTACAAGCGCCGGATCCGCAACTGCCAAAAGAGGTGGCAGGACCTTCGGGGCTGGACCCGGAGGATTGCACGGGTCCAGCTGAAGCTGTCGCCTCCTCGCAGGAGGGGCGGAACACGGACCCTGACCCCCCACATGCTCAGGATCCTGGCGGTGGTCTTTCCAGACCTGGATGGGCAGCTGAAGGCCAGAGAGCAGCAAGGAGGGGGTGAGTCAAAGACTGCACTGTGTACTCTGTCTAACATGCTATGTGCCCTCCTCGGGCCTGGTTAAACTGCCACAGTACAGCGGTCATGTTGTCCAGGAGCCATGTCCCTCTATTGTGCACTGCCCACTCCTCATCTGATACCCAGGTGTGGCCCTTACATGCAGGGAATTCTGTCACTTAGGACTGTGTCCTTGCAGTTTGCTTGACTCAAGGTGGGAGACAGCATCTGTTTCCCTGACTCTGTGGTGGGCATCATGGGTGGGTCCATTGCTTACACAATGCCTGTATTCTGACATGTATTCAGCGTGTTACTTTGATCTGTGGTCCAATTGCTGAGCTGATCCACCACATGTGGCTGGGGTATCTGGCACACACCCATGCTGCGGGTGGGAACAATGTTTGGGCCCCAGGAGTATGTATATGACGTGTGTCACACATACTTAGCCAGCTGCCTACAGTCCAGGGCTCATCCCTCATTCATGTGGGGCTGGACAGTCATGCCTACTCCAGGCCATACAATACACTCTGTACTCCCACTCCCGTGTATCAGCTGACACATTGTGCGCAGTGATTTGACCCCTCAGGTGTCTGCCTCTGTGTCAGTGTGCTGTGGATTAGTCGCCAGGACTGCTGTGGAGTTTCTTGGTAGGGGCTCAGCATGCCACTGGAGATGTGACCATAGGAGACGATACTTGTGTGACACATAGGTGTCTGATCAGCTGCCCATGCAGACTGGGGCATGTGAATGTGAAGTTCAGGCAGCTGTTCCCCATGCACAGCAGAGTGTGAGGGGCTCAGGTTCAGAGGGTAGTGTCACAGGTCTACCATATGTCCAATAGGTATGACCTGGACAGATGAGGGTTAAGAGGATGTGTTGTGGGGGGATGTACATGTGCACTTGTGCAGCTCCAGGACTTGCATTCCCCATGACCTACTATTGTGACACAGTGCAGAGTGTTGTTGTCTGGCTGCAAAGTCATACATCACTGAGACAGTGATGTATGACTTTGCAGTCATGCCTCCGCCATGGCATGTGTCTACTGATTGGTGAGCCTGCAGGGGAGTGACATGTGCTACATGCACACCATAGTGGCGCTGGCTATCAGGACATGGGTGCATCATGGTGTCTGTCGCTGGTATGCATCACATGCATTTCCTATTTGACTCTGGGCATCCCTTTCATCCGGAAACCTGTACTGACTCAGTGGCAAGAGCTGTGATGTGTGCATGTCCACATGCCACACCGTGTCCTCTGCACTGTCCAACTACTGTGTACTTGGTGCATGTGTCAACACTGGGGTGTTGCAATCCAACAGACACCAGACAGATGGGTGCAAGGCCATGTGGGATGTGAGTGCCATGCTTGGCATCGGACTGACAATTGACTTCTCCTGTTCAATTAGGGCACTTTTAGCAATGTACAACTGATGATGCCAGGGCTTGCTCTGTGATGTGCTGTGCTCACAGTGGTGTGTGCGTTATGTGCAGGTGACTGATGTCTGTCTGTATCCCCATTGTTTGCAGATACATCCACGGCCACGGAAGGGGACAGCTCCACGGACCAGGAGGAGCCAGAGAGCCAGACTGGGTCAGCAGCCGAGGAGTGGTCGGAGGGACCCAGTGGCACGGAGGGCGAGGGGAGCCACACCGAGGAGTCCTCAGCAGCATCCACCTCAGCTGAGGACCAGAGCAACTCGGAGGATGACTCCCTTGTGGAGGCGGGTGTCAGCAGCCACCACACCCCAGCTAGTGTTGCTGTCCCCGCCACCACCAGCACCACCACCGCCCTCCCATCGGCTCCCATTCCCCAGGTCCGTGGAGGCTCCCATGTCCGGGAGCGTGTTTCCTTTGGGCCAGGCACCGCACCCCTGCCCCTGTGTCCCCTGCTGCCCTGAGTGAGGAGTCTGTGTACCTCCTTCGCCAGCTCCATGTAGGGCAGACAGCCATGCTGAGTGTCCTCCATGCGCACACCGCGCTGTTGACTCAGCTGGTGTCGTTCATGGAGGGCATCTCATCGGGCATGTCTGACCTACAGAGGGGCAATAGGTCCATGGACTCCTCCCTGACGGCAGCAGTGTCCCTCCTCAAACGGTCCCTCACCCCTCCTGCCTCTGCTCCATCCACACTCCCCAGCACCTTACCCGTCCCAAGCACACACACACCGGCACAGGCACACACCAGCACACACACATCCAGCACACTGACACACACGCCAATGACAAAACGCACACGCACGCACATTCAGGGGACTGAAGCCAGACTCACAGGGGATGGGGCCCTGGAACACACACACGCATCCACATGCACTGCGCAGTCCTCAGTTCCCTCTCCCTCCAAAGCACCCTCCCTTGCCTCACCTGCAACCCCAAAGTCACAGCAGCTCTTCCTCTGTGACCTCGGCCTCTTCCCCACCGATGAAGCTGCTCCAGCATCCCGGGGGAAGAGGAAGCCCACCCACACGGAGCAGAGTGCCCCTCGCCCCCGGACACCCTCCCCCAGGCGCAGACGGACTGAGGCCCCCACCCGCAAGTCCCCCGGAGTCCTAAGAGCAAGACCCCGCCACCGCCCTGCAGCTCAGGCACAAGGTCTCCGTCCTCCATCCCTCAGGCCCCCACTGCACAGGTGCCCCCACCACACCCTGCCCCAGGTTCCCCCACCCACAGATATACCATCCCCAAGAGGATCAGGCCTTCTCCCCTGCCACTTGCTCTCCCAGCACCACACCCCCGCTGCGCTTGTCTGTGCCACTGATGTGGTGAGGGTGTCCTCCCCTCTGTCCAACCCACCTTGCCTGTTCCCCATTCTCCTCCCCTGGAGGTAGGCACTGCAGTGGAGTCCACTACCGCCCTGTCTGACTTGGGCACTGCAGTGGCGGACCTGTCCACTCCATCTGCAGGGTCCACTGCAGTTGTGCCGGCACCCACGACATCTGAGTCATGCCCCCAGTTGTGCCGGCACACACCATGTCAGACACCTCCACTGCAGTTGTCAGTGGCTCGCCAGCACCCACCACCCCTTCCCTGACTCCCCCTGGTGAGCCCTGATCCTGTCCCTGCGGTGCCTGGCCTGCCCCCCGGTTGCCCCTCCTAGTGGATTGTCCCTGGTTTTGTGCAGGCATGCGTAGGGTGACATCTGCCAGTGTCACCCTGTTTGAACTTTGACAATGGACTGGCCATTGGCCTTTGCTCTATTTTTTCTGGACGTCGTTTTCAATCAACACATATGCTGAATAAAGCAACTTTCTTTTCTCTAGTGCTCATGCTTCAGATGTACATGTTGTTGGTGCTGCTAACCATGCCCTTGCTGCAGTGATGGTGATATCTGGTCTCATGATTATGAAGTGTTACTGTGCAGGAACCCATGTGGTCCAGGGGGAATGTGTCCTATCATGTGGTGTATCCATATCATCAATAGCAGCATCTGAGGGTGTCATGTGTTCAGTATTTGGCAATGGGTTTCCTACTTACATTAGCAATTTCATATCTGTGGCTTCCACCCCTGCACATCTGTTGTGCCTGCCATCGTTGCATTTGTCTACTTCCCTGACCGTGTTGCCATCTCCAGTGGACATGCAGGTTTGGGCATCAATGGGGAAGGACTCATCCGTGTAGTCAGTGCAACATTGCTATACAAGTGTGTTGGATCTGTGCTGATGATTCCGTTGGCACATCCATGACCAGGCTGATGTGATGGGAGCCCTCATTTGGTGCTAATTGTTGATTGTGTGACCAAGTGCTCAGCTGACATGATGGGGCCCTACTGAGGCAACATATGGCACAGCTTTCCTCACACAGGAGTGGAGTCCCCTCATGGCAGTGTGTACACGTGTGACATTGCCTGCGCCCAAGGTGTGTGTTGTATGTGCATGTCTGTGTGTTCACTTCCATTTATCTGCGCATGCTGTGATCCCTAGTGTTGTACCTGTTTGTGATGCTTGCTGACTTGAGCTATGTTCCCCCAAAGTCTTCTCCCTGTGTTCTCTGTGATGTGGGTGCATGGCACATTACTGGTCATCAGGTGTCACCCATAGGTGTGTTTGCTGTCAGGGCTGAGTTTGTGTGCAGACGCAGATGGGTCACAGTCAGGTTTCCCCTTGGCACTTGTTGTTTGCCCCTGTCATGTGATTTTCAGTTCGTGTTGTCTTTCAGTGATTGTGACACGTTGTGTGTGTGACTGCTGGCACTCCTCAGGGTCCGGGCTGCAATGTTGGTTGTTGTCTATGTGTGTTCTTTGTGGGTGACCTTGGCTTCTTCATTGGTGTGTGACTGTGGCTGGGATCCCATTGGTTGGTGTGGTATCGCCGTCATGTCCATGTACAGCGTAGTGTGCAGTGTGTCAGACATTCAGGAGTCTTGTTGAGTGGCCATGTGTGATGTGTTTCTGCACCTTGGTTCCCACCCACCACCCTGGAATAGTCATGGGTGCATGTGCAATGTCACCAGTGCATGTGTACTTCACTGCTGCACATTGTTAGAGGTCGAGGGTGTGGTCTTGAGTGTGTGCAGATGGGAGTTGTTGCCCAGCTAGACCCCTGCCTCCATGTTGGCCTTGGCTTACTGGCCATGCTGATTGATTTGTGCTTGTGTAGGTGTGATGGTAGTTTGTTGCTCAGGACACCTGACTGTGGTTCACAGTGTGAACGACATTTAGCTTTGTCATCACAGTGGGATTTTTATTCAGCCCAGGGTCACCACATTGTGGGGGCCCTGGGGGTGGTGCTGTGGTGTGTCTGTGTCTTGCTGTGTCAGTTGCTGTCCCTACGTGCCTGTGTGACATGTGTGATTTGTGCTCCCTCTCATCTGACAATGCCTGCTTGCCCACATAGGGGATTTGGATCCATGAGTTACCTTAGTGTGGCAGTGTATGCACATCTGTATGATTGGTATTCAGCTCTCCTCATGTGTTGTGTGGTTGCCTGGGGACACTGGCACCCCCACCCTCACCTGCTGTGTATGATGACAGTGTTGGTCTGCCTGTTTGTGTTTGTGCATCTGCACCACTGCATTGGCATATCTTGGGTGTGCCATTGGCTGTATGTTGTTTGGTGTGTTTCCCTGCTGTCCCTGGGACTCCTAGGTCATCGGTCAGCACAGTGATCATGGTTTGTGTGTCCCATTGCTGCCATGGTATGGTATCTGTTCACCTCACATCTGCTGTCTCCACAGGGTATCTGCATTTGTGTGCCCATTGGTGCAAATATGTGGGTCTGCATTCTGATGGTCACTTCTGTCATTGTGTCATTGATGACTGTTGACGGTCTCAGCACACATGGGTGTTGTTTGTCTGCACATGGCCAAAGGAATGTTTCATTTGCACTGCAGTATTTGGCTCCCCCAATTTATGTTGCAATGGGACACATACACTACTTTGCCACAGATGAGTTTTTGGTTCTGTGACCAGGAATGATCCATGCAGTTTGGCAGTTGCAGCTCTTTCTTTGTCAACATTTACCTTTTGGTCACTGTGATGATGAGGGTGTAGACCCCATTGCCACAATGGTCAAAATGTGCTTCGGCTATGGACCCCACACTTGCCTTTTGGTCACTGTGATGATGGGGGTTTAGACCCCATTGCCACAATGGTCAGAATGTGCTTCGGCT
Source organism: Calotriton arnoldi (assembly GCA_963921515.1). Lineage (NCBI taxonomy): Eukaryota > Metazoa > Chordata > Amphibia > Caudata > Salamandridae > Calotriton > Calotriton arnoldi. Next base: position 1,804,592 of record CAWUFW010001451.1, read on the forward strand.
ATGGACCCCACACTTGCCTTTTGGTCACTGTGATGATGGGGGTTTAGACCCCATTGCCACAATGGTCAAAATGTGCTTCAGCTATGGACCCCACACTTGCCTTTTGGTCACTGTGATGTTGGGGGTTTAGACCCCATTGCCACAATGGTCAAAATGTGCTGCAGCTATGGACCCCACACTTGCCTTTTGGTCACTGTGATGATGGGGGTTTAGGCCCCATTGCCACAATGGTCATGGGCTGCTTGCATTGTGGGTGCCACACACATATATGTGTGGCACATGTGCTAGGGGGTCACATTGTATGTTCAAAGTCATGTTCGGTGTTGTAGGCATTTGACACAGCCTACACACGCTTGTCATGGTGGTGGGGGGATGTCTTTATCTTGCATTCCCTAGGTTGTGGTGTGCTTGTTGTGTCATGCATTGTCCATCTTATGAGTGGGGGTGGTAGTAGTGGTAGGCATCCAGCCCCCTGGCTAAGGGTGGTAGTAGTGGTAGGCATCCAGCCCCCTGGGTGAGGGTGGTAGTAGTGGTAGGCATCCAGCCCCCTGGGTGTGGGTGGTAGTAGTGGTAGGCATCCTGCCCCCCTGGCTAAGGGTGGTAGTAGTGGTAGGCATCCAGCCCCCCTGGCTAAGGGTGGTAGTAGTGGTAGGCATCCAGCCCCCTGGGTGAGGGTGGTAGTAGTGGTAGGCATCCAGCCCCCCTGGGTGAGGGTGGTAGTAGTGGTAGGCATCCAGCCCCCCTGGCTAAGGGTGGTAGTAGTGGTAGGCATCCAGCCCCCCTGGGTGAGGGTGGTAGTAGTGGTAGGCATCCAGCCCCCGGGCTAAGGGTGGTGGTAGGCATCCAGCCCCCCTGGGTGAGGGTGGTAGTAGTGGTAGGCATCCAGCCCCCTGGCTAAGGGTGGTAGTAGTGGTAGGCATCCAGCCCCCTGGGTGTGGGTGGTAGTAGTGGTAGGCATCCAGCCCCCCTGGGTGTGGGTGGTAGTAGTGGTAGGCATCCAGCCCCCCGGGCTAAGGGTGGTGGTAGGCATCCAGCCCCCCTGGGTGAGGGTGGTAGTAGTGGTAGGCATCCAGCCCCCCGGGCTAAGGGTGGTGGTAGGCATCCAGCCCCCTGGGTGAGGGTGGTAGTAGTGGTAGGCATCCAGCCCCCCAGGCTAAGGGTGGTAGTAGTGGTAGGCATCCAGCCCCCTGGGTGTGGGTGGTAGTAGTGGTAGGCATCCAGCCCCCTGGGTGTGGGTGGTAGTAGTGGTAGGCATCCAGCCCCCTGGGTGAGGGTGGTAGTAGTGGTAGGCATCCAGCCCCCTGGGTGTGGGTGGTAGTAGTGGTAGGCATCCAGCCCCCTGGGTGAGGGTGGTAGTAGTGGTAGGCATCCAGCCCCCTGGGTGAGGGTGGTAGTAGTGGTAGGCATCCAGCCCCCGGGCTAAGGGTGGTGGTAGGCATCCAGCCCCCCTGGCTAAGGGTGGTAGTAGTGGTAGGCATCCAGCCCCCTGGCTAAGGGTGGTAGTAGTGGTAGGCATCCAGCCCCCCTGGGTGAGGGTGGTAGTAGTGGTAGGCATCCAGCCCCCCGGGCTAAGGGTGGTGGTAGGCATCCAGCCCCCCTGGGTGAGGGTGGTAGTAGTGGTAGGCATCCAGCCCCCGGGCTAAGGGTGGTGGTAGGCATCCAGCCCCCCTGGGTGACGGTGGTAGTAGTGGTAGGCATCCAGCCCCCCCTGGGTGAGGGTGGTAGTAGTGGTAGGCATCCAGCCCCCCCTGGCTAAGGGTGGTAGTAGTGGTAGGCATCCAGCCCTTCCTGGGTGAGGGTGGTAGTAGTGGTAGGCATCCAGCCCCCCCGGGCTAATTGTGGTGGTAGGCATCCAGCCCCCTGGGTGAGGGTGGTAGTAGTGGTAGGCATCCAGCCCCCCTGGCTAAGGGTGGTAGTAGTGGTAGGCATCCAGCCCCCTGGGTGTGGGTGGTAGTAGTGGTAGGCATCCAGCCTCCCTGGGTGTGGGTGGTAGTAGTGGTAGGCATCCAGCCCCCCTGGGTGAGGGTGGTAGTAGTGGTAGGCATCCAGCCCCCCGGGCTAAGGGTGGTGGTAGGCATCCAGCCCCCTGGGTGAGGGTGGTAGTAGTGGTAGGCATCCAGCCCCCTGGCTAAGGGTGGTAGTAGTGGTAGGCATCCAGCCCCCTGGGTGTGGGTGGTAGTAGTGGTAGGCATCCAGCCCCCCTGGGTGTGGGTGGTAGTAGTGGTAGGCATCCAGCCCCCGGGCTAAGGGTGGTGGTAGGCATCCAGCCCCCCTGGGTGAGGGTGGTAGTAGTGGTAGGCATCCAGCCCCCCGGGCTAAGGGTGGTGGTAGGCATCCAGCCCCCTGGGTGAGGGTGGTAGTAGTGGTAGGCATCCAGCCCCCCTGGGTAAGGGTGGTAGTAGTGGTAGGCATCCAGCCCCCCTGGGTGAGGGTGGTAGTAGTGGTAGGCATCCAGCCCCCTGGGTGTGGGTGGTAGTAGTGGTAGGCATCCAGCCCCCTGGCTAAGGGTGGTAGTAGTGGTAGGCATCCAGCCCCCTGGGTGAGGGTGGTAGTAGTGGTAGGCATCCAGCCCCCGGGCTAAGGGTGGTGGTAGGCATCCAGCCCCCCTGGGTGAGGGTGGTAGTAGTGGTAGGCATCCAGCCCCCTGGGTGAGGGTGGTAGTAGTGGTAGGGCATCCAGCCCCCGGGCTAAGGGTGGTGGTAGGCATCCAGCCCCCCTGGGTGAGGTGGTAGTAGTGGTAGGCATCCAGCCCCCGGGCTAAGGGTGGTGGTAGGCATCCAGCCCCCTGGCTAAGGGTGGTAGTAGTGGTAGGCATCCAGCCCCCTGGGTGAGGGTGGTAGTAGTGGTAGGCATCCAGCCCCCCGGGCTAAGGGTGGTGGTAGGCATCCAGCCCCCCTGGGTGAGGGTGGTAGTAGTGGTAGGCATCCAGCCCCCTGGGTGAGGGTGGTAGTAGTGGTAGGCATCCAGCCCCCGGGCTAAGGGTGGTGGTAGGCATCCAGCCCCCCTGGGTGAGGGTGGTAGTAGTGGTAGGCATCCAGCCCCCTGGGTGAGGGTGGTAGTAGTGGTAGGCATCCAGCCCCCTGGGTGAGGGTGGTAGTGGTGGTAGGCATCCAGCCCCCTGGGTGAGGGTGGTAGTAGTGGTAGGCATCCAGCCCCCCTGGCTAAGGGTGGTAGTAGTGGTAGGCATCCAGCCCCCTGGGTGAGGGTGGTAGTAGTGGTAGGCATCCAGCCCCCTGGGTGTGGATGGTAGTAGTGGTAGGCATCCAGCCCCCCTGGCTAAGGGTGGTAGTAGTGGTAGGCATCCAGCCCCCCTGGGTGAGGGTGGTAGTAGTGGTAGGCATCCAGCCCCCCTGGGTGAGGGTGGTAGTAGTGGTAGGCATCCAGCCCCCCTGGGTGAGGGTGGTAGTAGTGGTAGGCATCCAGCCCCCGGGCTAAGGGTGGTGGTAGGCATCCAGCCCCCTGGGTGATGGTGGTAGTAGTGGTAGGCATCCAGCCCCCTGGGTGAGGGTGGTAGTAGTGGTAGGCATCCAGCCCCCCTGGGTGAGGGTGGTAGTGGTGGTAGGCATCCAGCCCCCTGGGTGAGGGTGGTAGTAGTGGTAGGCATCCAGCCCCCCTGGCTAAGGGTGGTAGTAGTGGTAGGCATCCAGCCCCCCTGGGTGAGGGTGGTAGTAGTGGTAGGCATCCAGCCCCCCTGGGTGTGGGTGGTAGTAGTGGTAGGCATCCAGCCCCCCTGGCTAAGGGTGGTAGTAGTGGTAGGCATCCAGCCCCGCTGGGTGTGGGTGGTAGTAGTGGTAGGCATCCAGCCCCCCCTGGGTGTGGGTGGTAGTAGTGGTAGGCATCCAGCCCCCCCTGGGTGAGGGTGGTAGTGGTGGTAGGCATCCAGCCCCCCTGGGTGAGGGTGGTAGTAGTGGTAGGCATCCAGCCCCCTGGGTGAGGGTGGTAGTAGTGGTAGGCATCCAGCCCCCCCCTGGCTAAGGGTGGTAGTAGTGGTAGGCATCCTGCCCCCCCTGGGTAGGGGTGGTGGTGCGCATTCAGGCCCCTGTGTGCATATGTGGCATTGGTGATGGGCATCCCGCCCCTATGGTGCTGCTGTTGCTGGTGTAAGTATATTCAGCATCCCCGTGTATGTGTGTGATCTGTCGTGTACGTGTTGTATGTGTTTTGTGGTTGGTGTCTGGCTTACCTTCTGCGCCGTACGCGTCCGTGCCTGTTCCGGTAGTAGATGTAGAAAATTGGTATGATCGGGACGAAGGGATTCATGGTTGGTTCGTGTCGTTCGTCCTTCTCGTTGCTTCGCGTCGTCCTCGTCGCTTCGCCTCGTCCTCGTCGCCGCGCGTCGTCCTCGTCGGTGCCGTGTTCGTCTCGTAGCCGTGGATCGTGTTGTGGCGCGAATCGGAGCTTATGTGCGCCTCTCCCGGATGCTTTAACGTGCCGTGCGTAGTGACGGGTTCGGCGCGTACGGGAAGCGCATCGTACTTGTCCGGCCGGACGGGGCTGCATTTTTCCTTCCGTGCGACTCGATTCGGCGTTTCCGGATTCGCCTCGGTCGGAGAACAGGACCTGGTTTGGGTGAGTACGGCTCGGCCGGATTTTTGCTGTTGTGCGCATCGTACTTGCTCGTTCGGTGTGCTGTACGGATCGGTCGGAAAACAGGCTTTCGCATGGCTTTTTTCCCGACCGAATGGTATTGGGTGCGCCTCCGACCGAGATCGGAATCGGCCCCTATGTAGGGTGATGGACAAATCTGGATTGGAATTTCTGGGCCACGTTGGCTTACCCCGCTTTATGGGTACTGCAGCAATTAAAAACAAGCTGTATACAAGCCACCACTTGTCTTTGTAATAAGCCTGGCCACATTTGGTCAAACTGCATGGGGTTTTCTTTGCTTTGCTCCTGGTGGTATGAGTTAGGCATTTTGAAACCCTACATTTCTGGTATTTGTAGTTGGTGGTGGCTTGATGTTTTATAGCCCTTGGTACTGCTGCTTCCATCTCTTCTAGCAGACGTTGTCTGTAAGAGCCTGCACCTACCGTCCTTATGAGCTCTTGATATTCATTGCAGCAGCACACAAAGCCCCTTAATGAAGAACCTTCTCCTTGTTTGCACTCCACAAGAACTCTGCCTGTCAGCAACTTGCAGGGTTATAGTGTGTACAGCAGAAGGAGACCTACCAATCAGTGGTGTAACAAAGACCCCTGCAGCCCCCACAGCGCAATACACTGGCCTGAGAGCTCCGGAGTAAGTCTGGAAGGGGGGCCCTCTATGCACTTTGCAGGGGGGCCCCCTCAAAGTTCGTTATGCCACTGCTACAAACGTTACAGGGGCCCTTAGTACACATTCAAAACAGTGGCTCATTGGCATGCTGGCCTGTCTACTTTTTTCTGTTGGCTCCCCTATTCATAACTCTCCTTCCCTGTGCAGGAATTCACAAATTGAGCTGAACAGCTCTGGAAGGTGCCGAATCCAGAGCCAAATCACAACTCCCCCACTAACTGGCACCTCCAGGGGACACCTAACTGACTGTCCAACCCCCCCCCCCATACAAAGCATCCAGGAATAAAACAAAACGGCAACTAGAAAACAGGGACAGATCCCTCTCTTTGAGCTATGCTCTGCCCACTGAGGTCTCGATTCTTCATTCCAAGCTTCAAAGAAACAACATTCTGGTGACTGGAGCCAGAGGTTTTCTTGACCTCTCTTTTGACCCGTGTGGGAACATCCTGTCAGTATTGTTCAACCTTGCTCCCTAATCTCCTGGGATGGGTGCTTTGAAATGTCAGCTGGCCAGCAGAGTAATTAACTGGCCCAGCAGCATAGCTAAAAGCATGAACTTCATTATGGCTGCCTCTGAAAAATATGGTCAAGTTTATAAGTACATAAACAAATGCATATGTAGTAATAATGACCCTGGGTATGAATTTGTGGCCTAGAATTTCATAGGAAAGACAAGTCAATGGATTTGCAAGCTCGTGCCAATCAAAAGTTGTATTTTTAGGCACACTTTGCCCAAAATATACACATTTAGCACAACAGATTATACACAGCTGCCAAGATGAAAGAGAATGTTTATTATTGGATTCTCAATTCAATTATAAGGTTTTAGCATACCATAGCCAATTTAATCTGCTACATGGATGCAGATGATATGCTAAGTCAGACGAGCAATCCATCTCTCAGCCTCTAAGCAAGTGCATATGCTTATGAAAGCTGGGTCTGGTGGCACAGTGGACTAATGCGTCCAATGCACTGTCCTGTGTTTAAACTCCTGGTCACAAGTTCGAATCCAGGTGGGTCCACTCAGCCTTTTATCCATCTGAGATAGATAAAATGAATACCATTGACTTGGGTAACAATAAACATCTGTTATTCAGCGCTAAGATGCCTACAGGTGAACGTGTGTGCTTTACAAATACACGTTATGAACATGTGTCACATGCAACCCACTCACAGCTCTTTACCCCTGCTGTACACAGCAGATAACCCTATTTTAAAAGGTAGGCACTAATAGTTGTAACTCAACACCATTTTTAACAATTATGGAGACTCCATTATGGAGGCTTATTGACTACAGAGGCCCAGAAAACAGATGTCCAAAAGCAAAAAGCCTGGATTTTACTCAGATTAGAATCTGTTTCCCTTCAGTACAGATCCCAAGTTATTTATGTTTCAGAAGGTTCAGAGGGTGAAGTTCTCTATTCTAAGAACTAATATGGAAATGTATGAAATATGTCATCCTTGCAACACTGCAATTTTAACATTGAATTGAGCAAAGGAGATGCATGGAACAATATTATGGCATTTGAGGCAGAGTTTACATTTACTGACTAGGGAGATTAAAGAGAGCTGAAGATGACGAGTGATAGTGTAAAATCATGTACAGGCGAGTGACAGTGAGAATGAGAGAGTCAATCAACCACCCTGAAGGCACTGGGAATCTGTTGGGGTAATGGTGAGCATAGGATGGTAAGCAGTGGTGAGTCAAAGTACATAGCTAAGGAATTTTCTAAAATTCTTCAAGCAGGCCTCATTCTGTATCCTTAATGGTAAAACAATATGTAACGTGGGTGATTAGTATGGAAACCCATGTATCAACTTTAGTGGTTATTTGAATGTAGTCTGGTCAATGAATATTCACCAGAAGATATGAGTGCATGGTTTCATACATATTTAGATCCTTTATCAATCAGATAAGCACATGCTAAAACATAAAGGTGCAAGTGTATTATATGGTCCATTTTATATACAACTTTAACTGCAAAGGACTGGATGGCACAACACCATTTCAATACAATCAAATATTCATGTATCCAACATACATTAGCATTACGAGATACCTACTCTAGATATATACAGCCAAATATGTACGATACAAATACCACCATAAACATACATACAGAATCTTCATATGACAATCTCTATATTTACTGATAGTACAAGGAATGGACATATTTAGCGTGTTAGTTAACAAACACTACTTCTACAACAGTTTTCCATAGTGAAAAAATATTTATAATATTTATAGGGAGGATGGAAGTGATAAAATTGTGGAAAGGACTTATTTTGTGTTTCTTACAAAGACTACAAAGCAGTGATTGTTACAACTTATGAATACTGAGGTGAAGTCAGGGCGTAGCCACCCAAAATCTTTACAGCATCTGAAAAATGTGTGTTCCATTAAGTTCTACAAAAAGTGTACTACTACTTGCAAAGAATAAACAAGCATAACATAGAGCAGGTGCCATCTGTATAAGTAAAACATAACAGGGGATTGGAAAGGCCCTTTGATATGCCATGGGTAAGAACAGATGAGCAATCAAAATATACCAGCACGATTTCTTATGTGAAAAGGATTAAACAATTTGAAACTGTTGACTGAATCTTATTATCTAAAACATCCTAATTAGCAATGCAAAAATCTAATGAGATATGTCAACAAGTAGTGCAGACATTGTAAATTTACTTACATTCTCCGATTGTCTCCACCTCAAAGCTGGGGCTATAGCTTCCATAGTCTTGCGATGAAGATGTGCGGATTTGAAATACATAGACAGTGCTAGGTTTAAGGTTACTAACAGTCACAGCAGTTGATGCTGTTTTCACTGTAGAATAGCTTTGGTCTCTCTGATCCTGCACAAAACAAAACACAGTACAGTATATTTAGCAAACTATAGCCATATCGAGTACATCAAGATTTTGCACTAAAATGATTAAATATTTCTATTATAATCATTGTCAAGACCTGCTGATTAATATTCTTATTCTGTATCTGGAAAATCAATTGAGATGGGTTTTGACACTCACGTAAGGGTTGGGCCAACAACACCTCTCAGTAAGCAGTCTATATGTTCTAAAGAGTGTAAAAAGCTGCATGGTGACTAGTAAAACATACCCGTATTCTGCACAAGGCTTTAAGCATGCTTATTAATAAAGGTTCACTACAGTCTTATGATGGGTGAGTCTAAATCCTTAAGGATTTCACAATTTAATGTGTATATGTGGACAGGCCACCCTTTAACTTTTATCCCTGAATACTGCACTGCCATATCGGTCACTATGGTTTGGAATTATTCTCCTTTTCTTGTATTTTTGTAGTTAACTAATATTCTCTCTGTTTGAGATTTACTGATTCTATATCCTAAGTTGTTAGAAATTAGAGCTACAGCTCCACATGATACTGTATGATACCAATTTCAACATAGGGCAATGTCATCTGCATGTAGTGTAATTTTCAGTGTCTGTTCTATCTTTGTACTAGCTACAATTGCTACCTCACTATTTATTTGATGTGAGAATGGTTTGATACATTTAGTGAACAGCTTTCTACTATTGATTGAAATGGTACCCATTTATTTTCCCTTAATTACTACATCTGCGGAAACACCGTGATTCAATGATCTCAGGGTTTCTATGAAGTTAGGTGGAAGTCCCATCTTGAACATTACCATGTATAAAATTCCTAAGCCAAAAGCATTTTGGGTTTCTTAACACCAGACTGCCATTGGTGTGCATTTTGTTTCAGTGTCATATATTGTTTCCCATGTCAAATGTATGTTTGCTAAGAGTTTATGCCCCCAGAATAAACCAGGTTGGATTCTGGTCAATTACCTAGTCAATTATCCTAGCCTATCTCATCAATATATATTCATAAATATTTGATATATTCAGAATTTAATAAGGTAATAATAAGTCAGTACAATCCACGTTTAGTAGAATCGTTACCTGGTTTTGCAAACGTGATGAGTTTTGTCCAGTTTAAAGGGTGTGGGAGGCTCTAAATATTCTGTCATGCCATTAAATAGTTTAATTAAAACCAATATAAGGGACTTTGGAAAGATCTTATATATTTTATTAGGCAACACAGCCTCTTTTAAATAATTTCTCTGTCGTATGACCTGAATTAAGTTTTCTTTTATATAGCATTTATTAAAAGAAATCTGATCGTTTAATAACATCATACTTAATGTTATTCTTTTAAAAATAAAATTTACATCTAAATATCAAGGATTCAAATTTTCAGTGTATAGTTCCTGCCTGACAAAGGAAAAAAAACCTGTGCAATTTTCTGTGGGTGAGTCTCTAAATTACCATTCTTCGGGTTCACAACTGAGTAATCTGATTTAATATTTGTGCATTTTCCATTCAAAATGTATATGTTTATCTTGTTATATTATGTTACGTGTATTTGTAAAGTGTACTATCAACTTATAACCTGGAGCTGAGCAAGTTGTGTGCCTAGCCCTGCCTATGGTAGGTAGATTAACTGAAAAGCCAGGTCTTTAACTTCAGAGTAGATGGCTTTGATGTGGTGTGGGAGGTCATTACAGGCTTATGGATCAATGTAAGAGAATGTTCATTCACCTGATTTGGTTTTATCTATGCGCGGAATGTGTGCGAGTAGGAGTCCATTCTGTAGTGCGTTGAATGTGTGTGTGAGGAGTTTGAAATGAGCACGTTTGTGTATTGGGAGCCAGTGGAACTCCCTGATGTAAGGTGTGATGTGAGTTCTTTGTGGGAGGTTGAGGATGAGTCTGGCTTGCAAGTTTTGAGAAGTTTGTAATCTTCTAGTGAGTTGCTTGGTGATCCCAGTGTGGACAGTGTTCCCGTAGTCCTACTTGCTGGTGACTATGGCGTGAGTGACAGTTTTTCTAGGGTTGCTTGGGAGCCATTTGAAGATCTTCCTCAACATCTTCAGGGTGTGGAAGCAGGATGCAAGATGCAGTGATGGTGTTGACTTGTGCGCATGCCCAGTTTGCTGTTGATGATACTCCAAGGTTCTGGCATGGGTGCTGGTTGTGGGTCCGAGTTCAGCCGGTCACCAGTTGGAGTTCCATGGTGAGTTGTTCTTGCCAATGATCATTACTTCTGTCTTGTCAGTGCTGAGTATTTAAAAAGATGACTTTCATCCAGTTAGCGACTTCTGTTATTGAGGCGGTGATCTTATTTTTTGCCTTGGGGTCTTGTCCTAGAGGGAGATTATGAGTTACATGTCCATCAGCATAGAAGAGGATATTGATGCTAAGTGTGTATGACATTGGCCAGAGGGATCATGTATCCATTGAAGAGGGTGGAGCCGAGCAATGAACCTTAAGGCACTCCGATGACTTTGGGGGCTTCTGAGGAACAAGGTTCCAGGCTGACAGCTTGTGTTCTATCCGTTAAGAAGCATGTCCAGTGGAGAGCAGGAGCTTGGATGCCAATCACGTGCAGGTGTCTGAATATGAGGCGTGAGACTGTGTTAAATGCTATAGAGAGACCCAGGAGAATGAGGGCTGCTGTGTCTCCTGGGTCTAGGATCATGCAGATGTCATCTGTGGCAGTGATTGGTGCTGTTTCTGTACTGTGGTTGGGCCTGAATCAGCATCCAAGGCATCAAGGGGTTGGTGGCTTTTGAGGTGGTTGGGTAGCCATTGGTTGATTCGTTTCTCTAAGTCATTTGCCAGGTATGGTAGGAGGGAGCGAGAGGGAACTGGGTCTGTAGTTGGAAAGTGTGGCGGGGTCAGCAGATGATTTCCTGAGCAGGGGCATGGCATTGGCATGTTTAAAGGTGTCCAGCAACGTGACTCAGTTGATGGAGGCATTGAGGATAGGAGTTAGTGTGTTCCTGATCAGTAGGAGTACTTTGGTGAAGGTGTGGTGGAGGCAAAGGGTCAGATGAGGTCCCCGAGTGGATGGTCTTCATAGCAGCAGCAATTTCGATGGTGGTGATGGCGGGCCATGAAGTCAGAGTTCATTCTACGGCCATGATGGGAAGTTGAGTTGTGACAGTGACAGGGTCCGGTTGAGGACCAAAGTGATTTTGTTAAAGAACAATACCGAGAGCTTGTTGTAAATGCCTTGTGAGCGGGAGATGTTGCTAGAGGCGGCAGGAGGCACAGTGAAATCTTTGATGATGGTGAAGATTTCCTCACTGCTGTTAGTGCCGATGTTTATATGATCTGCAAGAGCTACGTCCTGTTCTTCTGGGTGGAAGGTGCCAGTGTCACTGAAATACAGAGTGAGGTTCAAACATTGCCCACACTATATCTCGTTGTGCCTCTGTTTGTCTCAACTTTGCTTTTCTCTCCTGATATTCTTTACATCATTCCACGAAAACAGTATGGAAACTGTCCAAGAACACCCCTTTGTTCCCCAGAAAAAAGGACCATAATGATAGTCTTTCAGAACCTATCTTGGACTGGGGAAATATAACGTTAGTTACTGCAGGAGTTGAGAGCCAAAGAGATCCAGTTTGCGGGGTTTCCATTGTTTAGGCAGAAGCACAGAACTCATCCAAAAATTATCGAATTAACATTTACGCTAAAAATCTAAGCTCACCAATTAAATATAGTTTGTTGCATGCCTGACGTCACTGTGGGCGTGTGCGTCGGACGGCCGGGGGCCGTCTGATTTGCGCACGCGTGAAATTCGCCCGCACAGGGAGGGAATGCGCGCCGCAGGGAACGGGTTAAAAACAAAATGCAGCAACAATGAATTTTCTAGTTAATTTATAATCCAAGGTATTAGAAATATGTATTTTATACATAAAGCAGACCTTTGAAAAACAAAACACATTATATAAGTGACGATTAATATTAAAAGAAGGATTTTAAACATCAGAACAGTTTAATATGACATGCTCTCGCTGCCGCTTCAAATTAGTCTGAGGCTCAAAAGGTAGTCTCATACCATGTTTTATAGTTTTTCACGTTGGTGGTACAGAGCCACGCCTTGGTCCACATTCAGTTTAAGACTTTTATGTCATTTGTGTAGTTTGTGCATATTTTTACCATGGCCTTAACATGAGCCAATCCCTGGGGCATGCTTAGCAGACTCTCGAAGCTGAGATCAAAATAATGTCAAAAAATTAGTCCACAAAATGACAAAATCTGGGGAGGCCATGCTTAAATGCGACTTCTTCTACAAACGCAGAAATCTCTCAGTTGGTAATAACCTTTAAATCTTTTTAAAAAGTTAGATCAATAGATCATTATAATGCTCAAAGCGATCCTCGATTATAGCAAAAGTATTGCTTAACTTATGAATCAATTTTTGCTGACTGTTCAATTGAAATGCTAACATTGGGAGAGGTGTAGTACTTGAAGACCTCGAAAGCCTTGAAAGAGCACTCTTAGAAAAAGGCACCTTTGAAAACCTGATTCAAAAAAGTAAACTTACACTTTCGTGTACGTTTATGATTGTTTGCTATTCACAACGGGATTTAAGAGTAGTATCTTTACAAGTGTGGAGTAATTGCCCATAAAAAGATAGGTCTTTTATGTGCAGAGACTCCGCACTCGTAAATATACTACACGTAATCCCTCTGTGAATAGCAAGCAGTTGTAAACTTCCACGAAAGTGTATGTTTACCTTTGTGAATCAGGCCCTCAAACTGAAAATTTCGAACCACTGTGATTCCTCTAGGAGAACTAGTCATTGCCGTTTAGCCATATATATTCATCAGTATTCTTTCATAGCATGACATGATTAGCTCAAAAAACTGCAAGTGGGATAAAGAACAGGTTAAAGAAGGATGCAAATATATACAGAGGTTTAGTGTGATTGACATATTAAAGCCAAAAGAGTGTTTCCTTTTTTTTTTTAATCAAGAATGATGACGTTTCGGACTAACCACGCATGTAACAAATAAGTGTTGATAAGTTAATACCAACATTATTGCCCACAAAGACGCATTTCATGCTGGCATCCTTACTTGAAGAAATACTAATACTAAAATAATTGACTTGCTGGGAAGGGATTGGGTGAGAACTGACCAGCTAATTTACCACAAAGTTGAATGGAGGAGCTAATTTTCTTGCATCTCTAATTATTAAAATAAATTAATTGATGTTGTGTGAGTAAGAAAGCATTGAAATAAATCATCTATGAGTCCTAGAGCTAAGAAGAGCCAATGAATGACAACGCAGCTGCATGCAACTTCAGCATCCACCAAAACTACAGATTAGTTAAAAAATTAAAATTTCAGTGGTACTTGGGGTAGTAACAGGTGAAGAAAGTTCCCAGAATCTATCTCCACCGGAAGTGACATAATTGTATGTACCAGCATCCATCTCTACAAGAAGGGACATCATTGTTTTCCTGTCAAAACTGTCTTTCAGAGAAGAAGTGAGACAAGTGGATATAATTTCAGCACATTTCTCTGTACAGGAGATGACTTTACTGCAGGTCCCAGCATCCATTTCAACAGGAAGTGACATTCTTGGATTTCCCAGCCATCCAGTGCTAACCTCCCACCCCTGTACAGGATAAGTTAACTCCCCATTCCCACCACCCTATTCCTTGTACTGGTATGGGTCTGTGAATGGGTATGTGAGCGGTTGTGTGGGTGTGAGTGGGTATACAAGAGGTTTTATGGAGGTGTGAGTGGTTCTGTGGATGATGTCATCAGTGATGTCATTTGAGATGTCATCAGTGATGTCACTGACCATGTCATGAAGTGATGCAATATGTGAGGTCATAAGCAGTGCATTGCAGGGGGGGCTTAAGTTATAATTAGCTCAGGTAACTATAATTGTTGAATTTCAATGGCTTTGTACAAGTGAAATCTGAGCCTAAGTGTAACCTCACTGTAACCTTTGTTATTTTCAGTGAATTTTTATTGTATTTATAATTCCATTGCCTAACTATAACAACCCTGTAACCTTTGTTTTTTTCAGTGAATAATAATATAGTTCAGCCATTTATAGCTGCAGTAAATAACAGGCGTCTAACAACTGGTCAGACTTAAAGAAAACAGAGGACAACAACGTTTTTACCTTTTCATAGTACTTGATTTCATACTCAGTGGCGTTGGTGCTTAGGTATCCAGGCTCTTGCCACGACAAGGTAATACTTTTCTGCTCAATGTTATCTGTGCGAATATCCGTGATAAGCGATGGCTCTGAAAGGAACACACAAATCGCGGTTAACGTTTGTCCCACGCCCGGAAGGTTTAGCAAACAAATCACCATGAACTCATCCCTGTTTTAACTGAAGCTATAAACAATGCTAGCAGGAATTATCTTCACATTGATCAGGGCGCGAGCCACTGCGTATGAATCATCACAATCACATTTTAATTCATCAGGCTAATTTCCTGCGACTTTAGGGAGCTTATTCCCGTTCTTTGAAAAGATGGGCGAAAACCAATGCGAGAATTTTGCATGATACGGTATCGATCCGGTGTCGCTGATTGTTCCGGAGGCCCTCGGGCTCCGTAAACAGGCATTGTCGTTGCTTCCTTTGATGGACTGCAATCAGATCTTCCTGGTGGCTTGCGCGTAATGGAGCTCGCAGGAGCCCTTTATCAGCAAACTGTGAGAAATAATGCACGAGTGTCTGTGGCGGGAAATGTTGACAAAATCACAGAGGTGGTAAATTTCAGTTTTATTCTGCACTCTGCCTGACAGCATTTCAAGGACTATATATAGGAAGCCTTAGTAACAACTCCTGTGTGGAAAAGAACAATCTCGGTGCCTTATTTTTGTTTTATTATTAAACGCAGTGTATATTTCAGAAATTCGGCGAACAACTCGTCTTGTATTGCCAACTTTAGTTCTAAGAAGGTCAATAGAAGCAGCATGTGCATGTGTGAGGTAATCTATGGTTTTGGTGCACTAGCTTCACAGTTTGGCAGAGTTCAGATGGCCTGACCTACAGCTACTCCGCTGCAAGGAATCTTTGGCTAAACATCACTGTGAAATTTTAGATCCCCTTTGTAGTATTAAGCAATACGAGAATGGTGCATGGAATGTTGAGATTGCCTCAGCCAATCAGTACCCTTAGAATGCGGGTATTAAATCCAGCTTTTAGGCCTAATTGAAAGCCTTCCTGAGAAGAGAGACAGTGAAGTGCAGGGACACGACGAGGCAGAAACAGCAGTGGCGGTTCATGCCTGCGTGAGTGACAGTGGAGGGAATGCTGCTAATAACTATTTCTTAAAGTTTGTTATGTATCACTGGAAACTTCCTACCCTTTCACTTAGTCATTTACCCTGTTATTTGCCCTTGTCTTCCTCTTGGTAGCATAGCACATCTATAGTCCCAGCAATTAACAGGTATCTTGATCCTGGCAAAGGCCACAGACGTGGGTGGAACCGTGGCTTATCCATGTTTGCTACCCACCATCATGCACCTTTTCGCCACTTTGCACTTTTTAATACTAATTGCTGATAAGAACTGCTTTCTGGACTCTCTTGTGCAAAGCAGAAGTTTACAGAACTATACTATCTTGTGCAAAGCATGCCTTTGTGGTCTGTTTCCTTTTTCAATTAACAGGTATGAGTGCCCTATGAGAGAGGCAATAATGCTTAACAGGTCCTATTTGTAACCCATGGGTGTTGCTATCATTAACGACTTGCCTACCCTAAACGATGACGAAGGCTTTTCCAAAAGGAGAGTCAATGCACTGGATTTGACACAATCATTTCATGCATTAACAGCTGACAAAAGTTGATTCTAGCCTCTCCTGATGTTCTTTTCTTCATTTTATTCCTCTGGCCCTCTTCCTCATTTTTTCCCTTTCTGATTTACCTCACATGCCTATATCATTGAATCTGTTTCACATCATATGTTGTTAAAATGTAAAGCACTCTAGCGCCCTGTCGCTTTATCCATGCTATTTGAAACAAATAATTCAGAATACAATTAAAGAAACCAACTAGTGTGCAGGGGCAAATGTACTATCGTTTCAAGCGTGATCCTTATTGGACAAGAAACATATTGCCACATTGATACTGCGCCAGGAATGGACACTAGTATGTTGAGGCTGTATTGGAATCTGCAGGGTGAGGATCATTTGTGAACAGAAAAACTGGAATACCTTATTCTGCACAGTATGTTCACTAGTGCAAGCTTTCAGGGCTACCACACAACTCCGAATGAGGACTATTTGGTTCGGGCACAAAGCTTTTGTTTTATTGCTTTGTACTGTATCCTGCTCATAAATATGGTCAACAAATCACTTTCTCAACATGCATCTCTACTTGTATTTCCACTATATGGTGCATGACGTTTCACATTACCGCGTGGTAGGGGGAGGGTCCTAGAACTGAGAGGCTTGCATACATAAGTTTTACTATAAACCATATGAACAAAGGCAAAACCTCCAGCACTGTGAGGAGTGAGATGATTGCAACACACCACGCAATACATGAATGACCATTAGGGGTAATTAGCGGCAGCTACCTCTAGAGTGGGATTGGCACCCCCTGCACTGCTCTTGTGCCCCATGGTTTCGAAGGACATGAAGGCAACCGCAGGTACAAAATGTAGACATGGCTACCTTTAGTCTTTGCATTTCCAGTTTTTTGCCCTTCTTATAGCACCTCATCAACAAGTAAGAGGCTGTTGATGTGCTACGGGTTGCCCTTTAAGGCTTTTGGCAGCCTTATATTGCATGATGTTGCTCTTCTGTATCATGCCTGGTGGCAGTCAATACCCCTGGTGGAGGGATAGCTCAGATAGGAACAAATACACAAATGAACACATAAACACACACTCCAACATATTATCTCAAAACAAGTGCCTTTCTTTACTTACCAGTCTCTCTTATGCGGGGGATTCGAAAGCCACTAGAGCAATAATTCTTCAGTAACTGCATAGCCTTACATTTTAAAATGTGACAGAACACAACAATGACTCTTTAATCTGACCACACATCACTACTTCACAGGGTTTTGAATCTTCTACTTAATAACTAGGTTTTGAATCTTCAACTTATTAACTGCCAACTTGTGACATTTTCCTCTGCTTAACTTATCCCAACCTACTATCCTTTTACTTCTCTCCTTTGCTCACCCCATCCCCAACTGCCTTCACTCCTGTCTCTTCCCTCTAACACAACAACACCCACCCAAAGTTTCTTCTCTACCTTTGATGCTGAATTTGATGCAAGATTTAATTAAATGTTCTTTGTCTCCCATTTGATTGGAACAGAGATTGTGGTCACTACCTTATTGGAGATTCGAATCCATATCCATTGCCCCTTATGTATAACATTCTGATGCCTATCATAGGAACAGTGACACCACACATAAAACGTGAAAAAATAATTTAACCAAAAAGTATAAAGTATCTATGAAAATTGGTTACTGCTCTCTCATGCCATTTAGTTTAAGATGTTTGTTAAGTCTTTATTCTTGAAGCTGAGCCAAACATCTTTTTTAGTGTATAAAATTGGAATCTTTATCATTGACATGAGTATTTTTGGAATTATTCATACTTTCTTTGTAGCTACTAATTCATGCAGCAACAACATCCAGGGGCGTAGGAGACACAAACTTTCTGGGGGTCAGGGACAACCTTGCACGTGTGTGTGTGCCCATGTGTTCTTGTGTGTGTGTGTGCATGCATGCGTGTGTGTGTGTGTTTTGAGGATGCTCGCTGCAAGAGTGGTGGAGCACCTAGTCAAATACTGTATTTCCCAAATCTCCTCACTTTACTTCTTTAAATCTTACTGCTGCCTTCAGTGCTGGGTCTTCAAGGCAGCAGGTAGGGTAGGGCTGAGGAGGGGCAGTATCAGACAGCAATCAACAAAGGACCTCTCTCCCTTTGTTCTCAGAAGTGCAGACTGCAGACAGCTGTGGCTGAGATTATAATAAATTCCTGGAGAGTTGCAGTGCAACAAAAGTGTAGGGGGCGGGTGGCTTCTGTGACTATCAGATTGGTCACAGGTAACTGGAGGCAGGTCACAGGTCATGTGCAGTCAGGGCCGGCCTTTAGCATGGGCGAGCTGGGCCCAGGCCCTGGGCACCAATTTCTGAGGGGCGCATGGAGCTGTGTGCATTATGGTTATGCCAACAACAGCGCCCTTCTCATCTTGCTCCAGCCTTATCATTCTCTCGGCCTGTTCGGCTCTGTATGATTTGCCAATTAAAGTGGCTTTAGTACTTCTTTATCATAGGGCAGGTGATATTTTTAACACCCCTTTAGCCGCTTTCCTTACCCTCCCTTCACCCTCTGACCCCTGCTGGCACACATCATCAAACCCATCATCTGCCTGGGCAGCTAAGCTAAATGTGATTTAGGTGAGCTGGGGGAGGTCCGAGATGTTTGTGTTCAGGGGCCAGTCCCTGCTCAGCCAGGTACTGAACACTGAACACAAAGGAACCCCCCGCTGCCTCATTCAATTCACTACCATCAGCAAGGGCGCCAGATTTCTCTCCGCCCACGCCCAGGGCGCTATCTTAGCAAAGGCTGGCTCTGCTTGCAGGGCCATTAAAGGTAGAGCTTTCGCGCGCTAAAGGCCCTGTGAATGAAAGAAGGGAGACGAGAAATTCTTTTGTCATCTTGTTCCCCCCCACCCTTGTCCCCTGTGTCCCCCCCACTTCAAAATCTTGGGGGGATATGTGCACTGCGTCCCCCACACTTCCTATGCCCATGATAACATCTCTATAAAGAGAAGCTGGGGATTTCACATATCTGAACCCATTAGTACATAAGTGCACTTAAAAGTAGTGTTCATACACCTGTGCATCAGTTTTTGCCCTATTTTATTGGGAATAGTGGCCTAATTTAGTGACTAAAGGCATGACATAGAGTTTGGCGGACAGGATACTCCATCAAAATGTGGTGGACCTACAAAGTGCCATAGACTGCAAAGCACTTGTAATATGCAGCTAGGATATCCATCATATGTGTGATGGAGTACCTGTCCACCAAACTCTAACTAAGCACCTTAATTGCCTGCCTTCCAGACTGCTTATCAGGAGCTCAAGAACCTACAGTTAACTTGGAATAGATCTTGAAATCCATTTTTGTTAGGGTTAAAACATCTATGACGCATTGACTATAATTGTTTACAGGTAAGATATGCTAACAGCAGCCTGACGCTGATAGGAAGATGTATAGATATCTAGCTCATAGCCATTGCTGACTAGATCACACAATATTTGCAATACCTACACTATTGAATCTATAGGTCTCTCCAAATCTCAACTTCATCTCAGCCGTGGCCCCTGCAGGTAAGAGCGGTGGGGCCAGCAGGGGGGGGATTTCGAGAGACGACCACAAGGGAAAAATAAATAAATAATTAATTTTCCCTCGTGGTCGTTTCTCGAAATCTCCCCAAGCCGGCCCCACCGCTCTTACCTGCAGCAGCCGCAGCTGCTTCCTCTCAATATCTTGCAGCCCCTACTGGCAGAGTCAGTTTCTGACTAAAGTGCAGTGTGACTCAATACATGCTTTTGATATTTTTGTGTTCTGAGGCTACTGTAATCCTAGTCAGGTTATACATCCCACAGGGGTGTCAACTAAACAACAAGAATGAAACCAAGAGCTTTTGGGATTAATGGTGTAATAGTGCTAACATTCCATGTCTCACATTCTGTAAATTATTCTAGATTGTAGGAGGTTGAAATGGTAGAAGCCTATTATTTGAGAGATAAAGTCTTATGTGACAAAACAATGGAATTCAGTAGTTTGGTGGGGTGCCAACCTGATTAATTATGCCATGCAGTTTACAATTCAGGTAGCAATGGAGACAAGAGAGCAACCCATAGGTTATTAGGAGTTCCAGTCCAAGCAGAAAGAATGGAGGGGGGACTCACAGAGAAACTGAATAGGGAGCATCTGGGGATCAATTAAAAATACTCCTAAGGCACAAAAGTTGGAGAAATTATTCTAAGTCTAATCCAATCTATGGAAGTATTTGACTTCTTGAAACATAGTTTGTATTTTTTTGTTGGAATAAGAAACATTGAAAAATGGCTAAACTAAAATCCTGATCAAATGGAAGTTTGAAGGCAAAGCTATAAATATGTAAATAAATACTAAAAAAAGTCAGAAAAGTACATGCAGAGGTCATGCCTCCCACTGCACACACTTTTCTGACTTTAAGTTATTCACAAACATTCCCAAGAGGAAGACAGGAAAGCGGTGCAAGGCACAGGTTTTCAAGCTTACTCTTGAGAAGGTCATTTGACTTTCCATATAGTTCATTTACTGCCTATATGGAGTTCTCCTTAGTGAAGGACCCTCCACCGGGATCAACAAGCAAATCATCACAAGGCTGCCGACCATTCCGAAATTGGTGGCCAGAATCACTCTCGACCTACCACAACGTGCGACCTGCATACATCTCACTTCACCTAAAGGAGCTTGAATGGCTACAATACACAAGCAAGAGCATTTTGAGCTCCTGACCCACACTTTCAAGAGTCTTCCTAACTCGAGCCCTGCATACCTCAAAAACGTAATCAACTTTCACACACCCCCAAACACCTCTGTTCAACCAGACTCCTACTTGCACACATCCCACACATATGGAAAACCAGAGCCGGTGGCCAAACCTTCTCCTTCATCGCTCCTAAAGTGTGGAACGACCTGACGCTACACTACTAAGCTTCCTCCTTGAATTCTGCAAGAAGCTGAAGACATTGCTTTTTGAGCAACCTCATGAAGCCCTAGGCCTGGCTAGACTGTTGTATTCCTCTTAGGGTATCCATAAACGGGCTTTCCAGTATCATGTCCTTATATAGGCACAATTCGCCCTGCCCTTATATAGGCATAAAATCCCAGCCCTTATTTAGGCATTAAACCGTGCACTCCAAATACAGGCATGGTCTCTGACATCCGTCCACCCTAACGTCACAACGAGTTCATGAAGAACAGACCCTTAGGCTGCGGGAGTTTCCCTAGTCCAGGACTATTGATTTCTTCAAGGACTCATATATTATGCATGAACCATTATTCCTTAGGGGTTCATTCATGACGTCTTTCGCTGTCCAACTCACGTCAATACTAACATTCTTAGGTGCTCTCAGGTATAAATATACCTTCCCTAGCCCCTGTAAACCAGAGGAGACCTCGACTTCAGAGGAGCCCGTTTCACGGCCTGACGCACTGAGAGGACGCTGCCTTCCCTGCACGCAGAGAGCCCAGCTTCCAGCTTCCAGTGATCTGACTTCCCTTGCGGGGTGTTGGAGTTCGAGTCTGGCAAAGAGATTCCTACCTCTCTCATTCTTCAGGTATGGAGCTGACTAGAACCTAAAGGGACTCTTGGCATACTAGGCATACTAGACTTAACATACTCTTAGTATACCGTAGTAAGGAATACTTCACCTACTTCTTCCCTCTTCCTACACCTAGGTTAGGTTAGGTACATTGGGGTAGAACTAGCTTAGCAATGCATCGTATGAGTACTCGCATTTTTAGTCTGTGTTATTTATGTAAATGCATATGTACTAAAAGATAATGCTATCGCAGTATTATTTATTTCTACTGCTCACCCTGTACATTATTTATCTCGCATACTGTCTTGTGATCGTAACAGCACATTTTACTTACACCAGAAACAAGACTGTTCAATAAATCCTTTATTGAAATGCCCGTCTATTTCTTTCTGTGTAACTTGGAGAAAACTAAGCATGCACGACTGAGCTGAGTGAAATAGTTATCTATTGTTTCCACGACTCTGGGACACGTTCTGATTCTAAAGGGAAACACAGTGGTCATGTCTTGCGGCTGCCAGAAACTACTCCCTTCTTGTTGTCAAGGAGTTTCTAGTGGCCTCTGAGGTAGCTGGCACAAGTAATTAAGTTTAATATACTCGATAGGGACATACTGACCTTAGTCCTATGTCAAACCTATAGGATATATTATTCCAATGCGCAGAGCCTATTAGGGAAATAGGAGCTACACTACATGGCGCCCAACGGTTTGGTAAGGCAGTAATTCAACGTTAGATACTGAGTAACTCAGCCGTGCTTTTTCTCTCAAGACCCCTACCCATATACTCCAAAAGACGTCTGGAGTGGGCAGGGTTAAGTATCCACCACGGCTACATAGGGCAGTACCCTATATATTAGCTGTTTGGTTTGCTCAACGTTGAAGGATACAGTGTTCCACAATATTGTGCACCTTATCTTTGTTTCCTTGAAACTTGTTCTACATTTTGCAAAAAACAAAATGACTGAAGACGCCGAAGACGGTGTAGCTGTGGCTGATCCAGCCCTAGCAGCAGTTTTTAACATTACAGGTTTAAATGAAACTGAGGAGGGTGTCATAGACATCGCTCCAAATTTAAGGAGAGCCATCACTCTAAAACTTATAAAACATGGCCTACCACCAAGAGGCGGTAGAGCAGTTTTCGTGATAGAGGCACATGAATCCTTTCAGACAGAGGTATTCTATTCATGGGTAATATTTCCTGAATCAAATTCAGTAACACACATGTTTCACTTCTACAAAGAAGATGAACCACCAGAGGAATACATTCCTTTCGAGGATATAGAAATTCCATTAACATACCAAGCGCATCAGCTCTGGTTTAAAGGCGCCCTAAAACATCACAAAAACATTACTAGGCTCGGTCCACTAGGTAGACCAGGAGCAACATGGCCGATTTTAGCCGGCTACACACCTCATCCAGACATTGAAGAGATGTCAGATGAGGAGTTACTTACTCAACTCACAGAGTTAATAAAAATTTACAGACAATTGGTCCAATATGTCATGCGGACTTTTACAGTCCGACCACCATTGACATATCCAAATCCAACTCCCCAACAGGGGAATACACTAAATATTACACCACAGACTCTATACGCAGTCATGGGTAAAATGCCCACAAAACGTGAGCAAATTCCATTTTGGATAGCTCAAAAATTACTCAAATCGAAGCAGTATTTCCAAATACTAGCCCGCATGAGAAACACAGAATCCTAACAATCAGTTTACCAATGGGGATCACACCACAACTGGAAGACTGCACCACTTGGGGCTCAGTCTTTGCTGCCATCTATACTAAAACACATGGTATTCCATCAATTGCGGTAATACCTGATGTCCTAAAACAAATTCAAAACGAATATGGGGCAGAGCCTGCTCTAAATTTAGGTATGAAATTACTGAAAAATTTCGACCAGGTCTCAACAATAATATTATCTAATATTAAAGGGGAGGCAGCAGCAGTGGCGATCCACCAAAATTGAGGGAATTTGATGTTACAGAACATCAAACTGAGCTACCCAGAATTATAGAACAATCTTATGCAGAATTAGGCAGAGATAGTTTGGGTGGAAGACCAGTGAAGCCGAAACTATCTGAAAGTCCTGAGAAGGACTTAATAAAACAAACTCCTACATCTTCTAAAAAGAAGTGGGAGTCTACTAAACAAAAATCAAACGAGAAACGTTCTCAATCTCGAGGTAGGTCTCCTCAAAAGGAGCTCCTCTGAAAGGAGGTATAACCTCAGGAATAGGGATAATTTGAGAAAACCTGATAGGTATCAAGATACTGATACACGTTCCTCTCGTCCCTTTCAGATCTCATCACAGACTTCGAAAAGAAGAGGACGATCAGAACATAAAGAAGAACGCGTGAAATCGAAAGACGACAAACACGCACCAAAAAATAAAACAAAACCTCAATTCTCCAAAAAGAAGGTAGCAGGTCTGAAGATCAGACATGCCGAGAATACTGAGAACACAACTCGAGAATGGGCTCAGACAATGCTGGACAGTGCAGCAGAAGTCACAATAGTTCGCCAGAACCTGAAGGAACTTCTGGAGATAGTGGACTTGAATGAGTACATCACAGTCGAGACTGTAGACACCAGGGTTAGTACTCCACAAAAGTTATATGAAATAACACTCCGGATGGAGGGAGACAAACCTAGACAGGTGAAAGCACTTTTTGGGAAAGACTATCAAGAGGCTATGACATACTTCTAGCAGAAAAGACTGGCCACCACAATTTGTCAGGGAGTGCCCACACGGCGAGGACATTATTATGCCTGCCTTCTCCAACCATATTCCAATTCACCTAAAATATACATATGCCAGGAAATGGGCAGTAGCCCAGGCCCCAGCATTATATAAAAATCATGTAGGATGGGATGAGGATTCACCTCACCATAAAATACATCTGAAACGAGAACCAACTGCACAAAGGCAGTACCCAATAAAGCAAGAAGCTAAAAAACAGGTCAGGAGATCTTAGATCAACTTGAATATCAAGGGGTGATTGAAACATGCACCTCCTCAATGAACAATCCTTTGTTTCCTGTCTCCAAACCAGACAATACATATCGTCTAGTTTTGGACTACAGACACCTAAACACTTGTTCTAAAACTTTTGCAGTGCAAAATGCACATAGCACAGCATTAATGAATAACATTGTGCGTAAAAAATATAAAACCACATTAGACATCTCAAATGGTTTCTTTTGTCAAAACATAGCACCTGAAAGCAGGTACTTAACAGCATTCTCCATAATGGGGACCCAGCGTCACTTTTGTCGACTCCCACAAGGGTTCAAGAACAGCCCAGGTTTATTCTCAGCGAGGGTAACGGAGTTACTACAAATTTATGACAATGAGGCATTGTCCTATGTCGATGACATATATCTGACAGACGATGACCTGGAAAAACATTTGAACAGGGTGAGCACCATTATACTGGGTTTCGCCTCTGAGGGCTACAAGTTCAACTTTAAAAAGTCCAGAATTGCCCATCTCAATGTCCTATTTTTAGGATATGAGCTTTCAAGTGAAGGCAAGAGCTTGGCAGCGAACTTTTAGAAAAGTGTGCGCTGCTCCAACCTTCAAAAACGCTAAAAACTTACAATCCATCCTGGGTTTCCTAAATTTTGGAAGAACATACATTCTAAATTATGCAGAAAGGGTTAAACCTCTCTACGCATTAATCAAACCTGAATTTTCAATCAAAAACTGGACACAGGAACACACAGAAATCTTGGGCTCACTCCAGGCTAACATGTTAGCAACAAATCACTTACAAACACGTGTAAGTCAACGTAATTTGGTGATCCGAATAATTTCGGGTCAATGTGGATTCACCTACTTAACCTTCAATGAGGGTGACAAAATCCCAATTGCATACAAATCCCATTTGTACACACAAGCGGAAATGCGCTTCAGTTCTACTGAAAAAATTCTAACAGCAGTTCAAACCGCTGTAGCAAAAGAAAGAGCCTTAGCCCAAGGGAAACGCATTATTGTCGTAACCCCAGTACCGGCTTTAGAAGCTGTTACAAAAGCGAGCATTCCAAATGCTAAAGCATTACATCCGAGATGGATACAATGGGTTAATTCTCTTGCTGCAACAGATGTTGAATATGTTTTTGATCCAGATTTAAAAACACAAGCATTCCTACAATATGAACAAGAATGTCCTCTGCCTACTGAAATTCTGCCTCTTGATCAGTACGAATTTATAATTTACACTGACGGATCCGCACAACCCGCAATAGGGAGTAAGCAAGCTTACAGTG
The DNA here is from genome assembly GCA_963921515.1 of Calotriton arnoldi. Classification (NCBI taxonomy): domain Eukaryota; kingdom Metazoa; phylum Chordata; class Amphibia; order Caudata; family Salamandridae; genus Calotriton; species Calotriton arnoldi. The sequence goes on from CAWUFW010001451.1 coordinate 1,830,302, forward strand.
CAGCGTGTGCAATCGTTAAAGGTCGCATTCGAGATGGCATCTTCAGACCTATGGTCACAAAAACACAATCTCTAGGGGATTGTACAGCTCAGCGAGCTGAACTACAAGCATTCAAACTGGCACTTGAAAGAACAGATCGAGAATTCCCCACACTAATAGTGTGCGATTCCTTTTACTGTGTTCAGTCGTATAATGACTATATACAAAACTGGCTTGAAAATGGTTTCAAAGATGCGAAAGGTGGCACAATAAAGCATAAATTGCTTTGGGAACAAGTAGTTCAGTTGAAAAACGAACTACCAAAGGCTCACGTGATCCACACACTGAGTCACGTTCACGTTGCAGGGAATTCATTGGCTGACGAAGCCGCAAAGGGGGCTGTGCAAACGGCTTCCGTAGCTGCGATCACTCGTTCAAAAACAAAAATAGACGGTGAGATAATGTTGGCTGTCAATGCATCAAGCAAAGGCAGCAGTGCAGCGTTACCAAAAAAGTTTCCACTTAAGTACTCTTATGTAATTGATGCGAACAACGTTCCTTTTGCTCGAATCCCTGGAGTGGGGGATAGGGTAATTCCAAACATGGAACGCAGAGCAGCCTTGATTTATGAAACACATTTGGGGGAGGGTCTGTCACATCAAGGGATATCTAAAACAATTTTGACATTAAAAGAAATGTACTGGTGGCCTGGAATGAATACAGAAATTCACATATTCATCAACAACTGCTTAGACTGTAAAATACAGCGAGAGAGCCACCAGACACCATGCTGCGAATGCGGCAGCCCAGTGCAGACACCACTGTTAGACAGCATTCGACTATCTACGTGCCTGCGTCCTACTGGACAAAGGCATTCCCGCAAATACTGAATCTAGGTTCCTATGGTTATGGCCTCAGCGCTCGGCTGACGCTCGAACTGTTATAAAAGATTTGCGAGTCTTTATCGGCACATACGCAATAGGCACGCTACATTCTGACCAGGGTCCTGCGTTTAACTCTAGGGCTTACAAAGAAGCCATGGCCAGTCTGGGCGTTGCATTGCGGTACTCCTCTCCATTCCATCCTGAGGGAAATTCGGTTGTGGAAAGGAAAAACCGGGACATAAAGCAGTCTATAACAGCTAGGGTATTAGGTTCGGGTGATGGGTGGGTCAAACATCTTAGTGGGGTTCAACGTGCATTGAACAACCTGCCAAGAAGTTCTCAAGGGGGGGTCACTCCATATGAGATCCTATTTGGGACAAGAATGTGGGTACCAGACCTTGAACACGTAGGCACAGTGGTGGAAAATAAACCATTTGATATCAAAGATCGTTTGGCTGTTTTACAGGACTTAAACAAATTAAGAACGAAACAAAGCAACGTACTCCTACAGCCAACCACCACTGGGGATCAACCGGCGGTCCCAGCAAGGCCTGTCTGGATTCCAAAAGTTGGGGATCTAGTCAGAGAAAAAGTGCGGTCAAGAAGGAATTTGGACCTTCTTACAGACAACCAGTACCTGTCCTAGCAGTTCAAGGAACAAGAACAGTACTTCTGCCGCCCCTTGCTGGAAGAAAGGAGAAAAGATTTGTGTCCATTGACCTCATCAAACCACAGTATGTGGCCAATACTAAATAGTAGGCCTCGTGGACTCCGACCTAGTAGCAGACACACTCCTCTCGCTACTATCCAAGAGGTTCAGACTGAAAGACTGATAACTATCGAGAATTCAGCTGTAACAGATGGAGGACTAAGCAACAACGCTATGGAACTCATCCCTCTTGAACACCAACTAACAGTTCGTCCAAATACACCTGTCTACACCAATGTAACAAGTGATGAACTGGTTCCAGTGATTTCTACAAATCCTGATGCAATTCCAACAATTGACAGAACTGCTTCTGGCTATTTCATTAACTTTGATACGTTCTCAGAAGATCCGAGTGAACCTGAAACGACGCCAGCATCATTCAAATTCAAGCAGCAAGTACAAGACTTTCTTCAATTTATGAAAAAGACTTATTTGGTTTCTCCATGGATTGAACTCTGGATTACATCTGGACTTTTTGTTTTCCTGCTCTGGCTAGCTTTGATTACAACTGTAAGCGTGCTTATAAGTGGCAGATACATCCATGTGAACACTGAAGGAAAAGACGTAAACGTACTTTTGAAACCTCATAAATCTTCCCATCGTGAAGCAAGAGACTTATCATCAGTGAACATCACAGCTGTTCCTATACAGGATGGTATAGTGTGGGACAAAACAGATTATGATATCTTCGGCCCGAATGAACAATTGAACATTCCACATTTGTTTAAAATTTCACTAAGTGATCTAATTACATCCAGTACCTATTCAGATGATTGGGACTTTGAGACTGTAAACAACATAATGTTTGACCTGGAAAAATCTGCTGCATTTTCTAAACATGAATATTTAGAGGGTTCATCAGACTATGAACAAATGTATTGTTTTAATCACTATGGTCATCATTATTTGCATAAATCTGCATATCCAAGAAATGTGTTTATGTTTAACCAATGGGAACATTGTCCTACACCACCTAAAGGTAGTTCAAAAACATTTGCTAATAAGTTTCCATATTTTTCAGGATACAATACATCTGAACCAGAAATGTTTTACTATAAAAATGTAAACAAGACGGGGCTGAAAATTATGTTAACAAATACAAAACAGATTTATTCTGCGTTTTTTAATGCCCAACTGTCTAGATAGGGTTTCGACTTTTGGAAAGACACAATTGACACAAAAACTGTGTGGGGTACTAAAGATTGGCAAGTGCAGGGGATAGAAGCTTTATTTAGAGCCTGCATCATCCCAGAACAAATAATGTTTTTGAATGAAACTATCCAACAAACATCTTGTCTTGGATTAGCCAAGATAAAAGAGATGAACACACCTTCTGTACCAACAGCTGACAGTGAAAATAATACAAAAGCAGTGGTGACAGTTGACAATATACTACAACTCAACAGATCTAATCCTATTTGGAAAAAATGGTTGATCTGGCCCACAGACACGAATAACTGTCAGGAAAGATTCCTGAATAAAACTCAGGGCTTTACTATTCATAGGCCAGACCCAAGATACGTCCAAAGACAACATCCGGGGGTAGTAACAACCTACAGTGTAGGTAAATTATGCCTCGATTGGCTGCATAAGTCTACACTACAGGATGTGAAACAACACTTAACCTTACTTAAAAAGGACGCAGAACTTAGGGAATTCTTGCTTGGACCAAGAAAAAAGCGTCAAAAACGTTTCATATATGACGGCATTTATGCTGCTTATAATGAAGCTTGGAAGGTATCACAGATAGAGGCTGCAGAACGAATACGTGAACTTGATCGTATTAATTTAGAGAAAACACTCTCTGTGGTCGACAATGGGTTAACAACTTTGTCCTCCAGAATATATTCATTGGATGGCATTGTATCCTCTGCTATCGACATTCTAGAACAAGATTTGGCGATGTTACAACAGGGCCAATCTCAATTACGTTCTATTATGTTATTAAGCTGGACGCTGCAATCTTTGCGAGCGGGTTATGTGCCTTGGCGTTTCATCAACACAACGGCTCTGTTTGCAGAATACAATCTCACTGATAAACAGATCGAACTGGCACAAAGAGGAGCAAAGTATACAGTGCTGAGCATTGAAAAACTGGAAAAATTACCATTCACTGTGGCAGAAAAACCAGCTACAGAATGGCTTATTCATGGCAAAATAACATTACCTGTGAGTACTTTTCAGTTTCAGTATTGCCTCAGACAAATGCAAGCAGGCAAATATGAAAGGTTGGGTAAGGAAAACATTAAGACATCTTGGGATTTACCATATACATATAGATGTTGGAGTGGGGATCGTGAAGTGTTTTTGAGCGGTTCAAACTGTAAACTTGCACTGAGTGGTTCACTTACATGTCAAGACATTTCCTTGCACGGGGCTTGTAATGGTTCAGTGGAAAATTTGTCTTGCCATCAGCAGGGTACTCCAGCTGCTGTGATTAATCCAACGTTTGGACAACTTTCTAATGGGAGTTACCTCATGTTGAATGATCAGAGCTGCTGCGGAATGCTGCCAGGCATCCCATATCTAGTAACGGTCAACTCCAGGGTCACTTGCTGTATGCAAGTATTGTTTGCCCCAAAAGACACAGTCAGGGAGTCGCCTCTATGGCCTTCGCTGAACGTCTCTTTTATAAAATTTGATACTTTAAGCAGAATGAAAGCCATGCTTTTACAGCAGACAGTGCCTTTGACCTCGGCCAAAGAAACCTATGATCTACAAGTAGCAAGGACTTCGGCTGAGATACAGACTTTAATACGTACAAACTGCCCTATACATTTCGTGGAAATGATATCACGTATCTTTAACATGTCTGATACAACCAGAATTGTACATGTATTTAAGAGCATCTGCTCAGGTCTGTTAGCACTTTTCCAGGCAATACTCGGACTCATCCCGAACTTTGCACATTCGGTGTTTGGTGGCATACCATTAATTCTAGCACTTGTTGCCGAGATTCTAGTTCTCTTCCTGCTATTGCGCTATGGCCAGCCTATTCGCAGACATCACTCCGAGCGAAATGGAGAAAGCTCTCCTTGAACGAAAGTGCCGTGAGCAAATAGTAAAGCTTTTGAGCATGACTCGTCTACGGGACCTTAATACAACTTGGTTCCTGTCGTTCAGACCAATCTGGCAAGATTGCATCTTACCTGTTCTACGATGCCTGCTATGCGGTGAAGAATGCGTGTTGGACACCTGTCTAACATTTCCATCAGCAACGCCAACGGATGTCGATACTCTGCTGGACCCGATATCGGCCCATGCTCTGTGTTGTCCCCAGAGGCTTCCTATCCTGCTGTCAGCATTCATTGAGATCTCACAGATGCTTCCGGCTGCTGCTGAGGTACGAGAAAGATCTACAGGCACACAGGTAACAACGGACGCGAACTTTGCTGCGGCAACCTATGCTGGAAGCAATGCTTCCCATCTCTGTGCAATTAATCTACTACACAAGGTGTTCCAACTGACACCAACAACAGTGGATGATGTTTTGTCTATTGAAATAGATGATCTCATGTTTACACCAGACCCGTGAACTGACTCTGATTCAGCATACAGTGTTCCAGAGATGCAGTGACAAATTTGGCCTTCATTTTTAAACAACTTGGAACTCTACCAAAATTGAACTTTTTCCCATTTTTTTTTTTGAACGAAAATGGCACATCGATCTGCTTAAAGTAGAACTAGCCTTATAATACAGACTTCAAGGTACTTCCACGGACACTTAGTCATCTTGTGTGTGTAAAACAGTTCATTAATTTTCATGACATGAAATGACTGATTTTTGAGAAGCTTATCGATCATTTTTTGTCACATGTAAATATTACTGCTTATTTCATTCCAATTGCATTTATTTTCGAACTTTATGCCTCTAATGAAAAGCAATGCTTCAAATGTACAGTACCTTTTGCATTCTAATAGGTTTTTTAAATGCCTTTTTTAAATGGTTTTATGAAAAGTTTTAGAAATATGCGGTACTCCATTTTAATGTTTAGCATTTTAAATGTTTAGCATTTTAGTATTATCGTACACACGAAAGAGGAGTGGGTGTTGTATTCCTCTTAGGGTATCCATAAACGGGCTTTCCAGTATCATGTCCTTATTTAGGCACAATTCGCCCTGCCCTTATATAGGCATAAAATCCCAGCCCTTATTTAGGCATTAAACCGTGCACTCCAAATACAGGCATGGTCTCTGACATCCGTCCACCCTAACGTCACAACGAGTTCATGAAGAACAGACCCTTAGGCTGCGGGAGTTTCCCTAGTCCAGGACTATTGATTTCTTCAAGGACTCATATATTATGCATGAACCATTATTCCTTAGGGGGTTCATTCATGACGTCTTTCGCTGTCCAACTCACGTCAATACTAACATTCTTAGGTGCTCTCAGGTATAAATATACCTTCCATAGCCCCTGTAAACCAGAGGAGACCTCGACTTCAGAGGAGCCCGTTTCCCGGCCTGACGCAGTGAGAGGACGCTGCCTTCCCTGCACGCAGAGAGCCCAGCTTCCAGTGATCTGACTTCCCTTGCGGGGTGTTGGAGTTCGAGTCTGGCAAAGAGATTCCTACCTCTCTCATTCTTCAGGTATGGAGCTGACTAGAACCTAGAGGGACTCTTGGCATACTAGGCATACTAGACTTAACATACTCTTAGTATACCGTAGTAAGGAATACTTCACCTACTTCTTCCCTCTTCCTACACCTAGGTTAGGTTAGGTACATTGGGGTAGAACTAGCTTAGCAATGCATCGTATGAGTACTCGCATTTTTAGTCTGTGTTATTTATGTAAATGCATATGTACTAAAAGATAATGCTATCGCAGTATTATTTATTTCTACTGCTCACCCTGTACATTATTTATCTCGCATACTGTCTTGTGATCGTAACAGCACATTTTACTTACACCAGAAACAAGACTGTTCAATAAATCCTTTATTGAAACGCCCGTCTATTTCTTTCTGTGTAACTTGGAGAAAACTAAGCATGCACGACTGAGCTGAGTGAAATAGTTATCTATTGTTTCCACGACTCTGGGACACGTTCTGATTCTAAAGGGAAACACAGTGGTCATGTTTTGCGGCTGCCAGAAACTACTCCCTTCTTGTTGTCAAGGAGTTTCTAGTGGCCTCTGAGCTAGCTGGCACAAGTAATTAAGTTTAATATACTCGATAGGGACATACTGACCTTAGTCCTATGTCAAACCTATAGGATATATTATTCCAATGCGCAGAGCCTATTAGGGAAATAGGAGCTACACTACAAGACCATCCCCTGCCTAGTGCCTGGATACCCTCCTGTATGATAGGGTGCTATACAAATCATCATAACATAAAATATAACAAGGACTCTGCACAGGGAGAATAGGATCCCTGTACAAAAGCATGTTTTCCTCAATGGGGAGAATATTTTTCCCTGTGGAGAAACTGCTTGGCTGGAACAAGAATCCAATGTTTTCCAAGGTAGAAAGGGGAATAAAATACATTTTTCAATGCCCACGACCACCTTTGTTTGTGGATGTTCACAAACTTCCAAGGCTAACCTCCGCTTGGAACTCCTATTTCCCCCACACCACCTTTAGTTAGATAATTTTGAAAAGGAATGCACTCAGGTACTTTCCAAACAGTAGGCACATTGACAGTGGTGTAGCTAGGCCTTTTGCCACCTGTGGTGGTCCCAGCGTTTGCCACCTGAGGCGACCACATGTAAGAGCGGAGGGGGTGCCGGCGATTCCTGAGTTTGCTGCTGCACGACAGCCGCAGGTAAGAGCAGGGGGGAGACTGCCGCCCCAAAATTTGTGCCGCTCAGGTCAGAACACCCACCCACCCCCTCTTGCTACGCCACTGCACATTGATCCCACAATAATAAAAGCCTCATGGGTAAGCGGAGGTGGTTTTATTATATTGTCTTGATGTGTCTGTATATTGATTTTCTTCTTTATTAATGTCTTTGTGATTTTAATTGTACATTTTAACAATGTTTATGGTTTCAATTGACTAGAAAACTAATGTTTCACTCGCTCTCACTTTTGGTAGGAATTATGAGTGTTAAGAACTATGCAGAAGGAAATGGGCTTGCGCCATCCAAGAATTCCTTTGTGAAATCTGGCAGATATACCAAAGGTAAATTCAGTAACTTGCATTTACAACCAAATTTACCTTTGGGAATTGAGCCCTGAGTGTTCTGCTACTTCCAACGTACATCATGATTGTAACATGTCGTTATTGGCTTCTGAAATGTAGTTTGGTAGTAGCACACAGCTGCAGAATAAGGCTGCTGCTGACAATAAAGGTCACAAACTTCTCCAGAAACTGTGGGACCTATTCATAAAGGCATTGTGGGATGTGTAAACATAGTTTTGTTTTACTAACTCTTACATCACTCTTTGAATTACCCCAAAAACATCTAAAACAGGAATAAAATGAGAATATTCAGGGAATATTCATATACAATTAGTAGACTTACAAAGACAGTGTCCTCTTTGCACTTTTACTAATATGCAGTTGGACATTTCTGGGTTTACTCACAAATGCACATAAGAGTATGTAAATCGGTGCTTCATGACTACGTTTTTACGTACTCCAAAATGCCTGTGTGACTAGCCAAGTGTGAATCTCCTGTCCTCGTTTTAACATGAAATAATCTGTGAGCATAAAAATCTACATTTTTCCTAGATGTGATACATTATCGGCCATTCTAATCATAATATTTTTACTGCGTTAAGTTGTCTGTAATTTAAGGCATTCCATTTTGCGCAAATGTGTTCTGAAATGAAATTATTGAATGCTTTGATTTATTGCTCAGTGCGTTTGCAGCCACTTTCCAAATGAAATCCGCTTTTAAAGAACCGCTGCATGTACTCTTCTAGGAAATATCTTCTGCTAATAACGCAGAACAATGGATTCCAGTCCAAACCATGATCCTTCCCTGGTGGTATAAGATTTGACCACAAATTAGTCTGAAATGTGGATCTTCCACAATGTGATTTTCCACAATGTGATTCTATTGCTTGAAAAACAAAAACCTCATCGTTAACTGAACCCACCACAGTACTTAAAATGTCTTTGCTAATACCATCTGATCATGTGACCATGCGATCATATCACGCACATTAATCTCAGATACTGTATTAAACCATAACAAAGTATGCACACTGCTGTATTAAAGGGTGCTTTACTAACTGAAAGCCAATGGGCTATATACTACAGTTGGGGTGTGCAAAATGTAGGGGTTTTAAAAGTTTTTAATATGTGAGAGAGGTTTCGCAGCGATCACTTTTACTGGACGATCCATAGTTTCCTGATTTTCGTGCATGCTATGGCAGAGTATTTCATTACAAAATGGCAAAGTTTGTTCCTCAGTGGTAATTGGCGTTGAACTTGCATGTGCTGTTTTCCTGCCTATTAACTTTAAAAACATAGGGGGATATTCTCAAGAACGTGTGATAATTATCGCAAAATTAGCTTAACGCAACTTTGCACATCGCAGTCTATCGCGGGAAAATAACGCTGTGTCAACGTTGTATTCTCAACACGGCGGTACCATGCGATAGTCTCACGCTAACGCGTCAAATGACCGCGATAAAATTACAGTGACAGCAAAAAAACGCGAAACACGAACGCGAAAAAAGTTGCGATGTGGCCAACCGCGATAAAAAAATCAGCGATAACCAGCGACAGGCCTGCAATTCCCACGCGTCATGCGGGAAAATGCACTATAAAAGCACCGAAAAACACAAACAAAATAATTCAAACTGCGTAGCACCATGGAGGAAGCCGAAGCAAGTACAGAGGATGACCAGAACCCCACAAGCCCCCAGGAGGACCGGCCTGGGACCTCGGGGTCACGGAAGGGCATGGAGAAGAAGACGAGGAAGACGAGGTTCAGTCTGCAGGAAAACAGGATCATCATCACGGAGGTGATAGAACACCATCAACAACTGTTCGTCACCTCCAACGTGTCATTGGCAAATAAAAATGCAATATGGCAGTCCATCCTGGACAAGGTGAATGCAGTCGGAGTGAGGAGGAGGACAATTGGAGAGGTCAAGAGGCGCTGGAATGATGCGAAGTGCAAAACCAAGAAGAAACTCGCTGACAATCATCAGGCAGCAATGCAGACTGGAGGTGGCAGTCCAGCGGAACACCAGGAGCTGGATGAGATGGAGGAAATGGTGGCCACAGTCATCAGTGGGGAGATGGTGGCAGGAGTTGGGGGTACGGACACTGCTCGACATGACATGACACAACAGCACCAGGGTGAGTACCGAACAGGGACTGGGGGGACGGGGGGAGATGGGCACAATGGCACACATGCACAATTAAGTAGAGCACACTGCACACCCACAATGACTCTGGATCATGTCCCTGATCCCCTTGGCACACTGCAGCACACATACAAACAGCAAGTAGGCCCCCGTCCACAATGGGCACAAAGGGGTCCCTCCCCACACATCACCAATCTCACAACCAACCCATGCACACGTGTCAAAACCAGCAAAGCTGCGTGTCTGTGAGCCATCATGACAATGCAAGTGACACTGCATGACGAATAGCATGGCTGCAGTCCAATTATCATGACATGGTGCACGCCACAACACTGGGGTGGCTGAGTGTGGAACACATCCGGAAAGGAGCAGGTCACACTCTGACACATCCACGTGCACAAACAACCCCTGACGTCAACAACACATCTGCGGATAAACCATGCACAAGAGTCCAAAATACAAACAAGAGCCAACATTAGCCAAGTCTGCAACATCTCAGCACTGTAGAAGCACAGAATTCAAAGGCACACCGCCTCAAAGGGATAAGGGAGAGCAAAATCACAGCTCCAGGGGCGACTCTCCCACAATGCAGCACACACACATAGCAATAACAGCACATCAACATTGACGACAATGTGGTACAAAGTGCAACACTTTCACTACAGAACAGAGGACACAACTGGTTCCGCTTGTGCGTAGAAACTGGCCAATCACATCTGGCATAGCAGGAAACTGTGAGATGAAAATGCACGTGTACAACCTCACATCCGTGATGTAGTTCAAATGTCCACTGTCCCGCATCAAATAGTCAGCTCCTCCCAAACAGTCCCAATGTACATTGTCATGCAGTCTGTATGTAAACTAGAACAATGCATCAACATACATGTCAACACAATGTTAAAATGCATCTCCCCTTCACTTTGCAGAGGGACAATCAACACCTCCTGCAGAGCAGAGCAGACCAGACAACACATCAGTGATGATGAAGAGGACCTCCACACCTTCGACACCGACGCCCTACAACAGCTCATGGACATCTTAGGCAACCCACCTCCAGGAGCAGGGCAGCCCAGCTGCATCGAGGAGACCCCACCCCCTGCACAGACCACACAGCAGGAAGCACCCACCACCACGGCTGGCTCCCAGCACCTCACCGAAGCACACATCGCATTCCAAGGCCAGGTGTTAGACTGCCAGAAGGAGGTGGCTGAACAGGTGCGGGTGGGCTTCGACCTCATGGCAGCTGAACTAGATTACATACGTGGGTGTCTAATTCCCATCAGGGACCACTTACACTCCCCAATGGACACCCACACCGCGACAGAGACACACGCATTTGCACATTTCCAGTACTGAACCATGCCCAGAGCCCCGGGATAATCATTCACACCCCTACGCTGTACTTGCGTACGCCGGCCCAGTCCACTCCTCTTACATATAAAGGGGGGACGACAAAGCACATGTCCAAGGTCTTACCCACTGCCTGAGGTGACATTGTTGTGTGAGCTGTCCACAGCACAAAACTCAATCAGAAAGGGTCCATGAGTTGTGGTGCACTGAGTTAGTGGCACCTGAAGAGCTGAGCAGGGTATCAAGCTGATGATGGCATCCAAGACAGGTGTGAGCAACTCTGATAGTCTGGCTGTAAGACTCTTTCGACTCTGGCAGTTGTTGGTTGGAGGTGGTCCTGGCGGTGGTGGCGTGTGCAGCCAGCGGTGATGCGTCGTCTGGGCAGGTCAGGACTCAATTTGATGTGTGAACCCTGGTGAACCACAGTTGAGCCCAGAGGCAGCGATCAGCGCAGGGCCACAGATTCATGGCGTTGATGACCCCCAGGCCATCGACTCAGAGGCCATCCAATATTCAATCAGACAGGGTCCATGACTTGAGCTGCACAGAGTTAGTGGCCCCGGATGCACTGCGGCTGGCACAGGCACACCGCCACGGGACGGTGACTTGCGGTGCACTGAGGTAGGGCCACAAGAGCTGAGAGGGTCCTCGTCGATGTCGAAGGTGAATGTCGCGGAGTGTTTCGGGAGACAATGGAAGGTGATATTTCAGGGCATGATGCAGAGGGCAGAACCAAGCATAAACAGGCAATATGGAGGAGATGAATGCTACAGACTCATTTTTAACACCAAGTCAGTATCAGCTACATGATGATGAAGACAACCCCCAGGCCATGGACTCAGACGCCACCAAAGTTTAACCAAAGAGTGTCCATGAATTTCGGGGCACAGAGTTAGTGGCACCAGAGCTGAAAGGGGATGCAGTCTGTGATGAGGCCTGTACAATGGTATAAACGCTGCCATAAAAAAATCAAGACTCAGTTCCAAATGTGTGACCTACTTGACCGCAGTGTAAACCGGAAGCAGCGGTCAGCAGGGGCCCACAGCCACGTGTCGTTGACTTGCAATGCACAGAGTTAGTGGCTCCAGAGCAGTTGTTGGTAGTGTTCGATCACCTCCATAACGATGATCCTTTTTTCCTCCGGACTGAACCGCGTCTTCCTCTTACTCCTCTCCTTGCGTACAATGATATGAACTCGGCCATTGAATAATCAAGACTCAGTTCCAAATGTGTGACCTACTTCACCGCAGTGTAGGCCGGAGGCAACGGTGGAGTATGTCAACGAGAAAGGAGTGCTGGGGGCCTGTGTCGCGGAGGCCAGCGATGGTATGAGGAGGCTGCCAAGGTCGCGGGCCTCAGACTTGAGCTTGCGCCGGCATGTGGTGGGCCCTCTTTGACACACGCCGGTGTCGGCAGGTGAGCAGTGAGGCCTGGGTGCGCAGGGGCGGCCAAGACGGGTCTGGGGACCAGCAGCCTGGGGTGCAGCAGGCGCACAGGATCGCAGGCACCACCGCTCACGGCATCGGCCTCGTGGCGGGGTGAGAGGCGCCGCCCTGGCAGACTCGTTGGCCATTCCGGAAGAGAACTACGCCAAGAGCAATGTGCTTTTTATTCACACCCCTATGCTGGCCTGGCGTACGCCAGGCCAGCCCACTCCGCTCACGCTTACAGGGGGGGACGTAACAAGCTACATTTCCGCGATCTTCCCCACTGGCTGAGGTAACATGGTTGCGTCCACTGTCCACTACACTCCAAACACCAGCAGTGTATGTCGACATGGAAATGTCTGTGGTCTGCATACACAAGTCTGTCCAGCACATCCACGCCACACTTGGCATTGTGTACATTCTCATTCAGGGGTCACTTGCCTCCTTCGCACATGCCTGGTTCCCACCTCTCCCCACATTCTGCTATTGTGTGGCTGTGGTGCCATGCCGTTGTTGGCTTGTGTACATGGCTAGCCCAGGTTACCACAGTAAGTTGTGTTGTCGTGTCTGGTATGTGGGCATGTTGTTTGTCATGTTGTATGTGATTTTGTAACGTGTGCATTCCCAGAGTCGTGAGTTGCATGACTGTGGAGTTGAGGTGTGTGGTGTGTTCATTTAGTACTTACCAACGTGCAATGCATTCACATAGTTGCCAGCCTCAAAGCGCTGGTTGATGATGGACTGTCGGAAGATGAAGGAATCATGCACACTGCCTGGGTAGTTGGCGACTACATTGGTGAAGAGTCCCAGGTGGTCCACTATTGCCTGCACATTGATGGAATGCGTGTGCTTCCTGTTGCGGTAATTGTGTGCAGTGGCGGCAGGGGGCACGAGGAGTACATGTGTGCAGTAGATTGCCCCCAACACATGCGGGAAGCCAGCTATGGCGTAGAAGCCTTGCTTGGTCTCCAGCTGTGTGTGGGAAGTAAAGGTGCTGGGGTACCAAGCTGATGATGGCATCCAAGACAAGTGTGAGGAACTTGGATAGGGCTGGCTGTGAGACTCCTCCGACTCTGGCAGTTGTTGGTTGGAAGGTACCAGAGGCCAACAGGTGCAGCACAGCCAGCAGCTTTGTCTGCGGAGGGATGTTGGTTGTCCGCTGTGTTGGTACCATCAGCCTGTGGGCAATGATGGTCAGGATGCGGAGGATGGTTGTCCTTTTGAGCCTGTAGTGGGCAATGACATCCTCTGGTGTTAAGTCTGTGAGGCTGGTGCGTTTTCTGAAGGTCCGCTGTCTTTGTCTGCACTGCCTCTGTGGTTGTCCGGGGGAGGGACAGGGGGGTCCGGGGTGGGGGGGTGACAGGCCTGGGTGTGGTGGCGTTGGGTGTTGTGGCCCTCTTGGGGCTCCGAGCTGCATGATCAGTAGCTCCATGGCATCTGTTGTTCTTCAGGTGTGGCTCTGGTCTGGGCGCCCTTTTGTGGTGCAGGTTGTCGTCCGACTTAACACCAGGTACGATCAGGTGTTAAATCCCTGCTGCTAACGCGCCTTATCGCCTGTTTTGGGATCTTATCGCCGATCTGGCTGGTCGTTGAGAATGTTGCGAAGTGGTGTTGTCGCGGCTTTTTGCACGGGAACGCCTACTCTGCATCTCATTAGCGTTAGTTTCTGGTGTCATCGGTGGCGATGTTTTTTGCGGCTGCTATCGCAGGAAAACTGGCGATATCTGCTGTTAGCACCAGCTTGTGAATAGGGCGATAAATCTATCGCCACTTTGGCTGCGATAAAGTGCCGCTAACTCGGCGATAAGTCCTTGAGAATATGCCCCATATTCTTTGACACTGAGACTTGATGGTGCTGACATTTTTAAAGGGGCTTTAATGGGAAAACAGTAATCTATAAGATTTCACAAACTATGGGGCCGATTCCGATCTCGGCCGGTAGGGCTCCGAATCGGATTCGGATTTACCAGATCCGATTCGGAGCCCTGTTTCCCGACCGAATCGTACGCGGGTCCGGCCGAGCGAGTACGATGCAGGCACCCGCGAAATCTCCGACCGACTCGAACGCGGCTTCAACACGCTCCGACCGACTCGCATGGACACGATTCGCACCGCGCTATGGAGACATATCCCGGCCGGGTAAGTACGATGCGCGCCGCGAGCAGTCCGACCGACTCGCGCCGTCCGGCTCGAAAAAGCTGTCGGAGCCGGACTTTGGGGGTCTGCATCGGACCCCCTGTACGCGTAGGCGCGCGAGTCGCACACAGGGGGATCCATGGGTCCCCCTACCTGTGCATGTACGCCGCGATGCGCATGGATGCGTACACGCTGTAGGGGGCACCCTTGTCCGCCTCGCACCCATTGAGTCAATGGGAGCCCGCGTACGCGTTGTACGACAGGCTCCCATTGACTTCAATGGAAGTCCGACCGACTCGAGTCCGATGGCATGCGTGCGCATCGTACTCGTTCGGTCGGACTGCCAGAGTCCGATTCGGTCGGAAATCTCTCCGGGTCCGGCTCGGTCGGAGAGATTTCCGGCTCGAATCGGAATCGGCCCCAATGTGTAGTAACTTTAGAGTTCGCATGAAATATGGGAAGTGTGAAACAGATGAACTTTAAAAAGTCACAAATCTCCAACTTCATTAAGTTGTTTAAACAATTTAAAACCTTTGTGAATATCGCAGGGTTAGAAAAACAGGGACAAGAAATCTATTAACAGAAGGTATTGTGAAAGACCAAAACAAGTAAAACCTATATTTTTTTGAGGCGCATTTTGCTGCCAAGTCCTGTAGCCACTCGATGTTCAAACCATCCCTGTAATTAATGTCCGTTTGGCATCGAATTGAGATTGGCTGATCTTATGTTATAAATAGTTGTATTACCTAATCAATACAATTATAATTCATTCATTCTTTTGCCTCAAAGCTCTATTCCAAGAAGACCAAGGATGAAGGCGCAGAGGTTTGCAAATTTGCAATGTGCAAGACAAATACTTTACGCACATTCCACTGCACGTTTCAGATTTTGCAAATCACTACTATAGACCCTTTTATCTTTTTCGGTGTTAAGTACTTTTTAGGTATTTCCAATGTAGTGGATGTTAGGGTTTGTACTGTATGCTATCTTAAAAGTACACCACACGAAGCAAGCTTTGGTGCGTCACAAAGGTTCTCACTGACAAAACCTCTTTTCCTCAAATACATCAATTTTATTTTGACTTAAATTTCACTACATTGGTTTTAACTTCTGACATGTAGTTGAAGTCTAAAATAGGAAGTTTAAATACATCTAAATTAAAGTACTTCTTGGCTCAATCACCCACCTGTCAGGTCAGAATGTTTACAGGCACCTTGGCATATTTCCTTATGGACATTTTGAAACGCAAACTTAGGAGAAGACCTAGACTGCTGTCAATAGTATGTTCACATACATAGAATACGAATGCCTCGAAGGTAGAGCAGGGGCAAAGCTCCATATGCCTATTAACTCTCCTAATCAAAATGTGTCAAAGCTTTTCACCTGTAAAATAGGAAACCAAACTTTATGATTCAAAAAGCAAAGGTAATTACACCGGATTTACAACATCACCAATCCAGAAAACCTAAGCGTAATGGTGTAAAGTAATATAACTTCATTAAAATTACAAGTCATTTTTATCAAGCACAGCTTCGGGCATGAAGGGGGAGAGAAGGCGCAGAGGGTGGTAGGGATCGGAGACAGAGCACCTGATACTATTGTTATGCATTTGGTCGGGGATGGTGTGGATTGAAGAGATGGTGGAATGGGTGAGTCTCAGGAAACATGTTTTCTATCAAAACAGACTGAGGGCAGGGTGGTAAATTCAGACCATGGTGAGGGTGGGTGGCAGGACATTAGGTTTTGTATTACTACTTGGGGGTAATGCTGAGGGTGATGCAGGAGGGCAGCAGGATGCCAACCTTCCTTGTTTTGGGATGTGGGGCTGATGGACAGAGGGTGGTGGATTCTGGTGGCAGGGCGCTAAGTGTAACACAAGGCAGTGAGCAGGTAAGGCCATGTTGTATGACTCTGATGTCATTCACGGCCCCCCAGAAAAAAATCATCCCCATTATTTATTGTTAGCCATCAATAATTCTATATCTTTATTGCACTGGGCCAAAGCCCAAAGAAAACGTTAAATAGTTGCTGCTTCAGGATGGAAGTGTCGGCCACATGGGTATTATGTTTGAGTGGTGGGTGAGAGAAACCTCTGAATGGGGATCAGAGCGCACTCATGCTAAGCCACTAGACGTTTGGGCGACCCAACCTCAAAGTCCCAATAATTACTGTATATGGTATCCCCACACTAGTGTTGTGCTGCCAAAGGAAGTGCTAGGAAAAAGACTGTGGACAATGAAGATCTGCTGTTGGGTGTGTGACAATAAAGACATGTACACATGCATGTATATCCACAGTCAATTTTCCTGTTTTTATTTTCATGCAGGTGTGTCAAGCGTAATAAGATCAGGAGAAATATATTTACATTGGTCTGCACTAAGTACCTTGGTCTTAAACATTTCAATAAATATCCCAAAGTGAGAATTATGGAACAGGAGGAGGTAAGTAGCGTTAAGTTTATGGGCAGAAGAAAAGTTGGGCTGAAAGAATGGGTGTGATAGGAGCATGCGCCTACATTGGGGAAGGCCTGGACAAAAAGGAAAGTGTTCAGAGTGCACAAAACACAAGTAGTCTGCTTGAGTAGAAAGAAAAAGAATAATGGTCTGGAGTTGGGATATTCCTGAGGTACACTTAATGCTGCTCCAAACTAAACATGGTTAGGCCACTGCATGATATTTAAAACGTACCCTGAACACTGGGTGTGTGAGGATGCCAATACAGGCAGCCAGCTGACACCTACAAACCTGTAAGAGGTTTGATTTAGATTAGTTGCAACCATGGTTGAACTGTGACAAAAATAGGCCTAGGCACCAAAATAAAAGTGGCCACCATACAATAACTAAACAGCTACAAAAAGGGCCCATATTTTATTTTTATTTTTTAAAGTCACATAGTGTAAGTGTTGTGTAAGGTATGGAAGACTGCATGGATTTGAGCTTGCAACAGGCAATATTTATTTTAATATCAGAGAAATCAAGAGCAAACAATGGTCCAGCAGACTATAAACCAGGCCCCCAAACTGCTAAAACTGGTCTTCACACTGACCTTTCAGACCAGCTCACTGGGCACTGGCTAATTTCCCTATAGGCCAGTTTGACCCTGACGGGAACATTCACCAGCTTCAAACTTTATGAAGTTTGATATGCACTTGAAAGACACATGCAGAGTGTGGACATTTTCACCATTGCAGCAAGGTAGGCGCACAGGCCTAAATGTAATGTACAATTCACTGCACATTCAAAATGCCCACTTATCATGCTGAGCTTCAGAAAGTTGAACATGGTGTAAGTTAAACATGCACCATTACATGTCTTCATACACATATGTTGCACAGTGGAGTTAAATCTAAGTTGCATACTAAATAGGATAAAATAAACTTGGGAGCTGGAAGAAATGTATGCATCCTCCGAGGGTGGATTGAAAATAAATGAAGAAAATACATATGTGGTGGATAAATTGAGCATACTTTGGGGTGTGCAGAAAACTACTACGGGGAGCAGGGAAGGCACAGAAATGCAAATAAGAGCTAAGAAATCAAATCACTTTTACTTAAGTGTCACTGTAAAATGTGAAATGAAAATGTGTCGATGAGTTGAGCTGATGACTATTATGGGACTGCTCCCTGTGACAATGACAAATTGGTGCAATGTTATTTACTGTGGTAAACTTCTAATACCCATCCCTATGGAAATAGATTAGTATTATGCTATCCATTCACCCAACCCTCATCGGACCAGACCGATCTAAGCTTACTGTGGTATGCTGCAGGCTAGGGTGCTGCATTCAGAGCATGAAGGGCTGCTTTGAACCACCCCCATTCTAGTCTCTGCCTTCTGTAGTGTGCTGCTGGTTTGAAAATTTTTGCAGTCGCCGATTACTGTTTTCAGTCTGGCCCTGCTATTCATTATTGCTGTAGCTTATTCACAGATCAAGTCTTCCTCTACCAAGCTCACTTGGAGAAGACTGGTCATCTTCTCTAATCAAAAAGATTTGGGACTTTTTGGGGGTGGTCTTTGTACTGAAATTTTATGCAGAAGAACAAGACTTTAGCTGCTATTTTTCTGGAAGATGGCAGGCAATGAGAATGGGAGAAAAAAGAGCAGGAGAGGACACATGAAGGTTGAGGAGTACCAAAGAACATATTCAGGTTGAACATTCAAGTGTGATAGCAATTGCCCTTTATCCAAAGGAGAGCTACTCAGACTACTGGCTGAATAAAAAAGTTATTGGGAAAAACTGAGTCGGAGTCGCTGGACAAGTAGATAAAGTAATTGTTCTGTTTATCCCTGTGTTTTTTCCAAAAATTCATTATTCCCTTTAGAGTAAAGAATGTTTGTTAATGTAAATAGGGCCAGTGTGAGTTGAATGGCTGTTCTGTAGCCCACTGGTATAAAAAGTAACTTACCTGTAAGCGGTGTTGTTAAAATAGGTAGTGTTCTCGGATTGATGTGTGTTGAAATTTTAACAGCAGTCAGTAAAGATCGTAAAACACGTTCACTGACCCCTTTTGCATATTTTCATTTTGCACCTTGTCTTTGCCAGTGAACTGTATTTATGCATACAAACACAGTGTGAAGTGCATCATGTTTTCAATTCCATTACCAAGGGAGTGCATTGGATCTCTGGTGATTGTAGGATACCATAATAATGAGCAATTAACAGTGCTTGACCCAGTTCCTGGGAAAGGAAGAGGTGGGAAGGAAATCTGCATGTCTTAATTAGCTTGTCACAATGAACCTAAAATGGGACTACCCAGGCCTGCTGGAACAAAGGAGGAGGGCCAAACCTCTGCAGCCAACACATGTGGGGCTCTCAATTGAGGTTTTAGTGGACTTAGCTGCTGTGTCATCTAGGGGTGGAGCTGAGGCTCTCAGGGAAGCTCTTTCCAGACAACTTGAAGTCCCCATATTGGATTGTCTCAGAATGCCTCTAGAACTTTCCACACCCACTTAAAAACCCCAGCACAAGGGAGAGACTGATGAGTGGATGCTGGGCCCTGGAGAGACAGCAGTTAATGAATTCCCCACTGGAAGGAGAAAACACCAGATGCCCTGCAAGGATGATCTTTGGGACTTTGACTCTATCTGACCGCCAGTACTAGGATGAGTCTCTCCAGAGCCCGTTGCCTTTGAGCCGTTATGCCCCTTGATGAACAGCTGAGGGGATGGGCCTGCTGGGGGACCCTGAATGGTTGACCGGGGACTTCTGTGGGCTGGCTCTTGACTCTGCTGACACAATGGTGCCTTTCAAGGGCTCTGGTACACGTTAGGAAATTCAATGCTTTATTAACCACATATATGCTTGAAAACACAAGGTTTTACAAAAAAAATGAATGCTATTGAATAATGATATTATCCCCATTGAATTCAGTGGTGGGTCATAACATGCATTGCCTTTTGGTACAGTTATCGTTATAATCAATGGTGCTGCAATGGTGAAATATAACATGTGGTTACTGTTATTGATGCGGAGAGACCTTGGAAAAGCAAGTAGGCCTGACATGTTGATAACAACTCCTCCATATATTGTGATGTTGCACCTCATATAGTTGGAGGGTAGTGTGGTTATAGGGTTCAGGACCCACTCAGCATGTAACGTGATATGAGGGTGTCACCAAAAGTATTTCCATCTATCTGATGTTCACATTTGTAATTGAATGTGTAGTATTTAGGAGTTTGTAGGTAATCAACATACTTTTCCTTTTGAAAAGAAAAAGCACTGACTGGCCAATAATTTTACTTAGAGCCTGATTACGACATTGGTGGTTAGACCACCAGGCAGCAGCATCAGTGGTCGGGAGAACTGCCGCCAAGCCGGCAGCATTCCGACTGCCGTAATTGTAGTTTACCGCCGGGCTGGCTGTGTGCCAGTAGCGGCAGCATGCTTCGTCTCACAGAGAGAGCCTGAAGTCAATGCCACCGCACTGCAGCGTCTGCACTGTTGTGCGCGTACTGTTGCCAGACACCATGTTGTGCATGGCACACAGTATGCGCACGACAATGCAGGCATAGGGGGGCCACAATGCCCAATGGGCTAAAACACCCAGGGGCCCTGTTTGAGGCCCCTTACGTGCCTTTCCGCTGACCTCTTCATGGCAGATATGCGGAAATGCAAGCTATAATTAGCACGGCGGTGCTGGCATTGGCATCGCCTCCATTCCTCGCCGCTTTCCCCACCGCCGCAGGATCCAGGATCCTGGCGGTGGTGGCGGTCTTGTGGCGGTCCAACTGCCGTTGTCGTAATTGGGCAGTTGGACCGCCGAGGAGGCAGTGGTCAGACTGCCACCGCGAGTATGGCAGTCTTGGGACCATTGTACTCGTAATCAGGTTCTTAGTGTGGCAGTGTGGCTGTTGCATACCAGCGAGCTGGTGTTTCTAACCCACTCTATCTCCCCTGATTAGGCCTTTGATTCTTTCCTTTGCTACCCTGATAAAGTCAAGTGATACAATGGAGTACTTAGTTCCCAGTGAAAATATAATTGCAGACTTATTACTTGTGAAGGACTCACAGCCTTCGCAACTAATAACCTCATTTCTTACAGTTTGGATAAAGTCTCTGATAGGAATTTGACTCAAAGATACTCAAATATAACAGTATAAAATGAGATTTTGAAAAAAGTCAATACATGCACGATAGACATATTATCTAAAAGTGCATTTGTTAATATTGACCAGCTCAATGAGTGCATAAAGTTTGCTCTCTAGTGCCAGAGTAACTAACAAAAGTAATAACCTCCAAACTCTTACAACTGCCAGATGTTGGCAAGGAAAATTCCCACTCCAAGCAGATATTTCTACACATATTCACCATGTCCGATTCTGAATGATTGATTGATTCATTTATGATTTTATACAGCTTGATTGCTCTAGAAGATGTCCTACTTCCTTCACTAGCTGTGTGAGGGATAGCTGAAATGATCGTCCTGTATGTCAAGGTTGTAAATGTCGGACAACCTACTAGAAAGCTAAGCAATAACAAAATGAGCAGATACATTTGAAGCATTTGTAGAGATTTCGGTACAGAGCTCCATCATTTTAACAAATGTCTAAAATGAAGAAAGTCAGCTTGATAAAAACATGCTGACAAAACTTCATTTTAGAGCAAAGTTAAAATGATGAGATATATTTTTCACGAAAATATAGTGCTTCTGTGGAAAAGGTAAATGTTTAATTTAAAGGACAGCAGGGCAAAAAAATAAAATATAAACAAGGGGTGGGTATACAGCAAGGGGAGAGGCAGGTAGGCATGGGGAAGGGGAAATAAAACGGTTTTTTGAAAAACGAGAGTAAAGTGGGAGATGGATTAATAGGTTTGAAAAAGGGAGTAAAGCAGGAGGGGGAATAAGGGATTTGTAAATAAAATTGGAATAAAGTGGGAGTGGGGTAAGGTGTTTATAAAAAGGAGTAAAGTGGAGAAGACAGTAAGGAGTTTGAAAAGTGTCATGGTGATAAGGGATTTGTAGAAAAAATGGGAGTAAGGCGGAAAGGGTAAAAATGGTTTTGGAAAAAGTAAAGGTGGAGGAAGAGTAAGGAATTTTAAAAAAGGCAATGAAGAAGGAGGTAAAATGAGAGGATTGTAAAAATATGGGAGTAAAGTGTGACGGAGAGTAAGGTGTTCTTAGCAAGTTCCCTCAAGCACTTTCGGGAAAACAACAGCACTGGTAGCACGTTGACGAATCAGGGATAGTGTTTACTGGAATGACAACAGTCCCTATTGAAATACCCAATCATGCATTTTCTTGCCAATCTCAAATACTGACTCTTTGCATGTCGCCATCAAACATGCCGAATTTTACTGAATTTTGGCCAAAGGAAATCTCCATCATGAACCCCCTCTTAGTTCTATTATCTCCAAATATTTCTGTTCTTTAGTGTTTGTGGATAATTTATACTATTTCGGAAAACCTGTACATGCATGCTGATACACAGCTGCCTGGAATACGCTGTTAATATCGCCCAATTTTTTCCATAGTATTTGTGCAGACTGGGACAACAAAATGTCTCTGGCTGAATTTTACGAGCTATAAACCTTGGCAGTGTGGTTTATGGAACAGAAGTAACTTAGTTGCGCTTTACTTGTGTTCCACTGAATCTGATTTGGGATTTTGACTTAGTTTTCATTAAAAAAGTTCAGATGGGGTATTATCAGTCTGCCCATTACAGCCTTTTGCCAAATGTGGCCTATCGTCAGAAATGAAAGGCAATTAATCATTGTATACAAGATTCGTTTGACCCTTTGTGTTTGCAGTGCGAATCTGCAGATGTACAAAGGGAACGGTTGCAGATTATCATCTGTCAATCAGGTGTCAGTTCGGTTGAGGGTTAAAAAGGAAGCACGGAAAATTAGTACAGAAGCGTTAACTTTACACATTTTAGAATCACTAATCTGTAGTTTAATTGTGAAACCTACCTTTGAGCTGAAAAACTATGGGGCATATTAGCAAGACCGGCGATAAAATTATCGCCGTTTTAGCGGCAGGAAACTGCCGCTAAAACGGCGATAATGGGCTTGCTAATATGCGTTATAGAATTCCAATAGAAGCCCTATCAGCAAGCTGTCGCTAACAGGTGTTTGCGACAGCTTCCAGGCGATAGCGACTGGTGTGGGTGCCGCTTTGCATGTCAGCGATATTTATCGCTAATGACATGCAAAGTAGGCGTTCCCGACCAAAAGACCACGGAAACAGCCGCTAACAGCCCTATCGCCTATTATCAATGAGGCCCCGGCCCCGGTTAGCGATGTAAAAAGTCGCGCTAACAGGGGTCATCGCTGTTTTTTTTACACCTGATAAATCCCTGACTAATGCATACATTACATGGGGGGTGGATTATGCTGATACGACCACAGGGTCGTATCAGCAAGGTTTTCGCCGTTCCCCATGCAACATCGCTTGTTTTGTTGCGATGTTGGCCCATTTCTCCCGCTATCGCTGGAATATATATCGCCATAGCGCTAATTGTTGCTAATACAGCGTTAGCGTGGCGATATATTCCAGCGATAGCCGGTGATAAAAAATTTCGCGCTAAGCGCGCTCTGCGATATTTATCGCAGTTTGTTGCTAATATGGCCCTATATTTCTCACCTAAGCCCTTGCCAATGTTTAGATGTCATAACAAAGACGTCTGATGTAATTGTTGAGGCTGTGCTATTACACTAACTTGGGGGCATATCTACAAGGGCTTTATCTCCGTTTTTCTGTCTAATAATGTGTGATACTTTATTGAAACTAGTAAAATTAACATTAGGGGCGGGCGAAATCTGCATAATTTCCTTTCATGTAATTACTGAAAAATAACACAAATTTACCCTTAATTACGTGAAATGCATCTCAGCACCTCTTGTGTGGTTCAGAGAGTAGTATGGCATGTTGAAAGCCTAACAAGGAGGGTGTAGGACTGGAGAATTATGGGGGGGCTGGAGTGTACGTCAAGTGAATCATACTGCCTGGATTCTGAGGCAGGTATACTTAGGCTGATGAATGGGATGTCAGGAGGATAACAATAACCACAAAAGCCCCATGTTGTGTGGAGAAGGGAACGAGAGGCACGGGGTCTTAGGAGCTAGCAGCCTCCAACACTAACAGTCTAACCACAAAAAGCTGCTCCTAACTGAATTGCCACTACGAGGTTTGGGATGTATTTGTAAGTGAAGGCATCTCACAAAAAGTAACGGACTGGTCTCACACACCACCTGGTGTCATGCTTCATCATTGACCAGTCCTCGCCCTCTAAAACCTTGGTTTGATAGAGGGCGGGCATACACCTGACGACAGGGATGCACTTCTAAACTAAGTGGGGGCCCATAAACAAAAAGTGTGGTTAAAAAACAGGGAGCAGTCGCCTAGGATCCACATGGGAAATTTCCCTTGATGCAGGTTTGACTACAGGGGTTTCCCCTCCCCTCCTCCCATGGGGCAAGTAGCTTTGGTATCTAGGGCTTGAAATTAGAGGCCATCAAGTTGTGGAGTGTGGCAGTGCTCACGCCCACACAGTGGTTTACTCTTACCACTAGCTGGTAAGAACGGAGCCCTCTATGTTCTTTTTAGGTCCTGCCGAATGCCCTGGACCCAAGCGGGCCATTAAGGCAGAAACATGTTGACCTCTCACATAACGGATAGGGGACATTAATTCCCCCACATACCGTCACTTGATTTTAATATCATATAGTTACCTTTAACATTAAAAACACGATTAAGATAACTATAATGTTTTTTAACCACACTTTTTGTTTATGGGCCCCCACTTAGTTTAGAAGTGCATCCCTGTCGTCAGGTGTATGCCCGCCCTCTATCAAACCAAGGTTTTAGAGGGCGAGGACTGGTCAATGATGAAGCATGACACCAGGTGGTGTGTGAGACCAGTCCGTTACTTTTTGTGAGATGCCTTCACTTACAAATACATCCCAAACCTCGTAGTGGCAATTCAGTTAGGAGCAGCTTTTTGTGGTTAGAATGTCAGGAGGATAGTCTGATATCAAGGGTGTTGGCATTCTTCCATGACTTCAGTGACTGTCGCTAGTACACTCTTCATCTCTACATGAAGGGAGACTTTGCCCATAGCTTTCAGAGTGGCAAAATAGCAAAAATGTATGTAGCAAGTGGAAGAGCAATGTCATTTGTAGGAAACAATGTGTACGACATGAAACTATTTTATTTTTAGGACGGAGGTAAAGGAAGGAAAAGGACTGATTAGCCAGACAGTAGATTTGTTTGCCCCTGTTTTACATATCTTTTGGTAATGGAAGCTTGTTGGTACAGTGAACAGGAACACAGGCTTGCAATATGTAGTTTGACTGGAGACCATATTGAGCAAGCAGGCACTAGTACAGGGACACAGATAGTCATGGACCTCAATATGATGCTGTACGCAGTTCACCCCATATCTAACTCTCACCGTGCTGACTCTCTGGAAGCCCCTCACAACCACTATACAAGGTTGCATGATGCCATGAAAAGGCAGCATGGCAGGATACCAATACCATATGCCCCTTCCATTCCCCTCCCTTCTTTTCATCATTGTTTTCTGATTTGTTCCTAGTTATTTCCTTCCATTATTAATTTGTTTTATAAAGTTGACTTGTTTACTACTTTATTTTTTAAATGTCAAGTAAACCTTTCACAGTGAAAATCTAGATAGCTATCACTTTGCATTAGCTAGGTATTGTTATCCAACTTGTAAAAAATACTGTGGCTGGGGCTGATACCCTAGATTTGTTTTTGTCCAGGTCCACCTCCTGAAGTACTCCAGGCTGCTGCTGTGGAGGAAGGCATGGACCATTGCACTGGACGAGGGTCTAATATGGCTGCTGGGATGAGTGATCAGTGATTTTCCTTTCTCAATGACAACTGCATGCTTTAAGGTATCCTTTCCTAGCTTCGAGCCTGGATACTAATCCTTTTATAAATTATCCAGCCTACTATGTTTCTGCCTCAGCCCCTCTACCATTGCAAGTACATGTTGCCCACTGCTCACTAATTCTATCACCTTCTCCATTTTATTCCAGCCAGCCGACTAATTACAATCCCACAGTGGCATATGCCACATCTCTCCCACAGTTTCTGCATAAGTGTCTATTGTCATGGCTTCCATTACTATTTCATCTTCTAACTTCAATTAACCATGCCTCTAAGCCTACTACATGATCACCCAACCTGTCCATATTCAATCTTAAAACTAGCCCAAGCCTTGACATTTTATTAGAACATTCCTTACTAAACACTTACTTGCTCCTTAGCACACATTTAAAATATCTGTTGGACATTTAATGAATTTGGGGTGGAGGGTATAGTGTTGGACTCAGTCTAGACTCAAGGCGGGTCTGAAGAGGTAGTAGAATAGGAGCAAGGCCACTGGCATTTATAACATGCCATTAGTTGTCCCAAATTGCATTCTGCTCACCAGGCATAAAATTAATGCACCACATTTTTCATTTGAAATATATATTTTATATTCTGTAGCTCAGTCATTTTTAATGAAACATCAAGGGCTTGATTACGAGTCTGCCGGTGCACGGACTGCCATACTCGTGGGGACGCAGCGGTGGCGGCCTTCCGACCGCCCTATTACAATTAGGAGGGTCGGACCGCCATTGCCCCGCCAAAGCTGCCAGGGAACCGCCATTCCCTGGCGGTGGTGCAGCGGTCCCGCAAAGCATGTGACAGGTTTCATCTCTGCCCCGGTTTTCATGGCAGTTCCTCCTCCATGAAAACCATGGAGGAGAGGCCCCCTGTTGCCTCTGGGCCATGGCGTGCATGCAGGGTGCACAACATGTGCCACCCTGTGTGCATGCACCCCAGTTCCTGCATAGCATGGATTTCAGTCCTTGCCGTGCAGGAACTATTTTGGCTTTCCAATTGTGGTGCCCATTTTCTGAGACACCGCCGTGGGAACGTAAAAAAAAAAGCACACCAGACACGAGAAACACTTGTAATCTGACGGACGACCCGACCACGGGTTTCGAGGTGCGATAGCGGGGCGGACTCGGCACCGCACCGCCACACTC
This sequence comes from Calotriton arnoldi, assembly GCA_963921515.1. Classification (NCBI taxonomy): domain Eukaryota; kingdom Metazoa; phylum Chordata; class Amphibia; order Caudata; family Salamandridae; genus Calotriton; species Calotriton arnoldi. The sequence continues at coordinate 1,857,557 of CAWUFW010001451.1, forward strand.
GTAATCAGGCCCTAAGTGTGTGTGAAAGAGTGTCTGCACATAAATTAGTTTTAATATTTCACCCATTTTAGAAATAAATCAATTTTTTATTACGATTGGGTCAAATGTGATGAAGGGTCTGGTGGGAATGAATTAAAGTGATTGTGCGATCAGCAGGTCAAACCACAATGCAGTGCCCTCCTAGGTGAGCTTCTGACTTGCATATGTAGGACTTGTGACTGAGAAATTTGTGCAATAGACAGGAGTGATTTGCTGAGCCAACAGCTTGATGCTTTTGTGACTATGAACATTTCAAACCAGGCCCTGTCTTCATGATAATGCTTGTTCAGGTTCCAAGAAGTTAACACAGTTTTAAAGGTACCAATTTGAGTTGACAGTTATTCTGTCAAAATTTCCTTATGGACCAGATTAGGAAACTATGGCCAGATGTACGAACGCCTTCATTTGTCGCAAACTTACAATTCTGTAAAAAGTAGGTTTGCAGCAAGAAAATTCGTTTTTTAATGTAATAAACTCATTTAGCGATTTGGTAACATGTTACTGAATCACTGAATGGGTTTAGGAAAACGCTTTTGAATTGCTATGTGGAAGGGGCTTCCAAACAGTGATTCCTCATATTATGTAATAATGTTATGAGACTGAAACCCAGTCGCAAAACTTTAATATTTTTACTGACTACTGAAAGGTAGTTGTAACCCGTTCTCAAAAGGGAAGGGACGGGACCCCATCCTATTTGTGAATAGTAAAAAAAAACATTTTTGGAATAGGCATTGATCCATGGAACCACTACCTACTCTTAAAAAATGTTTTCAAAACTTTATGTTTTTTAAACCATCCTAATTTCCTTTAAGGAAATGGGGTTGCATTTAAAATAAAAAAAACATTGCTTTATTTAACATCACAGACATGGTGGTCTGCTTGTTTCCTACTGTTATAATGAAAAACCTAACAGTCCAGCAACATCGTTTGTTACATACAATGAGGCAGGAACAGAACCATAGTCTTTGCAGCTACAAAACATGTATTGTGAATAAAGTTAGCCAGCTATGGTGCGCAAAACTATAACTTATTCTCTGATAAAATTGCTCATTCAGTGCAGAGCATTGAAATGTAGAGGGCAGAGTACAAACACAGCAGTGCTCACCATACTTTCTCTGCTGCTCAATAGCAGATTCACTCTATTTTGGGGAGAGAGCCGATACCTTCCATCTTATACTCAGAGGGGCACTAGTGTTCATTGTTTGTTTGTATGTCCTAGACATATATGTCTGGATTACTCATCTCTGATCACTCCCATGATGTGCTAAATATTGCAATCCCAAATTGGTTCACTTCATTAGAACACTATTTTGTACTGCTGAATGCTTTCTGCCTTTGCCCTACACACAAGGAACCACAGCAGCGGCACCGCCAAGCATATTGCAGCTTCAAGACCATTGCAAAACCGCCAGTGATCTCTGATCCCTGGCAGTTGCGGCGGTCCCCTGGTGGTCCAACCACCCAATTTGTAATAGAGCGGTCGGAACGCCAGTATCAACATAAGCTGCATTTATATTTTGGCAGACCGGATATCCGGCACCGTTGTGACCATCTCTGTGGATGGGTTACTCTGTCACAATGGTGACGGATATCACATCATCCGAAATATAAAATTCCATAGGAGATAATGAGATTAATATTTCGGAAGACGGGATATTTATCACCATTGTCATGGAGTAACCCGTCCGCAGAGACGTAAATCAGGCACTAATAGCAGTACAATATTGAGCTCTGAGGCATCGAGCCAGAAGTGCGCCAGAGGGGTAGGCGATATTTATTACATCTGTGAATTTATTTATTTAAAGTTTTGTATAGCGCGAACATGACCCTAGCGGGTATCAGAGCGCTTTACAAATGGGTTGCGGAAGACATAGGTAGATAGTTGCGGGAGAAAAGTAAAGCAATATACATCAGGAACAAAAATTACATATTGGTGGGCGACACTGTGCCGTAACAGAAGCCAGGTAGTAGCTAAATCAGCTAAACAAGATAAGCGACAAAAGGAGAAAAGCTTCTAGTGAATAAATTATTATACCCTAGGGTTCAGAATGTAACCAGTGCAATAAATATCACCCATTGCGACTGTATCTTTAAACATGTGACAGGTTTCTTCTGCTGCAATGCATCTGTGAATGTCGAATTTATTGCAAAAAAACGACCAACGTGTAATTCTGACACATGGCTAAACAGGTTTATGTGCAATGTTCGGTATTTACTGAAATATTGGAGACCTTACATTTGTCTCCAAAAGGGTGCAGGCTCAGCCTAGTTACTTGCAAGGATGCCCATTTAATTTTTACCATTCTGTTCTCTATTGCTTTCTACCAGTATATCTCTCCTGGACAAAGATATTGTTCTCGTTCTGACACTTTAGTAACTATTCAACACCAGGAGCAAAACCAGCAACAGCCTTGTTTATTGTAAATAATATGCCACGCTTACCGGTCACAATAGGAATCCCTTATTGCCATTACAAATGGCCATCGGGTCCAGTTCAAGGAAAATCACCAATGAGGAGAGTGGGTAATTCTGGATGGTGGCCCTTGATAAATTCACCTTAGAGAGACAATTTAAAACACACAAATCTTTGGGAGGTAGACAGCCTATCCCAAATCAAAACCCTGAGTGAAACCGAATTTTTATAGTATTTGTTACTCAGTTCTGTTGAAGATCTGTTTCCCTGGAATTTCATAGTTGTATACTGACTGCACTATTGTGTTAGAAATCTCAATTGTACGTTTAACTATAACTTGCAACAGGGACATCATTTAGGGGTGGACGAGGGTCGCTTCTGCGACCTTTGGCATGCCACTTGTGACCCCTGGCACTGCCTTTGTGGCCCCTAGCGTCAGCAGTGGCAAAATCAGTGGCAGGAACAGAAGCAGCTCGTCCTTATGGACGTCAGTGGGGGCTTCACTCACCTCGTTCTTGTCACTTTTTTGTTATAGTAATAGTGAATAATATTACATTATTCGCTATAAGTTTAATAAAAAATGGAGTACAAATAGTTGGAATATGACTTTCCCTGGCAGCAGAGGTAAGTGAAAAAAATGCATTTAAATGCATGTATGTTGTGTGCGTGCTTGCAGATTTGAGTGTTTAAGTACCAGAGAGTGTATGTGTGAATGCGTGTCTATGTATAAGCATATTTATGTGTGAGTGGAAGTGAAGGTCAAGGAGCATGTGAAATCACTTCCGCAACCCCTGGCACTTTGGACGTCAGGGCCGGCTTTAGTGCTGGTGGCGCCCAGTGCCACAATTATTTTTGGCCCCCCTAAACCCCATGACTGCCTCCTCAGATTCTCTCCCTACCGCTGAGCAAAATTGCCCTTCATCTCTTCAATCATAAGTTATTGCATAACACAGCACCCCCCCTGAGTTTAGGGCCCCCTTAACAGGTCAGCATCCAGTGCGGCCGCACCAGTTGCACTGCCCTAAAGCCGGCCCTGATTGACGTCCATGAATTGTATTTGCTTTTTTTCATTTTTTACACGGAGATCGATTCAAATTACAAATGGCCATGGTAAGTGAGAATTGTCAGGACATATCCCGGGTCGGCCTGGATATGGCATGGGGTAGAAAATGCAAATGAAAGGCTATGAAGGAAAAGGCCAATTCCAAACAGCGTTGACGATCTTACAAGCCAAAAGAAACAAGATACAATCCTTTTTTTCCAGCTGTAAAATACTCTTGGCCGAACTAAGGGGCGGTGAGGGATTTTACATAATGGGAGAAAACTAGTGTTGTTTATTGTACTAGCGCCCAACAAGAAGAGGAAGATCAGCTCCTAGGGATAAATGCGCTTTTTAAGTGTAAAGAAATATATGACTTTCGTTCTTGTGTGTGCGTTCTTTCTCATCCAGCGGCTAAGATTAGGCCTCAAGCCAAAATTAAATTTGTGTCTTTGAAACACATACATTTGTAACGCACGTCCCATACCCGGTAGAATTTATGCACAGTACGTAAGGAAATGTAATTTTTTTAAATGCATTATTTACATTGTTGCATGCATAAGTGGTAGTTTACTGAACTTTAATAAAACTGCCCCAAATCATTTTATTGAGAAACAAAATAATGTTACTTAATTTGTACAATTATTTGCAAGATACTAGTCCTTTCTGTCACATATTTCGCTCACTGCATCATCACTGATTCTATGTCATTGCACATACTTGAATGAGTTTTCGTTCTTTCCAAAAAGCGTGGAAAATATTTCTGCTTCACTCAGTTAGCACTTGAAAGTGGCATTTTGGGATCCTACATGTCTTTCTTAACTTTTCTTTGTCTTAATTGTAATAGATTTGTTCACATTTTTTGCTTGATCAAACATAGCTATTTCCGAAAGGTCTTGCATTTTTCTTTATCTTTCTCCAGTCCTAATATTTATTTTATTTAATGGGAAAAGCAGACTAGAGGAAAATGGATACCCACAGATGGCCTGTTTGGTTAATCAATAAATCATTCAGGGGTCTGTGTAGCGCGCTACTCACCCGTGAGGGTCTCAAGGCACTGGGATGGTGGGGGGGTGCAGCTACGAGTCAGCCGAAGAGCCAGGTCTTGAGGTTCCTCCTGAAGGTGTGTAGAGTGGGGGAGCGTCTGATGTTGACCGGGAGCTCGTTCCAGGCCTTTGCGGCGACTTAGGAGAAGGCTCTTCCACCCGCTGTGGCTCTGCGGATGCGTGGAGTTTCGGCTAGGGCAAGGTCGGCGGAGCGGAGGTTTCTCTTGGGTATGTGGAAGGAGACTCTATCATTGAGGTATTGGGATCCGGTGTTGTGGAGGGATTTGTAGGCGAGTAAGTAGATTGAAGGCTGCTCTCTTCTCGACGGGGAGCCAGTGGAGGTCTCGCAGGTGTTGGGTGATGTGTTCATATCGTGGGATGCCGAGGACGAGCCTGGCCGCAGTGTTCTGGATGGTCTGGAGCTTGGGAGCAGGGATTTGTTGATTCCAGCATTGAGGGCATTTCCATAGTCCAATCTGCTTGTTATGAGACCGTGGGTGACGGTCCATTTCCACTTCATTTTGAACGTTTTAGACAATACATTATGAAACTCCTTCTCTCTTTCAGGCCTGTCAGTGTTTCTAGTGCATTGAACACTTTGTTGGTGTGTTTTTGTAGATGATTTTGCAATTATTGACACTGTTAGTGCTGTAGCAAATATCCTATGGGCCTTAAAGCAAGCACAAATTATGATCCTCTTTCCTCCATTTGGTAGTAAAAGGCAGCAATATTGTGACGCACTTGCACCTAGCCTCGGTTGCAGTGCACCTGCTGCTCTGTTGATAGTTATATCTCTAAGCTCTACTAGTCTGTCTGCACTGCTAGTCATCCATCGTTCACGTGTGCCACAAAAGTTGTGGTAGTGTAGATGTAATTTGGAGTTCATTACATTTTTCGATTTTCATATGCATTAGTTACTAGCTTATAGTCATTTCTATCAAAGTGCCACCCTTTTCATGGTATTAGACCTCTTTGCATTATTCCACACTTTTCACCTCACATGCTGTTCTTTTGTGTCATGAGTCGCGATCCCTAGTTTAATGCTTAGAAAATAAGAAATAAACCATCTCACTTCACATGGCTTCCATCAAACTATAGATGTATCTAGCCATCTTTCCATCAATGTATCCATTAATCAATTTATACATCAATTGATGTATTAAATAAGCAGCCTCGGTTCCTTGACATGCCTATTTAACTCTCTGGCTCTGTCAATTTATGCATCCATCTAGCCATCTATCTACCCACTTGTATCATATGAGCCTACTTCATTTTCTAGCATCAACACTCATCCAGTCCATTCCTTTACATTGCAAGCTTACATCAGTATACCTTATTTCAATCTATTTATTCTAATCTATCTCACATAAAGTAACTGATAAAAACTGTCTACAAGGCTCTTATGTATGTTTGATTCTCTGCATCTCTTCTATTCTCCTCTCACTCTCTTTCTTTCACTCTCCCGCTCTTCTCGTTATCTTCCTCTATCTCATTCTAGTGATCTATGCACCTACCATACAGTATCCATCCAGATATTCAAAGTGAATCTGGTCATGCACTATGTATTGAAAGTGATATGTGGGATGATTATAGCATGACATACTTGCAGAGATCTGTTTGGACACCTGGGGCCAGACCAAAACCATTTTTGACAGATGCTATTCCATGTCCTTGGTGGTAAGTACTGCAGTGATTTAATCAAACACCTTTTACCAATATATTAACAAAGCAGATTTCAGGAGGTGATAATACGAGAGATATGTATACATATTTGTTGTGTGGCATTTTGTTGTGCTGGTGATGTGTTGTGTTGTCTTTGTGCTGTTGTGCTACACTTGTGCAATGTGATGATGCTTGTGGTGGCCTGTGGTTGCTTTTTTTGCTCTTCTGTGCTCTGCCCTGTTATGTTTTAATTGTCTTGTTATATTGCTTTATATGTGTAACTGTGATACATTCTGCTGTGTACTTCAGAGAGGTCAACAAATGCTGCTATATACCCAGCCAATTGCAAACCTTGCCTTTAAAGCTACCATGACAAGCAACCATTTACCGCTGCGGTAGGTCGTCTACTCTTTAAGAGACAAGTCAGCCCAAAACTGTTGCAGTGACCAGTCTGAAGTCAGCACTTTCAGTGCTCACTTTCTATGAAACAGCTCTAATATTTTAATCAGAATCTTACCTCAATGAATATCCCTCCACTGCTGTAAAAGAAACACTTTCGGCAATTGATGAACACAAAGAAAATAGGAAGTGAGTGGAGTGAAAATTTACCATGATATTGTTCACTTTCACTGCTAACAAACTACATGTATTGAACATAATAACTATGAATCCACATTTATAGTTTTCAAAGGAAGCTATTTATTTTCACAATGCAAAGTAATAATTGTTAGTTTAGTTTCTATGCAGTATTGAATAAAATATCCAAAGCATGCCAGCTGTACTTGCATCAGTAGGGGGTACGCTTGGATGAGGAGAGCTCATTTTATGAAAAACACCATAACATTATTTCATCCATCGAGAGCTATTATAAAGGTACTACTATGGCTTGCATTTTCACAGCTGCCTCCCTAAAGAGTTCACAACAGGGTGACGCTTTTTTGTACAATAAAACGCCAGAAGGCTTTCTGTCAGTCAGCATGTTGGATAAACAAAACAACTATGTCTGTGGATACTGTGCGGTCATGCAAGAAAGAGGTAAATGACTATTTCAGCATGTGAAGATGAAGAATAATAATGGAAAGAGAATGCTTTCAAAAATATGGGAATTACATATAATTTAGATTTACAGGTGCCCACATGCGCTGCATGTAATGTGAAATGTTAGATATGTGAGAATTAGGCAGTATGCTCCATAGAACGAGGAAGCAAGCATGTATGATACTTAAGACTTAAGATACTAAGGGCCTTATTACGACTTTGGCGGTCTCGCAGTGAGCCGCCATGCCAGCGCCCCGCTGCGAGACCACCAAAGACGTCTGCACACTGCCCGTCAGATTAGGAGTTCATTTCTGGTCTGGCGGGCAGTGGTTTGGCTGTGTCACTGCACTGCCTTTCTAAGGCTCAGTTCCTGCATGGCATGGATTGCACCATATCGTGCAGTCTGTGCCATGCAGGAACTGGGGGTGCATTTCCTCACACCACACTTTTCATGGCGGGCTCACGCCATGAAAACCATGGCAGTGAGGAAACTTGTAATATATTATGACCTCACACCGAAGCAACACCGCAGAGGGATCATGGATCCCTGGCAGTTGCAGTCACCCTTTGGCAGTCCGACCGCCAAACTTATAATAGGGCGGTGCGACTTCCGGTGCGGTGGTGCCTGCACCGCCACTGCGGCTATGGTGGTCCAAAGGACCACCGTAGTCATAAGAAGCCCCGATTTAATTGCAGCATATCAATGACCTGAGGGACTGAGTCAGCACTGAATGGATATTGCCTACAAGAGTGAAAGAACCTTGCTGAAGTGACTGTGACTATGCATGCACTTTATTCACCACAATTTGATTTTAGGATATTCTTAGGGTGTCCTTTTTGGTTAGGCTTTCTTGTTGTACTACCAGAAGCTTTCCTTAGATGTTTGCACCTTTGTTTCCTTTTTTCACTCTCCGATAGCATGTTTCTGGGCAGTTCACTTGAATCCACAATTGCCACGTGATTCGATTATAATAATACCTTATACTCGAACCTCATATTCAAACAGATCCCTGCAGTTCATTAAAATTAAATTTATTAAGGTTTAGTTTATTTGGTCACTATGTAGTTCTTCTACTTGCCTGAGTAACTAAATAATTGTTGGAATATGTGCAAGTCTCAGCAATAGTGATAACAAAAGATGAGGCCCCTTTCTTGTAAATCCATATTGCTTTATCAAGACGCCAATCAATATGTATAGGGTCGAGAGAAGATTAGCACAATATACACTATAACACTGACATCATCAATATTATTTCAAACTTCCTTTTGGTCATTTACAAATTGATAAATGAGCCCGCAATGAATATCAATAATTTTGGAATGTCAATTGTATATATCACACTAGACAAGTACATTGGATACTGAAATTGTTTATTCCCTAGCAATGTTTCTTAAGTGAACCACACATAGAAATGTTTCACCTGTTTCAGATACAGTTTACTTCCATCTAGAATGAATCAACTGATAGGATTGTGAATTATTTTACTTCCTTGCTTTAAAAATTTTACATTTTTGTTTAGAATTTACAGGGATGCTTAGTGGCATGCACCCTTCCAGCAGATGGTTAAGTCCTTTCAACGAGAAAGAGACAATATCAAAGGGCTTTCAGATATCCTTGTTCTTTATAGTGATGGCTAACTCCATTGGACCATTGATTCAGCAGTCTGAGAAGGTGCACAGGAAACAACTTGCCTTATTCGCACCAGGTGGGTGTAATTCTCTCACAAAAGGTTACCGATCTGTACATGTGAAGCAGTCTAATTTTAAACATGGAGAACAGTTGTATGTTTGTAAATGTCAGGTGAGATGGTAGTCTAAGAGGACTTGTCATCCTCTGCAGGGCAAACAAATATGAACTGAACTTTCCTCAGGAAACTTGCCACTCCCCCATAGGAAATTAAAAAAATAACTTTCCTGAATGTGTCTTCTATCCCACACATGGCATCGCAAACAAATCTATTTAGGCACACACAATCCAGTGGGTTTTGCTGGTGCACATACAAATTAGTCCATATCAAATTGCAACACTAATATCAGGAAAATCTAGATCAAACTCGGGACAGAGGCACACTGAAACTGGAAGTCAAGAATGGTGGAGAAGCGAAGGTCTGGACAGTGACAACCAGTATGGGTTGGGATGTTCATCCTTTGGGAGAAACCAAATACAGCATCTCTGAAAGAGTGTTTTGGCTTTAGGAATGTGACGTGTCATTGACTCAGATATCTAGGTAACAGACTACACTGTCAGGATTGGAGACAAAATGTATAGGGCAAGATCAAGGAAGTCAGAGGGAAATTCTTCCATTTATTTTTAAAGGGGATGGTAGGTCACTGCAATCATTTGAGATGAGGTAAGTCTGATGAACACTCTGCAGAGCAAATACTTAAAGGAGACAAGTGAGGGACTAGTATCTCGTAAAATGAGATTGAGTTTAGTTACTCCTATAATTGAAATCATATTGAGTCTACTAAGATAGGCAATAGCTTATCTTAATGACCACTATGTTCATTGCTGAGGTCTGACTGATGCCCGCAGATGCAAGATGGTTTACCCCAATGTTTCACTTATGGTTTCATAATGTCAAGTACCATTTATTTGCATAATAGTAACACCTACTATTTAAATGACAAGAAAATAGCAAAACTGGTGTTTGTAAGAGAGACACAAAGAAAGCAAGATGTAAGAAATTATTAGGGTTGTGATGCTGATCTACTATGAGATGATCACATACAGAAAGTTTAGGGAACCATCACCATTAGGGTCCAATTACGAGTTTAGGCAGTGTGGGGGCAGGCAGTATGCCACCGTCATGCCCCTGCATAACTGAGACTTGCCGCCGCCCACCCACCAGATTACAACTTTAGAGTGGTCTGGTTGGTGGGCAGCGTGGCAGTCCCGGGCGGTACCTCTTTCAAAGGTGGCGGTGCCTATGAAAAAAGCACAGCAATAGGAACGCCTCACAAGGTTCCTGCATGGCATGGACTCAAAAGTCATGCCGTGCAGGAACTGTTGTGCATGCACACGGGGGGCATGTTATGCCCTCTGTATGCATCCACAAGTGTAGGAGGTACATGGGGCCCTTTGTTTCCTCTCCTCCACAGTGTACATGGAGGAAGAACCTCCATGCACCGCCGCCAGAGAGGAAACTCGTAATATGCTTGGTGGGACTGCGGCAGATCCACCAGGCGTTTTGTGGCCTTCTGACCATCATGCCACCTCCAGAGAATGGCGGTTCCTTGGCGGTGTAGGCAGTCCCAGGGCAGTCCGAACACCCAACTCGTAATGGGGCAGTCCGACCGCCGGTGCAGCAGTGGCTGGACTGCCACCACTGCGTTGCGCGAGTCTGGCAGTCCTCGGACCATCAGAATCTTAATTCGGGCCTCAGTATTAGAAAAATTCATTTTGGTTAAGGAAAGTGCATAATCCTTCTAAGTGTCCACCTGTGGATTGGGACCACATCTATTATTCTCCATGGTGACCTTCCAATCTATTTTATAAAGAGCTTTTGTGAACTGCAGTAGCAGCGCTTGAATACTTGTGAACAGATGAGATGATGGGTTCAGGGATGGAGAGTGAGCATGTAAAAAATAATAAGATTGGGATAAATGAGCTGCATTGGCAAGATGAGTCTTCAGTCTGCTTTGCAGTTCAGTTCAAAGGTAAAGATCCATGCAGAGAGCAATGCGTTCCTGAACTTTGGGAGGTCTGATTGCAGGTAAAGTGGGCGCAGCAAGGCTTTTGATTGGCAGAAGCCTTGTTAGTCTAGCAATCCTATCCTGGACTATTGACTGCTGCTGACAGTTGGCAATTAGGTTTTAGGATGCCCAGCTTAGGCACATTGTTAGCTAGTTAAATATTAGTAGCTAGTGAATCATTTGGATGAAGGGACATAGAGGATTTTTGGGGTTAGGTTGAGAGTTAAATTCACTTGATGTACTGAGTCATTAGCAGCCTGTGCAAGGAATCAATCATTTGTGGATGTAATTAGACTTTTTTATGGCAAATGTGAGATTGGCAATGTGGTTGTACATGCACTGCAATTTGTAAAGGTGTCTGGCCAGTAACCTAACCTAGCCTTGTGATTTTTAAAGTGTAACATGATTACTCTGAAGAACAGCTTGGACCTCTGAGTTATCAGCATGATGGGAGGTTTCTTTGCAAGAGCTTGAGTGGGATAAGGCTGTTTTATGGAGCATTTAAGGATATGCCACAAGACAGACCCAATATAGATAATCATGTAAATGAGAGTTGGCCTTGCCCACTGAACTGAGGGCAACTATCAAATGGTTTGAAAACAACAGACAAAAACGTCTGGGATTTACTCTGGCTTGGATAGATAGGTGACAATCATCGGCCCATTCTCTACTCAACACCAATCTTTCTGGGATTGATTTTTGTTCTGTTCATTTTGTGAGACGCTGTTAAGTGCATAACCCCACCCACTACAGTCTTCTTAGAACATCTATACTTGCCTTCTTTTCTGTCTACCTCTTATTGTGTCTAAGCCTCCTCTATTAGTTCCCCTTTGAATCATCACTTTTCAAGTTTATTTATTTTAGATTGATTCAGACCTCTATTGAGGTCAACAATGCTATTTTAATACTAACTGAATATAGTTATAAAATACAAAGTATTCAACAATAGAAATAACAAGAAATCAGTTAATAAAATCTTCTTAAAATATCTTTAAAACACTTTTATAACGTATATATTCGTTCAGTGGTGACAATGTAAAGTGCATAAATTCATTCAATCTTGTTAAATTGTATTCACAAAAAAAGGGTTTGAAACAAATTCTTTGTGATTCAACAAGTATTTGCTAGAGGTTTTGAGAAACATTTGTACTGAGTTAAGTATAAGGCTCACCTTTTTCAAATTTCTTACCACCCAAGGACTAGCAGTATGGCTTACAATGTTTCCTGCCCATGACAGCTATCATCTTAGTTTTAGAGATATTAATTTTAAGGCAATGTTTTTCTTTGCACGCATGAACACCTTTAAATTGTGCTTTGGGTTTAGGTCAAATGTGACCACATCATCAGTGTACATCAGAAGATGCAGAAGCTGGATACCAAATCGTGGGGACAAGTTCTTGACCTGGGAAAATTGGTATTGTAGATTGTACATAAATAGAGAAAACAGGAGTGTTGCCAATATACAACTCTGTGTCAGTCAATTCTCTCTTTTTATCTCTCATATTAGCCCTTTTTTCCCTCCCATCATGACTCTGTGCCACGTTCTTGTATGAAGTGCAATTATTATTCCGAATAGATTTGGATGGATGCCTAGCTCAAAGAGTTTCCTCAACAATACTGTTCTATCTACTCTATCAAAAGCTGTTAAAAAATCTATAAAAGCAGTATATACTATTTGAGATTTAAGGGTAACATATTTATGGATTAGTGTTTGCATAACAGCAATATTGTCAACTACTGAGCATTTAGGTCTAAAATTCGATTGTTCTCAAGTGATGATTTCTTTCTCATATGCCCAGTGTTGCAAATGTTCTAAAATAAATCTCACAAACATCTTGTCAGTTGTATCAAGGAAAGCAATTTGTTTGTAATTGCTAAGATTTGTCATATCTCCTTTTTCAACAGCAGTATTATAATGTTTCCGCTTCACAAGCTCGGTATGTGCCCTGATTTAACAGTTTGTGTGTTTACCAGACAGAACCAAGAATATAATGCTGTAAAGAGTAAATCTTGTGTTTGTAAAAGGTCATTTGTAAGAGGAAAATTCAATTTTTTATTACTCACCTCCCCTTTGATGAAGTGTGCATCAATCAGCCCCTCCACTCACAGATCAACAACCACTAGATGTACATGCTCTCAGAGTAGAAGCATCCAAAACCTCTGAAAGTTCCAAAGGAGCCTGGGCACTTCAGTTTCCACATCAGTTTAATGCGAGAGAATGAGGAGAAGTCCCCTCTAAGTCCTGTTCTTCAGTTTGTTCTCTGAGATTTCAAGCTAATCTGACTGCTGAATTATTTCCTCCTTCAATTGTGTCAATTTATAATAGCCCTGGCCATAAACTACGCTCTGCTTTCTAACTTTGTCTTTTCTTTGCCTTCCTCATTGAGTTCAGCCTCGCTTTCATTCTTTTTATCTCCTAACTCAAAACCATTGGAACTGTTTGCCAGACTTTGTATGTTCTCCATCTACTTATCACTATACTGTGTTCACTTCTGAAATAGTACCTCCTCCTGCTTTGAACTTTTATGATCTTGTTTACATATTTTTCTTTTGACAATCTAAAGAGCACTTTTAGGATACATCACTTTGGCAAAAATACTTTCTAAATTTAGTTAAAGTAAATGGAACTAAACTGAAGAACTGTAGACTTCTTGAGGATGTGGGCCAACCAAAAGCATTTGTTTTTAAGGGAGGGGGCTTTTCCTTGAATGAGGTGGGTTTGTGGTATTATTTAATATCCTTGTGCACAGAATTTGAGCACTGAAGCCATTGCTTTTTGACAATGCAGCATTTCCTTCTGCATTTCTTCTAGTAACATTGGTGAGTAGGAAATACCTTGCTTCAAAAAAAACATGGGATTATGATTTTTATCACAAGCCATTACTACACTATGACTTGGTAAGGGGCATATTATCAACGAGGCGATAAACAATTATCGCCGCTTTTGCGTCCGTTTTCGGACGAAAAGCGGCGATAATTTTATCGCCTAATCAGCAAGGTCACGCTATCGCGTGAATCCTTGCATTATCGCCCTTTCCCCCAACGCCCATCTTCGCATCTCTAATGAGATGCAAAGTGGGCGTACCCCGGATGGACTACGTTGCAAATATCGCTGATGTTCACATCGCGATATTTACAAGGCAGCCCACATGATTTTAGCAGAGGTTAGATTTCGGCGAAAACGGCCGTTTTCGCCAAAATCTAACGTCTGCTACAATCCTGACTTAGCCATCCCTAACATAGGGGTGGATTCTGCTGATACGACCACAGGGTCGTATCAGCAAGGTTATCGCCGTTTTGCAGGGAACATCGCTGGAAAACCAGCGATGTTCCCTGCAAAACGGCGATAACCTCGCTATCTCTGGAATTTTTATCGCCCTGGAGAAGCGCGTTGTTAATAACGCGCTACCAGGGCGATAAATTCCAGAGATAGCCTGCGATAGGGAATCTGTCGCTAAGTACGGCCAGCGATAATTATCGCTGGCCGTTGATAGTATGCCCCTAAGTTTTTAAAGTGCCTGAATGTATTTGAAATGTTTTAATAAAGGGCTCATGCAACAGATGACTACTTCTGAAAGAGAAGAGTTGATGGAAGAAGGAGAGTTGGTGGTAAAAGAGATTCAGTAAGAGGAAGCAGACAGTAGTAATTGTTCAAGACAAACTTGCCAGTGGCCATCTTCTGAAGCTAAACAAGCACATTGTTAAAATTCATCAAACCTCATAGAGCCAGGAGAATAGGATAAAATGTTCTATGAGGAAAACCAAAGTATTAAAAATTTGGATGATAGATAACCAGCAGGTTTTGGGAGACTGGCCTTGGACAGCTGGCCATATTGCAAAGCAAGATGTGAGGTAATCTGTTGCAGGGCTGTGAATATTTTCTTGGGTCAGGCCGAGAGTTTTGATTTTGACTAACTTCTCTATTGGCAGCAAGTACAGAGTTTTTGTGGCAGTGAGATATGGATAGTAAACTGAAAATGAAGAGGGCAGCCAAAGTTTGCCACTTCTGAAATGTGTGTAGGGATTTGGTTGGAAGTCCGGGATTGGTCTAACACAGCAGTCACACTGGAAGTAATTGGGTTACTGGTTGGGGGGGTGAAACCCTACACAAGCAGGAACCACAATCCTTGTCAGAAACAAACCCTGCATTAACCTGTGCTCAACCCTCGGGTAGTTTTCCACAGAGCAGTCAGATTTAACTCAGAAGCAATGTGTAAAGTATTTGTGCAACACTTCAAACAGTAACACAATGAAAGCACAACACATTAATGATCCCACACCAGATGTTAGACTTGGCATCTTTAGCATGGTTTTCCCTGCCTTTTTGCCTCTACCTCCTTTGATGCTGTGCTGGATTTCGTTTTACTGGCTTAGATGCTTTTCATCAATGCCTCACCTCCACGATGCCATGTATTGTCATAGACATCGTTTTCCAAGGTACTGTTTGTTTGGGGGTCCATGTGACTCCGGGCCCGACGCCGCACACCTCATAGTCGGTGCAGTACTTTGGGATTTATTGCTGTCACAATGTCATAATAGCCCCAGGTGAAGCTATTTGTATTCTACAAGCTTTATTTTTTAAATAACTGTTCTACAGTCGTATTTTACTACCTGTATGCTGGATTTTTGTTATCTTGGTCTTGTTGCATTTAGATAAAGATACTTGATACTTGATTTTCTAAACTGGCGTGGTTTCCATTTGTGGTGTTTTCACTATTTGACTGTGAGTTCTGAGTACAAATATTTTACACATTGCCTTTGGGAAAAGCCTGTCTGCTTGTGCCAAGCTGCCAAGGGGGTGAACATGGGTTAGCTAGAGTGTTTATCCCCCTTACCCTGACTAGAAGCAAGGGTCCCTACTTGGACAAATGTACATACCTCTGCCAATTAGAGACCCCCAGTTCCAACACCAAATTAGAAAGATAGTGTATATTTTAATAAATAAAACAAGACCAAAATGACAAAGATCCAATCAGTAGAGATGGAGATATGCAATCTTAAAGATTTTAAGTTAAAATAGTACCAAAAAGCACAGATCGGTATAAAGTCACAAGTTCAGGCCGAACGCGAAAGAGTGCGGGCCGGCTACAGGCACCCAGTTAGGCTCGCTGAACAAAAGTACCTTAAATCCTGGTTGCAGAAAGTTGCACGGTCCTGCGTCAGAGATGCATTGCACAACTGAGGAGATGTGTCGATTCCAAGGAGCTGCGAGGCTGCGATGTGAGGTCCTGCTTCATCATCGAGTTCCCACCGACGAGTGCTTGTGACGTGAAGTCCAGCGTTGAGGATGTGTCAAACTGCAGAGGAGATGCGTCGGTTCTGAGAACCTGCAAGGCTGCAATGCATAGCCCATGTAGCAGAGGCAATATGTCAGTTCTGCTTGGGTTTGCAGCGCACAGCAGAAGAGATTCATTAGTTCTGCTGGATCACAGATGGGCTGGCAGAGCACCTTCAGGCCCACTTCCAAGTGTCCAGGACTGAGGTGGCACCACTCGACAGGGTAGGGCTCACAGTTCCAGAGTCCAGGTGCTAGTTGCAGGAGGCTCTTGGAGTCACTCGGTGGTCCTCGGTAGAGGCTGCAGGTCCAGTACTTCTCACACAGGCAGAAAGGCAGCAGGACAGCAGGTCAGCACAGCAAGGCAGGCAGTACTTCAGGGAAGCAGTCTAGCAGAGCGAAAGCCCTTGCAGCAGCACAGCAGTCCTTCATGGCAGAGTCTACCACAGGTCCAGAAGTGTACTGAATAGTTGGTGTGCGGAGTCCAATATTTATGCCTGGTGCCTCCTTTGAAGTAGGAGAAGCTTCTGAAGATTTCCCTTTGAAGTGTACAGGTTTCCTGCCTCCCCTACCCTGGCTCCAGACTAACTACAGGGTATATGCAATCCTCTGTGGGAAGACAGGACTCAGCCTATTCAGGTGTGAGTGGGGCTGTGCCTAACTCCTCCCTCCCATCCTGCCAGTGAAGGTCCATCCAGGCACCTATGCTCCCTATTGTGTGTGGCTGTCTAGGAGGACTACACAAAGACCAACTGCCAACTACACTCAGTCATGTGACCCAGAGACAGGCTGCAATCACAAAATGACTAAGGCAGGAAAATGCCAACTTTTTAAAGGTAAAAGTCACACAGATGATGGACGGAATGCAGAGCAAATCAAACATTCACCCCCAGTAAATAGATCTGGGTTAAATCCATCATTCTTTTGCTCACCATGCCACCTCAGTTTGGACCCAGCCATATGCAAATCAGTCTTGACCATGTGCCTCATGGGAACAGTCCAGCCCGATCTGCCAAGCCAGGTCCTCCCTGGACTGGAAACAAGCATCCTGGGACCGTTTGTTTTGGAGTCAAGCTAGCCTGGCTGATGAGGGGTGATGCCCCGAAACCAGTCACAGGATGCTTGTTTCCAGTCCAGGGAGGACCTGGCCTGGCAGCTCGGGCTGGACTGTTCCCATGGGGAACAGGGTCAAGACTGATTTGCATATGGCTGGGTCTGAACTGGAATGACATGGGGAGCAAAAAAACGATGGATTTAGGCCCCGATTTCTGCACTGGGGTGAATGTTTGACATTGTGCAGCATTCTGTCCACCATCAATTGTTCTTTTTGAACTTTTTAAAAGTGGCATTTTCAAAATTGTAATTGACAATCTGACTTTACCACAAAAGAGGATTTTTAATTACAATTCCAAAGACACTACACATGAACTGTTTACCTGTTCCCATTTGGAAGTTACAGAGTATTAAATGTAATATGGTAACTCCAATGTTATCCTCTGGGAGAGGTAGGCCTTGCAATAGTGAAAAATGAATTAAAGAGTTTTTCACTACCAAGACATGTAAAACTTAAAAGACCCTGCCCTACTTTTTAAATACATTGCACTCTGCCCGGTGGCCTGTCTTGGGCCTACCATAGGGTTGGCTTACATGTATTAAAAAGGAAGGTTTGGGCCTTGCAAAAGGTCTATTTTGCTGGGTCAAAATAGCAGTTTATAACTGCACACACAGGCATAATAGCAGGCTTGAGACATGATTAAAGGGCTACTTAAGTGGGTGGCACAACCAGTGTTGCAGGCCACTAGTAATATTTAATTTACAGGCCCTAGGTAGACATAGTACTACTTTACCAGGGACTCATATCTAAATTAAATATGCCAATTGGGGATAAACCAATATTACCATGTTTTAAGGAGTGAGCACATGCACTTTAGTGATGGTTAGTGGTGGTAAAGTGCCTAGAGTCCTAGGGTCAGTATAAAGGAGATAAGCAAAAATGGAGGAAGAAGACAAACATTTTTGGGGGCAGATTTCCCTAAGGCTGATAGGTCTAGCACACGTCATAATTACTCATAGAATAAACATGATCATGCTGAGTTTGGCAGAGTAAAGAGATCTCACACAGCAACATTAGGCTGTAAAAATATACATTTGTAGTGTGTTTCTTGCAAAGGCCATTGTTGTTTTCCCAGTGTTAGCCTAGCTGTGTACTTTGTAGACCACGCTTTTATTTACATAAAACACCTGCCTTTGTGCCACATTGTATTTTCACACAGAACCTGCACAGGTTATCGCATTTTATTCTTTTCCTGGGATTTTGTCTGAACACCCTACAAAAGGTCAAACAACAATGCCCTTGTCCGTATCTGGTCAGACACTAGCACTTAGACATAACAACGGAATGCAACTGCTGTTTGTGAGCACACATCTTGTCATATAAATGAGGACAGGGGTTCTGAAAAAACACACATACAATGAAGACCCTGAAGCAAGAGTGCTGCATCAGCTGAGATGTAGAACATCCACCTATGTATGCTAAGGTACGGAGTCCGCCACTAATCCCAGAGATCTTTAATAATAGAGGATGTGGCCTAATGGCTAGAGCAGTCAACCTCAGAGCTGGGAAACCGGGTTCGAGTCTCGGCAGGGAGGCTCAACATCCTGGGATTCTAGGAAAATCACGTAATCTCCCTGTGCCTAACAAAAAAAATAAATGTGTCTGTCTGTAACGCAACTGGTGCTCATGTAAAGCTCTCTGATATATTTGGGTCTAGTTTGCGCTATATAAAACTCCCCCCCCCAAAAAAAATATATAATCATTTAGCTTAAGTAGAAGGGGGGGGGTAGGCTAATCTGTTTTATAACATGACAGGGCTTTTTATGGTATATGGTTTGTTAACCATGCTAATGATATTTTTGGTATGCTTTTGTTTTCTAATTGTGGTGCAAATACTGCATCTTAGAGCACAATAGTTTAAATAAATATTATAAACTTCCTTCATGTCTCTTGTTTATCTTATTGTGGACAAGAACGAGTGAGAGAGCAAAAGCGTGTGTCCTATTACCATGATCCCTTGTAGGGTTGAGAGTGTTGTGTTCAGGGGTGCCAACTCACTTGTTTCTCTGGAAAGGTTAGGAGGGCAACTGAGGCACTATAACTAGTCAGACTCTGGCTCATGGATACTGAGGTGGTATGGTGACTCAGTCCTTTACATGCTGATGTTCATGTGGTCCAAGCATAGTTCTGATCCTAAGCACAATCTCTGTAACATCTTGGTCACTGTATTAATTAGACGGACAAAAAGCAAGTCAACATTGAAGGTCCCTTCCAACTTGTGACAGCGGACTGTTTGGGTTGTAACCAATGTAGCAGCTATATAAAAATACCATATGAACAATCTGTTAGATTAATTTATGTACAGGCGACATGCGGTTATGAACAAATGGTGGGTGAAGTTTCAGTTAAGCCTGCGTAATCAAGCAAAGTCAGGTAACTTTACACATCACGAAGAAATGTAGAGTTTGTGAGGCCCATGCAATTTCAATTTGTGAAATTGTTTTCAGCCAAATTTCCTGCCTAACATGGATGGCACATCAGGCAGAAAATAATTGTGTATGCCCTCTGTGGCCTGAGTGTTTGTGGAGAAGCAATATCTGCCACTCAACTGCACTCCATCTCCATTCCCCACAGCTGGAAGCACCACTTTTTTAAAATTACACCAGCTTAGCAAATGGCGAAGCTTTACCATTTGCAAACGTGTTGTAGATAAAAAATGCTAAATTGTGAAGGCAATTTATGAAGGCCTCAGAACAACTTATGGTCCTAATGAAGACGTCTCTTAACTAAATCCCATCCAATGAGGTTGAAAGGCACAGGGTGGATGTATATTGCTGAGGAGTCGCAAGAGGATTAGGACTCATAAATTCCCAGGAGCACCTTATTTAGGATAATGTAGAAAAAGATGATGTATGAGAAAAAGTTCCCCTATCCTCAGAGGGATTGTTCAACGGATCCCCACGAAGAGACGTTCACTCAATTGATCCTCATTGGTCAAATAATCCTTATTAATTAAAAAAATATATTCTGGATCTTTCTCATGAAAAAAATTGTTATGTACTGCTTTTATTTAAAAGAAGAAAAAAAACCTTTGCTCAAACTGTGGTTAAAGGTTTTCATACATTAAAATATTATCTTAGAAATAAGACGTTAAAGTTACATATGAAAACTAATACTATTTTATAATGAATGTGGCTGAAAAAACATAAAAAGTGGCAATCTGAATGTCTATAAAATCTATTCTTATTAACTTAAGTGAAGTAATAAATTGATTAACAAAGACGTAAGAAATAGTTTCTCTCATCAGGCATTGTATAAAGGATACAATGATCAATGGCTGATTGGGGTAATGTTGCCTTTCACTGTTTAAATGCCTATCGGTATTGGAAGGGCGAAATCCAGAATCTCATTCCCAGTTTCAATTAATGTCACTCATTGCACCTGAATGTCCCAACCAACATGGACGAGAGGCCAGATAGAAGGCAATTGTGTGTCTCTTCCGTGACATAGGTGCAGAGGAGAAACAATGACCTCAATTTGGCTGCTCTCGACCTTCTCTCCCCCCCCCCCCCCCCTCTGGATCAGAAGTCCCACATTGGGACTTTTGGCAGTTGGAAAAGGCGATGGAATGCCCCACCAATGAAAAAAGGTAGGCAGTTAAAGAGTGGCATGCTACTGCATTCTCATTGTTACGGTAGCTACAGGTGGGCAAGCCAACAAATCATCAGGGTGAGCCGAGTCAGAGCCGAGCCAAGGGTCGGGCCTGGCTCTTAGAGCCCGTGCACGACCCAAGACCTGAAAATGTTTGCCATGTAAATCATAAAACAAACGTCATCTAGAATATGATAAAGGGTCTTCAAAATAAAAAAAAGTGTTTTTCTTTAACATGTGGACGCTTGGACAATTATGTCACATCATAGCACTGCACTGAGACGTACTTATTAAAAGTGATATTTTTTAAACATTGTCTTGAAACCATTCTGCCCCCACACTCACCCTGGTGACGGTTCCCTTAGTGAACTAGGAGGGTAGACAGTTATCATGTGAACGCTGTATGTGGTCCGGATTCTTACAAAGCAACATTATAGTCTAGTAAATCAAACGCAATAGGTTTTGGTACAGCTAGTATTCTGAAGTCAGGTATTTGAAGATGCTTTCATCTGTGCAGTAGAGAAGAAAAAGAAGAAAATAAAATAACTACCTAAGGTCACACAAATTGGTTAAGCGGGAAATTTGGTTTCATTTGTTCAAATAAACCAATGAATGGGGTATCTATGTGTCTCTCCTTTTTACCTCAAATATTAATGCTTTGTTTTTATTGTTGTGTGCATTAGGTTAGAACGAGGGTGGCAGGGCGAAACCACTTGAAATCTCGGCTCCTTATGACCTCGAGGTTCCAACTCGAGCTTTCAGCGGCTCGCCCACCTCTAAAGGTTAAGGTACCCTCGCTCTCCTGACGAGAAGGACAATTTAAAAAGAACAGCCAAAATGTAGAAGATATCCCCAGGCCCAAAACTGCCACAAATGTTAGTAGAATCCGCTGTAGGAATTTGCTATGTTATCTCCAAATAATTTGACGTTCTTTATTTTTTTCCCTTTCCCTCAGTTTATATGAGCTCTATATCCTGACAGTTAGCAGCTTTAAGGTGCTTTGCTATTTCTCTTCATTAACCGGAACTATGACAGTAAAATAACAGCAGTGTCGAGCACCCCGACCTCCCCCCCGCCCCCTGGTCCCAGTTTACAACGCGCGCGGCAGCTATTGTTCTTACAAGCAGACAATTAGCAGCATGCCATGTTGAGCAGCTCTTAACAAAACTTGTTTGTTCGAGCTGCCAGCTCATTGTCTTCCCTCCACGTTTTTTCATGTTTGAGAGAGCTCGATGCATAAAATCATTCTGGTGCCTGCTTCACGCATACTGTAAACACACAAAGACAAACACACTGAACTCAACTGCAGGGAGAACCCGAGTAAATGACCTGGAAAATACATATGTAGTTTTAGGCGTTCTGCTAGCCCCCCTCCACCCCTCCTCGCCCCGGTATTTAACAATGAAACTCCAATAATATACCAGTGTTAAAGCTGAACCCTCCTCTTGTTATCTTGGAAAGTTCCAATAGCTTCAATTCTAACAATACTACCGTTTGTTTCATAACACCTAAATGTACTGATTCCCATGCAAATTGTTAAACAAAACAGATGGACTAAACGGTTGTGATTCCACTTCAAATTAGAAACATGGGGAGTCTGATTACAAGGATACCAACCAAACATGCATGAACACATCAAAGCAATTTAAAACACAATCTTCGAAAGAAAACCAAACAACTAAAGACTGGCTCACTGCCCATGAACAGTAATGTACTCATGGTGCATGAGGAATTATCTACATACATAGATAGGCACGCCAAGCACTGATGGGTGCGCCTGGGCATATTTCCATGTAAGCCACCATATTGATTTGACACTGAGTTGACAGGTCAAGGAAAATACTCCAAATTCTATGGAAATGCTTACAAGTAGATAGTCATAGTACATTTTGTTGTATGGTTAGTAAAAACCTTTACAAACAGTAAAAAAAAAAGCATAGGGATTTACAACAATCAGGTAAAACCGTGTGATAAAAACATCACTAAGAACCGACGGAGAAAATTCAGATAGGTCTTGCTTTCCTAATAGGTGGAAAACAATTAGAGCACATAGCGACGAGGTGGACCTTCGTGGATAGAGTTAGAGCAGTAGGCCTAGGACACAGACCTCAGAACACAGACCTGATGCAGAACAGGTCTGAAGAGGTGGACAGAAGGGTTAGATAATCTTCGTTAAAAATGATTAAAAACCAGCAGACAATGCATAAAATGAACCAGCTTTATGAAAAAGTGTTAATAAGCGTGTGAACATTTCGCAGAGCACAGGTTTAAGTATAGAACAGTCAGCTAAAGTATAGATAGCAAAAATGCTCTTACTCAAAGGCTGGCCCGGTGCAGTCCGGACAGTACATTTTGGAGCGGGTCAGTGCAAAGAGTGAAGGTAAGTTTTTTTAAAAACACGGGGCAGTGGCAGCCTAGGAAACTCAAGCAGCAGCTTTGGTCATTGTAAACCCCTCTTATGGGCAGCGATGTACATCATAGAGGGCAGTGTGCGTTAAAGACAGAAGATGTGGCTAGACCCGCCCCATGTGCAAACCTCTGTGAGATTAGTCTCTGGCTCGACATGCTGAACATATTGTTGTGGCGGGATCTGCCAACTCCTTGTGTGCGATTGATGATGGTAAGCTCAGTAAGCAATAAGAACAGCATTTAATAGTGCATTGCTGCTGCACTGGTCCGGTTGGCTAGGTCCAGTTTGGTCGCAGCCATCTAGAGAAATTTGTTTTAGACATTCTGCAAGGACCCCTGGTATTTAATAATGAAACTCCAATAATATACCAGTGTTAAAGCTGAACCCTCCTCTTGTTATCTTGGAAAGTTCCAATAGCTACAATTCTAACAATACTATAGTTTGTTTCATAACACCTAAATGTACTGATTCCCATGCTAATTGTTAAACAAAACAGATGGTCTAAACGGTTGTGATTCCACTTCAAATTAGAAACATGGGCAGTCTGATTACAAGAATACCAATCAAACATGCATGAATACATCAAAGCAATCTAAAACACAAACTTTGAAAGAAAAAGAAACATCTTAAGACTGGCTCGCTGCCCACGGACAGTAATGTACTCATGGTGCATGAGGAATTATCTACATATATAGGCTCGACAAGCACTGAGGTTATTATCCAGGCATGCAGTAACAGTATCCGGACTCCACTGTAACCAGGAACATAGACATCCAATGATGAGTGCGCCTGAGTATATTTGCATGTATGCCACAATATTGATTTGATATTGAGTTTAGAGGTCAGGAAAAATACTCCAAATTCCTATGGAAATGCTTACAAACAGATAAGAATTTTCCAGTGGAATTTCTTCTATGATAGGGATCAGATGGTGGAGGAATTTCCTCTTTTAGATTGCCCTTCAGTTGAAATATTCTCCCTCCTTGGCGTTTTGTCTGCTACCACCCAACTCTAATTTTGGCCATCAGTCTTTGTTCCCAGAATCAGTGTCATGCCTATCTTGGCTTCACCAGTCTGCTTTATGGCCCTATTTAGGATGTCGGTCGGATTTGCCTCTGACCAACATTCATGTGGTTTTGAAACCGACCAACCTCGGATCAGCGGTCCGAAACCGAAATTATGATATGACCGCACATGGTGCGGTCGCAAACTCCCATTTCCCTATGGGAGTTTCTGCGGCGGTGAGAAACCGGCCGCAGCACTAGCTCCCATAGAGAAATGACAGTCTGTAATTCCTGCACCGTGTGGCAGGCACCTCACTGTGCCTGCCACACGGTGCAGGGATTTACAGGGGGGGCACTTAGGCCCCCAACAGAGGCCCCTGAAGAAGAGGGGCCCTACTATGGGCCCCCAAAGTCGCTCTCCGACTGGCTTTTTATGTCTGAAAGCCCAACATGGAAAGCCTGTCAGTAACCAACATCATAATCTCGACGGCGAAACACCGTCCGTATGGGATTATGGTGGCGGTTCCGACTGACCGACGGGCTCCTTGAGCCCGTCAGAAGACAGCAGGAATGACCGGCAGGTTTGAATTCTGACCGCCGTAATCATAATACGGCGGTCGGAATTCAAACCAAGGATGTTGGTCGGAAGGCTTTCCGAACGACATTCTAATTAGGGCCTAAATTCATCTCACATTGCCTCTGACATGTGGTGCCATTTTGCAGCTCTCACATCAGGTGAAGTTTTATAGGTGGATGCTGCTTGCTGTTCCCCTAGTGTAGGAAATGAGCTCGGTGAAGAAAGACTTGGTAAAAGAATATGTAGAAGAACCAGGGTCTTCAATAAAACATGATGATTTATTTCCATGGGACGGACATCGAGGGAATACAGGTAAGGTGCAACAGTTGAATGTCCAACTGACAAAAGGCTGCCATATATATACAATTACTCAGCGTTCAAAAACCGCCTCTCCCCACTAGCAAGCTAGTTACTAACGAAGAGCGCCACATATGAAATGAACACGAGGGACACAGAACATGTCACGCTCATGTCAGTCTCACAATGGGGCTGCATTACAAATAAAAATACAAACACGTGAGCGCAAGAAAAATTGCGCTCGCACATGAAACACACCTTTCCTCCCTTTTTTATGTCAATACATAATCCTGTAACCTTGCGGGTGGGCGTCTCACCCTCATATCTCTGGGAGCAATCTTGGTATTGTCAGCCACATCTGACTCCATATTCTTGCTGCATTCTACTTCCTTCACATCCAAAAATACATTACTACCTAGATTATCCAGACCTTCCACTCTGCCTTTGAACAACAATACCATGTTAAAATTCCAAACACTCCCACCGTCAACACGAACAGCATTTCTAAAAACTTGAATGACCCGAATGGGATCCGACCTGATGCCACAGCCTTTACCATCTGTCCTGGATTTCTTAACGTGGACCATGTCACCAACCTCCACCTTTTGTTTACTTACAGTGCCTTTCCTTTTCCTCAAATTCCGTTTCATTTTGAACTTATATTCTTCCATCTTGCATCGAATCTCCTTGAAATCCACCTCAGCAGCATCGTCAACTTTGTTGTTTTTCATCTTTAACCACCAGGGTACTAACCTAGACCATGGTTTGCGTCACCTCAATAATTCAAAAGGACTTCCTGAAGTGACAGAATTAGGTGAAGTCCTATATGCTAGCAACATTGACTGTTAAGCATTTCTCCAATTGAGACCCCTTTTAATAGACATCTGGATACCTTCTTTAACCACACGGTTAAACCTTTCCACTTGACCATTCGCTTCTGGATGAAACACTGCAATCCTTCTATATGTCACACCACATCTTGCAAAGAAATTCTCCATACATTTACTAGCAAATTGAGGACCATTGTCAGTAACAACCTCTTGGGGAGTTCCTTCCCTACAGAGAACTTTATAAAAAAATTAAATCACCCCTTCAGACGTTACTTACTTCACCATCTTGACCTCCGGCCACTTGGAATAATAAACAATACGTACCATACCAAACGCCTCCTACCTGGACTACAGCAAAGGGGCCAATAATATCCAGACCTAACTTGCGCCAAGGTGCTTCAGGAAACTCAATAGGTTGCGGATCAGTACATATAGCTCTGGCAGATTTATCACTAAGTGCACATTTGCCACATATTCTCACTTGGCGTTAAACACAAACATTCGATACCTGGCCACCAGAAACTCTCTTTAACATGCCTTCTAGTGCTTGAAATGCCCTTGAGACCTTCAGGATCAATTTCAATATTTTTTTTTTCAAATTAAATGGAGGAACACATTTGTCTCCTCTAACGACAATACAATTTTTCCACAGCCAACTCTTCCTGTACCTTGAAATACCCCATGATATCACCATTCATTTTCCTTTCCCCAGGCCATCCATGTAAAGTACAATGTAATACCATTTTAAGTTCAGCATCCTTTTCCATTTCTTCAATCCATTTTGCTTCTTGAACGATGGGAGATATACTACCAATCAAATTTATATCCCTCAAGGTAAAACCCACTTCACAATTTTCCTCATGATCGGCAGAAGGAATGGGCATCCTAGACATGCAATCTGCATGTACATTACTTTACCCATTCACAAATCCAACTGACGCTGGAAACTCTGTAGTCTAGAAGGCAATCTTGCTAAACTTGCGGACATGGTGCGACCTCCTCCTGATGCCATCTTGTGAACTAGATGTTTATGGTCTGTTTTAATGATGAATGTAGTTGCCCACAAGAAGGTTCTGAAATGTTCAGCACCCCAAACACTGGCTAACAACTCCCTTTCAGTCACAGAGGAATTCTTCTCTGCAACCCTTAGTGCCCTGTCTGCATATGCAACAATCCATTCCTTCCCATTGTCTCCTTGCATTAATTCGCCACCAAGCCCACTGTTGCTGGCATCCACCATTACTACATACTGCTTGCAAACAATAAACAGTTTCAAACAAGGGGCATTCACCACAAATTCTTTCAAAAGGCTAAATGCAACTGTAAAATCTTCAGTCCAGACAAATGGCGCATTTTTCTTTAGTAAACTTCTGAATGGCTCCACCTTAGATGCATAATTAGGAATATATTTAGCATAACATTCTGTCAGACCTAGAAACGCCACTAACTGCTCCTTAGAACTTGGCACCCGAGCATTAATAATGTTTTCAACATGTTTATTTTTTGGTCTACTAACGTTGTGCCCTAAATATTCCACTTCCAATTTCTTAAATCTGCATTTATCAACTCGTAACGTGAGACCCCTTGATGATAAAACCGCTAGAACTTTTTTCAAGTTACAGTCATGGTCTTCTTCATCCTTTCCAAAAACCAGAATGTCATCCTGAAATGCTATGGCGCCCGTCAACCCTACCAGAGTTTCTTTCGTAAGTCTATGAAAAACAGTGGCTGCACTAGTGAGACCAAAAGGCAAAATCTGAAGAAGCCTTCAGGTGTTACAAAGCCAGTCAAATTCTTAGAATCATCATCCAGGACAACATGTTGGTAGGCACTGGCGAGATCAATACATGAAAACACTCGTGCCACAGCTAAGGGAGTGACCATTTCATGCAAACTGGGAAGGGGGTGAGCATCCACCCAAATGGTACTGTTGAGACTGCACAAGAATACACACAAGCTCAATTTACCAGAATGTTTGACCAAAATCACAACCGGAGATACCCATGGTGATGATTCTACAGGTTCAATAATGTTTTTGTTGCAAAGATCACGTAACATATCCTTAAGATTACTTCTGTATGATACCGTTCTAACTCCATGTCGAACCGGGAGAGCACCCTCGACCACTTTGACACAATGTTTAAATCCTTGATACTCTCCCAATTTATCACTAAAAACATTGGGAAATAGTGTTTTTAACTTGTGAATGAACTTAGAAGCATCATTACCATCGGTTGTATGAGATCCTATAGCAAAAACAGGAGGATCAGCTCTAGGATCTGACCTTATCCCCATCTCCTCTTGATGCGGCCATCCTAAAAGAGATTGCCCATTTCTGGCCACATAGATACTGGCAAATATACGATGTCCTATAAATTCTAAATTAGCTCCAAAATACCCCATCAAATCAATTTTGTGGCCAATATACCCATGAGGAGCAATATCTGGAGTAATTAAATTCTTATTGGGCCAGTTCTTCTTGACAATATCCTGTGAAATGATGGTGTTCTAAGCACACAAGGCCATTAACACATGTATACTAATTATATCAATGATAATATCACACAAAGGAAATTTGGTAAGGTTCTCATTCCTGCAAATATTCAGGACGGTATCAACATCCTGTTCATAGTTGTCATATAAACTATCACTATCTTCATAACCATGTACAAAATTTAATCTCCTAGGAGCTGATTTGAATACCCTACTGAAATGCCCTTTCTTGCCACCCTTAGAGCAAATTTAATCGAATGCCGGGCATACTTTTGTAATACCTAAATGACCGCTGCTACCACATCTATAACATAAATTGATATTTCTCCTGCCCTCTTGTCTCATCCCTTTGTACTTCCTATCATTTCTCTCGGTAACTTCACTTTTAGGTGGGTAAGGTTTCCTTATTTTCTCAGGATCCTTTGAAAAAATATGCACATCATTTTACTCAATAGCTTATGCAATATCGATAACAGCATTCAGGGGCATATCAGAGGAAGTCCATAGTCTCTCCTGAATTTTCTTATTATTTGTTCTTATTAAAATTTGGTCCCTTAGAACTTGTTCATATGAAGTATGCTCAAAGTCACATGTTACATCAAGGGCTCTCAAAACAGAAAGAGAAACCTCAATGGACTCATCTGTGTGTTGTTTACTAGAATAAAATACGAACCTCTCCATTACAATATTTGTTTTCGTACCATATCTCAAAGCCAACTGTTTAGATGCCAATTGGTACACATTGATATTGCCAGGATTAACTACACAGGTAAATTCTTAAACTCCTATAACCCCATATCACCCAAACAGTGCTTTAATAATGCTAATTTTCTTTCGAGTTCACATTCCTCCCCTTCTAATACCTCTACATAAGCTAAAAATACAGGTTCCCATAACTCCCAATCCATACGTGGTTCCCCAGGAACTGTGAGAAACGAAGGGGGTGGTACAATCCCTGACATGATGTTGAATAACTTGAACTTTGTGCTAAATTAATATACAATAGTGCAAAATATATAATTCCCATAAAAAATATTAAAATAACAAATGTAGCCACCGTTGTCACAGAAAGAAAAAGTCAGAAGGGTGTGCGTATCACCGTAATAGAGACACACACTTAACCATAAGTTGGCAAATTGAATTAAGGGAATCCAAATGCTGCAAATTAGGTGTGCGTATCACAGTGTAAAAAAGAAAATAGCTGGAAGAAGTTCACCATACAATACTTCTTTAGATTAATGAAACTTTCTCCTCCATGAACTCCAAACCATCTATCACGAAGTCCTTCAATATTCACCGATGTGGCTGCAAGTATTTTTGAAGCTGAAATAACTGGTACGATGTGAGGAAGAGTTGCGTAAATATGCATGCTGAAAACCAAAATGCTCCCTTTATCCTTGGAGGTTCGACAACAACATCCAAAATGAGGAAATGACAGAAACGGCAATCCTCCAATCATGTAGCAGAACAAAACATCTACTTTAGCCAATCCAGTGCAATGCTTTCTCCATAACCAATCCGAGTAAGGGTAAATACCAACACTGCCTCAGCAAATTCCAATACGGTGCTGAACAAGAAGTGCTGCTCCTTAGCCGATCCAAGGATTAAAATAGTTAATATTCACAGTTTTCAACTATATATATATTTAAAAACAATATTTTTGTATATCTAATTTAGATATTAGTGTAAAACTATATTTTTGTTTCGATATTTGTGTACTTACAATTATACGTATAGAAAAACAATATTTTTGTGATCGATATTTTTGACACAATATTTCTGTATCACAATATTTTTGGTTTCCATATTGTGTGAGAGAACCGGTCAGACTGGGTCAGAGAAACTAGGATATGCACAGCGAAGCAGAATATAGTTGAAACAACACATCAGAGGGCGAAATTACGATGCTGGTCAGACAAGCGTCGGACCGGCATCGTGTCGGAAACGGGACCGCCCAACAACGAGTTGGCGGTCCCGCTTCCCAAATTAGGATGCGACTGCCTTCACAGCGGTCGGAAAGTGTATATTTCCTATTGCGTCTTGTGCTGCGTGCTGCAACACAAGCTGCAATAGGAAAAATACACTTTTTAAACATCCATGCACCGTGTGGCAGGCATCATGCAGTGCCTGCCACACGATGCATGGATGTGAACCACAGGTGCCTCCCAGGGACCATAGTGGAGGACCCTGGGGGACAGGGGCCCTGCCAAGAGCCTCAAAGGACCCTTCCCACTAGACTTTTCATGGCAGAAGAACCGACATGAAAAGGCTGGCGGAAACGTGCATCGTAATCCCCACAGCAGTGCCTGAGCTGGCACCGCCTCCATTTTGGGGATTACGATCCTCCCTCTGTCCCGACAGGCTCCTTGAGCCTGTGGGAGGTGGAGCACATTACCCCACGCAGGCATCAGTCGGACCACCTGTACACAAATACAACGTTCGGACTGATGCCTCAGATGTCGGGCAGATGAGCTGTCAGATGACCTTTTGCCCGATATCTTAATGAGGCCCATAGTGTTATGCATGGTTACATATTTCAATTACATATTTGCTGTCTGATGTACATGGTGATTTTTAAGATGCACATGGCTTTTTAATCAAGTGCTGATGCCAATATTAGAACCAGTTGTGGAGTATCTGAAATCAGCTTTTGAGTCACTGGAGAGGATTACCACCTCATCACAATTGGTACATCAATTAAGTAACCCCTAATTATTACTGGCTTTTCTATGTAAAGTTGGGTTTTGAAAAATATATATTTAATAATTAAGAACACCAATTCTTTCCTCTTTAACACAAACTCCCCTCCTCTTTAGGAAGATGTTGAAGTCTCCTACAACACTACATCCAGATGTTATCACTTTGATCTCTTACTCCACATAGACACCAGCAAAGAGAACCATGACACTTTCAGTCATGGCTTACTTGCCTACACTTAGGGCCTTCTTATGATGCAGGTCGGACCTGCTTCCACGATCCTGTTGGAGGTGGTCGGACAGCCGCAGTCTCGTCGGAAGTGGTTGCTCCGACCGCCGGATTATGATGCATGCATCGTGTACTCCAACTGACCGCTGATAGACCACCGACTCTGACAGCCTTTCTCCGACCACTGAGATGGTGGTCGGAGAAAAGCAGCTGCCATAGAGCTGTACAGGGAGTTCCAACTGGCGTCTGGATTATGATGTGCATTTCCGATGAGCCGACCGCGGCGGTCAGAATTGCTGCATCAGTACCGTTGTTAGCTCAACAAAGAATGGTGAAAGGTGGCTGCCTTGGTGGCAGAAATAGGCAAACAGACCATTGGGTGTTTCACTGCCTGTGTTAAGTCTCACAGCACTGTGTAGCACTGTGTAACATCCATGTAGATTGTGTACCCTCCAGTTCCTCATTGTTTATTCTAATTGTTGACAACAAACAGGGTCAGCACCTCGTCAGACGCAGTTACCCTGGTCCCATCACAATGATGTTTTCTCTCATTTAACCAGAGCAGGTTTACCATGATTGGCCTATGTAAGCCCTTCTAGCCTCCCCCTCTTCTTAAAACATGTAGAGGATAGTCTCCCAATTTGTGCCTTTATATTTATGGGGAAGAATCAATGAAAATCCGAATATTTCATCGCCTAGGAGGATCTGATCTGCTTTAGAGCTTGTCTGATTTTGAACCTATTCTGACAGGAGTCAGGCTGACCCAGGTAGCTGGCACAGCCTTTCTGAGAACTATTTCAGCCAGAAACTGACACTTAGGACAAGATACCTCACATGCGGATTGCGTTCCACAGATGCAAAAGCAAACCAGCAACAATAAAAGCTTTGGACTTCAATGATATCATCTGAGTATAAACACCCTCAAGGTAACTTTACGATTTGTCTTGAGGTAACTCATACTTTGGTGGGAGGAGCCAACTTTTCATCATGAGTTTGTTATACAACTCTAGCTATGGTACATTTGCCACATCCTCCTCGCAAGTGCACCGGAGTTTATTCTGATGCAAACACTGCCATCCCCTATAGACTTCCACTTGTAAAGGTACACATCCCAAGGAAGGAAGCATATAATGCTATTTTTTTGCATTTATTGCACAGCTCATTACTTTTAACAGAAAAAAAGAAAAATGAATTATGCATTTGCTTTCTTCTACTCACTGACAAGTCCCCCTGGCCTACATTTTAAGAGTTTAGAATTCTCTGCTTAATATTCTTGAGCAAACAGCAACTTGTTTTTTGGGAGGTTAGCATCACAGTTTGTTCTTTCCTGTGTCTTACTACATTTCGAGTATTGATTAGGAATCATCATTCAACAATCAACTGTCAGATGCACTGCAAGAAATCACGGTCATGACTTTAAATACACGTGTCACCTTTTATGGGGAGGAGCCACTGCCATAATATATAAATATGTCACAGTTAAAATTTAGGGTCACCCACACTTCACTGGCCTCCCGTCGATAAGAAAGGACATCCTCCCCACACCTACCAGGCTATGTATTCATTTGAGAATAGCCCAAACTTAGCTCCTCTCCCTGCTTGTTGCACCTTGATGTCTCAATGTAAAGTGCTCCATTCATGTATCCCGTGATCAAGGTTCGAGTGGCGAACCGAAACGCATAAGGCATGGCAACTGTCTCTATATCTAAATAAATCCTTGATCCAGACTGAGTGCGTTCTTCAAAATTCTCCGCCTGCTGCGGAGAAACCTGGTGTAATATTTACCGGCAGCCCTGCCGGAGAAGACGTGCACCTCCCCACAAAAGCAGCACCGGCGTTTCAAACGAGGGCATTGATGGAGAGATATATGTATATATATACATATATATATTCTCCACACACTTTCCCAAGGGAAATAATAGGTCGCACTCCGGTTTGTGTTTTCCTGAAAAAAGCTCGCCGAGCTTTTATTTTCACAAGTAGCAGATTACTTCATATGGCAAACAACCAAAACCAACGCGTTTCGGTCTCCACTGAGACGTGAGCAAGGTCTCAGTGGAGACCGAAACGCGTTGGTTTTGGTTGTTTGCCATATGAAGTAATCTGCTACTTAGAAAATAAAAGCTCGGCGAGCTTTTTCAGGAAAACACAAACCGGAGTGCGACCTATTATTTCCTGGGAAAGTGTGTGGAGAATTAATGGCGACCGGGCTCGGCCGCGATGTAACGCACAGCTAACTAGAGTGCCATGCCAGCGAAAGGAGCCAAAGGAGAAGGATTAATACATATATATATATATAAAATATATTATCTACTGGCGGTCGCCAGTAGATAGTTATAGTTAGGACCTAGTTTTTTGTTTTCTCAATATCTTTGGCGCCGGTTGACGAATCTTTGCGAAATTTTCAAAACTCGTAGCCCGCTCCGGTCAGCTCCTGGCTTGAAAGTTTCGGGGTGATTCGGCAAGCAGGGGCCGAGAAAAAAGGGGGGGTCCCAAAACGTGTTTTCTCCATGTTAATTCCCATAGGAAAGTTTAGACAAAGCTACAGCCCGAACTGCTGAACGGAATTACACCAAACATGGCAAAAAGGTAGGCCTTGGTTCAGAAAGAGACCTTTTTCTTAAATGGTGTAAATCCGTTCAGTAGTTCCTGAGAAATTCAAAAAATAGAGGTCGAAAAATGCATTTCCCATAGGAAAGTTTAGACACGGTTACAGCTTGAACTGCTGAACGGAATTACACCAAATTTGGCAAAAAAGTAGTGCTTGGTTCAGAAAGTGCCCTTTTTTTAAAATGGTGTAAATCCGTTCAGTAGTTGCTGAGAAAATCAAAAAATAAAAGTTTCGATGTATAGAGGCACAGAGGATCCGCGCACCCTCCCGACCACGAGCTTTATTCTAATTGGCTGTCAACACTCCAAACCAGGAAGTGTTGGCAGCCATCTTGTGACTCGGTAGAACCGAGTCACAAGAAAAGAGAATAAGAAACGTGAAAAATTAGAAAAGGGGGCAGGGTAGAAACACCCTGACCCCCTAGGCCTGCTCAGGGGGTCCCACAAGGACCCCCAGGGCCCAAAAAAGCATTTTTTCCCCCAACAAATCGGCGAGATTCGCGCACCCAGCGCGAATTTCGGCCAGAAAAAAAAAAAAAACGAAGCGCGGGAGCCCGGGTGGGCCAGGTCCCGGGGGCACTGAAAAAATGTGTGGGGGGGCCCCAATCCCCCCCACACTGCCCCGGGGACCGCCACCTCCCTGGGGCTTGATTAAAGAGTTGCGGGGGGCATGCAGCCCCCCCACAGCTCTTGGGACCGCCACCCCCCGGGGCTAATTTTTAAATGTGTGGGGGGGCCTCCAAGGCCCCCCAAGCCCCGGGGACCGCCACCCCCCGGGGCTTCTTTTTTTTTTTTTAAATATACCTGTGTGGGGGGGCTCAAGCCCCCCCACACACCCCGGGGACTGCCACCTCCCCGGGGCACTAAAATGCTAATTTGGGGGTCCGTTACGGACCCCCGAGCCCCGGGGACCACCACCTGGGCTGTGCAATAGGTGGGAGGGGGGCCGCGCGGCCCCCCTCCTGGAGCCTGTGATGGCCCTGGGGACCGCCACCCCTCAGGGCCGGCTCCTGCAGTGTCCCGGGGTGCCCACCCCCGGGACACTGCTGTTTGCAATGACAGGGCGGGAGCCTCGCGGCTCCCGCCCTGCCATAGCAAACTGCTTTGCTTCATTGAAGCGAGAGCAGGGAAACCTGCTCTCGCTTCAATGAAGCAAAGCAGATTGCTTTTCCACACGGGGAGCTGCATGTCAGCAGCTCCCCGTGTGGAAAAGCAATGCCGGCTCCTGCAGGATGCGGGGAGCCGGCGGGACCGTGGGGGCATTGAGGCTCCCCCCACGGTCCCCAACGGAGAGGGCCAGCCCCGGGGGATGGGGTCCCCGGGGCTAGAAGTGGCTCGGGAGGGGGGGGCCACGCGGCCCCCCTCCCCAAAATTAAAAAATTAAAACAAAATAAAAAATAAAAGCCGGCCCCGGGGGATGGGGTCCCCGGGGCCAATAGAGGCCTCAGGAGGGGGGCCACGCAGCCCCCCTCCATAAAAAAAAAATGTGGCCATGCCCCGGGGGATGCGGTCCCCGGGGCCGGAATTGGCCACGAAAGGGGGGCCCACGCAGCCCCCTTCCCGTTAATATATATATATTTTTTTTAAATGGGGGTCAGGCCCTGGGGGATGGGGTCCCCAGAGTCCCCAAAAAGTAAAAAGAAGGGGGGCCACACAGCCCCCCTTCCCAATTTTTTTTTTTTTTAAAACACGCAATCGTGCCGGAGGCCCCGCCCCCTCCCTTCACCACTGTGCAAACGCGCCCTGTGGTGCGTTTTAAATTGGGGGATTAAGTCCCCTTGTATCCTGAGGGTCCCTGGGGGCCAACTAGCCCAGCAGGTACCTTCAGTAAGCGCCACAGAGCTGCGTTGCAGAGAGGTGTAAAAAGGGGAGTGGCCTTGGACCACCTCTCTGCAACGCAGCTCTGTGGCGCTTACTGGAGGTACCTGGTGGGCTAGTTGGCCCCAGGGACCCTCAGGATTCAATGGGAATTAATCCCCCAATTAAAACCCGCCAGGGGGCTCGTTTACACAGTGGTGAAGGGAGGGGGCGGGCCTGATGTGACATGTGTGTACTTATCCAATCACTCCGCCAAAACCCAAGCACTTATAAATTCACCATGCACTCTCCTTGCAGTATTCTAATCATCCAGTTAGTACCCATGCACTCATGCAATGACCCATGCATTAACTCATGCACTGCTACAATACTCTGAGCACTACTGATGCAGTCCAGCCATCGCCCTGTCACTACCCATGTACTCTT
The DNA here is from genome assembly GCA_963921515.1 of Calotriton arnoldi. NCBI lineage: Eukaryota > Metazoa > Chordata > Amphibia > Caudata > Salamandridae > Calotriton > Calotriton arnoldi. The sequence continues at coordinate 1,893,860 of CAWUFW010001451.1, forward strand.
CCTATCACTCAGCGAGCACCATGTACTTATCCAATCACTCCGCCAAAACCCAAGCACTTATAAATTCACCATGCACTCTCCTTGCATTACTCTAATCATCCAGTCAGTACCCATGCACTCATGCAATGACCCATGCACTAACTCATGCACTGCTACAATACCCTGAGCACTACTGATGCAGTCCAGCCATCGCCCTGTCACTACCCATGCACTCCTCCAATCACCCAGCGAGCACCATGTACTTATCCAATCACTCCGCCAAAACACAAGCACTTATAAATTCACCATGCACTCTCCTTGCAGTACTCTAATCATCCAGTCACTACCCATGTACTCATGCAATGACGCAGGCACTAACACATGCACTGCTACAATCCCTGAGGACTACTGATGCAGTCCAGCCATCTCCTTGTCACTACCCATGCACTCCTCCAATCACCCAACCAGTTCCATGTCCTTATCCAATCACTCCGCCAAAACACAAGCGTTTATAAATTCACCATCCACTCTCCTTGCAGTACTCTAATCATCCAGTCAGTACCCATGTACTCATCCAATGACCCAGGCACTAACTCAAGGCAAATACAGAGGAGGTCATGCTAATCACAGGGGTACCCCAACGCATAGTGTTCCCTAGTGTATGTAAGTGTTTTCACTGTATTCTAAGTGTCTTTTAGCATAGCACTGGCTCTAGGGCCGGTTAGTCAGAGTCAGTTACCACCAGTACCCGTCAGCAAAAAGTTGGGGGCACAGGAGGACTTTCTGCTCCTCTGTTGGTTCTTTCTGCACATCTCTTGCTTCTTCTTGCACTTTTCTTCGTTTTTCTGGACTTCTGTTGCCTCTTTCTGCATGTCTTGCTTCTTTGTGCGCTTTTCTTCCTCTTTCTTCACATGTCCTACCTTTGTAGGCATAGTTAGAAATTAGCATTTAAAAACCTTTGAACTTCACTGAAAAAACCATAGGTTTCAGGGACGTTATAGTTAGAAATTAGCATTTAAAAAACCTTTGAAATTCACTGAAAAAACCATAGGTTTCAGGGACGTTATAGTTAGAAATTAGCATTTAAAAAACCATAGAAATTCACTGAAAAAACCACAGGTTTCAGGGAGGTTATAGTTAGTTGGACATTTCACTCGTACAAAACCAGAGAAATTCCCCCGTTATAGTTAGTTCAGCTAACTATGACTCGCGCCCCCGCAATGCACTGCTGATGACGTCACATATTACATCATTCATGACATGGTCAGTGACATCACTGATGACATCACTGATGACATCTCAAATGACATCACTGATGACATCACTGATGACATCATCCACGTGAAAATCTGATGCACCTCCTCACACTCTAATATAACCTTTGATACACCCACTGTAAAATACCATTTTCGAAACCATCGACACACCAATACCAGTTACTACATGCGCACTCACTGATTCCTAGCTCTACACACACATCCACTCATTCACCCATACAATCACTCATACATGCAGTCACTCATCAATACAACACTATCATATGCACTCATACACCTATACAGACACTCACACACCGCCACTCATCCATGGAGTTACTCACACACCTAGTCAGTCATGCAAATAATCAATCACACTCCCATTTACTCACCTATACAGATACTAACGCATACTTACTCTCTTATATAATCACTGATACAAGTACACACTCATCCATAGAGCCACTCTCACAATCACTGACTCTCACGTATAGTCATTTATACTCCAACTCTCACATACACTGACTTTTCCCTATGTAGTTACTTGGACATGTACCACTGAGACATCCATTCACTCACCAACACACCCATACACACACTCACCCGCCCATACAGCTGTTTCCACATGCACTCTTGAACCCATACACCCAGTGAATCAACCACTCACACATTTATGCACACACACACTCAGTCTCCCATACAAATTCTCAAGCAACCAATCAATAACCGATATGCACACTCATGTAGCTACTCACCAACCCATGCATTCAGTAAGACACATTTAATCACTCACTTATACAGTCAGTCACGCACCTACTAAATCATCCATCCAGACACTTATACACCCACTCATTCTTCAATACACCTTGGCATATATATAAAACATATTTAAACTTTACAGAAACACACAGTCACTGGATGATGTCATCAGTGATGTCATCAGTGATGTCATTTGAGATGTCATCAGTGATGTCACTGACCATGTCATGAATGATGTAATATGTGACGTCATCAGCAGTGCATTGCGGGGGCGCGAGTTATAGTTAGCTGAACTAACTATAACGGGGGAATTTCTCTGGTTTTGTACGAGTGAAATGTCCAACTAACTATAACCTCCCTGAAACCTGTGGTTTTTTCACTGAATATATATATATTCACTGAAAAAACCATAGGTTTCAGGGAGGTTATAGTTCGAAATTAGCATTTAAAAAACCTTTGAAATTCACTAAAAAAAACATAGGTTTCAGGGACGTTATAGTTAGAAATTAGCATTTAAAAAACCTTAGAAATTCACTGAAAAAACCACATTTTTGCCAAGTTATTGGCATGTGGCAGCCCACCTCCAGAGTGCAGGATAAGCAAGGGATGCTGCCAGTTGGCAGTCCGTGACTTCACGGAGGTAGCTGGTGCATTGTAACCAGCCCACGACCCAGCGGACCTGTACCCTGCAGGTTGAAAAGTAGTGCAGGGACTCGAGGGGTTCTGAAGATTTTAGTTTGGACTGGATAAAGTGCGCCCAGCTCTGCAGACGCCTGATAACACAAAGATTCAACTTTGGTTTCTCCAAGTTCCGCCGGCCCAGGCATGAAGCATTCTGGGAGTTGCAGTGTCTACCATTGTGGCAACTCAGTGGACGATCACATGGTTGGGGGAGGTGCTTACTCCGTAATTAGGGAGTGCTGCAGAAATAGTTAAAAGCTGGATGCTACGGACTTTCAGTTGGGCAGTGGCATCTGAGGAAGGCATTAGCCGAAATGCATTATACCTTATCTACTTTCTATTAAAGAACCTCGTCTGAATTCCCTGCCTGTGGCTCCTTCCTTCGGCGCTGTTGGAGGTTGTTTTGGATATATATAAATATATATATATTACCTACTGGCGGTCGCCAGTAGGTAGTTATAGTTACAACCTAGTTTCCATAGGAAAAGCATTTTTTGATTTGCTAATAACTTTGGCGTCGTTTGACGAATCTTTATGAAATTTTGCAAAACGTTGCACTTTTTAGGTTAGCTCCTATCTTGAAAGTTTGGGGGTGATTTGTCAAGCGGGGCTGAGAAAAAAGGGGGGTCCCAAAACGCGTTTTCTCCATGTTAATTTCCATAGGAAATTTTGCGACGAGCTACAGCCCGAACTGCTGAACGGAATAACTTCAAATTTGGCAGAAAGGTAGAGCTTGGATAAGAAAGCGATTTTTTTTTTAAATGGGGTAAATCTGTTCAGTAGTTTATGAGAAATACAAAAAATAAGAGTCAAAAAATCAATTTCCCATAGGAAAATTTGTGCAAGGGTACAGCCGAAACTACTGAACGGAATTACCCCAAATTTGGCAAAAAGGTAGTGCTTGGCTCAGAAAGCGACCTTTTGTAAAATGGTTTAAATCCGTTTAGTGGTTGCTGAGAAATAAGAAAAATAAAAGTTTCAATATCTTGGCGGAGCCTAAATCCCGTGCACGAGCTTCACTGTGATTGGCTGCGAACACTCCAAACCAGGAAGTGTTGGCAGCCATCTTGTGGCTCGGTAGAAGCGAGTCACTAGAAAACAGAGAAACAAAGGTATAAAATAAGAGAAGGGGGCAGGGTAGAAACACAGTGACCCCCTAGGCCTGCTCAGGGGGTCCCAGAAGGACCCCAGGGCCAAAAAAAGCATTTTTTATTAAAAAAAAAAATCGGCACAATTCGCGCTGGGGTCGCGGGTTTCCTACACTACCCAAACACCACTGCACTACGTAACTAAACACTAAACCACTACTGCCAGCACGACCCCCTACACTACGGAAACGCCACTGCACTACCTTAAACCCTAAAACACTACCCCCAGCACAACCCCCTAAACTACAGAAACACCACTGCACTACCCTAAACCGTAAAACGCTACCCCCAGCACGACCCTCTACACTACCCAAACACCACTGCATTACCCTAAACCTTAAAACACTACTCACAGCAGGACCCCCTACACTACTTAAAGACCACTGCCCTACCCTAAACCCTAAATGTACCCCCAGCACCACCCTCTACACTACACAAACACCACTGCACTACCGTAAACCCTAAAACACTGCCCACAGCAGGACCCCCTACACTACACAAACACCACTGCACTACCCTAAACCATAAAACACTACCAGTCCAATGGCTCACAGCTCTGCGTTTGCGAGCCGACGGCCCGTAGGTCTCCCTCTGCGAGCTGAGCCCACGGGCCGCAGCTCTTCCTCTGTGAGCCTGCTTACGGCCCGCAGGTGACACTCTGCGAGCCGAAATTGGGAATATACGGCGGCTCTAAAAAGAGCCCTTGTGTTTATTAGTTGGAGCTACATGTAAGTGCGAATGCACAGCTTCAAGTTAATCAGGAAAACTCGGTTTCCCTCATCTGTGAAGTGTACTCCATCACTTCTGTAGATATCAGCCATATCAAAACGTATGTTGTTGTTGTAAATCGACCCCATTCTAGGGTCTCTGAGGTATGCAGATACAGCTTTGTTGACATTCTTCCTAGATTTTTCAATTTGAGGACAAAATTTGTTTGACCATTTCCACTTCTGTCTTTGGCATATATTGAAATATACAAAGACAGTTTGAAGCAAAAGCAACATCAATTGTCTAAAGGTGTCCTTCATTAGCATTTCCAAACCTACCCCAGTCAATGTGCCTAGGTCATTTCCACCACAGTGCACAATCATGAGGTCAGGGAGTTGGAGATGCAAACAGGTTTTAACCAAAGGGAGTAATTGGTGCCACTTCAATCCTCTCTGTCCAAACCATTTAATGTCCACATTTTGTAAACCTAGGTCTAAGTCAATACGTCTCTGTTCTGCATACCTCTTGCACCAGAAAACATAGCTATGTCCTACGATCCACACTAGCATTTTGAAGGTGTAGCTGGAAGATATGGATAGATGTCTGTAGCTCATGCAGTCCGTTCGTAGAATAAGAGATATGTTTAAAGATGGGGAACTACTTTTTTTCTCATACAAAACGATAACTGATTGGGAGATGAAAAACATTGTTTACTAAAAAGTAGGGTGCATATTAGTTTGTCGAAAAGCATCTTTGTCATTGGTTAATAAGCAGTTTCAACGTAGAGTTCATATGATAGGATAAAATTTGCTCAGTTCAACCACACCTGCTACTTGCATTTGGAAGGCACTGTTTGAACTTAAAACAATGGTGAACTTTTAACCTGCACGTGCCCCTTAAATGTTCGAGAAAATGTTGCAAAAAAATATCGTTAGGTTTGAAAAAATGATGAACTTTTAACCTGCGCGTGTCGTAGAATGTTCTAGAAAGTTTGTTGATAGAATACGTTGAACTTCTCACCTGTATGTGTTCTTAAATTTTTAAAAAACTGTTTATATGGAAAGTTCAAAAATAACCAATAGAGAGAAGTTTTGCAATTTGAAAAAATCAAGGATCTATTCTGATTTGTTCTTTACATGTGTTTATGTGTGGAGCAACAGGGAAATTGTGCCATTACTGGTTCCATTCTTGATGAGAGCGGTGCATTACATGTACTGTGTGACAAAGAAAGAATTGCACATGCGTTTGTGACATTTGGAATCTGCAAATTATGCTTAGTGTGGAAATGGTGGGGAAGGGGTAAGAGTAGAAAATTCATGTGTTATTAACAGAGATGGAACAAAAACCAGAAATGTTATGTGGACAATTTGTGGTCTCATTTTTTATACTGAGAGGTAGATTTCAATATCAATCAAGACTGGTGTGTTACTGGGAGGCTTTGTATTTTGGTGTTGTTATGAAATGTAAGTTGTTGGGGAGCGTTTCTTCAGAAGACATTTTTTATAAATATGTGAGAGATAAAAAATAAATGAAAATGTTCTGTGTATATTTTCTGTACGATTTTGTTCACAGTGCTAAAGTAAATGTGATTATTAGTGAAGGTAATTGTCAGAGTGTGTTTGTGTGCTGAATATACGCAGGCTTTTAAGTGGTCCGGGTTTTGTCGGTACTGAGCTCCGCCACCCGTTTAAGACAGTTGCCAAATTTTTCATTCCACTTAAAGCTGTTAATATACGTATAGTAAAGGAACGATACATAAAAAGTTTGGGAATTACACCTTTATTTACTCTGTGCAGCTCCCACCACCATTTTGTGCCCACCAGCGGTACTGTTTATAATAATAATCTAATACAGCTCTTTGTATTATAAAAATATCACTTCTAAGTTTATTGCCATATTGGTAGGGTTTGTACTATATAGAGAATGGTGCAATCAGTTTCATTGGTATAAAACTGCACTGTGTTATGTTGGAAATATTACATATGCATAGGTTGTGATGTTATATTTTATACTGTGAGGCACATTTGAATATAAGTGAAGACAGGTGTAATACTGCGAACCCGTTGAAAATGTGCACAGATTACATGGAGAGTAAATGGACAAAGTAAACGTACATGTTGCTTTCTGTATGTATGCATGGTTAGAATCTTTTGATGATGCTTTAAGATATAATCTAAATAGTGTTTGTGGTTTACAATTGGGTATACTGCACCGTGTTAGTAGTTAGTGACTAGATGCTGGTAAAGGGATTTGCTCGTTCTTACGAAATAAAGGTGGAGAGCTGCGTTTCTTTACAAGAGATATTTCATAAATGTGTGAGAGATAAAAAAGAAAAAAAAATGTTTTAGTAAATTTTCTGTATGATTTTTTCATACTAGTAAAGTAACTGTTATTATAAGTCATGAAAATTGTTAGGTTGTGTCTCTGTGCTGAATATACGCAGGCCTTTAAGTGGGCCGGATTTTACTGGTGCTGAACACTGCTACCGCTTTTAGACACCCGCCATTTTTTTATCCCATTGAAAGCCCTGAATATACATATATTAAAGGAATGGTATAATTAAAGTTTAGGAATTACACCTCCGTTTACTCTCCTCATCTCATATTCTTTATTTTGTGCACCCAACAGTAGTGTTTATAAAAATCAAGTAATAGAGCTTTATCTAGTATAAAAATAGCACTTATACTTTTATTGGCATGTTCGTGGGATCTGTTGTGTATAGAGAAGGTGGTTATCAGTTTCCATGGTACAAAACGGACGTGACATATGTTTGAAAGATTACATGGTTTTAGGAATAAGCTCTCGCTCTGCGAGTCCTCGGGCCCGCAGTTGTATCTCTGCAAGCCAACACTGGAAATATACCGCAGTTGTCCCTGTACGAGATACCCCCTTCATGCTCCCTCTCTTCACATCATTGTCCCGCACCTATGAGTTGCAAGCCGACGGCCCGCACCTTACCCTATAGCAGTTGGCCTGCAGCTGTTCCTGTGCGAGGTGGCCCGCAGCTCTTCCTCTTCGAGCCAGCTAGTAGGCTCGGAACTCTTCCTCTACGAGCCAGCCCGCCGGCCCGCAGCTCTCCCTCTGCAAACCATTGTTCAGCTCGCAGCTCTTCCTCTGGGAGCCAACCTGCAGTTGTACCTCTGCAAGTCAACACTGGAAATATACCGCAGCTCTCTCTCTCTCTGCGAGATACCCCCTTCACGATCCGTTTCTCCACATCACCGTCCCGCAGCTATCCCTTTGCAAGCCGACGGCCCGCACCTCTCCCTATACCAGTTCGCCCGCAGCTGTTCCTCTGCAAGCCGGCTCGCAGCTCTTCCTCTGTGAGCCGACGGGCCGCAGCTCTCCCTGTACGAGTCAGCCAGTAAGCTTGCAGCTCTTTCTCTACGAGCCAGCCCGCCGGCCCGCAGCTCTCTTTCTGTGAACCATCGGTGGGCTCGTAGCTTTTCCTCTACGAGCCAGCCCGCCGGCTCGCAACTCTCCCTCTGCGAACCACCAGTCGTCTCGTAGTTCTTTGTCTGTGAGCCGTCGAGCTCGCAGTTGTAGCTCTGCAAGCCAACACTGGAAATATACTGCAGGTCTCTCTCTACGAGATACCCCCTTCACGCTTCCTCTCCCCACATCTCCCCACGCACCTATGATTTGCAAGCCGACGGCCTGCACCTTTCCCTATAGCAGTCGGCCCGCAGCTGTTCCTGTGCGAGCCGGCCTGCAGCTCTCCTTCTGCGAGCCCACGGGCTGCAGCTCTCCCTCTACGAGCCAGTCAGTCGGCTCGCAGGTCTTCCTCTACGAGCTAGTCCGCCATCTCGCAGCTCTCCCTGTGCAAACCATCGTTCGGCTCGCAGCTCTTCGTCTGCGAGCCAGTCGAGCCCGCAGTTGTACCTCTGCAAGCCAACACTGGAAATATACCGCAGTTCTCTCTACGAGATATCCCCTTCATGCTCCCTCTTCCGACATTACCGGTCGTAGCTATCTTTTTGCAAGGCGACGGCCCGTACTTTTCACTATAGTATTTGACCCGCAGCTGTTCCTCTGCTAGCCGGCCCGCAGTTCTCCCTCTACGTGCCATGTAGTTTAGAAATCCTGCTGTCAGTGTCATGCACTTCTCCAATCATCCATCCAGCACTATCTACTTACCCTATCACTCTGCCAATACCTAAGTACTTATAAATTCACCATGCACTCTGTTTACAGCACTGTAATTATTCTAGTTAGTAGTTATGTACTTATGGAATGGCCTAGCCACTAAGACAAGTACAGCTATAATATTCTGTGCAGTATCTATGCACACCTCTAACCATGTACATACTATTGGTACACTCCTATAAATACCCAGTTAGTAGCCATGCAGTCTAGGAATCATGTTGTCAGTCCCATGCAGTTTTCTAATCACCCATCCAGCACTATCTACTTATCCTATCAGTCCAGCAATACCTAAGCACTTATAAATTCACCATCCACTCTGTTTGCAGCACTGTAATTATTCTAGTTAGTAGTTATGTACTTTTGGAATTGGCTAGCTAGTAAGACAAGTACAGTTACAATATTCTGTGCACTATCTATGCACACCTCTAACCAGCTACATACTATTGGTACACTGCTATAGATACCCAGTTAATACCTATGCAGTCTAGGAATCCTGCTGTCAGTCCCATGCACTTTTCTAATCACCCATCCAGCATTATCTACTTATCCTATCACTCCACTAAAACCTAAGTACTTATAATTTCAACATACACTCAGTTTACAGCACTGTAATCATTCCAGTTAGTAGTCATGTAGTTATGGAATGGCCTAGCCACTAACACTACTATAGATACAATATTCTGTGCACTATGCATGCAGACCTCTAACCAGGTACATACTATTGATACAGTCTTCTAAATACCCAGTTAGTACCTATGCAGTGTAGGAATCCTCCTGTCAGTCCCATGCACTTCTCCAATCACCCATCCAGCACTATCTACTTATCCTATCACTCCGCCAATACCTAAGCACTTATAAATGCACTCAGGCACTCTCCTTGTAGTATTGTAATCTTTTAGTCACTACCCATGTATTCATGGAATGATACAGGTTGTAACCATGCAGTTCCACAATTAGATGTGTACTACTAATGCTGTGCTCTAGTATCTTTCACACTACTCATACACTACTACAATTATGCAGGTAGCACTGTTCCATTGCTGAAATCATTGATGTAGTTTTTTTGTATGTATTTTTATAGTTATACATGTGAATATTTATATATAATTATTTTAATTATATTAAATTGTTTTCAAAACTTTTCTTATTTTACAGATAGTTTGCATAATTATTAAGAAAGAGTTACAATGACAAGAAAAGAGCAAAGAAAAAGACAACAAAGAAAGGAGGTTTATTTTTTTTTAAAAAGGAAAAGAGGAATTAGATCAACTACAACATGGATCTTTAAAGAAAAAGTGTTCTGGTAAGAGAACTAAAGATTTTTTTAAAAACTTGTAAAAACAGTTTCCAATTTTAAAAATAAAGAACAGACAGATACAACAAGAACAGTGAAACAAAAGGAAAAGAAAAATTTACAAAAAAGTGGAAAATTGGATTATCGGAAAAAATTATGTTGGAAATTATGTTGGAAGCAGGAAGAAACAATTTTCAGAAATTCGAAAAAGAATCTATAAAAGTAGAGTACTCCAAAATTTACTAAAAAAATGTAAAATATATAAAAGGAGATCAGCATTTTACAGACAAAAAAAGGAGATTCTAAGTGTAATTGAAAAAGCCTTTGAATTGAAAAGAAAATTGTTTATCTTAATTATAAAAAGATTGAAGACTTTAAATACAATAATGCAGCGTATGAAGGACAAATGTAAAAGAAAAAGAATTGTAAATAGAACTAATTTTTGTAAAATATTTTCCGGGGAATGGAAGCATACTTCTAGTACGGAACCTTTTTTTAATGAAGAAAGTTATTTTCAACAAAATAGATTACTGCATGCAGTTGATACCTGTGGTCGTTGTTATGAAGTGAAAAATGGCTCTCCAATTGAAAAAGAAAAGATGGTTCCTAGAAATGTGGAAGAAGTAATAGCTGAGGAAGTTCAAGGGAGACGTACCCAGGCTCCAGTGTTTACATGGGATTGTAGTAGTATTTGTAGTATACGTCAACAATCTATTGATATTTTATTAAATTTCTTAAGAGAATATGGAAGAAAAACTGTGAAACAGAAGATTAAGATATTACAAGGACTGGATCCTTGCAAAGTGAGAAAAAATACAGGGTTGCAAGGTCATTCTCTGGCTTGTCTTTCTAGGAAAGTGTGTCAAAGTCGTTTTCATCATTTAAGAATGTTAGCAGTACATCATTCCGAAATGCGGAAGTTAGTTAGAAGATTATACTACGTGAAAAGTCCTGCATTATGTCTAAATGAAATTAATACAGCTCTTTTGCATGGTTCAGTGTTGGATGTAAAAACAATTTGTGATGATATAGAGTTACGTTTCTTTGCTGGTCAAGAGGAGTGTAGAGAAACTGAGAGTTTGATAAGTGTAGGTGTTGAAGAAGAGATGGAAGATAGTAGTGATGTAAAGTTTGAAAAATAAATAACAAACTTTAAAGTAGTTTCTGGTGAAAATCCAAACTATGTTTGTATTTGTTGTCGACGTACTCATTATAAAATTCAAACTAGGAATGTAGATGTGTTTTTAAAAAGTGAAAAGGAAAACAATGATAAATGGAAAGAATTTGCTGCTTATCTGTTTGTGGAAGGTCGTTTTGAGTTAGGTACTGTACAATGTATTTGTAAATATTGTTATAATAAATTAGAAGAAAACAAAATGCCAGCTAGAGCTGTCCATAATGACTTAGAATTAGTAGCTATACCTCCTGAACTTAAAGATTTAAATACATATGAGGCCATCCTTATACAATCTGTGCACCCTTTTCAGGCTATAATTCGTATGGAGCCTAAAACAGGTAAGCTGCCTCCAACAGATCTACAAAGAGGTTTAAAAGGAAGAGTTGTGTATTTACCTTTAGATTTTAAGAAAAATGTTGAAACTGTTGGTGTAGAAAGAGAGGATACTGAACCTGTAGTCATTCTTGTTAATGGTGTACCCACAAAGAGTCGGAAAATATGGCAAGAGTTAGTAGATGTCACGAAAGTCCAAAAGGCTACATTATATCTGGTGCAAAACAATATTTACTATAAAAATGTAAATGTAGAGGAAGAAGAAATGAGTTTAGAAGATGAAAGACACATTTCAAGTGGACAAATAGAAAAAGTGGAGAATTCAAGAAAAGAAGAAATTTATGAACATTATACTATACACCCTCTACATTCAAAAGAACTGATAGGAGATACTATTGAATTGTTCCAGATGAAAAAAGCAAAAGGAAGTCCCATGAGTGTGTGGGAAAAAAGTTTGGAAGCTCGTTGTTTTCCACAGCTGTTCCCTACTGGAAAAGGTGGACGATATGATGAACGACCAGTTCAGATTCCAGCTTCAGAATATCGTACTTTACGACTGTACTCAGAAGAACCAAGATTTCGTCAGTGTATTCCATATTTATTTCATCTTTTATTTGAGAGTGATCTGTCTGCACTTTCATATGCAGTCAACCATATATTGAAAACTGGAACGCATCTTTCACATCTTTCTGCAAAGGAATTTATGGACAAAGTTGAAAAAAGAGACGAACATTTAGAATCACAGTTAATTAATTTGATGGCATGTCAACGTGGCACTAATGAATATTGGTATCGACGTCATGGGGAATTAAAATGTATGTTAAGAAATTTAGGAACCCCTACATGGTTTGTTACACTTAGTTGTGCTGAGTACGCATGGGATGATTTACTGGATTTTCTACGAGAAGCAAATTCAAATATAGAAAATATTGAATTGAAGACACCTGGAGAACTGTGATCCCCAGATCCTGTAAATGTCTGCAGATATTTTAATCATAGATTTGAAGCTATGATGTCTTTCATCTGTAATAAAAAAATCCACCTATTGGCGAAGTTATTGATTTTTTGGGGAGAAAAGAATACCAAGCTAGAGGTGCTCCTCATATACATATGCTTTTATGGATCAAGGATGCACCCAAATTTGGAACTGATTTGGATGAGACTGTTTTATCTTTTATTGAAGAGTATGTTACCTGTGCGATTCCGAAAACAGGAGGAGAAAATATCTTAAGACAGCAAGTTTTACGGTTTCAGAGTCATCGATGTGGAAAATATTGCCGACGGAAATATAAGTCAAAGGATAAGTTTTACACAAAATGTCGATTTGGCTTTCCACGTCCAGTAATTTCCAAAGGAAGAGTGAACAGTTTTATGTCAGCAGTGAGGCATACTATCACTCGGAAATCACCCAAAAATACTTATAATATAAAAAGAACAGAAGAATCGAAGTACATTAATGATTACAATCCGGTGATTTTGAAGATGTGGAATGCAAATATGGACATACAATATGTTGCAGATAACTCAATTGCTGTTGCTCGCTATGTGACGTCATATATTACCAAGTCTGAGAAGACAGAATTGAAAGAAATGTGGGAGGAAATTTCACAGGAGAAGACACTTAGCAAAAAATTGTACAGCTTCAGCTTGAAGATGCTTTCACATCGAGAAATTGGATCCTACGAATGTTCGGATCGATTGACATCTGCAAGTTTATATTCAAAGTCAAGAGGAATCATCTGGATAAGTCTAGGCCTTGCTACAGTACGAAATCGAGTTTTGAAATCTGTACAAGAAATTGAATACTTGGCACTGAATGAACCAGAAAGTACAGATATTCTGAAAACAAATATGTTGGATACGTACTATCCAAATAGAAGTCCATACCTAGAAAACATATGTCTATATGAAATTCTGCAACATTATAGTTTTAAAAAAAATGTTACGGAAAATATAAATGAAGGAAAATACGCTGTAATTGGATCTGAAGGATGTTTGGTAAAGCATGACAAAGGAAATTTGATTAATCACAGGAAATTAAGTTGTGATACTCCAGATAAAAGAGAGTTTTTCTATTTAGCTCTTCTGCAACTATTCAAACCTTGGCGGACTGAAATGGAATTACTTGGAGATTTTGACTGCTATGAAGATTCTTTCAATGCATGTAAAGATAGCATTGAATGTACAATTTTTCCAAATTATCTCCAAATGTTGAACGAAGAGATTAATCAAGAAAGAACTATTGCAGCTGAAATTGCTAGAGATAGTTCTCAAGATAGTCAGAGTTCTGCTCCACAAAGTCAAGATCCACTAGGAGAAGCCATACTTGAAAATGAAGCGGCAATAGCAATGAGTGAAGTGGAAACGGTGATGCAGCAAGCACAACAAGACAATATTGATTTGGAAAATTTGGAGGAACGTCTCAATACTGAACAGAAAGAAATATATCACCAAGTTACACAACAGATACAACATGGATTACTGCATGAAAAGAATGATTGCCAATGTACATCATTTAGACCTATTCTTATGTACATCAGTGGACAAGCTGGAACGGGGAAAAGTTTCTTGATTAAATGTTTGTCAAGTTATCTACAGAAAACAACGGATTCACATTTGTCTTGTGTTGTAACTGCTCCAACTGGGTTAGCAGCACACAACATTAAAGGGATTACATTACATCGTCTACTTATGTTACCAGTAGAACATGAAAATAAGTTGGAATACCACAAGCTATCTGGAGAAGCTTGTTTTGAAGTTTCAAGAGTACTGAAGAAAATGAAACTTCTAGTAATTGATGAAGTAAGCATGGTCTCAAACTTAATGCTTGCGTTTGTACATTTGAGGATGCAGCAGATTTTAAAAACAAATTACGATGTTTTATTTGGAGGAAAACATGTAATTGTATTTGGTGATCTACTACAACTCACACCTGTAAAAGGCCAACCAGTTTTTAAAACCCTTCTTCATGAAGACACTAAAAAATCTTTGGGAAGTATTGGAAATGTGAACATTTGGAGTTATTTTGAATATAAGGAACTTATCAAGAACATGCGACAAGCAAATGATGAAGATTATGGAAATATTCTTCAAAATATTAGAATTGGTGTCTTAACAAAGGATGGAAAAGATGCTTTAGAAAGTCGGCTACTAAGAAACTTGTTTCCAAAAGAAAATATTGCAGCTGAAACAATCTACCGAAGAATTGCAGAAAAGGAATCTATAATTTGCCTTATGCCAACACTGAAAGAATGCTCTACATTCAATGAAGAACTGTTGAAACTGGAGAATGAACCGATAATAAAAATGGTAGCTATTGATAAAATAGAACATGAAGGAGTAACTATTCTTTTGTCAGAGAAATTGCAGTTAAAATTAGACTCTTTGGAAAAATCAATATCTAAGACTGCTGGTTTGGAAAAGACCTTATATGTATCTGTAAACTGTCGGGTAATATTACGGCGTAATTTAAATGTTGAGAAAGGTTTAGTAAATGGAGCAATGGGGAAAGTTGTTGACTTTGTTAGCTATGCAAATAGAGATGGAATTGAATTTTTGAAGATTAAATTTGATCATATTGAGGAGGTGAAACAGATTGGACGCTGTTCTGTTCGTTTTTTGCTTGTAAAAGATTTGTATGTTCGTAGAAAACAGTTTCCTGTTTGTTTAGCATATGCAGTGACTATTCATAAATCTCAAGGTTTAAGTGTAGACAGTGCTTTGGTAAATATTGGAAGTTCTGTGTTTAAGGAGGGTATGGCATATGTTGCATTGTCTCGAGTAAGAACGTTATCCGGATTGTATTTGATTGATTTTGATGAAGAAAAGGTTAGTGCAGATATAAATTGTGTAAAAGAGTATAACAAGTTAAGAAGACTCTATGCTCCTAGTTTAGGTGAATATCCTATTTATGAAAAACGTTTAATACGTCCAAAACGAAAATATAATAAAGATTTTACTGAGGTTGCAAAGAAAAAAAGAATTGAAAAGAATGATGAGTCTGGAAAGAAAATAGAAGGGAACACAGTTGCTAATATTGTAGGATATCAGTTTGAAAATAGTTCAGGTATCAACTGCTATGCTAATGTAATCGTCAACGTTGTGTTTTTTTTAGAAAACCTACAGCATGCAATTATGGAAAATCGAGAAAAAGATTTTGTTCTTTGTTACATTATATTTTTGAGAAGTTGAAAACTGATAAAACGAAAATCCATACTGCTTCTGATGTGCGGAATCTTCTGGATATATGTTCTGGATCTTCACAATTTACACAGAATGTACAGCAAGATGCTCAGGAATTTCTTATGTTTATGCTTGCAGTATTAGAAGATGAAGGTATACAAATTGAAAATCTGTTTGGACTACGTTACAGATGGGTTCATACATGTGACAGCTGTTCATTTTCATCTACCACTAAAATAGACACTGAACGATTCATATATTTGACAATGCCAGATTTGAAAACAGTGTCTTTCAACGATCTAGTGAAATCAGCTAATCAACATATGGAATGTACTCAGTGCAAATCGGAAATGTTGTCAACATTATTTATACAAAGATGTGGACAATATATTATTTTAATGCTGCAACGTTTTAGAGCAGATGGAACAAAATTGGAAACCAAAATAAAAAATTGTGTGGCAGGTCAAGTTTCAATTTCAGGGAGAACTTTTAAAACAGTGGCTATTGTTTTCCACGATGGAACTACTTCAACATCTGGACACTATACTGTATATTTAAAATGCAATAAAGGATGGACACTATGGGGCCGATTCCGATCTGGGTCGGAAAGCTCTCCGACCGATCCGGATTGTTTTCTGACCGAGCCGGACCCCTGCAGTCCGACCGAACGAGTACGATGCGGCCGTATGCTGCCGGACTCGGTTCGGTCGGACTCCCATTGAAGTCAATGGGAGCCGGTCGTACAACGTGTACATGGGCTCCCATTGACTCAATGGGTACGTTGCGCACAAGGGGGCCCCCTGTAGTGGGTACGCGTTGGTGCCATCCGCACCGTACACGCATGTATAGGCTACGGGTGAAGGGGGGTCCGTCATGGACCCCCGAAGTCCGGGTCCGGGAGCTTTTTCGTGTCGGAGGCTCCGACTCGATCCGGCTGTCCGGATCGTGCATCGTACTGGCTCGGTCGTAAAACGTCTCCATTGCACGCCACGAATCAAGTGCGAACGAGTCGGACGGAGCGGTTCGGACCCGGAAACGAGTCGGTCGGCGATTTCGCGTTCACTCGCATCGTACTTGCTCGCTCGGGCGACTGTATGAATCGGTCGGAATCAAAGCCTCCGACTCGGATCCGGTAAAGCCGAATCCGATTTGGAGCCCTACCGATCGAGATCGGAATCGACCCCTATGTAATGATGCACATTTAGAGTATAAATTTCAGTTGCCTAATGAATTACCAAATTCATATTTAATATTTTGATGCCAAAATTCTGAGAAGATATCAACATGAATTACTGAGTATATTTTGGATATTTCCACTACAAATGATTTTAGATACATCATTCACCCTATTGGAAGCATGTGAATATGATTTTAGAAATCTATCTTGGATATCCTGATTGCAAATGTTTTCAGAAACATCATTCGGCCTATTGGGAAGGTGTGTATATGAATGCAAAAGTTTATTTTGGATATACTTAATGGAAATATTTTCAAAACATCATTCGGCCAATTGGGAAGATGTTGGTAATTACTGATTCAATTATTGATTCTGTTCCTTCATATTGCGTTTGAAAAATTGTGTTGGAAAGAAGGTGGTCATATATTTGATTTTTGTATTATATACTATGTTACTAAGGATGTTTATTTGTGAAAATGTAAATACCAAGTTGTGTTTGTTGTAGATATTTTGAAGAGGAATATGTTTTTTTAACAATCTTATTGATTGTATTTTTTTGCCCGCTGTCATCTGATGATTAACATTGAAATCACTGTTTATGGTGAAATTCAATACAATCTGAACACAGCAAAAAAAGGCAAATTGAATATGTGATGTAATTGTATACTTATGTTGTGTTGCAAAAACTATCAAATTATATGTAATAACAGAATTTTTTTCTTCTCTTTTACAGACCTTACTACTAAAGTTTAAAATATTTTAAATTTGCATTAAAAAAAGAAGTGAATATGTATTACTATTAATTTGATATCTGCTTGAAAACAGGTAAGATTAATTCACCCAGGTACTTCCCTTGCAGTCTATCAAAGACACTGTCACTCCCTATGCCCATCTCCAGTCACCCAGCGAGTACTATATACTAATGCAATCTGTCCACTAATACCCAAGCACTTATAAATACACTATGCACCCTCTTTACAGCACTATAATCATCCAGTTACTACTCACGTACTTATGGAATGGCCTAACTACTAATACAAGTACAGCTACAAGATTCTGTTCACTAGCCATGCAGACCTCTAACCACCTATA
Source organism: Calotriton arnoldi (assembly GCA_963921515.1). Classification (NCBI taxonomy): domain Eukaryota; kingdom Metazoa; phylum Chordata; class Amphibia; order Caudata; family Salamandridae; genus Calotriton; species Calotriton arnoldi. The sequence goes on from CAWUFW010001451.1 coordinate 1,911,792, forward strand.
TTCTATTTATACACTCCTCTAAATACGCAGTTATTACCCATGCAGTCTAGGAATCCTCCTGTGAGTCTGCTGCACTTCTCCAATCACCCATCCTGCCAATATGTAAGCACTTATAAATTCACCATGCACTCTGTTTGCAGCACTGTAATTATTCCAGTTACTAGTCATGTAGTTATGGAATGCACTAGCTACTTACACAAGTATCCGCTATTATTATTAATAGTAGCTTTCAGGGAGGATAGAGTTAGAAAGTAGCATTTAAAAAACCTTTGAAATTCCCTGAAAAAACCATAGGTTTCAGGGACGTTATAGTTAGAAATTAGCATTTAAAAAACCTTTGAAATTCACTGAAAAAACCATAGGTTTCAGGGACGTTATAGTTACAAATTAGCATTTAAAAAACCATAGAAATTCACTGAAAAAACCATAGGTTTCAGGGACGTTATAGTTAGTTGGACATTTCACTCATACAAAACCATAGAAATTCTGCCGTTATAGTTAGTTGAGCTAACTATAACTCGCGCCCCCGCAATGCACTGCTGATGACGTCACATATTACATCATTCATGACATGGTCAGTGACATCACTGATGACATCACTGATGACATCTCAAATGACGTCATCCACATGAAAAATCTGATGCACCTCCTCACACCCTAATATAACCTTTGATACACCCACTGTAAAATACAGACTACCATTTTAAAAACCATCGACACACCAATACCAGTTACTACGTATGCACGCACTGATTCCTAGGTCTACACACACATCCACTCATTCACCCATACAACCATTAATACATGTAGTCACTGATCAATACAACACTATCATATGCACTCATACACCTATACAGACACTCACACACCACCACTCATCCTAGTCAGTCATGCACTCATCCTAGTCAGTCATGCAAAAAATCAATCACAGTTCCGTTTACTCACCTACACAGTTATACACACACCACCTCATTTATTCATACAGATACTAACGCATACTTACTCTCTTATATAATCACTAATACAAGTACACACTTATCCATACAGCCACTCTCACAATCACTCACTCTCACCTATAGTTATTTTTATACACCAACTCTCACATACACTGCCTTTAACTTTTGTACTTAGTTGGACATCTACCACTAACACATCCATTCACTCACCAACACATGCATACACAGACTCACTCACCCATACAACTGTTTCCACATGCACTGTTAAACTCATACACCCAGTGAATCAACCACTCAAACATCTATGCACAGAGTCACACCCCTCCCACCCAACCACACACACACTCAGTCTCCCATACAAATACTCAGGCAACTAATCAATAACCCATATAGACACTCATGTAGCTACTGACCAACCGATGCAGCAGGTTATACAACAACAAACAGACTCATACAGACATTCACACAGTTTAGTCACTAACCCATGTATTCAGTAAGAGACATTTAATCACTCACTTAAACAGTCAGTTACACACCTACTAAATCCTCCATCCAGACATTTATACAACCACTCATTCATCAATACAGCTTGGTATATATATAAAACATATTTAAACTTTACAGAAACACACAGTCACTAGATGATGTCATCAGTGATGTCATCAGTGATGTCATTTGAGATGTCATCAGTGATGTCATCAGTGATGTCACTGACCATGTCATGAATGATGTAATATGTGACGTCATCAGCAGTGCATTGCGGGGGCGCGAGTTATAGTTAGCTCAACTAACTATAACGGCGGAATTTCTATGGTTTTGTATGAGTGAAATGTCCAACTAACTATAACGTCCCTGAAACCTATGGTTTTTTCAGTGAATTTCTATGGTTTTTTAAATGCTAATTTGTAACTATAATGTCCCTGAAACCTATGGTTTTTCCAGTGAATATATATATATATATACACACACATATCTATTTCTCTCTCTCTCTATATATATATATATATATATATATAAAACCCTCCATCTGCATTTCTCTTACCTCATCTCTTTTTTCTCTTTTCACTCTGTCGTGCACATACGTCCTTGCATCTTCTTCCCCTCAATTACCCCACACATGACACACCCACTCACCCATAAGCACTGCCTTTTCTATATCTGTTGCCCTTCCAATATTTTGTCAGTTTTTAACCTCCTTCACAAACTTTTGCATTTAATCACATTCACAATTGGTACACCTGACCATTGTTCTATGCACTCTGCAGAGAGGCCAAGGACTTGATCAGGATGTACTCTGAACCCATTAACGACCCACTAATGGCCGTTGTGAGAAATATGCTCTGCCTTCAGCCTGAACTCCACAGCTCTCAATCGTGTCTGGTTATAAGCACCGCCCACAACCTGAGCTCACGCAGATATACAAAGGCAGCTCTTTTCACCGTACACTCCATACATCAGTCATGTAATGCTCGAAAAACCACTACAGAACCACATCATCCTGAACAAATCAAATTCTCTTAGGGAATTCAAGAGTAAGTAATTTGTGAAATATTAACAGGAACAACGTCGCTGTTCCCACAGTGATAGGCCAGAGTCACTTGCTGGCTGCAGCTGTTGTCTAGTGGTGGGGCCCATGGGGAACCAGTGCAACTGCAGAGGGGACCCCAGCCTCGCCAGACCCCCAGCGACACCACTCGGAGATCCCTCTATCACAACTGGCTACCGAGCTCACTTGGTGTAATTTATGGCTGGCGTTAAAATGTGCTCCGGGGATGCTTTTAGCTTCTGGCTCAGTATTGAACTCAACCTTGCTTTTTATGCTGATCCCAGGATAAGAACTAACAAAAAGTAATGATCCATTGGAGAGGTGCCAATGGTAACATGCACGCTTGCTGTGGGTTTTCCATCACAGACATAAAGTGGTGTTTTCATCCATATCTTGGGGGAAAGTATATCTACTGAAGCATGTCCGCAGAGAAATAGAGTTTGAAGCAAAAATTCAAAGCTACTGCAGTTAATATATTGGGAATTTTCCTAAAAAAGATTTAGCACATTCAAGAATGCCACACACAAATACGAAAATGTAATGAAAATGAAAACAGAAATTTATAAGAATTGTGTGTTTGCACATCGCATCATGCTTGTCCTGAGCCATGCACGCCTCATTGGTGAAAATAAAGGCCATACAAAGCCACAGTACTATTTGTAGGTAGCTATTTACTAAAGGTTTAAACTATGCAAAGCAATGTAAATTGTCAGAAAGTTACACAAGGCATTCCATCGATTTACTTACCATTATAATAGACTGTAAGAAAAGCACAAAATTGTGCAGCACCACTCAAGCATCCATACAACCCTTAGTAAATAACCTATGTAGTATTCAGCGTCGGCTGGTACAGAACAGGGGTGACAGGGCGGGACAGGGGGATGGGGGGAAGATAAGAAAAAAATAAAAATTCCACCTACCTCCTCTGCAGGGCCGCCGTCTCGCTGTCTCTCCATCTCTCCTTCGGAAGCAGGAAGCCCCTGACGCCAGCAGCATCGTGATAGGTCTGAGCGCCGTTGTTTGGCACTCTGACAGGCAGTGGGAGCCAGGGCATGTTCTCCACCCAGACCGTGCATTACAGCCCAATGGAGAACCTTGTTAAGTGTGCATGACTGTTTGGCTGGCCCAAGTTGGCCAGCCAAACGGTCATGGGCACTTAAGTGCATGAGCCACTCCTCCCCCTGCTGGCTGTGAGACAATATAAAATGATAATAAAAACGTGTTATTATCATTTTATTTTTTATTTTTTCCACTGCTGAAAAGCAGTGGGGCGACGCTTCTCTGCCTTAGTGGAGGAGCCGGTGCTGGTAGTATTATTGTGAATTTAATGTACTAGTTCTCAGTTGTACTCGTCTGAGCACTCTCTGAAATTTGCAGGGTAGAAGGACAGGAAATCTAAATGCCACAGATTACAGCAGGTGAGGTAAACTTGAGGGTGACATTATTGTAATATTTATAATTTTTTATGAAAATTAACTCACCAAATAGTCTTTTCTCCCATACCTTCAGCAGCCTTATCTGACTTGGTGCACCTTAGAAAAGGCCACTACGCTAAATTTAGCATGTCATTGTTTATAATGTGACTGTCTCTCCATTTGGTTCACTGGGAGCACTAGCAATTCCAAAACACTTTATATGTCAGAATTTCTTAAACTAAATCCTATTACTGCTTCAGGGCTACATGGACACAACATGCTGCAAGAAGCCCTTTCCGTGAAGCATCCCACTGACCAGTAGCAACTGGACCTGGACCAGACCCTGCTGTTCACTCTGTGAGTCACTAAGTGGCCTCTGTTGGAGTGAGTCTTCACCCCAAGGGCTGTTCCTAAGGCCTTGGGTCCCTTAGATGTGTTTAACTGGCCTTCTCCTAATAATTCTGAAAATCTGGGAAGTCCAGATCTCCGGAAGATCAGGACAAGTAACTCAAGCCAATCAACCATGGCAAACCATCCCTGAGCCGAACGGACAAGCCCCTCCCACTTGGAGCTTCTCCGTAGCAGCAAATTAATTTCAACAGGCCCTCAGGAAGAAGGTATTTACCCTCGTGGGATTTATCGTCATATACAGCCTGCAACCTTTTCCTACTAGAAGAACTCTGAAAAGGAGACTAATGCCAAACATAGAAATCTTGATAGGATGAAGGTAACAAAATTATCCGGCCGAAATGAGAAGTTCCCTGTGCATGAAATTTGAATTTTCCTGCTCAGAGTTTTTCCCACCAAAACCAACAGCTTTAGTAGGCTCTCGTCCAAAAGCTATGTAACTTCCTAGGATACAGACTGGAACTTGCCCCATTAGAGGATTTTGACTTCCATTTGAAAGACTAAGACCCAAGGCAATATCTCTGACAAGGACGAACCTGGTAGGTGTACCAGCCCACACTGCATTGCCAGTCTGAAATCGCACCTAGGTCCCGGTTTACCATGCCCAAGGATTATCATTGGCACCTTAAGAGTTTTGACACTATTTGTCCTTAAATCTTCTAAAATTCATATGTCCAGTTGCTCTTATTGGATTTTTTATGGTTTTAATGTCATTATGTTTATTAAAATGTACTCTATTTTCTAAATTGGATATGGATTTTTGTCTTATTGTGTTTTTCACTTTTTAACTGTATGTATATTTCTAAATGCTTCATAAATTTTCTTTAAGTTAAGCCAGCCTACTCTGGACAGTAGATACCAGGCGTTGAGGATTAAACTACTGAAACATTTGACTGGCCCTAAGATCTTAGTGACTTTAGTACTTGTGATGGACTTCCATCCAACCCAATTAATAATTCTCTTTCTTACAATCGCCAGTGCCCACCTTTTAAAATAAGCCCGGATTTTGCACAATTGGGGTAAGACATCCTGTGCTGGTTACACATGAATTACAAGCTAAGCGAGAAAGGCTTCTCTCTGACTCAGCTTGGTATGCACACAGCGAGTGCTTGAATAAATTGGTTATGGCCTGTGCAGACCTGTTAATTTGAATGGGAATCCAAAAAAGATTATTCCTTTTTTGGCTAAAGTCTCTAGTGCGTTACTGTATTTGCAATTTTGGGAAAACAGCACAATATATTAATTATAGATTGGTTCAATATAGAAAGATAAATCATGCGACTTTTTTTTTATTTGAAATGGTACTGAGTGCAAATAAAATATACTTTTGCCTATGTGTGCACTCCTTCATGCTGTTTTGGGTTTTGCAATATTTTCCTGAGCCAGCAAACATTTTGAGCTACAAACCTGGTATATCAAAGCCATTCCTGAAAATGTGCTTGATTGGGTGGGATTAGCCTTCAGTTTCTAGAGAAAGGAGGAAATATCTGCATAAGGTGTTTAACAGACAAGCCCGTGTTTGAACACATTTTTGGATTAGAAATACCGAGTTGCAGAAATATTGGAAAAAGATATTGTGATTTAGAAATATAGATTTACTCCCCTTTCTGTCCATCATTTGTGTGTCTTTTGCTTTCTCGCCCTAAGTGCACAGGGTATGCCCAGACATGGGTCCCGTGCTCAGTGTGCACTGGATTCAAGCTAGCCTGGCGGATATGGGGTGATACTCCAAAACCAGTCCCAGGATGTTTGTTTCTGGTCCAGGGAAGACCTGGCTTGGCAGTTCGGGCTGGACTATTCCCATGAGGAGCATGGTCAAGACTGATTTGCATATAGCTGGGTCTAAAGTGGGGTGGCATGGTGAGCAAAAGAACAATGGATTTAACTCAGATCTCTTGACTAGGGGTGAATGTTTGATTAGTTCCGCCATTCCGTCCATCATTTGTGTGTCTTTTGCTTTTTTGTTTTTTGTGGAAATATAGTTGTCAAGAATAACTATTTTGAGGTAAGTAATATCGGTTTCAATATAGTTGTAAAAATATTGTTTTTTAATTATCTTTATGTGTGTTAGTTCATGTAGTAAATGTATGCGTTATTGTTTTTATAACTGCTAATAGTATTTTGAAATATACGGTCATATCTACCAGGAAATGTTGGAGCACAGAGCTGTGGCAAATGTGGCAGCGCCACGCTCTGTCATTTCCAAAATGCAGGGATGTGCAATATTTAATACAATACGGTGCACCCCTGTGATTTCCCTAGCACTGGTGCTAAAATTAGCTGCTTAGCGCCAACGCAGGCACCCTTGCACTACACTGCAAGGGTGCCTGCATTGCAGGGAATGATTGTTTATGTGCAGGAAGATGTCACTTCCTGCACATAAACAATCAATAATGGCGATTTGTTATTTCTATGTATGCTGCAATCTGCAGCACAAAAAAAAAATTGTTTATGGACAGTAAGGGACACCTTCCTGCACATAATTATTCATTAATGGCGTTTTGTTATTTCTATGTGTGCTGCTGAATGCACATTAATAAATATGTTAATTGTGAAATAATAAAAATTTTAAAGTTATATATCAGGTGCGGGCTGTTGGGTCTGTTGTGGTATAGGGTGGGAAGTTAAATAAGTAATAATTAATTAACAATTACATGTTAATTTATTATTGATTATGTAATTGTTTAATAAATATGTAAATTGTGTAATAATTTCGTAGGGGTATATGTTGGGAAGTTAAATAATGATTAATTAACAATGTATTATCAATTATTTAATTGATCATTAATTATGTGAATTCTGTAATTGTATTTCTCTTAAGTTATATATCAGGTGCAGCTGCTGGGTTTGTAGGGGTATAGGGTGGAAAGTGCATTATTAATTAACTAATAACTAATTGAAAAATTATGAGTTAATATTTGATTGATTATTAATTATGTTAATTGTGTTTCATTTATTTATTTTAGTTACATTTTAATTGTGGGCGTGTAGGTTTGTGGGGTGTAGGGTGGTAAGTTAATTAAGTAATAAATAAATGCCAATTTTTTTAAGTTGATAATTAATTATTAATTTGTTTACTAATCATGTTAACTGTTTATTTGTTTTATATATACACATATATAAATGTATGTATACATATATATGTATATATATAATTCTATTTCTTCAATGGTTAATTAATGAAGGTCATATTAAGAGTTGATATAAATTAATAAGGTTATGTTTTAAGTACTTTCTCTACTGTTGCACAGGCTGGAGTTTGGATAGTAAATTGTACCTCTCCAAAGTCCAACGCTTTTCCTCCTGTTGCACAGATTGGAGTGGGAATAGTAAATACCGGGTAACTCATATCTTTATTTGCTATGGCGCGCATGTGCTCTAAAACGCGCGTCTTCACACTGTGTATCGTGCTGCCTATATATCTGAGGCCACAAGGGCATATCAAACAATAGACAGCATGTGTAGTCAGACATGTCATAAACTTGATTATTACCCTACGTGTTTTCAACCCCTTGATCTCGTACGTTAATACCCTCTTGCTATTCGCGCAAGCTTTGCACTTTCCGCAAGATGCACGTTTTAGAGCACATGCGCGCCATAGCAAATAAAGATATGAGTTACCCGGTTGCGAGACACTTTGCCATGAAACATCAAAGCAATAGGGATCTATTGCAGTACTTCAGCATCGATCATGTCCTTCCAAATATTAGAGGGGGAGATAGAGTATTGAGGTTGAGGAGATTGGAGTCTCGATACATTATCGACTTACAAACTAAGACCCCAAAGGGGCTAAACAGCGGGAAGGAGTTGGCAGTACATTTGGGTACTTGAGACTGTGTGAATTGGTGTCTTTGAGAATAGAGAGGAACAGAAGCATTTGGTTTTAACTTGAAAGTTATCTCTTCTTTTTTTAACAAATTATGCGTAGATGGGCATTATGATGTAGCCGTTATACGGCTTAATTTAAGATCAATGAAAATACAGGGGGAAAGTTGCGTCTTTGAGAATAATTATTAGCCGATACACGGCGAGATTGATAACGAGATTAAATTTGGTATAAAACAAGATAATATATGCTCGATAGACGAGCTTTAAAAATGATTTGAAAATGTATTTGAGCATCATATTATATATTGGCTTATTAATGCATTTGCCGATACACGGTGAGATATGAAATGACATGGTTTTACGTGTGATTTGGGCAACTGGATGTACATAGAAATGTTAAAAGGTTTAGTTTCATGTTTAAATTCATGTATATTATATCATGCCAATATGGCGCTCAGAGAAATGATGAGGAATGAGTCCCTCCTTTGTTTTTATGCCCTGGTATGACAACATTTAAGATGGCGCCTCTCAGTGTGATATACAAAACCCTGAAGAAGGAGCTATCCGAAACGCGTTTGTTGCGCTGAGAATAAAGAGATTAATAAATCCAACCCCGTGAGTGCTATTCTCTTTTTCCAGAGGGGAGAGGAGTTTATGAGCAAGAATATAACGTCGGGGCACCGCCGCGTATGGAGCTCCCGTCCCAAGAGTGATCCGCTTTACGGTGCAGAGGAGCAATGATTTGTTAGCGGAGGCACCGTCCCAGGAGGAACCCTCGATTGATGACATCGCGGCACACAGACAGTGAAAGGAAGCACGGCGATCCGCATTTAAACGGTAAGCCGATTGTGTGCCTATTTCCTAAAAAGCGAGCGTACCAGACCTGCGACAAGACGAGGGGTTGGAAGTTTAATCTCTTTATAGTGAGCCCGGGACCGGAGCTCGCACTAAACATCAATGGATATATTTAGCGAAGCAGCGCGCAGAGAGGCAGCTGTTGATATATTTATAAAGAAGAAAACGGACACAACACACGCGGGAACCGCTGAGAGCCCTTATATTTCTAATACTCTGCAAACACAATTTTTTAAACTGGAGAGACTCTATGAGAGGGAGATGCGTAAATGGTGGGAGGCTACCTCCCTCCAAAATTACATCGATGTGGGAAGGGTCCCGAGAGGGTTACGAATCTTCACTGTGCCAGCATATGAAAACCCGGACCCACTCCTCTTGGAGGATTGGGCGGAGCATACAGCTTCATCGTGTAAAGGCATGTTGAATATTCTTGTGAAATTCGCGTGGAGCGACAGAGAAAAAGCCTTAAAGGAGATACAGACACTGGAGGAAGAAGTCATGAAAGATCTTGACAAAAATAAACAAGAGGAACTGAGGGAAACAATGAAGAAAGAGTTGCTACAATATGAAATGAAAATTAGACAAAGAAAACAAGAAAAATTCGAGCGCGATGAAAGAGACTACACAATGGGAAGAGTACTGACGTTCGCCAAGAAATTTGACGGACCAAGAAAGGAAGTGTCGAAGAAGAAGGCGATGTCAGCATCAGCTCCAGTTAGGGTGGAAACCTCAGAATCTGAAGTCACCGAGAATGAGCAATCGGATGAAGACACGGCAGGCACATCTGGGGAACAACGAAAAACTCCTTTTCATGAGGAATTCAATGTAATACAGCAGTCCTGGTTGAGAGGAGGAAAGAGCAAACCTCCGGAGGGAGACGGAGACAAACCAGAAGGGGCGGCTGGAAGAGGAAGAGGCAGCACAACACCAATGGTAACACAGAGCAAGAGAGGGGGAGATGGTAACTGAAGTAGAAAATTTGACAGTAGTCAATTTAACATCAAAGAAGTTAACAGCAACAGAAAAATCAGCATTGAAATTGGGGCTGACCTTCTGCCCCCATAACCGTCTCGAATTTACACAAACGAGAATAGATCTTTTTAAATTTGTGCGTAAGCTCAAACTGCACAAACATTTCAAACTGAAACCTACCATCAGAGAGGCAAGGCAACTGAAACAAACAACTAAAGACTTAGATCTTTTGACAGTAGATGATCTAACGTCATTAGAAGTATTGGAAGCACTACGCCTGGAACAGTTAGAAGAAGGTGAAAGGAACAACGATAGCATCTCACAAAGAACTAGACACTTGGGAATAGAACAAGAGGCACCGATTAGTCCATTCAAACCAGTGTCACAATTTTTGCCTCAAATGCCGCTAGATGCGATCGACACCTTCTCTGAAGCAGTGATTAAAGATCTCATAAGACTTCGGGAGAGTATGAAACCTTTATCCAATAAGAGAAATATGACGGAAGCACAGGAAAGAGCCCTGGAAAGTCTACAAAAAGACACGAACATCATTTGTAAACCCTCAGACAAAGGGGGCAATATTGTCCTGATGACAAGAGAACAGTACTGTGGGGAAGCTCTCCAACAGTTAATGGATAGCCGGTACTATGAACGAACAACTAAAGAAAGATATCAGGACAGTATTAAACAATATCATCTACTAATCAACAAATGGCATGACAAAACGATGCTAGACACGGATGAGTACTTTTTCCTCAGAACCACAAATCCAGTGATACCAACGTTTTACCATCTACCAAAGATTCACAAGGACAGTGTCAGACCACCTGGCAGGCCCATAGTTTCATCTATAGGAAGTCTCACCGAGAACCTGTCCATTTTTGTTGATTACTTTCTTTTTCAGTCAGTATTACAATTGTCTTCGTACATCAAAGACACGACGGACTTTATCAATCACATTGAAAGTCTGAAATGGGAACCATCTTATAAACTCATTGTGTTAGATATCACGAGTTTATACATGTGCATTGATCACGCACATGGACTCAATGCAATTAATTTCTTTTTGAAAAAAAGATCTTTAAAGTTTGCCGCGCATAATAACATGCTGATTGAATTTATTGAATTCTGCTTATCAAATAACATTTTTCTATTTCAGGGAGACCTTTACAGGCAGGTCTCTGGGAACGCGATGGGCACCTGCTTCGCCCCCAGTTACGCGAATTTATTCGTGGGCTGGTGGGAGGAGCAGGTGGCCTGGTCCCCAGAAAACGATATATGGACCAAAGATATAGCAGCCTGGTATAGGTACATCGACGACCTTTTCATGGTGTGGAAGGGTCCGGTCGATAAAGCAGAGGAATTCATAGAACATCTTAACAACAACAATGTGAACCTACGGTTCACAGGGGAGATTAGTTCAGTGGCAGTGAACTATCTCGACCTGAGGGTAGAAATACATGATGGAAAGTTATGCACAGCCCTGTATCATAAGCCGACGGCGGGCAACTCTACGTTGCATGCCACAAGCAGCCATCCGCCAAGGTTAAAGAATAGTATACCCTATGGCGAATTTCTCAGAATAAAACGAAACTGGTCTAGGAAATGTGATTTTGATGTAGCAGTGAGGGATAGTATGGGCAGATTTGTGGCCAGGGGATATGGTATAGATCTGCTGGAAAATACCCTCAAGAAAGTTAACAACATCCAGAGAGACAAGTTAATAAATAAGTCAGATAAGAATAAAAAGGCAGAGGCGAAGGATGAAGGAAAATTCCGGATGATTACAACCTATTCGGAGGATGCTGACTCCTTAAGAAACATCCTTCGAAGAAACTAGCATGTGTTAAAAACTGACATGATTATTGGGATGGACATCCCACCAGTTCCACAGGTAACATTCAGGAGGGCCAGAACATTAAGAGATAGATTAGTACACAGCCATCTAGAAACTATAACACCGAAACAAGGAACACTGAGTGAGATGAAAGGGTTCTATCCTTGCGGAAAGTGCAAAGCTTGCGCGAATAGCAAGAGGGTATTAACGTACGAGATCAAGGGGTTGAAAACACATAGGGTAATAAACAAGTTTATGACATGTCTGACTACACATGCTGTCTATTGTTTGATATGCCCTTGTGGCTTCAGATATATAGGCAGCACAATACACAGTGTGAAGACGCGCGTTTTAGAGCACATGCGCGCCATAGCAAATAAAGATATGAGTTACCCGGTTGCGAGACACTTTGCCATGAAACATCGAAGCAATAGGGATCTATTGCAGTACTTCAGCATCAATCATGTCCTTCCAAATATTAGAGGGGGAGATAGAGTATTGAGGTTGAGGAGATTGGAGTCTCGATACATTATCGACTTACAAACTAAGACCCCAAAGGGGCTAAACAGCGGGGAGGAGTTGGCAGTACATTTGGGTACTTGAGACTGTGTGAATTGGTGTCTTTGAGAATAGAGAGGAACAGAAACATTTGGTTTTAACTTGAAAGTTATCTCTTCTTTTTTAACAAATTATGCGTAGATGGGCATTATGATGTAGCCGTTATACGGCTTAATTTAAGATCAATGAAAATACAGGGGGAAAGTTGCATCTTTGAGAATAATTATTAGCCGATACACGGCGAGATTGATAACATGAGATTAAATTTGGTATAAAACAAGATAATATATGCTCGATAGACGAGCTATAAAAATGATTTGAAAATGTATTTGAGCATCATATTATATATTGGCTTATTAATGCATTTGCCGATACACGGTGAGATATGAAATGACATGGTTTTACGTGTGATTTGGGCAACTGGATGTACATAGAAATGTTAAAAGGTTTAGTTTAATGTTTAAATTCATGTATATTATATCATGCCAATATGGCGCTCAGAGAAATGATGAGGAATGAGTCCCTCCTTTGTTTTTATGCCCTGGTATGACAACATTTAAGATGGCGCCTCTCAGTGTGATATACAAAACACTGAAGAAGGAGCTATCTGAAACGCGTTTGTTGCGCTGAGAATAAAGAGATTAATAAATCCAACCCCGTGAGTGCTATTCTCTTTTTCCAGAGGGGAGAGGAGTTTATGAGCAAGAATATAACGTCAGGGCACCGCCGCGTATGGAGCACCCGTCCCAAGAGTGATCCGCTTTACGGTGCAGAGGAGCAATAATATATATCTATATATATATATGCTTTTTATAGTAGTAAATTAAAAAAGCACAAAAGAATTAACATAAGTAAAATATATATTTTTAGTAGTAGTGCTCTAGTAAATATATTTATATATAAACATACACATCCATATATATCATTGTTTATGTAAAAATATATTTTATAGTATTAATGTTACTTATATTTAATTTATTTACATTATATTAATGCTATATATTAACATATTTAAGATTTACTATTTTAAACTATATATATATTAAACAAACAATATTTTTGTATTTTTTTAACAATAATAATGTGAAAAGATGAGTGTTTTTTATCATTTCTTACTTATGTATATAAGCTTAGGGAAACAATATATCATGCAATCTGTATTTTTGACACATTATTTCTGTATCACAATATTGTTGTGATAGATATTATATCAGTGATCCGACAAGCCTGTGTATGCCCTTCTCAAATGGATACAAGCGGAACAGGCAAAATTCACACCAGGGATTCTCTTTGAAATATTTGAGGGAAGGAGTCAGTTTTACAGTACCAGTTAGGGCCATAGGGAAGCCACATGGAAAGAGCTTGCAATCCACAGCTTGATTCTACGATACTGAAAATACCTAAGATGCTGTGCTGCGGCTTTGGCAGCTTGTGGGATGTTCCTAGGAAGTGTCTGTCAGTGGGAGGAGGGGTGATGAGGCATCTCTGGATTGGGCTAAGATGTTTACCTTCTATAACTCTCATCTTCAACTTTTAAACCACCTATAACTGAGAGACTTTAAGAGAATAAATAGCAAAATACAGATGTGAAAGGATAGATTGACCATACTGAGGAACACCATCCTGGAAATGACTCTAGTCTAGTATATCTTGGGGCACTGTGGATTCTGTCCAGAGGTTAGTGGCACTGGCCTCCCCATTCCTTCTGTTGTTAAGTAAACGGTGAACTTGCTGAGAATCCTGAAGGGGATTGCACCACTGGACATCTGAGGACTGGTCCTGTGGCGGGTACCCCGGGAGATGGACATCTGACTCTCGCTGTATACACAGGTGGAGAGCATAGGCAGACAGTGCAATCCGTCTTGACGGCCATGGGGTGTTCCTGCTGAGACAGCCAGACCGGGACGTTACTAGGAATTGCGGGCCCCTGAGACTCTTTCTGAACAGAGAAGATGCTGTCAGAAAATAAAACCACAGAAACAAAAATATCTGAACATTGAGAAGCCAAGAGGTTCTGCTAAGCCACTCCTGGTGGCTGGGGCATTACACCAGGAGGGAAACAGTGACCCCTATTTAAATCCACATAATGAGTCCAGAGAAAACCTCCTTTAATCGTGCTACTGGAGGTAGCTCCAGGTCCAGGGCTCAAGCAATCACTACCACATTCAACAGTTTAAGTATTATTCCCTCAGGCAGAGTTAGTGCCCTGGGGCATGCCGTCCTGCACCTCACTATTTTATGGATACTCTTCTGGAAGGGCTAGTGCCCTGGGGGAGGCAGCCTGAAGAATGTGCCATTGCCCTATCGACTGTATCGGGGAGCCGGGTATTGACCTCTCTGTCTGAGGAGCTCCTGGGCCTGTGAGGAGCTGGCCTGTGTGAGTGAGACTCTTCCCAGGCTTCATCATTTTAGTGTGCATACCACACTACCTACACAGAAGAGGAGCAAGGAAAACCCCAACCGCTGCTACCTACCAAGGTCCCATCAAGATTGGTGGGAGAAAAGTAGCAGCTACGGCTTCCTCATCAGTGTAAGAGGAGTGCACCGGCGTTGTGGTATGTCAGCCTGCTTAAATATTTGGATCTAAAGTGTACAGGTGATCCACATGTGTGGCCAAGGCACATGTCTAAAGAAATGTAAATTAACCAGTTGGTGCATTCCTCTTCCAAAAAGGAAACCAAAAAAAGGAAATATTTACTGATTACATAAGACTCTGGGAACTTTGTGGTGCCATAACAATTCGCATACCATGCTTGATAGTGTCTAGGAGGGGAGGGGCACCACCCTAATTTTGGATGATGGCTTTGGGTGCTGCCCCGGAAGGGGCAGGACCAGACAGGAGCCCCAGAGTCAATTTGCGATTTGTGACCTCAAGTCTCCTGGGTCACAGAAAGACTGAGCCACAGAGAGTTTTTCTCAAGAATCAAGCACTCTTTAGCCCACAGGTTCTGGGATGCGTGGATGATTGTAACTTGGTCTGCTGGGATTACTAGGCAACTGTTTTAAAGTAAAAATAAAACCCTGACACTAAAATATTGAACATTTTAATGCTTTCTTTTCAAGTACCTACAAAAGTTAAAATCACTTCCTATTTCCCATGTCATTGGAAGACAAATTAGTTCACATTACTTAGGCCCTGATTTAAAGTATAGAGTAAGGTAGTTAGTCCATCAGGGCAACTGAGTAAAATACCCCCTCACCCTGATGGATTGGGCAGGCTAAGCTCGGACTCGAGCGCGCCGCCATTATGGCGGTCGCGCCAATCCCCCGGCTTAGAGGAGGTGGGGAGGTCGCCGCGCGCACTAGTGACGCGGCGCCCCACCTCCCCTGGGTGGCCAATGGCGTGGGCCGGTCGGGGCGCGAACCGGAAGCTCTTTAGGGCTTCCGGTTCAGCGCGAAGCTGTAACGTAGGGGCAGGTCGGTTTAGACCGGTCTGCCCTGTACACCCCTTTAAATAGGCTGGGGAGAGCGAGAACAGTCTCTTGTTTCTCGCCCCCCAGCCGCCAGCATTTACAACGGGTCCGGGCCACCAGAGGCCCGTAACAAGCTTTTCTTCTTTCTCTCCTTTTGCAGGTCGCGAGATCGCGGAGGTGGTGGCAGCGTTCGACTCGGCGGGAGAAGCGGCGGTGTTTGCTGAACTGTTTTCGAGTGGTTCGCTATCAGCTGGGAGGCAGCAGAGGAGTTTTTTGCAGCGACTGTGAGCGGTGGCACAAACGGAGGAGATCGGCGTTGTACGGCCGGGGTTTCCAGCGGTTAAGTACACGCGCGCTGGCCGTGGGAAGTAACTGCGCGCTGGGTTTAATAAGCGCGTCCAAATTTGAGGCGGTCAGCTGTTTTTGAGCGAGGTGTGAGCGCGTGTCTGAGCGTTAAAGGCCACGTGCTGGTTTCGGGACGAGCGCCGGGGTACGCAGCTGGGTTTTCGTTTCAGGGTACAGGCATAATTGCATATTTGGCATCGGTCAGCGGTTTTGCGGTGTAGAGAGGCGCGCAATAGGTTTTAAAAGGATTCAAAGACACGCATTGGTCTTGTAGAGTGCACGCATCTGCACCACGCGTAAAGGGCGACGCTATTGAACTCCTTAGCATAGGAGCGGCTGCGCTAGATCGGCAATTTTACAAGCTGCTGTGTCTCTTGTTGGGGATTGTGGTGGTTCGAAAGCGCCCTCGTTTTTTCAGCAGTTTTTCTGTCTGTTGCGAAATCAAAAGTCTTTTCTTTCCTCAAATTGCAGAAGTTCCAGGAAGAATAGGCAGCACAGCATGGGGGTGACTGTTTTCCTGGCACACTTCAAGGGCATTGCTAACAATTGACGGAGGAGGCCCATTGAATTATCGGTGAGGGCAGCGCCAGCAAGCCAGCATCTCTATCGTTTCCGGGAGCCACGCGGGTTGGAGGCATACTCACTTGACCCACTGGGCTAGCTGGTGGGCGTGGCTCTGGTTCCGAGGGTGCAAGGGCTGGCTGGTGGCTGCTACTACTACCAGGTAAGGGTTTGGGCAGTGTCCCGGACCGGTGCGCAAGGGGTTGCGGTGGTGTGGGTGGCTGTATAGTACCTACAGAAACACCAGTTATCCGCAATGGCCCCTAAGGTGAAGCGGAATGAAAAGCGTTCACGCACGGATGTTATGCTTGAAGCCCTGATGCAGCAGGTTCAGGTTATGGGTCAAGCTTTGACGCGATTACAGGAGAAGGTGGATGGTCCTGAGGGGGAGGAAGGGGGCCCAGGCGAGCAATAGTACCTCCTAAGACTTTCTCCCCGCCTTTACCCAAAAGAAGTAGACCCAGATCTGGCGGGAAAGGGGCAGGGGGTGGCCCAGGGCCGGCTCCGAGGGAGGGGATACCTCAGCCAACTGTTCCAAGGCTGAACCCGCAGGGTAATGCTGAGCCTGTTACACCAACACCCGAGTTGCCGGTAGGGGAACAGCCACAGGCCCCATCGGTCCCTCTAACAGGAGGCGCAGGGGGGGGGTCACGCCAGATATCGTGTCCAATCTGGCAGCAGTGCTCCCGTGGCTCGAGACAGTTGGGAATTGGTCCCCCGCAGCGGGGGCATCTAGCAGCAGGGGGGTTGCAATGGAGAGGGCCAGGCAAATCATGGCACAGCTGGGGAAAGCTAAGCCGAATGTTGAGCCGGCAGTACCGGCAGGGGGGTGCAACGCCTGTGGGCGCGGCACCCGTAGGTGGTGGTGGAGGTCCAACACCTGTAGGCGCACCAGTGGATCCAGGAGCTCCGAAGGCGGCTGACACAGCAGCACCAACAGGTATATCCAAACCATTGCCACCTTTAGGCTTGGGAGAACTGCGCTCCGATAGAGACCAGTTGGGGTGACACTTGTCACAGGAAACGAAGGAAAAAATTTGGAGGGGGGCATATGTGAGTATGTTTTCTCTGTTAATAAATGAGGCAGAGAGGGAGGAAGCTAAGAAAAACAAAGAGTGGACGCACCCTAGGGAGTGGGCTAACATGATTCTAAAATACAGGGTGGAAGAGACTTTAGCTAATTGGGTGCAAGGTTTTACGATCTACATGGCAATCATGCTTGAACGTTTTCCTGCTTTGGGGTCAGAGATGGTGTGTTACCAAAATAGAATTACTACTGCTTATGCCAGGTATGGGGGCAATGGGTGGAAGGAATACGACAAAGAATTTAGGAGGGCGAAGGCAATGGATCCATCGTTAGGATGGAGTCAAGCGGACATGTTCATTCATTTGAACCACTTAGTCCAAGGGACATCAGACAACCACCGGGGACAGGTGCAGGACAATGGCAGGTTCCAGCCCTTTTGTGCAGGCCCCTCAGGGAACGCGGGGGGCACCTCAGGAAATGCGGGGGCACAGGAAAAAAGGGGGTGTGCTTTGACTTCAATAGGCGAACTTGTACTAGAGCCGCGGGCACATGTAAATTCAAGCAAAACTGTGCATTCTGTGGCAACACATCACACCCCGAATCTAAATGCTTTAAAAAGTCCAGAGAAAAGGGAGTTAAAAAACAGGAATGAGAGAGCGCCCCTTGCAAAAGCCAGATCCCCCATAAACCTTAGTGCCATGATACCTTGGTTGAACATGTACAATTGCCCAGATGCTGCAAGGACGATCAGGGAAGGGTTTTTGGATGGTTTTAGGATCCCGGCGCCGGGTTACATGGGGGTCACACATTGCAGGAACCAACTTTCAGTCAGGAGCAATGAGGGGGTAGCAGCAGCAAAAATTGAAACGGAAGTTAGGCTGGGCAGAGTGGCAGGTCCGTTTGACGATCTCCCAATGAAAGACTTTGTTTGCTCACCAGTGGGGGTGGTTCCCAAAAAGGAGAATGGCGAATTCCGATTGATTCATAATCTTTCGGCACCCAGAGGGAGTTCCTTGAATGAGGCGATTGCAGACATGTTGTGTAGTGTAAAATATGCATCTTTTGATCAGGCAGTAGACATGCTTAGAGATCTGGGTCAAGGGGCGTTGCTGGCGAAGTCCGACATTGAGTCAGCTTTTTGCTTATTGCCGGTGCACCCACTGGATTTTCACCTGTTGGGTTTCCAATTCTAGGGGAAGTATTACGTGGACAAGTGTATGCCAATGGGTTGTTCAGTCTCATGTGCCTACTTTGAGAAGTTTAGCTCTTTCTTGGAGTGGGTTTTTAGGTGGGACACGGGCCATCAATGGGTGTTACACTACCTCGATGATTTCCTCTTCTTGGGGGCGCCAGGATCAGGGGATTGCAGCGCAGCATTGGGGAGGTTCTGTGCACTCATGCAGGATATCGGCGTGTCACTGGCACCAGGTAAGACGGTGGGTCCTAGCACAAAGATTGAATTCCTGGGTATTGAGTTGGATTCAGTACAGGGGATGTCTAGGTTACCTGCCGGGAAGGTGGCGGATTTTGGGACAGCCTTGCAGCACTGCCTTGCTAGAGAAAAGGTCACTCTGCATCAATTGCAACAAGTGGTAGGGCAATTGAATTTTGCACTGCGCATAATTCCAATGACACGCCCATTTTCACGCACCATCGCACAGGCTATGTCAGGGCTCAAGGAGAAGCACCATCACACCAGGCTATCCAGCGAGGTCAAGCAGGACATACTCATTTGGAAGGCATTTCTGCGCAATTTCAATGGTAGGGTGGTGTGGCCTAGCCCGCCCAGGTCCAGTCCCGAGATGGGTTTGATGACAGATGCGGCGGGTAGCAAAGGGTTCGGTGCTATCCTGGGGTCAAAATGGATTGCGCGGCACTGGCCGGGCTGGTGGATAGACTCTGGGATCACAAGCAACATAAGCTTCCTTGAGCTCTTCCCCATCCTGGTGGCACTGTCCATTTGGCCAGAGCACTTGAGAGATCAGTCTGTGATATTCTGGTCAGATAACATGGTAGTGGTGGAGTGTATTAATAACCAAGCGGCAAAGTGCAAAATGATCCTGCGATTATTAAAGGAGATTGTGTTGCGGTGTATGAAACTGAATTTACTCTTTAGAGCTAAACACGTGCCGGGTATATTAAACCATGCTGCTGACGCACTCTCTCGTTTTAAGATGCAGGTATTCAGGTCCCACCTCCCAGAAGCAGCGGAGAACCCAACACCTTTCCCAGAACAACTTTGGCAGCTTGGTGCCCCCAATTATCGGGCCTCGTGGCAGCTAGACTAGCACCCAAGACCAGGAGAGCTTACGAAGGGGCGTTCTGGTCATATTGTCAGTTTTTGGGGGACAATTGGGAACACAAATGGCACGACCCAGGGTCGGTGGTCGCATATCTGAGGTTCATGAGGGATGAGGGGCGCTCAGTGGCGGTGGCTAGGCGTCACATTACAGCCATCTCCTTTTTTGCTAAGGCTAAGGGCGAGGGGGATCCAACGGGTAATTTTGTAGTGCGAAAGGCTTTGAAGGGGTGGCAACGCTTGCAAGGGGTGCAGCCCGATGAGAGAAGACCCATAAGGTTACAAACACTAGCTAAACTGATGGAAGCTCTGCAGCGAGTTTGTAATTCTGCAAGGGAGGCTACTCTTTTTCAAGCAGCATTCTGCCTGGCATTTTATGGCGCTTTCAGGGTAGGGGAGCTGGTGACGAAAAACAAAAGGGACTGGCAGGGGGGTCTGCAAGTGGGACATGTCCAGATAGACAGGGACTCTACTGATTTCCCTGCCTAGGTCCAAGACTGATCAGGAAGGAAGGGGCGAGGGCATAGTGCTCCACAGGCCTGTAGGTAGTACATGCTGCCCCGTTGCCAGGCTGGAGGCCTTCATGGCACAGCGAACGTGGGCCACGGCGGGCCACTTCTAGTCCATGGGGATGGTTCACCTCTCACTGTGTTCCAGTTCAGGAGGGTCATGGGTTTGGCCATGCGGAACGGTGGTTTGGAGTCAGCTAATTTTGGGACTCACTCCTTTAGGATCGGGGCTGCCACAGAAGCAGTGGCCAGTGGTTTGAAAGAGGAACAGGTTAAAAGGATCGGTAAGTGGTCCTCTAACTGTTACAAGCGCTATGTGCGACTGCATATGCTTTAGCCACTGGTAGGGCGATGCACTGATGGTTGGTTCCTTTTTCCTGATTTATTTGCAGTTTCTTCATCCTGTGACTCAGGAGAGAAGCTTGCATCGGTCCACCATCCCGGAGGAAAGACGTCACCTTGTCACTCAGGGGGACGACGGTCAACGGTTCACGAACGTACAGCACAGTTTATGGCCCAAGTTCACTCTTGGGCCCAAGAAGATCAAGAGGTCTGGATCTTAGGCCATTCGTATGTTCATCGCCTAAAAGCTTTCTTTGCAGGGGCCCATGAGGCCAGGGCGCGTCAGTTGGGAACAAAAATAGTGTTCCATGGCCAGGGTGGACTGCGCATTGGGCAATTCAGGGAGCTGGTGAACCGCGCTTTAAAAGAAAGTAAGGGGCCACCTGCAATCTGGATCTTGCATTTAGGTGGTGGTAATGACTTGGTACACCTGGGGCGGAAGGTGGTCATCGAGGACCTGCTCACAGAGGTGGGATGGTTGGCGAAGAGGTGCCCCGATGCCTTGATAGTCTGGTCTCACATGATTCCAAGGTTTCAGTGGAGAGGGGGTGAGTCAGTAAGAGCGTTGAATCACGCGGTAAAGCGGATCAACACTAAGTTGGAGAAGTTGTTCAGGACCCCCAAACTGAAGTCAATAGGACATGGGCACATCCGGGGCGAGCAGTTATTTTTGCGGTTTGGGGTTCACCTCTCAACCAAAGGGAATCAGGCTTTCATGGAAGACATCATAGCATGGTTAGAGGGCGCAAGGCACAGGACATGACCTTCTGGGTGAGCAGAGGGGGAGGCCAGATAGTCGGGCAACTATTCGGCCGGTGGCGGTAAGGTCATGATTGGTAACATGTTAAGGTTAGCCAAGTAACATCTTGTACCTATCAATGTATCTGGACTTTCTGCGTAATTGTACATAATGTAAATAACAAGTTTAAGGTTTATTAATTTTGTAATAAAATACAGCCGGGGGTGTTACTCCCCCTAATCCAAAACAGTGTGGTTTGAAGTGTTTGCCTTGGAGGAGGGTGGGAGTCCACATCCAAGGGCGGTCTTGGGATTAATGTAAAGGGGGACTTAGGCAGTACCAGGCCATATACCTGTACTTAGCATTTAGTGATGTCCACCAGACCTGCTGACATCTCTAACACTGGCAGGAACCAGAGTCATGGCGGTTCCTGTCAATGTGTACATTTTTTGACTGCTGCTCGTCAAACGTTTAACAAGACTTTGCTTTTTAAAAACAAACTCCAAAAGCAAGATTTTGTTTAAAAATACATAATATAATGGCCTCCATACCATAGTAGTTGCCTTCTATGGTGAGGGAGTCATTATATGTTTTTACTGTCCCTCACGACCAGTATTTGACCTGGATGTGAGAAACTGAAAAGAAAAATATGTAACAACATTCACTCTAAATCAGACAAATGGTGTTATACGTAAACCTTCAATGGCCTTTATACTCTGTTGGGCTATGGGATGTGTATGTCTGTGACTGAACTGTAGTAGGCTCCACTGCTGATATACTTAAAGTACACCCACCTGTCAATCATTGGGGCAAAACAAGGGTTTGAATAAAGGGGTACTCCATCACAGCTGTGACATAGTACCCTGTCCGCCAGGCTCTAAATCAGGCCTTATTACTGTTTCGATGCCAAAATGCATTATAGTTAAAGAGCTTATGCTTTGGGCTTGATTAATGTAGCCAGGAGATTTGCTTTCTCAGTAACACATCGCTCGTACTGCGCTCGGGGCATAAGGGGGTTATTGTGTTTTAGGAGTTAGGGCTTGCTGGTGTGCCAGCCGGTAGAGGTGCCTTCAGCGCAGGGGCTTTCAGAATACATTAATTGGGTTAATTGACCTCTGTGACCTTCTATAGTGTGTGCTCTCTGTAGGTTGTGATGCTCTATAAAAAGTGTCTCCATAGGGATTTTCACGTGGCATATATTTGTTAATTTCTGCAAACATTTAGTTTTGTGTATGATAAAGTATGTTTCCATTTCATTAGAGAAAGCACTGACTTGATATTTATTTAGTGTTGGGTATTGCATTGCTGAGGTATGAATATTTAGCCCACAGCACCTCCCCTTGTAAGCCTTGGACTGCTTGACTCGTGCCCATGAGATGAGTTCTAAAGGTGATAACTCGTTCTCAGTTTTGGGCTTTCGAAGTATGGGGGCTCCAGGACACAAGAGGTGAAGGATCCCAGTTGTTCCAATTGGGACCCATTGCCTTTTGACTGCTCTTGGACCCTCTCACCTGTATTTCTCCCACCACATAAATAATCATCAGTATTTGTATTATCTGTCTAAGAGCCCGATTCTGAAAATGATGGCAAACCGTCAGCATCCCGACCACAGTATTACGATTACACCACCGGGCTGGCGATGTTGAGTCAGTGGTGCCATGCTTCAGCTCATAAAGAGCCTGAAGCTAATGCTGTCTCCGTGGCAGAGCCACTTGCATGTCGGGTGCACTGTGTACCATGCACCAAGTTGTGCGTGGCACACAGTGTACACACAACAGGGCAATAAGAGGGGGGCACAACATGAGCCCCTATGCACTTTGCCCAATTGGCAAAATCACCCTGTTGCCCTGTTTGGAGCCAGTTTCCTGCCTTTCTACCAACCTTTTCAGGGCAGGGTCCATGGCATGAAAAACTCAGCGGAAAGGCAGGTTGTGATTGGGACAGTGGTGCCGGCATCGGCACCATCTCCCATCTCTGCCACTTTCCCTGCGGGATCCAGGATCCTAGCGGTGGTCTTGTGGCGGTCTGACAGCCATGGTCATGATCAGGCGGTTGGACTGCCGAGGTGGCAGCAGTCGGACAGCAACCGCGAGTACGGCAGTCTTCAGACCACCGTACTCATAATCAGGCCCTACGTTTCTGTGCAACCAGCAAGTACCCTTATCTTCTACGCATCTCTTCCATTGTTTATCACTGAATTCTACAAGTATTCATTTTCAAAATTATTTCCAGGTGTATCTTTTCTGCAGCCACCCAGCATTTCTGGTGGTTTCTCATTTCAGGATAAATGCTGGCTATGTCAATTAAACCTATTCAGATAATTTTATGTAAATTCTTTTATGTTCTTATCCTGGAACCTTGGCAGGAACTTTGCCATCCAGTACCTATGCTGGACACCCCTACTTCATATTAACTCTGCTTTTGTTTGATGCATTTATTATACATTATGATTTGGCTACATCATGACATTCACCTGGGAACTGAGTACTAGAGTTCTTTCTAGAGATTACGCGCCAGTGCATTTGGGCTTCAGATTTATTTTGCAGTGATTCTACATGTCAAACGTTTATTTTGAGAATTGTGTATTTGGACATTATCAAATCAGAGAGGTTAAACAAATCCTACTCCATCGTGACTTTATGGGCCAATTATAAGTTACTGTCAAGAAAGTCTTACTTCGTAAAGTTTTCAATTTTACATATTACTTAGAGTTTGACATCTCTCATAGCTATTAATGAGAGTGACAAGAATTGTTGGAAATAAAAAGCTCAGAGGTTTTTTTAAGCAGGCAAAGCTTGAAATGACGTGTATCTTTGATTTTCCTGTCTGCAAAGGCTTGATTGCTTATATTTTCTTTGGGATCCTTGGAATTGTGAGTTGCAAGACACCTAAGCTGCAGATTTTGTATTCTTGGCCAAGCCGACAACGGGGCATATTATCAAGGGCCTTATCTCCGCTTTTTTGGCTTTAAAAGCCAAAAAAGCGTAGATAATGTTTTCGCCCTATTTGCAAGCCGGTGCTAACATGCATTAGCGCATGTTAGCAGCCGTTTTGCCGACGCCTCGCTTTGTATCTCTAATGAGATGCAAAGTGGGCGTCACTGGGCGTACCCCTAACGGACTACCTTGTTAAATATCGCAAAATGCACATCGCGATATTTACAAGGTGGCCCAGGATTTTAGCAGACGTTAGTTTTTGGCGAAAGCCGTGGTTTCGCCGAAAACTAACGTCTGCTAAAATGCTGACTTACCTATATCTGTCATTGGGGGTGGATTATGCTGATACGACCACAGGGTCGTAGCAGCAAGGTTATCGCCGTTTTCCATGGAACATCTCTGGAAAACCAGCGTTGTTCCATGGGAAACGGTGATATCCCCGCTATCGCTGGGATTTTTATCGCCTCGGTGATACGCGTTGTTGATAACGTGCTAACCGGGCGATAAATTCCAGCGATAAATAAAAAAGCGCTAGGCGCGCTTTGCGATATTTATCGCCGTCTATTGTTAATATGCCCCGACATTTGTTCATTGAGTAGTAGGGGGTCTGTCTTCACATATGGATTTGGATGTGACAGTGAGGAGTTCGAGCGAGTGTTTGGATTCAACATGGCCTCAAAACAAACCATTGGTGAGAGGAGGTGGGTTGTTCAAAAATCCCCTACAGAACGTGTATTATTTAGAAGTCAGAAAATTGTCTACAGTAAATTATCTGACATAAATATTGTGTTCTACATTTTGACTATCATTTAAAAAGAATGTCCCACAGGGTGTAGATTCTCTATTACTAACTCCAATGGGCATTTGTGAAGACAAGATATGAGTGTTACATCTACAGCCATCTCTGCAATTCAGTCTGAACCAGCCAGGCCTGCTGCCCCACTCACCATTTCCAATCTGTTTTTGAAATAAAGATAGCAATCAATTAATTAGTTAGAGGATCTTGAAGTGCACAGGGTCCCCCTACAACAACACTTTTATAGTCAATGGACATCCAAAAGAGGTTGCCTGAGCAAGCAATAAACAACAGCTGGTTGTGCAGTAAAACGCATTTTTGTGTGTTGTTCCTGTTGGGAGAGGGATGATGAAAAGTGGCTTGGAGCCCAGAGGGAATTGCAGGATTATCTGCTTGACTGCACATTCAGTGGTTACTTATTACGCTTCGAAATTCATTTACAGAAAAGAAAGTGTAGGTTTACAAAACACGGGTTTGATTTATAGGGGACAGAGCAAAGGTTTTTAATTCAGCGACAACAGTATGAAGCTGTTTTAGCTTAAATAAATGAGCACATTTGCCCTGTTCCTGCCTATGCAAGAAGGAGGCCTCTTATTAAAACGTGCCTTTGCAGTCTCCTCTGATTGGATCACGATACATTTTGCACCATCATTTTATTTACTTTGGATGGGAGTAAACTCCCTATTTAATGAGGAATCAATACTCGTGACACAAAAAATCACAACAAATCATTACCAACAGCAAGTATGAGAAACAATGGCGTGTAATCATAGAAAGTTAAGCAGAAATAAAGGGTTTGCACAAATCATGGAAACACTTTGGACATTTTCAGATTTCTGGAGGTAGATGATGTCACATGTCATGGACGAATTACCTGGCCACTTCAGAATTACACATTTATGAAATATACATAATTACACGCGCTCAAAGAACAAGATTGAATCTATCCCCAACAGAGTGATTGAGGAGGTACAGTTAATGCACAAACAAACATCCCTACTCTGTAATAGTATAACAATTTTACAATGTCGACTGGATGCGTTGTTCTTTATTCTGACACATTCATGTTTTTTTCTTTAGAATAAAAAACACTGCTCTTTGCAAACTATGGGTTGGAGACATGAGGCGAGAGCTTCCTATTAGCAGCAGGCTTTACGAAAGATGGTGATCGATGATAGCCTATTTATTTCACGAAGTCAGACACCAAGCACGACTTCCCAAACACTTCATTTTCAAAGGGAAGCAACAATGCCTCTTGTGCTCAGGGTGAAGAGCAGAGCAGTCTGCTTACCGAGGCCGGTGAGACTAACAGCTGAGAGCTTAACTGTCCCTCTTCAAGTACAATGAGGACATGGGCAGCGTTACCACCATCAAGGCCATGCAAAGGTACATTTCTTTCTGCCGAGTTTCCACAGGACACGACCTAAAATGTGTATGAATCTGTTTCAGGTCACCCCTTACAAGTACACCAAAGTAGGCATGGATTGTATGACGGAGGCCATTTGGAAGCGGGGGCAACTTCCTATGAAAGGGCCGGAATATCAATTCTTTTAAAGGGCTGAATAGACTCCCTCCTTGTGGACGTGGAGCCCCTGACTGAATTCTGATTGGATTTTGACAGATCAGTTCTTCCTTGGCCTCTCTCATACCTTATTTCTATAATGGCTGCTGGGGAACACACTCGGCCTCTTGGTGACAATGAATTTGAATACACACTAACAATTTTGAAAGCTTCCTGCACAATCTAGAAAAGTCATAACCTTTCACCAGTCTAAAAGAAAGACTGCCTACTGTAATTTAAGTGGAGTGTGAGGACCTGACTTTTCTTCCCCTCTTCCCTCTGGAAGTATATTCCAAGACTTGTATAGTCAAGGACTATTCTTCTGGAAAAGAAAGTGCAGGATTGTGAATCACAGTAGTTTCTTCCTCCAGCTCATCTTTCTGGGTATCAGATATCAGTCCCCACCACCTCCTTCCGTGCCAAATTCTGAGGTCCTTGGAACCAACTTGCATCGATAGGGTTTTATATAAGGCTGCATATAGGAGTTAATGAGAGTCTACCTGCAAGTCCTAAATCGTAGTAGACCTGAATCCTCACTACCACTTGCTACGGTGTTTTCTTCTGAAAAATTCTGTGCAAATCTGAAGACAAGAACTAACACCTGGAGCTTCAGGTGAGCTGAGCCACTTCACCCGCTATCAGTCTCAGCCATGGCCTACAGCCAGTTACTGATGCAAAGTATTTCTGCTTCTGATATTGTCAAAGTTTACACATTTCTAAGTTGTCTAGGAAATGTCAGCACTCAGGACTAAGCACATGACTTTCATTGTCTGATTGGTTCAGAAGGAAGCCTTCTTTCTGGTAGATTGCACATTATGCCTTGGTAGACGTTCCAATCCTACTAAATGGTGGTTTTAAACTAGATAACCCTTTATCTGAATGCTGGTAAACCAACCTCCACCAAATGAAGAAATCTGCTATCTATTTTGACTTTTCCTATTACATTCTTTCACAAGTAGCTGAAGCCTTGTGATTATCCTGGCTTTAATAAACATTTATCAGTGAATAATCAGTGAGGAAATCAATATAATTTAATTATATGTACTAAAGAGTTGGTCATTATACTATTTTCCATTATTGGACAATCTGATTCCTGCTCTCATAGAAGTCTTAGGCCCTTATTACGAGTCTGGAGATCCACGGACTGCCAGACTCTTGGGTGCGCAGCAGTGGCAGTCTTCGGACCGCCCTATTAGGACCAGGGCAGTAGGGCCGCCCTGGGACCACTGCAACGACCATGGATCAAAGATCCCTGGAAGTGGCGCTGCGGTCTTTAGTCTGCAATATGCTTGCGCCAAGCATATTATGAGTTTCTTCGCTGCCACACTTTTCATGACAGTGCGAACGCCATGAAAAGTGTGGCCATGAAAAGTGTGGCAGTGAGGAAACAAAGGGGACCTACAGGGCCCCCTGGTGCCTCATGCCATGTGAATACACACAGGGGGCCACAACATGTGCCCCCCAACATGTGCCCCACTGTGTGTATGAACACCAGTACATGCACGCAATGGACTGCAACAGTCCATGCTGTGCAGGTACTGATCTTCATGTTTCCATTGCGGTGCCTATTTTATAGGCAGCATCGTGGGAACGCCAAAGAACAGCCCACCAAACAGGAGAAAACTCCTAATCTGGCAGGTGGTTCAAACATAGGCTTGGCAGTGCAGAAGCAGGGCGGTCCGGCTCCCGCACCGCCAAACTCATAATAAGGCCCTTAGACTTCAAAAGTGTCAAACCTTAACGTATCAAGCAGTAATTGTCTCTGCTGGGATTTTTCTCTACAACTGGATTACTGGAATTCAGTTTACCTTGGTATGCCACCATAACTTCTATGTCACTTGCGGTGATATACAGGACACACAGGAGGTCCTCATTAAGGAGGGCCAGAAGAACAAATAATTACCTTGTCACTCAAAATGAAATACTCCAACTTTCCTGCTCTCAGCATCTGTATGTTGACAGCTATCTAGCAACCGACTACACTGAGGGATGGAGACAATTTTTATATATATATATTACCTACTGGCGGTCGCCAGTAGGTAGTTATAGTTAGGACCTCGTTTCTATTCAAAAAGCGTTTTTTCTTTTGCCAATATCTTTGGCACCAATTGTCGAATCTTCGCAAAATTTTCAAAACTAATGGGGCGCTCCGGTCAGCTCCTGTCTTGAAAGTTGTGGGGTGATTCGTCAAGCGGGGGCCGAGAAAAAAGGGGAGTCCCAAAACGCGTTTTCCCCATGTTAATTTCCATAGGAACTTTAGACAAAGCTACAGCCCGAACTGCTGAACGGAATGACACCAAATTTGGCAAAAAGATAGGTCTTGGTTCAGAAAGAGCCCTTTTTTTAAATGGTGTAAATCCGTTCAGTAGTTCCTGAGAAATTAGAAAAAGAAAAGTTTCGATATCTGAGCACCGAGGAGGGTTCGCGAACACTCCCGGGCACGAGCTTCACTCTGATTGGCTGCCAACACTCCAAACCAGGAAGTGTTGGCAGCCATCTTGTGACTCGGTAATGGAGTCACAAGAAAAGAGTAAATAAAAAGGTGAAAAACAAGAAAAGGGGGCAAGGTACAAACACCCTGACCCCCTAGGCCTGCTCAAGGGGTCCCACAAGGACCCCCAGGGCCAAAAAAAGCACTTTAAAAAAAAAAAAAATCATCCGAATTCGCACTGGGGTCGTGAATCCGGCCGAGAAAAAAATAAAAATGTTATTCTTAAGCCCCCGGGTGGGCCAGCTCCCGGGGGCAATGCCTATTTAATTAGCGGGGGCCTGCAGGGGCCCCCACAGCCCCGGGGACCGCCACCTCCCCGGGGCTTAGTTTATTGAATGTGGGGGGCTTGCGGCCCCCCGCAGCCCCGGCGACCGCCACCTCCCCGGGGCATGCCTAATTAAGTGCAGGGGGCATTGCAGGCCCCCCAAAGTCCCGGGGACCGCCACCTCCCCGGGGCTTTCTTTATTAATGGGGGGGCCTCGCGGGCCCCTCCAAGCCCCAGGGACCACCACCTCCCTGGGGCTTTGATTAATTAGAGGCGGGGCCTCGTAGGCCCCCTCAAGCCCCGGGGACCACCACCTCCCCGGGGCTTTGTACTTGATGGGAGGGGGGCTGCGCGGCCCCCTCCAGGAGCCCTTGATGGCCCTGGGGACCGCCACCCCCCAGGGCCAGCTCCTGCAATGTCCTGGGGTGCCGTTTGCTATGGCAGGGTGGGAGCCGTGCGGCTCCCGCCCTGTCATAGCAAACTCTGCTTTGGTTTTTGGAAGCGAGAGCAGGAAACCTGCTCTCGCTTCCAAAACCAAAGCAATTGCTTTTGCACAAGGGAGCTGCATGTCAGCAGCTCCCCTTGTGCAAAAGCAATGCCGGCTCCCGCAGGAGGCGGGGAGCCGGCAGGACCGTGGGGGCATTGGGGCTCCCCCCACAGTCCCCAACGGAGAGGACAGGCCCCGGGGGATGGGGTCCCTGGGGCCAGAAGTGGCCTGGGAGGGGGGCCACGTGGCCCCCATACCCTGCAATTATAATTTATTTTTTTTAAACGTAAAGGCTGGCCCCGGGGAATGGGGTCCCCGGGGCCATAATTGGCCTCTGGAGGGGGGCCACGCGGCCACCCTCCCCAAAACTTAATTTTAAAAAACTAGGCTGACAGGCCCCGGGGGATGGGGTCTCCGGTGCCAAAAGTGTCCGAGGGAAGGGGGGACACGCAGCCCCACTCCCATAAAATAAAAAATAAAAAAGTAACCGGCAACTCGCCGGAGGCCCCGCCCCCTCCCTGCACCACTGTGCAAACGCGCCCCATGGCGTGTTGTAAATTGGGGGATTAAGTCCCCTTCAATCCTGAGGGTCCCTGGGGGCCAACTAGCCCACCAGGTACCTCCAGTAAGCGCCACAGAGCTGCGTTGCAGAGAGGTGGTCCGAGGCCACGCCCCTTTTTACACCTCTCTGCAACGCAGCTCTGTGGTGCTTACTGGAGGTACCTGGTGGGCTAGTTGGCCCCCAGGGACCCTCAGGATTCAAGGGGACTTAATCCCCCAGCTTACAACGCACCAGGGGGCGCGTTTGCACAGTGGTGCAGGGAGGGGGCGGGGCCTGATATAACAAGTGTTGTCATTTGAGATGTCATCAGTGATATCATCAGTGATGTCACTGACCATGTCATGAATGATGTAATAGGTGACGTCATCAGCAGTGCATTGCGGGAGCGCGAGTTATAGTTAGCTTAACTAACTATAACGTCCGAATTTCTCTGGTTTTGTACGAGTGAAATGTCCAAATAACTATAACGTCCCTGAAACCTGTGGTTTTTTCAGTGAATTTCTAAAGTTTTTTAGATGCTCATTTCTAACTATAACGTCCCTGAACCCTGTGGTTTTTTCAGTGAATATATATATATATAAAGATGCTTTCCTTCCTATGTGATGACTTGGAATAAAGCAGAGCTCTCATGCATGCGTTGCTGAATCCATA
This sequence comes from Calotriton arnoldi, assembly GCA_963921515.1. Taxonomy (NCBI): domain Eukaryota; kingdom Metazoa; phylum Chordata; class Amphibia; order Caudata; family Salamandridae; genus Calotriton; species Calotriton arnoldi. The sequence continues at coordinate 1,943,151 of CAWUFW010001451.1, forward strand.
TCATCATACTAGCCTTATAGATGCATTTATCATGTGTAGAAATTAAGATTTTTATTTTCAGTTCTCTTGGGAGCGGGATGGTCATGGCTCCTTCATTACAAAAGATACATACTTTTGTGTTAATGTGATAATTTCTCGCTATGATAATGCTTTGGTATCACTATTTCATGTGGCCTTGTGTTTCTTGCACTGGAACATCTTTCACATCTGAAATCATCATCCTAAGAGGCCACTAACTCGTCCTCTGAAGAGCACCCTCTTAGCATAATCCAAGGGGCCTGATTTAGAGTTTGACAGATAGGTACTCTGTCACGTGATGCATATCCTGTCTTTCTGCCTTATTACAAGTGACTTAGGGCCTGGTTTATATATTGGCAGAGAAGGTATTCCGTTGCCTCTCCCTGCCAATCTTGTGGTCCGTCCTAAAATTTAATTGCGGGCCATCCTAAAGTTTGACCACAGCAGAGACTACTCTGTCTCTGCCGTGGCCAAACTTCTCAGACGGCCCTGGGGAGTAAGGGCCATCGGAGTAATGCTACATGTCCGCCCACCTAATTTAGATGTGTAGACATGTAGTACTTTTTTTTACTGTTTCTTACTGCGGGGTAAAAACTGGTGGTAAGGAACAGAAAAATAATTATAATGCTGCCTACCATAGCAGAAGTTTCCCATAACAAGGGGCGCATTATTTTTTTTCTTTGCTAAAAGAAAATTCCTTTTGGGGATTTTCTTTTTGAAAAGAAAAATAAGAATACTATTTGCTATAGGGCTGTGTCCTTCCGACACAGTCCTGGAGCAAATAGTGAAATGACTTTATAAATCACCATATGCTTGGCGGCCATTTATAAATTTAGTGGGGGGCCTCTCCACCATGGGGATGGAGTAATATACTCCATTTCCATGGCGGACCCATGGGCCATCCGCATAGTTATGAATCTACTAGTTATCTCCTACTTGTAATAAGGCTGATGGATATCTGCCAAATTTGTGATGGAGTACCCTCCGCCAATTTCTAAATCAGGCCATGTTAGAAATTGGGTTACTGGTTGACGGGGTTGTGAGCTCTGGTCAAGCAGAAAACACAATCCTAGTCAGGGTGCAGCAAAAGCAACCCTAAATTAACCTGTGCTCACCCCTGGTAGCTTGGCACAGAGCAGTCAGGCTTAACTTAGAGGCAATGTGTAAAGTATTTGTGCAGCACTTCAAACTGTAAAACAGTGAAAACACTACACAAAAGATCCCACTCCAGGTTAGAAAAACAGAGCTTAATTTAATGCATGAAACAAGACCAAAACAACAAACATCCAATTAGTAGAATCAGAGTTATGAATTTTTTAAGAATAAACTGCAAAATAGCGCCTAAAAGCATGAAGCAGCCATTGCGGCTATCTGGTCACACTGGACAGGATCCAAATCAAAAGTTCAGACCGACAGCGAAGGTGTGTGGGTCATATACAGTCCCAGATTAGTCCTACTGAAGGTTTACATTCTCAAGTTTTGTGCCAAAAATCCCATCCGCATTGGAGAGCGTCGCAGGGAGCAAGGAGAGAATCATTGGAGCTGGTTGGCATGAAACGAGGAGCAGGATGGGTATCGCGGAAAGGCAGGCTGGAGTCACACATTGGCAGTCCTCCATGGGTGATCAATGCTTGCTGTTCAAAGAGATGGGCAGGTGGCAGCTCGTGTTGATCTTCGGTGCGAGTGGCGTGCAAACGGGCCTGTTCAAGGTCGCAAGGGGTCCAAAAAAGCCTGAGAGCCACACCTAGGGTCCAGAAACTGAGAGGCGTGACTTGGGGATCAGGAACTCGCTGAAGGCGGATCCATAACTGTTGGGGAGACTTATGTCCCTGAGGCTCAGACCGGCAGGCCAGAAGACTAGCCCTTTGAGTCACTCTGGGGTCCTGGTTTCAAGATGAAGCTGCAGGTCCAGTTCTTCCCCAGGCAAGAGGGCAGCAGGTCAGCACAGCAGGGCAGTAACACCTTCACAGTAGCAGTCCAGCAGAGTGTCAGTCATTATAGCAGCATTTAGTCCTTCTTCCTGGCAGAGTATCCACAGGTCCAGAAGTGTACTGAAGATTTGGTGTCTGGGGTCCTTCTTTAATACACAGTTGTGCCTTTGAAGTGGGGAGAAGCTTTTAGAGGCATGCCTTTGAAGTGCACAGATGTTCCTGTCTTCTCTGCCCTGGCTCCAGTCTAACTACAGGAGGGTATGCAGCCCTTTGTGTGGAAGCAGAACACAGCCTATTCAGGTGTAATTGAGGTTGGGCCCTGCTCCTCCCTCCCATCCTGCTAGTGATGTCCCATCCAGTCACACCAAAGCTCCCATTGTGTGTGGCTGATAAGAGGAATATACAAAGCCCAACTGCCAACTGCAGCCAGTCATGTGATCAGAGGTGGGCTGCAGGCACCAAATGACTAAGGCAAGAAAATGCCAACTTTCTAAAAGTGGAATTTTCATAATTGTAAGTTAAAATCCAACTTCACCATAAGTTAGGATTTTAAATTAGGATTTCAGAGAAACCACACATGTACTGGTTATCGCTTCCCATTTGGAAATTACACTTACAAAATGTAATAAGGCAGCTCCAATGTTATCCTATGGGAGAGATAGGCCTCACAGTAGTGCAAAATTAATTAGCGAGTTGTTTGCATGAACAGGACATGTAAAACTTAAAATTACATGTCCACCTTTTTAAATACACTGCACCCTGCCCTTAGGACTGTCTAGGGCCTGGCTTGGGGGTGACATATGTATCAAAAAGGAAGGTGTGGGCCTGGCAACATTTTTATTTTGCCTGGTTGACATGGCGGGTTAAAGCTACACACAAAGGATCTGCAGTGGCAGGCTTGAGACTTTCAGTGAAATTATGCTAGTATAAATGAAATTCTGCAGAGGCCTAATATTTTGTCCTTTTGTTGCTCCATTTCCCCATCTAATATGAGCATATCGAATGACATTTGTGGTGATACTGTAAGACATATGACTATAGTGGAATGCTAAACAGGCCCAGCATTTACCCTGTGCTTCAGTAGAGAGGTGGAGATGGTGTTGAGGGGCAGGGCCCTGGCCTTTCCTGGCTGTTTTCTCCCACATAGGCAGCAATGGAAGATAGGCCTGAGCTGATCATTTCATTAATAAATGTGCACACCTCGTGACCTAGCATTAAAGGCCCTGATCCACTGATTTGAAGCGAAATTACCCCTCCTGTGAAAACCCAGGGATTGTGTCATAAATCAGCAGGGCCCTGTGGTCAGAGCCTGGGAAAACATGACAAACTTGTGAATTGTGAACCCTAACAGTGCGCAGTGACAGCTGTGTATTTCCCTGATTGAGCACTCGCTTGATCCCAGCAATTGCTCAGATCATTGGCACAAAAATATAATCAGCAAGTTCTTGATCCAAAATAGTAGAAGGGTTTAGCAGTTGATTTTGGCTTTGATTGTGATTCTGAATGCAGTAGCAGAAGTAGTAAACTCATTGCTACTAACCCCATATGCCCAATAAAGGTAGAACTGCTACGTTGGTGAACACACAATGACACCCCAAAGTTAAAGAGTGGCTAGCAAAGAAGACACAGGGGGTTGTGGCACCCTTATGGGCAGTGGGGTCTTGTGACCCTGATGTGGCAAGTACCACCAATACATAATTGATACATTTTACACTAGGAAGCAACCAACAGATGGCAGAGACAAACAGAATCACTCACCACCACAGTAACCGTCTGTGTCTCAAAACATCGACAATCTAAGCGAAAGCACAACTGAAATACCTGGTGCCAAATCTGTGGAACTCAATGCCCCAGGAACTGAGAATCGAAACGAATGATCTAAGATTCAGAAAAATGCTAAAAACCTGGTTATACCCTCACTAATGTAACTCTCTTCTGTCCTTGTAGTTGCACGCTGGTTGGTTCTCACTAACCACTGGGAAGCCTTCAGATTGCTTCGCGCTATTTAAATTCACATAGCATAATAAATGGCAGATGGAAGGTCACTTGAGCACTCAGGGCAGAGTGATCTCTGCACTGAAAAGACATGAAGAGAAAATAAGGGATTGCAGATGACAGATCCCAACAAAACAATATATGGCTCTAAGAGTTTGCGTGGGAGATGCTGAAATACCCAATGGAGTCATTTGTTTCGGAGAGTGGATACCGTTTTTGTTTCCCGATGCAGGTCCCCCTACACAGTGCCAGCCACCTACCTCACTACCTAGAATGATCATGATCCGCTTGCCCCTATACAAAGTTTATTGACAGATGCATTGATTCAGGGTGAACTAACACAATGGCAATTGCATATCTTTCTACCAAGACTACTGCGTGGAAGCAAAGACAAGAAGGTGCACAGTTGATGAAGTGAACCACAAGCTAAGAGGGAGACAGGGGGACGGTGAGAGCTCTGTTACTTCCGGCATGGGAATGCATAGATATAGAAAGCAGAATGCATTCTTTTGCCAAGGCTGAGGAGGGTCCTCAATATGAGGAAACACCGAATCTCTCTTAGAAGAGGAGACATAGCAGGTTCTCAGATATATGAAATGATATTATTTGAAGATATCTAGTTAAATATGCAGCCTCAATATTAGGTTTGATATAGGGGCTAATGTATGTTATATTATAAATTAAGGCAGAGAGGTGGATGCTTTTAATGGGCTTACACACACTCATACACACACACACACACGCACGCACACACACACACACACACACCTCAGCCAATACTGTTGGAGAAGGCAACACACCGGAAACAACTGGCTGCTCATTTTGCCTGTACCGCATTTGTTGCTCCTGAGGAGGTTGGATCCTGACCCATATTTTCTCATTGAATATAGGTGCAGTTTCGGGCTTGCAGGATTTTGTAATACTCAGAAGCATATTTGTAGATGTGTTGTTCTTTTTTCACTTACATGTGAACTTCCTTTTCAGAGGTTGGATGGGCTTTAAGGCATCGCGCAGTTGAAGGGCCCTAATTGCCTTGCTTGTAGCTGCATAGGATGGGAATTGGGTTTACTTGACTGTTGATACAATTGCACATGACTTGGACCTTGCTGCAGGAAGGGTGTGTGACATTGGGTTATGACTCATACACATCACACAAGAAGGGATTGGCTAATCTTGCTTTGTTATCATGAAGTGTTAAAGGTATTAACAGTGTTGTGAAGATATAGGAGGGTATGGCTGTATTTGTGGTTTCAAACTATTTTGCTACCTATGCTACAGGAAACTCAGCAAACAATGCTAAACTAACTGGTAAATGGGTGACAGATGTAGTTTTCCTCGTTTAGCACATCTGCTAGAGAGGTGTTGCTGAGGATAGGGCCATTAAATTTCAGTCACGAAATGTTGTAAAGGATGACAAGGGTAGATACACGTGGGTCATCAGTAAACCTTACGGTACATCATTAGTGTCGTTATTCACCTACACTCCAACCATGAACAATGAGAATGTCTTTGCTAATATTGAAGACATTTTGGAGTAGCTCTAGTGAGTAGGACAAAGTGTGGATGAGTGATTTCATTTGTGGTCTTGACCCCAAACTAGATAGTTCTAAAGAGGTAGAGAGACCATAGTTTAGAGCCTCATGCAGATTACATGCTGTAATGAATGCCAATGACTGCTTGAGGTATGGGGTACAGAATATTCTCAGCATGTGATGTCTCCCTCTCCCATATTGGCTGTGCCCTAGTCACTTAAAAACACAATAGTACTTTTGGAAATTCCAAAAATTTGGATAGGACTTTGCTGGATCATACAGTTCTTAGGCTAAGATGGTGTTCCAGGGGACATCTACCTTGGACTCTGATGTGGTGGCTCCAACCTAGGGCTTTGGTTGATGCTCCCTTTCAAGCAGAGATTAGAAGGACTACAGAAGACCTCTTTTGGACTAATGAGGGGAGTGTGGACATGCAGGTGGCCCTTTGGGAGGCCTTTAAGATCACTGTACAGAACAGCAGTATAAGGACAGCATATTGTGTCTGAAAAGACGTCATAGAACAAGTGACCGGACTCGAGAGTGTGCTTATAATAACTGCGTGTTGAGCAGAAGGGGTATATTGGCCAAAAGAGATTGTAATTTCTGGAAGCAACTAACAATCTGGTTAAGCATGACTATAGGATATGTGACTAGACAACATTGTGACGTTACAAAGGTGGGGTGACTACTATCCTGCTTTGTTTATATAGGGGGGATACATTGATACAAGCTATAAGAATACCAAAATACAACACTAAGATACAAATCATCACATTCATGAAGCAATGACTGATTAATATGCACGGCAAATTTGCTCAGAGGGCCGTACTATAGATGAACTACTAGATCAGGGAGATCTCGCTGTGGCTACAAGTGAGATAAGAGAGGTGAGAGAGCAGTTAAATCAATCAATTACAGTAAAGGATATTAATTGAGCAACAGAACACATGAATCACTTACAACGCTCTCCCAGGTACTACTAAAAATACAAATAGGTCTCAATTCCCTTCGAAAATCACACATTCACTCAATTCATAAAACAACTGCATCAACAATGTGCAAAAATCATTTCGATATCACAAATATGAAACATATATACGTTTGTATATGCTTTATTTCGACAACCAATGTCATAAAAGCAATAAAAAAAAGACAATATTATAAGAAGCATACAGATTAAACATGGAATACGACAGCATAACAACAGTGGTATACAAGAGCGGGCCATAAAAATGCACTATTATATCCCCATGGGAGATACAGTTGCCGAAAACTACATGGTAAAAACTATTATACAATTCATCAATAAAAACATACATGAGTTACAATAAAAATAACGGGTGAATAGCAGCATAACAATCCCTCCTAGGTAGCTATAGGCCCAATGTAAAGCCCCCATAAGGATGGCAACAGAGAGAGCCAAATATAAAGTGCATGTGCAAAAACTGTAAACTCAATAAGCAGCATGGCAGCCTTCAAATACTGTTGCAATTCCATCTTGGCTATAGTTGGTTCAGTATTGGGCCGCTCTTGACAAGGTCTTTTGTCTAATTAGCCAAGTGTGGCTAAGAAATTTAGCCACGCTGCAGGCAAAAAGGGGTCTAGGATCAGACCTAAGAATGCGCAAGGCGGTCCGATGGTCCTGTGTGCCCAGCTGTCAGCATATAGGTTTTAGCCACTTTGACCTCGATGCGTGGTATGCGGTACATGCAAACATAACGTGTGCTACACTTTCCAGCGGGGCCCTACAGCATGGACAATCCTTAGATGTCTGTTTGGAGGAGTGCCATTTTGCAGTTGTCACACAGACAGGCAGTGTGCCGAGCCTAAAATGAATGTACAACATTCTATCCCTCGGTACCTGAATAAAGTCTAGGTAGGGCTCTAGGCATCTGATCTGTTTATGTAGATAGAATTCTGCTGTCAAACTACCAACATTGGGTTTGCAGATTTCCTGGCAGTCCACCTAATCCCAATACAGCCGTTTAAACTCCTCTTTACTTGGTGGTTCTTGCCTATCCCAATAAGCTTGAAGCCCCATAGCTGTCAGTGTGTTCCTAATGTTTGAGATCCATCCTATTTTGCGTCCAACATCTAGTTGTGTGACCTCAGTGAGGGCTTCAGCGTACCTAGAAAGCTCAGGGGTCCACCTTATGCGTGCCCAGAAGAGCAATGGATGCAGCCTTGCAATAACCCCAATCGACCGCCTGCCTATGTCAAGCATTAGAGGTACAAGTGGAATATTGCGGGGCAGCATCACCAAGTCCCTAAGGAACTTATGTTTGGATCTACAAAGGTCGTCAACATTGTCAAAACCCCATAGCTCAGCTCCATAAAGAGCTGTGCTAATTGCTTAGGCGTCATAAACCATGAGGGCCGGGGCCACTGGCCTATTGTGTGAGAGGCGGTGTTCTTTCCCTAATATTCCGGCCACTCGTTTATGCCCCATGAGCATTTTTGCTAGGTGCGGCCTCCATAACATTTTATGGGAGAGCCGGATACCAAGATAGTCAAAGGTGCCGACTCTTTCTAGGAATGTGCCACACAGCAAAAGATTGCTTCTGAACGATTTATGGGGGTTAAATGCCATAAACTTACTTTTGGAGTGTTGTTAACCAGCCCCCTGGAGTCGCAAAAAAGTTGGAATCTGTTGAGTAACCTCCATAGCCCTGCTGGGGTCTTAGATACCAGCAGGGTATCGTCAGCAAACAAGAGGGTTGGTACCTTGTCGCCCGCCAAGGTAGGTGCTTTTGCTGGATCTTCTTGCAAATATTTGACCACCCCGTTCATATATAAAGCGAACAGTGTGGGAGCCATACGCAACCTTGTCGGACTCCCCTGTTAACAGGGATCCTCTCTGTCAGCTGGCCTTGAGCCCCCCATCTTACTTGAGCAAAGTTGGCGTCGTGGAGTCTAACCAATAGATTAAGGATAAGGGGGGGGGATACCCAGGTCTCTAAGTGTGTGCCACAGCTTGCTCCTGGGAACCAGGTCGAAGGCTGTCTTTAAGTCAATGAATGCAAGATAGGGACTGCCCTTACCAATTACCACTACTTTCCAATAAATGAGAAGCAGCCTGAATACCTGATCAATCGTTTTGCTGCTAGTCCGGAACCCGGCCTGATACTGGGAAAGGATGTCTTCATCTTCCGCCCATGATTGTATTCTCTGCAACAGGACTCTGCCAAAAACCTTCTGCAGTGCGTCTATTAGACTGATTGGTCTATAATTGGAGGGATCTTCCCTGGCGCCCTTTTTAAAAATTGGAACCACCTCCGCGCCTTTCCAAGACTCCGGTACTGGGGCTCCGCTGGCTATGGCGTTGGCAAGAAGAAGGATATAGCGTGCCCAGGTTGTAGTGTCTGCAAGGAATAAGTCGCCAGGCAGGCCGTCTGGTCCTGCTGCTTTGGCGGGGACAATCTTCCTTAGCGCCGCCTCAATCTCGGCCAGATTAAAAGCATCACTGTCACCCATGGGAGGGCCATAGGAAATGCATGACTCTGCAGGTGGCGTATCCTCAGGTGCAGAATAAAGCTTCCAAAAGTGATCATGCCATTCCTGGCCTGTGATGTAATTGGGAGGAGGGCGTGCGCCCTTCTTATCTCCCCAGGTCACTAGGGTCCAGAATGAGTTGGAATCCTTGGCTAAACACGCTTCCTTCAGTTGTTGCCAGCGGGATTCCTCCCAAATTATCTTTGCTTGATGAAGAGCTGCCCTATAATTCTTCCTAGCAATTTTAATCAAGGGGCAATTCTTGTCTTTGATTGCTGTGGCTAAAAGCAATCGCTTGCGCCTGCAATCTTTCGTGTACCATGAATAAGGCCCTCTTGAGGGCAAGCTAGGCTTGATGTTCAAGTTGGGAACTAAAAAGTATGTGCTAAGTTGTTTCACTGTGCGAGAGTGGACCAGGGGCACATCTGCTAATCTCCGTAAGCCTGATGCTGCAGCCTGGAGTTCTATTGTACTTGATTCCAATACTTGGCGTATACCAGTAGTCTTAGATTCTTGTATGGTTACTTAGCGCCATTTTAAGAATCTGTTACAATTTGAAGGGACTATCTCTCTGGTAATGGTTAAGGGTAGAGTACTCTCGGGTTGGTGAGAGGCCACCCATAGGGGTTTCAAAGTTGCACAAAGGGGGTTGTGGTCGCTATCTGTGGTGGTGCCCACATTCATATCTACCAAATCACCCCAGAGCCTTAGATCAAATAAAATGTAATCGATTTGTGACGGGCAGCTAACTCTGTTGTAAGTATTTGCACCCTGTCTGTCTGATGTTGTTCTTCCGTTTGCTGCCCTTAAACCGAACTCCAAGGTGAGGGCGTAGAGTTGGAGCGCCAGCTGTGACCATTTTTTTACTGGTGGTAGGTTTAGTGGAGGGACGGCCCATTTGTTATCGTCGCCCTCGACTTCTAGCAGATCCTCAGTGTCCAAGGGCTCAAAGCTGCAATTAAAATCTCCTGCCACCACAATTCTAGAGTGAGGTGGACAACTAGCTAGATTTTTTCTTCTAGTGCAGAAATGATTGATGAGGGTCTACCCCCTTTAGTCCCTCTTACAAAGACGTTGAAGAGATCAATCATATACAAACGAAACATATATACATTTATTATATTCTAATTATAATCCCATATACCATTAATAAAAAAAGTGCATACATATTAAACATCGCAAAACGTGATAGACATTACTTTAAAAAATGTAAAAACAACAAATTAATTAGTCATTAAAAACATACACATCTACAAAGCCTTATCACTGTAAAATTATGAACTAATTTTTATGTACGATCGTCCAGTACAGGCAAATTGTGAAGAAACGAATCGTCAACACGTTTAGTGCCAATCATTTCTAATATATTATCCACCTTCTTCAGGACATTAACTCTTTTTTTCTTCCAATAGGTCATTCTGAGTAATAAATCGTCATATATAACACATAAAACGATATAAAAACAACAAAAAGAATAACAATTATAAATGAGAAGAACCTTCTCTAGTGTCAGTCATATTGCCCACCCTCTATGATTGATGTGCACAACAAGATCTTGGACAAAATCCTAGTTGAGAACCTTGCCAGGCTTATACTAATATAAGTGCATGAAGATCAATCAGGCTTTATACTGAAATTTAACATGCAGATCAGTACCTGCTGAATGTTTCTGCTTATGGAAGAAATGTAGGGCAAAAACACACACTATGCTGTTGCAAGCTTGGATGCACACAAGTCTTTCTACATAATAGACTGGCAGGTTAAGGAGGAAACACTTCATCAACTCGCACTAAGTCAGGAATACAGGAATTGTGTGCAACTGCTATGTACTGGCATGATGGAGGTGTCAAAAACAATACTTCACTGTCAGCTAAATGGGATGCAAAGAGGTACCAAGCTGGGGTGTCCTCTCTGGCCATTGATTTTGGCACTCGTGCTAGAGTTACATCCAATGTAATTACTCAGGAGGCGATTTAAAGAAATAATGAGCTGTGTTCCCGAAGTCCCACTACCTTGTTCTATTTGAAAAGAATAAAAGAACATTAAAAAGAAAGAAATACCATCTGTATGTTGACCTATGTGGATTTCTTACTTTTTACCTTCATAGTCACTGCTTATTACAAGGTGACCCTTTCTTCATAAACGTTCTATAATGAGAAGACAGGTGATGCATATTTACTTATTTACATGGCTTGTACCCTCGTGCCAACCCAACGCAATACCAAAGCCAATTCTCCTCTTACACCCACCACTTCTTGTCCAATCTTGTCATGGTCATCCTTCAAAGCCCTATCTCTTCGCTTGCTGACTCCCTCAAAGTCACTTTCTATGACAAAGATGTCTTACTCTCATGTTCATCAAAGCTCTTCGTGCTAGCTCTCTCTCACTACTTCTCTTCTTTGTCAAAACCTCTCTCACTCAAAGCATTTTCCCAGAATCTCTCTGAAGACAAGCCAGGTCCTCCCTCTCCTAAAGAAGCCTATGTTAGACCCTGATAACCTCTCAAAATACTGGTCCATCTCTCAACTACACTTTAAAGGCAAGATCATCCACTACATTATACATCGTAGATGGCACTTTTCTAACTACAGATTAAGATGACCCTTGTCTCCTTATTTTGCTGTAACTCTCAGCTGTCTTCGACAAAGTCTACAATCCCACCCTCATGGGCATGCTGGAGTTTCAAATGGGATTTACTGGCAATGTCCTTCACTGGTTCTCCTCCTACCTTTCCAAACAACTCCAGTTAATTTACATGAACACCTCCAGGTCTGAAACGATCTCTATCATCATTTGGAGTCCTCAAGGGGTCCAAACAGTCCCCTGTCATCTTCAAACACTTAAAAGGTGATAAGAGGAATGCATGCAATAAGTCTAACCACTGGCAATCACTTCGGGTATCATTCCAGTCCATTGTTCTTTCGCCCAATCATTCCACCTCAATGTGAACATAGCCGCATGGAAATTAGTCTTGACCCTGCTCCAGTCAGAACAGTTTGACCTGAACTGCTAGGCCATGTCATTAATGAATCAAAGCAGAGGGAACCCAAGACATATTTTGCCCTGATTGGGGCTTTTCATTCAGGTATAGCTTAGTTCCAAGAGCACAATGAGCATGAGACCCATGTCTGAGCATACCCTTGGCCACTTAGGGCGACACATGATACACACAGAAGGTGATATGAGGTAGACCACTTTTGGCCTGATTGGGGATTTTCAGTTGGGTGTAGCTGGGTTCAAGTAGCATAGTGAGCACAGGACCCATTGCCTGGCCATACCCATAGCTACTTAGGGCCAGATTTATCAAGGTTTCATGCAACGTAATGCGGCAAGACTACTTGCTGCACTGTGTGAAAGAGAGAGGGCAGGAATGCACCATATTTACCACATTCATGCTCTCTGCCTGCACTGGCGTACAATCTGCTGCCTAGTGCCAATGCAGGCACCCTTGTGAAATGGTGTAAGGATGCCTGTGTTGCAGGCAGGATTGTTTTAGTGAAAGAAGGAATACCTTCCTCACAAAAACAATCCTCTGATGCCTTTTCCTCTTTCTAAGTGTGCTGCAGAATGCTTGAAATACGTCTAACCACTGGCAATCACTCGGGTATCACCAACCCATCGTTCTTTTGCCCACCATGCCACCTCAGTTTGAACACAGCCTTATTGAAATCAGTATTGAGCCTGCTTCAGTCGGAACAGTCAAGCCTAAACAGCCAGGCCTAGTCCTCCCTGAATCAGGACACAAGTAACCGGAGAACAATTTTGTCCTGATTCGAGATTTTCAGTTGGGTGTAGCTTGGTTCCATTAGCACAGTGAGCAAAGGACCCATGTCTGTGCATATCCTTAATCACTTGGCTGGGTCAAAACTCAGGTGGCATGTTGGGCTAAAGAGCAAGGGGTTAGAATGGGTTGGAAGACGGACATCTTTAAAGAATGCCACATCAAAATGCAGTAACAGTACTCTTCTGCCCCCAGAAACCAGCTCCCTCTCCTGTCATTAGTTGACTCCATGCTTGCCTTTGACCCTATACAGTGCTCTGCTTGGATATGTCCATGCCTTACAAATACCACACACATACATACACAAATCAGCTAATGTCTTCACTTGAATGTGCAGGAGGTGTGTTACCAGTGCTCACAGACCTCAGAGTCTTTCACGTGGTGCGGTGTATGCATTACGGAACACGGGCCTTATTCTTTGAGAAAATAAAATAATCCGATGTGGCTGTGGTGTGTTTTTTGAGTTGCATGCATGGTTTTCCAAATGCACACTTTAGAGCTACCTCCCCTTCGAGCCCCACCTTCAAGAAAGCAAAATACTCCCCAAGACTCAGTATTTCACTCCTGTTCTAGGTTGATTCACTCCTGGCCTTCTAAGAAGTATAGTGAATGGAAACGCACCAGGCTGATCAGAAATGAGCTACAGCGGCTTCATCCTTCCTTGGTTCGCTCTTTGTGGTCTATTGTATAATTAAGCTACTACATGTTTAATTCATTGATTAAGACCTGACTGAATGTCCATACAATCAAAGGAGGGCCTTTGGTTCACCCTGTAAAGCAATACACAATGATCCGTATTGAGTTCGTCTTCCTTTGAGCCTGTTCCCAATACCGACCGCTTTCTGACACAAAATCTTTTTACACCACATACAAATGATCACTTAGCTGGCTGGAAATCTCCACGTGAGTTTCCACTCTGGCAGACCTGCACATTGACAGCCCTACGGGGACCTGAAGCCTTGTGGGAAAACGCTGAACCTGAAGGATCTTACTGAACAGAGATACTTGTAGTCTGGCATGAGCCTTCAGACCGATACCACCATGCAATATTACTTCTAAGAGAATTTTCAATGGATATATAATGAACTATGCGCTTTGCTTTATCTGCAGTTCCTTTACTGTGTTAGCATTATCACGGCCAGATTTCAGTCCTGAATGCCTGAAACAGAAGGAAACTGCTGAAAATATCGGCCTAACAAGGTGTTATTGACAACACACTGCTACAATCGAAATCTTCCTTTCTTCACTTTTCCAAATCTATTTTCTCAAATGAATTCTTCTGCTCATTTTCGAACGTTGTAACTTGTCAACAGTATGGATGCAAGGTCATTACACATGGAATGAGTGGGAGCCCTGCCCTACAAACATAAACATCCCATCATTATGAATGAACAATAGGTGTCACAAGCATATTCTCGTTTGCAAGCACTAGAATACACAATGGACCGCAAAAGCTGTAAATTCATTCCCTGACAGATTCATGAAGATCACTCCAGTGTACAGATACAAACTTCTGATAGGGTCTAATTTAAACATAGACATATTCACACTTGTTAGAATGTTGGCTGGAAAAAGGCTCTTCGCACTTGGTGATCGGTAATTTTCCTGTGTCTATGTTCCTCCCCTGAGACCTTGTAGCGTGCTGTCTTGCTTGATACCTTTAAATGCACCAAATCCCTTGCCATGGACATCATTTAGGGTTCGCCAGGTGTCACAGTTGTGACCCCTAGCTTGCCCTTTGCCCTGGCACTGCCTAGCAAACCTTGGCCTCAGAGGAAGCAAAATCAGTGCCAAGAACAAAGGGGTGTCTCACATTATTAGAGTCAGGCTCTAACCTCGTTTTCTGCTCATTTTTATTACATTAATAGTGAGTAATAGTTTATTATTCACTATTAGTGTAATAAAAAGTGTAGCAGTAAGATCTGGACCGTCACTGGCATCTTAGATAAGAAAAATACAATGCTTTTAATGTACTTTGTGTGCGTGCATGTGGGTGAGAGTGAGTTTGGGTGAGAGAGCGTGTATGAGTGTGAGCATGTATGTTTGTATACGGGATCATGGATGTGTGTGTGTCTGTTTCAAAATAAGTGAGTAAGTATAAATGAGTCAGAGTAAGAGTGAGTGAGAGAGTGCGAATGAGTGCTTCAGGGTGGGCGTCAGTGCACAAGAGTAGGTGAAAATGAATGAGTGCAAGTCAGTGCTAATGATAGAATGAGTGTGAATAAGTGATTGTAAGTGAGCATGTGTTGTTATGCTTGCAGATCTACTGTTGGACCTGACATGCATCTGGGCTTCTAGAAGCTCCCTTGACAAAATGTTGGCACTGGAATACTGGAGGAAATACTTGCATATGGGATAACCTCTGCAAAATGCTACTGCTGTAGGTACATTTTGGCATGGAGCACCCATGAAAACATTCCAGCGTTGGCCTCCTGGAGGAAATTCTTGGCGTAGTTGGCCCCTGTGGAAAATTGATTGTGATGGCACATTGGAGGAATTCTTGGCATATGGGAAGACAACTGTGACAAAGTCATTTTGAGCAAATCTATGTGGAAATTGTGCATGACAATGCACTAGTAAACTCAATTTTTTTCAAAATTTTCTCAGGGAAGAGAAAACACCACTCTTTGTTCTCCCATAGAAAAATATATAATATTAATTTTTATTTTTTTATTTTTTGGGGAGTTTTATATATCACGAACTCAACCCGAAGGTATTAGAGGTATTCGAGCACTTTACACGAGTACCAGTTGCATTACAGACAGACACATGCATTTTGTTAGACACAGGGATATTAAGTGATTTGTCCTGAATCACAGGATGCTGAACGTCCCTGCTGAGACTTTAACCCGGTTCCCCAGCTTCGAGGTTGACCGCTCTAGCTGTTATGCCACATCCTCTCCCCATTATGCAATTATGAAACTTCAGCAATGCTAATTATTGTGATGTCATCAGGTTTAAGATTATGTGACATCACTTCTTGGAACGATGCAGGGTCAAAGGTCATATGATGTCACTTCTTGTGACATCATTAAGGTCAAAGGGTATATGATGTCACTTCCGCTACCCCTGGCATTTTGGTGAATCGATATCCATGTCCCTGGCATTCTGAGCTTGGCAACTATCTTTGCAGCAGAGGCTTTTTGAAAACAGTAAGGGTTCAACATATGAAGGCTTGGCAACAGGGCTGGTTTGCCCCATTTCAAAGTCACTTGTAGCATAGGGATGTCACAATACTGTACTGGCACTGTCACAACAAATTGTAATATAATAAATGTGCTCATCGAGGACACATAGCCACTTTGGCAATGCTTCTTGTAGCTTTTTTAAGCTTCGCATTTAAGTAATTTTATTTACATTAGGGTTTTAGGGGCACATGCATCAAGCATTTTTGTCTTCGCAAACTGGCCGATTCGCAGAACCGGCGTGTTTGCGAACGCAAAAATTGCTTTTCAGATGCAGCAAACCCTATTTTGCGATTCGTTAACCTGTTACCGAATCGCAAAATGGGTTTGCGATTCGCTATTAGGAAGGTATGTAGGAATGTTTTGTGACCGAAATGTGGTCGCAAAACATTCGCATTTTACCACCTACTTTAGGTAGGTGGTAACCCATTCGCAAATGGGAAGGGGTCCCCAAGGACCAGGCAGTGGTCCCACGAAAACGGGCTGCATTTAAAAAAAAAAATTGCTTTATTTAAAAGCAATCACAGACATAATGGTCTGCTGACCCCAGCAGGCCATCATCCCTGTGATTTTTGCGATTCCTAGGGGGTCGCAAATTGTGACCTACCTCATTAATATTCATGAGGTAGGTCATTGGCAATCCCGTAGGAATCGCAAAAAGTGTTCAACACACCTTCATGCATGCCGTTTTGCGATTTCCTAATTGAGAATCGCAAGGATTCACAATTAGGAAATCGCAAAACGGTTTCTTCATGCATCTGGCCCTTAGTAAAGATGTGTGCCACCTTTCTGGCTCCTCAGTGAGCTTAATGGGAAGGGGGACCGGATCTTAAACTGGAACAGAGACAGGATGGTTGATGGAATTCAGGCACAAGATTAGACAAGTGGATCCATCCGAATATTGGCGATGATTGTCATTGAGATGATGGATTGAGTCTGTGTAGAAGTCCCTCCACTTTTAGTTCTGCATGACCAGCTTGCTAAGAGGAGTTGAGACTGTTCTAAGTTGCATGACCAATGGGATGGACTTTATGTTGGGCAAACGTCAATTGGATCAGTGGGAGAGGGATCACCTGAACGACAGGTGCGCAGATTCCCAACACCTCTTTGCAGCACTCGGAACCGAGCACAATCACTTCTTCAGCATCACAGTCATAAACTCTGTTTTGTTTCTAATTCATAAGGCTTTAGAAAAAGTAATTCAAGCACACTTATCCACAAATACAAAAATATTTTTTGAGTTTTTCACCAAAGCCACTTCTTTGCTTCCACACAGCTTCCTATTCCGACTTCTCACATTTACAAGAGATAACGTTTTGATGAGGACCCACAGGAGATGGTTCTTCCATAGATCTGAAGTTATTTTCTGCTGCACAAATTTCCAGATTTACTTATCAGCTGAATCTCTCAACGCCAAACGCTGGGCTCAAGTTTTTCCCATCAGATCGAGTTGCAATGTCTAATCATGCTACAGTCTAGGATAAATCTCACTAAAAGCTCACGGAGGGCAACCTCTCAAAAAAGGATTTTGCTGAAAATGTCTCCCTGGACATGCTCCTTTTGGTGGAATATTTGAATTCAAGGGAGAAGTTTGGCAAATGGCAAGCTTTGCAACTTCATGAACATGCGAAGTTTAGCAGATTCTTAAAATACTTTTGCACCCTAGCTTCCTATATCTACCTATAGAACATTACGTGAACCAGAAAGCGATTTTCAGTTACAGGTGAGTAGTCTGAAAAAATGATGACCCAAATAGAAATTCAATGTAAAATTCAAATTTCAGAATTCCACGGGAGAGGGGTTAAGAATACCATTATTGTTTCTCAATTCAACACAAAAATATACTTTTTAGAGAAAATGCAGGTGATTTTCAAGAACTGCGCATAGTTGTGAAATTGACAATAGGTTTAGGACATACATCTGTTCCTGTCATTAACGTTGGTGTATAACGATTGATTGTGTTTTTACCTGCACGTGTTGGAATCCATGCAGTGAGCTGTTTAGAAGTAGCTCAGAGGTGAGGAAATGTGCGTGAAAATACTTCGCTCATTTCAGTTTGTTGCAAATTATGTAAATTGATCTGAACGCATGCATATATGCATGAAATGAGAATGAGTCATATGAACGATTGCGCACACAAGTTTCATTACCTTGTTAAATAATAATGTATTGTAAAATTAAATATTTGACATCAAGTCATACATAAACATGCCTAGAAAACATAATTTGATCATTGTGTTAATTATTCTAAATGTTGATGCTTTAATTAAATGTGTAAGAAACCGAATTGTTATCCATGATCAAGTATTGTTTTTAAGCACTAATATGCATATGTTAAAATTCACCTACTGCAATTAGGTGACATACAATCAAATCAAATTAAGAAAGTATAATAAAACATATTAAACCCTGGAAGTAACCTAATTTAGACAAGGCATCTTCCATAAATAATTAAATTCCTAGCTTACACTAGCTCTTTAGGTGAGGTTTCAAATGAGTGTTTTAAGAGAAATATTGAAATGAGAAAAAATGCAATAAAACATACAAAAAAACGTTACTTTCTGAAAGAAACCCTTCCTTTCAGAAAAAAAAAATCCTTGCATGTGGCATCCTAAATACAAGTCGGCTTAGGACTGAGAGAAAATTGGATAGAGTGATAAAAGAGATGGAGAGAGAGCTATGAAGACAAAATGGTGGAGATGGATAGAGACGAAGGCAGCAAGACAAAGAGAGAGGGACAGAGGAGTGATAAGAGTGGGGTAGAGGGATAAAGTTACATGGACACAGGGACTGAAGGAGAGATGCACTGAGTTGGAAATGGAGCTAGTGGAGACCCGGTTGAGCCAAAGGTTGTCTTACATGACCTGCTATTTATTTCTATTAAGAGATCGGGAATGTAAGAAATAACATACGGACCTCATTACACTTGAGTGTTCTCTGTGAGGTATTTGCATATCTGACTTGTAAAGAGAGGTGTTCCTGACATTCTGGTCAGGTTTATCCAGACTACTTAAAGACTTAAAAATTGATCCTGGCTGGGAGTTGAAAACAATGTAGCTAGTTCATGGTAGAGGAGATGTGATCTAACATTCTTTGGATGGTGATTAGTCAAGCTGATTAGGTTTAGATGAGTGTGAATAAGGACTCAGGGAGACCTCTAACTAGGATGATGCCTCCTTTGATATGTGATGAGAAGAATTCCTCAATTGTAAAAAAGAAGGGCCTGATTTATCAAATTCTTGTGATGCCCTTGCGCCACACAAGGGGGCGCAACAGTGACCCACAGCCTAAGAATGATTTTTCAAGCAACGCTAGGCCACCTTGCGTGGCCCTCGTTGGCTCGATAAGTCTAGAGTAAAGCAAGGCAGCACAAATCTCTGCCTTGAGTTACTCTGAGGCAGGGAGGCGTTTCATGAGTCAAGCATGGGTGTTCCCATCCACCACTCATGGATTTTGGGGCATTCCCAGATTTACCTATAGTGGTAGACCTGGGAATGAATCAAAATGCTATGACTCAATGACAAAAAGTATCCTCTTTTAACATGTGCTGCATTCTGCAGCACACATAGAAGCAGGAAAATGCCTCTCAGGATTGTTTTTGTGCAGGAAGGTTTCCTTTCCTGCACAAAAGCAATCCTCCCTACAATGCAGGGACAAGTGCACCATAATGCTGTCGTGAGGTTCCTAAAAATACATAGAATCTGTGCGTTTAAACAACATAAACTAAGGGATTGGTGTCCAGACTGATTCCAGACACCCCCATATGTTAGCCTTTAGGCCAGCTAGCTCACAGTGCCACTATAAGCCACCTAACCTTACCAAGGCGCGAATAGTTTCTGGCAACTATCGAACATGACAACGATTGATCCTTCTGGGATCGTGGAAACAGTACAGTACTTTTCACTCAGTCAATCGTACTCAGTACATAAACGATGGGGACGTTTTCAATAAGCATTTATTGAACCAGCATCATTCTAGTATAAAACATATGTGCTGTGGCAATCATTAGACAGAAGCTAATGTATAGGATTACAATCACCAACAGAGTAAATAAAAGGTAGAATTCTACCATGGTGCTAAAACAGTGAAGATATGCAGGCATATATACATGGCGGTAATCAAGCGTACTCCTACGATGCAACCCTAACTAAGTGTACCTAAATGTACCTAGCATGTATCTGGGTGTAATGCCAAGAATCCCCTAGGAAAGAGCCAACCCCATTACCTGATGGGAGAGAATGAAGTACCCCATCTTGGTCTCGAGTTGGACACCCCGCAAGGGATGTCAGACCGCTGAGTGTTTTAGCTTCTGCAGGCCGGGACCTCAGCGTCTAGTGTCAGCGTGGAAGCTTCTCCTCTGCCTACCTAGTGTTGGTATGGTTCTATTATACCATAAAGATAGCCTCGGGGTTCCTTCCACAATCGATATGTTGTGAGTACGTATTATGTAAATGAGCCTGAATCAAAACCTGCAGTTATACAAAGTAGTTCTTTCGCCCTAGGATGAAGATGACCATGACTTTTATACAGAGTATGTTAACCCTGTTATGTACGTCATGTACAGGGACATTTCTAAGAATCCTCATGCATAATAAATGAGGTTAGTTTCAAGGAAACTGATTGATATTTATTCAGCACATAACTGGGTAAAAGGTCAGCGCTAGAACCGTTATGCAGAGCAAGGTAGGACAAATGTAGGTACAAGGTCGTGTAGCTACCTAGGCCTAGATTGGGGTACATTGGGGCACATAACGATGCAAGGGAGCCTGCATTGGCACTAGGCAGCCAAAAGTGCTTCAGTGCTAGGAAAGGACAGGAATGCGCCGAATAACGGAAACTACGATTCAATCCTGCCCTTTCATTTTCACGTAGCGCAGCAAGATTGGGAATGGTAAACCTTGACCCAAAACGTCAAGTGAATTCAGAAATACTGCATTGGTGAAACAGGGGAAGTCTTCTGATTTCAACAATTTCTGCTAGTGCAAATTTTCCCTGTAAGTGGCCCACACAACAGGGCGTGTTTTCCGGGTGCAGGATGCTCGGCTCACCAATGGTATTACTGTAGTTCAGCTACTATCAGGAATGTAGAGTTTGACACAGCATTTTGTTATGAAATGGATTCCTTTGGCACAGAAACATATTACCCAAGAGTATGGCTGTACAGCGCTAAAATGAACTAAAGTCACAATATGCCCCAGAAAAAGCAAAAATCCCAATGGTGGAGCAGAGAACAATGTGATTTGTTACAAAGACAGGAATACACAAGAGAGTGTGAAAGAGGGTACAGAGGATGTTCGACAAACAACTCAGAGCACTGATTTAGCCTTTCACTGAATCTCACTCGTTGAGATTCACTCAAATAAATATGTGAATTGAGAAATCCCTGCAATGAGACCTCATTCACCAGTAATTTCTCAAGTGTCAATCACAGTCTCCATTTGTTATACCTTCCTAAAATCAAAACCCTCCCTAAAACATTATGGGATGGCCCATAATACAATACTTGGCCACCTTGAGCCTATTATGTATTACATTTCCAGACATGTCTATATTTTATTGATAATCAATAGTTCTCCTATTTAAAATGCCATGGCTACTTAAAATATGCAACATTGGAGGGCCAAAGTAGGCGTCATGGTTGATTAAGTTATGCACCAAAGAAAAGGCTGATTTTTTTGTCATTTATTCAAATGTTAGTCGAATTATTCAGTATATGACATTCAGAACATATGCCATTATTATTAAGCTATTTTTACATTTTAATTCAGTTTATACAAAAGAGACCCCAGTGCTATGGAAAATTCTGAGGTTTTTGAAGAAAGAGTTATTTACTTTAGCAAATTCTATTCAAAATTTAATAGATCAAAAATGAATGGATGATTTTGTCTTGCGTGGAAGCTGGAAAATGTGATTTAATTAACGCTGTCCTTTCTCCCTGGGAGACTATAAAGGTTTATATAAATCACATACTAGTTTGCTCTCAAGAGAGAACATGCACTCCTTTATTTCAGTAAAAGGCACGTTGCTTTCGTTCTGCACATCCCAGTTACGTTTGAAAAATGTGCTTCGTTTTCCGGTTTACCCTGTGATCCTACTGCATAGCCTACAGAAGGGATATTGCCCTGGATTCAGTAATGTATAATAATGTTTATTATGTTTGTGTGCAAGGAGAAACTTAAAGATTCCAGACATCACACCTCAAAAAGAGATGTGAACTATTTGGAACTGGGCTAAACTCTACAAGTTCTTTTAAAGTAGTTGAGAAGTGCCTGTGATGTAATTATGCATTTCATCAATAAAACATTTTTTTTGCCAAATAATGAATCGTTCTTTCCACCCTCCTATGAACTGCATTTAAATAGGTAGAGCTGATGCTTTGTGGTTCTCACTGACAATATAAGAGTCACCTTTGCAGAATTCTGACCTCTTTATGTACCGAGAATGCAGCAATGAGAGAGGACCACTTGACTTCTGCAAAGTGCTTGAGTTAGAAGCAAAATGCATTAGTTGTTGAAATCCGAGCATTATTTCCATTTCCATTTATTAACTTTGTTTCGGCCTCTAGGGCCATAAAAGTACAAACAATAAAAGCAAATGATATACACTTATAGTTAAAATTTTGAGTAGCGCACCATCATCTTCTAATACAATGATCATCTCAAAAATGAAAAGGACAAAACACACAGTACGTAAAAGTACAACAGGGATGTGAAATTATACATACTACTATCATCAACCCATTAAAAAAAGAATAAGAACAACCATCCGACGATAAGCTGCAGTCTAAAGAGTTATTAAAAAATACAACTGTAAGACTAAGATGCGGAGCCCAAAGCATGGGGTCAGGATTGCTCGGCCTACGCAGGTTCGATGCATTTGAAATTCCCCGTAAAAGCTACTTTAAACAGGCCCGCCGAATGTGCCACATACAGCTTAGGAATCGAGATACAGCAAAAACAATAGGTGGGTGCGTGTCATACTTTAAAACTCTGTAAGCCTCAATGCTGCGCACAAATCCCAAATTCTTGCATAGTTGGATTATCCAACGCTTGCGTGGCAGCCGATAAGCAGGACAGAGGAGCAGGACATGCAATTCGGACTCCTCCTTATATTTACATGCAGGACATTCACCCGTTTGATCTTTCACCCATTTGCTGGTGTGCACTAATAATGGGAGAGTCCCTAATCTGAATTGCACATACAATTTCCTGGCCAGTGGGGGTTGAATAAAATCCAGAAAGTTTTCTTTGCTAAATACGTCTTTTACCTGCAAAAATTCCGCTGTCAAACGACCACATGAGGCCCTTTCTTGGATAAACACTAGTTTGGCTAATCTATAGCAGTTGACTAGTTCCAGCCTAGAAATCTGGGCACATGATATCTCATGTGTTCTCCAGAGGTCCGGCTTGCCTAGCTTAAAGGCAAGCTCCCTTATGTGCCACAGCCATGGAATTTTCTTAACCGTGCAAATGGATAAGAGCTCAGTTAGCTCGGCCCGATAGGCAGACAGCTCTGGGGTCACCCATATCCTCCGCCAGAAAGTTAGAGGTCTCAGGGCAATTTCTTTATCAAGGGGCCTGATGCCCAGGTCCATACGAAGGGGAATAAGAGGGGTGCTACGGGGTAGGCCTATAAGCTGACGCATAAAGTTGTTCTCCACCTTCATCAGATTAGTGGTAGGACAATGCCCCCACAACTCCACCCCGTATAATGTGGCACCCCTTGCTTGCGCTTTGTAAATCTCCACCACAGGGGCGGCTGGTTTAAAAACTGAAGTTCTATATAATTTCATTATACCGCCCACTGTCTGGATTAGCCTGAGTCTTGCTTTGTCCAATTGTGGACCCCATTCAAAGTGCTCTGACAGGGTAACTCCCAGAGAATCAAATATCTTCACTCTTTCCAGTGGAATACCGTGTAAAAAAGGGTTTGGACGGGTCGTGCGAGGGGGGGTTAAAGACCATGAATTTGGTTTTTGTTCGGTTGATCTCTATCCCTCGTAATTTGCAGAAGTTGGCAAAGCCATCTAAAGTGCGCTGGATACCCATTGGTGTTTTTGAGAGTAGCAGGGTATCATCTGCAAACATCAGCGCAGGGACTTTCCCCGAAACTAGCTTGGGGGCATCATTGTCCTCAATTGTTTTAAGATGGTCAATAAGACCGTTGATAAAAAGACAAAATAAAGTAGGGGCTAAAACACATCCCTGCCGTACCCCCTTTTGAACAGGAAAACGAGGAGTAAGGTTCCCATATTTTCCACAACGTACTTGTGCAAAATTCTCCGAATGGAGCCTCTCTATGACATTTTAAAGAAATGGAGGGATCCCAAGGTCACTCAACACCTTCCAGAGTTTCTCCCTGGGTACAAGATCAAAAGCAGACTTCAGGTCAACAAAAATTAAATAGAGACTGCCACCCTCTATGGTCACCGTTTTCCAGAAGAGTAGTTGTAATCTAAATATCTGGTCTACGGTTGATATTTTTGACCTGAAGCCGGCCTGGTAGGGGCTTAATATTTGTTCGTCTTCCAGCCAACCCTGAAGGCGGTCTAGGAGCACCCGGCCGAAGAGTTTTTGGGAAATGTCAATTAAACTAATCGGCCTGTAATTAGAGGGTGAGAGGGGACAACCTTTTTTAAATATAGGAACTATTTCAGCCCCGCGCCAGGTATCAGGGGGATCCATGCCTTTTAAGACGGCGTTAAATAGGGCACACAAGTAAGGAACCCATATTGTGGGTTCTTCATGAAAAAGTTCCCCCGGTAATTTATCTAGACCTGGTGCTTTATTACAATGGAGCTTATTGATAGCATTTCTCACTTCGGTCATAGTGATCTCCATGTCCCCCACCTGGTGGAACTCCAATACCATGCTGGTACTAACTGAAGTAACAGGTCCACCATCCCTGGAACAATACAGAGACCCAAAGTGAGTCTCCCAGGCTTCAGGGGCTATGTTAGGCTCAATGGCCGGTCTCCCTTCCTTGTCACCCGAGCTCACTATTGCCCAGAAAGTTTTCAGATCTTTGTCATTCAGGGCAGTCCTAAGCATTTCCCACCTCTCTAATTCCCAATTTTTTTTTCCTGCTGGGTAGTCCGTTTATAGTTAGCCCTGGCGAGTTTGGTTTGTGGCCTATCCTTGGCCTTAACCGCTCCCAAAAGGTCCCGCTTGGCCTTGCGACACTTACCATTAAACCAAGCACATTTATTTCAACTATTTACTCTAATGCGCACTACCGGGAAAAATACATCCGCCAGTTTTGAGCTAAGCTCTGAATGTATTTTCCCTGCCATGTCTAGATCCAAGAAGGGACCCTCCACCTGTGCTGCCTCCCGCATTTTAATTATGAGTGGAATTGCTAGCTGGTAGACTTTAGCCAGCTTAAAGGGAGACTGTTGTATCTGGCCCCATCTGACATTTCTTCATTTAGGCACATTTGAGGGGTCAGGGGAAGGTTTAGAAATGCCAAGGTCCCAGGGTTTTAGGATCAGAGTCAAAGCGTTGTGATCACTATCCTGCCTCTGGATGATAAAAAAGTCGAGAACCTTTTCCCAAAGTCTTGCTTCCACCATGATATAGTCAATTAGGGAGGATTGGCCTACTCTATTGAATGTGGTCTGCGCTGGCTGGTCGGATTTAGTCCGACCATTGCATGCCCTTAGCGATAGAGCTAGGGTAAGTGCATTTAACTGCATAGCCAGTGGAGACCACACTTTAATGGGAGTGGTCAAGAGATCAGGAATAGACCAGTAAAGATCTTCTTCCGTTGGAACAGAGTGAGAAGGATCAATGAGGGGTTCAAAGTGGCAGTTGAAATCGCCCCCTACAATCAGCCATATCCCTGAATCCAGGGTTGGAATAAAATTACCCACATGGTCAATTGTTGCAGATTCTTGGCTGTTGTTAACAGGACGGGAATACACATTGATTAGGGCGATTTTCGTCTTTGTGGGAAAGGAGAGCAGGACACATTGGATGTCGGTTATGGGCGTTATCATCTGCTCTGCTCTACAGCCAAGGTGGGTGCCCACCCAAATGGATAGGCCACCAAAGGGTCTCTCCCTCCCCCCCATAGATGCTAGGTTGTTGAAAGAGGCGAAACCCACCCGCTGGAGGTCTTCCCTCGCCCAAGTCTCCTGGAAGATGCAGATATCATATTTGTCGACAAAATCACCCCATTCGGGGCAGGGCAATTTGTTTTTAAGGCCTGCCACATTCCATGAAAGTATCCTCATCCCATTGGCATGCCCTCTTTCCCCATTCACAACCTCAGGTGCTCTGGCACTCTGTGATGAAGAGACACCTGAGGCGCCCTCGTAGCGCTCATCTAATTCCCTCCTCGATACACTTTCACTGCTTGAATCACCTAGTGGGGCGGAGGATACAACATCAGGGACCCCACGTGATTTGGCTCTACCTCCTTCTTGAACAGTCCACTGGGAGGGGCTTAAGCTACTTCCCCCAGTAGTTCGTTTCATGCAGCAACCCGCCGTATCCGAGTGGTCATTTCCTACCCTTAGTGGGTTGCCACCCTTGGATAGTCCCTCCCCCAGTCAATCTACCTCCTCCAGAACTTCGTATCTATTGTTCACCAGGATGTTAAATGGGGGAAGCCCTTTGTGGGCAACCCAGCTTCCCTCGTAAGGGGGCCCTGGCCCAATTGCTGGAATTAAAGGAGGTACAGAGCTTCTTGGATATGTTTGCTGGTGTAAATAGAAAAAGTCCAGGGGGCGCAGACTCAAGTCTGTTGGGATGTTGTGGCAGTTAGGGATGATTTTAAGTAAGTTGATAACAGTGTTAGGGCTTTGGAAATTGATAACTACACACTCACCCGGGTCGCATTTACTACGGTTTCCCACCCACCCTACTCTTCGAACCATTATAATCTCCCCTGCTCTGGCATAGTCAAAATGCTTATATCTTGCAAGCCAGAACAGGCATTTGTTTCTCAGCTCGAGTTGGCTTTCCTTTGTATTAGGTTTGATGGGCGGGACGCCTGTCAGAATAGCTACATACGGGGAACAAGCAGGGGGGAGGTTTATATTAGGCAGGGTTGAACTTGGGCACACATTCCTCCCCTCGCTAAGTTCTTGTACTGGTTGTGTACTCGCTTTTCTATTAGTGGCTGGGGCTTGAGGGCTAGATATACCTCGTTGCCTTGATATGGGTGACCTATTTTTAGCTCTGGTCTCTAGGCTATCACTCCTATCTCTCTGATGCCTATGGACACTCTGATTCCCTATCTCACGGCTAGTCGGAGGACCCTTGTGTAAATGCGTCTCCAACCCCAGCGGAAGAATAGGTCCCACGCTATCCGTCTGGCAACCCGCATCAAAACCTCTTATAGCCTTACGGGTTGAGTAGTTTTGTGGGTTGGTTAGTCTAGCCTCCACTGCTGCCAGTGCTTTCTCCAGTTTATCTAAACGACTAACAAGGGGTGCCAATTCTTCTCTAATGGTGGCCCTTAAATTGTTCTGCAAATCTGCCATTAGTTTCAGGGCCCACGACGGATAGGTCATGTCTATGCTGGCTACTGGTGAACTACCCAAGCTATGTTCTTGGCCTTCATCCCCCTCTGAGCTAACTGAGTTACCCTCACGAAGTTTCTTTTTTTTAGGTCCAACCTCTGATGTTTGTTTGCGCTTTCCGTTCTTAGGGATACTCGTAGTATTTCTACTCTTGCACAGCGCTTTCTTGTGAGTTACTACCACAGGGGATGACGGGGGATGAGTATCTGGCTGGATCTGGGGCGTGTTTGGCTGCGAGATCAAATTAGATGGGGGTATAAACAAATCAGGAGTAAGTGATAGCCGCCTTTCCGTTATCTCAATTTCGGAGTCCACAACTCCTATAGCCCTCTGCAACATTTTGTCTATTGATGTTGGGGGGAGTGAGGGGGTGCTTGCAGTTTTAGCTCGAACTAGGCCTGCCCTCCTCCCCATTTTGTTGCCTAGTGTCAGTCTAGCTCCTTGGGTCACTCTACACTGAATTTCAGCAACACTCGTCTATCGTAAGGCACCTGTAGTCCGATAACAGCTGGGAAAGGAGCCAAAAATTATGGAACTACGGCAGGATACTAACCGCCTCGTGATTACCCCCACTGTAACACGACCAACCCGTTTGATGTTAGATAAAAATGTCACTACAGACTGCAGTTCCTTGAGAATCCTCGAATCGCAGTGAAAGGGCCTTCTGTCGGCAATAGTGTCTCTGTAGGATGAACTGTAAGCTATAACAGTGACGAGGGGCACATAAGATGACAAAAGTCTTACCCGCTAGTACTTCTGGGGCATGAGTCACAACGGCCAACGGGGGTGGCCCTGCCCTGTCTCTTCCTGTCGATGACGGGCGCAGGACGGGCCCGCCCTTGGCCCGGGCTTCGCCCGCGCGCGTCCCGCGCCGCGGGGGAGAGGCAGCGCTTTATGCGCAAGGATGAACTGGTGCCTCCCCCTGACTGGCGGCACCTGTGGGGACAGCAAGGCACACTGGGACAGGTAGTCCCCTGCCTCTAGAGTGAAGCTGCGGTGGCGTCTGTGTACCCTGGGACTCCAGTCCCACCAGGGTTCAAGGGTGTTGCAAAGAATGACCCCGGGTCGTCAGCAGGCAAATTAGGCTCCAGCGCCGCGGGGGGAGAGGCAGCGCTTTATGCGCAAGGATGAACTGGCGCCTCCCCTGACTGGCGGCACCTGTGGGGACAGCAAGGCACACTGGGACAGGTAGTCCCCTGCCTCTAGAGTGAAGCTGCGGTGGCATATGTGTACCCTGGGACTCCAGTCTCACCAGGGTTCAAGGGTGTTGCAAAGAATGACCCCGGGTCGTCAGCAGGCAAATTAGGCTCCCGCGCCGCGGGGGGAGAGGCAGCGCTTTATGCGCAAGGATGAACTGGCGCCTCCCCCTGACTGGCGGCACCTGTGGGGACAGCAAGGCACACTGGGACAGGTAGTCCCCTGCCTCTAGAGTGAAGCTGCGGTGGCGTCTGTGTACCCTGGGACTCCAGTCCCACCAGGGTTCAAGGGTGTTGCAAAGAATGACCCCGGGTCGTCAGCAGGCAAATTAGGCTCCCGAGCATTATACAACGGTCCTTGAATTTCATGTCAAATGTGACAAACCCATTATTGTGTGGAAAATACTGCACTTGTGGAATTGTGGAATCCTAGTCGCCAAGCAAAAAGTGAGTCACTTGTGTTTAAATAATGGTACTCCTTAGACCTGCTTCATATTGTAGTATTTAAAAGGTGTTTTGGTTATGCAGAAAAAAAATGAGGTGTGCAGACTAAATATCGAAGTCAGAATATCGCTGGTACTAAATATTGAGGACAACATTTTGAAAAAAACTATTGACAGGTAAGTAAGTCTACATTTTTTATACCTAACCCCACAGATCAGTACCTACAGTTACGTAGTAGTGGAGTTAGGAATAGCAAACCTATACTTCCCTATATGTACTTACCTTTCTATATTTTGCCCCTCGACACACTGTCCTGTATTTCGATATGCTTAATGTCTATATTCAGCAGTACAGGCAAAAAAGGATACTTATTTACGGACCACAGCTTGTACTCTTCAGGTTACACAGAGATCTTTCCAGTGGAATTAAATAAGCCACAGGCTATGTAATTTTAATGTATCTATAGTTTCACTCTAGTTTTGAAAGAAACTATTAAATGCCAGTAGCGGTCCGTGGTAGGAGTGCCGGCCGGGCGGTGACGTGGGGTGGGGGAGGGGCAGGGTGGGGTGTAGTAAACCACGGATTACGGCCGAATACAGGTAAGTAAACATTTAAATAAATAAAACGAATTTCGTTGTGCGCGCAACGAAATTCGTTTTATTTATTTAAATGTTTACTTACCTGTATTTGGCGATGCAGTGCGCGCAACGAAATTCGTTTTATTTATTTAAATGTTTACTTACCTGTATTCGGCCGTAATCCGTGGTTTACTACCCCCCGCCCCACGTCACCGCCCGGCCGGCACTCCTACCACGGACCGCTACTGTTATATGCCACTAACACCTCTCATAACCCCTCTCCTTTATCGGAGCCACATTTTCTACCTTGTTGACCTTGGTAAATCTATTTATGCCATGGACATATTTCAAGTAATTGAATGTGAAAGACAATGTTTTCTATCGCTTACCATTTTGTATCCATTTTAAATTTATATATAGTTGTCTTTAATCACTTTCAACCTAAGCGGTCGAATGTACTGATTACTTCTCTTTGACATCAGACAATACTTGGAAAGTTGGACTTTAGATGAAATATAACAGCTGTTATTAAGTCTGAACATGACTGAATAGAGGACAACCATTTGCAATTATTTCTATACATTTCATATTTTTTGCATTTATTATATAGAGCAAAGTTGGCCCAAAGGCCTTTGAGCGCTTTACCTGAACACCAGATTATATTACACAATGTCAGTTTTGTTTCGAGGCACAGGAAGATTAAGTGATTTGCCCGGAATCACAAGATGGTGAACCGTTGCCAGAACTCGAACCTTGTTCCCCAGTTCCATAATCAGCGGCTCAGGCTGTTAGGCCACACCTCCCCCTCATGTTTAATGATAAAGACTTGCTTAAAAATTCGAACCACTAAAGCAAGTGGCTTGGTTCATTCTGTAAAGCAATACATAATGAATATTGAATTTTCCTTCCTTACACCCAGTACTCCCTAACATTATCTGACACAAAATCTTTTGAAATGGAGAGTGTTTTATTACACGCACTGCTGAAACTCTCCCAGGTGAATTTAAACTCTCGTAAAACTGTACAGTGACAGCTCCAGGGGGATGCGAGGCATTGTGGGAAACAGCTGACCTTGAAAAGCCCAATGGAATTAAATCAGCTGCTACAGGCAGGTCTGTGCGACTATTCAAAGAGAATAATTCAACCCCTGTTAATGCTGAAGATGTATTTTGCAAAATATTATGTTAGTTATTTTAAAATGGTAAACTTTCTTCAGTTTAGTGGCAGGGTATTTTGTAGCCTCGATCCTACCTATAAATCTGAAATGGAAGTTTTATATATTATCTATACTTATCCCTCCTTGCATATAAGACATGGATGGCCCGTTATAATGAATGGGTTTCAACCTACATATTATCTAAACGATGCACATGTCATCATATCTAAGAAAAGGTAAGCACAGGAGAAAGCACACAACACAATCTTATGGCAATGCATTAACCATCAGTGGACGTGGTTTTATTTCCTTTGTTCTCAATATGTCATCATATTGGGTACTTCATGCACAGGGGGTATCATTTGAGAACCCAGCAAAGAGAAGATGATGAGAACCAAAGAAAGAGATTCTGCCCTGTCACATCAGGTCAGACCTTTATTGACAGTCTGAGTCTTTTCTGTTCCACTCAACTCAGGACAAAGAGCCTTTCCCCAATTTCACAGATTGTCCAAAGAATGTGGGGGCATATTAGCAAGGGCACTATCGCCGCTTTAGCGGCACTTTTTGCCGCTAAAGCGGCGAAATTCTTATCGCCCTATCATCAAACTGTCTCTAACAGCAGTTAGCGACAGTTTTCGGGCATTAGCGCCCGTGTTTTTACCGCTTTGCATGTCAGCGATATTTATCGCTAATGACATGCAAAGTGGGCGTTCCCGACTAACAAACCTGGGAAACACCCGCTAACAGGCCTATCGCCTATTAGCAAGGTGGCCATGGCCCCAGTTAGCAACGTGAAAAGTCGCGCTAACCGGGGTCATCACCATTTATTTAACACCTGCAATTAGCAGGTGTTAGCCATATCTAACATGGGGGGGTGGATTATGCTGATACGACCACAGGGTCGTATCAGCAAGGTTATCGCCGTTTTCCATGAAACATCGCTGGAAAACCAGCGATGTTTCATGGAAAACACCGCTATGGCTGGAATAATTATTGCCATAGCGCTAAATGTCGCTAATACAGCGTTAGCATGGCAAATTATTCCGACGATAGCCGGCGATAAAAAAGTGCTCGCTATACACACTTTGTGATGTTTAGCGCACTTTTTAGATAATATGCCCCGTGGTCTGTTAGATCAACTGTTTTGCATGAAACCACAGAACCTGTTTGATCCAGAGACGAGATCGGAGGAAGCCACGAAACCTTGCAGGTAAAGAATTGATGATCCTACCAGATACATTTGGAAAGTGGAAATATTATTTTTTCATTTGAGAATGCAATGGAACATCTCTACCAAGATGTGTTTAGAAACGCATTTGTTAAAGAGAGTTATTTTAAATGGAACACACCATTTTTACTTGCTCCGAAGGCATCAAAGATATTAGGGACAGGGCAACTAGGTGTCCAAAATTTACTGGGACAGTCACAGTTTTCCATCATCTGTCCTGGTTGATTTCAGTTAATTTCACATATTATCTTCTTTTCAGAGAGAATCGACCGAACACAGAGGGAAAAGCAAGTTTTTATGTGTTCTAATGCAGAATTAGTTTCAGGCCCTTAACAGAAACAGTTTCACTAACACAGATGATCCTGCGTGTAAAGTTATATTTATTTGCCCTTAGTGTGCAGTTATCCGTTGTTCTATGTTGGTGAATGCTGTCAATAAAGTCATTCTGTGCTCCTCAGTCGATGCAAAATTGCAGCCCTCCTTCTATGTTTGCGGAATGCCCGGTTTTTGGTTTTCAAAAATCTGGTCAACCTAGCTAAACAATGTCCAGGATCTGTGCTTTTTTGTCTGATCTCTATCATCCTGTGCTTTAGCTGTGACTTTCTTAAACTGGTCACCCAGCTATTCATATAGAGGACCAATGCTGCCTTATGTAGCAACCACAAGTGTCCACATAATATCTTTTGCCAAGGTATCCTCAGGCTAACACAGGGAACCCTGACTTGGTAGTGAAAAACAACCATCTTTATTAATAACATTTTATCACTAATGTCAGAACATTGGTTTATGATACGAGTTCAGCGTTTATCTACAAACTATTTCCTTAGTTTAAGACATGGCTCATTATGAAAGCTGCGGTGAAAGTGGTGTGTCCATGAATTATAAAACTTGCAAACCTTCTGATACAGCAGGCTACAATAATTATCGGCAGTCTTTTTGCCACTCTATTATGATTTTTCACCCGTAGAATATGGAATAACAGCACCAATCAATGTTTGAGCACCGATTTCCGTAGTTTTTTTTTTTTACTTCATCATGGGCATTTTCCCCAGTCACCTTTCATCAGGATATTCCTGGTGAAAAGTGTATGGAGACAGTTTTGCATGTGTTGGTTTTCCCACTAAACTCACAATCATGATCCTCTTGATATTGATCAAATAGAAATCAAGCAACCTGCAATGTAGACCTATGTATCGGTTTACTTAAGTCTATATTGAATACTTTCAAAAATGGTAATACATTAATTCCAGCATTAGGCTGTACTTTCATCACTTCTTCATAACCAAATCTGATTTGGGAAAACCTAAAATAACAGATGTTTTACTGTTCCCACGTGGACCTCTTGCCGAATATTTTCCTTTTCGGGTATTTCGCGCGGCAGCCAAATCATGATCTGTTATACTTGAAAAAGAATAAAAATATTCGGCCACAACCACTGGGGAACATGTAAAATATTTTTAAAATGTTATGCTGGGGAAGAGGTGACATTTATTTCTTCCTCAGCATCTTCATGCGATTACACAATGATTGTGCTACTAAAGTGATGCAGTGGGAAAGGAAAGCTTTGGAGCAATAGGGGAGGTTACAGTTGGCCAAGCAATTTCAGCAACACGTGCAATTCAGTTGTAACAAAATGTATACCTTGGAATCACATAGGACGTAGCATCAAAAAAACGTTTTAAATGAATTGTCTCAGATGTATAAAAGAAGAAGGTGCATGCAAGGTGAAGGAAGGTTACAGACAGGCAAATTGCTCTCAGACATCACATGAAAGCATCAGTTGCCAAGCTGGAAGCTACCAGACAGAGAGATTTTGATATGGCTCTCAAGTGGCTGTAGCTCCTCTAAATGGGCCTATCTCCCATTAGCCTTCCCATGCGCAGGCTTGTCAGGGCTGGATGAAGTGGTTCTCTTTTGAAGCAGAAATACTTCAGCCCAGCTCACGGTTCCAAACTTCCTATCGGAGCCAACCTACAGGTTCCAACTGATAGTTAGAGAAGTTGGTGTAACCAGGTGACTCATTTAAGAACACTACCGAACACAAGGCTTCTATAATGGAAAAACAAACAGACTTTCCATCCTACATACTGCATAGAGGGTGAGGGGAAAAAAGCAGAGGTTCCATGTCAGTTCAACAACTGGGTCTCACAGATTTTACACACCTACGCTTCTAACTGAAGTACAACTATCTGATAACACCGGATCACTCTCAAACAGTCATAGCAAAGAATAGCACCCCTTTTTGGGAACGAACAGTCCAAGAATATATTTATCTTCTTCCAGGTTTTATTCTTTAGGCTTTCAATTCTCAGCCATTACATACAACGCACAGCCTTTAGTTTTCCAGCTTTCAGCAAGTTTCATGCAATGAACAGCCGACATGTATTTTGTCTGAGGCAGACTTTTGCAAGGCTGTAATAAGTGTAAAATGCACAGTGAAAATGAACCTGGTTAGTGTTTGTGCCACAGAGCTTTAAAACAGCCAACGGTGAGGCTCAATTCCAGGCAATGAACAGCAGGAGGGAAACACTGAATATTGTGCATGCACCAAGTAGAACAAGCATTGGAAATGCAATAGGCCTCCCACTTGCTTCAGTTAGAGCTATTGGCGTTGTAAATGACAATGACTTTTACCCATGTGTTGAGGAGTGTATGTATGTGGTGTGTAGTGGAATTATGTGGGTTGGATTGGGATAGTTAGTTATGGAATTGTGTGGCGTGTAATTGTGTGGTGTGGAGCGGATTTGTGTAGTGGAATTATGTGGCATGGTGTGCTGTGGAAATATGTGGATAGTAATTATGTAGTATTGATGTACTGGAATTATGTGGAGGGGGATTGTGTGTTATGGATTGTAATCGTGGCTAGTGGTATTTTGTGTTATGGAGTGGTATGTAGTGGAGTTTATTTATGTGGTGTGCGGTTGAATTTTGTTGCATGATATGGAATATTGTGGTGTGGATTGGATGTATGTGCCTAGGCTCGACCTAAAAAGCGGTACCGAGGCACAGACAGCAAATAAGAAGGGTGCTGTCCAGGATGCATTTTACAGGCTGGATGAGTGGGATGGTGTTAAACAACATTGTGAATGGTGCACCTGAAGGGAAAGGTGGGCAGCATAATGTCTAAACATACCAAGCGTTTCTGAAATGCCATGGTGGCACAAGGAGTGAGTTATATCCAGAAGGCTAGTTCATCTTCCTGGGGATTGGCAAGCGACAAATATTAACAGGATTTTGGGCAATTCTTCATTATTCACTTTACTACATTCTGAAACTGAAACGAGTTGTTACCTAGCAACAGGGAAGACATGTAAACAAAAAGTAGTTGCACATCTGAGTGGGCCCTTACCAGTATGGCAAGGGTTTGGAAAGAGGCTTGGCATTTGAAAGGAGAGTTGTAGTCAGAGGCCTGCCAGATGAAAACATCAGGGCCAGGAGAGAAGGTGTGGTGAAGAGAGGCATGGGGGAGAGAAGGTACAGCAGTAGAAAGAAAAAGATAAGGTACAGTTGAGGCAATTAAGTGAAAGAAATGGTACTCAAAAGCCTGGACAGTCAGGGCGAGGTAAGACAGAAACGTGCAGGTAGGGTGCTGATGTACCTCTCACCTGAATCAGTACCCAATCGGCTGGCATCAGCAGAAAAAGCAGCCAATTTAAAGATAGCAAAAGAAGAAATCAAGCAAACATTCAAGATTGACGCAAAGAGTATAGAACTCCTGGAAATGTTTACACACAATGCTTAGCTACTGTTGTGTACTTGTACATAACAAAACATGCCATGGGCGACATATGTCAACAACATCTTTGCAACTGTACACCAAAAAAGGAGCCCAGGAACCAGGTGCAAATTAAGTGCTATGCATCGCTGTAGGAAGAGCTATACAAATGCTGAAATACATTTGATCTATCCTTCATCTCTCTCAATATATGTAAGCAAGCACAGTACGCAGAAGTCCTTCCGTGAAACATGTTGCCTCTGGATCTGAACACTGAGCCCTCTGAAACCTGTGATGCTCACTGAGACAGCTCCAAGAGAAATCAAAACAAAACCTCCAAACACGAAGAAATGGTCTACAGTAGCAACCTCCCTAGGCAGTCATATGGTCAAATTCAGTCAAAGACTCATGTCAAGAACAGGCATGATGCAATTAACTCAGTGTCAACTACAGACATAACTTTTTTAAAAAAATCTATTTATTATTAATCTCATTTAAAAAAACACAGGCAATTCTAGAAGAAGATCCATCTTTTAGCCACTGTTCAATCATCTTCGGTTTTATAATCATGTTATCAATTTAATAAATTTTCTACCGTACCTAATTTTGGATTTTTTGTAGTACACTTTATTGTATTCATGTTGTTTGTTTTGAAACTGTAATGATTGTTTCATTGTATTGATGAGTTATATATACATGTATGTCTAGAATTGCCTGTGTTTTTTAAATGAGATTAATAATAAATAGAAATTTAAAAAAAAGTTATGTCTGTAGTTGACACTGAGTTAATTGCATCATGCCTGTTCTTGACATGAGTCTTTGACTGAATTTGACCATATGACTGCCTAGGGATTTATTTTCAAATATATTATTGCCCTGCCCTAGGGTTCTTTATTCATTACAGTAGCAACCTCAACAGGGCAAAGGGAGCAAGGCCTCAAAAGCTCCATCTCCAATCACAAAGAAATTGGCTGCAGGAAGAACCTAGTCCCAAAACAATCAGTGGCCAAGGAGTTAGGGGTCAGCCAACCAGGTCATTTTAGAATATTCACAGAACCAGATTTAAAGCACCCCATGAGCAGGCTAAAGGGAGAAGAGCGCCATACAAATGCTGGCAATAGAGCAAGCTCATGGCACGCTGATGGGCATGGCCAATAAGCCTTAAGCAGCTGAAGCAAAACCTGCTTTCAACAACAGAGCAGGCTCTATTGTAGGGATAAGGGGTAGAGTCCTTCACCACACGCTGAAACCCCATTCGGTTATAGTGCATGAAGTTATCCTTGGGAAAGGGATAACAACAGCCCTTTTCTGAGTGCAGCACAATCTGCACTAGATTTTAAATCGAAAGCCATCTGTGGCTGGGGGCTTGCATCGGTTAATCGCCATGACTCATTTAAAATGGGACAGAGACATCACCCTGTGCTCAGGCTGGCATGCAAATTAAAATGAGGTTAGGTGTCTCTGGAAGACACTTATAGAAGTTTCTGCAGCGGTAGAGTAAGCACAAACAAATGCATCCACCATCGTGTCCCCTGCTGCAAGACCAACCTGTATGTGCAAAATGAAAACAAGGGCAGAGGATGACAAGAGGGGATTCCACATAAAGGTGTTAAATAACAACAGACATGCATTGAAATGTTCGGGAGGTGGAAACAATCACTTAATTAAAGAATTACATCAGAAATGGTTCCCGTACGTCCTTGCTCTGCGGCCACGTGTGCTGGAATCAGCCACCATGCCGCATCTCTATCCCGCAGTTCCGATGCCCCCAAAGCAGAGCCTGATGTGAGCTATTCATGTCCGATAAGTTTCTCTCTTTCTGATGTTCCATACTCAATAGTTGCATACCTTATATGGCATTTTAGTATCATCACAACTATTGAATATGGAGAACCAGAAAGAAAGGAACTTATCTGGCTCCACACAGAATCTACATATATGTCTATAATTCCACTTTCTTACAAATTATATGTTTTACAGGATGAGATACAAGAGGTATTGTCGTCACAACTCCTGGGGTTTGTATGTACAAACCACAAACAACTTTTGTTTTGCATGCCATAGTATGCATGCAATTTATCTGAATTTGGTCCTGACGTATAACCACACTGACCCTGAGCAGCACATAAAGATGGTTGAAACATGTAGACCACACCTAGGATAAGTGGGATCAACTAAACATCCCACACTTATCCACCATTGCTTTTTACATTGACCGCGACTCCCACAAATAAATTCACCAATTGTGAGAGGGAATCTCGAGCTAATTTTTAAATATCGCCTCACACTGACACACACAGTCACAAAATCAACCTAAAAAAACCCAGCTCCGCTGTTATAAGGCGTCGCAGCACACCCTGGGAGCATTTGGCAATGAGGGTGGGAACCCTATGATGAAGCATGTCATCTACCAGGTAGGTGAGCGAGGGTTCTTTTAAAACACCCTGTGGGTTCCAAGTCACTGGTATTTTAAAGAGGGGAACAGTCGGAACACTGCTGTCTTAACCACAGGTGT
Organism: Calotriton arnoldi; assembly: GCA_963921515.1. Taxonomy (NCBI): domain Eukaryota; kingdom Metazoa; phylum Chordata; class Amphibia; order Caudata; family Salamandridae; genus Calotriton; species Calotriton arnoldi. The sequence continues at coordinate 1,981,444 of CAWUFW010001451.1, forward strand.
TCCGACTACGCAAGTGCAATCACTCTTGCCTTAACCACACATATGCCTAAACCATGCATATGCGTGGTTAAGACAGTGCGCTGTCTAGCTGCTGGCTAGACCGAAAACGGTGAAGACGGAAGCAGGAAGAGGTGAGGTGAGTGGGGCTGGGGGGGTCGGGGTAGGTTTCAGGGCAGTGAAAAGGGTTGGGGTAGTTTAACGGACAGCGTGGTGGGTGGGGTGGTTGGGGTAGTGTAAGTAAAGGGGTAGGGTTTTAGGCCTTAGGGCAGTGGGAGGGGAATGGGTAGTTGTGGTCATTTTTAGGGCTGGGGGGTCGGGGTAGGTTTCAGGGCAGTGGAAGGGCTTGGGGTAGTTTAAGGGACAGCACAGGGGTGGAGGGGTAGTGTAAGTAAAGAGGCAGGGTTTTAGGCCTTAGGGCAGTGGGAAGGGAATGGGTAGTTGGGGTAGTTTTTAGGGCTTGGGGGTTGAGGTAGGTTTTTGAGCAGTGGAAGGGGTTGGGGTAGTTTAAGGGACATTGCAGGGGTAGAGGGATCGGGTAGTGTAAGTAAAGGGGCAGGGTTTTAGGCCTTGTGGCAGTGGGAGGGGAATGGGTAGTCAGGGTAGTTTTTAGGGCTGGGGGTCGGGGTAGGTGTCAGGGCAGGAGAAGGGGTTGGTATAGTTTGAGGGACAGCATCGAGGGTGGGGGGCAGAGTAAGTAAAGGGGCAGGGCTTTAGGCCTTAGGGCAGTTGGAGGGGAATGGGTAGTCAGGCAGTTTTTAGGGCTGGAGGTCGGGGTAGGTTTCAGGCCAATAGAAGGGTATGGGGTGGTTTAAGGGACAGCGTGGGGGTGGGGGGTAGTGTAAGTAAAGGAGCAGGGTTTTAGGCACAAAGGGCAGTGGGAGGGGAATGGGTAGTTGGGGTAGTTTTTAGGGCTGGGGGCCGGGGTAGGTTTCAGAGCAGTGGAAGGGTTTGGGGTAGTTTAAGGGATAGCGCTGGATTGCGGGTAGTGTAAGTAAAGGGGCAGGGTTTTAGGCCTTAGGATAGGATAAACATTTATAAAGCGCACTAATACCCGTGGGTGTCAAGGCACTAAGCGGACGGAGAGAAAAAGAAAGACACAGATCTGCCAGCTATGTTGAAAAAAGCCATGTCTTCAGCAGCTTTCTAAACACCGGAAGAGATTCCGCATTAGAGACAGAGGGGGGCAGGGTTTTCCAGAGTTTGGCGGCCACCACAGAGAAGGAGCGTCCTCCCCATCTGACCCTGCGGAATTAAGGAGAGATCAGTTTTCTCTGGGAAGAGGATCTCAGGGTCCTCCCGGGGATGTACCATTGGAACATGGTTTTCAGCTGTGGCGAGCCTTTGCTGTGCAAGGCCTTAAAGACGGTACTAAGGACTTTGAAGGGGATGCGCTTCCTAATGGGGAGCCAATGCAGAGTGCGGATCCCCTCCCTTCCTGATTGATGCTTAGGAATATTGAGAATCAGCCAGGCTGCCGCGTTCTGGACGACCTGAAGCCTGTTCAGGGCGGCCACATTGATGTTGAGGTACAATGCATTGCAGTAATCAAGCCGGGAAGTGACTAGTGCAATGATGGTGGGCCGATGCAGATCAGATGGAATATACAGAAACACCTTTCTGAGGGTTTTCAAGATGTAGAAACAGGTGCTAACAGTGTGGCTGACCTGAGCATCAAAAGTCAGACCCTCATCAAAAGTGACCCCCAGGTTTTTAACTGTCCTAGCTGGGACGGGGAGAGGACCACAGTCTGCCGGCCACCAGGCGTTCGACCAAATAGAATTCTGCGGACCAAAGACTAGAATCTCAGTTGTCTCGGCATTAATCTTAAGGGAATTGTACTTCATCCAGCCGATAGTGCTTGCCATGCAGTAGTTAAATTTTTCTGCGACCAATTGTAAATCATTAGAGATGGAAACAATGATTTGTGTGTTGTTCACATAGGAAATCACCTGGAACCCAAAAGATCTCACCAACTCAGCTAGAGGGGGTCACTTAAATATTAAAGAGGGTGGGGCTTAGCGATGAGCCCTGGGGAACCCCGCAATGTAGGCTAAAAGCCTTAGCTCTGAAACCTCCGCAACTGACGATGTTCGATCTCCCTGTCATAAAGGAGTGGAGAAGCTGCAAGGCCTTTCCCAAAACTCCCACTTCCCACAAGCATTGAACCTTATTATAGGAGAAACGGTATCGAAAGCAGCCGACAGATAAAGCATAATCAGCACCGCCGATCAGCCTGATCTATCTGCATGCGGATGTGATCAGTGGCAGCAATGAGGGCGGACTCGGTGCTGTGATCGGCGCGGGAACCATTTTGAGACTGGTCTAGGATCTCATGCGATTCAACGTAATTCATCAACTCAGTGTTGATGAATTTCTCTAAGATTTTTGCGGGGGCCGGGAGAAGGGAGATGGGGCGAAAGTTCTTCAGTTCTGAGGGGTCAGCGTTGGGTTTTTTGAGGAGTGGTGTAACAATAGCCTCCTTCCATGTATCTGGGTAGCTGCCGAATAGGAGAATGTTGTTCAATACCCCACACAGGATGTCTGCAACAGGGTTGGGAACCAGCTTGAGTGTGAGGGGCATACAGGGGTCAAAAGGTGAGCTGGATTTAAGGCCCATAATGAAGTCCTGGGTTTGTTGAACAGTGTTCTGTGGGAATGCGTTAAGAGCGAAAGGAGCGTACTTTCCATGGGTCTGAATGACCTCCTCAACATCAGGTTCCTCAATTTCCGTATGACCGTGCTTCTGAAAGATTCTAAGGACCTTGTCATGGAAATAAGCGGCTATTCTGTCACAGAAGTCTTGAGAGGGGGACAGCAGCTGTGTCCCTGGTGGCTCAGAGATCTCCTTAATGACCTTGAATAGCATGCTAGAGGAATTGTCTGCTGCGAGGATCTTTTTGGTGAGGAAGTGGGATTTGGCTTGGAAGATGGCGAGTTTGTACTTCTGTAGCAGAGATTTCTGCTTGGCTTTTTCCCTAGCACAAGGGTCCATGCGCCATCTACGGTCTTGTCAACGGCACTCCCTTCTGAGGGATCTAAATTCTTCTGAGAACCATGGCGCCACTGGTTTAGCTCTTCTGAAGACGCAGTTTTTAAAAGGGGCAGCAGTGTTAAGGGCCTCATTAATCCAGTTGCGGAAGCCCTCCGCCATGGGAGGGACCGGGCTGTGCCTTCCGGCACCGGCTGAGGACAAGGCATCCTCCCATTTGGGGGCTGAAAGCTTGTTCAGTTCCCTACAGCGAATGCACCTAGGGGTGATGCTTTCCTTTGCAGTTATGGGGAGTGTGGGACAGACTTTGAACTCAATCAGCCATTGATCCACCCAGCTAAGGGGCTGAACATTCTCGATCACTAGATTATCATGGTTGGTGAAAATGCCGTCTAAGGTATGGCCGTTGGTGTGGGTGGGGGATTGAACAAGTTGCTCAAGTCCCAGGGATGACATAACTTCTAGGAGGTGTACTGAGTCATCGTCCTGTTTGTTTTCGAGATGATAGTTAAAATCTCCTAGAATGGTGAGGTGAGTAGTGGTGACGAATGGTTCCAGTGTTTCGCACCATGATTCACTAAACCTGGTTCTGGGATCTGGCGGGCGATACACTAGCAGGCCAGAGAAAATGTAGTTATTGGACAGCTTAATCCAAAAAGAGGCTGCTTCCAGTTGCGAGCCAGGATCCCCATCCACCATGGTGAGGGTGCAACTAAGAGAGTCCAGGGCCACCAAAGCCAGACCGCCACCTCTGCGCTCAAGGCGGTCACATCTGAGAATAGTATATCCAGGGGGGACAGCATCTGCCAGGTCGTGACCCGCATTTTCCCTGGCCCATGTCTCGGTGAGAAATAGACAGTCCAAATTGAGTGTTTGGATAGTCAAAGCAATTTCGGTTTTATGTTTGGCCATTGATCGAGCATTTATCAACGCCCCCTTAATAGAACTGGACTTGAGACCAGCCATGGTGCAGGTCCTGGTGTTGGTCCCTGATGTCTTACCACCCCCCGTTCCTGGGGCCCCATGCGGGAGCCAAGTGCAGGCGCTAGACCTTTGGTGGGTTTGAAATTGCAATGTTGGCAGTGCACCGGTTCCCCAGTGGAGAAGACCAACTTAGCTGCACACTCCCTGTGATAAAGTTCAGGACGTAATTCAAGGAGACCAGTCCTGGAATAAGTTCTTGCCTGGGCGTCCTTGTATCCTGGGGGAAAACCGGCAGTGTACGTGGCCCCTGGCCCCGTCCAGGCATGGACGGGCGCAGACGGGCTTGCCTTTGGCATGCCTTTGGTGCGCCAGCGGCGTCCCCGCTGCGCACGTCCGCTGCGTGCCCGGGGTTGGGTCGGCATTTAATGCCCCAACCCGGTAGCGTATGTGAGGCTGGACGCCAACCTCCAAAATGCCGGCCAGCCAGGGGGAAGTTCCGGTACAGGGGACTCTCACCACACAATCGGGAAAACCCGTGGCAGACCGGAGAGACCATGAGGGAACGAGGGAGAGAGGAAGAAAACCCGAGAGATGAGGTGAAATGCAGGACGCCGCCATCTGTAAAGGTGAGTCAAAAAAGTGCACGCATGCAAAAAGTGCAGATTAAACGCCCCCACACACCCCAAAAACTGTTTTTTTTTTAAAACTAGCACTAGTACTTAGGCAGAATTAAAAACGTGAGAGCACTAGAGTAATTTAAAAATTAGGTAACTTGAATTGAAACAAACATCACCAGAGGCGGGTCTGACTGTTCCTCGCGTCCGTTGCGCCCCCGGGGTTTTGTCGCCATTTAATGCCTCAACCCGAAGCATATGTGAGGCTGGACCGCCAACCTCCAAAATGGCGGCCAGCCAGGTGGAAGTTCTGGTACAGGGGACTCTCTCTGTACAATCGGGAAAACCCGTGGCACACCGGACAGACCCTGAGGGAACGAGGGAGAGAGGAAGAAAACCCCAGAGATGAGGTTAAATGCGGGATGCCCCCATCTGTAGAGGTGAGGCGAAAAAGTGCACACACGGAAAAAGTGCAGATTAAAAGCCCCCACACACCCCAAAAACTGTTTTTTTAAAACACTAGCACTAGTACTTAGGCAGAATTAAAAACGTGAGAGCACTAGAGTAATTTAAAAGTGAGGTAACTTGAATTGAAACAAACATCAGCAGAGGTGCTCCTGACTGCTCCTCGCGTCCGAGGGGGATAGGAATGGGTAGAGTGAGCGCGGAGGGTGGGGGTTCAGGGTAGTGTTAGTAAAGGGGCAGGGTTTTAGGACCAGCGTCAGAGTGGGGGGGCAGTCGGGCGAGTGGTCGGGGTAGGTGCAACCTTAGCCACACATACCCCTTTACCATTCATGCCTATACCACGAAATTGCATGGTAAAGGCCTGCATGGTAAAGGAATGCGTGGTTAAGACGCATTAGTGGTTTGGGCTGCGTGGTAGAGGCATGCGTGGTTTAACTATGTGTGCTTCTATCATACAACCCTTTAAAGACAATGAGAAAGTGGTAATTTAGTACATAAGTTAAATAGGTAGGAGACTCATTCTGATTTTGTTGAATATATTGATTGGCTGGGAAGGCGAATAGGTCTACACTTCTCCCCTCTCTTTGTGTTTATTCAGATTATTACAGTGCAGAGCTGTGAGAGAAACTAACAACAATAACATATAAACTTAACTTTTTTTATGAGAATTAGCTACATCAATTCCATAAAGAAAAAAAACCCTGATATTGAACTGAGAGAAACCTGTAACACCAACAACAATCGCAAATAACCAGGGTCTCACATTCACAGGTAACGATGTGGAAGAGATTCTCTAAGACCCACTGCTATTAGCAGATCTGAACGTGGCCCAGACGATTGCACAAACAAAAGATTGGGACACTTTGACAGAACAAAAAAGAGATAGAATCCGCAGAATCTTACATGGAGTCATTGACAGAATATAAGGACTACCTAGCAAAGTCCAAAATCCAGAAATTCCAAAAAGACCTAATGAAATTTGCCTTTGTCAAGGTATACCCCTATGCCACGCCTGACTTTACCACCACTGAAAAAGATGGTTATTCATCGGATAATTACACCTCAGATGAGGGTTTCTCAGACACAGGGAGCTGGTCTAGCGGGGAAGATAATAGAAACAAATTCAAAAGCAAACAGAGAGGAAAAACATGGCAACACCCTTAGCAAGGACATAATCCATACCTGAATCAGATAAGTGTACCTCAACAGCCATTTTTTTCCACAGGTACTCCCACCCCACTATGTTGGATGGGGCACACCATTCCCCAACACTCCACCTTACAAATTTCCCCAAATACAAAGATTTCCTTTTGTATGGAGGGGAGGAAGAGGTCAAGGCAGGAGAAGAAGAGAGAACCACGTACATTGGGAAGACCCACAACAGAGAGTGAACACCAGCAGGATGTCAAAAGACAACCAACCAGGGACGAGCAGAGGCCCAATATAATAACCAATCTCTCAACATGGGTACTGATGGACCCACAAAAATGAGTATTAAACAAAGGACTTGGCTTTGTACCCACCGCCAATCTGGACAAGTTCTGCCTCCATTGTGAACTAGCAGAATTCTTCAGAAAACTAGAACTAAAAGCCTTTTTTGAGAAAACAAATCCAGCTGAGGAAATCCACCAAAAAGGGGACACAGGTTTGAAAATAATATCAAGATTTTGTCCCCCAACATCCATGGTCCCTTCAGAACTAATCACCTTTGAACAATGAGATCGAAACATTAAATGAAGAAACAAACATGGCATACCACAACATGACGAAATAGGTCTCAACAGCCCTAAAAGAACTGAGAGAACAGACACAAGTGATTATAAAACCAGCAGACAAAAGAGGGGTTATAGTCCTGCAAAACCATAGACAGGACTGTAGACAGGAATGTCTATGCCTCCTGGCAGATGACAAAAACAACAAAATCCTACAAGAGGATCCCAGCATAAGACTAAGGGCCATATGTACGAAGACATTTTTCCATTGACACAGAATGGGTAAAACCCTTTGATACATCTGGCCCTAAAAGTAGGAATCAGGCACATGGTGGAAATGGTGGAGGAAAGGGACAGGATCTCCAAAAAGGAAACAGAATTCCTCATCACTCAAAATCCCCATACACATTACCAAAGATACATAAAAATAAGAACCCTCCACTGGGGAGACCGATTGTTTCTGGTATTGAATCCCTATTAGAACCTCCATCCCGGTTCTGTGATTTTTACCATAAACCAAAAGTACAACAAACTAAAACCTACCTAAAGGACACTAAAGATCTCCTCTGTCTAATACAGGACATTGAATGTGACCCAAAAACCAGCAGCTTGCTAACAATGGATGTGGGAAGCCTATATACCAGCTTACCACAGGACGCTACACTTGAAGTAATAGAAGATACCCCTAATCAGGGAGAATGGAATTTTATGACATCCAAACGTTTTATTTTGGAGTGTGCCTGCCTCACATTGAAAGACAACTACTCTGAGTTTGAAGAGAAAATCTACCTGTAGCTCTTCGGAACATCGATGGACAGTACCCTTGCCCCAAGTGTAGCGGGTCTCTATGTGTACACTTTCGAGACCAAATATATACTACATAGTGAAAATGTGTATAAAGAAATGCTATATAGATGATATCCTGGATATATGGAAAGGAGACAACACAACAATGAGGAAGTTTTTAACATTGATCAACACCTGTGATCCCAATCTGAAGTTCACACAAACAGTCAGTAAGGAAGCCATCACCTTCCTGTATGTCACCATATATGCAGAAAATTGAAAACTGGGAACAAAGACCTATCAAAAACCAACAGACAAAAACACATTGTTAAAATTTGACAGCTTCAATACAAGGGCCCTCTGAGAAAATCTACCATATGGTCAATTTCTAAGGTTAAAAAGGAACTGTTCAAAGAAAACGGAGTTCATTATACAAGCAAAAGAACTTAAAGGAAAATTGTGGGACTGCAACTATCCGGAAGAAATCATAAAAAAAAACTACAAAAGAGCAAGCAATTAAAATAGGGAAGGTCTTCTAGAACCTATAGTCAGAAATGACAACACAATTCCCCTGACATGTGTGGCAACCTACAATACAATCTCCAACGACGTCAAAAAAATCATAAATAGGAACTGACGCAAAATACAGTTGGGTAATCTAAAGTGGAATAAACCAATTTTCTCCTTTAAAAAAATCCATGAGCTTAAAAGACAACCTAGTTAGAACCAGACCATGAAATCCAACAGGCAATGATGTGAGAACTGCGTTAAGGAATTTGTGGGGCCTACCCGAGGTGACAGGCCACTATGCCTGAGGGAACTGCAGTGTTTACCATTTAACCAGAACAACGAAAACCCTGGCAGAATTTAGACATTATGCAAACATACTAACTACAACTCGACGAACGTAGTCTATTTGATCACATGCACCTGCGGCTTAAAATACATTAGCATGACCACAAGAAAAATAAAGACCGAAAACATTCACAACATTGTGCACCAACCCTATGCACTCCAAGACTGGAGACTGAGAAATACATCTAGCATTTAATTTAGTGCACTAATCTCAAAACACATAGAGGAACATTGATAAACCCCAGGCACCCCAAGACTGGAGGCTGATTAAGGCGTCTAATACATGACCTAGTGCACTGACTTATAGAAGAATATGGATAGAAACCATCACAAGTAATAAGAAAATTAACTGCTTTAGCTGATAAAAAACACAAAGACCAACAACAACTAAGAATATGTCGAGAACCCAACATTTGGATTAGGTGAACAGATAAGTGTCTTTATAACATATACAGTACTCACTTTGTTTTCACTCAAAAAACAACCAATAACGACTGTTTTCCTACATTTAAGAATTAACAATGATATAAGATCTCAGAAGAAGTTATCACAAGAAGATAATACTATTTAGGCATACTGACATTGAGAAACGTAAAGAAGAGGAAAACATTTGTAAATCGAAAGCGCATGACGTGTTCTACGCATCCACGAAGGAGGCATATGATCTCCCTGACAACGGGGGGTGTAAACAGTATCAGCGTCTCAACGCATTATGCTCCGACGTCAAAATGGACGCCTGATGACGGTATGCACTTTACTCGCATACACACACTGGGGTCAATCCCCACCCACCTAAGGGACAGGGTTGAGCACCGGTTACAGCTTGTAGCACCAAGCTGGAAAAACAGAGTGACTATTTAACGGGGCAGCCCAGACACAGCCTAAATCATGAGGGACTGCAGAGCAGGGCCGGACTGGCTACCGGGCGTTTTGGCATGCTGCCGAGCTGGGGGCTGATGTCACTGCGGTGGGGGCTAATTTCGTTGATGGAGACCTGCGTGTGCTACGAAATAAACAAAGCAAAACGAATTTCGTTCAGCACACGCAGGTCCCCATCAACGAAATCAGCCCCCAGCTCGGCATGCCAAAACGCCCGGTAGCCAGTCCGGCCCTGCTACAGAGGCTGTGCAGGTGAAACCGAGGGTTAGATAATGGGGGGAGCCTGATAATTTGGATATGGAGAAAAGTAAATATTTAATCTAACTTCAACCCTCTCACAAACCACAGAGTGTCACAACAGTGCCTACCCCCTCGGAGTATCCTAGGGAGCTAGAAGCTATCAGACTAAAAGTCAGTTGTTTTTCATTCTTTTCATGATCTCTTCACTGTATACACTTGAGTTATGAAAGACTTCAGTGACTGGATGTATGAATCCATTTTTCCACAGCATGTGGATTTACCGAAACACATCCTTATTCCGGCGCAGTTGACTGCATTCCGATATAATAGAAAAATATATCACTTCTGATATTTTAAACACTTCTGATTTAAGAAAAATAAACAAAAAAGCACTGCATGTGGTGGGGCTTCCTCGCATTGAAAAGTGAAAAGTGCATATTTTTAGAATTTGGATGAATAGAATAAGGGCTCCAGCCTCTAAAGTACGCATCAGATTCCACTAATAAAACACAACATGAAATCACTGACAACCGGAATGGCTAAAAATTGGCAATAGCCTCCTGGATTCGACCAGTTGTCGACAATTACTTTTTGACCAAAAAAACGATATGTCTGAAGATTGCCTTGATGCTTGCCTTGTCTGTCAAGAACATTCACATGTTCAAAATGAACGTGAAACTTTGTTCACACAAAATTGTATCACAGTGCATGATACTAAAATGCTATATACGGTATTCAAAAATTGAGTATGGAGCACCAGAAAGAAAGGAACTTATCTGGCTCCACACAGAATCTACCTATATGCCTAGAATTCCACTTTCTCGCAAATTCTATGTTTTACAGGATGAGATACAAGAGGTATTGTCGTCACAACTCTTGGGGTTTGTAAATACAAACCACATACAACCTTTTTTTAGCTGCCATAGTACGCATGCAATTTATCTGAATTTGGTCCTGACAAAAGCCACACTGACCCTGAGAGGCACATAAAGATGGCTGAAACATTTAGGCCACACCTAGGATAAGTGGGATCAACTAAACATCCCACACTTATCCACCATTGCTTTTAACATTGACTGCGACTCCCACAAATATATTCACTAATTGTGAGAGGGAATCTCGAGACAATATCCCATCACACTGACACACACACAGTGACATGATCACCCCAACAAAACCCAGCTCCGTTGTAATCAGGCGTCGCAGCACACCCTGGGAGCATTCGGCAACCATGGTGGGAACCCTAACATGAAGTATGTCACATACCAGCTAGGTGAGTGAGGGTTCTTTTAAAACACCCTGTGGGTTCCAAGTCACTGGTCTTTTAAAGACGATGAGAACGTGTTCATTTGGAACATAAGTTAAATAGGTAGGAGACTCGTTCTGATTTTGTTGAATATATTGATTGGCTGGGAAGGCAAACGGGTCTACGCTTCTCCCTCTCTTTGTGTTTATTCAGATTTTCAATCCCTGCCTCAATTTTCACGCTGAAGAAGGGTTTGCAAAACCATTAGAAAGTCAGAATGGACAGGAAGGACCTAGGTCAGCCATAAACATAGGCTAGTGACACCACTGACTGACATATTAATTTATTGTAATGGCAGCTCAGGTCAGTTAAAGGCCAGATAAGCACTCTGTCCCTGTATGGTGATCCTCAGCAGGGAAGCTGCTCAGCTGGAGTTACCCAATGTTCCTCGGTATCCAATATGAGTAACTGTCCAAGCTCTTGTATATTATTGGCACAAACTAATATAAGTGGAATAAGTCAACATACGGGTGGTTGTAGAAACCCTGTCATGAATCACAGAGACTGACAAGAGATGTGTTTAAGAAGCGATACCCCTTAGCATCAAGGTGCTCTGTCAGGAGCTCAAGCAAAATATGGAGAAGAGGGTGGGTGAGTCATCATGGTTAAAATTGCATGTTTTCCAACTATTCAGAAAGACTGAATATAAATAATTGCAATGAATACAGTTCAATATTCTATGATTGATTCATGTAATTAAAATGGGCGATGTCACAATACATCTCAAAACCAAGTAGACATCATCAAACAAACAAGCATTCCAAAGTGCCTATTTTTGGCGATTGGCAGAGATGTAGAACTGCATAAAGACAACTGTCTTTTTCTCTATACTGAAGGCCCCATTAGATTGGCACTGTCATTTTCACAGACGAGACAGTATCCCTTAAGGGTTGAATTAGGATCTATTCTTAAACTACATTTCGTGTGCTAGGAATTTAACCTATACAAAGAGAGTACAAAACACAGCTAATGTTCTGTCTTTGTGCTGTTCTAGAATTACATTTATTTTTTTCGATGCCCCAGCGATGGTGTCCTAATTATCCAATTCTATCTTCCAAACTTGCTATTTAAAGCATGATCTTTTGGTTAACAATCGTCACTATAACTCTCAACTAATTACATCGTTAATAGCTGAAATTACTATTTTGTTCATTACAACCTTTTCCATGCGTTTCTCATTTTCAGCTGTAGAAATCACAGCAATCAGTGAACCACTGGAGAACAATATCCAGATGTCAGTGAATCACACCATGTGCTCGGAGGTGTATGCAATACGCAAACCCGCTTTAAATCATCAAAGGAAAAAGATAATACACAATAAAGCAATTCATGCAATGAATTATATATGCCTTTTATAAATAATTGAAAATCTCTTAATATTTCCTCTATTATAAAAAAGCAAACACTGCATAATTCATTGCTCTGCATGGTTCTGTACATATTGCCGTCTTTATTTGGTCTGTCTCTCTGAATTACCAAAATACATGAGCTGGAATCACTTTATAACTGCATCAAAGAGGAGTCTGAATGCCTCAGTGAATCTGAATGTGCATCCCAGGGGTGTCCCAGCAACTCCAGCAGGAAGAGAGCCATGCCACATTTTAAAGAAAAACCACTTACCTGGCAAATGGTTCACACTTAGATTCATTATCCCAGATTCACTGCAATTAGGCCTTACATTTGGGACAGCAGAATGAACCTTACAAATCCTTGGATGCGTTTCTTTGGCCACAGGCCTGATTCAAAAACCAGAAGCCGTAGCCAGTGGCGCGACTGCACAAGCTGCACTTGGCTTTTGCATCAGCCTCTCCTGTTTAATTTTCACTTGATTTACTGACATGTATATATCACGAAAATTCATATATTTTTCACAAAATAAAATATCATGACACTTTGTGACAAAATACATTAACAATGTTGTTGTCCTCAAATGTCCCTCTCTAAGTTAGAGTTGGGCAATTTCTTCAGTACTTCAGTGCTCATGCGGCACTGAAATTCAGGTTTTCTTCAGACATGGGATATTTCACTCACTTTACTCCATCTCACCCATTTCAGTGGTAGTAGCCCTTGGCTAGGCCCACATTACTGAAGGGAAACAGCAGGTTTGCCAAGTGCACAGTTCAGTGTATCTCCCTGTAAATTAGGGATGTGATCGAATACACACTTGGCGCACCAATAGCACAGCCCACAAATGCAAAATCTAGTAGTGTCATGAAGCAGGCAAAGACATTTACAAAAATGCATCAATTTGTGCTTGAACACATTCCCTTTATAAAATGTCACATGTGAGAACTACAATATTTTTCCTGGTCTACCCAGCACAGATCAGGAGAAAGTTCTATGAGTCTGGGCCTCTGTATGTAAACATATCACACATGGATATACTGCAAATATGGCATTACAGTCCCTCTTGCTGTTGTGTTTGACTATGCCTATTGAAACTGAATATAAACAGATTTTTGAATACATATCCTACTCATTTTCTTTCTCTTTTTTGGTGATATGATGCTATGCGTTTACAGGCAGTATTCACATATTTTGGCAATCACCTGGAGGAAGGATAATAATACTATGAGGCGGCATCAAAGACGTCATTTAGAGGTCACCAGGGGTTGCAGTTGTGACAACCTGGCTCAGCCTTTACAAACCTTGGGACTGCCTTTGTGACCCCTGGCCTTAGAGGTGGCAAAATCAGTGCAAGGAACACAGACTCAGCTCGTCCTTATGGACTGTAGTGTCCTGCGGGACACGTTCTGGTGTTTGTAAATATGGTGTTTCCACCAGCCAATACTTGAGGACTGGCTTCCACACCCATTCATCACAGGTGTCACCAGTCCTGTGACCCTGCTAATAAATGGGGCCAGGCGCACATGCCCTGGGCCATATCCAGACAGTATCATTAGGTGTCTGTGTGGTTATTATGGCTGCATGAGGGCCTAGGTCCCTAATAATTACAATGGCGACGAGCGTGTTGGGTGCAGCAGCCCTGAAGTCTGGCGAGGGGGAAGTGTAGCCTGTGTTGAAGGCACCCCTGAAAACAAGCTGCACTCGGTGGGTGAGGAAGATGGTTCCCGCTTGCGCATGACCGTGCAGCAGCTGCCTGACGTGAGCCAACACATTGAGTAGTGGTGTCCCGTGACGCATGGAGGGGAGTGCTGGCCTAAGGTCCAGCTGCCGCAACCCCACTGAGGCCACTGCAGACAGAAGTGCCCGCTGACCCATCGGGCATGAGGTGAGCCCTGCAAGTATCGGCGCAAAGCTGAGAGGGACAAAGTATTGAGAGGGAGTGTGGAGTTGCAGCCAGCACCGCGCTTGAGGCGCCCCGAGGCTGCAGGCCTGAACCGCAAGAAGCGGACCCCCATCCCGCACCTGCACCAGGCATAGGGACTGCTGTTCAAGTGCCCGAAGCAAAGTGAAATGAAAGGGGAAGCAACATCCCACTGAAGCGGACTGCAGCCAGCATGCAGTCACGGCTTCTGCATGTCGTAGCTCCGGTCGTGCTTTGCCGACAGCCTGTAGAGTCTCCCTCCCCCCACACAACCCTGCCTCTGGCGGCTGTGTGCAGGTGCGGTGCCATACCTGCCTGCTGTGAGCTGTGGGACGCCAGAGAGAATTATGGCTGCATGGTGCTTTGCAGTCCTTGAGAGATTCTGGGTGCTGGAGGGGCACACTGCTAGCAGTAGGACTAGGCCCGTGCCAGCCTCAAGAATACCGAGGCCGCACCTACACACCTGTCACCTGTCTACATGACGTCGGAGTGAGCAGCAGGGCCTGCGGCATCAGGAAAGCTGCCACAGCCCAAAGTGAGGATGGTGGCTGCCATCCCACCTGGTGGCAGGCCAGTGCCCGGCCCGCGCCGGCATCTACAGCCCACAGGATGGAAAGCCTGCACAAGAAGAACCAGGTTGGTTCCAACAACAACAGCATAAATTGAAAATGTTGGAGAGGAATGGTGGCTGAAGTGCCACCTAGCGGCCGTGTGGTGACACCGCACTTAGGGGCATATTCTCAAGAACGTGTGATAACTACCGCAAAATTAGTTTAACGCAACTCTTCACATCGCAGTCCTTCGCAGGAAAACAATTCTGTGTCAATGTGGTATTCACAACACGGCGGCCCCATGCGATAGTCCCACGATAACACGTCAAAAGAACGTGTTAAAACCAACGCGACGCAGAAAAAACGTGAAACACGAACACGAAAATAGTAGCGATAATGCCAATCGCGATACAAAATTCAGCGATAACCAGCCATAGGCCTGCAATCCCTACGCGTCATGCACGAAAATGCAGCATAAAAGCAGATTAAAAATACGGTGAGATGACAATGTACGAGCACAACCACACATCCGTGACGTAGAACAGATGACCATTGTCCCGCATCAAATAGGCATCTCCTCACAGTCACAATGTACATTGACATGCAGTCTGCATGTAAACTGCGCCAATGCAGAAACATGCATGGAACACACATTGAAACCGCATCTCCCCTTCACATTGCAGAGGGACAAGCAACCCCTCCTGCACACAGACGTGTAATGACAATGATCAATCCACCATGAAAGCGTGGACGAATGTAGGGGCAGTGACTCCCGCTTACATACATGTTGCCCATGTTGTGGGACTCGAGCCACAGGGGGCATCCCTGCATCATGGTGGTACATATCTGACCCCAAAAGGAGCCCTGTTGTCACCTGTAGGACACAAATGGCAACCAAAATGGAATGAATTTGGACACAAGTGAAACGCCGAAGAGTAGGATTCCCTACTAACTGCGACACACAGAACTGGTAGTCCGAATATGTGACACCCTAAACAGCCCATTTGCACAGAGGTGACACACCCACCATCCCTGAACAAATCATAAAATTGACAGCAATACATGTCGCACTCACACTTGTCTGAGTGATGTGCCTGTACAGATGAGTGACATGCACTCAGGGAATGTGTATTGTGAAAGCATTTAGTAGCACATGCTGTGCCTGTGGCCATATTGTACTGTCCCATGATTGCCAAGGACTGTCACAATGTGACGTGCTCATGTGAAGAAATTGCCAATGATGGTGTTCCCACAGGCAATTCCTGCTGCGGCCGCAGTGGGGTGTGGGCCACCTGCCTCATCATCATCATCGTCCGGTGCATCTGGCACTTGTATCCATGGGGCCTTGCTGCGTACACATATGTTGTGCAACACACAACATGCAACGATCATCTTGCACACAATGCCTGGACTGTGCAGGAGCCTCCCACCTGTGACGTCCAGGCACCTGAAACGTGACTTCAACACGCCAAATGTGCGTTCCACGATGCCCCTGGTGCGTTTGTGGGCTGCATTGTACAGCCTCTGGGCCTGTGTGTCCGGGGCTCGGAGGGGTGTATTCATCCAAGCGCAGAGTGCATATCCTTGGTCAACTGTGACTGTGCAGAGAGACATGAGCCAATAGTTGGCTCTGCATGATGTGTTGGCAGGCTCAGTGGTTCATTGGTGTGTGATATGTGTGACTTCGTGATTCCTGCATGACATGTACTGCATGTTGCAAGTGAGCGGCATCAATGTGTATTACGTAGCCTCACTGCTGCTCCTCCCTCCCCCGAACCCATCCACTAGTGTGCGCAGCGCGGTTGCATCACTTGCACCCCTACGGCACACTATTGTCATGCCTGTCTGCGCATGTCCACAAGCCTGACAACGACACAGTGATGTCGTGCGCTGAAGGTGGACGGACACGTGTGTGTAGGCCTATGGTAAGGACAGGGCGGACACAGATGTAGAGGTCATGCCTGGCTGAACTTGCCATGTGGTTGAGGGTAGACCTTTGGCTTATGCTGCGGAAATAGCGACACACACAACAGTTGGCATGTCTGATCCCTGACCCCGAGCGGGCTTGCGCACCCTCATTTACCCCTCGGCCGAGCCCGTACTCCGGGGGCATGCTACACAGCAACATTGTGTATTGCGTGACGGGTGGCGCCGACACTACACCTGAGACACACGCATTAGTTACCGCCTTGGCAAGGCCTACACTTAACCACGCCCAGAGCCACGTGTTGAATGACCACACCCCTACGCCGTACTGCCGTACGCCGGTCCACTCCCTCACACCCACAGGGGGGTCCGACACAGATACATGTCCCAGGTCCACCCCACTGCCTGAGGTGACAAGGTTGCACATGCTGTACACAGCACAATGTAATGTGGTATGGCCCCGGGCCCACATGCATACAGAATGACCACACAGACACACTGAGATAATTTATGGAACTGGCTACGGGCTTGTGCGCCCGGCCCCTTTTATTGCCAGGGTCACACGTCCAGTGATGCCTGTGCTGGATGGGTGTTGGGTAGTGTAAGCCACCCCTCAGGGGTTGGTTGGGGCTGGCAACAACTACAACAGTGATCAGACAATCAGGAGTTCAAAGTACAAACAGCAAGGGTCCATGACTTGAGCTGCACAGAGTCGGTGGCCCCAGATGCTCAGCGGCCGGCACAGGCACACCGCCACGGGACGGTGCCTGGCGATGCACTGAGGTAGGGCCACGGGATCTGAGCGGGTCCTCGTTGATGTCCAAGGAGAATGTCGTGGAGTGTTACGGGGGACAGTGGAAGGTGTCCATCCAGGGCATGACGCAGAGGGCAGAAGCAAGCAGAGACAGGCAATATGGAGGAGTTGAATGCTACAGTCTCCTCATTCCCACAATGTCAGTACCAGCTACATGATGATGAAGACAACCCCCAGGCCATAGACTCAGATGCCACCAACATTCAACCAGAGAGTGTCCATGACTCCCGTGGCACAGTCAGTGGCACCAGAGCCGGAAGGGTATGCAGTCAGCGATGAGGCCTGTACAATGATATAAACTCTGCAATTAAAAAATCAAGACTCAGTTCCAATTCTGTGTCCTACTCGACCGCAGTGTGTGCCGGAGGCAGCGGTCAGCGCGGGGCACCCGCTGTGCTGCCAGCTCCTCCTGGATCTCTAACACACGGCGTTGAAATGGCATGTGGAGAAGATTCCTTGTTGACGGAGGTGGAGGCACCAGAGCTGAGTGGGTGTTTAGCCAGCGACGATGACGTGTCCTGCCTGGTACGGACTGGCATGGATTTGTGTGGGGCCTGCAGGACCGCAGTGTAGTCCGAAGGCGTAGTCATCAGGGGCCCACAGACACGTGTGGTTGGGATGCTATGCACAGAATTGGTGTCACCACATCGAAGGGAGTATAGTGATATAAACGATGCCATAAAGTGTGTACTCTGCCATAGCATAATCAAGACTCAGTTCCAAATGTGTGACCTACTTGAGCGTAGTGTAGGCCAGAGGCAGCGGTGGAGTACGTCAACAAAAAAGGAATAAAGCGGGCCTGTGTCGCGGAGGCCGTGATGGTCTGAGGAGGCTGTGAAGGTCGCGGGCCTCGGACTTGGAGCTTGCGCCGGCACGTGGTGGGCCCTCTTTAACACACGCCGGTGTCGGCAGGTGAGCAGTGAGGCCTGGCTGCGCAGGGGCGGGCATGACGGGTTCGGGGACCAGCGGCCCGGGGTGCAGCAGGCGCACAGGATCGCAGGCCACACCGCTCACGGCGACGTCGTCGGCCTCGTGGTGGGGTGGGAGGCGCCGCCATGGCAGACGCGTTGGGCATTCCGGAAGAGAACCACGCCCAGTGTTATGTGCTTTTTATTCACACCCCTATGCTGGCCTGGCATCCTCAGGGCCAGCCCACTCCGCACACACTTACAGGGGGGGACATCACATGTTACATTTCCGCGATCTTCCCCTACTGGCTGGGGTGACATGGTTGCGTCCACTGTCCACTACACACCAAACACCAGCAGTGCATGTAGCCATGGATATGTCTGTGGTCTGCATACTGCAGTCTGTCCAGCACTTCCACGCCACACTTGGCATTGTGTACATTCTCATTCATTGGTCACTTGCCTCCTCCGTACATGCCTGGTTCCCACCTCTCCCCACATTCCGCTATTGTGTGGCTGAGGTGCCATGCCGTTGATGGCTCATGTACATGGCTAACCAAGGTTGCCACAGTAAGTTGTGCTGTTGTGTCTGGTGGGTGGACATGTTGTTTGGCATGTTGTATGGGATTTTGTGACGTGTGCAGTGCCAGAGTTGTGACTTGCATGATTGTGGAGTTGAGGTGTGTGGTGTGTTCAGTTGGTACTTGCCAACGAGCAGTGCATTTCCATAGGTGCCATCCTGGAAGCACTGGTGGATGATGGACTGTCGGAAGATGAGGGGATCATGCACACTGCCTGGGTAGTTGGCTACGACATTGGTGATGAGTCCCCTGTGGTCCACTGTTGCCTGCACGTTGATGGAATGTGTGTGCTTTCTGTTGCGGTAATTGTGTGCAGTGTCGGCAGGGGGCACAAGTAGGACATGTGTGCTGTCGATTGCCCCCAACACGTGCGGGAATAAAGCTATGGCGTATAGTCCTTGCTTGGTCTCCAGCTGTTCCTGCGCATTGTGGGGGACGTATAGGTACTGGGGTAGCTGGCTGATGATGGCATCCAGGACAGGTGTGAGGAACTTGGATGGGGCTGGCTGTGAGACTCCTCCGACTCTGGCGGTTGTTGGTTGGGAGGTACCAGAGGGCAACTGGTGCAGCACAGCCAGCAACTTTGTCTGCGGAGGGATGTTAGTTGTCTGCTGTGTTGGTACCGTCAGCCTGTGGGCAATGATGTTCAGGATGGTTGTCCTTTTGAGCCTGTAGTGGGCGTTGACATTGTCTGGTGTTAGGTCTGTGAGGCTGGTGCATTTCCTGAAGGTCCACTGTCTTTGTCTGCGCTGCCTCTGTGGTGGTCCGAGGGGGGGAGGAAACGGGGGGGACGATCCTGGGGGTGGTGGCGGTGGGGGTTGTTGCCCTTTCGGGGCTCCGGGATGCATGGTGTGTGGCTCCATGGCATCTGTTGTTCTTCATGTGTGGCTCTGGGCTGGTCTCCCTTTGATGGTGCAGGTTGTCGTCCGACTTTACCCCAGGTCAGAGCAGGTGTTAGTTTCCTGCTGCTAACTCGCCTTATTGCCTGTTTTGTGGTCTTATCACCGATGTGGCTGGTCGTTGAGAATGTTGAGGTGTGGTGTTGTCGCGGCTTTTTGCTCGGGAACGCCTACTCTGCATCTCATTAGTGATAGTTGCCGGGGTCATCTGTGGTGATGTTTTTTGCAGATGCTTTCACACGTAAACTGGTGGTATCGGCTGTTAGCACCAGCTTGTGAATGGGGCGATGATTTTATCACGACTTTGGCTGCGATAAAGTGCCAGTAACTCAGCGATAGCTCCTTGAGAATATGCCCCTTAGTGGTTTTAACTTGGTGATAAATACATGGAGGTAAATGGCAAAGCTGCTTAGTGTAAGTGACAGCCCTGCAAAGCCCCTTTCACCTCACTCTGTTGGTCTGGAGGGTAGCCTCCCCTCTCAGGGAGTGAGCACTGAATGATCAGTTGCAGAGAACAGTTGCTGGGGCCTCTAAATAGTGTTGCAATGCCACCTAGTGGCCATAGGTGGTTAATGCAAAGTGAACATTTCATGGAGAGCTGGCCCGCAGTACTAAGAAGGTGTCTGTGGCCAAAAGCTGAAGTGTTGGAGGCACCCAGGGAGTAGGAACTGTTAAGGGGAGAGAGGCTTTGTACCCCCACTGCAGAGAACCCAAAGAAGCTTAAGGCTGCCCCATTCAAGAACAGGCAGCACCCAAGGAGGAGAATTCAGTGCAAGCCAAGTACAAGCAGTATCAAGTGACCAGGAAGGGTCCAGCCAAGTCAAGGTAGTGAAGCCAGAGGCCATCAATCCCAAAAGCCAGCAAAGCAACCAGGCAGCAGATATCACAGTGTTAGTAAGGCTACCGCAGCTTGTGGTTACTGTAACTGTGATGTCCCTCTGGCGTCTGCAAGCGGCACCGCATAGAACAATTTTATCCCAGCAAATTGAAGGCTGGATGCATATGGGACACAGAGCAGATGACACAAATGGAGAAGCCTTAACTTACCCGACTGTGCAAGACTGCACCAGAGAGCCCATGAGAGAACAGGCCACCCGCAGAGGGAATCTGTGTACCAGACCCGAAAGTGAAGGAGCCCTCCGAGAAAAGACAAGGAAAGAATAAGGAACATGGTCGCACCAGTCGGCCACTCCAGTAGTGTATGGCCACTGTTGGCCCACCGAGCGGTTCAGTGACTGAATATCGAGGGACAGAATATCGAGCCCCTATCTACAAACAGGTAAGTACTAAAATATAGAGTACAAAATATCGATGTTTAAAATATAGTTAACTAAAATATCGAATTTTTTAAATGGATTAAAAATAATATAAAAGTAATTAAATAATAAACACAATTAAATAAAACATAGTTAAAATAATGTAAAAAAGCTTAAAATGTAAAAATAATAAATGTAATGTAAAAAAAAACATATTAATTATTTTTTAACATATATATATTTACTTAATAATATTATAAAATAATTATTAATCTTAATTATAAAATATTTAAAACATTATTAAAAATATATTTACATATATATAAATAAACATATTATATAAATATAAAAATAAATAATATATAATAATTTAAATTAAAGTACATTTTTTTATGTTAATTAATAATTTACACTACATTAAATATAACAAAATTAAAAATGTTGCATAGCTAAGGGAATAAAATTAGTATTCACACTCCAACAACTGCAAAAGTAGGGAATTTGTTGGATAGCGGGTGGGTACAAATTACTATTCCCACTCAAGTGAGTGGAACAGTAGGGAAAGTGTTGGATAGCGGGTGGGTAAAAATTACTATTCCTACTCCAGCGAGTGGAACAGTAGGGAAAGTGTTGGATAGCGGATGGGTACAAATTACTATTCCAACTCCAGCGAGTGGAACAGTAGGGAAAGTGTTGGATAGCGGGAGGGTAAAAATTACTATTCCTACTCCAGCGAGTGGAACAGTAGGGAAAGTGTTGGATAGTGGGAGGGTAAAAATCACTATTCCCACTCCAGCGAGTGGAACAATAGGGAAAGTGTTGGATAGCGGGAGGGTAAAATTACTATTCCCACTCCAGCGAGTGGAACAGTAGGGAAAGTGTTGGATAGCGGGAGGGTAAAAATTACTATTCCCACTCCAGTGAGTGGAACAGTAGGGACAGTGTTGGATAGCGGGAGTCTAAAAATTACTATTCCCACTCCAGTGAGTGGAACAGTAGGGAAAGTGTTGGATAGCGGGAGTGTAAAAATAACAATTCCCACTCCAGTGAGTGCAACAGTAGGGAAAGTGTTGGGTAGCGTAGGGGAATAATTGAGTAGACCCACTCCTACAATATAATTAAAATTAATTAACAAATAATTAATTAATAAAAATATATTTACCTTCCAACATTTTCCCCTATAAACGTCACCTCCAATAGTGTAAAATATTAATGAATAAACATAATTAATTAACATTTAATTAATTAGCTAATTACAATTAACAATGAAATTAATAACCATCATATCTAAATTAATTAACACAATTAACACTATAAAATAACTTTGAATAAATAATATTTAAAATTATAAAAATTTGAATTAAATTTAACTTAATTCCCACCCTACTCCCCTATCGACACTGAACACACTACTAAAAAAATGTACATAATTAACATATTAATAAATTAATTTTTAATAATTAATATGTAATTAATTACTAAAAAAATTAAACAATTTACATAATTATCAGTTAATTAAAAAATATTATTATTCACTTTTTATATATTTAGTAATAAATTAATTAACTTAATTAACAATAGTAATTATTAAACAATAAATTATTAATTAATAAATTATAAATTTTTATAATGTCAATTAAATTACTTCCCACCCTATTCCCCTATAAACCCACAACCCGCTACGGAACTAATATACGCAAAAATTATTAAACAGTAGTCATTACTAAACACTAAGGGGTCGATTACGATGTCGGGCGGATCGCCACCGCCCGCATGGCGGTGGCGATCCGCCCGCCATAATCGCCCGTCCGCCAACAAATTCCCCCCGCCATATTACCATGGCGGAGGGGAGCCCGGCAGACGGTAAGACCGTCCGCATGTTTTCCGCCCGGCCGAACAGTCGACCGGGCGGAAAAGGGTTTAATATGGTGGCGGTGTCTGCAAGACACCGCCATCCATATTATGATGCCGGCGGAGATGAGCCTTTCCATGGTGGCATCACCGCCATGGAAAGGCTCGCGGTCTTTGCTGTTGGGGGTGTGGGGGCTGCACATGGGGGGTACCATAGGTACCCCCCTGCATCTGCATGCACAAGGTGGCAGGCACCGCGCGGTGCCTGTCACGTTGTGCATGCAGATGCACAACATGCATTTCCAGCACTGTGGCGGGCGGTGTTGTGAGCACCGCCCGCCACAATGCTGGAAATGGGGATGCCACCGCCACCGTGGCGGTGGCATCGTAATCACATGTGCGGGACTGCCGCACACATAGCGGGCGGTCCCATTTACCGGGGCGATGGCGGGCGGACAAAGTCCGCCCGCCATCATAATCGGCCCCTAAATTATTAATTAATTAATTATTAATTTTTATGTAAATTAAATTACTTCCCACCCTATTCCCCTATAAACCCACAACCCGCTACGGAACTAATATACGCAAAAATTAATTCACATAAAATCCATAACCTTAAAAAAATTGTAACATACATTAAAAAAATTACATATTTTTAACACATATAGTAACATAAAACAATTTTAAAAAAATTCGATATAATAAAATTTGATATAATGACATTCGATATTACTTACCTATATGTCGATTTTTTTTCCAACTATATTATGTCTTTTCTATATTCTGTCCTCTCGATATTTTGGACTCGATATTTTGTCCTTTCGATATTAAAAATTCGATATTAAGGGCCCGATTCTGATGCGGGTTGGAAAAGCTTCCCAACCGAGGGCCTGATTCTGATGCGGTTAGGAAGGCCTCCTAACGGCATTTGCTCCTTCCAAATCGGATCGGGAACGTGTCTTCCCGACCGAGGGCCCAATTCTGATGCGGTTAGGAACAAATATTCCCATTGAAGTCAATGGGAGTTCAACCAAATCGTATCTGGAAGCATCCGGATGCATCCTACTCCGCCGGTCGGACTTTCCCGATCCGAGTGGGTCGGACACCATTTCCCAACCGATTCGGTCGGGAAGCTTTTCCAACCCGCATCAGAATCGGCCCCTTAGTCTACACCCCACCGAGCTTGTCACACGGAGTGACTGACAGTGCCAAGCATGCCCGCCCTTGGGCAGTACTAAGTGACGCAACGGTGTAGGCTCGAGGTACAAGCAGTGCATTCTCGAGTAAAGAAGAGGCGAAGGAAGAAAGGTGACCCTCCAGCCAGGGAATGGAGCACAAAGAAGATCCATGAGGAGAAAGAAGGCCTGCAATAGGTCCAAGAAGAGAAGAATCATGTCCTACAGACAGGACAAGTGTCAGGTCCTATAGAGAGAACAGGACGCGACCAGGGAGATCCCCGTAAAGAGAAGGTCACAACGAAAGGCCTAGTAAGGAGACAGAGGAGAAGAGAATCAGTCCTAGGAGTAGGACATGACCAGACAGGTCCATGTGAAGTGCATGTCACATCGAGCTGCCTGGTCAAAGGAAAGAAGAGTGTGGTACAATGCCACGTCGTGGAAAAATCAAGGTGTAGAATGTGGCAAGATGTTATTTTGCCATGTCGCAAAGAAGATGAAAAAGGAGAAGAGAGTGACACGAGGCCACAGTATTACATTGCAAAGCAGAACATGAAAGAAGGAGGAGAGAAAAAGTGTAACACACTCGTCACACGGAAGATCACTGACAATCATCAGTAAATGTCATTGTTATCAAGTGCATCACATAAGCACCACACATCCAGCATGGAGTGCCATGTCTGAGAAACACCTGGAGAGTAACAAGGCATTCCTGGTGCCATGGGAGATTGGCCACGCAGAAACCGTATGTTATACCCAGTGAACCTGAGGCCTGCTGTAAAGAGCATACTCGACCATTTGTACCATCCACCTTTGAGGGTTGCATGAGAGACTTGGTAGTGATCCTGTTCCGACTTCCTCAGTGACCTCGGTCAGGGGGGTCTACAAAAGGCACTGAACAATCCACACAGGCCCGTGACAATCCAGGGGCAAGGGCCTCCGGGAATTCCGGTGAGGGGGGAATCCCAACACAAGAGATGCATCTGCAGCAGCTCCACGAGAGGCACCAGGAAGTACTAAGGTCGCAGATGGAGACTGATCACTCAAAGACTATCTTATGAAGGCACATGCACCAGAGTCCTGACGGCCAGAGCACACAGACCCTGAGACAACCACCCTTTGTGGCTGCACAAGCAATTTGGATGTGGTTCTGTTGGCAGTTCTTGAGTGACACCATAGCGCAGCCTACTAGAGGCCCCACACAGTCCACACAGTCCTGTGGCTGCCCAACATAGAGGGCCTTAAGGAAATTCCTGTGAGAGAGGAGTCCTGGTATGAGAGAGAAGATGGAAGCTCATCCACCAGCGGGTACTGGGAAGCACCACTGCCTTCAAGGAAGACTCCCATCCATCAATGTCATCCCCTGTCTTTGCAGGTTGGCCTGCCATAGAGACAGGGCGTCTTCAAAGATATCTCTGCAGCGGACTCCACCACTGCTCCTGATGCACCCTCATGTTGATCTGGGTAAATAGACTCCAACCCCGTGAGACCTGGCAGGTCAGAGCACCAGTGCCAAGGTGGACTGCAGCCCCACAGACAGGTGATTGAGAGATGCAGAATCCATCCACACTGCATTTTGTGTCCAGAGTCTCCTGGTTAAACTATGGATGCGTGCCGTGAAGCCAGGTGCGCCCAGCTGCACCTGTCCGCTCGTCTTGTCCTATGGACCGCCTGAATAGACTCAGTGGTGCTTTATTTTGTTGTTTTATTCTTTCCTTTTTCATGGATAAAGAAGCAACACTAGTGCATGTAATAACACGGCAAACCCAATAGAAGACTTTTGTGATATGATGTGTACAAAACTACACAAAGAAAAAAGGATTCTTAAATATACAATAACAGAAAAACATCAAGGTTGCTAAAATAAAATTACATCCTCCATCCCAATAGGTTATGCTGGTTATACATAAGTGGCCTATAGCTAAATGTTTTATAATTAAGGTATGGAAACAGGTTTAACCTACTAAGACCATCAGTGGTCTTTTACCTGGGACTTCCACTGATGAAGAAAGATATTGGGAAGCTCTGATTCGTGTAACGTTACTCTACACGTTAGGTGACAGGCTTTCTGCCCTACATGTGCCTATTTCTGATAGGTATGTTATCATTCATACCACTAATGGTTTTAGTAGGTTAAACCTGTTTCCATACCTTAATTATAAAACATTTAGCTATAGGCCACTTATGTATAACCGGCATAACCTATTGGGATGTATTTTGTGAATGATGTTTAGAGTGTCTATATGTTGTACATTACGACCCACTAGGTTGCTGTAAAATAAAGTTTTTTTGACAATGGAATTTTTCTCATAGGGATGTCTAGATAATGTGCAATACTTGTCCTGAAGAAGGTGACGAATCAGTTACTACTCACCGAAACGCTGCATTGACAGTTGTTTTACAATTTCTATGAGTTTTTAACAATTTGACAGTATATTGCTTTTAATTATATGAATGATATATATTATGATTATTTTGTTGATGTATATGTGATAATGTTTACATGATTTGTTAATTGATGCATTTGCACTTTACTACATGTGTGAGATACTGTGAAGGTTTTTTAAATATAGCAGAATATATTTTTTAAATAATAAAGCACAATATATTTGAATATTTGGTTCATATTGAGTTTTACTTCAAATATGGTTTTTGAGTCCATTTAGTATTATTGTTTTAATTTTAGCAACCTTGATGTTTTTCTGTAATTGTATATTTAAGAATCTTTTTTTCTTTGTGTAGTTTTGTACACATCATATCACTAAAGTATTCTATTGGGTTTGCCGTGTTATTTCATGCACTAGTGTTGCTTCTTTATCCATGAAAAGGGAATTGTTGTTCTTGCTTTTCACGTACCCGTCCCTTTTCTCAGTATTAGGGTAACTCCCTTTAGTTTTTACATTTTATTCTTTCCCACAGGTTGGAATTTGTTTATTTCTTTCAATAAAGTTTGAGAAGGATGTAGTGTTGGTAAATATGGTGTTTCCACCAGCCACTCCTTGAGGGCTGGCTTCCACAATCACCCCACACCCATCCATCACAAGTATCACAGGTCAGGTGACCCTGTTAATGAAAGGGGCCAGGCCACGTGCCCTGGACCAGTTCCAGCCAGTATCACTAGGTTATTAGCATTGCATGAGCGCCTAGGGCCCTAACAATCACAATGGGCATTGTTTGGGTCTTCACTCTTTTCTGTACATTTTTTAATTACACAAATACTGAATAATATTATGTTTGCAATTAGTGTAATAAAAATACAATACAACTACCTGGAATAGGATCTTCAATGCCAGCTGAGGTAAACAAAAAATGCTTTCAAATATTTGTTGGTTATTTGGACAAAATATTGAATTGGAAATATCGAGAGATAGAAATATTGGCAATAAAATATAGTTATGCATAAATATCGTAATGCAAGAATATCATTGACAAGAATATCGTTTTTTGAGGTAAGTAACAGCGTTTTAAATAATATTGATGTTTTTAATATCATTTTCAGTAACATAGCTATTAAAATTATCTTTTTAAAATTATTTTATTGGGTTTTAGTTGATATGTTAATTTTATGTGCTACAATTGATTATATATATGTTATTCATTTTTTATAAATATAGCATGCAATTTTAAGCGATTTTGACATTTTTATTTCATTTTTAATAGTAATTTATAGTGTATCAAGTTGTTGGGTTTGTAAAAGGATAAGGTGGGAAGTTAATTAGGTAACAATTAATTAAGAACTATTTAGTATATTTTATTTAATTATATGATTTATATTTATTATGCAAATTGTGTAATACATCTATTTTTTAATTTGAGGGGTTTAGATTTGTATGACCTAGCTATTAAATGTTAATTAATTATTTAATTGATTTTTAACCATGTACTTTATGGAATACTTATTTATTTTACTCATAATTTAGTTGCGGGGTGCTAGGTTTGTAAGAGTATAGGATTGCAAGTTAATTAAGTAATAATTAATTACCAATGTATTATTAAGTGTTAATTATTTATTTTAATGATTTCTTATTATGTAAAATATGGAATACTGATTCTTTTACTTATATTTTATTTGCAGGATGCTAGATTTGTAGGGGTATAGGATGAGAAGGTAATTAAGTAATAATTAATTAAATATAAATTATTATTTATAACTTAAATATTTATTTGAATTTTAAATATGTAAGTTCTGGACTATTTAATTTAATTACAGTTCAGTTGTGGGTTGCTAGGTTTAGAGGGTTCTAGGTGGCAGATTAATTAAGTACTAATTAATTAACAATTAATTACTAATTGTTAGTTAATTATTTAATTGATTTAAATGCAAATAAATGGAATATCTATTTTTTTGTATTTTAGGTGTGGGCTGCTAGGTTTGTAGGAGCGTAGGGTGGGAGGTTAATTAATTATTAATTGAATTATAATTATGTATTAATTTATTATTTATCAATTGATTATTTTGAATAGTAATTATGTACATTAATTAATTGTTTTTAGTTTATATATATATGTATGAACATATATATATATATATATATATATATATATATATATATATATACTAAATATATAAAAGTATTTATGCATTTCATGTTAATTAATAATTTTATACAAAGAGTTTAATTTTTATCCTGCATTCATGGGATTACTCATATATGTAATGTGTTTGAAGTGAATTACTTTCCCTACTGTTGCCTTAGATTGCAGTAGGAAAAAAAAAAACCTTTGAACTTTCCCTACTACTGCACAGACTGGAGTGGGAACAGTCACTTTTACCCCTCCAAAGTCCAAAGCTTTCCCTACTGTTGTTTAGACTGGAGTCGAAATAGTACATTTCACCCATCCGAAGCGGAACGATTTTCCTACTGTTTCTTAGACTGGAGTGGGAATAGTAAATTTAACCCCTCCTAAGTCAAACACTTTCCCTTTGTTTCACACACTGGAGTAGAAATAGTAAATCAAACTCCTTCAAAGTCCAATACTTTCCCTAAGATTGCCGTAACTAGAGTGGGCATAGTAAATCTAACCCCACCGAAGTCCAACACTTAACCTGCTATTGAATAAACTAGAGTAGGAATAGTATATTTAATATTCTTAAACTCCAATAGTTTTCATAATATTGGTTACACTGATTTTATAGCATTGTTTGTTTTTCTATAGTTTATATTATTTGTTTTTATTTTTAAACTTATTTTAATGTTCATTTATTTTTAACAAATGTGTTTTTGGGGGTTTTAAATGTTATTTTTTTATTGTCTACATTAATTAATATATTGTTTCTTATTGATTTGTTTATATTTTTTACAGTTTATTCTGTATTATATATATATATATATATATATATAGACATATATGTCTGTGTATTTATATAGGCGACTAGAAACCAGGTATATTCTATAACTAGATAGCAAGAGCCCACAAGGGCTGAATACAACAGAAGATTTGCACACCTGGCTTTAACAGCAGTTTTTTTTAATCGTACTGGTTGTACAATTGAAGAGAAAGACAGAGAACAAATACTATAAGGTTTTAATATGCTGAGTCTCTTACTCATACAAACACCTTTCCCTTTTTCCTTTTGTTTTGTGACTTGGGCTCATGTCACAATAAACACATTTTTTATGCACAATGGCACTTTATTGGTGTGTTCATACTCTGGGAGTATTAGGAACACAGAATATCTACACATTAATTGCACTACAATTTGTATTACTATTTGCACTGTACAAATAACAAATAATATGGCCCTATTGACATCAATAATCATTTTGAATAGTGTTTAAGGCAGATTAGGTCTGGTTGGGGATGATGTAAAAAACCAAGTGAGGAAATAACGGAGATATGATATTCAGAAATGCACGATCTATGTGCAAATCAATGAAATGTATTCATACAGTCATATACTAACTGCGTATTTTGCACACAGTTTTTAAATGTCGTGATCTTAACCATATGATTTTAAGTATTGGACATATATATATATATATTTATATATATAAAAAAATGAGTGTTTCTGAAAAAAGTTATTTATACAGCAATATTGGGAATTATGCACATGGTTTTAAGATTTCAAACATCAGACCCAGGAGTAAAATCAAGAAAATGAATTCTGTGTTTTGCAAACTAAATGTATTTAAACAGTGAAATTGCGTAGTTTTGCACATAGTTCTTATTTTTCAATAATCTTAAATATTTATAAAATTTTAAATATTTAGGAATCAGCCAAATAACATATAAACTATTATGATTGTTAAATTATGCAGTGCAATACTGGAGTTCAGAAGGGTAGTCTGTTTTTTATATTTATGAATTAATTATGCACTTGTCACTTTAAAATGGGGAGAAAAAATGTAGCATGTCATGTGATCAAGGCTCCTGGTGGGTTGAAACGCGTCATGGTGGCACAGCACGAAAAATAAACGAAAATTTGCACCAAATAAGAGGAGTCCGTGCCTTTTTGATTCCTGGGCTCAGAGAATCGAATAAGAAAAGGAGTACTCAATATATATATATATATATATATATATATATATATATATATATATATATATATATATTCACTGAAAAAACCATAGGTTTCAGGGACGTTATAGTTAGAAATTAGCATTTAAAAAACCTAAGAAATTCACTGAAAAAACCATAGGTTTCAGAATTGTTATAGTTAGTTGGACATTTCACTCGTACAAAACCAGAGAAATTCGCCCGTTATAGTTAGTTGAGCTAACTATAACTCGCGCCCCGCAATGCACTACTGATGATGTCACATATTACATCACTCATGACATGGTCAGTGACATCACTGATGACATCACTGATGACATCTCAAATTATATCCCTGATGACATCACTGATGACATCATCCAGTGACTGTGTGTTTCTGTAAAGTTTAAATATGTTTTATATATATGTATGCCAAGGTGTATTGAAGAATGAGTCGGTGTATGAGTGTCTGTATGGATGATTTAGTAGGTGCGTGACTGACTGTATAAGTGAGTGATTAAACGTGTCTTACTGAATACATGAGTTAGGGACTAAACTGTGTGAATGTCTGTATCAGTCTGTCAGTTGGTGTGTAAGCTGCTGCATTGGTTGGTGAGTAGTTACATGAGTGTCTATATGGGTTATTGAATAGTTGTCTGAGTATCTGTATGGGTGCCTGAGTGTCTGTCTGTGTGGGTGGGTGGGGTGTGTGTGACTTTGTGCATAGATGTGTGAGTGGGTGATTCACTGGGTGTATGGGTTCAAGAGTGCATCTGTGAAGGGCTGTATGGGTGGGTGAGTGTGTGTATGGGTGTGTTGGTGAGTGTTTAGATGTCTCAGTGGTACATGTGTGAGTAACTACATATGTGAAATGCAGTATATGTGAGTGTTGGACTATATAAGTGATTATATATGAGAGTGAGTGATTGTGAGACTGACTGTATGGATGAGTGTGTGCTTGTGTCAGTGATTGTATAACAGAGTAAGTATGTGTTAGTATCTGTATGAATAAGTGAGGTGGTGTGTATAATTGTGTAGGTGAGTAAATGGGAGTTTGATTGATTCTTTGCATGACTGACTATGTGTGTGAGTAACTCTATGGTGAGTGGCGGTGTGTGAGTGTCTGTATAGGTGTATGAGTACATATGATAGTGCTGTATTGATGAGTGACTGCATGTATGAGTGACTGTATGGGTGAATGAGTGGATGTGTGTGTAGACCTAGGAATCAGTGAGTGGATATGTAGTAACTGGTATTGGTGTGTCTTTGGTTTCGAAAATGGTAACCTGCATTATAGAGTGGGTGTATCAAAGGTTATATTTGGGTGTGAGGAGGTGCATCAGATTATCACGTAGATGATGTCATCAGTGATGTCACTGACCATGTCATGAGTGATGTAATATGTGACGTCATCAGCAGTGCATTGCGGGGGCGAGTTATAGTTACCTCAACTAACTATAATGGCTGAATTTTCCTGGTTTTGTACGAGTGAAATGTCCAACTAACTATAACGTCCCTGAAACCTATGGTTTTTCAGGTGCAGAAAGAAGCAAGAGAAGTGCAGAAAGAAGCAACAGAGGTGCTTAAAGAGGCAAGAGGGGTGAAAAAGAGGCAAGAGCAGTGGAGAAAGAAGCAAGAGAAGTGCAGAAAGAAGCAAGAGATGTGGAGAAATAGAGAAGAGGGGTGCAGAAAGAGGCATGAGGGATGCAGAAATTTGCAAAAAAGGTGCAGAAAGAAGCAAGAACAGTGCAGAAAGAACTAACTTACATTGCAAATGCTCCTTTAACCAGTAGTCACATTTACAGAGTGGTAGAGAAAGGCTGCTGGGCCTCCGACCAGCGCTCAGGAATTACGCTGCGTAGGACTTACAGGAGGTACCAGGAGGGCTTCTTGGCCCCCAAAATCCCTCAGGAGTAAAGTGGACTTCATCCCCATCCCGTAGTCTGCCAGGAGGCGCGTTTGCAGAGTGGTGAAGAAAGGGAGCTTGGCCTCCGAAAACGTCTTAGCAATCCTACTGTGTGGGACTTACTGGAGGTAACAAGAGAGGTAGGTGGCCCCCAAGGACATCCTTGGGGGCCAACTACCCCTC
Organism: Calotriton arnoldi; assembly: GCA_963921515.1. Taxonomy (NCBI): domain Eukaryota; kingdom Metazoa; phylum Chordata; class Amphibia; order Caudata; family Salamandridae; genus Calotriton; species Calotriton arnoldi. The sequence goes on from CAWUFW010001451.1 coordinate 2,014,009, forward strand.
CTATTACCTCCAGTAAGTACCACACAGCAGGATTGCTAAGTTCTCATAACAGGCCACGCCCCCTTTGCCTACCACTCTGCAAAAGCGCTCCCTGGTGCGCTCTTGAATGGGGATTGAAGTCCCCTTCGCTGCTGGGGGTCCTTAAGGGCCAACTAGCCTACCTCTTACCTCCAGTAAGCCCCACACAGTGGAATTGCTGAGAGGTGGACACAGGCCACGCCCCCTTTCTCCACCACTCTGCAAATGCGCCTCCTGGCACGCTCTTGGTTGGGGGATGAAGTCCCCTTTCCTCATGAGGGTCCCTGGGGGCCACCTAGCCCTCCTGTTACCTCCAGTAAGCCCCATATATCTGGTTAGCTCAACTAACTATAATGGCCGAATTTCTCTGGTTTTGTACAAGTAAAATTTCCAACTAACTACAATGTCCCTGAAACCTGTGTTTTTTTCAGTGAATTTCTAAGGTTTTTTAAATGCTAATTTCTAACTTTAACGTCCGTGAAACCTATGGTTTTTTCGGTAAATTTCTAAGGTTTTTTAAATGCTGATTTCTAACTATATCGTCCCTGAAACCTATGTTTTTTCAGTGAATTTCTACGGTTTTGTAAATGAAAATTTCTAACTAGAACGTCCCTGAAACCTGTGGTTTTTTCAGTGAATTTCTAAGGTTTTTTAAATGATAATTTCTAACTATGCCTACAGAGGTAAGACATGCGCAGAAAGAGGAAGAAAGGCGCAGAAAGAAGCAAGAGAAATGCAGAAAGAGGCAACAGAAGTCCAGAAAGAGGAAGAAAGGTGCAGAAAGAAGCAAGAGATATGCAGAAAGAACCAACAGAGGTGCAGAAAGAGGCCTTGTTGCAAAGTCATCCTGTGCCCTGTGCACCCCCCAACTTTTTGCTGACTGGTACTGGTGGTAACTGACTCTGACTGACCCTGGGCTCTGCCTAACCAGGCCCGGAGCCTGTGCTTTGCTGAAAGACACTTAGAATACAGTGAAAACACCTACATACACTATGGGTTGGGGTACCCCTGTGATTGGCATGACCTCCCCTGTAAGGCCCTAATACATAATAGGGCAGGGGGATTAAAACTACCTCTAAGCCCCTAGCATATAATAGGGCATGGCAGTTTAGAGGCCAGCAGCCCTTTTCTGCTCTTGCATGTGTGCACTGCTGAGTCCGAGGTCAGTTTAAAAGAAGCCCTAAGTTTGTGCCGAAAGAGGCAAGAGAGGTGCAGAAAGAAGCAAGAGAAGAGCAGAAGAAAGAAGCAAGAGAGGTGAAGAAAGAGGTAAGAGGGGTGCAGAAAGAAGCAAGAGAAGTGCAGAAAGAAGGAACAGAGGTGCAGAAAGACGCAAGAGGGGTGCAGACAGAGGCAAGAGAGGTGCAGAAAGAGGGAAGAGGGGTGGAGAAAGAGGCAAGAGGGGTGCAGAAATTTGCAAGACAGGTGCAGAAAGAAACAAGAGCAGTACAGAAACAACCAAGAGAGGTGCATAAAGAGGCAAGAGGGGTGAAGAAAGAGGCAAGAGAAGTGCAGAAAGAAGCAACAGAGGAGGCCGAAAGAGACAAGACAACTGTAGAAAGAGGCAAGAGATTTGCAGAAACAAGCAAGAGAGGTGCAGAAAGAGGGAAGAAGGGTACAGAAAGAGGCAAGAGGGGTGTAGAAAGAAGCAACAGAAGTGCAGAAAGTAGCAAGAGAAGTGCAGAAAGAAGCAAAAGAAGCAACAGAGGTGCAGAAAGAGGCAAGAGGGGTGCAGAAAGAGGAAAAGAAGTGCAAAAAAGAAGCAACAGAGGTGCAGGAGGCAAGAGAAGTGCAGGAAGAGGCAAGTGAGATGCAGAAAGAGGCACGAGAGGTGCAGAAAGAGGGAAGACGAGTGCATAAAGAGACAACAGGGGTGCAGAAAGAAGCAAGACAGGTGCAGAAAGAAGCATGGGAAGTGCAGAATGAAGCAACATGGGTGCAGAAAGAGGCAAGAGAAGTGCAGAAAGAAGCAACAGAGGTGCAGAAGGAGGCAAGAGAATGGCAGAAAGAGGCAAGAGAGTTGCAGAAACAGGCAAAAGAGGTCCAGAAAGAGGGAACAGGGGTGCAGACAGAGGCAAGAGAGGTGCAGAAACAGGTAAGAGGGGTACTGAAAGAGGCAAGAGGGGTACAGAAATTTGCAAGAGAGGTGCAAAAAGAAGCAAGAGCAATGCAAAATAACCAACAGAGGTGCAAAAAGAGGCAAGTGAGGTGTAGAAGGAGGCAAGAGAACTGGAGAAAGAGGCAAGAGTTGCAGAAACAGGCAAAAGGGGTACAGAAAGAGGGAAAAGGGTTGCAGAAAAAGGGAAGAGGAGTGCAGAGAAAGGCAAGAGGGATTCAGAAATTTGGAACAGGGGTGCAGAAAGAAGCAAGACCAGTGCAGAAAGAACCAACAGAGGTGCAGAAATAGGCAAGAGGGGTACAGAAAGAGGCGAGTGAAGTGCAGAACTAAGCAAAAGAGGTGCAGAAAGAACCAACAGAGGTGCAAAAAGAGGCAAGAGGGGGTGCAGAAAGGGTTAGGAGAGGTGCACAAAGAGGCAAGAGGGGTACAGAAAGAGGCAACAGAGGTGCAGAAAGAAGCAAGAGAAGTGCAAAAAGAAGCAACAGAGGTGCAGAAAGAGGCAAGAGGGGTACAGAAAGAGGCAAGACAAGTGCAGAAAGAAACAACAGAGGTGCAGAAAGAGGCAAGAGAAGTGTAGAAAGAGGCAAGAGAGGTGAAGAAACAGGCAGGAGAGGTGCAGAAAGAGGGAACAGGGGTGCAGAAAGAGGCAAGAGGGGTACAGGAAGAAGCAAGTGAGGTGGAGAAAGAGGCAACAGAAGTGCAGAAAGAGGCAAGAGAGGTGCAGAAAAAGGCAAGAGAGGTGCAGAAAGTAGAAGAGATGAGCAGAAAGAGGCAAAAGAAGTGCAGAAAAAAAAGAAAGTTGCAGAAAGAAACAACAGAAATGCAGAAAGTGGCAAGAGAGGCGCAGTAAGAAGCAAGAGTGGTTTGCACACCATTAGTATCAATTTAACACCCACATTTAGCAATAAGTAACAGGTGACCATTCTAGGTTTGCAAAGGGCCTTCCACCACTCTGTAACACTTGTCGCTGCATTTTTGGTAACGTTTGAGCCGTTTGAGCTAGAAACAAGGCTTTTTTTGTTCAAATCTGCAGATTAGGCAGCAGATGATGGGTTATGTGGCTAATGCGGAAAATGTATAATTGTGCAAAAGTCGGTGCAGCCAAACAGTCGCATAATTCCAGTGGCCCTGCTCATACCTCTGACTAGGTCCAGAAGTGCTCCTCAGTGATTCCTTCTTTTTTTTGTCTCATAAAGTTCATAATTTAGCTTCTATGGAAACGAGGAAGACTAAACCTGAGGTTACCACTCCACAACACAGACTACTATACCACATAATTACTCTCCATAACACATAATTCCACTTTACATAATTCCTATACACTAAATACCACATACTTTCTATCCACATAATTTCACTGCACAACATGCCACATAATTCCACTACACACAAAGTACATCCACTCCACTCCAAAAAACATTAGTAAAAAACTTTTAGATTTACAACGCCAATAGCTCTAACTCTTGTAAATGCGAGACCTATTACATTACAAATGCTTCTTTAACTGGTAGTCGCGTTTGCAGAGTGGTGAAGAAAGGGGGCTGGGCCTCCAACCAGCGCTCAGGAATTCCGCTGCGTAGGACTTACAGGAAGTACCAGGAGGGCTTCTTGGCCCCCAAAGTCCCTCAGAAGTAAAATGGACTTCATCCCCCAACCAGTACTGTGCCAGGAGCCCCGTTTGCAGTGTGGTGGAGAAGGGGGCATGGCCTCCGAAGACCTCTTAGCAATCCCACTGTGTGGGACTTAGTGGAGGTAACAGGAGAGGTAGTTTGCTCCCAAGGACAAACTTGGGGGCCAACTACCCCTCCTATTACCTCTAGTAAGTCCCACACAGCAGCAATGCTAAGTTCTCATAGCAGGCCACGCCCCCTTTCCCCACCACTCTGCAAACGCGCTCCCTGATGTGCTCTTGCCTGGGGATTAAAGTCCAATCCTGAGGCCAGTTATGGCCCTGGGTACCCCATCCCCCAGGGCCCGGCCTTATTTATTTATTTATTTTTTAAATATCAAAAGGGAGGGGGCCGAGTGGCCCCCCCTCCCAGGCCACTTCTGGCCCCGGGAACCCCATCCCCGAGGGTCGGCCCTCAAGTTGGGGACCGTGGGGGAGCCCCGATGCCCCCACGGTCCCTGCAGGCTCCCCACCTCCTGCGGGAGCCGGCATTGCTTTTGGACAAGGGGAGCTGCTGACATGCAGTTCCCCTTGTCCAAAAGCAATTCTGCTTTGCTTGTTGGAAGCGAGAGCAGGTTTCCTGCCATCGCTTCCAACAAGCAAAGCAGTGTGAAGGAAGCCCCGGGGAGGTGGTGGTCCCGGGGCTTCGGGGGGCCCACGAGGCCCCCATTAATTAAAAAGCCCCAGGGAGGTGCCGGTCCCCAGGGCTTGGGGGGCCCACAAAGTCCCCCACCTCAAATATATTAAAGCCCCGGGGAGGTGGCGGTCCCCGGGGCAGCGTGGGGGGGGTTGGAGTCCCCCACTAATGTTTTATTCAAGCCCTGGGGAGATGGCGGTTCCCGGGGCTGTGGGGGGGCCACGTGCCCCCGCATATAATTAACTAAGCCCCCGCGAACCCCTGCTACATAATTGCATATTGCCCCTGGGACCTGGCCCACCTCCCGCGCTTTGTTTTTTTCCATTTTTTTTTAAATGCTTTTTTTGGCCCTGGGGGTCCTTGTGGGAACCCCTGAGCAGGCCTAGGGGGTCAGGGTGTTTCTACCCTGCCCCCTTTTCTTGGTTTTTAATGTTTTTTCTACTGTTTTCTTGTGACTCGGTTACTGAGTCACAAGATGGCTGCCAACACTTCCTGGTTTGGATTGTTGGCAGCCAATCAGAATTAAGCTCGTGCTCGGAAGGGTTCGTAAAAACCCTCCTCGGTGCTCAGATATATACATTTTTATTGTTTGAATTTATCAGGAGTTACTGAACGGATTTACACCATTTTAAAAAAAGCACGCTTTCTGGACCAAGGCACAACTTTTTTGCCAAATTTGGTATTTAGGCTTGACACATAAGTCTGAGTGTGCTTCAGTCTTGACGAGTTTGTCTTGACTGATCATTGGGATGTAATAAATAGAAGTGATCCTTTATTTTCCTTTGGCCAGAGATGAACAAACAAATTCTGGCTATCTGTTAATTAATAATAATTTTTAATGTCTGCTTCCCTTTGCTTTACCTTTTATTCAACTGCTACTGCGGAATTGAGAAGACATTTACAGTGTCTGTCTGGCCATTCTAAGATGGCGCTGGATTCCGATGCCGAGTAGTCATCGCAGTCCATCGCAGTGACTCTCTAATTTCTTTTGGCCAGAGATAAATGAACAAATTCTGGCTATTAGTCAGACAATATTAATTTTTAATGCCCGCTTTTCATTGCTTTACCCTTTATTTAATTGGAACTATAGTAGACTATTATAGTGTTAGTCTGGCCATTCCAAGATGGCGATGGATTCCGATGCCGAGTATGCATCGCAGTCCAGTTTCTATGTCTAATTAGGAAGTACATTTGCGGGAAACGAGCGTTTGACTCGGGACCTGTATTAGGGCCGGAGGCTTCTACACACGAGGAGTTATCCTTGATTATAGGTAAGAAATTGAGTAGTACGTGTCCATTTACCCTGGACTTTGAGACTTTTAATGACGAAATATAGCTAAATGAAATATCCTCTTATATTCTCTGCAGATATCGTTCAGGATTTGGGGCAATTAGATAATTACTAATTGTTACTCGCGTACGTGGCGAGAGAGAATTCTAGCAGGAATCCCTTGAATAATTGTATCACTGGGTAAGCGTTTGTCCTTATATTAATTGTTTTTGGGTTTAGGGACATGACCCATTATTTCTTTTTGGTTGAACCCATAAATATTTTTTGTAGGTAATTCTCATGAATAATCCTGCACTTTTAAATACTGCATCTGGAAATCAATGGAATATTTTCCTCCAAAATCCTACAAGATTTTAGGAGGTAAGCGTGATTTGGATTTATTCCTATTATTACGAATTATTGCAATTGTTGTTTGAAATTTGATTCAATCAGATATTGATAGAATGCGCTTGTTTCTGCTTTCTTTAACTTATTAGGATCTATTGAGAACTTATTTGGAATTAATCAGGTATATTTTTTTCATTACTTGTGTTGCATAACTAGATGCATGTATAGCTGTCACAGGCTGTAAATTATTACTTTACATTGGAGCACAATTTTGATTTTAATACATTGGAAAAGTGGTTGATTTGAAGTATTCTCAGCAGCTTGGAGCATTGTTTATGATAGATCACATGTTGGATTTTTAAAAAAAAAATCTTCAGAATACAGCAAACTTAGAGGTGATGGCTAGAGGACGTCACAATAATTACTTTTAAATGGTCTTTGCACTGGGTGCTATTATAAAGATATAACAAGAGATATGCGTGTTTGCATACATTACAAAATTGGTGTTTTTGGTATGTTTTAGCCCTGAGGAAGTCGTAAAGGGGAACAGTCCCGCTGCGACGAAACGCGTTGGCTAAAAGAGAATAAAGAACACAAAGAGGAACAAGAATCAAAGCATTTTTTTCATTTCTTTAAAATAATTGCTAAACTGTAATTTGATTGCCCTGTCATGTGACTTGAATTTGGTGAAATAATTCAGTTCAGCAGTTTGGGCTGTAGCTTTGTCTGAAGTTCCTATGGAAATTAACATGGGGAAAACGCATTTTGGGACCCCCCTTTTTCTCGGCCCCCGCTTGACGAATCACCCCCAAACTTTCAAGACAGGAGCTGACCTGAGTGAACCATTAGTTTTGAAAATTTGGCGAAGATTTGTCAAACGGCGCCAAAGATATTGTCAAAAGAAAAAACGCTTTTTGAAAAGAAACAAGGTCCTAACTATAACTACCTACTGGCGACCAGTAGGTAATATATATATTATTACAAAATATTTATTTACGTTAATATAAAAATGTTTGACATTTTTATGTTTCTCCATTTATGGTTATGAAATTATGTTGTGTTCAAGAAGGGATATCCCATCATATTTAGACAGCAGCCTCCAACACACACAGTGCTACACCCCAAATTAAACACTTTTTCTGTCGCCTCGGCCGCTACATTATAATTAGACTCAGAAGAATTTTTTTATCAAAAGAAATTCACCTTCGCAACCAATAAACATTTAGTGATGGTCTGAAAGCAGTTCAGCTTTAATCAAGAAAGGGGTTTAACAAGCTCATGGCCAAAGTTCATTTAGGTCAAAAAACAATTTTTCTGTCGCAGACTATTAACATTAAAGTCTAATCGGCTGATAAGAATCAACGCTGTAATAATTGGAAAATCTCCCTTCCAGCCCTTGCTTATTTACACTTTCAATTTTTGATCAGTTCTAAAAAAGATGTCAATCTGGTGAAATCAAGAAAAGAATCAAGTACTTCAGGTATGATGTTATCAGCGAGATGTCTTTTTCAGCTCAATACAATGTGCAGTAGTGTGAAAAGGTGGTACCATATTGGGCGAAAATTAAAGGTACAGAAATCGTGCTGAGGCATGGAACCATGTGCTAAAACAAGCACTGGCAAAGCCAATAGGACTGGCATTGACTGCCAGCCATTTGTTTTGTCTTGTCGTGGTTCCACAACCATTTTTTATGGGGGAGCAGAGAGCGCTCTTCAATCTAAAAAGAAAACATGGTGTAAATCTAACATATTTTTATGATTTCAAAAAGCACACATTGCTGTAGTAGTCCCTGGCACTGTTGGGAACTGCTTTATGTGTGTGTACTTTTTTTGCCGTCCCTCAAAGGGATGATAGCCAGTATCTAAGTGTGCTGACACATTGTCCCGTGCTATATGCTGTACTGGGCAGAAGAAAAATGTGAGTGACCAATGGATGAAGAGGTGGCTGATGGGGTCTGTATATTATGATACCAAAGGGGATGATGGACGGAGCGTTAGAGCAAATCAAACACTCACCCCCAGTCAACTGATCTGGGTTTAATCCATCATCATTCTTTAGCTCACTCCACCACCCCAGTTCAGACATGGCCATATGCAAATCAGTCTGACCCTGTGCCTCATGGGAACAGTCCAGCCCGAACTGCCAAGCCATGTCTTCCCTGGACTGGAAACAAGCATTCTGGGACCGGTTTCGGGTTCAAGACCCTCATCAGCCAGGCTATCTTGAATCCAGTGGCAAAGTGAGCAAGGGACCCACGTCTGGGCATACCCTGCCAACTTAGGGCAAACAAAGCGATACCAAAGGGGATGATGGACGGAGCATTAGAGCAAATCAAACACTCACCCCCAGTCAACTGATCTGGGTTTAATCCATCATCATTCTTTAGCTCACTCCACCACCCCAGTTCAGACATGGCCATATGCAAATCAGTCTGACCCTGTGCCTCATGGGAACAGTCGAGCCCGAACTGCCAAGCCATGTCTTCCCTGGACCGGAAACAAGCATCCTGGGACCGGTTTCGGGTTCAAAACCCTCATCAGCCAGGCTATCTTGAATCCAGTGGCAAAGTGAGCAAGGGACCCACGTCTGGGCATACCCTGCCAACTTAGGGCAAACAAAGCGATACCAAAGGGGATGATGGACGGAGCGTTAGAGCAAATCAAACACTCACCCCCAGTCAACTGATCTGGGTTTAATCCATCATCATTCTTTAGCTCACTCCACCACCCCAGTTCAGACATGGCCATATGCAAATCAGTCTGACCCTGTGCCTCATGGGAACAGTCCAGCCCGAACTGCCAAGCCATGTCTTCCCTGGACCGGAAACAAGCATCCTGGGACCGGTTTCGGGTTCAAAACCCTCATCAGCCAGGCTATCTTGAATCCAGTGGCAAAGTGAGCAAGGAACCCACGCCTGGGCATACCCTGCCAACTTAGGGCAAACAAAGCGATACCAAAGGGGATGATGGACGGAGCGTTAGAGCAAATCAAACACTCACCCCCAGTCAACTGATCTGGGTTTAATCCATCATCATTCTTTAGCTCACTCCACCACCCCAGTTCAGACATGGCCATATGCAAATCAGTCTGACCCTGTGCCTCATGGGAACAGTCCAGCCCGAACTGCCAAGCCATGTCTTCCCTGTACCGGAAACAAGCATCCTGGGGCCGGTTTCGGGTTCAAAACCCTCATCAGCCAAGCTATCTTGAATCCAGTGGCAAAGTGAGCAAGGGACCCACGTCTGGGCATACCCTGCCAACTTAGGGCAAACAAAGCGATACCAAAGGGGATGATGGACGGAGCGTTAGAGCAAATCAAACACTCACCCCCAGTCAACTGATCTGGGTTTAATCCATCATCATTCTTTAGCTCACTCCATCACCCCAGTTCAGACATGGCCATATGCAAATCAGTCTGACCCTGTGCCTCATGGGAACAGTCCAGCCCGAACTGCCAAGCCATGTCTTCCCTGGACCGGAAACAAGCATCCTGGGACCGGATTCGGGTTCAAAACCCTCATCAGACAGGCTATCTTGAATCCAGTGGCAAAGTGAGCAAGGGACCCACGTCTGGGCATACCCTGCCAACTTAGGGCAAACAAAGCGATACCAAAGGGGATGATGGACGGAGCGTTAGAGCAAATCAAACACTCACCCCCAGTCAACTGATCTGGGTTTAATCCATCATCATTCTTTAGCTCACTCCACCACCCCAGTTCAGACATGGCCATATGCAAATCAGTCTGACCCTGTGCCTCATGGGAACAGTCCAGCCCGAACTGCCAAGCCATGTCTTCCCTGGACCGGAAACAAGCATCCTGGGACCGGTTTCGGATTCAAAACCCTCATCAGCCAGGCTATCTTGAATCCAGTGGCAAAGTGAGCAAGGGACCCACGTCTGGGCATACCCTGCCAACTTAAGGCAAACAAAGCGATACCAAAGGGGATGATGGACGGAGCGTTAGAGCAAATCAAACACTCACCCCCAGTCAACTGATCTGGGTTTAATCCATCATCATTCTTTAGCTCACTCCACCACCCCAGTTCAGACATGGCCATATGCAAATCAGTCTGACCCTGTGCCTCATGGGAACAGTCCAGCCCGAACTGCCAAGCCATGTCTTCCCTGGACCGGAAACAAGCATCCTGGGACCGGTTTCGGGTTCAAAACCCTCATCAGCCAGGCTATCTTGAATCCAGTGGCAAAGTGAGCAAGGGACTCACGTCTGGGCATACCCTGCCAACTTAGGGCAAACAAAGCGATACCAAAGGGGATGATGGACGGAGCGTTAGAGCAAATCAAACACTCACCCCTAGTCAACTGATCTGGGTTTAATCCATCATCATTCTTTAGCTCACTCCACCACCCCAGTTCAGACATGGCCATATGCAAATCAGTCTGACCCTGTGCCTCATGGGAACAGTCCAGCCCGAACTGCCAAGCCATGTCTTCCCTGGACCGGAAACAAGCATCCTGGGACCGGTTTCGGGTTCAAAACCCTCATCAGCCAGGCTATCTTGAATCCAGTGGCAAAGTGAGCAAGGGACCCACGTCTGGGCATACCCTGGGGGTGCGTGTTTGATTTGCTCAAGCGCTCCGTCCATCATCCCCTTTGGTATCGTCTGTATATTATGCCCATTATTTGAATAAAAGCAGAAGAGCTTGGCTAATGACAGGCCTAAAACGAGGAAGAGGTAGAAAGGTCACGGAGAACTGATTAGGATAGAGGAGAATGAAACAAAGAGGATTAATTATACTAGTGCGATTGAATGTGTCACACACAAAAATAACCCTCATGAACAGAAAGCAGAGTGGTAAGCAGAGTTACATTAAGGAAGGGTAAATGCCTCTGTATGCTGTATGTACACATCTTTCCACGACTGCGTTTATATCCAAGTAGCATCATCGAAACCAAACCCTATCTGTTTACACTGAGCCAGAACAGTGAGACTAACATTCAATGTTCGAGCAATTTGATTGCAAGGGCATACAAACTTTGAGCCCCCCCCCCTTGCAAAGGACATGGAGAGGGCCCTCCATGCCACAGACCCAGACAGGAGCTCTCAGGCCGGGTGCCCACCCCCCTGCACAGTGCCAGAGGGGGACCCCTTAAGCTTGCCTCCCCCCGCACCGCAGGGGCTGTGGAGGCTATTGTTTTCTCACTGTCTAATTGCACATATATATGTGACTGTGTGTGGTTTTTACTGCCACACACTAGGCCACTGGCTGGAAGGAGACGATGACGTAAGCACATTAATGATCATTTTGTGTTCCTCATCAAAGCATGGTAAGACCATCTGGTGGGTGAAGATGCCATCTCAAGTGAAAGGAGTTTCAGAAAGAGATACGTGTTCTGCAAAACCTCGACCTCGAATGTGTTGTAATGACATCGTGAACGGTACTTACAATGTAGAATTCATGTAACGAAGTTTAGCAGAATTTTCTACACCACTACTAGCATGTTCAGTGATAATAACAATACATGCAAACTGCGAGAATCATATTTAAAAGAAATACCTGTTACTTTTAAAACATATTTTGTAGCCTCGTTTTTGGACAAATACAGTGTTACACCATATGAACCCGTAGAGGAATTTCCTCTTTCTTGCAGAAAGCAGCACACTTAGAAAGAGGAAACAATGAGAAGAAATAAAGTGATTTCTCCTTGCTGCACGTCTGGTGGGAAGGCATACAATTCGAACTCATTCTCAGGGCTTACAGTGTGGATAAATCTGGGAATGCTTGAGAATACATGGATGGATATGTGGGAAAACCCACTCTCCACCCATGTGACGCCCATACCATGAGTGTAAAGCAAGGTGGCGACTTTTGATGCCTTGAATTACTCCAGATTTAACAAGCCAAGCAGGACCATGCAAACTGAATCTCACTCTAGATTTTGCACCACCCTGCGTCCCCTTGCATGACACAAGGCCGATGCAAAAATGTTATAAATCTGGGCGCTAATGTCATCAGTTCTTCAAAAAGTACAATATGTGGAGAATGGGCTGTGTGTCAGCCTTCTTCAGTCATTGACTTTCATGTATTTTTGTGGTTTGGTATTGCTTGGAGTGACTGGCCATCAATGCTGTGGAATTTTATGGGTGGCTAAAGTGCCCCACTTATGCCCCCATTAAGTTTTGGTGATGGGTTAACAAGAGTCCTTTTACTAGATTTCAGATGCAACATGACAAACAGCTTGTAGACGATGCATTTATTTTGCTAACACATATATGAACTGCTGATTTATGGATTTTATGTTTAGGTTATTTTGCTGTTTGGATGTCTTATCCTTTCAAAGAGTACAACACTCCTCATTAATGGCTCTTGCATACTAATTTCTTTTAATCTGCTCTCATGATAACATGTTGTTCGGTTTACACTTCTTTTTCAAAAGGTAAAGACGAGTGCACAAATAGGCTCCCTCAAAGATGCAATGGCACTGCAAAGGGGAAAATACACTGCACTTGTGATTAAAGAAAACCCTTGTGAAAACATTGTGTACACATAATAAAAGAGATGTTTCTTTTCTCAAAATACGTTTCATAAAGTATAGTATGGTGTTTTCACTGTGTTTATTTGCTGAAAACTGCAGTACTTTTTTTATAGTCATTTCCATGCATGATAATGCTGATGCAGTGTACATGCACTTTTTAGTTTCGGTTCAATGATTTTTTGATAGGGCAGATTTACAATAAAATAGCACATTAGTGACATTATTTGTTACTATTCTATGACATTTTATGCACATTAGTCTTACGTTACACCTATCATACCTACCCGCCATGCATGCCATCCACACTTGCCAAACTTACCACAACGATCACACCTGTTCTTTCGTACCAATCAAAATGTAACCTGGGACATCTGCCTAACATACCTAACCTATCATACCTAATAAACGATTTCTGAGCTTCCATACCTACCTGACATACCTGTCATACCTATCTGCCATGCCTGCATTTCATACGTACCTACCATCCCTGTCATACTTACCTACCAACATTCCTACACACCAACCATAGCATCAAGCGTATCTTACCATACCTACAAAAAATACCAACCTACCAAAAACTTCATACCACACCTAGTCTGCTAATCCTAACCTACCAAAGCAGTCATAGCTACCATACCAATCTATACCAATCTATATTTACCTACCATGCCTACCCTATCTAACCTATCACATGCAATCTACCACACCTAACCTACCATGCCTACCATTCACAGGTACCATAGAATATCAATTTTCCTTCGATTTCTTACCTATCATACCTACCCACCAACCAGTCACTCCTATCATACATACTGTAAGTACTTAACACAGTTACCTACATAAATACCTACCAGACCTTACTTACCATATTAACTATACCTTCATGCCATACCTTCCATACCCAACACACATCCATACCTACCATATTCACCTACCTAACCTGCGTACCATATATACCTACCATACATAGACTACCTACTGTATCCACATACATAAACTACCTACCTTACCCACCAAATATTACATACCATCTTGTACATAACTACCTACCATACCTAATCTACCATACTTAACCCACCACATCTCCATACCATACTCAACCAACCTTTGATGTGCATTCCTTTTAAAATGTGTACCATTCTACTGTATTAGTTCTGTTTCAATGCTGTAAGTGCAAATGTGTATTTCAATTCAATATATTGTACAACTAAATAAAAATACAACAGAAGATCCTCTTGCAACAATGTTTAAAAAAAACTGGCAATCATTACATACCACATAAAAAACAAGCCAGAGCTATTGCCATTGGCAATGTTTGTTGGTATCTGATTTTAAATCTGTAAAGAAGAAAATGGGAGTGAATGGTAAATCTAATTCAACATAGACAGGTTCCACATGGAGTGAGTTTAATGTAGTGCTATATAAGATGCCACTTCACATTGTTCATAGTTGCCTCAGTGCTATAATAGTTTCTGCAAAAGACACAAAATTGATGGACGGAATGCAGAACAAATCAAAACATTCACCCCCAGTCAAAAGATCTGGGTTAAATCCATCATTCTTTTGCTCACCATGCCACCCCAGTTTAGACCTGGCCATATGCAAATCAGTCTTGACCCTGTGCCTCATGGGAACAGTCCAGCCCGAACTGCCAAGCCAGGTTCTCCCTGGACCGGAAACAAGCATCCTAGGACCGGTTTCGGGGTTTCACCCCTCTTCAGCCAGGATAGCTTGATTCAAGTAGCACAGTGAGCCCAGGACCCACGTCTGGGCATACCTGGCGCACTTAGGGCGAGAAAGCAAAAGACACAAAATTGATGGACGGAATGCAGAACAAATCAAAACATTCACCCCCAGTCAAAAGATCTGGGTTAAATCCATCATTCTTTTGCTCACCATGCCACCCCAGTTTAGACCTGGCCATATGCAAATCAGTCTTGACCCTGTGCCTCATGGGAACAGTCCAGCCCGGTCCTAGGATGCTTGTTTCCAGACCAGGGAGGACCTGGCTTGGCAGTTCGGGCTGGACTGTTCCCATGAGGCACAGGGTCAAGACTGATTTGCATATGGCTGGGTTCAAACTGGAATGGCATGGTGAGCAAATAAACGATGGATTTAGGCCCAGATCTCTGTACTGGGGTGAATGTATGGCATTGTTCTGCATTCTGTCCATCAACTGTTGTTTTTGCATTTGTCACCCCGAGTGGGACGGGTATGCCCAGACGTGGGTCCCGTGCTCTCCATGCCACTGGAATCAAGCTATCCTGGCTGAAGAGGGGTGAAACCCCGAAACCGGTCCTAGGATGCTTGTTTCCAGTCCAGGGAGGACCTGGCTTGGCAGTTCGGGCTGGACTGTTCCCATGAGGCACAGGGTCAAGACTGATTTGCATATGGCTGGGTTCAAACTGGAATGGCATGGTGAGCAAAAACGATGGATTTAGGCCCAGATCTCTGTACTGGGGTGAATGTATGACATTGTTCTGCATTCTGTCCATCAACTGTTGTTTTTGCATTTGTCACCCCGAGTGGGACGGGTATGCCCAGACGTGGGTCCCGTGCTCTCCATGCCACTGGAATCAAGCTATCCTGGCTGAAGAGGGTGAAACCCGAAACCGGTCCTAGGATGCTTGTTTCCAGTCCAGGGAGGACCTGCCTTGGCAGTTCGGGCTGGACTGTTCCCATGAGGCACAGGGTCAAGACTGATTTGCATATGGCTGGGTTCAAACTGGAATGGCATGGTGAGCAAATAAACGATGGATTTAGGCCCAGATCTCTGTACTGGGGTGAATGTATGACATTGTTCTGCATTCTGTCCATCAACTGTTGTTTTTGCATTTGTCACCCCGAGTGGGATGGGTATGCCCAGACGTGGGTCCCGTGCTCTCCATGCCACTGGAATCAAGCTATCCTGGCTGAAGAGGGGTGAAACCCCGAAACCGGTCCTAGGATGCTTGTTTCCAGTCCAGGGAGGACCTGGCTTGGCAGTTCGGGATGGACTGTTCCCATGAGGCACAGGGTCAAGACTGATTTGCATATGGCTGGGTTCAAACTGGAATGGCATGGTGAGCAAAAAAACGATGGATTTAGGCCCAGATCTCTGTACTGGGGTGAATGTATGACATTGTTCTGCATTCTGTCCATCAACTTTTGTTTTTGTAATAGTTTCTGCAACAGGAGCAAATTGGTATAATCCTTCACACCCAAAATTAGTGTTGTACCCTACGCTACCTCGGAGTCTTGTGTAATACCCTGCAAAAGATAGCCCTGGTCCATGCACTGGCAATAACCCACCAGTGTTATTGCAGTGCCAGTTACTGCAATAACATCATTCTTTAGCTCACTTCGCCGCCTCAGTTCAGACCCAGCTATATGCAAATCAGTCTTGACCCTGTGCCTCATGGGAACAGCCAAACTGCCAAGCCAGGTCTTCCCTGAACCGGAAACAAGCATCCTGGGACCAGTTTCTGGGTAACACCCTTCATCAGCCAGGCTAGCTTGAATCCAGTGGCAAAGTGAGCAAGGGACCCACGTCTGGGCATACCCTGCCAACTTAGGGCGAACAAAGCAAACACAAGGAGATGATGGACGGAGCGCTGAAGTTTTTCAGACACTCACCCCCAGTCGCAGATCTGGGATGAATCCATCATCATTCTTTAGCTCACTTCGCCACCTCAGTTCAGACCCAGCTATATGCAAATGCTTGTTTTCGGTTCAGGGAAGACCTGGCTTGGCAGTTCGGGCTGGACTGTTTCCATGAGGCACAGGGTCAAGACTGATTTGCGTATAGCTGGGTCTGAACTGAGGTGGAGAAGTGAGCTAAAGAACGATGATGGATTCAACCCAGATCTGTGACTGGGGGTGAGTGTCTGAAAAGTTTCAGCGCTCCGTCCATCATCTCCTTGTGTTTGCTTAATTACAAGGGACTACCAGCCAAGGGTGACAACCTCTAAAGGGCTCCAAATCGTGATGCAGTCCAACAGTATTCAGCCTTATGTGTGTGGCAAAGAGCGCAAATCAAAACACAACTGTCCTCAATCTGAGTAGTGCGCTAAGCTAAAAATCAGATGAAAACAGTGTTTCCACACAATTTCATATCATGGATTTTGTGCAAACTGTGATCGGTCACAGGGTTTTTATGTGCTATTTCCTCCAGGCAGTATGAGAAGGAACTTGCATGGTAAAACAACATTCTAAGATGAATACAATGTAATAAAAAGGGTGATGCGGAACCTTTCTGCCTGGTATTCCCATTATGAGGGAAAGAACTCGAAAACATAAATCAACATAACACTATGCAATAACAATATTTCCATGGAATATATGTGTGCCTGATTTTTGCACGTCCCTCAGAATGAAGATGTAAGTGTTGCGCACACAACTGTATTACCGAAGTCCAAGATCAAAATGCAAGCTATTCTCACTACAAAAGATTAACCAGATGCCTGCCAGCTCATATTGCTCTTGGAGGAACTCAAAGGAGGCCATCCCTGACCCCCCATAAGTCGCCCACTTTAGAGTTTCCAAACAAATCCACTGACAACAGCCCCCCAGCTGTTGTTAAGCCACCAGTGCATCCGCATCGCACAAGACATTTCCAAGGTAATTGGCCTCTCCCATCCGGTCACCTTGGTCATCTTCTTCCATGCTTGGACCACCACTGCCATGGAGGCCATATCCTCCTCCCTTGCTGTGTGGCCATAAAGTGCCCTCAGATAGCCCGTCAAGGTAAAGCCCTTCTGGGAAAAGCAATGCGCTCATCATAAGGCCCTCCCATGAGGGTGACCAGCACATTTCTAGGGCCCCAATCCCATAGCGATGTCCTAGTAACTGTTTGCACCACCCGAAAAAACCCTTCAGGGACAGCGCATGGTATATTCTGTAATACACGGAGGAATTTAGGTAAATAAATCATTTGTAGAGCTCTTCCCATCAGGGACAGCGGCAGCTTCCTCCATCGAGCCAAATCCTTTCTGCAGCACCAAGTAAACCTCCAGATTCTGAGCATAAATGTTGCCAGGGCCTTTTGTAATAAAGATGCTCAGATATTGAAAACCCGACACAGACCACTGCAGGGGACAATCCCAATCCTCCAGTGTGCACTATCCCATAAGCGAGTACGCCACCAACCTGTGGCAATTTATCTTGATCCCGGAGTACCTCGCAAAGAGATTGAGATTCCCAACACACGGGGAATAGACCGCAGTGGGTCAGTCAAGTACAACAACAGGTCATCAGCATAAAGAGAGATAACATACTCCCAATCGGAGTCCTAATGCAAACCTTGCAGAAGGGCATTCCCCCTGAGCCATTCCGCTAGTGGCTCTAATGCCAAGGCAAACAAAAGGGGGGATAGCAGACATTCCTGCCTGGTACCTCTACCCAGCTGGAATTCCCTCAACATCATGCTAACCCATACCCTAGCCAGCGGTGTCACGCAGAGCAGACAAAAACAAGCCAGAAGTGCCTTCCCACACCCCATCTTTTCCAGAACTGCCATGAGGTATGGCCATTAAAGAGAATCAAATGCATTTTCTACATCTAACAACAAGATCAACACTGGCTGCCCAGTACTGCTTGCTCATCCAAGAACTCCAAACAGGCTTCCCAGGTTGTGCCTCATAACACGAAGCGGCATAAACCTGGATTGGTCCTCATGCATCAATTTGTCACTCACCTCGTATAGGTGGGTTGCATGCTCCAGTGCCAGTAATTTGCCTCTATATTTAATATGGAGATATGCTTATAGGAGGCACAATCTTCCGGCTTCTTCCTGGCCTTGTGTATTAGGGCAATGTGAGCCGTACAAATGTCTGGAAGTAGGGTCCCTGCAGCCAATGCGGCCTGATACTTACAAAGGAGTGGTTCCTCCAACTGTGTCCCCAAACATCTAAAAAATTCTACCAGCAGGCCATTTCGGGCCCGTGTTCCCCTCTTGAGGTGGCGTACTGCATCAGCAATTTCTGGTACCTTGAGATTTCTATCCAAAGTAACCCTATCCTCCAGAGTCAGGACAGGCGTAGGGATATCACCTACAAAACTCAAAAGCTTTGCTGCCTTTGCGAGTAGAGGGCCTCCAAATAGTCCTCAAATCTCTTTGCAATTTAAGGGGTCGTGTCTACAATGTGCCCAGATGCCGTGATCACCGACACACCCACCACTGAGCCTCCTCCCAAATGTGCCAGCCACGCCAGGAGTTTCCCTCCCTTATTACCAACCTCTTATAGTCTATGTTGAATGGCCCTAAGCTGTTTCTGCATCCCCTCCTTCTCATTCTGTCTGTACTCCTCCCGCAGAAATCACAAGGCAATGTGCCAATGCTGTAGTTGGAGATGTACAGGTAGTCCTCCTCTGCTAGCAACAACCACTGCTCCATGTCCTGCAGTTTTTGAGTCGCCTCCTTCCTTATCCCTGAGATCCTAGAGATCAGGTACCCCCCATACCACTGGTGTATACGCCGCTCTGAGCATTACCGTCTAAGGCCAACGGAGCCCCTGTTGTCAGTAAAGTAATTCTCCAGGACCATTCATTGACCTTCCCTCGTGTCCCAATACTTGAGGTACATTGTAGCTAAGCACCACGGAAGACGGCAGACCCTGGTCTGCATCATGAGCCATATATAAAGTGATGCATGATCTGAAACCCTCCTCTGCAAGAAAATGGTGTCTCGATAGCAGAGTGTCTGAATCTGTGCGACCAGGAAGTAATCTAACTGTGAGCCTGCACGAAAGGTGAAGAATACGTAGGAGAATTTTCTCTTTCCAGGATACCTTGCCCTCCAGAGGTCCTGTATCCCCAGTGCCCATATAAAATGTTGTAGTCTCTGATCGTTACTCCCCAGGGTACCTGTAGCAGTTAGTCTATCTAGGTCTGCGCACATAGTCAGATTGAGTTCACCCCCAATAATCAGCAATGCGGTTGGGGCCTGAATGATCCACCATTCTATCTGGGCCAGAGCTCGGGACTGCAACTCGGGGGGGACATACCAGGACACGAGTAGAACTGTCTCCCCATTCCACTTACCCAGAATTGCTGCATAGCAACCCCCCCGAGTCTGTCCATAGTCTTGTCACTGTGAAGGGGAGTGAACTACGTATCAGGATACCCACCTTCCTGGTGTCAGAGTGGGCCAACATCCTGTATCGACTCTGACCCAGGAAAGCACAATTGTTACCCTTCAGGTGTGTTTCTTGTAGGAGCAGTATGTTCAGTTTATGTCTGCTCACAAATCTATGCACCATACCTCGTTTGACCTTGTGGCCCAACCCACTCATATTACAGGATAAAAAGGACAAGCCAAGGAGTCCAATTTCACCCACTGTCCTTTCCGGCCTACCTGACATGTCTGTTGAGTTAACCAGCCTGTGCCCTACTCACCATCGATCGTCCCTTAGATGCCATAGTGAACTCCTAACCCCACCCATCTCCTCCCTCCCTACCACCTCATGCAATGGGTTCCAAGCTACCCACCCAATGCTCGAGGTGTCTATCGGCCTTTCTCCATGATCTACTATTCAAACAACAATAACAAAGTGCACAAACTCCGACCCTTGTGGGCATTAGTGTGTTGGGTCTGTGTGTAACCCACTTGGAGGCTCCCACTTCCGGTGAACCCCCACCTGTCTCCCAACGGGGGAAGAGTCTTACATCCTCGCCTCCAGGGCACTGGTCTAAGTCTCTCCATCATCCGACTGCATCTGCTTGTCCTCACTGTCAAAGGCTGGAGACTGGATGCGGCGGAACTTGTCTTACCTGGGTGTCTCTGTTCCTCTTCACCACTTAACCACTGGTCTCAAGGCCTCCAACCAATCCCACACCTCACTTGGAGAATGGAAAAGCCAGGATTTCCCTTCTTCCAGGACTTTCAACTTAGCGGAGAAGAGCATCAGGTATTGTAGACCCCGTTTCCGCAACTCTGCTTTAGCCTTGTCAAACATTCTGCGCTGTGCCTGTACCTCCTGTATAAAATCTGGAAAGATCATGACTGTGTTGTTCTCAACCATGAGAGGCCCATGCAGTCTGGAAGCATGCAGTACCGCCTCCTGGTCCCTATAGTTCAAAAGTCTCGCAATGATTAGTTGAGGCCGTGCCCCCGGCCGAGGTGGCACCCCTGGAACTTGATGGGGCCTCTCTTCTGCAGATTGGGCCGAGAGCTGTTGTGGTCAAAGAAAGGAGCAGAGCAAGTGTTCAACCAATTCTTCTGCGTTCCTGCCCTCCACTTTCTCGGACACACCTATCATACGCATATTATTCCTTCTCGATCTCCCCTCCACATCTTCCGCCCGATTATGCAGGTGGCTAGTGGTCTCTCTGAGGTACCGTACCGCCTACTACAGCTGTCAACGTTCCCCACCTTGCTCCTCCACCACAGTCTCTTCCGTCCACTCCCGCATTGATATCTTCAGCAGGTCTGCCCGCAGGAGAGTGAGGTCCACTGCTGCAGTGTCTATATTCTGTCCCAATGTAGATTTGGTGTCCCGCACAACCAACAATAAGACTCTCAGGGAGGGCTCAGAGGGATCCTCTGCCACTATCCTCGGGGGATCTCCATGCGCTTGGTCATCCCCCATCGCCGGGGGGAGGGAACAGATATTTCTTTCATTTGTGCGAAGCTGGCGCTTTCTAGCCTTTGTTGCATACCACTGTGTCCAACTCTGCCTCAGGATCAGGCCTTGAAGGTTATTCATTTCCCCCCTGGGCCAGGTACCTCCTCCTGGAGGAAAACGTAGTCCATATCTGATCAAGGCCAGCCATCATCACCCACTCGAGTTTCAGGACCCCAGTCCAGTACTATGCAGAGCAGGAGTACCTCTATGCCGGGGCACGCAAATCCTCTCTGGTCCTTTATTGCTTCCTGCACACCGTAGCTCATCATGGCACCTCCAGGCTGCCCACCCCCCCTTCTTCACAATGTTACGGGGGGAAATTTCAGGACCTCAGCTGTGGCAGTGTGGTGCTGATCATCCCGGGTCAGACTAGGCTCTCCCATCCAGGGCTCATGTGGCCGAGCCCCTTCCAGTTCTCTGGTGAGCAGGATCAACTGGCTCCCAGGGAAGGCCCGGTCTCGGCGGGTGAGGCAGCGCGTGGCAGTGCCCGACACATGCATGGTCAAATCCCATGGCTCAACCAGCTGCATTTCAAATGCCAGCACCCGGGGGTCCTCCGGCACAGCAATCTACTCCTCTAGTGACCAGGAATGTTGTTTGGGGTCTTGACATTCTCCTCCTTGCAAGATCAGTCAGGATTAGAGTGGATTCACTGTCCTTAGCGGGAGCTCAGGTTTAGTGTGCCATGTTGCTTCAGCGCTTGGCCATGTCCCCGAAGCTGTGCAACTTTAGCAAAATGCGAAATGCTTTTTACCAAAGCAGCACAGAATTGGCAAAAAGCATAAGGAAAAAAAAAGGTCATTGTATAAGTGTGACGATGCATCACCACATATGCGTGTGCCTACAGAATGATGCAGGCACCATTTTCATTTACCAATGCAAGATGGAAGATGCCACTTAGATGGGCAAACAACCAAATTGAACGTTTTAAGCCCAAAAGTACAAAATAAAAATAATAACAAAAGAACCAAGGGTTTGGGAGGCAACGGAGGAGTTGGTGGGGTGGCCAAGAGAGGGAAGAGGGGTAAAGCAGCAAATGGGGGAGTTAGAAACATTGGAGGTTGGTAGAGAAGCACGCAATGGAGATAACAATAAAGAGTGTGGGGACTTTGATGGGGGAGAAGTATATGAGAAAGAGCTCTAAATGAGAAAGAGCAACAAGAGTGGGGGAGAAGTGCAAGATAGAGAGTGAGCACCACACAAAGAAGAGAGTAACAAGGAGGACATGGGAACATTGCGGGGTCCTGCATGGCTTGATAAATCTGGAGTAACGTAATGCAGCGCAAATTGTTGCATTGAGTTACTCTGCCCCAGGGAGTCATTCCATGGATGAAGCGTGGTAGTTTTCCATGTATCCACCCATGGATTTTGGTGTATTTCCATATTTACCATCACTGGTAAACCCGGGAATGCGTCAAAATTCTAAGCCTCCCCGGGAAGGTGCAACAAGAAGAAATATCTTTATTTCTCCTCGGGGTTTCCTCTTTCTAAGTGTGCTGCATCTTGCAGCACACTTAGAAAGAGGAAAATGACTCTGAGCATTGCTTTTGTGCAGGAAGGTGCCCCTTCTTGTATAAAAACAATCCTGCCTACAACAAAGGCACCTTTGCACCACGGCGCAAGGGTGCCTGCATTGGCGCTGGGCAGCCAAAAGTGAGCCAGCGCAAGGAAAGGACAGGAGTGCACTGTATAATGTCAACTATGGCTCATTTGTGCCCTTTCCCTTTCATGCAGCACAGCAAGGTGGCTTGCTGCACTGAGCAGCACTGCCCTGCATGAAAGTTTGATAAATCTGCCCCTCAATTTCCACAGCGTGAAAAAAACGCACATATTCCTCCTACGCATGACCCTATGAGGGTGAAACACTGACAGTTTCACAATCTACATTCCAGTTAAAAATTAAAACTGCACATAAATTAGAATAGAGCTTTTATGAGATCAGTGAAGCTGATGCCACTTACAAAGTTGCTTAGGATATTTCTGGTTGGTAGGCTAACATAATATTATGGGGCCGATTTCGATGTCAGGCAGAAAGCCTTCGACCAGCTGTCAGAGGCTTTCTGCTCGACATCGTAGGTTTCAGTCCGACCGCCACATGACGTTGGTCAGAGTGAAACCTGTGGGGGGATCCCGACATGCTTCTGATGGGCTCAAGTAGCCTGTCAGAGCGTGGAAGCCACCATAATCCCCTAATGACCGCGGAGCCAGGCTCAGCTCTGCCATCAGGATTATGATGGCACTTTCCAACAGCCATTTCATGTCGTCCACCGGACATCTTAATGAGTCCTTATGTTGCAATTTGTTGCAACTATGTAGCAGGAGGCAATAGATATAAATAGCTATGGTTGATTAAAATCTTTGAAATCCTTAACCTGTGTAAAATGTTGACTGAGCATTTGCAAAATTTACAAACAGCACTTCAATGTGGCTGGTCATGTTTTGCCTAGCCACGTGCGTTAAAATATAAGCGGCACACACTTTAAACAGCTTTATCTTTGTCTTGCAAGAATAAAAACTACCCACTTATGTGGTTTTACCGAGCGTTGTGTTTGCAATTTAAAAAATCACTCAAATGGTGTGGCCCTGAGGCAATATCCTCTGCGCCTGAAGAAATGCTGCATGCAATTGTTCTTATTCAAATGAAATATTTTATTCATCACTGGTGGTTTGTTACCTTTATTTACATAAGCTAAGCCGTGTACAGCGCTTCAGGCTGTCTTTCCTCATCTGCTCACACTAACAGTAATTATTCTGCGTAGCAGGTTCGACTCCACAACAAAAATGGCTTGAAGTACTTTTATAAATATATATTTTTTTTAACCTGATTGAAAGGAACTGTATTTTAGGAGGCCCTGTAGAATCACCTAAGTGTTTGGAAGGCGGTATTCTACGCAGTTGCTTTTGTGTGACCGTGAGTGTGTAGTGCTGGATTGTCGTGCCTATAGAGCTGTCAGTGCGGATGTCGTCCCCCTGCAGAGTTGTAAGTACTGAGGGACTTATTTACAAGCCCCTTGCGCTGCCGGTACGTCACTTTTTCCCATGTTAACAGTGATGCACCGGCGGTGCAAGGGGCTTGTAAATAAGCCCCTCAACCTTTTAGGTAGTGACAGTATCCGGAGTGGTGCGAAAATGCTGCATTCGGCTTCACGCCTGAGAATGCTTTGCGTTTTCCCATGAAATAGGAGACTAGACGCAATTTAACTCAGTTTTAACCCCTTGGCCGCGGCGGTAATTCCGCCGCGGCGCTGGGGGGGGTGGGGGGTGAGCGCGGCGCCGCCATGCTCGTGACGGAACTACGCCGTCATGAGTCACGGGCGAGCTGTGC
This sequence comes from Calotriton arnoldi, assembly GCA_963921515.1. Taxonomy (NCBI): domain Eukaryota; kingdom Metazoa; phylum Chordata; class Amphibia; order Caudata; family Salamandridae; genus Calotriton; species Calotriton arnoldi. Next base: position 2,038,492 of record CAWUFW010001451.1, read on the forward strand.
TCATGACGGCGTGGTTCCGTCACGACCCCGCCCACTCACTAATTCGCCCGCACAGGCGGGGAATTAGTACCGCGTGGGCGGAGCGGCCGCAGCATGAAGGAACCACGCCGTCATGAGCACATGCCGCCCATGGCTCATGACGGCGTGGTTCCGTCATCCGCAGGGAAGGGGTTAAACCTGTAGGGAAGCTCAGATGTAAACAAAATGATTGGTGTTGAAGCTCAGATAATTTTCATCTAATAATAAGACATGTTTTAAAATAGTGTTTCATACAGCATATCTGCTGTGTCTAATGGATGCTACTATTATCATTGCCCAATTTGATGCTTCCCAATGTATTTACCTTGGAAGAAGGAAAGCTGACTAGGCATGCCTAAATTCAAAGGTTTGACCTACAGATAACTGATTATGTCAGCAGCAAGTACTTTTTTTGCTGCCCACCTTGCCATCTACAGATATAACTAGTTCACCACTTATCACTTTGCCTGTTCTTACTCAATCACCTGGGATTCGAAGATATCAAAGAATTTACCCCACTGCCAGTGGACGTCCCACAAAGCTTGATACTTGGTTCACTTCTTAGTCCACTTGTTTCTCACTCGTCACTACCTCTTTCAAGTAGCATCTTCTCCTCCTTCAGATTCTCCTCTATCTAGACAGATGATTCTCAAATCTCCTTCTCTTTTTCAACTTTTGCACTTCACCTCCAGACAGACATTTTGAACTGGCCCTTCGCCATCCGACACCGGTTGGCACTGCATTCACTCACAATGAACTACTCAATAATTAAAATCTCCTCTTACAGGCCTTATCTCCTTTACCCCAGAATCTTTGAAATCCACCACATCTGCCAGAAAACTTTGGATTTTCTTCTGGCCTTCCAAGGTGATGGAGGCATTCAGTTCTAACTCAGTCACTGACACATGATATTAATTACTGAACATGCACAAGATACATTCTCTCATATAATTCAGTACAGCCAAAACACTCTGTGGTGTACAAGTATTCATGCTAGGGACACATGATACCAATGTTTAAGATTTATTCACTAGAGAGTAGGTTTTATTAAAACACAGAGGTAGCCTACCTGAAGTAACACAGAACCTGACACCGTCAAACACAACTAGAAGGAATTCCAGAGTGGAAATCCTTTTAACCAATTTTGGTTCAGATGGCCACAAATCCAGAACAATGCAAGCAACACTCCCCCTATCCTTAGTATTTAAGAGGAATACATATGCCTAACAAACAAAACTAAAAAATAGAGCCACTAGTAAGTAACCAAAGTAAATGGATGTAGAAAAGTAAATCATAGTTAAGGCTCCCGGTTTTCCGTTTAAACGGATTTTTACATATAAATGCAGACGGAAAACGTTTTTTCCTTCGTCTGTATTTATAAATTTAAACGGAAAAATACTGACAAACCAGACAAAGTGCTTCACCTCAGGGTTGCCTAATCTGATGCATAGAGGAATGCAGGCTGCTCTCTGCACATGAAAGGCGCCCTACTAAGAGGGCGGACTCTTAGTGCCGCATTTGGCACTCTCCCTTCACAGGTCATTCATCACTCATCAGGACCCCTGGGGGGAGCCTGGGGTAGTCATCACCATCCGGCATGTTCTCCCCGTATCACTTCTAGGTGTGTGAGGCGTTTCATTGTCTGAGAGTGCTTCGCTTTATTAAGGTGAGCTCGGTCAGTGTTGAAGACTGTTGCTTCTGCCTCCGGGCGCCTTCCTCTATGGAATGTGCATTGCTTTACTTGGGTCCGCGCTTTCAGCGGCCCCTTGTCTACAGGAACTAGTCCCCTCCCAGTTCGGAAACGTGGACTACTAGGAAGCTGAAATAGGTGGCCTTGAATACGGGAGCAACAAAGGAACAACTCAATTGCTTACCCGTAATCTTCATTACAACACGGTAATCTTCATTACAGCACTGCTGAAAACGCTGCCACTGAACAGAACCAGGAGAGTGGCGAGCAGTGGTGTGGCATGTTGCATTGACCTTATGGAAACGAGGAAAATGCCCCCGCTCCAAAAAAACATGTTTGGTACTAACTGGGGTTCAACGGGTTGTTCACATCCGTTACTAGTGCCACTGCACCTGCTGCTTTCCTGATAGTTACACGCCTGGCGGCGAGAGAAAAGAGATAATTGGGTTTAATATGCAGCATAATGCAAAATTAAACGTTTTGGGGAGGAGGGGGGGGGCACCTTATATTCTCCTAAGTGAAAGATATTCCCAACTACGCCCCTGGAGGGCCTCATCATTTTTTGTTACATCTTTAAGCAAAGCCACCCCCTTCACGTCATTCGCAATGTCCGGGAAGAATCCCCTACCCTTATTACCTGCCTCCTCCCATCTACATAAGGGAGAGTGCCCCTCAGCTACAGGAATGCAGTGGCCATGCATATTGAAGAAGATCTCACTGTACCCTGCACTGGCTGCTTTCGGGGCTGAATAGACGGAAGGGGCTCTCAGGTTACATGGCACCAAAGGCTGCCCCAGGTAGAAGAAGCCAATGCATATGAACAGGTAAAATTGAACTGGTGCTCGGGTAAAGCTCTCCAATACCTCCGGGCCAAGTTCCATTGTACTTTGTGTTGGCTCCGGGGAAGAATGTTTCCGATGTTGAAACAAAGCATTTTGCACCCTCCTCCCTCAAAAATATGAACACTCACCTTGCGTTTTAGCAAGTTATAAATAGACATTTATCATAGTGTACGTTGGAAAATTATCTCCTCCGTTTAAAAAAAATGGAAGAAAAATCTGTCAAAATAATTCCTATGTAGGTCTAAATAATCCCAGGGAAGTTGTTCTGCAATGAGAAAAAAGAATGGGTTGCTCCCTCAAAGACACAGCTTGACATTTGACCTCTGTCTTTGAATGCACATCAAATGTGACAAGATAAGAACAGGATTTAAAGGTCCCTAGGGTGTACAGCCCCACAGTAAAGGTTTCCTTATGCAAGTTACTCAAGGTCTGTTTAGGCCTATGTTCTCTTTAAATTATTTTGGCAACGTTTTCAGATGAATGTATTGTGTTTACTTAATTTGATGTATATATAAATATATCTAAACCTATAACAACTGAGTGCAAGTGTGCAGTGCCTATTTAAATAAATGTGGAAAAATACTAGCTGCAGCGTCTTCTTTTGCTTGCAACAAAAATAAATGTGGATAAATACAGGTAAAATGACCCAAAAACAAATATGGATAAATACATACAAAAATGTTAAAAAAATAAATACCATAAAACCGGGAGCCCTTATCATAGTACACTACTTCATAAGTGAAAGCATTACATATATCAACAGTAATTCTATAATAAGTAGGTGCAAGAAGCACGCAGTAAATTAGTACTTTAATTTCAAAAGTGCTCTCCTAACCATGCCAATGCAACACTCATTAATTCATTAGTCTTTTGTAGACTCGCAAACATTAACACACTCCTTGAAAGCCTCCCAGCTACACCTATACAACCCTAGACTAGGTTTCAAACTTCATTACCTAAACTCTATAAACCTTTCCCAGGTGTACTCTCATCTAAGCATACCACCACCAGACCTGCTGGGTCACTCCAAGTATAGGGTAATTACAAACTACTAGCATTTGTGGTCAGATCTATAAGCGATCTGACCCCTAATAACCTCTTTGACACCTTGTAATGCCATATAATGATGCGAACCTAAGACCCAACAGTCACAACCTTTTAACCACATCTAAAGCACCTTCTGCTGACTCCATGTTCCAGGCTTTCTAACTTTTAAATATCTGTACGATGAATCCCTCTTATGCCAGACATTCGCACCATGCATTCTCCTTAAGGGGTCAAAATAGCATTAGAAGGCATCTTCTGCAACTTGAAAGCAAAGAATAATAACTAGCCCAATGTGTTGTGAATAGGTACATTACATACCTTTAATTGTTTTTTAATTAGACCTGGAGTGTTGCCCTAGATATGAGTTTGTAGTCTCCAATCATCCTCATACATTTTTATATCGCTAAAATATAAAAAATTCTGATTCTGATCCCAATGTACCACCATCATTGCTTAGTAAAATACTTCTCTTTGAAATCCAATTGTTGCTAAAGAAGTAATACAAAAACACATTCTCCCCATTTCTATAACTTTCTAGTTCAACTGATGGTCAATCCACCACAGTTCATCTTAAGAGTGTTCAGAAAAATAAAAATGATTGATGTATGCTTGTTAAATACAACTAACCACTAAACATTCCCTTCTCCCCCTGTTGAAAAGTAAAGCGATGAGAAGTCTATTAAAACTCACTATCATGCCACCATCACCAGCATCAGAAAAGAACGATCAACCATTACAAACCTAAAAACAAACTAAACTGACCAATGGCTCTCAATAGGCATTCATTCTGAATGAAACATTGTGTTAGGACACGAAAGATTATGATAACAGAAGCCAAATTCAGACGTATCTTGTTTCTAAATGTCTCTACAATTAATCTCTCTAATGCCAGACATTTGCAATATGCATTCTAATTAAGGGTTCACGATAGCATTAAAAGACATCTCCTGCTACTTGAAAGCAAAGAATAATAACTAGCCTAATGAGTTGTAAATAAGTACATTACCAACCTTTACTTTTTTTACCTAGACCTAGATTATTGTCCTAAATATAGGTTTGTAGTCTCCAATCATCCTCATACTTTGGTGTAATCAATACAAATCTAAAATTGCTATTTCGCTAAACTATAAAAAAAACACCACTCTAATTCTGATACCTATGTACCACCATCATAGCTTTGCAAAATATTTCTCTTTGAAGTCCAATTGTTGCTAAAGAAGTAATACAAAAACACATTCTCCCTATTTCTATAACTTTCTTGTACAACTCAGGGTCAAGCCACTACAGTACATCTTAAGAGGCACAAAATTGTATTCAGAAAAAGAAGTCATTGCCATTTGCTGGTTAAATACAACTAACTACTACACATTCACCTCTCCCCTTGTTGAAAAGTAAAGTGATGAGAAGTCTATGACAACTCACTACAACACTGCCATCGCCATCATCAGATATTAACATGAATGATTAACTGTAAAAACTAAATAACAAGCCAAACTGACCATTGGTTCTCAATAGGCATTAATTCTCAATAAAATGTCATGTTACAACTAGAAAGATGATGGTAACAGAAGCCAAAGCCAGACTTATCTAGCAATATTTCTTCAAAGGAAAAGTAATATTGTAAATCAGTAAGGCCAAAGGCATGTAGTAGAAGACTTTGATAGAAGAAGTAAGCAATCACCTGAAGAAGTGACTTGCAGCATTAAACATAAATGAAACTCACGCCCACCTGCAGTGATACCATACTTAGCTTATAAATGCCTATGCTATGTCACATTTTATCTCAACAAATCACAGAGAACCACACAAAAGATACTACTGTTAATCTGAATAAATGTGCATAGTGCTATGCAATGACATTGTGCATCAAACTTTTGCGAGGGGCATGATGGAGGCTCTAGGCTGTCTTTGCTTGAATCGGCTCTGGGGACTTTCTCGCTATATTATGGATTATGGACAAGTGACAGAAAGTTTAGGATAATCTAGGAGAGGAGAGTGGAAGGTGTGGTAATTGCCCTCTCATTACTTTCACCTGTGAGCTCCTCTGACTTAGAATTGTTTATCTTCTGAATCTAGAACGTTACAATGGTTTGCTTTGGTTGCCTAGTGCTGGGAGTCAGTTGCTGCTGGCTGCCCTGTGGCTAGGACGTTGTTATACCTCTAACTTAAATAAAGAAGATCCTATCTCTACCATTCTGCATCCTCGAACTTCTTCACAGAAGGTGTTAACTTTTACTGGGTATGTTGCTTAGCCTTGATACCAAGCCTCATAGGCTGCATTCAGCTTAACCCTCTTGTGCTCACTGGGCATCTCTTTAGTTGCTCTTTTCCTCAAGACTCTGCATCATAGTAAGAGGATGCTTGCCAACTCCTCAGCACCAGCTGGGAATTGGCCCTGAGTGGGAGCTGCACTGCACATAGAGCTGTCATACTGTGTCCATGCTGATCCCCCAGCACGGGAAACAGCCTTTACAACGAGGTAAATATATTGCATGCCTTTGCTTCAGATTTTTAGCACGCATATTTTTACCGCAAATATGTATTTACAACGCATGCCAATACCACGCATTTAAGGTAAGTTGGAGTTCTCCCCCCACAAATACATTGTTTTTAAATCTAAAAACAATGCGTGGTATTGACATGCGATGTAAATGCATAATCGCGGTAAAAACATGTGTGCTAAAAAATGCGAGGCAAAGGCATGCAATGTATTTACCAGCGTTGTACCATTGTACAACCCTCGGCTCATGTGCTGGGGAAGCCATCAGCTCAGATTCGGACGCTACTTCAGAGTCAGCACCTTCCGGCAAGGCACACAAAAACGCACCCAAAGTACTAAAGGTGCACATGAAGCCCAGCAAGCTTATTCGGCAGATGGAATCAGCAGGAATTACAGGAGCTCCTACAACGGAAGAGGCAATGGCTAGCAAGGGCCTCCTTTGACTATCACAGCTCCCAGGGTAGCAGCTGCAAGAAACGGCCAGACTCGAAGTGTCAGAAACATTGCAGGTACAGGCTTAATCAAACATATTACTTACAGTGTTAAAAAAAAGACATTTCTGTACAAAATAAATTTCCTGCAGCAAATGGTGGACTTCTTCAGTCCTAAAGGAACTTGCTCTCATGTTACTATGCTATCACTGGTTGAAACTGTACTAACCAGCCCTGCTATAAGCCATCCTCTGAAACATTCTACACGGCAATTATCCACAACATCTATTAAATGTGGCATGACTGGGGTTCCCATTTACACACCCAAGATTAATACAGGCTACAATGGTTCCAGAGAATAATTTATTACTGATACTGACGTTACAGCTGTGGGCACTTCGCTTATGTCTGGGGCAACATAAGATCTATCCCATTTACAACTAATGCAGGCAGTAACACTCTGTTGCCTACTGCCATTCCTGTTGGTAAAGGGAACTGCCCCACAATTACTATACTACCCCTCAGTGATACTGCATCTATACAATCATGCCCCGAGATCAATGGTATGTCCCTTGGAAATCATGAGAACCAAGAAGCTTTGGAGGCTTTCTTTTCACTATTGTATCTCTCAGAAACCGGCATCCTCACCACTACCTCAGGGTCAGAATCCAAGCATGATTTAGAGCTGGATGATGAATTTGTAGAAAGGAATTCTCAGGTGGTGTCTGTGAAGGAGTCAGGACCCTGCTGTCCAATAAAGAAGCTCAAAGGTAGAGCACCACAATGTGATGTTGTCAGGCAGGTCTAGTCAGATCAAATAGAGCCCTCGGATAGTCCTTATCATGTGAAGGACATTGGGGGCCCTAAAGATGATGAGCTACTCTGAGATCCTGAAGGAAGAGCTGACCACCACCAAAGAATTCCAGCTGGAGATCCGGCCTCCTCTATCTCAGTTCAGCCCAGTTACTGGTGCTAATATTACTCATGTGGCTCGGCCCTCTGAATCCCATCCTGTTTATAAGGTAGGGCAGACTATTTGGGCATAAAAGGCAACAGAAGATGGAGTGTCAGATCCCTCCCTCCCTCTCATCTATCTACGATCTCCTCTAACTTCACAGGGAGGAATATAAGAAGGACTCTTTGTCTTTACAAACCTCTCACCTCAAAACACAGGTAGTATTGCAAAAACGACAAAAAATGTGGACATATCACATAGTCACTTGAATGATATTGAGTTATGATCCTCCAGCCTCACAGATTCTGCACAAGCAATTAGAAATCAAGTCTGTCAACATGAACATAAATTGCGGGATAGGGACGAAAAGATGGAAAATACTGACAATTGCATATGCAGCACTAATATCTGTGTACTGGGTATACCTGATGGGAGCGAGCTAGACGATGCAAGAAGCTTTATTGTAACTTATTCAAACAGTAGTTTCCTCAGCTCAGTGACTGGAATATTGGTTGGGAATTCGAAAGCCAAGCAAGGGTAGAGCATCACAGTTTCCCCATGCTATTCTGATCTGTGTGGGGAATTTAATTTTCAGGCAAATTTGTTTTTCAGCTGGTGCACCCACACAAACCTATGAAAACATGTGGAGTGTTTTCCTTTGTAAGGTCAGACTGTTGCCAAGAGACAATAGAATCTAGTTGGTCCTTGCATGAGTTGATCGCACCCTTTCAGAAACATGGAGCTGCTATTTTGCTGTTGGAGCTGCTGTGGATTTTCATTTGGAGCTGGTAATTGGAAGATTTGTTACCAGGGTCACACAGGATATTGTCAAGACCCAGACAAAGCACAGAATGTACTTAAGCAGTGGCAGAAGGCTGTAATAACAAATGATCTTATATTTATCTCATGTCCTAGGTTTGATTAAGGGTTGTCTGCAACACATATTCGTTTGCTATAAACTGCAGAATACAAATGTTTCAGAAACATCATGCTTGATTATTTAATGTTTTTTTTTTAATCTTGTCTTTTATTTGTTCAGTCATTATGATTTTACATTCTCGTTTCTTCCTTTATTTTCCTAGATATCTTTTTGAAATCAATGCTATAACCCTGGCAGGTCATTACTTTGTCCTCAGGGCAAACCTAGGCAGCTCTTGCTTTAATCTTATCACAAATATCTGTATGGGGGGAGGGCCTCACACTTGTAACCTGAATCACAAATGTAAGCTTACACAATGATGGAAGTTTACACTTTTTCGGTTTTCACAAAACTGCATTTTAAAGGTATGTTTATGACTGCTGAGAGTCCGCAGTCGTGGCAGAGAACTTCTCACATATTTTTATATGTGGAGTACCCTGTTTCGACTGTGGAGTCTCCACAAACAGAAACTCACAATTAAAGTGCAGGTTTGTGAATACCGAAAAAGTGTATGCTTACAAAAATGTGTGTTTGTCTTTGTGAATCAATAGTACCTGGGTGTTTAAGTCCTATTTTCCTTTGGAAACAGGACTGGAATGGAAAAGGGCGGCAGAGTGGGGGTAGTTTGGAAGCTTAGGAGTGGTGGTAAGCGGGTGGTGTATGAGAGGGTATGATGGATTAACAAATTAGGGTCTTTCACTAAAGCTAAGCAAATCAAAGGCTGGTTTAGGAGTAAAATGGGCAATAAAGAAAGCTTCAGGTGTGTCAATCTCACGTCATACACAAGAACATGTTGATTTTTAATTGGTAGTACTCAATATTAGCGTAACCAGGATGCTCACGTATCTAGCTGTAATATTAAAGGTATGGTACGCAATTGGCAGCTAAGATTGAATATGTTAGAGAGGAATTCAGCACATTAAACCCCCATCTTCTGTGCCTGCAGGAGACTTATCTAACTATTCATGAGTCCCACAAACTGAGCAGTCTTGGCCATAACATGTTTACAATAACGGGTTTTGATGTGCCAAAACAGGGGATAGCACTACTTGCATGGGAAAAGAATGGGTAATGCATAATGTTAAGTCTGATAAATCTGGCAGATGGCTCATCGCCAAAATGGGCCGGGTGGTTTACAATTTATTCTCTAGGTCATCTACGCACCTAATATCAATCACCCCAATATATTCAAATTTCTACTTTCAGAGTTAAGTCAATGGTGGGACCCAATGCTTATGTGTGGTGGCTTTAATTTAATTATGCAGGCGGGTTTAGATTCAACAGCTTTCTATGACGCTAATTATTCTCGCATTAGGAAATCAAGAGCTGCACTGAAACAAATTCTTGAGACACATGATTGATGTTTGGCTAGCGTGTTGTGGGCAGGAGCAAAGTTTTCCTTTTTTTCCTGACAAAACATCTTCTTGCGTAGCTATGTATTTTGCTAGCCACAATATAAATTCAGCTCTGGATATTAAAGTCAATTCAAGGATTGTGTCTGATCACAATCCCCTGTCATTTTCTGCCAAGGTGAGCAATCTCTGGGATGACTTTCTTCTCTTGCCGCTGGACATTTGACCATCAATTGCTGATGGATACAGCCTATATTAGCTTTATTGGTCCATGCAAAAATTAATTTATTAGCTGTAACAGAGGCTCCGAAGAGCTAACAATCATCTGGGATACTTTAAAAGCTTTTGTCCGTGGTCATACTTTGAGTTCCACAACATGTTAGGGAAAAGCAGAGAGAGTGGCTGAGGCCAACTTCGAAACAAAGTTCTCCAACGTGAAGTTGAGTATTCCCCTAGTGAAAGGAAGTATTATTCACTGGATAATCCCAAGATTATTCCCAAGTATTCAAATGGCTGACCGCCTGGCTACTAAAGAAAAGGATTTGGGAAAGGGCCATTTTAAAGTTTCACACAAAACTGCTGTCTTGTTTCAGAAATAGTGAGGAGATGGGCTGCCTATTAGCCTTTCAGACAAAGGACAGGATCAGCAGAAGTTATATATTGGTTATCAGAGATTCAACAGCATTTAATCATTTTTACTCTACCCTCTACATGATGATGGTGGACATTTCTGGGCCCTTGGCTCTGTGTGCCTGTCAGCCAGTTTCCAATCCACATCTGGGTGCTGGGGGGACAGCTACATCTGTGCATTCCTGATAGAAGGCCATAAGCTAGGTGCTAAAGGGAAACTACAGACCTCTGACTCTGATGGGCCTTCCTGGGACAGATACAAGGGTGTGGAATTGGCACCTGCATTCCAAGGGGCAGGGTCTTGGCCACACTCAAGATATTGATCAAGCCTCCCAGTGTAGAATGGCAGACAGGACAACATTTAGAGAGGGCCTGTGCATTTCAAAGGTGGCATTTTAAACTGATCTCACATTCAAACGCCATTGTGGATATAACTACTGGGGATCTGCCCCCAGGAGTGAGAGACCCTTTTGGGACTGGAGCCATACTACACTGGTTCGACGCTGGGACATCAACAAGAGGAGCCTATCGGCGATGCAGCGAGCGCAAGGTAAGTGGTTTTATTAAATTATTTATTTTACTTTCCCTATCCCGTCGTTTGTCTCTTCCCCCTCACCCCGCCCCCTCCGCACCACCCCACCACACTTTCCTGCACCGGCCGCCACTGTGCAACTGGATTATCCTCAGTGGTGGCCTGAGGCTTGTTGTGCTCAAGGAAGGCGACTATCACTTGGTGGATTTTGCCAGGATGTTGCTGGCCTACAGCTAATTGCCAACTGTCATGGCCCGGATCCCTAGCACTCTCCAAGGGCCGGTTGGCTGGCCTCCTGTCCACATGATCCCAGGAACAGAAAGGATCTCCCCTTTTCCATGAGATCATAAGGACCGTGCAGGGTGGAGCAGAAATGGGCAGAAGTGATTGTCGGCTGGGACTAGGAGCGTCCTGACATACGCCATAATCACACTGTGCAGAGGACTGTGCTCGTAAAGATCAGCGGCCCATCTGCACCGGAATGTGAGGAGTTTGAGGAGTGCTGGGGAAGTTTGCCGAGTCCGAGAGACCAGTGCTTGCAACCGGAAACCTGTGCTAGGTCACACTCCATAGTGGGTGGTGTCCTAGGTTGTTAGTGGAAGTTTGCTGAGTCTGAGGGTCCCAAGCTGGAAGCCTAGACTCTATCCGTCCCCAAGTTCAGGAGGACAACAGTGCCTGACATCATGGCCTCCAACCGAGGTATCCGGCTCCCTCTCCCTGGACCCACACCACAAGGTACTCTGTTGAGGAGAATTTCGTTACTGGACCCTATGGGTCTCATTGTGAAAATGTGTGAACCCACGGCTGGCTGCCTGGAGCAACTACAGCTCACACCTCTGCCTGAGGGGAAACATTTCTCCAACTTGGAAATGTGCCAGCTTCCGGTGTCACAGTCTTTTTTCTATGGGGGGGGGAGAATAGTGATCTCACACTTGTGAAGGTGCCGCCGGGTGCCTGAAGGCCTAATCTGGATGGACGAAACCAAGTAACTGTTTACTGTTGCTTACGAGGCTGAGGGAGTATTGGGGTAAGGGAATACCTAGGACTAGTCATATTTGTTCATGATGTTCTGCTGATAATGGGAGACTGCGACAATTGCATATAACTGTAAAGCCTATATCCAATGTGTATGTTGTTTTGATTTCAATTTGTGTGTAATACAAAGACCAATGTTTTATACATACAGTGTGGAGTCTTTTTATAGTGTACTCAGTGTGTTCCAAGGGTGGGGTTGTGCCAATACTTTACACTTTGGCCCTGAGGATAAGCCTGACTGCTCTGTGGCAAGCTACCCAAGGGTGAGTACAACTTATCGGACAAGTGTATTGTACTCATCCTATCTAGGACATTGGATTCTGTCTGGCTTTGATGCGTCCCAGCCAGCCAGAAACTGCTGGGTCTAACAGGCACTAAAATGGATCCTTATTCAGGGAAAAAGATTAGAACAAGCATTTACAATGCAACAGGTCTCGCATTTACGCGAGTTTAAGCTGTTGGCATTGTAAATGACAATGCCTTTTATTTATGTTTTAAAAACGAAAACAAAAATAAAAGGCATTGTCATTTGCAATGTCAATAGCTCACAGAGGATGCCTTTTATTTATGTGTTTTCAAAACCAACACATATATAAAAAGCTTTGTCATTTCTAATGCCAATAGCTCAAACTCTTGCAAATGCGAGAGCACTTTCATAGTTACCGAGCTTTCCACCAAAGGGAGCTCCAAGTTTATGGGAGCTCTCCTTGGGGCCTACAATCAGCCATATTGGGTGGGTGAAAACATTTGAGCACAATACTGAGAAGCAGAAAAGCTGGACCATCTGCTCCCTTTACCGATCTCTGTTAAGTCATCCTGGAAGTGCATAGCGGTGTGAGTAAATGAGGTTTTAGTACAGTGCACAATATGAACTGATTCGCCTGTACGGCCATGGGAGACAGTAGGGTATGCCTTTGGTTAAGAATGTAAGGATAGAGTACAGGGGCCTGATGCCCCTGCTACCCTGTGCACTAGCAAATGCTGGCACCACTTTCTGTTATTGATGAAAACGTTTGGGGTATGAACGGAATTAAAACTCCATACCATTCGATTTTTGGCCTCTCTGCGGAGACAGCCAAAGGAGTGCCAGATTTCTTACAATTGTTGTAGTGGAAATTGGAGGAAATAGTGTGGAACGGGAGTTTGAGTAATAATTATAGGACAGACGAAGCAGCACTGAAAAGGGCTGTGGTACTGGAATTTTACAGTGCAGTGTAAGGCACTGTTCCGAAGAAGAGCTGCGGAAAGAATCATAAAGCAAGTCATTAGCAGAATGATTACAAATTATTCAACCCCCAATATAATTGTTAAAAACCCATTTATGGTTTTGTTTGTAGGCTGAAGAGATACCGAAAAGTGCTGGCTGCCCCCTCTGGTTTTGTGGAAACAGCAGATGAGACTTCAAAAACAGATATTCCACATGTTGAACTCAGGGACAAAAACCCAGGACTGTCCAGAGCGCAAAAAGAAGAAAATACTTAAGTTGTAACAATGAAAATTGTAATCATGTTTTACAAAATATGTGAACTGACCTTTAAAAAAATAAACAATTACCGTCAAAGACGATTCAATTTATGGAGCTAATAGAGTACCCGATAAATGGGAGAGCGAACTAACCGGGCCCCTCGGCAATCTACACCTCTCCTCATCTTGAACTGGTCTAATAGATACCGCAGAAGTGCAAAATTTAGCGCTGTAAACAAGCAAGTGCTTCTGCAATATTTACAAACGTTTGGCTCTCGATAAAGACGTTGACTACCTGGAGAAAGGGGCATTGCCCAGCAGCGCTTATGCACCCCAGAATGCCCATAACTTAGCTTTCAGTGCTAAGTTGGAGCACTACACTTTATGAGATGTACGCCCGTAGAAAAGTCACAACAATTTCACATCCGAGTAGATACTTAACGTGAGAACAGTTGTTCGACAACAGTGCAAGAACGCAACTCACCCTGTCAGCTGCGAACAACAAAGGCTCTTGTGTACACAGTCAACTCGCAGCGCAGTACAAGATTAACACTTGAGGGCCACTCTCCAAGCCGGCCTATTTGAATGATAAGTCATCGAAGGCGGCGTAATCAAAAACACTGACCGAAATCTCCACCTGCACAAACCCCCTGGAGATAGATATATGGGTCTTCACAATTGGGTCTGTCTGCACGAGGCTCCGAGTGCCGAAGTCGCCTTCACCAAACACGCATTCCTTGCTGGTGTCTAAGACAGAGTGCCCTGGTATCGCTCGTGGAGGGCCTGGGCAGGAGGTGACCTCACGCCAAGCTGCAGAAGCAGATGCTGGTTGATTGATTCCTCACAGCAGTGAATTCCGGCGAGTGCAGCCCACCACGGTGAAGGCCTAAGCCTTGCCACACACGCTGCAGGTTTTGTGTCTCTGCACTGTGCTTTAAAAAGTCGGTATGAATTTCTGGAAAAGTATGCACGTTTTGTTATGTTTTCCACCACAGTTCCAGTTTATGGCACAAACGTGGATTGATTACATTCAGTTAGGCACATTTTGCAGCACGCGCAGGGCCTTCCCGGTTACAGAAATGTAATACCATTAATACAGGCAATTCCCTGGTTCTTGGTCTGGAACTGTGCTACAGGGTCATTCTGAGCAGCAGCACAGATACTTTGCTTCCTTCTCAAACACCACGGGATAACAAGCAAGAACAAGCACGGAATCGAAACCTGTGGTGCGCGCGCACCACAGAGGAGCCGAACGCGGGAATCGAAACTAGTGGAAACACAGAGGAGCGGGGGGTGAGGGAGCCTGTCGTCTGTGCCGCGCGCTGATGCGCGTCCTAGACACGGACGGGACTGGGCGGAGCAAAGGCGGGACATGCGCCCGCCTTTGCCCAATTGCGTGCTGTCTTTCTTATAAAGACGCACGCAAAGCCCAATAGCCGGGGGAAAAACGAAAAGCACACGCACGAGCGTGTGCGATTCCTAGGTCAGTTTCTAAACCCCCTACATGAGGTCTCTCGCTGTGCGAGCAGTTCTGCGCACTGCAACGCTAGGCGCGAGACCTAAAAATGAAGCAACACGCACTGACACTAAATGAGGCTAAAGCATCAGTGAATTTGTAATGGCCTTCTAACTGACAAAAAACACAGAATATGTCAATTTGCATTGGTTAGATTATCAAAATGTTTTGATGAACATAAATGCTTCACCTCTTTTCCTTTTCTCATTTAGCAGTAATATAACCAAAACAAATGTACAGCTATATAGAAACTATGCAGATGGTAATCTTTGAAATTCATAATGTCACAACTTTGTGAGGTTGTAAAGTTTGTTAACTGAACATTTCAAGCATAAATAAATATTTGTATGACAATTTTCCTGCAAAAACAGTTATAGGAGAAAAGTATTGTATTCCAAGGAGGTTTTATTTTTTAATTCCAGCAAAACCAACCATTGCTAGTTTCTTTCACACACTATGGGGTCGATTCCGATCTCGGTCGGTAGGGCTCCGAATCGGATTCGGCTTTACCGGATCCGAGTCGGAGGCTTTGTTTCCGACCGATTCGTACAGTCGTCCGAGTGAGCAAGTACGATGCGAGTGAACACGAAATCGCCGACCGACTCGTTTCCGTGTCCGACCCGCTCCGCCCGACTCGTTCGCACTCGATTCGTGGCGCGCAATGGAGACGTTTTACGACCGAGCCAGTACGATGGACGCGTCGGACAGCCGGATCGAGTCGGAGCGTCCGGCTCGAAAAAGCTCCCGGAGCCGGACTTGGGGGGTCTGTGCCGGACCCCCCTGCACCCGTAGCCGTACAAGTCGAGCACAGGGGGGACCCAAGGGTCCCCCCTAAACATGCATGTACTGTGCTTGTTGCACCGAGGCGTACATACTGTAGGGGGTGCACTTGTTCGCGACGTACCCATTGAGTCACTGGGAGCCCATGTACGCGTCGTACGACCAGCTCCCATTGACTTCAATGGGAGTCCGACCGAATCGAGTCCGGCAGCATGCGGCCGCATCGTACTCGCTCGGTCGGACTGCAGGAGTCCGGCTCGGTCGGAAATCTCTCCGGATCCGGCTCGGTCGGAGAGTTTTCCGAACCAGATCGGAATCGGCCCCTATGTTTCTTTAAACTCCAGTAACTTTGTAAAGTTTTCGTGAATTGCTAAATTTCTTGAGGAAGCTAAGTGAGCCAATCTTCAGGTCCTCATGAGAAAGCTGGCTTGGGAATGTCTTGAATATTATAATGTCTTCTACTTACAACTCCCTCAAAACACATTGACAGACATAAAAAGTACAAAAACGAGGGATTGCAACAAATGTGACTACATGAAACCATCACTGAATACACGTCATTGGCTCCCGGTGCAAAAAACGATGAATAGTTCATAATTCTCTACACTACACCCAAGGCCTACAGCAGAATAGGCCCATAATAAATTTACTGAGCCCCAAAATACCCAAAAAACAGGAACTTTCAATCATGAAGTATGATCCTTCAAACAGCTAAATGACTCATGACGATTCCTGGGAGTCGGGGGTCTAAGCTATGGAACGCCCTAAACCCAAGTCTGAGAGTGGGTCAGTATGCAGATGAAACCAAATCTTTTCAAACTTGTCTACAATTGGGCTTCTCTACCCAAGAGGTCACATTTAAAGAACAGTTATTGTCATCTCAGTACTTTGGAGAACCCGAAAGAAAGCATGCAGCGTTCTATAAAACTCCAATAAATAAGTAAAATGAGCACAGGCACACTATATCAACTTGGTGCACATTTTGCCAACAGCACTTGAAATTTATAGTACCAGAGATTCTAAAGCAATGTCCAAATAACTTAAAATCCAACAAGTCCCTAGGAGTCATCCTATGGACACCACTGAACCAGATCCCAGAGTAACGAAAATGACATCACACACCCTTTGCCTAGACAAATACATCACAGGATGTGGCATCATGTGGTATTTGATCATGATGCCATCTCAAGGGTGCCACTGCTCTTGAAAAATAATTTAGTGAGAGTTTCTTTAATAGAGGCAAATTTCTTGCAGACTATTACATAAACACATTGAGGAATTACCAGTAGAGGATATATTTCAGTTACCATGATTCATTCCCTTTGAATGTTGTCAATATCTTCTTGTGCTCTCTTTAAACAATGCTTAAGCTACATAAATAAATCTGGAGTTGAAAGAATATGTTTTTGAGAATGATAAATTAGACAGGACTACCCAACACTGAATCATAATTTGGTACACAGGAAAAGGACAGCCTTTTCTTAAGAATAAAAAGAGTTCTACTCTGATTGCATCAGAGTTTGTTGCACATGGGTGTTAAAACTGCTTTTTAATAAGAATAGTAATAGCTAATTAGTGCATATCATATAAGGCCAAGCACAGATGTCTGTATATAACATACAACAACTTGACGTAGGTGAAATTTAGATTATGCTGGCATAATTAGTGTCATTTCGGCAATTTTATGTTACTCTTGTTATGTGAAATTACGCTATTATGCCACATTGCATAATTACATGCCATTCACAGTAAAAATGTACAGCGAATACGCTGCTTTTCAGTAAAAAATTACCATGAACCTAAAGGAACAATGCGAATGACAGAGTGTGAGCTGCTTTGTTTGTGGTGCTTTTAGTTTTTGCACTATTTCTTTTAGCACAAAATGCATCCTCTCATCCAAAGCGGTCACAAAGATACATTTTGCACTAAAATACCACACTGGATGACAGTTTTGCATTACTTGCAATTAGACATAATTTTGCTGACATTTTGCATGATTATGCAAAAGTAAATTACACGAATTTCGCAAACCCCTAACAATAACACTGGGCCAGATGTACGACCATTTTTGCATGGGCAAACGGGTTTGCGAACCCGTTTGCGCTTGCAAAAACAGCATGGGGAATGTACAAACCCTATTTTGCGATAATAGGGTTTTGCGACTTGCTATTAGGAAGGAGCGTTCCCTTCCTAATAGCGAGCGCAACCCTATGTAAGAATGTTTTGCGTCCGCAATTGCGGGCGCAAAACACTCGCAAATAACCACCCTCTTCAAGAGGGTAGTAATGGGGTCGCAAAGGGAAGGGGTCCCCAGGGACCCCTTCTCCTTTGCAAATGCAGGGGAAAATAATTTTTAAGGGCAGGCAGTGGTCCCAGGGACCACTACCTGCCCTTAAAAAATGAAACAAAAATGTTTCATTTTTTTCTTTTTTAAATGCAGCCCGCTTTCCTCTACGGAAAACGGGCTGCATTTTTTAAAAAAAATTGCTTTATTTATAAGCAGTCACCATACCTGGGAGGGCCTGCCATTCCCAATTGGGTCGCAAACTGCGAGAGGCTCATTAATATTCATGAGCCTCTCTATTTGCGACCCCATTGGGAATCGCTAACAGTGTGAAAAACACTGTTGTACATTGGAAATAGCGCCTCGCAAATTGCGAGTCACAAAAAACTCGCAATTTGCGAGGAGCTATTTCAACGGTCGTACATCTGACCCACTGTCATTTACCTATTTCAACATAAATAAAATGATTTAAAAAAATAATAATAATAATTGAGTGCTTTCTGGTCAAAAATATAGCCATACATTGCACATGTATTTGGACCTCATGTTTCTAACTTCTGACATGCCTAGCTTGAAAGCAAGCTAGAAAGCAGCCCTGCAACAAAGCAAATTCGTAATTTGAAAGCATACCATATTTCATGCCCAGGATGTGTAAGAGTTTGCTATGCTTACGCAAAATCAGTATTTCTGAGTTAAGTCTAGCAACTAAAATACAGAACAGGTCTGTAAAGAATGCTGAATAGCCTTTGCCTGATGTCTGTTTTCAATGATGGAAAGAAAGAGGAGGCATTTTCCATGATACCTTTTCCTGTATAATTTGGATTCCTCACAGCAAGCAGTCATATAAAATACACTGCGGATTGCCTCAAAAGAAGCTGTTATGGGATCACAAGAGCAGTGCCAGAGGCAGCAGAGGACAATCCAGGGGTAGCAGGTATTACTTCTAGCAACCACTAATTGACGCCCATGAATAATCCTAGAAAGTGCAAATACTGTGTTGTAGCTTTATCCTACATCATTGGCCTTAATGTTAAAATCTCCAATATTTGAAGAAAAAAACAATGAGCAACATTTAGGATTTGGCGAATGCAGGGCATCTGCAAAAAAATCAGAAAATGCCCCTTCTAATAAATCTACAAATCCACTAGCACATTTAAGAGTATGGGAACCTCTTCTTTCTCATGGGGGCATTCAGCTGGCTCTACCTTTGGAAACCTTTAGTCAGTGGCTCATCCTGCACAAGAGTCTCTTTGCATAACCGGTGGAAGACCCGCTCCATTTAGAGCAAGACATCCAACACTTTGGGGCCTATTATCAAGCGGCAGCGATAATTATCGCTGGCCGCGTTTAGTGTGAACATTCCTATCGCCGTCTATCGCCGGATTCTATCGCCCGGTTAGCGCGCTATTAACAACGCGCATCGCCGAGGCGATAGAAATCCAGGCAATAGCGGCGAAAAGCGGGAATATCGCTTGATTACCAGCGATAAGGAACAGCGATAGGAAAATAATAGTTGATAGGGAGATGTGGACTTAGCTTTACAATCCACCTCCCATGACACATATAGGTTAGTCAGAAAATTAGCAGGTGTTAGGAACCGGCGATATACCCGGTTAGCGCTACTTTCTATGTCACTAGGCGGGTTAGCGATTTCCTTGTTGATAGGGAGAAGCTGTGTTAGCGATTATTTTCGCTGCATTTCAGTCGGGAACGCCTACCTCGCATCTCATTAGCGATGCGAGGCGAGGCACTAAGAAAATGGGCGAAAAAGGCATGGATTCACGCGTTAGCGTGTCCATGCTGATAGGGCGATAAAATTATCGCCGCTTTTTGCCCGGAAACGGACGCTAAAGCGGTGATAATTTTAACGCCGGGCCTTGTAGATATGCCCCTTTATTTTTCCTACCCAGGACCACCACACAAAGCTGGTGGACCCAGGCAGGGCAAATTACCAATGGCAACCAAGCGGAGGGGGAAAACTACCCCACTACTGCTTTTTTGTATTTCGGAAACAACCCACTGCCATGGAGGTTTGTTTACATTTTTTTTTAAAAACTTACTAACTTTGATGACAAGGCTGCTAAAAGTGCTCCTTTTGTGAAGGTGGGAGCACTCTCAGCACAGAGATCCTTGGCTGCATGACTTCGACAACTAAAAGTGCATGTCTTTAAAAGTACCTAGTTTTAACAAGTAAAATTACTTTTTTTACCACTAAACAAAACTGCTACATCAAGAGCACCTACAGTTTGTAAAATATTGATAACTACAATAATTTTATTGACTTTAGAAATAATCTGATGAATATTGGAAATCTAGACAGGTAGAGTTTCAGTTTTAGAGCTGCTGAAGTCAAAAGTAGTTACTGTGCTGCATTGCCTCAGTCTGGCGTTCTCCAGAAGGCGTCTGACAGTGCGGATGGGTTGCAGTTGGGCTGGCAAGAAGTCTCAGATCTTGAAGGTAGAGTCTCAGGCCCAAACAAACCTGCACCTACATGGAACATGACCCGCCCACAAGCCCTAGGCGAGACAAGAGTGTGAAGGGGGGACTACTGACATCCATAGAGAGCACTCTTTAGGATACGCACAGGCAGTGCTTAATTTGTAAAAACAATAAGTGCCAGGGCTTTCGTCAGGAGGCTGCTGCAGCTCGCACCACACATTGCCCCTGCCAGAGCAGCCAATGATAGTAACAACACAACTTCTAACCATCACACTCCTCCAAGTGTGACAATTCGGACTTTTTCAGGCCCCCAAAGCTAAAAGAATGACTTGGGCAGCAGGTAACAGCTATTTTTAATGTATATTGAATTTATAATTAACTGTTGTTGTGGTCCTCTCAAAATTCCCCAGACAGCACCACCTACTGACAGACTCTCACAAGCACCGGTGTTGACAATTATGTGCCGGTGCCGAGTACCAGAAACCACTGGCTCAAATTAAGCACTGCGCACGAGGCATGTGGATGTAGTGAAAGACCGCAGGGCATGCTCGTTAGTGACAGGGGCTCAGCACAGTCCACAGCAGCAACCATGGATTTGCAGTTTAATTTTGATTTGTGCAGCATGTTTGGGGCAAACCAGGACATGAACATATTATGAGTAGGCTTGTGCAATCGGGCTCCCTGCATTTCATGCTGGCAACCTCATCACGCTTTTGCACACTAGTGAGGAGGTCCGGAGAAACCTCAAAGCGCAGTTGGGACAGCCAGGGACACAAACTAAGGGGCTGATTATGATGACAGTTGTACCGCACACCAACAGGCCATTGGTGGCGGTCCGACTGCTGCATTTTAATGCTGGTGGTCAGACTCACAGCAGGCAGAGTCCAGACCGCTGCCTCCGACAGGATGTCAGATCCTGACGGGGCGGCAGTGGAGTCATGGCCCAGGATTGCGGCGGTGCCGACCCAGGCATCACAGTCGGAATTTGGATATCCCTTTCTGACAGCCTGTTCATGATGGGAACACGCCATGTACAGGCTGTCGGAAAGGGATATTGGGGGCCCCAAACAGGTCCCCATTCCTTGTGGGACATAATAAAGTGGCCCTGGGGACATAAGTAGTGCCCCCACTCATGTCCATACATCTTGTGCCATGAACCACAGTGTGCATGGTACACAGTCCATGGACGTGTAGGAAGTGCTCCTTTTCACGGCGGCTTGTGCTGTGGCCCTTTTCCTGGGCAACAGCACAAGCTGCCGTGAAAAGGAGCACTTTGCAACTGCCAGCTTAGGGGTCACTTCCTAATGCGGTGGTCGGACCACTGACTGCTTGTCGGGCGGTCTCCTGACGGCCACAATAGCGGTCAGCAGTCCGACTGACCGATATCGTAATCACCCCCTAAGAGATAGGGGCTCACCTCAGTCTCCTATCAGTACTGCTCTCCCTCTTTTCACACGGTGCAGATCTCATGTCTGTTGCTAAGGTCTGTCTACTTTTCTGGGAAGTTTCTCCACCAGGCAGCTTGTCCTCAAAACAGACACCTCCAGCAAGAATGCCCTCAGCACACTTTTCAATGGGAAAGGCAGACTTCTTTCCAAGGCAGACCCATAGTCCCTCACCTAACTGGGAAGCTGGCTGTCAAAGACACTAGCCACAACAGCCATGGAACTCCGAAGATGCTCCAGCACCCTGTGACGTTTTGCTTATACTAGTCAATGAGAAGTCCTGGGATGCAGATATGGATATTCAGTCTTTCTCCAATACCAGTCTTGCAGACATAGTTTTAGTATTTCCTGGGTGCAGACCTGGGCCTGGATAGAGGCAGTTCTGCCAATTTGTGTATCCATTCTGAGACTGGAAATGGACCCTCATTGTCTTCAGGTAGTGATACCCAGGAGGAGGTATGGGTGGGAGTCTCCCAAGGGAACAAATCAAAACATGGCCACAATTGGGAAGGAAGGCCAATCCTCCTGGAGCAGCAACTTCAGGGGAACAAATGGTATTCCCTGACAAAAGGCTAACCTTTTACATGAAAAGAGACCACTGTTTCCATCCCTCCCACACCTTGGAGTCTGACTTTTCACTAAGGCTTCAGGAATGTTTTTACTATACAATGCTAGTCTGGCACGCTAAGCCCAACCTCAAATGCATGAAGTATGCTTTCAGTGGAAATCGAAGATTGATTCCACTGAGTTCATAATATACTCCTTGTTCATCCTACCATGCACACCTGTTCTAGATAAGTTTCCCCATCAATTCATTGAGAACGTAACAAAGGACTGAGTTACCAGAGGCTTGCCAGAACCTTTGTACTTCTGAGGCCAGTAGGTCCTTTGCCCTTCCGCAGACAGCGGATATAATTAAAAAACCGACTGTATTGCCATTATCGATTAACAGACTAGCACCACTGCCACCACTTCTAGTGCCAGGTAAAGGTCAGGCAAGCTGACAGTGC
The DNA here is from genome assembly GCA_963921515.1 of Calotriton arnoldi. Classification (NCBI taxonomy): domain Eukaryota; kingdom Metazoa; phylum Chordata; class Amphibia; order Caudata; family Salamandridae; genus Calotriton; species Calotriton arnoldi. The sequence continues at coordinate 2,061,381 of CAWUFW010001451.1, forward strand.
TCATTCTTGCTGGGGGAGAGCACACATAGTTTGCCCTTACAGATGCCACTCTGTGTCTCAAGGTCAAATACACATAATGGTTGTGTGCACAGAGGCCAAAAAAACACTTCATAAACAAACTAGAGACTAACTCTTGGGGAAATTACAGCATGGGTGCACACTCACAACATCATGCTGGACACATTCCATTCCCACGTCAACACTTATCAGAATACATTGAATGAAGCCAAACACATTTTGTGGATTTATTCATCCATAAAATCCCAATACCTCACAAATTCAACATACTGGAAACAGTACAAAATATTGTTCAATCGAGTGCAGTGCATACATTAAATACCCATACTTCTACCTCAAAACCGTGAGGATGAGGAGCAGTTGAGTTTCATTTAGACAAATGCGAAGCTAGAATGTGTGCTTCTAAGATTCTTTAATTTCATTTCAAACTATTATGGTGCGCCTGAAATTACAGGCACCTGTTCCTGTGTAGCAAAACCTGCATAACTGAAGCACAATAACACACCCTAACAGCCAGCTGATCTTGCACAGCCTAGTAGCAGCTGCTTTGTATTTTCTTTAGATTTTTCACAGCGCAGAATTAACAAGCGCATCTCATGCAATTCAGTCCCCTCCATCATAATGCCATAATTTACAGAGAAAAAAAAAACTTTCAAATTCCTTTATCTGATGTGCATAACGACTTATGCGAATCCTCATATTCGCATACCAAACGTTTCTAATATCCTTATTCTAAGATTTGAAGCACAATTAAAGGATTTTGGCACTGAAAGGATAATTCTGGAAACAATCCATTGAAGACCCCATCTTTTTTATCTTTCTTATTTAGCTCTGCATCACAGTTTGCAGAATGCACTTTCTTACAGCATCCTTATACCGCGAACATGGCAACAAGAAATGCAATTGTCCCTCCACTTGTTTTGACCCACAAATACAGTGACATTTTGTAAATCATGGTTTTAAACCTGCTGAAAATAAAACTTTTGTTTACAGGTTTAATTTTGGGTAGTTGATACTTAGATACATCTTTTGTAACTTATCTTGGTGTTTGTTTATAAAACATGATGTAGCCCATAGCGTCAGTGTTTATTTACTCCTCTTTCATATACTTTCTGAATTTAGCAAAACTTTCAAACTCAAAATATATAAACCTTCTATGATACTTTTTACAGGGGACATGTTTACTCTCTATCTGATGTCCTTAGTATGTGCACACTTTTTAATGGTTATTTATTAGATTCCTTCGTAGATATTTATCAGGCAATGCACATTATTCCAATATGTGAGGGGTGTAAGATAAATTTAGTTATCAAAGGGACATAATCCTCGTGGACATAAACAGTTATTGTGTTTCTTGAATGGCGTCCAAAAATATTTCCAGGAATCACCATTCTGATTGGTTAACCACTTGAGTGCTCATGACGGCTCCCGGCCGTCATGAGTCACAGTAGACGTGTGCTCATGACGGCCGGGAGCCGTCCGAACGTTGCCGCTCCGCCCACGCGGTATTAATTCCCCGCCTGTGCGGGGAAATTAATCAGTGTGCGGAGTTCGGAAAGCTCCCGGCCGTCATGAGCACACGCCCACCGTGATTTATGACGTCCGGGAGTCATCCTGAGTACCCCAGCGCCACGCCCAACCCCGCCCCCTCTTGCACCGTGGGGGAATTTGCCCCGCGGCGAAGGGGTTAAAGATACCAGCTGGCACTCAAACCCAAATGGTTATTTCATAAAGCCATGTGGGCAATATCTTAATTTTATAGGTTGATAAAGCTGTTTCTACAGCCCTACCGCCCAAATGATTATTACCAGGGAAATAGATTTAATCCAAAAGTCACTCAGATTTGGGCTTTGTTTAACCAAGTAATTCCTCCAAAACATAAACCTAAATATATTGACCTGGGAAGGATGCACGTTTGAATTGGCCTTGTGCTCAAACTCATGACCTGAGTGTCAAAGCAGATGCAATTTAACTGACTGAGCCACCTCTCCTGTTTAAACAGAGCATTAACATGCTGGAATGCCCCATTCATCCTTTCAAAAATCTGGACTCGTTACATCTTCTGAGGAGAGTACCACTTTCACAGCTTTGGCTAGGTTCTGCATCCAGATTGTAAGGTTATTCCTATATGGTCGCAATGGCATCTTCTCTGTCCCAGTGGATTTATTTTGGTGATAGAAGAGACAGAATATTACTATTTTTTCTACCCAATGGTGTATAGTGATTGGAACAAAATTTATCCCCCCACCATGTCTATTTCCGATGAACAAAGACTCAAAGTAGTGCAACAAAGATTGCTTATTAACATGGTTCTCTTGGCTATGACAGAATATCTTATTGATCCTCATTGAAGCAATCTGCCAAAATATATTACAATTTTAAAAATGTAGACATATCATTTTCTGTGTGATGATAAATGTACACCTCTCACATGCAGTCATGGGTACAAGAACTTGCTTCACAGGAGGTCAACCCATGAATTTAGTATGTAACATGCCAGTGACTAAATAGTTTTAGGTCATATTCCCAAAAGAGTCAGATTGATCCTTTGCCATTTTCACCGTAGCGGTCATAATAGCTTTAATTGTATGACTCACCCGAAAACTTGGCAGTTCTAGGAATGTAGTCAACCTGGATGAAGAGGTTTTTATGTAAGCAAATCTATTAGCGTGCATCTTGATGCCAACTGCACATTGCTTATGACTAGGCTTTCCTGTTTTCAGTTTCTATTTTTGGTAAATTCTAGTGGGGTATTTTCAATGTTTTCAATACCTTAAAAAAACAGTGGTTATCAGTGATTACACATTAAAAACAACAGAAACAGTGTCTTTCCAGTGTTTAAAGAATGTTTTGCTTTTATTATTGCTTGCTTTTTCCACTGATAGTGCATGTGTATAGATAGTGTGCGTACAGGGTATATGAGGTCCAAATACATTTTTACAAATCAAAATTTTGTATTACACAATACAATACTTCTTTAGAGAGTCTTTGGTCATGTGCACTCGCTCTTTCCTTCCCATGTAAGCGTTTATCTGTGAAAAGGCTCTCTCAACATTGGCACTTGAGACGGGCAACGCCAAAACAGCCAGTACACAATTTGCTACCTCTGGCCACTGACATAGCTTTCCATACCAATACTGGTGCACCTGAAGATTGTGATTCTCTGGGACAGGTTCTGTAACATATCCATTGAACTGGGCACATATGCCCTCAGTTATTGAAGCGATCAAAAATGAAGCATTACTTTTCAAAGTCTGGAGAAAATTCCCCTTTACGGAAGTGATCTAGAACTTCTGCAGAGTACCTCAGTGAGGCTTCATTGACTTCAAATGCCATGGTTGGTGAGGGGACATTTCAATGCATCATTGTAAGCTATTTCTCATGCACTGTAAAATAAAATTTCCTGAATTGCTCCTCAACATTTCTTTTCTTACCACGGGGCAAGAATTCTATCATGGAACATATTGCAATGCCAAAGTCACTAAAAGTGTCGCCCAGCCTACTCTCAAGGAGATGTTTCACATCTACACTAATTACGCTGAACAGTTGGTAGACAAGGATGTTTTCAGAGTCTAGTTTTTTGATTATGTCCACACCACTTATGTTTTCCTGTAAAAATCTAAGAGCAGTAGAGTGTACTTTTTTCACATCACTATCAATATGATACCAAAGATCATCACATTTCTTGCCTTTGGCATCATCACTAAGCAAAAATTCTGTAAATGGTCGCCACATGGCTAATATAGCATTTATGGTCTCTAGGACTGAGAACCACTGCCTAAATGACACAGTTGGGATAACTCTTTCTTTGATGCCACACAAAACACAAAATGAGAAATATTTGCGTTTTGGTTCCCAACCATAATGAAACCGTGCACCAGAATGGACTACAAAGTCAATAGCATTCTTCACTAACTCTGAAGATTGTAAAGATGCTTTCAGCATACTATCTAGCAAGGGTCAATGATCTCTTACAGGAAGCACTTCAGCTCAGGTATCGATTTTGACAGGTCATCACACAACTTTTTCATATACATAGCTGAATTACTGCAAATACAAACAATATAATTCCAATCTTTGTTGAACTTGGTAAGAACATTTTGCAGCAGCATTCCAATTGACACTGCGTTCCATGTTTTCAAAACGTCTGGTGGTGTCATGTTTTCACCACTATCCCAGATGATTGGTGCCAGCACTCTTTTCACATATACCTGTCACTATACACCTTGCATTGAATGTTTAAAGCCTGCAATGTTTGGCAATTCACCTACTGTCAATACTGACTCACCAGAAAAGGGGGCTGATCTATCAACGGGGTTCATCCATTCTCTGTCTGTGGGTAAATGTGATGGTACATATTGGGAAAGATTCTTATGAAACCAGGCATTTTACCTATCAGTGAAAGAATCAAACGTAGCCAAAATATCAAATATGATTTTGATATTTCCTGATTCTCTACAGTTTATAAAATAATTAAATACGACCTAAAACATGCTTCTAAACCCTTCATCTGTAGACCAAAGACCACAAAACTGAAAAAAGCAAAAGAGAAAAGAAGCAATATTTTAGTGATATCTCTCAACAACAAAACTCAAGCAGAATAAAGTTAGCACAATCTTTTTTGCTGCTGCCTTCTATAATAAAATTACAGAAAGAAATAAAAAATGACTCTTTCACTCACCTTTTCCTTTCTTTGAATTGCATTTAGTTTGTGAAGGTGTTTTTTCAGTGTTTGAATGTTTACACTGGTGAGTGCTCTTTTCCTTTCGGTGGGGTATTATCAGTTATTATAGGTTTAAACCTAAAACAGGATAGCCTACTTATGACCAATTGTTGGACCTGGCCCTTTTTGCAGGGTTATCCCCAAACATATTGCCTTCTTCCTCCTATTTTTTCTGACCTGTTTGTGGGTTTTAGGACTCTGGGCACTTGACCACTGTTGATCAGTGCTACAGTGCATATGCTCTCTGGTGTAAATTGTGATTGGTTATCCATGATTGGCATATTTGATTTACTGGTAAGTCCCTAGTAAAGTGCACTGTGTGTGCCCTTGGCCTGTAAATCAAATGCTACTAGTGGGTCTGCAGCACTGATTGTGCCACCTGCATGATTAACCCTGCAAATATGTCTCAGAGCTGCCACCTCAGTGTCTGTGTGGGCAGTTTTAAACTGCCACGTCGACCTGGCAAGTGCACCCACTTGTTAGGCCCAAGCTTTCCCTCTTTCTACATGTAAGGCACCTCTAAGGTAGGCCCAAGGTAGCTCCATGGACAGGGTGCAGTGTATATGAAACATAGGACATGTACTGTTATGTTTTACATGTCTTGATAGTGAAATACTGCCAATTTCATTTTTCACTATTGCAAGGAATGTCTCTCCCATAGGTTATCATTGGAGTTGCCTTGTAACCTCTTACAAGTGTAACTTTCAATAGGGAAGGGATAGAGACTTGGCGTTTGGGGACCCTGAACATCTTTTAGTGAAGTTGGTTTTTAAATTGTGTGTTTGAAAAATACCACTTTTAGAAAGTGGGCATTTTCTTGCTTTTCTATTCTGAGCCTCTGCCTGCCCGTGGAACCCAAGTCTTGTTTAGACTGACAGTTGGGCTGTTTGTGCATTCACTCTAGACAGTCACACAAAGGGAGCTGAGTTGTGCCCTGCATATCCTGATGGGCCATCACCAAGCGGATGGGTCTCCCTGAGCTAGAATGATGGTAGGGGTTGTCACTGACACCTGAATAAGGCTGTTCCTGTCCTCACACAAAGCAAGCTGTCTCCACCCCCCCCATAGTGTGTCTGGAGCCAGATCAGGGCAAGGCAAGATCGTGTGCTCTACAAAGACTATCCTTTGAAGTATTCCTACTTCAAAGGCAGAAAGTGGTATAAGTATTGGACCTCTAACCCCACATTTTCAGAACACTTCTGGACTAAGAGGAGATTCTGCCCAAAACAATATCTGGAGAAGCTGTAGGAGGAAAACTGCCACTCTGCTTGTTGCTGTGTTGTGCTGGCCTGCTGCTTGCTGCTTCTGTCCTGGAGAGTGAAAGGACTGGACTTTGCTTTCTTCATCCTGCTTGTCAAGGTTCTCCAATGGCTTGTATGCTTGCCTCCTGTTGGAAGTCTCAGGGAGATCAAAGACTACATCCGCATCTTGTTGCTTGCCCTGGGACTCTTCTGCTGTAAGTCCTGCATTGCCAAAACAAGTTCTGGGCCCTTGGAACTGAAAGGTTGCCCTGTAACTCCAAGAAACGCAACCTTGACGCTGTCATCGATGCCACTGCCTGCACCGAAGCCGTGGTCACCTCTCGTGAGAAGCATGATTCATTGACCGCGGGGACATCGCAGCCCCGACCTCACCAACAACAACGCTGCACGCGATTATCGATGCTGCTGCCTGAACCGTGGCTGAAGAAGAGAAGAGCACGACGCATCACCCCATCTCACATCGCAGCTCCTGGTGTGCCGATGACAGCACCATCGACTCTGACTTCATCCAACGAAGCAGCGCCTGCATGGTGGCTGTGGGCACCGCTCGTGAAGAGCACGACTCATCGCCCTATCTCACACCTCAGCCCCGGGTCTACCAATGACAGCGTTTCTGCATCGACACCATGCTGCAGCCTGCACCACAGTCGTGGTCACCGCTCATGAGGAGCATGACTTATCGACCATGATGACATCGCAACCCTGATGCCTGCCGACTTCTTCACCGAATTCCAGAACTGACGCTCACCGATGCCGGCGGCTCCTCATCTGCAGAGTTCATTGCAAGGCCCCTTCATTTCCAAAGGTACTTTTCTGCGGGTCTTTACAACGCTGCATTACTGAACTCTTGGACTTGTGTCATTCAATACATGACAATAGCCCCGGATGGCACTATCGACTTCAAGGAACTGTAGTCTTAGTTTATTCTTACGAAGTTCATATCGTTACTTGTGTATGTTGGATTTTTGTCGTTTTGGGCTTGTTTTATTCAGATAAAGATTAGTTATTTTTCTAAACTGGTGTGGTGTTCATCTGTAGTGTTTTAAACTGTGTTACTGTGTGTTTTGTACAAATGCTTTACACATTGCCTCTGGGATAAGCATGACTGCTCGTGCCAAGCTACCAAGGGAGTGAGCAGTGGTTGTATTGGGTGTGTAACTCCCTTACCCTTACTAAAGTGGTGGGTTCTGCCTGGCTTAGGTGCATACCCTAGTCAACCAGAAACCCCATTTCTAACACCAATGAATGTTTATTATTAACACATCTGTGACTCCTTCATAGCCCTACTGTGGGAAATTGGATTACTGGTTTAGGGATGTGAAACTTTACCCAAGTAGCCACTACAGTCTCTGTCAGGGTGAAACACAAGCAAACCCCAAATTCACCTGTGCTTAATGCTCTGGTAGCTTGGCACAAAAAAGTCAGGCTTAACTTAGAGGCAATGTGTACAGTATTTATGCAGCCCTTCAAACAGTAATAAAGTGAAAGCACAAGAAAAGAAAAATCTACACCAATTTAGAAAATAGAGCAAAATGTAATACATTATTTGAAACCAAAATGACAAAAAGCCAATCAGCAAAACCTGGAGTCTTGAAATTTTAAAGAATTTAGGTAAGCAAAATGCCTAAAAGCACAAAGCGCCACTCATGGTTATCTGGTTATGAGAGACCAGATGAAATTCACAAGTTCAGGCCGACCGCGATGGAGCTCAGGCCGGATACAGGGACCAGGTTAGTCGCGCTGAAAGAGTTACCTGGAAAGTCCAGCACGAAGAGTTGCATTCGTGGTGGAAGGGGCCTCAAGGAGCAGGGACATCGATGTGGATGGTCGTCATTGCAGAGTGAAGAGCAGGGAGAGTGTTGCAGACAGTCGTCACTGTAGCACAAAGATCCTGTTGGGCGTCGAGGACAGTTGTTGCTGGAGCTTCACATTGTGGCCACCGCAAGCTGTCGATGCTGTAGTGCGAAGTTTGGATCTCATGCTGCTGGGCATGATTGATGGTCACTATGGCGCAAAACGTCGGGTTTGCCGGAACTTAGAATTGGAGAGTGGCACGGGTAGCAAGGTCTTGGCACGAACTGGCCATTTCGCGTTGCACGGAGCCCCAAACTTCAGGATTTCTCTTTTTCTTTGGAGAACAGCCCAACTGTGGCCACACAAAGGGTGCAGGACCTCAGGGGTACCTCTTCGGGGTCAGGTACTCGCTCCAGCAAAGACCAGCAGGGCTCAGCCAGGTTCAGGCAGCAGGTCAGTTGGACAGTTGCAGGAAGCCTCTGGAGCTTATTATGACCCTGTAACTCAAAACAGACGGTCAGCCTGCTGACCCTTGGAATCACTTCAGCCAGGGATGAAGGGTGCAGGTCCAGTCTTCCTTCTCAGCAAGCAGGGCAGCAGGACACAGACCAGCAGAGTAGCAGGGCAGCAGAGTGTCAGCCCTTCTGGCAGCAAAGCAACAGAGCAGCCCCTCTTCTGTAGCTCCACAGGTCCAGGAGGGTACTGAATAATTGAGTCAGAGGGTCCAATATTTATATCTGGTACCCACTTTGAAGTTTTATGAGAATTCACTTTGAAGTCCTTGAAGCTTCCTGCCCCCCCTGCCCTGGATCTAAGCTTGCAGTAGAGACAAGTCCTTTGTGTGAAGGCAGGGCACAGCATATTCAGTTGCAAGTGGAGCTGTGCCTAGCTCTGCCCCCCCATCCTGCCTGTTGATGGACCATTCAGGCACACCTAACCCCTCTATTGTGTTGCTGTCTGGGAGTAATAAACAAAGTCCAACTGTCAAGCTACACTCAACCATGTGACCCAGGAACAGCCTGCAGGCACTGAATAGTTAGGGCAGGAAAATGCCAACTTTTCTGAAAGTGGCATTTTCAAGACTGTAACTTAAAATCTGACTTTATCACTAAAGAGAATTTTTAATTACAGTTTCTCCCAACTGAAATTGATCCCTTATTAAATGTAATAAGGTAACCCAATGTTATCCTACAGGCGAGGTAAACCTCCAGGTAGTGAAAAATGAATTCAAGAGTTTTTCACTATCAGGACATGTAAATCTCAAAAGTACATGTCCAATGTTTTTATATATACTTAGGGCCTACCTTAAGGGTGACACAAGGGTAGTAAAACGGGAGGTATGGGCTTGAGAAGAGCTTTATCTTGCAAGGTGGAACTGGCAGTACAAAACTGCACACACAGGCTGCAATGGCAGGCCTGACAAATGTTTAAAAAGGCTACTTAAGTGGGTGGCACAAGCAGTGCTGCAGGCCCACTAGTAGCATTCAATTTACAGGCCCTGGGTACAGGAAGTACCACTTTACTAGGGACTTACAAGTAAATTAAATGTGCCAACTGGGTGGAAGCCAATTTCACCATGATTAAATGAGAGAGCACAAGCACTTTAGCACTGGTTAGCAGTAATAAAGTGCACAGAGTCATAAAAGCCAACAAAAACGGGTACCGAAAACAGTAGTGTGAAGGCAAAAAGTTTGGGGATGACCCTGCAGAAAGTGCTAAGTCCAACGACTTCCACCTATCTTTTGTATTAGTCTTTTTTTCCAAGTCTAGAAAGAACAACTGCCACAATGCACATTGTTTGCTTTCAATTCTTTGACAGTGCAGTTAAACAAGCACCAGGCTTGGATGCTTGAGTGATAGACAGATGTAAGTAAAGGCCTTCTGCACAATGGATGCATTAATGAGACTTTCCTATTATGTGAGTGTGATGTGACGGTGACATAGGGTTATTTTGTAATGCAAGAGGAAGAAAAGATTTTTTTTTGCTTTTATGGTCTCATTATATTCCCCTAAATAATGTGGTTTTACCGGCAATTATTCCAACACCTCTCCACCTTTTTCTATTCTTTGCTTGTTACAGGTTCTTTTCGTAATTGCTAACTTTTACAAATTCTAGCAGCTGTAACTTAATAGGTACAAATTATCAGATGTTTCATGGCATTATATGGACTGATTTTTCTACAGGCAATAGCTAGTATTGTGTGCAAAGTGTGCATCAGCTTTTAGCAACCTGCCTGTCATTTTATGATGTAACCCATATATGAATAGGTTGCATAAAAAAATACGCATTCGCAGAGGGTCATAACATGACTATTAAATAACCAGGTCCCTATTTGTCACCCCTGTGAGGTTCTGTGAATGGAAGGATGGTGAAATGTAAGGGACAGTTGACATTTTTAAATCAGCCCCTGACCATTAAAAGGACAGGTGCTGCTTTGAAGAAAAGTTTCTTTGTTTGGAAAGATACCAGGGTGAGCCTGCAGTGGTCCCATAGACCATTGTCTCCTCCCTACCCTGAGGTAGTACAACGTGATTCCTAAAGCTGTTCTGCAGGACAGCTTCCTCTTTGCCAATGTGTTACCACCCCAACTTGGATATCAGTAACTTTTCAATGGTATGTAACTGCAATTGAGGTAACTGGTCATTGATAATTTCATTAAAAATCGATATTAAAAGTAGATACCCCTTTTACAAGACCTCCAATGTTTGATTTACAATGAACTGCATCACCTCTTTCAGAACCCCTTGTCTAAACCCTGCCTGAATTGAGGAAATATTTTTATTTTTATTATAATTTTTTTCAAATGGCTTGCTAAAATGTCAATAGATAAAAAGGGTCAATGTCTGCCCTCGTTCAATGGACTCATTCCGATCCCCCTGTAAAATGATGTTGTAATACCACACCCAATATTACGGACACCTGGTGCTGTAATTACCGGGTGCATTATTATTGTGTTGTTAGGATCTTTTGCTGTAAAATGACATATAATAAGCAGAAACGGAATTCTGAGCAATGATTTCCGAATGTTTTGTCACTCTGAGGGCAGTTTTCCACCTTCAACTTTTGCCAGGTTGTTCCAGGTGAAATGTAAACGAGGACCATTACAGATGTGCAGTTTAACCACACATTTCTTAATCTCAGTTACAGTATAAACTCCTGTTTCAAGCTGAAACAGAACTGTAATGGAACGCAGAATGAATTTGTTGTCAAATATAGATCTGTGTTCTTTTTTTTTTTTAAATATTGTGACAAGTAAAGTGCCAGAAACGTTTATTTGTGGTCATCTGGGATCTCTGCTCGAGTACTCTATGGTGAGGCTCTCTTAGCAGCCCAAATCTCTGATCCTTTGAGCACCTGTGCAGTGGCACTCATTATTCCTGCTGTGTGCAGCTCATTTAACCTCATGCCAAGTAACAGTAAGCAGATGTTTGACCAGGGAACCTGGTCTCAAAAGTCATGCCTCTTTGAGTTACCACTTCTGTGCCTCCATTCTATTTACCATTTCACTTTTAAAGGTAGGGCCTTATTACGATGTCAGTGGGCCCACCACCGACAGGCCATCAGTGGCGGGCCCACCGACATCCATAGCAGCAGTTTGACCGCCGGATTATGATCCGGTGGTCCGAGGCATCGGTCATAGGGACCGACCGCTGCTTTTCGGACAGGCTCAAGGAGCCCATCGGGGTAGCGGTTGGACCATAATCCCTACAATAGGGGCAGTGCCTACTCATAGGGATTACGATGGCTCTCTTCCCTCTGCCTTTACATGGTGGTACGACTGACATGTAAAGGCAGATGGAATTGGACTTTGGTGGCACCCAGCAAGGCCCCGCCCCCATGGGTCTCTGCTATGGTCCCAGGGGGGCACATGTGGTGCCCCTCTAAACATCCATGCACCATGTGCTGGGCACCACATGGTGCCTGGCACACAGTGCATGGATGTCTGAAAGCTGCTCTTTTGCATTGTGGCTTGTGCTGCTGCCCTTTTCTAAGGCAGCAGCACAAGCCGCAAAGCAAAAGAGCAGTATACCGACCGCCTGCATGGTGGTCACATTGTAATTGGGCAGATGTAACCACCGACATGTAGTCGGTCGGACACCTGTCCGATACGATGGCGGTCGGACGCTCATTCAACCGCCACTGGAATGAGGGCCTTAATTTGAACAAATAGCTCCCCCACCAAAATCCCAACTTGTACCAACAACTATCTGTTAACCTTTTTTTTGCAGTTTTATATAGCATGGACTTGCCCTGAAGGTATTGGAGTGGTTTACATGAGCACCAAATACATTACACAAGGACACATTCATTTTTTTTAGGCACAAGAAGATTAAGTGATTTTCCCAGAATCACAGGATGTTGAGCTGATGCTAACACTCGAACCTGATTCCCCAGGTCCAAAGTGTGCAGCTCTGGCCATTATTCCATATTCTCTCCCAACAGTTTGTAGCATAAGAAAAAAAAGTATAGATTGGAATGCTGTAGAGTTAGCATTAGTGAAAACAGAAGATTTTGTAAAAAAGAGTTAACATTTTATAGGATATGCTATCCTTCCCTGATGTGAAATGTCCAGATATTTAAACAACTAGGTGGTAACAAAAGAAAGATTGAATGAGATGTGGAACTAACGGTAATCGATTTATGAGACCTGTAATGTTGAGCAAACTAACTGAACTTGTGGTGCCATTAAGAACTCTGAGACTAACCAAGAGTGAGACTTTGCTTAAAAGTCTATCTATGATGTGACCGAGTCTTACACACAATGAATGAGTGAGACTTACTCGAGGTGCAAGAATACCATAAAAGTAAATTGTATTATGAGACTGCTTTGTTAATAGTGATTCTTTTCTCCCAAGTTAATTGTTAACAATTGGATTATTATTTGGAATATATGACTACCCGCCTCAAGGAATAATCACAACCCTTATCCACTGGGGAACCTTAAAAAGTCAAGAGCGAGTCGAGCAGTTGAGAGCAGTCAATCTCAGAGTTGCAGAGTTGGTTGGTTGGTTGTAGGCCACGGAGCCGCAGCACAGCGCGGAGCAGAGCTCCCCCGGCCTCTGACAGCCAGCCCGATCACCTGCATGGACAGTCGCAGTCCTGTCCGAGTCCCGGGCATAGCAGTATAGCGGGTATAGTGACGAGTGCAGGAGGGGCCGTGACACCAAAGGCGTTACAGTGCAGAGAACCCGATATCATCGAGACCTGGACCTGCCTCCGTTTTTTCCTTATCCTCGCCATTTACCTCTGCTTTTTTGCATTGCTCCTGAGCCCAGACCTGAACCCGAAATCAGAGCACGGAATTAAACCGGGTTCTGAGAGTCCAAGCCATTAGCAGGCGCTGCAGGTACTCCCTCCCCACGGAAGCGGCCCGGTGTGGCATAGATCGGGTGCTGCTTGTGGGTGGTGGGAGCACCGATAACGGACACGGGAGGCATGACGGGAGGGGCAACTCTGGTGCCAATTGCAGCCACTCTCATGGCGAAAAGTGGTGGCCTCCATACTGCCCTAGTGTTGTCCCCGAACTCGACCCCTGTGATCCCTGTGACCCAGGGGAGACCGAGGCTATTAGAAGGTGCTCTCCTCCAACGGCCTAGACTGGGTGCAGCTGTGGGAGAGCTGTGGGAGAGCCTGCTATAGTGCCTCAGGCCTGGCTAGTGGGGAAGCGTTAGAACATCAACTCCACCTCAATTTCACTTCAGCCTGTGACTCTGGCGGCTTGTGGTGGCTTGTGAAACAGGAGGATCACGGTGAACCCAGAGAAACCTGAGGCCTACCCTGTGAGGAGTGAGAGATAGGGCTGTGAGGCGATTTGGTTGGGTTCTCATTCTTGGAGATCTGCCACCCGTCCTCTGGCCCCAGTGAAGACCTGAATCCCTCTAAGGCAACAAGGTGAGAGGGGGCATCTGTTATCGTTATTGATTAATCTAAGTTTCCTCTCAACACCTACGGGCCAGACTTTAAGGGAACCCTATCCATTGGGAGTGAGCGAGAGAAGTAGGTACCCGTTATAAAGTGGCTGGTGACGTGCGCCTCGGAATATTTAAAATCTATTGTGTTTAATAGCTCGGGATATTTAAAATCTATTGTGTTTAACTGCAAAGCGATTACAAAGTGATTGGCACTAAGAGCAAAATATCAACCATAAAGTATCCGATATGGTGAGTGTTGGACTTGGCCCTTTTTGCAGGGTCGTCCCTAAACTTTTTGCCTTTTTCCTAGCCTTTTCTCTGACATGGTGTTGGTGGTTTTAGGCCTCTGGGCACTTTAGCACTACTGTCCAATGTGGAGAGTAGTGCCTCAATGGTTAGAGCGGCAGACCCTGATGCAGAGATCTGGCCCGGGACCAGGGTTCAATTCCCGCCTCGGCGGGTCTTGGGCTCAATTTCCTCGGACCTGATAATTCTCGCCTCGGTGCCTATTCTAATCATGGGTCCCACTCTGCAACTCTGGGCAATAGCTTGCTTAATCTCCACAACGGCCCCAACAGCGCTGGGATGCCTGGCTTCACCCTGGGGGTGCCCAGGAGTGGACATTTCACAGGGAAAAGCCAGGAAGGGTTCCACAGCGGTATGCGTACAGCGCCTGGACACCCCTTTGGGGGTATGGGTGCGCTTTACAAGTACAAATTTCATTCATTTCAATGTAAAGTGCGTGCGCTCTCTGTGTTACATTTGATAAGATTGGGCTACACCTGTTTGGCATATTTAATTTACCTGTCAGTCCCTTGTAAAGTGGTATCTCATATACCCAGGGCTGGTAAATTAAATGCTACTGGTGGGCTTGCAGCGCTGATTGCGCCACTCACCAAAGTAGCCTTTCAAACCTATCTCAGGCCCCTGCCATTGCTGGGCCTATGCGTGCAGTGTCACTGCCGCTGTGATGTGGCACCTAAAGTGTGTGCCATGTCCGTGACCCCCCTTTTACTGCATGCCAGTCACCCCTAAGGTAGGCCCTAGCTAGCCCTATGGGCAGGGTGCATTGTAGGTAAAAGATAGGACATGTACCTTAAGTGTGTGACATGTCCTGGTAGTGACAAACAGCCATTTTGGTTTCTCACTACTGTGGGGCTGCCCTCCCATAGGAATGCATTGGGGATTCCCTGATAAGTGTTTCAGTGGTAATTCCTGATATGGGAGGAGCAGCGTGGTCAAGTTTAGTATATTTGGAATTGTCATAATAAATGCTGCGCAATGGTGTATGCAGATTTATTATAACTATTTTAGAAATGCCACTTTTAGAAGTTGGCATTTCTGTGTGCTATGTGTCTGCCTGCCTGATGTGAATTGCATGTCTGGCTTTTTGAGTGACAGGGGTGGGGAGGTGTGTGTGGCTCCAGGAGGGGCAGGGTGAGTCAGCACTAGGCTGAATGGGACACCTGCATTGGGAGTAGTGGGAGGAGTAATTCCCTGACCCTGAATAGGTCTGTGCCTAGCCTGTACAATGCTGGCTCCGCCCCCTGTGGTGTGTCTGAACACTGAGCCCCCACCTGACAAAGGGGAAGAGGAGCTTGGAAAACAAAGTGCTCCAATTCCCCCCTGAACCAGTTGCATCTGGTTCCCCCATGCCCTGTACTGCAGACAAAGGAATGCCTAATATAAATATAGGGGCTGTGACCCCATGAAGTTGGGCTGTCCTCTGCTGGTGCTGTTCCTGACTTGCTGGGGGCTTGCTGCTGCTGGGGCCCAGGAGGAACCGCCATGGGGGCTTACCTCCCTGCTGGAGGGCCCTGTGTGCTGGCCTCCCTGGGCCCAGCTATGCCCCATGGACCTGGAAGAACTTTTTACTTGGACCCTTTGGCTTTTCTTTGTATCTTCCAGGACCTTCAGGACTTTGATTGCCTCCAGTGCCTCGTGAGCGCTGTATTTTAATTAGCCTGAAGGAAAAGAGCGTGGGCTGCGCATCGCTGAGCTGCAGCCCTTTGAGAAGGAATCCCCATTGTAGGGATCCCCGGTGATGCCGTCCCGAGTGGGAACCCACCCCGCTTATGGTGTATTTGAATTACGGGTGCCCACCCCGCTTATGTTTCGATCTTCGCGGGTGCACACCCCGCATCTGTGCTGTTTAGGATTGCGGGTGCCTACCCCGCATTGTTTGTTTTGGGCTCTAGCCCACCCCGCGTTCTACTATTGAAAATCGCCGCAGAAGAAATCCTCTCCGGGCCGCTACAGAGCGCGACCTGGAAGCCAGGCAAGCTGCCTGGTTGTGGGCGGGGCCGCCGCACGCCACCGGAAGGAAGCGGGGCTCCAATGAAGCTGAGGGAAGCCCCGCGCACACCGAGAGCACCGGCGAAGTGAGGAGGATCCCCGGCGCCGGTCACGAGTGCAGAGAGGAAACCGGAGGAGTCCTGCCCCGCAGCCCCGGTGAGTGGGGCCTCTCCCTTGTTCATTACTTGTGCCAATTGAGACACAGTGCCAGTTTTTGAGTTCCTGAGCGGTCCCGCAAGAGAGCGGGCCGCTCCAACGATGGGGGCAATTATTTCTTAGTGTCCCTGATGGGAGGGGCGCGTCGGGGCACATTGTCGGTGCCCGCCCTCCGTGGCCACTCTGAGGACCCAGTGAGCGCCCGGGTGGCTTTCCCAGCTGCCCCACCTGAGAGAGGGCAGCTGCAACGATGGGGCATTTTGTGATAGAGTCCCAGGGGAGCCAGAGAGGCACAGGGGTGCCAGGCTCTTTTACTTTGTTCCCAGCTGCACCGCATCAGCGCGGGCAGCTGCAACGTTTTGTGCACATGTGTTTACAGAGTCCCAGTGGGGACCCACCCAGAGGGCACAGTGAGTGCCCATGCCCACATTCGATTTCCCAGCTGTACAGCAATTAGTGACAGCTGCAACATTTAGGTCTGCGCAATTGCGCACTTTGAGATTCTGCTGCATTAGCAGCCGCCCTGACATTATGGACATAGGGCATTTGAGCCCTCTGAGAAGGCCAGTTGGCCAGGGGGCTGTTAGGTTGATAGGGCACCAGGCCCTAATGTGATTTATGTGGTGCGCAGGAAATGTGATGCATGTACTCTTATTCATGCACCTGATTTATGCCTCTACTATGGTTTGTGCTATGAGGTTATTTGCATACTGTGGTTTATGCTTGGGAGGGTATTCTCCACTGTGATTTATGCCTAATGTGATTTGTGATTAGGAGGTTATGGTCTAATATGTTTAGGCTTATGAGGTTGGCGCATAATGTATTTTACACCTGATGTGATACTGTGCATAATAGGATTTATGTTGCAGGATAATGCTGAGTACAGTGTTTGCCAGTAATTACTGGTTGTGTTCTACGTTTATGATTTGGTTCTACATTTACTATCTTTACTTTGTGATGGTTCTGACAGTGGCCCAATTGGCCCTGTCATGTGTATATAATCCCCTGTAAATATTGCCTAGTGCCAGTTGGCACAGTGTATATTGTGTGATTACTATTCTAATGTGTTTATGACAATACAAAGGCTATTTTTATATATAACCTTGTGTGGAGTTCCTTTTGTGGTGTGCCTAGTATGTTGTTGCTGTGTGTGGGTTGCGCAAACGCTTTACACATTGCCTCTTGGATAAGCCTGCCTGCTCGTGCCTAGCTACCAAGGGGGTGAGCAGGGGTTATCTTCAGCGTGTAACTCCCTTGCCCTGACTAGAGTGGCAGTTTCTGCCTGGCTTAGGCCCAAGCCCTAGCCAACCAGAAATCCCATTTCTAACATTGGTTATCAGCGGTGAGGATAGGACTTGCGTTTGCGCAGTACCACAGCGACAACTAGTTGCACTACAAACTCTGCATTTAGATAGTCACATGTTTGGGGATTATTGTTTCTGATTTTGTGTTAAGTATCATTTCTTTGAAATGTGTTTTCTTGTTGCACTATGAGTTGGGTGTCCTGCCAAGGACAGAAACCAGAGAATCTGAAGGAGTTTTTGACTGCCCCTGTGCTGTTTGCTATTTCTTGGGTTGGCCTGAAGCTGAAGGAGTTGACTGCCCTTGTGCCATTGTGCTATTTCTTGGGTTGGCCTGAAGCTGAAGGAGTTGACTGCCCTCGTGCTGTGTACTATTTCTTGGGTTGGCCTGTAGTGTCAACTAGAGGTGGTAACGGCGTCTGTGCAAATTGCTATTTTCTGGGGTTGGCCTGCAGTGGTAACTTAATTGGCATGGAGTAACTAGCTCGGGAGGGTAGATTATCCCCTAAGTGCAGTTTTAGTTTTCTGGATTCCCCAGTAAGGGTGGGATCCAGTGGTGGCAGCAATATGAAGTCCAGTGCAGGAAGTCCCATTCCCAGTTCCCAGAGTATGGTACCTGGTTCCCAGTTAAGAGGGGTACAGGTTGAGATTCAGAGGCAGTAAGATACTGTCTCACCAGTCTTGGGGGGAGTGTGGATGAATGTTGTGATGCACTGGACGTTTGGGTGATTGGTTAGCACGGCAAATGGTGTTAAAGGGCTGTTCAATCCATTTTGTCAGAGAGCACATGCCCCGTAATTGTTTTCCAGAGTCGTGCCAACCCCTGTTGGAGTGTGAGTTCTTTTGATTCTAGGGAGCTTGCATTGGGGAGTGATCCTAAGAGGAACGGTGCAGGTATCTTCCAACCCAGAGTGGTGGAAGTGGTTCAGAGTAGCCCAGCTAGGTACCCTTATAGTGAGAAGGTTGCAAGGCCTCACATCCTGTCTCGCAGGGGAAGGTGTGAGACTGGGCCGTATTCCGTGCCTCAACCTCAGTCTCCAGTACTGGGTGGTTTTTTAAGGGAACACCAGGTAGGGTGCCTAGTCTGTCCTGTTGGACCGTCCTTTGAGGGGGATCTCCCCGTGTTAGGTGAGCTGGGAGTGTCTGTAATCAGGCCTCCATCAGTTCTGGTGTCTGGCAGTGCCACTCCTAAGTGGAGGGTGCAGAAGTCCAGATTGAGGGGTGAGAGGGGGCAAGAGTCCCCAGTGGAAGAACCATTGGGTCAGGGGCCAGCCAGAAGGGCTGAGTCACCAGTGATTGACCATGGTGACGCCACTTCTGTCCTGGGGAATCTTCACGCACTGTCAGATGGACAGGAGGTTGTGAGCTCTACGCCAGGCAGACTGTCACACGACACATTAGTTATGAGTCACCCTCGGGGAGGGTATATGTACTCCCCAGGAAGTCCTGGTTCGCCGGGCAATTGTCCAACCAAAGGGTTCCGTCCCTGGGTTGGGAGGCCAGGTTCAGGGTATGCCTGACCTGGAGGGAAGGGCAACTGTAATCAGTGTCCTGACCAGGTTGTCTTCTAGGGGTACCACTCCTGATGGGAGGGTGAAGTATTCTGGAAGGGGGTGCAGAGGGAGGGAGTCCTTGCCTCTGACCCCGGTGCAGCCGGAGAGTTTAGATCCCAGTTTGGTAGACCAGTTGATGGAGGGAGGTCCTGAGCTGGTGGGAGAGTTATGTTCTGGGGGTGCTTCTCCTGGGAGAGTGCGGAACCCCAGAAGGAGAGGTAGGGTGAGGAGACACTTCGCCCGTGACCTCTGGTCAACCTGAGGGTGCGGACCCTAGGTCGGAGGATCAGTGGCAGTTTGGAACTACACTGAGAGGAAGAGTGGAGAATGGCTATTATGTGCCAGGGGTTACTGCCCCCCACTCTGTGGATTGGCAAGGACCAGTGACATCTGGGTGGCCTAGGGCCTGGTCCTGGCCGTGGACAACTAAGGAGTACCAGTGGGGTAGCCTAGTTGGGCCTGAGAGGTTTTTTTTCCAGAGGGAACCACATGGGTTCAGAGTGGCGTAGAACTGGAGGGTGTCCCTGCAGTTGCGGGCCCGCGTCCATGTTCTATTGCCCGAAGCAGGGAAGCCCATCAAGGTAGTGATTGGTCTACCCTGCGTTTTGGCTGGAAGGGTGTTGTGTTGGACTTGGCCTTTTTTGCAGGGTCATCCCTAAACATTTTGCCTTTTTCCTAGCCTTTTCTCTGACATGGTGTTGGTGGTTTTAGGCCTCTGGGCACTTTAGCACTACTGTCCAATGTAAAGTGCGTGCACTCTCTGTGTTACATTTGACAAGATTGGGCTACATCTGTTTGGCATATTTAATTTACCTGCGAAAACAACAGTTGATGGACAGAATGCAGAACAATGTCATACATTCACCCCAGTACAGAGATCTGGGCCTAAATCCATCGTTTGTTGGCAGTTCGGGCTGGACTGTTCCCATGAGGCACAGGGTCAGACTGATTTGCATATGGCCATGTCTGAACTGGGGTGGTGGAGTGAGCTAAAGAATGATGATGGATTAAACCCAGATCAGTTGACTGGGGGTGAGTGTTTGATTTGCTCTAACGCTCTGTCCATCATCCCCCTTGGTATCGCTTTGTTCGCCCTAAGTTGGCAGGGTATGCCCAGACGTGGGTCCCTTGCTCACTTTGCCACTGGATTCAAGATAGCCTTGCTGATGAGGGTTTTTAACCCGAAACCGGTCCCAGGATGCTTGTTTCCGGTCCAGGGAAGACATGGCTTGGCAGTTCGGGCTGGACTGTTCCCATGAGGCACAGGGTCAGACTGATTTGCATATGGCCATGTCTGAACTGGGGTGGTGGAGTGAGCTAAAGAATGATGATGGATTAAACCCAGATCAGTTGACTGGGGGTGAGTGTTTGATTTGCTCTAACGCTCCGTCCATCATCCCCTTTGGTATCGCTTTGTTCGCCCTAAGTTGGCAGGGTATGCCCAGACGTGGGTCCCTTGCTCACTTTGCCACTGGATTCAAGATAGCCTGGCTGATGAGGGTTTTGAACCCGAAACCGGTCCCAGGATGCTTGTTTCCGGTCCAGGGAAGACATGGCTTGGCAGTTCGGGCTGAACTGTTCCCATGAGGCACAGGGTCAGACTGATTTGCATATGGCCATGTCTGAACTGGGGTGGTGGAGTGAGCTAAAGAATGATGATGGATTAAACCCAGATCAGTTGACTGGGGGTGAGTGTTTGATTTGCTCTAACGCTCCGTCCATCATCCCCTTTGGTATCGTTTTGTTCGCCCTAAGTTGGCAGGGTATGCCCAGACGTGGGTCCCTTGCTCACTTTGCCACTGGATTCAAGATAGCCTGGCTGATGAGGGTTTTGAACCCGAAACCGGTCCCAGGATGCTTGTTTCCGGTCCAGGGAAGACATGGCTTGGCAGTTCGGGCTGGACTGTTACCATGAGGCACAGGGTCAGACTGATTTGCATATGGCCATGTCTGAACTGGGGTGGTGGAGTGAGCTAAAGAATGATGATGGATTAAACCCAGATCAGTTGATTGGGGGTGAGTGTTTGATTTGCTCTAACGCTCCATCCATCATCCCCTTTGGTATCGCTATATTTAATTTACCTGTCAGTCCCTTGTAAAGTGGTATCTCAAATACCCAGGGCTGGTAAATTAAATGCTACTGGTGGGCTTGCAGCGCTGATTGCGCCACCCACCAAAGTAGCCTTTCAAACCTATCTCAGGCCCCTGCCAATGCAGGGCCTATGCGCGCAGTGTCACTGCCGCTGTGACGTGGCACCTAAAGTGTGTGCCATGTCCGTGACCCCCCTTTTACTGCATGTCAGTCACCCCTAAAATAGGCCCTAGCTAGCCCTATGGGCAGGGTGCATTGTAGGTAAAAGATAGGACATGTACCTTAAGTGTGTGACATGTCCTGGAAGTGACAAACAGCCATTTTGGTTTCTCACTACTGTGGGGCTGCCTTCCCATAGGAATGCATTGGGGATTCCCTGATAAGTGTTTCAGTGGTAATTCCTGATATGGGAGGAGCAGCGTGGTCAAGTTTAGTATATTTGGAATTGTCATAATAAATGC
Organism: Calotriton arnoldi; assembly: GCA_963921515.1. Lineage (NCBI taxonomy): Eukaryota > Metazoa > Chordata > Amphibia > Caudata > Salamandridae > Calotriton > Calotriton arnoldi. The sequence goes on from CAWUFW010001451.1 coordinate 2,082,949, forward strand.
TGCGCAATGGTGTTTGCAGATTTATTATAACTTTTTTAGAAATGCCACTTGTAGAAGTTGGCATTTCTGTGTGCTATGTGTCTGCCTGCCTGATGTGAATTGCATGTCTGGCTTTTTGAGTGACAGGGGCGGGGAGGTGTGTGTGGCTCCAGGAGGGGCAGGGTGAGTCAGCACTAGGCTGAATGGGACACCTGCATTGGGAGTAGTGGGAGGAGTAATCCACTGACCCTGAATAGGTCTGTGCCTAGCCTGTACAATGCTGACTCCGCCCCCTGTGGTGTGTCTGATCACTGAGCCCCCACCTGACAAAGGGGAAGAGGAGCTTGGAAAACAAAGTGCTCCAATTCCCCCCTGAACCAGTTGTATCTGGTTCCCCCATGCCCTGTACTGCAGACAAAGGAATGCCTAATATAAATATAGGGGCTGTGACCCCATGAAGTTGGGCTGTCCTCTGCTGGTGCTGTTCCTGACTTGCTGGGGGCTTGCTGCTGCTGGGGCCCAGGAGGAACCGCCATGGGGGCTTACCTCCCTCCTGGAGGGCCCTGTGTGCTGGCCTCCCTGGGCCCAGCTATGCCCCATGGACCTGGAAGAACTTTTTACTTGGACCCTTTGGCTTTTCTTTGTATCTTCCAGGACCTTCAGGACTTTGGTTGCCTTCAGCGCCTCGTGAGCGCTGTATTTTAATTAGCCTGAAGGAGAAGAGCGTGGGCTGCGCAGCGCTGAGCTGCAGCCATTTGAGAGGGAATCCCCATCGTAGGGATTCCACCGTGATGCCGTCCCAAGCGGGAGCCCACCCCGCTTATGGTGTATTTGATTTACAGGTGCCCACCCCGCTTATGTTTCGATCTTTGCGGGTGCCCACCCCGCATCTGTGCTGTTTAGGATTGCGGGTGCCTACCCCGCGTTGTTTGTTTTGGGCGGGAGCCCACCCCGCGTTCTACTATTGAAAATCGTCGCCGAAGAAATCCTCTCTGGGCCGCTACGGAGCGCGACCTGGAAGCCAGGCAAGCTGCCTGGTTGTGGGCGGGGCCGCCGCACGCCACCGGAAGGAAGCGGGGCTCCCGTGAAGCTGAGGGAAGCCCCGCACACACCGAGAGCACTGGCGAAGTGAGGAGGATCCCCGGCGCTGGGGCAATTATTTCTTAGTGTCCCTGATGGGAGGGGCGCGTCGGGGCACATTGTCGGTGCCCGCCCTCCGTGGCCACTCTGAGAGCCCAGTGAGTGCCCGGATGGCTTTCCCAACTGCCCCACCTGAGAGAGGGCAGCTGCAACGATGGGGCATTTTGTGATAGAGTCCCAGGGGGGCTAGAGAGGCACAGTGGTGCCAGGCCCTTTTACTTTGTTCCCAGCTGCGCTGCACCAGCGCGGGCAGCTGCAACGTTTTGTGCACATGTGTTTACAGAGTCCCAGTGGGGACCCACCCAGAGGGCACAGTGAGTGCCCATGCCCACATTCGATTTCCCAGCTGTACAGCAATTAGTGACAGCTGCAACATTTAGGTCTGCGCAATTGCGCACTTTGAGATTCTGCTGCATTAGCAGCCGCCCTGACATTATGGACATAGGGCATTTGAGCCCTCTGAGAAGGCCAGTTGGCCAGGGGGGCTGTTAGGTTGATAGGGCACCAGGCCCTAATGTGATTTATGTGGTGCGCAGGAAATGTGATGCATGTACTCTTATTCATGCACCTGATTTATGCCTCTACTATGGTTTGTGCTATGAGGTTATTTGCATACTGTGGTTTATGCTTGGGAGGGTATTCTCCACTGTGATTTATGCCTAATGTGATTTGTGATTAGGAGGTTATGTTCTAATATGTTTAGGCTTATGAGGTTGGCGCATAATGTATTTTATGCCTGATGTGATACTGTGCATAATAGGATTTATGTTGCAGGATAATGCTGAGTACAGTGTTTGCCAGTAATTACTGGTTGTGTTCTACGTTTATAATTTGGTTCTACATTTACTATCTTTACTTTGTGATGGTTCTGACAGTGGCCCAATTGGCCCTGTCATGTGTATATAATCCCCTGTAAATATTGCCTAGTGCCCGTTGGCACAGTGTATATTGTGTGATTACTATTCTAATGTGTTTATGACAATACAAAGGCTATTTCTATAAATAACCTTGTGTGGAGTTCCTTTTGTGGTGTGCCTAGTATGTTGTTGCTGTGTGTGGGTTGCGCAAACGCTTTACACATTGCCTCTGGGATAAGCCTGCCTGCTCGTGCCAAGCTACCAAGGGGGTGGGCAGGGGTTTTCTTCAGCGTGTAACTCCCTTGCCCTGACTAGAGTGGCGGTTTCTGCCTGGCTTAGGCGCAAGCCCTAGCCAACCAGAAATCCCATTTCTAACAGTGAGTCAAATAACTGTGGGACTATGAGTTCTGGGCACTTGCGTGGAGCAGTGCTACAAAAACAAAACAGGCAACGGAAAAAGAAAATGGGCAAAGATGATTCTGAAGCTGCTGGTGGAGGGCCAGCCCCACAATTTAGAGAAAAGTCAAATATATCAACAAAAACTGCGACTTGTTCCCCAAACATCTGTCCGTTAAATGTAAACGCATGTCATGTAAAGAATCCTATTGTGACCCTTCAGTCAACTATTACAGACTATTTTTCTACGGGGCAAATAATAGAAAGAAAAAGCTCTTCTGGAACACAAAAAATGGCCACTGACATAATAACGACGGAAATAAGCAATATCAAATCGAATATAATATCATCTAATTGTATTCACTTCTCAGGTGAAGAATTGATGAAAATAGACTTGGCAGCTGCCGGCATTAGTCCTCAAAAAACATTAAAGATAAATAATGACATGGCTCTTAATCACGTGCTGGGTGCTCATTCCCTCATCTTAAACGCTCAAGTTCATGCTCCCAGTTCTACAACTACCTTGACCAAGTCTAGTGGCACAAATAGTGGGTCTGTGGAAAAAACAGCATTTAAGGCTGGAAATGGATCTGAGAAAGGCTTAGGAAATGACAAGAAATGACAAGAAAGATGGTGAAATACCTGATGAAGCGAGACGGAAAGACGATATGGTGATTAGTATATCATCAGGGATAGAGTCAAATTCAATAGACGATGTATTTCTACCATCCTTCATTCAATCACCAAGAAACCTAGCCTTATCCAATTATAATAGGGTACAGATCCGTCATAATACGAGTCCGAAAGCCGTTTTAAGCCCCAAGAATCAGAAAAGCAGATTTGAATGAGATCCTTTTAGCCTAATTTCAACAATAGGGAGATCCAGTTCTGATTTAAAACCGGCAATGATTCCCAAGGTGATAGGCATAAAGTGTGCACATTTTTCAAATAAATCAGAGGACGCCGACTCTATGAACAATCCTCTCAATTCAGCTGATCTTGCCTTATTGGCCAAATATGATACAAACTTTTCTGTGGGAAGAAGAACAGACGAGGGATGTATAGACATTCAAACAGGAATATGGGGCAGTTTGCTTAACACTATGGATACTATAACCAACGCCCTGAATTATCATTCTGACAAACTGATAATTCAGGTGGATCTATTAAATACTCTTGCCCTCTACATAGCAGGGATAGACTCCAAACTACTAAATTTGACAAACCTAGTAAGGGCACAAGCTGATAGGGATAATCAAATGATCTCCTGAACGCGTGCAAATATTATAGGTAATATATCTGGCCTTCCAACTATAGTTGGTTCTCTTGTGGACGAAGTAAGACTAATGTCAGTGCAGAATAAAACAGAGCCAGTAATTTCAAACATGAATGATCATAGCTACGGCCAAAATATTAAGGCCCCAACTACCCCAAAAAAATGTAAACAGATTAAGTATGGAGGATTAAGTAATGGGATTAACTACAACAATTGACAAAATGATTTGGAACTAGAATTACAATCCATTGAAGAGGATGAAAAACGAAATAACATTAAAATTGAGCAAGGAAGTATGCAGGGCCCGTCATTAGTTAATTGTGAAATCGAAGCCAATAAACAAGAAATAGCTCAAATCGGAGAGGTCGCCCAAGCACCATATACTTTAGAATCATCTCTTAACCTAAAATCAGTAGGCCTCACCAAAAGAGCAAGGAAAAAAACAAAGGAAAGCACATAATAAAACAAACAGGAAAAATAAATTAACTAACTCAGGTGTTTTGCACGCCCTTAAGGAGGTCTACCCGATCTTCAAAGAATCTGAAAAACTATCTTGTAATATAATAGATGGAGATAAAGGGGATATAGGTAAATCCCCATCATTTGAAGATGTTCAGAGTAGGAAAACACCTCCTCAAAGTGATGAAGTTTTGTATAGTTATGTGGCTCGACAAGGTTCTATGCAAAAGCTGCCACAGGAAATGGAGTCTTTGAGACTCAGATTCAGGTTAAAAACAAAGAAAGTTGAAGTAATTCTTTAACCATAATGGAGGAAACACAACTGTTAAATACAAAATTTTCGCCCCCTCTTCAGTTTTTAAAAAGAAAATTCTTGTGCAACCCCATTAAGCCATTTCAGGACAAAATTGTGAACTTGGGCAAACTGCTTGTGTTGAAGATAGTCAAAGAGTTTTGAGGTCACAAGGCACAAGTGTAAACCCTACTTTATCTTTTTCTAATCATCAACTTAAAAAGACCCCAACAATAATCGGGTATGGTTGGGCTGTTTCTTATGCAAAGTTACTTTTTATTCCATTGTATGTTTCAAGGGGGCAGCGTGACATTTTAAATTGTGGTAATATATTAAGGCTATTAGCTTCTATACCAGAGCTCAGTAACCTAGCATCAGACGTTTTAAAATCAGTTCAATTTAAACAGGATTCTGATAACCCCATACATGAAGTAACTTGTACTATATGGCAAAGTGAGCAGATCATCAATAGGATACTGGAATATACACAACAATTTGAGAAATGGGGAATTGAACTAAGAAAATGCAAAGACAGTTTGTATCCAACATTGTTGATACCCAAAGTTGAGAAAGAAAGTAATTTACCAACTAAATCAACAATTAAGGGATCGCAAGAGGTGAATATCAAAACTCTGAAAGGGGCGATAGAACCACAACTCAATCATGAACCATCTTCTGGCATCAAGATCACATGTAGTAGTTGGGGCCCTTCAATTTGTAAAGAAACACAAAAACAACCAGCCCTCATGGATGATTGGGCCTGGCTACCAAAAATACTCAGTAGAGGGAAACTTGATGAGAATGATTGAAGGTGGAGCAGTTTGCCCAGAAAGAATGAACCTACCAATTTTAATATTTGCTCTTGGAATGTATATGGCCGTTCTAGGTTATTAGAAGATCATGACACAATACATTTTATTCAGAATTTTAAAATCTTAATGTTCCAGGAAACATGGAAAATGTGCTATGAGCCCATAATTGGTTTTTACGAATATGCCAACTCGCGCATCTGTTTATGGCCGAGCAAAAGGTGGGCTCTCTACTTATGTTTCCTTGGATTTAGATGCCACCCACCATGTAATAGACTTTCAATTGACCTGGTTATTGTGCATCAAAATAGATTTTGATTCACCAATCATATTTTGAAATGTTTATTTGAGTGTAAAGAACGCAGTTGAGTTGACTCAGCTTTCAGTATTATGGGAATCAATTAAAACTTTTTCGTACCAGTATCCGGCAACTAGCCTTATCATTTCGAGAGATCTCAATATATATCTGTTTACTAGGAGTATGGGGAACCTAAAGAAGACAGGTAACGCTATTACCCAGATGTTCTGTTCCCAATTGCAGATATGCGACCTTGTACTGCTACAGGATATTCAACATAATACGACAGGTGTTCCAACTTTTAAAAAATCTCTGCAACATTCTACTCATGACTATACCATTATTTCAAATAAATTATTGACTAGTCTTATTGGGTTACAAGTGGCCCCTAGAGTAGAAAGTGATCACAAATAATTACATTATCATTGGCAGTGGACTACTTACCAAAGTCAAGAGTTCCTTATAAAGGGCCAGTTGTCTATAATCTGAAAAGGCTGGCATGGCATTCAGCAAAACAAGAGGAGATTTTTTATTTTTTAGTTCCTATAATAGATCTAGCACTAAATGAGGGCCGCCACGGGACATCAATAGCGGAAATTTGGCAGGGGCTCTGTTCTTTATTTGTTGATCGCTTTCTGGCAAAACCAGCTTTCAGGAGAAACCCTTTTACACCAAAAAGAAATATGTGGTATTCATACAGGTTATACAAAAAAAGGCTCTTAATAAAGCATCCTGTGCTATTTGCAAAACACCACATGGAGCAACTAAATTCACCCAATTGTGTTTAATAAAGAATTTGAGAAAATCATATAAAATGAGATTTGGACAGCAAAATGAGAATATAAGGAAGGATTGGGGATAAAATTGCACCATGTAAGCAAGACAAACAATCTGAGAGCTTTTTGGGGTGTAATTAACACTATAGAAAATGGCAATATGAGAGCGAACAGTGTCAACATCCCCGCAACAGCCTGGGAGCTTTTAATTTCTATCCTGTATGGGTCCACTACTGTATATGGACCAATTTCCAATAATGACGTATGTATGCCATTTTCGATCATTAACATACATAATGAGAATAAAAGGCATGAAAACTATGACGATCAATGATTAATATTTGAGTCACCACAGGAGGACATGGTAAAGTCACTGATAAGTAGGATTAAATCAAATGGTGCGCCTGGCCCAAATGGGATCCCGAAGGATGTCTTTAAGGTAAGAACGGACATATAGTCAAAATTTCTTATTCAAATGTTTAAATAAATTGTAAAAACTAAATTGGTCCCAGAATCCTGGCAAGGCAGCATAATACATCCTATTTATAAAAGTGGCCCTCCTTCCAATCCAGCGAATTATAGGCTAATTGCCCTAACGGATGTAGAGGCGAAAATGTTTGCAACATTATTACTTAAAGATCTAGAGGAATGGGCAACGACAAGGAAAGTTATTCCAATTTTTCAAACCGGATTTCGAAGGGGACAGTCAACAATTACGAATCTGCTGTTACTTACCTTGTTGGCAGAGAAAGCCAAATACAAAAAGCAAAATCTTTTTATTTGTTATGTAAATCTAAAGGCCTCTTTTGATTCTGTTCCACGTAACCTCCTTTGGGCAAAGTTATTAGCATGGAGCGTACCAAAAAATCTGCTGGATATATGTACTGTTGTATACAAACACGTGGGTGCAGGTTAAAGTGGGGGATTGAAGCCGTACCACTCGCCACCTTGAAACATATAGGGCCACATGCATCAAACTTAGGAATTGCGATTCCTAAATTGCGATTTTTAAGAAATCGCAATTTAGGAATCGCAATTCCTTATGCATGTAGGAATCGCAAAACAATTTGCAATTCCTACACATTCCTTATTTGCGACTCGTAAATTGCGAATCGCAAATAAGGAATGGCTTCCCATTCATTACTATGGGCCAAGAGGCCCATAGGAATCAATGGAAATTGCATGCGCAATTTGTGAGTACCAAATAGGCACTCGCAAATTGCGCATGCAATTTCAAGGGTGCAAGGGTGCCAAAGGGACACCCTGATGCACCCCTGAAAGTGCAATTAAAAAAACATGTTGCGCACACACACATGCCCCAAGGGCATGTGTGTGTGCAACACAGAACTTTGAAAAATGCACTTTTGTGCATTTTTCAAAGTTTTTGCAAATTACTGTCAACTTTAAGTTGATGGTAATTTGCGTTTTTTAAAAGCGAAATCGCTAATCTTTTTTGTTGCATTGCATTTAGGGAATCGCAATTTGCGATTCCATAAATGCAATCGCAATTTAAGTAATCGTAAATTTTGCGATTACTTAAATAGCGATTTTTGCATTTGGGATGATGCATCCCAAATGCAAAAATTGCGGTCGCAAAGGGGCAGATTCGATGCAACCACAAAAAACAATGATGCATGTGCCCCATAGTGGCTTCAAACAGGGCTGCATACTCGCCCCAGGTCTTTTTAATCTATTTATGGCCGACCTATCACATTATCTATATAACGTCAATGCATACTCTCCAATCCTGGCAGGTCAAAGTATAAAATATTTGCAATATGAAGATGATACTATTCTATTAAGTCACTCGCAAATAGGGCTGCAAAGATTGATAGAGTCATTTGATCAATATATATTAGCGAACAGTTTACAAATAAATACAAAACCCCCCAAAAATTATGATAATAGGTTCAACAAAATCAGATAAGACATTATGGAAAATTAAAGAACTAGCTATTGAAACAGTAAAGCAGTATAAATAATTAGGAGTTACGTTTGATGATAGGATGACTTTTAAACTATATTTTGATAACTTAAAGGCCAAAGTCTTCAATGTCTTTTGCTTTTAGATTATTGCGAGATAAACTTTTATGCCCAAGTTACAAGCACCTATCGAAGGTAATGAAGGTGAAACTCATCCCCTCGCTTACATATGTGTCAATAATTTTTCGAGGCAAAGATAGCCAACTTTTGGAAAAATTACAAATATAAGTTTTTAAATCAATTTTTAGGATACCCAAAAATTTTGAAAATGCTATAGTTAGATTGGAGTTTGGCTTGTTAAACTAAATATTGGTGAGGCAAGCTGCGTTTTTAAATTGTCTATTTGCGCTCTGTTTATTGGAACCTGAGTCCCTTGCATATATGTGCTGGCAAGAAATAAATAAGATAGGGTATACCAGCCCATGGAGATTATATTTAACGGAATGTTTCAATATTTTCAAGCTCCCATCTTTTGACAATATGGTTAGAAATAAGACTGTTTAAAACAGATTTAAATCAATCAACTACATTTGTATCATTCTTATTGGATCAGGAGACGATTCCAAAAAAAAGCATGCCTGGTCGGTTATTAACTCGTATAGTAAAATTGAGCCACAATTCTATCTAAACTCTTTTTTAAAACCGGAAGTAAGGAATAGAGTGCTTAAGCTTAGGTTTGGCCACTATCCTACAAAAGATGGGATCCCTAGATGGGTACAAGATTGGCAATCACAAAAATGCAGATTATGTGGCTGTACCAATGAAACATTATTGCACATTGTATGTATTTGCCCCAAATTGAGTCAAGAGAGGTTAACACTTTCAAAACCGATATTCAAGGAACAAGGGGTGAGAACGTGTCGCCAAGCGATAATACTGTGCCTCCAAGGGCGTATTATCAATTTAACAGTTTACTTCGTTAAATTTATCCTTATAGATGAGAAAAAATTGGCTCAGGATGATGTTTTGGTCATGCTATAAGAATAGAAAGTGGCTATGACAGTAACTATGTTGTTTTACCCATACAGGTATTGTAACTGGAAAAATCTCTACTACGTCTATTTTCACTGATGATATAGTATCCAAGGTATAAGGAAATCTTAAGAAGCACGGATGCACTTTATACATTAAGCATTAGGATTATAATTGGACTCAATATGTGTTTACTTTATGTATAGCTTCTTTTAAGGGGCTGCATAAAGACAAAGAGTGTTCAAAGACGAATTGTATGGATGGTTTTATCAATATGCATGGTGATTAATAATGAAATGCAATGTTTTTACCAGGTTATGAATTAAATATTGTTCTATGATGCTTTATGCAATTTCAATGGTTATTAAGGTATGTTTACTTCCTCAACATCTGTAATGAACGTATGAAATAGATGTTTTATGAAATGTGTTGTTTTTATTGTAATGATTTTAATTAATTGGACAATAAAGAACATATACAATCGGGAACCATAAATGTCACTAAATTACCCTGAGCACAACCCCCTGGCAGACAGGCTTAACTTATAGCAATGTGTAAAGTAGTTATGCAGTACCAAGACAGCAATAAAGACAAAATGCAAAAGAAAATAAATCCCAAAGCGCATCAAAAAATACAGTAACATCTAATAAATAAAATTCAACCAAAATGACACAAATTAAATACGAAGAACTGTAGAAATTATTTTTGTAAGTTTTACATAGGAATAGCGCTAGGAGGCACATAGTGCCAATGATAGTCAATTGTCACAGTAGACCTAGACCTAAGTGCAATTTGGGGTGGGCCGCGATTGAGCGCAGGTTGGATACACCAACCAAGTTTGTTTTGGTCAAAGACTTGTCCTTCTGATATAGTCATTTAAATCCCAATCCACCACAGAAGTACTTTTCTAAAGCCCCCCAGGACCACAGGGGAAGCACTTAAAGACTCAAAGGGTGTCATGCAGAGGTCATCAATGAAGTTCTGACCACGTCCAATGGCCACTGGTTTACTGGGCACTTGCAGGAAAGACTTCTTGTAGCTTGTTTTATCTCTGCAGCTTTAAACAGGAGGTCAGCCTTTTGATGCAGGGAGTCCACTTCATTGCCCTGGGTAGAAGAGAGAGCAGGTCCAGTCCTTCAGGACTCCTCTCAGGTCACAAACAGCAGGTCAAGCCCTCTTCTCTTCTTCCTTATGTTTATCAGTGTCCATTGGGTGCCTGGAGATGCCACAGTTATGCCTGACATGAGCTAGTGGATGGGGTGGCTTCTGGGCATGCTCTAATTCCCGGGTATAACTCTACCCATTTTGGACATTTTCAAGAGGGTGAAAGTTTTTGGTCTCACTATACTTGGGCTCTGATGGGTGGGCATGTGTGGGGAGTGTACCATGATAATTGTAGCTGTTCTCCCACATCTAACTCTAAATTCTCATTTGAAGTAGCCAATGTACTCCCAAGAATCCCAGAGACAGAAGTCTGATAGGGAAAAACCAGCAACTTGACAGTGGATGTACAATAATGGTCTTGGCATCCTGTTTATTTCCTTTCAAGTGCACCCCAAGTGTTATATGTAAAACCCAGATACAAACGTCTGATAGAACAAAGCAGTGTCCTTCAGAAACCAGATAGCAGATACACAAGAATTGTCTTGGCCTCCAGTTCTTTACCTTTCAAGGGTGCCTCCAGTCTTATATCTAAATCCAGGAGGCCTGTCAAGCAGGATCTGACATTCCCACAAGATTTAACACTGCAATGTCAAAAAGGACAATAAAAAAGGATGCTCACAGCCCCCACCCTTCTGCTGAGCTCAAAGGAGTCATCCCTGCCCATTTAGGTTGACCTGCCAATCTCAGTGAACTATTACGTAGCTCCTGGTTGGAATTTCAGACCTCTTTCATGACTATTCAAATCCTAATCACTGGCTGGGAGAAAATGAAGAGTAAATGCTAATAAGCCTATAGAAACTTCAGGCAGCGAAAAGGTAACTTTCTAAAAAAATTACTTTACCTTAATATTTAGTAAAAATCTGACTTTTTTCTAGCTTGCCCAATTCCTCAGATACAGTATTAAATGGGCATTGTTCAGACCACTGGAATTGTCTTTTTGCTCTATTGTCTTTATAGGTTATTCACACCATTTTATTGGCTTGGTATTGTAGACTGCATGACCACATGAGCACAGAATACTTCTTTGAAAGCCTATTATTGAACCAATTAGAACCCTTTTGGCAGTACTTGATAGGTCTACCTCTCTGTACTGATGATGATGTGAAATCATTAGTGTCCCTCCAGGAACCACTGTTCTTGTAGTATGTATATGCCCCTAGTTCCAGATGGCTATTGGGCTGCCCCTGTTCTAGTTAGCTATTCAACACAAACCAAGGCACAGCAACAAAATCAGCTATGAGCACAGCTCTTGCCCTCATGCACCACATTTAAAATCTGCTCACAAAGCCCCATGACAGACATACTCTATTCAAGCACAACTGAGTCTCATGGTACCATCGACAAACGTGCTTCAGAGCATTTTTAAGGCTTTATGTGCCACATAAATGCAACTACTATTTAATCCATATTCAAATAGAACAGCAGCATATGTTATTATTATTATTATCACTAGTCTGAATGTAAACCTAAAAATCAGCATCAGGCAATCAATGTTGTTACTGAAAACTTTATGCATTTGACTAGCGTGCTCTATTGTACCTCATGCATTTTAGTGCTAGGACAGGCAATGAAATGAACAGAGACTTCTGGTGCCTTCTAGCCAAGTAGCCTCTTTCTAGAAAGCATAAGGATTGTTTAAACCAGTTTGTTGAAGGGGAGTACCTTTTGACAGAACACAATTACTAAAGAATGACTTTAGTGTCAAAGAAATGGAATCAAACACCCCAGCGTATTGGCGCAATGTGTAGATCATATTCAGCTGCACTTTAAGCTGTCAAACGTGTGTTGTACTTCTTGGACATTGGACATTAGTGTAATCTCTCGACTACACCCACTTTCACTAAACCACTCATTAAAATGTAAGCCATATGCATGCAAATTAAGTAATTTAATTGAATTCCATCAAATAGAGGAGGCAACAGCAACTTGCCCATGATTATGAAGGTCAGTAACCGTTCACATTTATAACCTATTCCCACACAATAAACAGCAAATTAACTCTATGCATGAAAAAGAATCACTAAAAAGATTAAGCTGCTGGAATGCATTTATTGCCGTCACTGGTAAGCCCAGTAACTTATTTTATAGTGAGTAGAAATCAGTTACTACCATTTACTTCATGGGAGACTTAGAAAAGAGTGTTTTATAAAGTGGTTTTTATAGTAGCATCTATAACAGTGGTTAATTTGTAAAAAAAAAGAAGTGCCGGGACTCTCGTCAGGAGGCAGCGTCGACCAGCCCATTTCTCCTCTTAGCGGTGCCTAACACACCAACAAACCTTACAAGTGGGCAGACGATGTGGCCTAATGGCCAGAGCTGCCGACTTTGGAGCTGAGGAACCAGGTTTGAGTCTTGGCATCCGCTCAACATCCTGTGATTCTGGGCGAATCACTTAATCTTTCTGTGTCTACCAAAAATTAATATGTTCTTAACTGGTGCTCAAGTGCCAGTGTTGATGATTAAGTGCCGGTGTTGAGCACATGGAAGCCACCTGCTCAAATTAAGCTGTTTTAACTTGCTTCCATACTATGATGGATGATATCATTCTTAATTATCAATTAGTCGAGAAATATAGCTGTTTACCTCCGTCAAACCACAAAGGTTTCCTCCACCTTCAAGATGTGAAACTTTGTAAAATTTTGCACCTATCCTTATTATGAATGTGCTTGAAATGGTGCAGAATGAATGCCTGGCATTTTTCCTGCTGCACAATTTCCACAAATGGGTATCTCGCTGGATATAGAATAAAGTGTTGGGTTTCCTACTCCTCCCCACCCCGCTTGACCCACATAAAACAGAGGGCTAGCATATATGTCATCACATGCCACACCACCACAGTGAAGCTTCATCTCCTGCAGACGAACAGATTGACAACAGATCACCAGCAGTCAGCAAGAATTAGGTCACTGAAGTAGAGGGGATGGGGTGGAAACTCCTCACCACCAAGCATACACACAGGCAGCAATATCCTCTGTTTAAAACAAAATGGATGCACTAGGGGGGTCCCCGCAGGGTCTAACATCGACCCCGGTAGTGATGTTGAGGTGCTCCAAAACCAAGGCCCCGGGTAGCTGCTGGAAATGTCCTGCCAGCTGCACCACAAGTGGCAGTAATTTCAGACTCCAATACATTTTGCAGGAGGGCCGCCATTTTGTGTTACGTCACTAGTTTTCCCAGGTGTCACCTGTTTGTGATCAATGACAAATTGACTGCATTAAATCAATGTTCGTGCACTGTACTTTCGTTCAAATTATTTATGATGTATATCAACGTAAAAACACACGATGTGTATCTTTTTTTCATTCCCCTGCCTCGGGAGGCTCTGAAACAAAAGCTAAGTCAAAACCAAAACCACATTTGTCTAGGCTCAGGCGGTGAGGGGTTAAACTTCTCCTGGCTTAATAATGAACTTCATGCCTCTTTGGGGACATGACTTTTGACATGGAGCGAAGGCCCAAATAAGAACCAGAGTGGGGGCCTCACGGGAATGGGGATATCCCTGCCTGGTGTGTCCTGGACCCTGGTAGTGTGGGAATGGCCTGGCGGTATGATATCTGACCATTGAGTCTGAATAGTTTGAGAAAAAAATCATTTTCAAAACATTTGGGCGGCCGGTCCGGGCCGGGACACACACGGACTGTAGACAGTGCACTGCGGTGCGTTAGGCTGCTGCTTTATTAACTGATTAGGGCACTAGGCCTGCCAGCCACACCTTGTGCTGTTGCCGTGGCGGTACCGTACTGGCTAGTAGTGGCTACTCTACTACTACTGCTGCCAGTCCTGGGTCCTCAGCGCCAACGTCGTCGTCGGGTCATGCTGGCTGGCAGTGGCACTCAGACTGAGATGACTCGGTCGGTGGTGGGGTGTGGGTATGCTGGGGCGTGGCACTGGCAGCAATGCGCAATCTGCAAAAATGAAACTGTGCACGCTGCCTGCTGCCGCACAGCCCCAACCCTCGCAGAATCAAAATCCAGCCCAAATCAGTGCCCCGACCCGCCCATCGGGCCGTCAACACTGAACTAAGAGCCGCGCGGAACATATAATCAGAGATTGATGCAGTACTGGATTGATGATATGAGAAGATGGAGATTCACTCATGAATCTCCATTCTCCTCTTGGCTCAGGCTCAGCCAGGGCAGCAGGCCAGGCAGACTGAGGCTCACTGTACAGCCGCGCCGGCGCGCCCGCAACACACTTCGCCTGGAGTACTGACTGTGTGGGACAGTGGGGACTGACTCACACTCCGTCACTCAGGAAACTCAACTGTCGGGACTCTGGAGACAGACAGACGAGCTCAGCAGATAGCAGTTACTGCGGACGAGTTCCATAACACAACAGTAACATTCTGTGACACTGCCAAGTCCAGTAGTGAGGTAAATTAATATCAAAGTCAATGAAGTGCAGCAATGCGTGTAGACCCGGCCCTTATAATTAAGTGCCGGTGCTAAGCACCTGAAAGCACCGGCACAAATTAACCACTGTAATAACAGTGAACATGGTGGATCAAAGTGTCCACCATATTTGTCCATTATGGAATCATTTCTTGCAATATTTCATTGCTCAACTTTGGAGAGAAAGCAAAAGCAGCAACTGTAAAATAGCCAATCCTCTAAACAATATAATATGCTCTCTGAAAGATTGAATGAATCCACCCCAAATTAATATTGCACTTTGCTTATTATTTTATACAATAAGTATAACATTGCTAAAACATATGTTTTATAATAATAGATGAGATCTAACTTGCCAATTAAGAAAATGCTTATTCAGTCACCTGCCTGGTGTTCAAATGTTTGACTTGTTAGCCTGACGCATGGCCATTACGACGAAAGAAGTGCTGCCTTTTAATAACACTGATATTCTTGAGGGGAATTATCAATTTATAAAGCCCAATAGCGGAATCATTAATTAATATAATCCACAATTCGAAAATAAGAATGTCAGTAAAACATGGCGTGTGTGTTGTGTTCCAAGTTTGTTCTCCCTTACTTCCCTTTACAATGTGAGTTGTTTTTATTTCTTAAGAGTTTAGTAGGCAAAATTAGATTATTGAAGCTGGTTCACAACTAAATTCAGCATTGAAGCATTGAAGTCAAAGAAACAGCTGTTCCAGATAGCCCACTCAATAGAGCATGGTTATTAAGAGCATCAATTGTACCAGCAATTTTAATAACCGCTGTTGTTTCTTTCTCATCTGAACAGTGATCCTAAATATGTATCCTTCTATATGCACCTTTTTGCTGTTGTAAAGAAGACAAGACACATGTCTAAGATAACTATAAACATTTTGTACATTCTAAGCTTTATTCAATAAGGGAAAGGTAGTGTCTGTCACCTTTTCAAACTTTAGTTCAAAAGATTACATGTATATGCTCCCTTGGATACAGATAATCTGTTCGGGCAGCATACACGTGTTGTAATATGCTGGTGAAACACAGCTCTTTCCTATTGACAAGTCGATGCCTCATAACTTTTTGAAAATGAGCCTCTCTTAAGTGGAGATTGTGATTGTGGGAGCAGTGACTACTCTCTGACATCCTGCTAAGTGTCCCAGGATCTAATTCTAAGGTAAGATTCTCCAACAGATCGATTGCGAACTACCAGTAGCTCACAGGTTTCCTCTGAGTTGCTTGCACAAACCTAATTGTCTATCAGTTAGTGTGTAACGACGAAACTGCATTCCTTAATATGCAGCATACTCAGTTGTGAAAAATGGATTTGCTTAAGTTTTCTCATATATAGTCTTAGGCTGCCA
Source organism: Calotriton arnoldi (assembly GCA_963921515.1). Taxonomy (NCBI): domain Eukaryota; kingdom Metazoa; phylum Chordata; class Amphibia; order Caudata; family Salamandridae; genus Calotriton; species Calotriton arnoldi. The sequence goes on from CAWUFW010001451.1 coordinate 2,099,105, forward strand.
GTCAGCTTGCACTAAGAATCAAGAAGCAAAAGTGAAATGCTTTTAAATTTGTAGGAAAGTTGGTTGTACATCCGTGGCCCATGCTCAGAGCTGAGTTTTTTTCTATTTTCTTTTCTGCTTTCTTCCTCTCTTTTTTCTACTTTCCTTACTTTTCTTTGCCATCTTTCTGTATTTTCTTCTCCCCTTTCCTTTTTGTTCTTCTCTCCTTTATCATATTTTCTTTTTCCTTTTTCCCCTTCTTTCTCTCCTTCTTTTTCTCATTCCCTTCTCTCATTTCATCATAGCCATTTTTCCTTTTTCTCCATTCTTTATTACTTTCTCCTTTTTTTTTTGCTTTCCTCATATGTCTTTTCCATATTTCTGTATATCCTTTGTAACCTTTTCTTCTTTCCTTCTCCTTCTGTTCTTATTAACCTTTCCATCTACCATCTTTTTCTCCTTTCAAACTCTCATTTCCTTCTCTCCTGTTGCTCATTTCCTTCTCTGCATTTTTTGCTTCGCCTTTTACTGTCTATTCTTTTTCTGCTTACTTGTTCTCATTTTTCATTATCTCTTATTTTGCTTCTTTTCTTCTCTGCCTATGCTCCTTGTCTCCCTTTTCAACTTCCCTTCTCTCCTTCATATGTTCTCCCTTCATTCTGCCCTTTACTTTTCTCATTTTCCTCCTCTCCTTTTTATCTTTCCTTCTCTCCCTTTCCTTCTTTTCTGTTTTCTTGTTCTCTCCTTTCTGTCCTCACATTTTCTTCTTTCCTTTCCTCCTTCTCTAACCTTTATTTTTGCCTTTTTTCTCTGTGTTTCACCTTCTGTTTACCCTTTTATTGCACCGTTTTCTCCTTTCATTTCTTTTTCTCCTTTCTTCCTTCTCTCTGTCCCTCCCTTTTTTCTGTCTATGCCTCTCTGTCTTTTGTCCATCCGTCCGTCCGTCCGTCCATCCATCCATCCATCCATTCATCCATCCATCTATCCTGTCAGTAGTATTAGTTGGTTCATGACTGTCTGGCATTTATGCCCACAAGAATTTGGGGGCTGTAGAGATATGTTTACTTGGAGTGAGCTTTTAAGTCTGCAGGTATCTCACAAATTGTGTTATTGCTAATGGTCCTACTTAAGAGTGCAAAGTTATTGGTACATGTTTATGAACATAAGACAATGGAATCCAAGGCAATTAGCCAGGTAATAGAATTCCTTTGGGCTCTAGCTCTCAAAATGAAATCAAAGCAATGTCATTCTATACTACAAGCTTCCGTGAAAGACTTACCACTAACTTACAGAGAAAAGAGACAGACTGATGCTTGAGGTTCCCACAGGTAAACCTTCCACTATAGAGCTCCTGTGTCATTAAGGCTATAAGTTCACAGCAAAAGAACTAGGAGGAAATCTCACCTTTTTGGACACGGTTATCAACAATCACAAAGTTGCTGGCAAAAGTCTATAAAAAGTTACTGTTACTTTGAGAATTTTCCTATCCACCTCCTCTGGATCTTCCCCACTCTCATCTTAACCAGAAAGTGCTTCTAAGTGGCTGTCTGGCATCTGGAGCCATTTGTTAAATCAACAAATAAAATAAAATATACCGGAATGACCATGATGGTATATGTGCTATTCCAAATCATAATATACCAAATCCTATCTTATAGAATGGGCAGAAATATCTGTATTATACAGCATCACATTTGAGATGGTCCGATCATGAGCATCAGTTTCCATCTTTTTCTCGACATTCTACCTTCACGTTCTGCCGTTCTATTTCATACCGATATTTCTGTGAGGTATCTAGCTTCCACCTCATTGTATTGTGATTGCGCTGTTGCTTTACTCCCATTTTACCGTTTTCAACTCCTTATTATGTGACGTCCATATTTCTGTCTGGAAAAGATGCCTAATTATATCTGAACCTTCTTCTACTATACAGCTTGTAATATTTGAACAAGCACAGGCAAAGCTCCACGGTTTTTTATATGTGAAAGTCTTCAAAGACTAGCAAGTTTGTGTGTGCTGTTCTATTGATAGGAGAGTGAGTTAATACAAAGGTGACTCATTAGTAGTAGCCACTGATAGATGAGTGATTGCACAAGTACATGAGTGAGTGATTGCATAGATGAATTGAGGAGTGCACGAATGGATGACTAAGCATTGTCTGAAAGGGTTATGCAGCACGGTGTTGTGGTTTGCCGTCAAATCGGTAGTGCATGCAAATGGATACCAAGACTATGCAATTAATTGTTACTACGATGCCAAGGCCAGCATTATACTTGCTGTGGCCACCATCAAGCCAAGGATGCTCATAGTATGCCAATAACTATTAGCTAGAATGTGAGGGTCTGCATTAGCAAGAAGTGGGTACCATCGTGGCATGTTCACCAACATAAGGTTAAGAATACCCACCATTATGTCAGATACGGGTGAGCAAATTCTGCCATAAGTGTCCAAAGTAAGTCTATAATATTCATCTTTATATCAGGGCTAACTTTATGATAGGGATGGTGCATTCATGTCTCAGAGTCAAGAACACACCAAAAAATACCAGTTACAACACTAATTAATTAATTGTGTGTGTATAAATGAATGCTGTCTTTTTGTTTCTACAGAACATTATGTTATTTGGTTACTTTAAATTTGGATGCTTTGTTTGAGTGCCCTGTTTTGAAGAAATCCACTATGTGCCCACCAATCAACGAGGTCCTTATAAAAATGTGGTATGGTGATATTGCAAAGTGGAGCTCTCAAAACTAGGATGCAAACTGCACCAGACACAGAAAGTGAACCTCTATCCATAGACCCATATCAGTGCTGCCTTTCAAAAAAGTCTTGACCAATGTGTTTAGAACAATTTTGGCCTAGAGGTACTAAGCATTTTATTAGTCACAAACACTCCAATTCAGTGTTTGCCACAATTAAAATGCCTTTTCAAATTCCTAAATGGGATTGCGACTAGGTACCAATTTGTTATCTTAAAGGGACATGGTGTAGGTGTCTCTTCCAAATACTGAATCAGTATCATGTGCATCAATGCAACCAAATTTTCTGCTGGCAAAACATGGATATTTTACTGACACCTCGAAGGAGGTGGTAATGTATTCACAAAAGGGAAGGAGTTCCATTGGAATCCCTCCCTCTTTGTGAATATAGAAAAAAGTTTGTTGAAAAGTAGGTAGCAAAAAGGAAACTTTTCTTTTAAATGCAGTCTTTTAAGGGAAACGGGATGCATTTAAAAAAATAAAAGTTTACTTTATTGAGAGGCAATCACAGAAATGGTAGTCTTTTGGCACCTGAGGCCGCCATCACCTAACACGCAAGATGGCTCCCTCGCATCATCAGAGCATTTGTACTAAACTCACAGCGAAACTGAGATAGGACTCTCCCTTCTTTGCTCAACAAAATGAAAAAGGGACTCCACAATCTAGAGCCTTTGTTTTATCAGATACCGAAGAAACTGACAAAGGAGTCTCCTCCCTCTGCTCCTCTGCAGAATTGTATAGGGGACTCCCCAACCTCCTCCCGTTACAATTAGCCTTCCCTGCCTCAACAAGACAGCAATCTTGAAAGCGGTTTCTCTTCCTACGCCTAACCTTCCTTTTACTCTCCCCTGCCTACACTACCCAATATAGATCCATACCAGACCAGCAACCTCAACGGACTACTATCCCGTGCAAGTGATAATGCTTGAAATAAACTACCCTTCTTACCTATCAAAAAACTCCCAAAAGAACTCAAACAAAAAATTCTCAATCTCAATAAAGAAACCCTTATCGTTGACTCCTACTTCTGTACTAACAAGGGCATTATTTTGAACCTCATCTTCTCAACAAACCAGCGTGCTCAATGGAGAAAAAGGCTTTCCTCCTCACTACATACCACCAGCTTAAAATAAATACCACAAAGCCATAAACTCACTATCAGACCCTCAACCCTTATACAAAGCGGACGCCACCATCTCCATCTATAATAATGGCACCTTGCTCATACAATCCTCGGACCTCAACCTGGATCTCTTTGCCGATATCTTCACTGGCTTTATACACATCCTAGACAAGAGTATTGCCCCGCCTACCTCCTCTCAATCCCTCACTGACCCCCCTTCTCATGACTCCCTTATCCTCCCCACTGACTCCCTCTTCATTCCCACCACTTTGCTCTCCACTGCCCTCTTCCCTCCCATGGGGATCATTCTTTCCTCCTCAGTTAAAATTGCATATCATCATTCCCTGTCACCTATCAACACTTCTGATACTGCCCTACAGCACCCATGACTCGGCCTCTCCCCTTCCCAACCCTCTAAAGTGACCCATTCCCACACTCCTTTAATTTGAGACAGTACACTCACCCCACCTTATCAAGCAGACTATCTCATGACTCCGGCTTCCAAGCCCCCCTTAGTCCCCGTTCCCACACTCCCTTAACTAGAGACAGTACACTCACCACACCTTATCAGACAGACTATCTCATAACTCCTGCTGAGAACAATACCTTCCTTTGCCCCCCCAACTGTCCTGACCAAACTAGTTCTCCTTACCACAGTTCTCACACCTATCAGGACCCCAGTACGAACCATCAGTCCCACTCTACATTCAACACTATAATATCGGTGCTGCAGATGATTAGGTCGGGCATCCGTAAACGTGTTCATATCACCACCAACCTGAAACATAACTATTCCCTTGGCACGCACCTTTCTCAGAACAATATCATAATGAATCCCAAACCCCACTCCGCTGCCAGTTCGGCATATACCTGGGCCCATAATTCTAACTGGCATTACTAACCCAATCATGACCACTCTACGCAACACAATAGGCTAACGAGACAGCTATCTAATAATGAGATCCTATCTCTCCTCGTTACTTATAACCATGCTCCGACTGTTTTAGTTAAACCTGCTGAAAACAAAATTCAGTCCATTATCACTCACCATCTCAGGGAACCATACCCTTGCTCTAGAAACATCAATAAAGTGAACCTAAAGCAAGTTCCCATCTCCATACCCTTACCAACACTATCAAATCATCCCTCAAATGCTCTTTTAAAATTTGCTAAGCGGTGAAACATGCAGCTGACATATCAGCTCTCATACCTAACCTTGACGTCCTTATTCTCACGGAAATTTGGCTGAATGAATCCTCCTCCTCTGTCCTCGACATACTAGTACCTCCTAGCCACGACATCATCATACTAGACTGCACAGGCTGTTCCAGTGGTGGCCTAGCCTGCAATTTCAAGTTGATGCTCTCTTTGACATAATCACATTCTCCCTCACTGCCCTCCTGTGAATATTTCAGGATTGACATCACCACTAATGACAACTCACCATACTCCCTTCACACGTTCTACCACCCTCCGGCCAACAACCACATATTTATTGAGCATATCATGGACATTATCTCCTCCAACTACGATGTGCATAAAACACAGATTTTTCTCGGTGACTTCAATATCTATTGGAACAACAATAGTGACCTCTTGTGACCAGCCTCAAATCCTTCCCCTAGAACCTCAACTTTACCCAAGCCTGCAATAGTCCAACTCATGACAAAGGGACCACCTTAGATTTAATCACTGATAACGAGAACACTGTACAAATTGATTCTATCCTACCTTGTGACTGGATTGACCACCACTGTATCACCTTCCTCATAACTACAAATGCATCCTTCTCTAAAGGCCAACCTAGGAAAGCCAAACATTGGATCAGAGACACCTGTAATATCAACCCACGCTCGTTGACAACTATTAATAACCACAACTTGCTTCCTCTCCAAACCATGGTCGACGCTCAGGACCTCTCTGATCACTAACTCAACTCCATGACCAAAATAATGGAAATTATTGCCCCTAAACAACTTCAGAGAGCCTCTTCCAAAAGATCAAACCCATGGTTCAACCAGAATCTTAATGAGAAATGGCGATGCCTTCGGCTGGCTGGAGGATCCTGTGGTCGTGCTCCTTCTTTATCGAACCTTAAACTCCTTCGACACAAACGGAATGCCTACAATAGACACATCAGAAACTCCAAAGCATCATTCTTTCGTAAACAACTCGACTCTGAAACTAATCAACCAAAAAAAGATTTGAAATTGTCAAAAAACAAATGAGTCTGAAACCTAATGCTCCATCTGCAGAATGCAAATCACCTCCCAAATGCGAAACTTTTGTCTCCTTCTTTGCAGAGAAAATGAGGCTAATCACTACTGATATCCAGATCGACACTAAGCTAATACCATGTGAATCCTCCTCACACCACTCCCTGACAGACATGGACTTTTGCACAAAACACCCTTCCTACACACTCAAAAACAATGCCACCTGATATTGCTTCCAAACCTTCAATGAAAAAGATATTTCTAAACTTCTCTCCTCTCTGAAATACTCCCAAGTACTTCAACGACCCCCTTCCCTCCAAACTTCTCAATGACTTCTCACACCTCCTGATACCCTTATGACCTAGGATTATCAATACCTCACCCACCCAAAGCTCCCTACTGGACTTCCTCAAATGTGACCAGGTCTCTACGCTCCCTTAACCAGAATGGATTCTGCTTACTCATCTTATTTGATATATCCGCTGTGTTCGACACAGCTAATCATGAAACCCTGTTGAACCTTTTAGAACTCAGGATGGGTTTCTCTGGGACAGTACTAAAATGGTTCTCCTCCTTCCTCCAAAACAGATCTCAACATGTTTTAATCAACAACGCTTTCGGATCAATCACCAGTGACGCTTAGTGTCCCCCAAGGCTCTACTCTATCACCCACTCTTTTTAACCTTTACTTGGAGCCCCTGACTGAAATCCTCAAACTCTACCACACCTCCTACTACATGCATGTGGACGATACTCAACTATATATAAAAATTACATCTTCTGATGACATCAGCACCCTGAATATTACCTTGACAAAAACAACAACAATGGTTGGCCCGTAACCATCTCAAACTCAATGACACAAAAACTGAATTTTTACTGATCTCACCGCCCAGTATCGCTCCATGCATCAAAGGCTGGACATCACATCTTACTGCCCTGAATTGTACACCACACATTATCAATTCAGCAAAGTCTCTTGGATTAACCCTGGACAATCCATGAGAACACATGTCAACACCACAACTAGAGGAGCTAATCACCAACTTCATGCTCTTAGGAATCTGAAACCTTTCCTTCCCGCAGCTGATATCAAAATAGTGATTGAATCACTTGTGATTACGAAATTAAACTATGGCAGCGCTACTCTTGTGTGCCTTCCAAAAATCAATCTTGTGCTGCTGTAGGCTACCTTGAATGCTGCAGCAAGACTCATCACAGGCTAAAACAAAAGTGACCATATCATCCCTGACCTTGTGTTCTCTGAAATGGCTACCTTACGAGGCCAGGATCCAACTTATAATTGCCTGTACCCACAAAGCACTATACCAGAACACCCCATTCTACCTGACTCAGAAAATGACCCTATCTGGTGGAGCACATCATCTAGAAGCGCCAGTTCCTTACTTCTTAAGCCTTAAAAATGTATCAAACAGAAAACCTATAAGAGATCATTCTCAGGTATGGCCCCAAAAATCTGGAACTCTCTCCCTCCAGTGATTAGATTCAACCCATCCTCATCCACTTTCAGGAAGGAAGGAAGGAAGTAAAAAATCTAGTATCTGAGAGATTCCTCCCACATTAAGGCCTGACTTTGCTCGGCTACCCATCATCAGTTTTATACTATCAAATCTTCCCAAGAGACCAATGGCGCCTCTGCTGCTTCCCCACGCGCTACACTCTAATTGGACTCACTCTCGGACTGTGTTTTTTTTGTACTGTCTTCATTTGTGTTGTCTTATACAATACATAAAAATCAGGGAGGGGAGAATGGACCACTTGTCCTGTGTAACCAGGGTCTCGGTAGCGTTTTGTAGTCCCCTTAAAAACCCTCATATATGTACACAGGGGTAGGCGGTATATCTTGGTTCTCAGCCTTAGTGTACTGTTACAGCATCGTCATCGGGTTTTGTTTTTGCAAATATGCTGTCCTCCACACAGGACAAGTGGTCCATTCTCCCCCTCCCTGATTTTTTGAGTTAACCACTGGAAGCCGAATGGATCACAGCTTCTTTTTCCCTCACCTTGATTAATACTTATACAATACATATACATAACTATTATGACTTGTATTTGTAACTACTTTTGATATTCCTGTAAAGCACTCTGCCACGCTCCTGGGGGTATGCAGACAGAATATCGAGTTGGAAATGTCGACTTACACAAATATCGAGTTGGAAATATCGTGATACAGAAATATCGACAGCAAGAATATCGTGGTTAAGAATATCGATTTTAAGGTAAGAAATATCGTTTTTAAAAATATCGAAGTCATTAATATCGTTTGCAAAAATATAGTTGTTTTAAATATCGATTTTTTAATTAGTGTTATGTATTTTAGTATGTATTTTAAATGTATGTGATCTATTTTTTTGTATAAGTATAGTTTTTTTTAAATATATGTGTTAAATATTTAGCAGTTATCAATTTTATTTTAATTAAATTTTGCGTTTTTTAGTTCTGTAGCGGGTTGTGGGTTTATAGGGGAATAGGGTGGGAAGTAATTTATTTATAATAAATTAATGATTATTTTTTATTTAGTAATATTTATTTATTTTAGATTTTATAGTGTTAATTGTGGGAAGTAATTGATTATTAATTAATTATTAATTGGTTGTTAATATGAATTAAGCAATTGGTAATTAATTATGGTAATTGTGTTATTTTTTTAGGAGTGGGTTGTGGGGTTTATAGGGGTAAAGGGTGGGAAGTAGTTTAATTATCATAAATTAATGATTTTTTAAATTTATTAATATTTATTTAATTTAAATTTTATAGTGCAAATTGTAGGAAGTAATTTATTATTAAGTAATTATGAATTGGTTGTTAATTATTATTAATTAATTAATTGGTAATTAAATATGTTAATTGTGTCATTTTTTTAGGAGCGGGTTGTGGGGTTTATAGGGGTAAAGGGTGGGAAGTAATTTATTTTTAATTAATTATTAAGTAGTTGTTAATTGATATTAATTTATTATTGTAACATTAATTATGGAAATTGTGTAATGATTTTAAGGTGTGGGTTGTGGGGTTTATAGGGGTAGACGGTGGAAAGTAATTTATGTTTAATTAATTAATAATTAGTTGATCATTAATATTAATTAATCAATTGATAATTAATTAGGGTAATGGTTTATTTTTTGTGTGTGTGAGTTTTGGTTTTATATGGGTAACGTTTGGGGAGTAAATGAATTTTTCTCTGTTTTAATTGGTTTTTTAATTAATAATATTTCCTTAATTGATAGCTAATTATGTTAATTATGGAGGTACATTTTTTTAAATTTAGATGTGTGTTGTGAATTGTGCGGTGTTATAGGGTAGGAAATAAAAAGATTAAATTTATGTAATAATTAATGTTTTTGTTTATAAATAATTTCTAATTAAAAATAGTTATTTGTTTGTAAATTATATTTACATTTATTTAATATAATATTTCTAGGTATTTGTCATATCTATTTAACATTATAATATGTTTCTATTTTTTAGATATTTAAATATTTTTATATATTTTTCATTTTATTTATTTTTTAATATTTTATGTTGGTGATATTTTGTTTGTTTTTAATTTTGAACTGACTGGAGTGGGAATATTAATTTCTACCCCTCCGTTATCCAACACTTTCCCTATTGTTGCACTAACTGGAGTGGGAATAGTATTTTGTACCCCTCCGCTATCCAAAACTTTCCCTAGTATTGCACTAACCGGAGTGGGAATAGAATTTTCTACCCCTCCGCTATCCAACACTTTCCCTACTGTTGCACTCACTGGAGTGGGAATAGCAATTTTTACCCCTCCTCTATCCAAGACTTTCCCTACTGTTGCACTCACTGTAGTGGGAATAGTCATTTTGATTCCTCCGCTATCCAACACTTTCCCTAATGTTGCACTAACTGGAGTGGGAATAGTAAATTTTACCCCTCCGCTATCCAACACTTTCCCTACTGTTGCACTCACTGGAGTGGGAATAGTATTTTTACCCCTCCGCTATCCAACACTTTAACTACTGTTGCACTCACCGGAGTGGGAATAGTCATTTTGATTCCTCTGCTATCCAACACTTTCCCTAATGTTGCACTAACTGGAGTGGGAATAGTAATTTTTACCCGTACGCTATCCAACACTTTCCCTACTGTTGCACTCACTGGAGTGGGAATAGTACTTTTTACTTCTCCGCTATCCAACACTTTACCTACTGTTGCACTCACTGGAGTGGGAATAGTAATTTCTACCCCTCTGCTATCCAACACTTTCCCTACTGTTGCATTCACTGGAGTGGAAATAGTCATTTTTATTCCTCCGCTATACAACTCTTTCCCTACTGTTGCACTAACTGAAGTGGGAATAGTAATTTTTACCCCTCCGCTATCCAACACTTACCTTACTGTTGCCCTCACTGGAGTGGGAATAGTAATTTTTACCCCTCCGCTATCCAACACTTTCCCTACTGTTGCACTCACTGGAGTGGGAATAGTATTTTTTACCCCTCCGCTATCCAACACTTTTCCTACTGTTGCACTCACTGGAGTGGGAATAGTAATTTTTACCCTCCGCTATCCAACACGTTACCTACTGTTGCACTCACTGAAGTGGAAAATGTAAGTTTAAAGATTTTTAAATAGTTTAATGTTTTAATTTATAATATCATTTTTTTAATTAGATGTTATGTTATTTGTGTATGTTTTATATATATATATATATATATTTGTACATTCTAATATATACTATTATAAATTAAATTAAAATTAATAGTTTATTAATTGTTTTAAGGTAAATATATATATATAGATATATATAGTACATTTTATATACGTATGTTTACATTTTTTAAATTACATTTATTTGTTATATTTGTTAAAATGTATATTAAATCTAATTTTTTTTTTTTTAGTTAATTTTATTTAATATATTTAATATTATTTTTTATACATACATTAAAATCGATATTTTGTACAACTATATTTTTTACATCGATATTTTTTTGGGTATATTTTTGTACTTACCATTATGAATATAGGATGTCGATATTTTTGACATCGATATTTATAACTCGATATTTGAGTATGGGGATATTTTGGGGTTCGATATTCTATCAGTGAACTGCTCCTGGGTCATGGTTGCGCTATATAAAACTCTACATAAAAACAAATAAATAAATAAACTTTAGTGAGTCGCACTTTGCAACTTATTTCATTAATATTCCTGAGGCAGGTCAGATTGTGACCCACTACAAATCAGGTTTTTAAAAACCGACCATGGAACTTGGACACAAAGGGCCTAATTAAGAGTCTGGCAGTCCAAGGACCACCAGACTCATGGCGGCGCAGCGGTGGTGGTCCAGCCACTGCCGCACCGGCGGTCTGACTGCCCGATTACAAGTTGGGTGGTCGGACCGTAATTGGACCACTAGCTCTACCAGGGGACCGCCATTCCCTGGCGGTGGAGCGGCAGTCAGGGCCATTGTAAGATGCAGGTGGTTCTGCTGAGGCACGACCAACCATATTACAAGTTTCAGGACTGCCAGCATTTTCATGGAGGTATTTCCTCCATGAAAAGGCTGGTGGTTCTGAAACGCCCCCTGTGCCCCCTCAGCCATGCAGGGGGGCACAACATGTACCCCCCTGTGTGCATGCGCCTCAGTTCCTGCACGGCATGGACTTTATAGTCCATGCCGTGCAGGAACCTGTGTGGCGTTCCATTGCAGTGCCTTTTTCAAAGGCACCGCCCTTGAAAACAACATGCCGCCCGCCCGCCAGACCACAAAATTACTTGTAATCCGATGGGCAGGTGGCAGCAACTCTTGGTGGTGTGGGGGCACGGCGGTGGTGGGCCGCCCACCCCTGCACCATCAAAAGTCATAATTACCGAATCAGATGGCTAAAAATGTGGCCCACTATTGGGACAGTTTTAAAAACAAACAGAAACGTTGTATAGGTGTTTCGTAAGGTATGAGAGGCTGCATGTATTTGTGATTGCTGCAGTCAATGTTTGTGGTAATTTCATGGAAATCAACAGTAGAAGAAGGCCCAGCAGACTATTAAACAGGTCCGCAAACAGCAAGAAACGAGCCCATGCACTGAACTTTCAGACCAGCGCTTCGGGCACTGCCAGCTTGCCATATATATCAGTCCCACCCTGCTAAAGAATCTTTAGTGGTCCCAAAAATACTGGTCACAATTTTTGACTTGTACTTTGCGACCAGATATTCATATATCTGGACATTCACTGCATAGCTACCTACTGTACCTGCAAGCACTCTAGCTAAACACACATGCATCTTCGAAATAGTGGCTGCTAGTTTTAGTTAAACCAGAAAGAAGCCTGATAATGTATTTTTTATAGTGTAATTATAGGAGGTGTTATGAATCGGTGACAGATTTAATAACTCAGTTTTCAATTCTTCACATGGTAAACGATGTTTACAGCCTTGAAAAACGAATTGCTTTCCATTATTGTGCAGATTTACGTGTCCCAGGCCTCCTCTCTCCTGCAGGTAGGGCTGCTTTACATCTGTAACAAACTGTTTAATTTAGCACCATGCTGTTTCTCGATTAGAAAAAAACTGAGTATTAATTTTGTCTCCCGCAGACCAAATTGTGAAATCTTTCCGCAAACACAGTAAAGAACTGTTAATTAAGGCCGCAGTAAAATCTGAACGGAAGGCCATAATTTCAGCAGACCTAAAATTACTGTTGTTGCAATCTGTGTAAACTAATGCGTTATCGTTTTTTATGGTTTTAAATCTGTGAGTGATAGCTTCGCCCCTCAGTCTGCTTCATAAATACAAGGATATGATAATCTGAGGCAGCACCAAAGATTAACTCCACTGAAAAGCAAGCGTTAGATTGGTGTAACGAGGAGAAATACTTTTATTTCTCCTCGTTTTTGCTCTTTCTATGTGTGCTGTATTCTGCAGTACACATAGGGGGAGCAAATCACCTTTAAAGATGGTTTATGTGCAGGAAGATGTCCCTTACTGCACATAAACAATCATCCCTGCAACACAGACACCCCTGTACCATGGTGTAAGGGTGCCTGCATTGCAGGGATGACTCGCTGCAATGCAGACACCGATGCACCATGGTGCAAGGGTGTCCCTGTTGGTACTAGGCAGCTTTTTTTCAGCGCCAGCACAACGGAAAGCAAAGGGTGCTGCGTATTCTTGTAAATTCGGCATATATCTGCATTTATGAAATGACAGTGCAGCTAAATTGCTTGCAGTGCCAGGCTGCGCCATTTCTTTGTAAATATACCCCTAAAAGTCTAATTTCAAGGCTCCTTATGGTCCCAATTTTGGTGCAAACGTGCAGAGTTAACACGCATCTAAAATGTTTACTGTTCACTTCTCACCTGGGGAAAAACTGGGATGTATCATGAAGAGCTGAGCTGAGTCAGCACAGAGCTGTGTTGCTCTTTTTTTTTTATTATGGTTTATTTGTTTTGCATTAGAGGTGCCCAGTGGTTGAAGTGCATTAAAATAAGTATATGTGGTGTTGCTCTCAATGGGAGCAGGGTGAGTGAGCATGGGGAACGGTCAAAGGCATAGCTAAAAAAACAAAGGTGCACATTTTTTAAAAATTCACGCAAAGCAGCACTTTACTAACCCCGGGCGGAGACCTCCGCTCCGCCCGCGGAGTGCGCGGAGATTTGCCTCCTCCGCGTTCCGCGGAGAAGGCAAATATCCACATACTCCGCAGCGGAGTGGAGTTGGCCAGCCCCCACCTCCACCCCCCCTATATTATCAAGTAAATCTACATTACGTAATAGTAAATTAAAACCACTTACCTGGCATGCGGTGTCCCCGGCCTGCCCTCCTCCTCTTCCTCGCAGTATCGGTAATCCTTGAGAAAACTGGGCGTGGGAACACCCATGCTCCACCTATGGGATTCCTCCCAGGGGCAGAGTAACGCAACGATTTGCGCTGCATTGCGTTACTCTAGATTTATCAAGCCACGCAAGGCCATGCAAGATGGCCTTTCATGACTTGATAAATCTAATTTAGCAGGTGCGTAGGCCTTGCCCCAGGTTGGTGCAGTGGAGCATATTGACTTGTGTATATTTAATGCTAGGAGGTCCCAAAATGTGACAGAAAGCACTGTGAATATGCAATTCATCATTTGAACCATGCATTACATACAGTATAAGATAGGCTGCTACAAAATGCGCAAAAAGATTTCTAGATTAGAACGTGCTTCCAAAATATAGACTTTATCAATACCCAGACTTAAGTAGTGCAATTTTTTTATAACTGTCTTTTAAAAGCATACACTTCACAGCTCAGCTGGTAATTCCCTTGCAATACCACTTACAAAGAAGCTGTGTGACCAGGAAGGTTCAAGTAATTCCATCAATTAAAGCCAATACCGGCTTCCAAGCACCATTCATATTTGCAGATTGGCCAGTTACGCACATTTACATTTCGTTCAGGCAAGCAGGTACTCTGGCAAGAAGGCTTGTTTAGCAGTCTTACCCTCCCTCGGTTTCACGGCACAGGAGTCTCCCTGCCTTACACTTCAGCTGAAGCATTTCAACTCTAGGAATTAACTGTCCCGGGTGGGTGTCTTTTCTCAAAAAGTAGGGGGAACTGGTTTCCTTAAACCACAAATATATTGGCATGTAGTGCCCCTCATATCCCACCCACTTTAACCACTGGAGATGCCTCACGTTTATACATAAAACACGGAAATTCTCTGATTTAATTCAATAACTTTAGACAGTACATGTCAGAAATAGAGAGAGACAATCCCTGCTCACTTTTTCCAACCTATGCTATCTGCAATTCATGCATTAATTCAGTGAAATTGCAATGCTGAGCCATTGCATCTCTTTATGATACGGATCACGCGAAGTATGAATGGTACAAACTGCATAAAAATATGGAAACATGTCAATCTGATTCACATTACAGGAAGCGCATACAGTAAATACCTCACTCCGCAATATCGGGATTTTCCAGACGCCATATTACCACACCAAAACACGATGGAAATTAAGCAGGGGGCCCTAAGAACCTCATTCTATGCTTTGCACTAATCCAGATTCAGAAGCAAACATCAGTTTGTGCTTTATCGGGGTTCTGGCTGGGACTGTATCATGACCAGCTGCATTGGCTCAGAGCAGAGGTTTTGTAATCTAGCACTAGCAATAGGTTCTGAGGGCTTGTCAAATAGATTAATGGTTGAGCCTTAAAGTGTGGCTTTAAGAGCATGAAGGGCAGCCTCTGGGCTCTAGAGGATGGCAGCCAAGGGATTCTGAGGGGAAAGGGGAAGGTTTCCCAGGGACGAACTAACAATCTCTTGGGTTACTGAGGGTTGGTAGAGGATGACGTTTATTGTGAAGAAGGCACATTGATAGTGTCTAGCACAGCTGAGGGCCAGTGGATGGGTTATAACAAAGGTTGGTGGCAAAGTGGGTCATTAGCCAGTGGAGAACCTGAATGTCAGCTGAGGGTTTGTAATCTGTTATTGCCACTATGCCTTTAAACTGTTTGTGTGGCAGTGTAGGGCATCTCAGGACAGGTAGATATTCCCAGATAGTGGCTGAGAGCAACAGATGGCTGCAGTAGTGTTGGCTGTGAACTGGTTTGGCTTTCCAGTGCTTGGATGATGGTCTTTTATGCATAGTTCTGGGATTATGAGACCTAGACAAGGCTCTGTCAGGGTTATTTGAGGTAACCTCAGGGCCAGCTACGGGTACTAGAGAACTAGGGAACTATCTGTGATGGAAAGCTCAGTGCCATCTTGACAGTCAGTTGAATGTGACTGAAGGGAGAATGAGGGATTCACAACATGCAAATGAGGTGTTCTAAGGGCCAGAAGACGGGGGCTAAAGAACTGGGTGCCTTCTGGGAGATGACAGAAGTTCCTGTTCCATGCTTAGCTTTCTTCAGCCCATACTATATCTTCTCTGTGTGAGGTGAGCGTGCATTGCAAATACTTCTGCTAAGTCTCTTGTGTTTTTGCAGAAGAGCTTTCTCTGATGGCACTATTGAAACACCTATTTGTTAGAACTGACATCCTTAGGTAGTAGTACCCCAACATTTTTGCCTTCAACTTTCCTGTTTTGTTGAACTTGTTTTTGTTCGCTTTAGGACTCTGATATCTTTACCACCACTGACCAATTTTTAAGTGCTTGAGCTCTCTCCTTTAAACATGTTAATATTGGCTTACTCCCAATTGGCACATTTACATTACTTATAAGTCCCTAGTACAGTGGTACTATAGGTACAGAGGGCCTGTAAATGAAATGCTACCAGTGGGCCTGCATCACTTATTGTGCCACACACTTAAGTAGCCCTTTAGAACATGTCTCAGGCCTGCCATAGCAGACTTTGTGCACAGTTTTAAACTGCCATTTCGACCTGGCAAAATATACCCTTTGCCACCCCAAAACCTCCCTTGTTAATACATATAAGTCACCCCTAGGATAAGCCTAAACTGGCCATAGGGAAGGGTGCAGTGCATTTAAAAAGTTGGACATGTACTTTTAAGGTTTATATGTTTTGGTAGTGAAAAACTTTGTTTTTCACTACTGTGAGGCCTACTCCTCCCAAATGTTAATATTAGGTTACCTTATTACATTTAACAAGTGATAACTTTTGTTTGGGAGTATGTAGGAATTCTATGTTTGTGTCTGATGAATTGTAATTTAAAATGCTCTTTAATGATAAAATCGGATTTTAAGTCACAGTTCTGAAAATGCTAGTTTTAGAAAGTTTGCTTTTTCTGTCCTAGCCATTTGTTGTTTGCAGCCTGTAGCCTGGGTCACATGACTGGATGTAGTTGGCAGATGGCCTTTGTCTATTCCTCTCAGACAGTTTCACAATAGAGGGATCTTGGAGTTTGCACGATGGGCCATCCTGATCTGATGGAGGCGGTGGGGTGAAGCTGTCACCTACCACATTTGCACTTTAAAGGCACTGGCCCTGCACACTTACAAAGAACTTCACACTGGCATATTGTGCCCCTGGACAGACTGGGACCTTGGCAGGAAGGCTGGAAATTCCAAGCACTTTTGTAAGGGGAAAACTCCAAAAGCGTCTGCCACTTCAATGTGGCTACCAGATATAAAAATAGGACCCTCAGACCCACTGTTGAGTGTACTGCTGGACCTGTAGATACTATAGAAGAAGGACTGCCCTGCTACTTGACACCTGCACTGTGGTCTGAGAAGGAAGACTGAACCTGCACTATTCATCCCAGACTGACTTGACTCCAAGGGTCAGCTGACTGACCTCTTGTTCTGAGCTACAGGGACACAACAAGCTCTAGAGGTCTCCCTGCAACTGTCCAGCTGACCTGCTGCACTGGACCTGACTGGACCTGTTTGAGCCCCACTGTCCTGTGCTGAAGTGAGTTCCGGATCCCTAAAAGGTGCCTCCCAGTGACTGTCAGCGACGCCCGGCCTACTCATTGTGCTATAGTGACAACCTTTCATGATGCTCTCCCTGCTCCTCATGGCCTCCTCTAACTCTAATGGAATTCTTCATGCTAGACTTTAGAAGGTAACTATGTGAACGGGACTAACCTGGTCCCTGTACCTTGCCAGCGCTCCATCACAGTCGGCCTGAACTTGTGTGGTGCTTTGTGCTTTTAGGTGCTATACTTACCTTAAATCTTTAAGGATGCATATCTCCGGTTCTACTGATTTTTGCTGTTTTGAGGCCAAATAATATATTAAATGTTACTCTATTTGTCTAAATTGATCATAGATTTGTATTGTGTTGTGCTTTCAGTTTGTTGCTGTTTGTGTGCTGCATAAATATTTTACACATTGCCTCAAAGTTAAGCCTGACTGGTTTTGTGTCAAGCTAACAGAGAGTTAAAAACAGGTTAATTTAGTGCCTCTTTGCGGTTCACCCTGACAAGGATTATGGCTGTTGCTTGAGTAGAGTTTCACTCCCTCAACCAACAACCCAATTTCTCACACTATTCTTTGCATGTAAGG
This sequence comes from Calotriton arnoldi, assembly GCA_963921515.1. Classification (NCBI taxonomy): domain Eukaryota; kingdom Metazoa; phylum Chordata; class Amphibia; order Caudata; family Salamandridae; genus Calotriton; species Calotriton arnoldi. The sequence continues at coordinate 2,117,126 of CAWUFW010001451.1, forward strand.
GAAACATCTCCCAGTGCTCCCGTGATGGGCCTGTGCCTCCTGTGACGTAACCTCGCACCACTGCTGCAGGATGGGCTATCTACCCTTTTGGTTCTACTTTACATTTAATGTTTTTAGGTTGAAGGATGGGGCCACTCACACATACCACGTTTGTCCTGCTACCTTTAAGTTGTGAGATGCTTGTTACATTCAGAACTAAGTATTAAACACTTTACAGAATCACTTGGAGGGCAAATTTAGTCTTACTCAGAGGTCTCAAAGTACAAAGTTTGAAGTCCACTACCATTCTACCTACACATTCTGAGTCACATAGGGATTCTGGTTCGGTATAAATGGAAGGACTAAATGGAAGAAATAACTTTATTTCTCCTTTTTTTTCCTGAGAGGAAAATGCCTCCCAGGATTGTTTTTGTGTAAGAAGGTGCCCTTCCTGCACAAAAACAATCCTGCCGACAACACAGGCACCCTTGCACCATGTTGCGAGGGTACCTGCATTGGTGCTAGGCTGCCAAAATGGCGCCAGCACAGGGGGAAAGGACAAGAATGCACCATATTGGATAAATATGATGCATTGCTGCCCTTTCACTTTGACATAGGCAGCACAGCAAGGACAAAATCCCATAAATGAGGCGCAAAATTTGTATGAACACTATTTAACTAATATTCGATCAGGGTTAACTAGAACATTATGTTTGAAGCCACAAACGGCCTACTCAGGCAGCATATCAGGAACCATAGCGAATCAGCGGACCCATTGTAAGAGGCACAATACTCTATAGGATTTTTATGCTTGTATTCATTTCATTGTGAAGTACATTTACACGGTTCATTGACAAGCTTTAGAGCTAGGCAGCCGTGGAAAATCAATTGATTCCTATGCAACCAATGTAGACCAAGGACGCCAGGAAGAGCAAACCAAGCATTGCCTGAATTTATTAGACAAATAACATTTGCATTGTTCGGGACCGTTTGACAGGTAAGGGTGTCACATCAGTCTGAGCTGGTAAGGGGAAATACAAAAAGTATTCACCCTTTGGCCCTGCACGTTGCATACTAGTTATACAGTCCCACAGCATGGTATAAATAGCCAATGTCCTATGGTATCAGCTGTATCCCATTTGTAAGGGGACAGGAGGGAAATTGTCACTTCACCTAAAGTGCCAAAAACTGCACAATGACTTGATTGCATGTGCGACTTGGATTAATTAACAGAGAAGTTAAAATAACCTCTCATTCTGAATGCCCAAAACCTGCTTCTCAGAAACTGTTTTCATTCATGTAGCAGAGCACTCTAGATTACATATAGGAACGAATGCATCCTTGCAGAGAAGATAGAGATGGCAAACTCCAGAAACTAAACACAAGTACATTGAGCCCCAAAATATTGTCAATTTGGATAGGAAATTATAAACTGCTGAACATGATGAGAGGTTTAACAGCAGCGGGACACAATCCAAATAAAACAGCTCCTTATTGGTCACCACTTTCGGCACACTCCCAGAACCTCTGCACAACTTTGGGGCATATTATCAACAACCGGCGATAAATATCGCTAAGCGCACTTAGCGCTAGGATAGTTATCGCCGGCGATCGATGAATTTTATCGCTGAGATAGCGTGCTATTAGCAACGCTTATCTCAGAATCGATAAAATTCCTGGCGCAAGCCGCCAAATGTCCGATTATCGCTGGAAATCCAGCGATAATCGCACGACATTTGGCGATAGCTTGTTGATAGGGCTGGGCATACTTAACCATGATATCCACCTTCCATTGGATATCATGGCTAAGTCAAACTAAAAGCATGCGTAAGGAAAGTAGCGTTAACCAAGGTTAGCGCTACTTTTCTCATCGCTATGCTTGTTGGGGATTCCCTTGATAATTGGAGAAATGTCGGTTAACGACATTCCTCCAGTTATTTTGGGACGGAACGCCCACTTTGCATCTCATTAGAGATGCAAAGGTGGCGTTATGGAAAAGGGCGATAGGGCAAGGATTCACGCGATAGCGTGGCCTTGCTAATACAGCAATAAAATTATCACCGCTTTTCGTCTGAAAACAGACGCTAAAGCGGCGATAATTTCGTATCGCCGGCTTGATAATATGCCCCAGAGTTTTTCTGAATGCACTGCAGTGCTGCACCCATTCTTACACCAGTGCAGCAATATTTTAGCTACAACGCTAGATTAGATAAAGATCTATGACATCCCTGGAAAACTAATTATGGTTGTCCACTAAAGATAAATACCCAAATCAGGGTTTTGAGAGTAAATGCGTTCACTTGATTGTATGAATTATGGCCTATAACTGAATTGGTTTCTGTTAAGACCCTTGGACTCTGATTTCATTTGGGGCTTGCCTTCTATCCTGAGGTACCAAATGTCGGGCAGATGGTTTCGGCAACTTAAGTCATTTGTAAAATGATGCAATTTCTGCCCTCAGATCTTCATCCCACAGTAGTGGTTTCATGTTTGTTATCATATCTTTAATATTGTTCTTCTATTTACCTCGACTCCCGAATAAGACTGTAGCACCCATCAGTGATGACTACCAGCTATTGTGACTTGGGGGATGGAAATAGAGCACAGGAGCAAAAGGAAAAATAAAAATAAATTACTTATCTGGCTGCACTCCTCGCTCCGGTCCCGATCTTCGTCTTTCCTGCAGCATGAGCCCAGCCAACTCCCTTAACCAATCCTGGTGCTGCTCTAATGCTGTGAGACCAGCACCAGGATGGATGGAGCGGGCTGACTGGATGCTCCTTCAGGGTCTTTAGGCCTGTGCTTGGTCTCCAACTAGCTGTCTAAGACAACTGGGTGAGAACTTCAAAGTGTGCATGTCAATTTGGCCGGCGCAAGACAGCCGGCCAAAGTGACATGCGCACTTTGGAGCATCCAGCCAGCCACTGCTCCTGTCCTCTGCTGCCAATCAGCAGCAGAGAACATGCCCCACATGTCTCTGTGCTCAGAGAAAGTTGGATGCTGCTGTGTGGTGAGTGCAAACAACGGAAAAATAAAATGGCAATGAAATCATTTCATCGCCATTTTATTTTTCCTGCAAGGCTCGCAGCGGGCAAGGGGGTGATGCTCCCCTGCCCAAGTGAAGAAACCGCCGCTGGCACCCATGGAACTTGGCTGCAAGGATGATACATGACTTTCTGAAATACAATCATGACTCTGTAGAGTGGAGAGCTCCATGCTTCTTGCCAGTGAAACAGTACACTTCAAAACAACATGCATCTCCTAGCCGGTCCATCCCACTGTTTAAGAAGTTTGGTGATTTCATGCTTGCCAGGTAAGTCCCTTCAATTTGAAGATTAGTGACTCCTTCTTGTCCCTCATTTTGAATGAGCTTGTTGTGGTGGGAACTCTTTTAGAGTTTTGTGTTCTCAGCTCCGGAAATTGGAAATCGCTTCCCCCAAAAGCTTCATCAGCAGTCAAACTTTAAGCAGTTCAGGAAGAGATTTTAAAACCTAGGGACTGATTACCATCGTAGGGAATCCGCCACGGCAGGCTGCCAGGGGCGGGTTCACCGCGATCTCGTGGCCATTTCCCGCCCACCATATTATGATGGCGGGCAGGATTGTGGCGGTCAGAATCCGGAACTCCATCCGCCAGCAATCCGATGGGCTCGTAGAGCCCGCCGGTGGGGCAGAGGCCCTCAGCACACAATGCATGCCGGCGGTGCCTAGTAGGCACCGCTGGTGTGATTATGATGCTGGATCACTGCCAGCCTTTCCATGGCGGTTCACCCACCATGGAAAGGCTGGCGGGGATGGACTATGAGGGCCCTTTGTGGGCCCCCCTTGACCAGGGGCAGTTCGTTTTTGCACTTGGGGTGGTGCCTGCCACATAGTGCAGGGAAACGTAAAACGTGCTAGCTGCAGCACCCGCCGCAATGTTAAATATAGCAGATGCGACCGCCACGGTGGCGGTCGCATCGTAATACCCCCTGTGGGACTGCCGCCTTGTAGGCGGGCAGTCCCACTCCCCGACACGATGGCCAACGGACTGAAGTCCGTCCGCCATCGTAATGACCCCCCCTATTTCTTACATTCTTGTGTTTGGTGTCTCGAATAAAATAAATCTTTATTTGATTATAGAAATATAATCATATTAGCAAATACATGAAGCATAATTTAATGCAATAATTCAATGTCAAACATGGAAGACTCTCCAGCATATCAATCATTTATCTTAAAAAGACTAATTGAAACACTGGGCTAAATAAAATAAAAAGATAAGTTAGCTAAAATCAATTAAGAATACATTCATATAGAAAACTTTGGCTCAAATACTCACTTTCTATGGCCTAAATGTCCACCAATAAGATCATGTGCTTAATGGGATGATTGCGCGAGAGATGTCAGTGCACCCCACCTCTGTGTAATACCTTACCATGGGTAATACCCGCAATGGAGTACATGTAAGAAATTGATCAAAGGTTGGGGCAGACCCATCTCAGCTAAAATGAGCCACAATTTAGAGCAATTCACATGACCGAAGGCACTATTTAGGTCCATAAATGCATGAAAGAGACTGCCCTTTTTTGCAACCGTATACTTTCCAATCAGTAAGCTCAAATTGAGGCACTGTTCCAGTGGCTCCACTCCTTCTCTAAATCCATATTGCACCCTATAGATAGCATCAGACTGCTGAACCCAAGACTCTATCCTAAAAAGGATAATCCTGCCCACTACTGAGTCCAACAGAGAAATTGGTCAGTAGCAGAGGGGATCCTGCCTGTTGCCTTTCTAAAATATGGGAATAATAACAGTGAGCTGCCAGGACTTGGAATACTGTAAAGTACTGCAGCGTTCAGGACATTGGTAATGATGGGGGCCCACAGGGTGGTGTTTTCCTTATATTAGTCCACTGGGACCCCAACAGGACCCAGTGCCTTTCTAGAGAGGCTGGAAGAGATAGCTTAGGGCACCTCTTCAACAGTCAAACTAATATCAATGGGAAATGTAGGGGGATCATCTACCTGAGGCTCACTCTGGTAATGCTGAAAGGAGTAAATATATTTAAAGTGGCTAGTCCAACTATCTGCGCTAATGTTGGTGCCTAACCCATTACTCTTGACAACCACTGTCCGCCTCTCATTCACAATATCCCAAAAACCCTTGGTGTCGCTCACTTTACAAGTTCTAATCAGGCTTTCCCAGGTTTCCTCTTTAAGGATATGCTTTCTTTTTTGATGGCCGATTTGTACTCATGCCTTGCTAGGGCTATGGCGGTACTATCCCTAGGGTTAGATTTAAGTGCGAGGTGCAAGCTTTGGCTAGCCATCCTGCACTCCCTGTCAAACCAGGAGGCCTTATCTGGTTTATTGTTTTTTCCAGTGGCAATTAAAAAATGTTTGATGGAGCAATTTAGATTTTCGAAGGCCACCATCATATCAGTCACAGGGCAATCAGCTGCTAAAAGTTGATATATACTTTCAGTGTAATTCCTAGTTATACTTACTAGTGTGCAATTGGATTCCTTATATGCTATTGCAATTTAAACTAAAAGTACTAAGAAAATTATATTTGTATATGTTTAAATGTACACACGCATATTAAATATGCACTCCTGTATTAAATGTTAAGTTAGCAATTTTACTCTAAAGGCCTGAATTTGCATTCCATAACCTACTGTGCTCCCGCATTTTGCTGACGTGCTTTTGTTGCAGGTGTTCTCATAATTACTAGTTTAGAAGAGATATATTTTTTGTAAGTAGCAATAGATACATGTGTGGGGAAGGAATTTTACTATGAGCTCATGAGAAACCTGTGGACGAATAATGGACTATTGTGCTCTAGCCTGAGCGTGTGACCAAGACGGTGTTCCCCTTGTCTAGTGTGGGATTTTATTCTACTGTTGCCGTGTGTACCATGTGAACTCACATACAGATTGAAACAAATACAATGGACATTTATTAATGATGCAACCAAAGGGGATTTGCCGATGGACTCTATTGATTATAACTTATTGTCTGACCTGACTGAGGAGGCAGATGACTTCGGACTTTCCTGCAGACCGTATGCTGTACTTACTTGCTGAACTCTTCCTGTAGACCATATGTAGAACCTTCCTTGGACTCCAACCTGAACCATTTCCCAAACCCCCATTGCCCTTTGAATTGACTTTCAAGACTTTCCTTTACATCCCGTTGTCTTCCTCAAAGTGTAGTTTAAACCGACACTTGTTTCCGACTGCTCAAGACTCTTGACCAAGCTTCTGCAATGTTACTGCTGGTGTTGTTAATACTCTTTTGCCTTATCCCTTTCGTTTTATGTAGTGCCCTTTGATTTGTGAACTCTGAACATTCCTGTACCTTGGTCTGTGCTTGGAAGATTTAGATTGTTAATGGATAGAAAAGACCAATTGAGATTGTTTTCCGAACACTAAACTCTGATGTTGTTGTTCTGTATTGCAGCAATGGAGCGGCTTGTGTGTTTAATTCTTGTTCGTCTAAATTTCTTTAGGAGGCTTCTCCTCCCTGTCGCTATCTTATACTTATATAGTTTGGTCTTAAGTGTGATATATTTGAACCTTTTTACTAATATGTAATAAACACACTTGAACTTGGCTACTGATTCCTGGTCCGCATTGTGTAGCCAAGTAGGTTGCACTGTAAAATTTATTGTGAGTGATTGGATAAACGCTAACTCTCTTTTCCCTCAGTGCAACTCACAAAGATCCATTGGGGTCCAAGTTAGAAAGTAAGTAAGAGTTTAATGATCCAGTAGGGGTGATAACCCAAACCATAACCAATTGTGGGCCCAGTAACACAAGATCAAATCTGCTGGATCAAATCTGGTAGCAGAAGTTGGTTCTGTCCACTGACGTGAGGGAGTTATGGTATCTGATATAGAACTTGCCCAAGCCCAGTCCAAACCCAAAATTTCCATGGTTATGTCAGAGGATTGATGGAGTATCGCCGGCGTGAAGACGACTTGCAGCAGTGGAGGAATGAGTATGAATAGGGTTGAACAGTGTAACTGCTTAGATTGCGGTGTTTTGTAATGGCTGTGTCATGTCATACGGAGTTGATTTAAGTTGATGTGTGAATGTGGCGCTTAATGCAGAAAAGTTGACGTTGTTATTGAGTCCGTCAAGGCCTAGGATTTCAGATACATAGATACACACCTACGTGGTGAGTCTCAGCGTAGAAGACACTGGGTGTAGATGTCTGCTGTGTTGTGGTGCTTGTCGTGAGGCATCCTCAACAGCATCTTGAAGATAGTGACTTGTTCTTTGTTATGTTATGTTAAAGATACTTCTAAAGTGCACGTACACCATACGGTTTCATGGCGCTGGAGTCCAAGGGACACTACCGCTAAGTAATATATTCATACACCTGGTGAAATAGCCAGGTCTTTAGAAGTTTCCTGAATTGAGAATAAGATGTCAACGATCTGATATCCAAAGGGAGAGAGTTCCAAAATTGAGGGGCCAAGACCACGAATCTTGGTCCCCCGCGTTCCTTGTGTTTAAAAGATGGAACAGCCAGAAAAGTAAGATGGGAAGACCTGAGATCCTGAGAAGGGAGGTATTGCTGTACCCGAGAAGATACAAACAATGGGCATTTGCCATGAAGTGCTTTAGAGGTGATGCATCCCAGCTTAAATGCGCTGCGTTCGACTACCGGGAGCCAGTGTAGTCTTTTCATCAACAGGGTGACATGGTGCCATTTAGGCTGGTGGTAGATTAATCTGGCAGCCTATTTTTGCACCAGTTGTAGTCTTTTTGATTGGTATGTTGGTATACCAAAGTAGAGTGAGTTGGCATAGTAAATATGAGAAATGACTAAGGCCAATACTACTTGGGTCAGGGCTTTAGTGGTAAGGAATCTGCTAATCTTCCTGATCTTGCGTAGCTGAAAGAAAAAGGAAGAAACCACCGTCCCAATCTGGGATTTCATAGACAGGTCACTGTCAACTGTGATGCCCAACCTTTTAGTTGAACTGGTAGGGAGGGGGCATTTTCCCAATTCGGTCAGCCAGAAGTTTGAGTTCCAGGGTTTGATGGCCCACCGATTAGGATCAGTTCTGTTTTATCTTGGTTTAGTTTCAGGTGGTTACTGTTCATCCAGCTTCTTTGCGTGGTTGTGAGATATGGTTGGTATAGTTGATCTCAGTGCACAGGGAATTATTGCAACAATTTGAGAGAGACCCCGCTGGTCGAGGTTTCTCTCGGAGCAAGTGTTAGATTAGGTCGGAAGATATTGTTCTGAATTTCTTGTACGTATGGGAATCATTCATTTCATCAATGGAGCAGACAGACTGTTGTTGAAGCTGCTTGCTTTCTCTGTGTGAACTGCTTAGAAGATGAGATTGAGAAGAAAATTGTAAAGGAAGGCCAGTTGTTGTGAGGAGTGAGATTGATGTCACCGTGTGCCGTGCTGCTATAGGTTGGTTGGTCTAAAGCAGTGCTGGGATTGGTTGTGTACTTCAAAGAGAGCCGCATTGGCATTGGTTGTGACTGCGGAAAAAGAGAATTGTGGGAGAAATTAATTTGCTGGTTTCAGTGGAAAGTCCTTTGTGGACAGTGTATTAAATTGAACAAAAAGGAAGTTCTTGAAAGCTATTCAACATATAATAGGGGAGATGTGACTGTGCCCATTAGAGAAGGAGAAGAGACACCACCTGAAGGTACGCCAGGTCACATTATGGTAACAAATGAGGGCTTTCACACATGTCTTTGACTTGTACAATAGCATAAGGGTACCGAGAAAGATGGTGCATTGCAGTTTCCCCGTTATGGAATGTTCAATTTAAGAATTATTGAGAACTTGAGGAGGAAATTGTACAAAATGAAACCGCTTCCTAGACCTACCCAATATGAAGCATTTAATGCTTGGGAACATGCTGCGCATCTTAAAGACAGAGAGGGATAGCAGGGAAGAGTCAAGAAAGTCATACACACTTGTACGAATGCTAGGTGGGACGCACAACAGAAAACCTAGAGAATTTATATAATTGAGGGAACTCAATTATATCCGGTACTGACTACTGAAGGAAAAGAGAAGGGTAAATGTAAAGAAGGGAATGAGAATCATCGTGAAGATAGTGACATAGAGTTAGATGATAATTTTGTGACCTGATTATTGTTGAAAAGTCCACCTCCATATAATGAAATAACAGTTGGTGGACCGAGTAGTGTGCCTGTTGGTGGAACCTCTGATGTGCCTTCTGCATCAATTTATGCAAAGCCAAATTTAGTCGGAGTAAATTCAGTCACGACAGTTCCTTCCACATCACATGCACTAAATGCCCCAGATACATTGACAGTTCCGGTCATGATAGGTCCTGTAGTCCCTTTTTATATGCCTGAAGCAGCAGGAAACACTACCCATACTTTGGCCTTTCCTACTGGGGCAAACGCTGTAAATGATAATTTTATATGTTCAGTATCGAGAAATGTTCCTCAGACTCCCGTGGTTCTGACACAAGGGAACACCTCAGGTGTTTCCAATGCAACTTTCACCTCGAATCAGGCAGTGATCAACTGGTCCCGAAGGTTTTCCCAGAGATCGTCACCCTTTTTCATGCCCAAGTCAAGTGCCCCACCAATGATGAACTATAGTCTCCCTAGGGCAGAAGTGCCTATGGGAACACCAGCTTTTGACATGTCCCTTTTGAATTCACTGCCTGCCTTAAGCAGTGGTAAGTATAGTGGAGAAATAATTCTAAATACTCCAGTAGAACAACCATGTCTTTCTGCTCAAGAATTCGATGATTGGTTCAGAGGTCTGGATACCCCGACAACTAATGGAAATGCTGGAACAAGTGGAGGAGCTACTGCTCAGACTCCTGAAAGAGAAAGGGTCAATGATGTGGCTAAATTGAAAATTGACATGGAAGAAATGATAGTTGGAATTCTTAGTCCAACTCGATTAGAGGTTTATCAGGCTGACAAACTATTATTCCTGTGTAAAGACATTACCAAATGTGCAGGACAGGCTCATGATAGACTTGCAGATCTAGCTCAGAAACATGGGATCAACATTTAAAGGTCAAAGGTCTTGCAGAGAAGCTACAGGTTGAGCTTTAGTGACCGAGACATTGAAAACATGCGCACACCTTGAATGAAATTACAGATTAGGGAATTGATACCTTATGTACGGAAAGAAGCGGACTGGATAAGTGGGAAGGTAGATGGTCCAAGAAAAAGGAGACAAAGAATGTCAGGATACAAATGTCTCCATCTGGAACAGAGGGGGATGAGGAAAATATACACATGCTTCCCATGAGAGAAGTGCCTGGTGGAGGATATGGAGTAGGGCTTATCTTGCATCTTTCACAGATGACTTCTTGAAATTGAGAGAAAATCCAGTGGAATGGCACAAACATGTTGAGTGATTTGTGAAAATATCTAGGGCTTTATTGAAGGATCTGGATACCTTATTTGAAATAGTGGTTCCAAGTGACTTGTGGGTTAAATACAAGGTTGCTGTTGATTGGCCCAACTTGGAGCCAATGAGACATCCCCAGTCACAAGCTCCATCCCCACTAGTGATGAAAAAAGATCATAAGGTGATTACACATTTAAAATTTAAAATATCTCCTAAAGAGATTGATTGGGTCAAAATTGATAGGACAACCTAAGAATCTAAAAAGTTGATTCATTCTCACAATGAAAGATTGTTGCAGGCATTCGAGCAGTTCAGTGGGACAGAGAGCATTTCAGCCAAGGAGATGAGACATTATGTTTACAGATTTGTGCATTGCTTGGGACCTGAGGTTATTTCCATGATACAGAGGCATTTGATTTGTTGCCAGAGTAAGCCCATTGATGAGATCCTGCAATATGTAAAGTATTGCAGTGATAAAATGAAAATGAAGCACAAAAGGTTGTAGGAAACATTGATGACTGCACAAATGAAGGCAGCACAGAGAGGACAGAATCAGCCGTTTATTGAGGATGTATGACGTTACAACGCAAACTATTACAACACATACTTTTACAATGCAACTTCCATTAAAACGCATGTACCATTACAACGTAATTTACAATGCTAACACTGCTGGGTTGCTTACCTCAGGGAAGGTGAGTGAGACATATGCGTTGTAATTGAACTTGTGTTGTATTGGCTGCATTGTAAAGGCATTGTGTTGTAATGCCTGCGTTGTAATGGATGTTTCCCGTTTATTGATAATCCAGGTCCCATGCAGGGAGGGTATCAACAGGTCCCTATGATGGAAGGTGTTAATGGTTTCCAACAGCAAGCGTTTCTGCTGCAAGATAGAGGAGAAGGTGTTCCAATTGATACAAGATCTAACCCTTGCCACGTCTGGGCAAATTGGGGCATTGGAAGTGCAAATTTCTATTTAATACTGGGAACATGGCAAATTGAAATCAGTTTCAGAATGGTGGATTTGTGCAGTCTCTTGGAAATAATGTGGTCTAGCCACTGCAGGTACTAAGACAAAGTGTTTAAAATCCCAATGTACCCCAAGCCCAAGCGATGCAAGTTCCACATGCCCCGATGCAACAACAAAATGCAAATGTTTAGAGATACAATACAAATCAGCTACCCAATGCATACACTTAGGGGCTGATTACGGATGTGGATGGACTTTAGTCCGACCGCCATCGTTTCCTATTTGGGAGCGCCCACCTACAAGGCAGAAGTCCCACATACCATATTACGATGCGACTGTCACCGTCGTGGTCCCATTCCCTATATTATGTATTGCGGCAGAGATGCGGTGAGCAGCCCCTGCTGCAATACAAAAAATAGGGTATTGACATATCCCTGCACTATGTGGCAGCCACCATGTGGTGCCTGCCACATGGTACAGGGATTTGTAGGGGGGCACCATAGGTACCCCCAGGGCCCAGGCCCAGGAGGTAAGGGGGGCCCACATTGTAATGAGGCCACTGATACGTGACCTTCCAGGTGACTGCAAACTTCATTTAGGCTTGCTCTGCTACAGATTGTGGACAGACAGTTGATGCAACGGAAGGGGCTTTTGCCAATTTTTACCATCTGGACCCAATTTAATACCTACCAGCCCCTTTCACGCTGCATGAGTTTAAAACATGATACTAATTTCTATTGTCTATATTGGTCCTCTCTCTCTCCGATGAATCTTGTATAGTTGACAGGGATTGGCAAAGGATTGACAGAATTATAACAATGAGGACCTCAATAAAGAAATAATCATTCAATATGACCTTTTGACATTAATAAAGACAGACTCTGATTACTTATCAATATGCCTTTATCTAAATAAATGTGAATCCTCATCAAGTACAATACAGCTCGAATCATGGATCACCATACAAGAGAAATAACAAAATAGTAATTCATAAAACACATCTCAAATATTCGTGTCATGAGAGAGTGGATAGGTGAAGAGACAAAAGAATAAAGAACATTTTCAAAATATGATTGATGCAAATTCAGAATATCATATGAACCTATTAGCACAAAATGCTAGAAGTCTGAAAAGCTACTCTCCGGCCAAGAGGGTAAGCTGGGGCACCCTCAAGAAGGTATGAGGAGCAAAGTTAAAGAGTCAGGATCAGCAGAACAACAGCCAGCCAATTAAGTTAGGAAACAGCAACACGGCTCTCTCCTCTCGCAAAGTAAATCCTCACAAGCATCTCCCTACAACCTTTTCAGTACTAATAGTTATACCCTAATTCACTAAAGATCCAACCCCCCATGTATCATCACACGAAAAAATCTTGAACCACATTGGATTAGGCCAGGGGGTGTCTGGTTACTCCACTTTCGATGTGCCTAACTTTTCAACAGTTCCTTTGTCTTTAGCAAACTTTCGTCGCCAACCTTCAGCAGAGGAAACTCAGATAATCTCTTCCGCGGCTTGCACATTTCTCCATCTCGCTAATGTATTAAACTCATAGTACAAGTGTCCTCATACTCTGCTCGGCAAGGAAATTCCATTCATAATGTTCATTACTGCCTCCACACAGCCTTGGCCATCATCAGGAACTCAGGAAGGACAAAATACATATTTTTGCAGCCTACGTTTTAATAAGCAAATTAAACCTGAAAAGACTCTTGAGGCCTTCTCTGCAGAACAGTAAAATGTGCTCTAGGAAAAACAAATACACATGTGATTATCGTTGTCACTTTACAAAACTCCACTATTAATGCTTCTTTGCATCACATTATATATGTAAAATATCATATCTCTTTTACTTCTATTATTATTATTTTCTTTGGCTGTTATTTCTGCATTATTCATTTACATTTGCGGCCTACTACAAAAGCACTGGAAACACTAGTTTCTTTCCAGCATGCACTTGAGCAGTTTTCATCCTCCCTTTTAGTTTTGCACTGTTAATTTTCACATCATTTTGGTAATAATGCACACAATGAAGAGTTTATTCCGAGCAGGTTTTATTTCGCAAAATCCTGCTCCATCACAGTAGATGATCATTAAACATCCTCAAGGCTTGTTAAGAGTGTAAAACTGTTGTGATAGGGATGAGTGTGTGGGCTATTGATTCAGAATGCTTAGGGAGCAAAACAGACATAATATGCTCAAAGCTGGAAACGTCTACAAAAGTAGCCCAGTAGTAAAACGGTAATGCATTTGTTTTGGAGCCCATGGAACACACTGTAAGATAAGCCAGCCCACTAAATATAGGTTCCCGCAGTTAATCACCATGCAGTTCCCACTAAATTGTTTGGTTACGGGACCAATCCACTTGACTCTCCAGACAAGGCGGATGTCCTTAAACTCTGCAAGACTGAAGTCCAAGTTGCATGTTACCCAATGACACGCCCTGTTTTTAAAATCACTATGTGTTTCAGGCAGGTTGCAGACAAAGAGGAAAATTGGCAAGTCAGACACATAGGGACAACACTCCAGTGGGAGGTTGAGATGTAGATTAGAGTCATCCTCCATTGGGTGCGGCCCTTCTGTTATAATGGCAGGGCCAAGATTCCTGATTTCTGGAGCAGATTGCTGGGGTTCCCCTGCCCCAGAAGATGGAGTTCTGCTCATGGGGGCAATTGTACCTACAGAGGGAATTTGAGGCACAATAGGTACTGATTCCTGTGCACAGGTCATCACAAGCGCTACTGGTGTGAGAGTATTGTTTACTCCCATTAGCCCAACCCCATCAGCTTTAGGGAGTGTATTGAGATATAGAGTTAACTTTATAATCGTTTTTTTCAAACTGACAATTTTTTCCATCAAGGGGAGATACACATATTAAGCACAGTTTCAAACCTCTCCATTAATGGAATCCAACCGAAACTATTTGTTGCTTCGTTTTGTTCACCAGGGCCTGAACATGATCCTTGGTCCAAGTTAATAATACATTGCTCAAGGTCTTAACTTTTCATTTTCACTTAAGATGAGCCCACTTCACTGATGTTTGAGGAGTCAGGATGAATCATCTCCGATTCAGAACTCCTAATCCTCCTGGTAGAGTCTCGATCCACTGGCACCCTTTGCGTGTCAAAAGCACTGGGGCGTTGGAAGGATGAACAGGGTGGGGAAACAGACAGCAGGTTGTTTAGGTTCATAGACAGCTGCCTTTCAGTCAGATGAATCTCTTTAGAGATAACTTTTCCTGTGGTCAGAAAGGTGTACGGGGTAGAGCCTGCTGGGTCAGCTGAGGTTTTAGTTGTTTCCTCAACTCTCTGCAGCTTCCATTTCCTCATAGCGCCAAAAGAAAAATATGTATTGGGAAAATGTTGGACTATACACAAAATATCTGCCAGGTAGCCTCTCTGTAACAGTGTAACCAGCCAGAAAATCTTAATTGTTAAGGGGCTATTACCTCTTTGATGGATTGGAGAGCCATCTTCTCGAGACAACTTAACCCTCCAGTCAAGAGTGGTGGACCAACCCACCCTCTTCCAGGTGATGACGGGCGAAGACGGGCCCACCCTTGGCCTGGGCTTCGTCCGGGCATAGCCCGCATGCGTTCCGTGCAGCAGGGCTTGGGCAGCACTATATAGCATATAGAGGCACTGCCCTATTCTGCCTCATCGGTTTCTCCTTCCACACAAACTGCCTCCTTGGACCTTGAGTCCTTGGCCCCCAGCTCAGAGTCGTCACTCCCGCACAGCAGGGCTTGGGGCAACTCTATATAGTGTATAGCAGTTCTGCCCCCTCCTGCCATGTCAGTTTCTCCTTCCACTGGTGCTGCCTTCCCAGACCTTGAGTCCTTGTCCTCCAGCTCAGACTTGTCACATGCATTCCCATCATTACCATTGAGTGCAGCTCCAGCTTCTTCCATCACCGCTGACTGCCCCTCCCCTGCCTCGGCGCATTCCAGCTTTTTTCATGTGCTGCTTCACCTGCATAGTGTTTGGGGTCTTTTGTACGAAACCAGTAGGTATAGTGCCTACTGGTGAATATCTGCTTTAATAATAAATAAGCAACTAAAGTTAGAGTTGTCAGGACTAGTTCATTTATCAAGAACTGACAAAATTCCCATCCATCTTCTCCTCCATTCATGAACTGTTTTGAAGCAAGAGAATCATTTGGTTTCCATTCGAACCACCTCTATCAGCTTTTCTTTTCAGAAAACCCTGACTGGTGGTCCATCCACGATTGGGCCACCATTAATATTGTGTCAAACAGACTGGTAAAAACGTTCTCATGGGAACAATCTCCTGCATAACCGTTCTTTGCTGTGGCCAGAATTATAATTTTGAGCACACTCTGATAACCGGTTAACTTTGATACAGATGGAAAACAAGTATTGGTGGGCTGTGATAAAACACAGGTCGCCGCAACAATTCAAAAAAAGAATATAGTAGTTAGGGGTGTTGTAAGCTACAATTTTGTATGCTTTTGTTTGTATACTGTTGTAATAAAACATGCCTGGTTCATGTGGATATTAAGATGGTTGATTTATTCAGGATAGATGTTATCATGTAGAGCCCCACCAGGAGCAGCCTTCCTGCTGCTCAGCCCATCCTCCAACTGACTCTCTCACTCACCAACATTCCACAGCCACCTCACTCACCAACATTCCACCACCACAGTCACACTAGCTGAGCAGCAGGTATAACACATCTCCTTTCTTTACAGAAAAATACATTGGAACTCTAGAAGGGATGACATTAAAACTATTGCATGTAAAAGAATGAAATTTGAACAATTGCATGCAAAAGAATAGTATTAGAACAATTGCATGCACATAAACAATATAGCAAAGGACTAATGCGAATGCATGAATATAACAGATGGAAACAATTCACGCACAACAAATATTAAAATGAGACAAGCAAAGAAAACACAGTGAAAGATAAAGAGAATACACTCACATTATCTCCCTTTCTAACGAACCAAAAAAACACCCACACTACCACACCACGGAATTTCAAACTGAACCCTGATACTACAAACATGCCAGCTGGCCAGGCTAACACACAAGTGGTACATAGGGGACCAACCACGGGGCGCGGTAGGGAACTCTCCAAAACAAGTATGTGTGGAATACCACCCCACACGAACCATGTGACATCTAACTGCCCTTCACCCAAACCCGTAGTAAGGGTGGAAAGTGTGGAAAAACAGTCCACACGAACCAGGAAAGAACTACACAGCTCTACACCCAATCTCGTTGTAAAATAGAAACCGCAATCACCAGTGATAAGACATTCACACCACAAAATCCCGGCTCACTCTCTGCCCTTCACCCTAACCCCATGGGCTGGGTGGAAAAACACCAAAAACTCAAGTGCTGCGGCTTTACACAGCCACACAACAATAACAAAATTTGGCATATCCACTGCCCTTCACCCTTACCCGTAGTAAGGGTGGTAATTGTGGAACATCACACCACACCAAACAAGTAAAAAATGGCTTCACTCACTGTTCAAAATTCGGCATCTGACTTCCTATCTTCCCTTCATCCTTACCAAATAGGAAGGGTGGAAAAACTTCAAAATACACATCACCTTCAACCCCAAATCATCACAAACGTAAAATTAAAAGTGGGTGATATTATTGCATCATCTCACAAACTCCAGTGGGTGGTGTCACTGCACCATCCCACAAACACCACAGTAGGTGGTATTACTACACCATCCCACAAACTACACAGTGGGTGGTATTACTGCACCATCTCACAAACTCCACACCCACATGAATGAAGTAGACAACAACACATTACAACTTCTAGAACATACAAAAATAATATGACACAATAGTCCCCAGAAACACTAAAGATCAGTTCTGGTTCTCAAACTACTGATGCACTCTAAATTTACTCTAAGCATAGTTAGTGCTCACAACTCCGATGCACTCTACTACTGCCACACTCAACTTAAAATGCATATAGTCATATCCTCCCACATAATTTCCAATTTTACTATTGGAAGCTGATGCGCTGCAACCTAGAGGACAAAACATTGACACTCAAGACGTCAACTTAAAAAAAAAAAAAAAACACAGAGCATCAACCTAGCTCTGCATAAGAGCGGTTACTTCTACAATAAGATGTTAAACTGCCATACCGCTAAACGCGTGGACATTTGCTACTGTTAGAATTAAAACTTCTCATAACTATTTTCTTTATAACACATTTCTTCCAGTCATTTAAGCGGTAGTGACCAGGAACGAAGATCTCCCATGTCCAACTACAGCAGACAACGTTAATACCTCGTGAGCAGAAGAGACAATTTACCAACTTTTCCCCTACATACAGCGCAGGCAGAGGATCAGTGCAAGATGTAATAATTAGTCAAATAGTGATGAGGAAACCATAAACCTGGAAAGCTGATGAGGTGGAACACTCACAGGATTTCCAAACGCCTCACCAGATTCTCCAGACCATACGAGTACGCTCACAGTAATTCCATAGACGACAGCTGTGATGGAGCAGGGTTTGCGTCATGTAAACCTGCTCGGATCAACGCCCCAAGGTAACATTTACTAATCGTGTGATTTGTACTAATATGCCTTAATACACACAGACACGGGGAAATGCTTTGCGCAGGCGTGCATTGCAATTAAGATTAATGCATGAAATGCTTAGGCTGCATATCGCTTTTGCATATTGAAACCGACAAAGTGGAATAATGCTATTGCAAATAATAATGCTTTGCACATTAATGCTCATATAAATTAACATGGGATTAGTGCAATGGTGGGAGGGAAACAGTGTCATTTCCATTTTTTTGTGTTATTAATATTCTTTATATTTCTCCTTCATCGTAGTTTTAAAATGGGCCTATGGTGAGCAGTTAGTTGGGTGTTTAAAGTTGACATGAGGCCGAAAAAAGGCAGTGAAAATGTGACCTGTACGTGAACTTTGGTGGGTGTCAGCGGCGGATGAAGGAAACCTTGAAGAGTGAAAGAAAGACGTGCAATATTTGAGGACGCCGAGATGCCTGGGAAAGCTCAAATTGATGAACATTTTATGTCTAGCCGATACATTGTTTGAAATAAAGTTGCTAATACAGGGACAAGCCATTCATCAGAAAATGTGACGTGATGGGGGATAGAGAATCGATTCATAAGCAGTAATGTAAATAGTGAGAATGAGTTAGGAACAAAGAAAGTATGTAAAGCCAAATGAAGTAATGGAGGTGTGGTGTAACACCCCACAATTTGACCAATAAAAAGTTGAGATTTTCCCGAATGTTGCAGATTAGTGGGATGGTCATGTTGAGTTAGGGTATAATTGGGATGCTCTTAGGGGGTGTGGTTTAGTCAGCTATGGTAGGTCCAGAGAGGCAGAGGGTGATCGTCGCTGTCCGTCGGTTAGAGGCCTACCTGTTTCCTGATCCTATCTTTATCCCGGTTTCCCTTATCGGGTTCCCTTTCACTATCCTCGTGGCCAGGGGTTGGTGGTTTTTCTGAACTTTAATCGATAGGTATGTGTCAAATCGGGAAATTTGCAATGTCTGCAAATGTTTTCTCTTCATGACTCTTATGTCTCTTCATCTATCCACTCCATAATATTCACTGTAATTTAGATATTTGTGATCTTGTCTGCATATTTTATGATATTTCTCCTATAATGTGTATTTTCTTTCCCTGTAACTTTGTACCTGAGATTTTCTTATAATTACTGAAGATAAACAGATTAACGATATTTTGAGTTTGTGATTATTTCCTCATGACATTTGTTAAGATTTTAGTTGATTAAGTCATGTCAATAATTTACATTACTCAATCAATATGATTCATCGCCCGGGAGGAAAGTGGTTGACGATATAGGTTAAAGGGCTAAAATAAAGAAGAAATGATTAGATAAATCTGGTTTTTTTCCCTTTAGATGAGTAAAGAAAAAATCAACGTCAAACAAACCGCATTCAGCGTCATTCTCGTAGGGTCTGTTAAATGGTGAGAAAATGTGTACTGTATGTTTGGGGCCCGTTGTCTGCTGTGTCAATCAGAGACCCCCGGCTTGGCGCTGGATCAGTTTTTGGTAGCAGTATGAGAGTTTATTATTGATTAGTTTGATTATTGATTATTGATTATATGTGTTCTAACCTGAAAAATTAATGTCGCGTTTTTATGTCATCTTGAATATACGGGCGAGAAGGTTGCCCGGGGTAAAATCATAGCCTGAAGTAGGCGGGGAATTAGTGTGGATAGACGTATCCCACTACGGAAGTACTTTGTAAGTCATAACACTGAACAGTGAAAGGCTGTAGGTGTTGCATTAGGGAATATTCGTATGAGAGTAGATTTGGAGTGCTATAGCGAAAGGTCTACCTGTGAAACTTTGGCCTTATCCCCAGAGAAGTACCAAGACTCCTTTTCATACCAAAAAGTCCTCTTGAGAAACTTTGGCTTTTTCCCTGGAGAAGTAACAGGTCCTCTCGGAGCTTGATTGAAGGGTGAGATAGCGTTGGGTCGTTATCCTTACTCGTAGAGAAAATTCTCTTTGGAAAAGTGAAAACTATCTCTTTATTTAGAAAACAGACAAGGTAGCATTGTTTTTATGTTGTTATTAACAAGATTTTTGAGGAAAAAAGCTTAAGAAAAATTTGCCGAATCATTTTGTAAAGGGAGGGTCAGTTGAAGGAGTAATACTGATGTCAGAAAACGCAGTGCTGGCATTGGTCAGGCAGCGTGAGCTCATAGACCTGTGATTGGATGAGCTATTTTAAGCTGCATCTCTATTGGTTGAGACATTGCTGACGTAGCAGTGCTCTGATTGGTTGGTTGGTGTAAGTCGCGCTGGTATTGGACGACAGTTGCCTAATAGAGACTACAGAAGTACGAAGAGATTGTTGCTCATTTTGAAGGGACAATTGAGAAAAATGAAGTTTATTAATAAAATCAGGAATTTCTTTGGAAAGGACAGACCGATAGTGACAAGGGAGGGAATTCTTATTCCGCCTCCAGGAACACCTGCGTCTTATATGATGCTAGAATGTGGATATCATACGTGCACTTGGTTGGAGAATTGGGTGAAGTATACTGAGAGCGATGGTGTTCTGGCTTTTCCGGAACATGGAACATTTAATGTGAGAATGTTACAGAATTTAAGAGATCGGATGAATGTGTTGGAGCCTAGACCTAGACCGACTCAGTATGAGGCACTTGAGGAATGGGAATATGAGGCTTTTGAGCGAGAGAAATACAGGGGTGGAAGAAGATACAGAAATATCATGTCCGGATACCCTTTTGAGAGTAGCCAAGAGAGAGTGAAAAGATGGAGAAGAGCTGTAGTGACGGAAGGACTGTATCCTGTCTTGGTTAATGATGAGTCAATAGGAGGTAAATGTAAGGAGAAAAAGAATAATACTGAAATGCAAAGAGAGAGTTGTAACATGAATGATTCAGATGACGAGTTATTGGAGGATATTATAACAAAAAGACCTCCACCATATCAGGAAAGTCCAAGAGAAGTAGTTCCAAATGCCCCGATAATGGGATCTCCACTGATTCCGCAGGTTCCACAAGTTCCGGTGGTTACGAGAATAGTACCGGATAGAGAGACAGAGTTACAAAACCAGCCAAGAGAAGAATTCATTCAGAAAGTTAAACAGTTAAACCTGAATGCAGAAGCATAATCAGTACCCGTAACAATAGGTCCTATAGTTCCATTGTATGGGAATAAATAGAGTATATCAGGAGTACATGCTTTGACAGTTCCGACAAGTGGTGTGAGGAATGAGACAATGACTATACCTAGTCCAGTTGAACGAATGGAAGAAAATGTTACCTTAATGGATCTTCCCGTAGGAGAAGTAGTACATGAAACTCCAAAAAGAAATGTTCAAATAGATCCTAGGAGAATAGTACACAGTGGTGATTCTGCATCTGAAAGTTCAGTAGGTCCCACACCAGAAGAGCTGAATGAGTGGATAAAGGGAATGGAAAAATGAAAACCCCTACCACAAAGTATAGATGTGTGTAGATTGAAGGTGGATTTGGAGGAAATGATAATTGGTACGATCAGTCCAGATAGATTAAGTATTTATAGAGATGAGGAATTATTGTTTTTGTGTAAGAATACTACATGGAAAGCAAGGAATTTGCATGAGAAGATAGCAGAAGCTGCTGTTGATTACAGAATAGATATTGAGAGATCGAAGATATTGCAGAAAACATACAGGATGGATTTCAATGACAGGGACTTGGAAAGTTTGAATGTGTTTGGTAAAAGGTTACAGATAAAAGAGTTGATGCTAATTCTGAGGAAGTGGGGAGATGTTGATCGGTGGAAAGGTAGATGGTCGAAAAGAAAATATGAATTAAACCTTACAGAAGGTACTTCAATGTATCCATTAAAAACAAATGGACAGGTTGAAATGGTGTGTCCAATGAGGGAAGTTCCAGGTGGTGGATATGTTCATGTTCCCTGGAGTAGACAGGACATTTTATCCTTTACAAATGATTTCCCCAGATTGAGAGAAAAACCTGTGGAATGGTATAAACAGGTAGAAAGGTTTGTGAAGGTTTCAAAGGTATTGCTGAAAGACTTAGATGGTCTATTTGAGATTGTAGTTCCGGCTGATTTGTGGACAGAGTGTAAGATAACTGTCGATTGGCCTAAAGAAGAATATCCAAGAGACCCTAAAACTGGTGCACCTTCAGCTGAGGTGATGAAAAAGTACAATCAGGTGATTACTTTCTTGAAAGGAAAGATTTCCCCGAAGGAAACTGTTTGGGTAAAAATAGACAGGACAACACAGGAGCCAAAAGAGTCAGTGCATGCATACTATGAACGATTGTTGCAGGTTTTTAAGCAGTATAGCGGATTTGAGAATATAGGTGACAAGGATATGGGACATTTTGTTTATCGTTTTGTGTTTGGACTGAAACCAGAGATTAGTAATATGATTCAACAGCATCTGATTTGCTGGCAAAATAAAACGTTAGATGAGATTTTGAGATATGCAAAGTACTGCAGCGACAACATTGATTCAAGACACAAAAAGCTTAAGGAAAAAATGATGTGGGCGCAAGTTAAGCAAGCAGAGCAACAGGAAGCAAATAGTGTCGAGCAGACGAATAATCAGAATCAAAATGGTCAGGTACCAGGTGTTGGAAAGGGTAAAGGAAAATTTGTTAAAGATGATTTGAAAAGAAAATTTCCTTGTCATGCGTGCGGTAAGCTTGGACATTGGAAGAACGAGTGTAGAAGCACTGTAAAAATTAATGGGACAACCCAAAATTTAAATTCACAGGTGCAGAATGAAGTGGTTGTGACCCAACAACAGCAACAGCCGCAGCAGAGAGTTACACCACAGATACAGGTGCCCCAAGCTCCTATGCAGAGTAATGTAGGTGCTCAGGTACAGAGATACAGTGTGAATACTGGATTTACTCCTATGGAACAACATGGTAAGAACCCAAATGTGCAGATGATTCCACAATATTGGTTGCAGTGTAATGTGAGTGATTCAGAGAGTAGCCAATGACGGTGCCTGAGGGGGGAGGAAGAGTGCGTGCTTGGCGCAACTGTGGAGGTAGATCAGTCAGGTCCATTTGTTGATGGGAGGTGGAAGGTAACAATATTACATTCTAGTGGACACTGGTGCTACCCGTTCTACTGTGAGAGCAGCAGAAATTCCTAATCTACCACTCTCGGGAGAAACTATCCAAGTTGTGGGAGTGTCAAATAAGCAGATTAAAACTCCAGTTACAGAACCAATTGAGGTTCACATTGGAAGGTTCAAAGACATGCATCGATTTGTGGTATGCGATTCGAGCCCAGTGAATCTATTGGGACGAGATCTACTATGCAAAATGAATTGCACCATCTTTTGTACGCCTGATTGTATTGCATTTCAGACACCTGATGAGGATGTCGAATTTAAGCTGATGCTAGCAAAGCAAGGGTCAGAAGTGGATGAATTATATTCACTTTTAACAGAACAGAATTTGCCTGATGAGCTGAGAGAGACAGTAAGATCAGATGTATGGGATTTTACAGGAAAGGAAATAGGGTTAATGAAAAATGTGGATCCTATTCAGGTTATAGTGAAACCTGGTGCTCATTACCCAAACACTCCTCCATATAAAATGAGTCCTGAGACAATGGCAGGAGTTGCTCCTGTGATCGATCAAATGATCGAACAAGGCATTCTAAGAGAAATACTGAGCAGTCCTTGTAACTCACCTATTATGGGAATTAAAAAGCCAAGTGGAAAATACAGGATAGTGCAAGATTTGAGAAAGATCAATACGATAGTGGGACCCTGCTGTCCAATCGTGCCAAACCCAGCAGTGATCCTTTACCAGATTCCATGTAATGCCAAATGGTACACAGTAATTGATTTGTGCCAAGCATTTTTCTCAATTCCTCTACACCCAGACAGTCAGTTTTTATTTTCATTTCGGTTTGGAAACCGTGTCTTGGCATGGTGCATAGGTTCCTCAAGGGTACACAGAAAGCCCCTCGATTTTCAATCAAATTCTGAAAACATGTCTGGAGACATTGGTAATGCAAGAAGATTCGGTTTTGGTTCAATACATTGATGACCTACTGTTGGCATCAAAAACTCGAAAGGCGTGTGTGACAGATACCATTGCCTTATTGAACCATCTGGCAGAAGGGGGACATAAAGTGTCACCTGTGAAATTGCAGTTTTGTAAACAAGAAGTACAATACCTAGGACGCAGGATTGAGAAAGGAGTTAGAAAAGTGACACCAGAAAGGATTGAGGCTATTTGACAGATGAAACCACTGAGAACCCAGTAAAGTGCGAATGTTTTTGGGAATGGTTGGTTATTGCAGACAATGGATGAGTGGATTTTCAGTGATTGCAAAACCTTTACAGAGGTTGACACATAAAGATGTGACTGATCCGATTGATTTGGATGATGAGAGTATGGAAGCTTTTGTAAATTTGCAAGACAGTCTATGCCAAGCACCAGCATTGGGAATGCCTGATTATACAAAAGACTTTGCATTATTCTGTTGTGAGCGAGATGGATGTGCGTTAGCAGTGTTAACTCAAAGGCACGGATTGACTAGATGTCCAGTGGCATATTTTTCTGCTATGTTAGATTCTGTGACTGCAGCATTACCGGGATGTTTGAAAGCTGTTGCTGCTACATGTGATGGGTTATCCAGTCAAAGTGCATGTTCCACATTCTGTTGAGATTCTTTTAACCAAAACACGAACTCAGCACATGACTCCCAGTCGGCTGACTAGGTACGAGAGAGTGATTTTGGGTGCTGAAAATGTGACAGTTGTGAGGTGTAGCACCTTAAATCCAGCAACACTACTACCAAATCCTTATGGGGAGGAGGTAAAGGAAGAAGCAGATCATGATTGTTTGCATGTGACAGAATTCTGTACAAAACCTAGGGCCGACATCCAAGATGTACCTTTAGAAGAATCTGACAGTGTTCTGTTTGTTGATGGATCATGTTTGAGGAATAAAAGAGGAGAGTTGAGTGCTGCTTATGCAGTATGCACGGTAACTGGAACTGTGGAAGCATTCTGCCTATTTGGGGTAAAATCAGCACAATTTGCAGAATTATACGCTCTGATTAGAGCATGTAAAGGTTCCCGAAATTTGAGGATAACCATATTTACGGACAGTCAATATGGTTTCGGGGTGGTGCATGATTTCGGTCAATTATGGATGCAAAGGGGATTTATGACTTCATCAGGTTCCCCTATTAAAAATGGGAAAATTGTGAAAGATTTATTGGATGCCCTGCAATTGCCAAAACGAATTGCAGTGGTAAAATGCTCTGCGCATAAATCAGGAAATGATTATGTGACCAGTGGCAACAGATACGCAGATCAGTTAGCGCGTTTCTATGCAGAAAATTCAGCTGCACTTAACAGGAAAACAGAAAGAAAAATCACTGATTGCCATTTAATGTTTACATCAATAAACAATTGGGATGAAATTAAGCAGTTACAGGAAGAAGCTATTGAAGAGGAAAAAGAGCTTTGGAGAAAAGCAGGATGTACAAAAACACCAAAAGATAACATTTGGGCATATGTAGATGGCAGACCAGTTATGCCCAATTGCATGCTTTCTCATATGGCAAGAGTCTATCATGGGATCACTCATGTTGGAAGGGATGCAATGATCAGACTCTTTAAGCAGACCTGGTTTAATCCCAAGTTTAGGTACATTGCAGAGAGTTTGTGCCAGAGGTGCGTTGTTTGTCAGCAGCAGAATCCAGGGAGAATGACAGTTGTGGGTACAGGAACTATCGGAAAGGCTGCAGGACCATTTACACGTTTGGAACTTGATTTTATTGAGTTGCCTCCGTGTAATGGTTTGAAATACGTACTTTTCATTGTGTGTCTCTTTTCTCGTTGGGTAGAGGCTTAGCCTACAAGGAGGAACGACAGCCTTACCGTGGCTAAATTGCTTTTGAGAGAATTAATACCAAGGTACGGATTTCCAGTCACTCTAGAATCAGATAGGGGAACACATTTTAATAATGTAATAATTCTAATAATTTGCGCAGCATTGCAAATTGAACAAAAGCTGCACTGTGCTTACCGACCAGAGGCTTCTGGAATTGTGGAGCAAATTAATGGCACTATAAAATCTAGATTAGGAAAAGTTTGTGCATCCACCAATCTGAAATGGCCTGATGCTTTGCCCTTTGTCTTAATGAGTCTCAGAAGCATTCCTGACAGAAAAACTGGATTGAGTCCACACGAGGTTCTCATGGGAAGAGTCATGAGACAAGCAATTGTACCAGCAAACAAACTGATGAGCATTTCTGATGATCTGATTCTTGAATATTGCAAAGGACTGGCTGATATGGTGCATTCTGTGTCTTATCAGGTTGGAGCAGACGCAAATGACATACAGCTGAATCCAGGGCATGATCTAAGTCCAGGAGAGTGGGTTCTTGTCAAGAAACACGTGAGAAAGACGTGTTTAGAACCCAGGTGGCATGGACCGTACCAATTCATATTGATAACAACAACTGCAGTAAAGTGTGGTGGCCTACCAAATTGGATACACGCCAGCAATACCAGAAGAGTCCCAAGTCCACTCGAAGAAGCTGAACGGCAACTGGAAAAGGAAAAAGAGAGAACAGAAGCCAGAGGTTGTGAGCCTGAGAAATCCAGAGAGGCAGTTGTCACTGAGCCTGTGGATAATGAACAACCAAGTACCAGCCAAGTAGAGTGGGTACCAGATACTGGGACTGAAAAGACTGCTGTTGGAGAGAGTGAGGAAGAAGCTTCCAAAAATCAAGAAGGAAGCCAACACACAGAGGAATGGAATGAGAGTGACATGGAAACAGAAGAAGTGGTTGCTGGAAGCCTAGAACAAGGCCAAAAAGAAAAAGAGTTGATTGAAGAAGACAATCAGCTGACAGAAAAAGCTATCGAGAGCCAAGAACAAAGTCAACAGAGAGAAGAATTAAAAGAGGGTACTAGTCAACCAGAAATAGAAAGGGACTTTGAAAGTGAAAAAGAAGAACAGCCAAGAAAAAGGTTGTGCAAGAGAACTGTAGAATCAGAAAAACAGGGTGAAGAAGAAGTTCAAACAAAAAGACTGAGATATAATGATAACTGGTGAAATGGAGCAAAGAGACTGAGATATATTCTAGAAAGAAGAGGGCCAGAGCAAATAAATGAAATTTCAAGTAAGTCAGATCAAGAAGATTCTCAAAAGAATATAGTACGTAGAACAACAAGACAAAGAGCTGCAAGTCGAAAGTATACCAGACCTGAGTGGATTTACGTTATCTTAAAGGAAATTGAAAGCCCTGATCAAACAGAAGTAACAGATGATACAGAACGAATTGATGAGAGCAAATTGAATCCACCTTAAAAGAGACTGTAAGAAAAATTAAGGTGCATCATAATCCAGTCAAATTAAGTTGATACATCAAGAAGATTTGAAAAAGACTCGAGAAAGACCTTAAAAGGGGGACAAATAAAAAAGGCCAAGAACATATCGAAGTGTGTGGTTGTACAAAAGAAGATTAATTTTACATTTTTTATTAATAGTGAAGTTAGATTTTTATAATTTTCTAACAAAGGAAAAATGGTAGAATCTACAGTGACTGAACATCCAAAACATAGTCTAAAACGTAAATGTATTAGAGTTTGCTTATGTGGTGTCTTTTTAACTATGTCAGTATGGTTAATACTAACAATTGTTGTCCCAGTCTTGATGGGGACTAATGACAAAAATCAGACTAATAATAATACAATAAGTATGAGAGTGGAAGTTATTACTAAAGGTCCAACTAAAATGGTTCATAATGATGAAAGTATTTATCATCAAGATAGATCAATTACTGATTTCTCATTAAATGTTTTTACTAAATTATTGTATGAATATGTTAGTACGATGAATGTAAGTGACATATGGTGTTTCGTGTAGTGTACTAACTAGTCTATTTTATGTAACGGGAAAATTAGAATTTTATTATTCTAACCTAGATGTGGTCTTTTCCAAACTTCCTATTAGAAAGAATTTAAATAAAGTATCTCGTAGCTTAGAAGCTGAATATATGGGAGAATTTTTCCATACTACACAAACTTTGGATTTAATATATGCCCACAAAAATAATATCACTGTAGTTTACAAATAGTAGAAAAGGATTTCATTAATATGGTAGAGACAAGAATTCCATAAAAAGGCTGCTGAACAGAAAACTAATATACCACCTTGGGCTTTTAGAGAAGGAAATTATAAAAAAGGCGAGACTTATGCTGCGATGTCTCTGGATTGGGATCACAAGGGGAAGCTTTGCTTACTAAGACAAAAAACTAACTATAACAACTATTATTTAGGTACTAGTAAATGTGAACATAATTTCTTAATAACAGGAGGATGGGGATTAAAGGGAGGAACTGACCCTGTTTTCCCAGGTGTATAATATGTATGTGGGAGGAATGCTTATTATAGATTGCCTGCCCACTGGTACGGTAGTTGTTACTTTGGGATCGTATTTCCTAAGGTATACCACGTAGATAGAAATAATAAGATTAATGAGATGAAACATGGATTAATACGTAGTAAGAGAGCAAGTTTTTCAGAAATAGTGGGTGATATATTTGGTGCGTTAATACCTTCAGTTGGAGTGGTTCTTAATTCACACAAAATTCGCAAATTATCAACAGTGGTTGATCGATTATCAACTGATACTGCTGGAGGGTTCCTATTAATCGATACAGAAATGCCTGCAATTAGATCAATGGTTATGCAAAATCAACTTGCCCTTGATATATTATTGGCAA
Organism: Calotriton arnoldi; assembly: GCA_963921515.1. Taxonomy (NCBI): domain Eukaryota; kingdom Metazoa; phylum Chordata; class Amphibia; order Caudata; family Salamandridae; genus Calotriton; species Calotriton arnoldi. The sequence continues at coordinate 2,145,711 of CAWUFW010001451.1, forward strand.
AAGAGGGTGGAGTCTGTGGGATGTTAAAGGTGCAACATTGCTGCAGTTATATTCCTGACAAAAGCAAAGGTATTGAAGGGTATATTAAAAATATTACGAATCTACATAAAGATTTAACACAACTAGAGGTGGATGGTGTCTGGGAGAAAATTAATAAGAGTTTTTCAAATATAAGTAATAATACCAATAGTATCAATAGTGATAGTGATTATGCTAATAATAATGACTTACAAATGTTGCAAAAAAAGAAGAGAGAAGATAAGTATGCTAGGTGTAGATAACAAATGTAAAGGTAGAAAAAGGAAATTAGAAGAAATAGAATTAGAAAATATGAAAGGGAAATATTATGAAATGATGAAAGATTTAGGTGAAAAGAAGAAACTTAAAAGTGAAAGAAGTACGAGTTTCTAAGAAAACAAGAAATGGCAATGAGTGATGGATATTTTATGATGGCATAAAAAGCCATCAAAGGGGGGAATTGATGGAGCAGGGTTTGCGTCATGTAAACCTGCTCAGATCAACGCCCCAAGGTAACATTTACTAATCGTGTGATTTGTACTAATATGCCTTAATACACACAGACACAGAGAAATGCTTTGCGCAGGCGTGCATTGCAATTAACATTAATGCATGAAATGCTTAGGCTGCATATCGCTTTTGCATATTGAAACCGACAAAGTGGAATAATGCTATTGCAAATAATAATGCTTTGCACATTAATGCTCATATAAATTAACATGTGATTAGTGCAATGGTGGGAGGGAAACAGTGTAATTTCCATTTTTTTGTGTTATTAATATTCTTTATATTTCTCCTTCATCGTAGTTTTAAAATGGGCCTATGGTGAGCAGTTAGTTGGGTGTTTAATTTAAAGTTGACATAAGGCCGAAGAAAGTCCGTGAAAATGTGACCTGTACGTGAACTTTGGCGGGTGTCAGCGGCGGATGAAGGAAACCTTGAAGAGTGAAAGAAAGACGTGCAATATTTGAGGACGCCGAGATGCCTGGGAAAGCTCAAATTGATGAATATTTTATGTCTAGCCGATACATTGTTTGAAATAAAGTTGCTAATACAGGGACAAGCCATTCATCAGAAAATGTGACGTGATGGGGGATAGAGAATCGATTCATAAGCAGTAATGTAAATAGTGAGAATGAGTTAGGAACAAAGAAAGTATGTAAAGCCAAATGAAGTAATGGAGGTGTGGTGTAACACCCCACAAATTGACCAATGAGATTTTCCCGAATGTTGCAGATTAGTGGGATGGTCATATTGAGTTAGGGTATAATTGGGATGCTCTTAGGGGGTGTGGTTAAGTCAGCTTTCGTAGGTCCAGAGAGGCAGAGGGTGATCGTCGCTGTCCGTCGGTTAGAGGCCTACCTGTTTCCTGATCCTATCTTTATCCCGGTTTCCCTTATCGGGTTCCCTTTCACTATCCTCGTGGCCAGGGGGTGGTGGTTTTTCTGAACTTTAATCAATAGGTATGTATCAATAGGGAAATTTGCAATGTCTGCAAATGTTTTCTCTTCATGACTCTTATGTCTCTTCATCTATCCACTCCATAATATTCACTGTAATTCAGATATTTGTGATCTTGTCTGCATATTTTATGATATTTCTCCTATAATGTGTATTTTCTTTCCCTGTAACTTTGTACCTGAGATTTTCTTATAATTACTGAAGATAAACAGATTAACGATATTTTGAGTTTGTGATTATTTCCTCATGACATTTGTTAAGATTTTAGTTGATTAAGTCATGTCAATAATTTACACTACTCAATCAATATGATTCATCGCCCAAGAGGAAAGTGGTTGACGATATAGGTTAAAGGGCTAAAATAAAGAAGAAACGATTTGATAAATCTGTTTTTTTCCCTTTAGATGAGTAAAGACAAAATCAATGTCAAACAAACCGCATTCAGCGTCATTCTCGTAGGGTCTGTTAAATGGTGAGAAATTGTGTATTGTATGTTTGGGGCCTGTTGTCTGCTGTGCACTGGATCAGCTGTTTCTTCATTTGTCATGTTTAAAAAAAATGTAAGGCCCTTAAGGAGAAATCCAGAGAACAAGCGGGAACAAAATATGGATACCACCTCGGCTTCAACTGCCGGGTTCAGGATGGAGGCACGCAGACGTAACAAGGACCGGGTGGCTCCGGTCACGTACGGGCTGCTCAACGTCTCTCTGCTAATAATAGTGCCATTGAACTGCACAATGCACTGAACTGCTCCACGCGCCACTGAGCTGCTCAACAAGCCACAGAACAGCACCACGCACCACAGGTAATTCAAAAGTAGCAGCTTTACCGGACAGTTTGCACTGCTGCCGAAACTTGTACAAAGTTTGCCCCAAAGAGACGTCCCCTGGGTGGGTACCAACGTCCCATTCTCCTCCGCACCAACTCCGTTGCATATACATTGACACTAATCATACCCTAGGTTCTTCATGTTTCCACAGCAGATCGATCCGCCTCCTGTGCGCCACAGACACTTCCAGCATGCGCCGCAGACACGTCTAGCATGCGAGAAACAGGCCAGCATTGCACATCCTCACAGACTGCTGGCAGGAACATATGCGCAGGAGTAGTCCATGCACCAAAGTGGCAGCTATCTTCAGCCATCTCGTCCTGTAGTGACATTGAGTAGATAAAAGAGAGTTTGGTTCCAGCATGCCCTGGCTATTAGGCTGTCCGGTAGAATAGGACACTGGTGGGGCTAGAGGGCAAACTGTCTTTCTGTGCACTTCAAGTTTCTAAGGGTCCTTAAAATGTCTTGTTTCAGTAGTTTTCTCATCTTTGTTTCATGTAGGTTCAGATCCGATAGGTTCCTCTCTCAGTCCACTTGCACACGTAGGTCTTTTCAAAACCGTCGCCAAGATATGTTGTAATAAAGCATGCCTGGTCCATGTAGATATTAAGATGGTTGATTTATTCAGGATAGATGTTATCATGTAGAGCCCCACCAGGAGCAGCCTTCCTGCTGCTCAGCCCATCCTCCAACTGACTCTCTCACTCACCAACATTCCACATCCACCTCACTCACCAACATTCCACCACCACAGTCACACACGCTGAGCAGCAGGTATAACATATACTTTGCTAACTTCATGAGGTACGAAACTGGCTTAAAATCGTAAACATGAACCTACATGATAGTTCCTTCTGCACAACAGGGCTGGGAGTACACTGCAAGCCATTCGGCAGCTGTTTATCTACTAATTCTCAAGCTGCTTAAAGACTATTTCCTCCCATAGCATTTTTTCCAAGGGGTGCCACTACGTCCCATTCTTGCTCACCTTTCTGAAGTTAATACCTGGAGCCACTTGGAGAACTCTTCCACACCTCTTGCATTAACATGGTGACTAAAACCAACTCTATATGAAGCCTCCTTTCTAGACAATATCTCTCTTCTAACCACCATCTTGAAAAAATCTATCCTTGGCTGATTTCACGTTCGGTTAAACTCAATCCTCTTAAAAAAAATACTTCTGACCCCCCGCCCCCCAACACCCCCCTCACAAATCTGAGCCTTGGTTTAAACATTTTTTTCCAGAATATACACCCAGAACGAAACAATCTATCTGTCACACTTTTACTGTTTTCAAATGAAATTGAAAATTCCTGTTTTATTAATTTCTCCCCTTACTTACATCTTAAAGAAATCTTGTTGTGTCTCGTCATCACCAACCCTGCTGCTTCACTTACCTCTCTGATTGTTCCCCTTACTCTATCCATCTCCCTCTATAACCACAACCGCTATTGTAGCTACAACTTTGTATATGTAAAATATAACTCCTCTCCCCTATGCGTCCTCGTAATGTGTGCAAAGTTGTGTTGCCTGATTTCGATCTCCGTCATTCCTATCTCACTCTTCATCTAACCCTGTGTACATACCACACCTACCTTCAACACTTTCTTTACCTTCCTACTCCATTTTGTTAATTATGTGTTTGTCTCCTCTTTGACTTCCAGTTGCTCCATAAATTTCCATTTCTATATTTCAGCTGCATTTTCTGACTTTACTCATCTCCTTTATTGCTGTAAAAGACTTCTTGTCACCATGTAAGCATTCTAATGTAGACTGAGCCTTTTATGAGCTATACAGAACTATACAAAGACAAAAATAAAACTCCATAAAAGTGCTGAAATTACAAGGCCTGAGGTTGTATCTAAATTTGTAAACGCAAGGTGTTTAAAAGTTACAATATCTGCAGCACCTTTGACAGAACATTCACTCCTTAGGATTATCAGATGGGCATTATTGGTTATGACACATGAATTTAGAAGGTTATTCTCTTTAGGGATCAGACTGATGGTGTGAATGAACTTCCCAATTTCTGCAGTGCATAGTAGATGTCTGCAGGAATGGCTTTGTCCTGAAAAGCATTAGCCGCTGTAGGCACCATTTGTCCAGCTCTACACTGGTGACAGTGCTGGGATTCAGATGACCATATGGAATGTTCTTGATCCAAAAGTTACAGGCTTTATATCATTGTGATTTTAACATAAAGTACAATTAAATGATCATATCCACATAAGGAATGCATAATAAAAATTGTGTTCAATTATAATTTGAAAATGTCATCAAATAATAAGGAAAACATGAGTAGTAAGTTGCCATTTCTTCAGAGAGTTAAATGCTGTCTTATCTGCAAGGGCATGACTAAAGGAAGGAAGGGATATTAATTCACACAGGCGTATTGTGTCGGCGCTAAACCAAATAACGTGATCAGTAAAAAAGTTACAGAGTATTCGCGGTGCTATAGGTGGGGGAAATATCCCATAAACCCCCAAAACCTGAACAGAGAAGTCCAGGGCAGAAACAGGACAGCAATTCCTATGCACACGCAACAGAGAGTAACAGGTATATAACACTGTTCATGTGATTCTCACAAACGAGAGACAAGTTCTTAATCCGTTGTGGTTCTTTTTTAATACAGGTTTCTTTATGCAATGCAGCCAACGCGCGTTTCGTCAGTGGGTCATGACCCCTTGACTTCTTCAGGGCTCTCTGCACAAATGATTGATGCTCTCAATCTATCCACCGGTGATACTTCCAACCCGGAAGGGCATGTAAAAATCTCAAATCTTCATATAAAATTAAATCGAATTCTCCAATTCTAATAAATATACTTGTTCGAGCCTCTCTGTAATTAATTTGTAGGCTCCAAGTGCAGCGGTCTCAATTTAAATGCCCATAAGAACACGATCATGCGGCGAAATAAGCCGTCTAGTGCCAGACTAAAGCGAGTACGTCTTATGTCCAGTACGATCCCGGGATCTCTGTCAACCGGATCACTAACGAAACGCGCGTTGGCTGCATTGCATAAGGAAACCCGTATTAAAAAAGAACCACAACGGATTAAGAACTTGTCTCTCGTTTGTGAGAATCACATGAACAGTGTTATATACCCGTTACTCTCTGTTGCGTGTGCATAGGAATTGCTGTCCCTTATCTGCAAGGGCATTTAATTCTTTTATTAAGTTCCTGACCCTGTATCACATCCTCCTCTATATAAATTCATAAAGCACAATACCGCATCCAGATTTCAATCTCTCAAACTGCGATTCATAACTCTGAAAAAACACAAAAAGAAACATCTTAATTTGGAGGACTGTATCAACAATAAACCCTAGAGGCAAAGACAAAGGCAATTTGTAAACAATCACAGCTGCCAAAGGTGTGTGTCAAGGTAATGGCAGATGGTTAACAGGGGAAGATGTGAATTGTTGTGATTATCAATGTCTACTACCTAATGATTAAGATGCAATTGCATTATCTTTGAAAGAAAACAACAACTAAACAAGGTTATCCCGCTGATTAAAAAGTGAAGTTAACACAACACAAAACTCTTGGGTTATATGTGCAACATACTAAAGGTGATGGGTTAAATGCTTGGAAATAGTCGAAGCCACTGTGTTAGAAATGGGATTTCTGGTTGGCTAGGGCAAGCGCCTAAGCCAGGTGGAAACCACCCCTCTAGTCAGGGCAAGGGAGTTACACACCGAAGATAACCCCTGCTCACCCCCTTGGTAGCTTGGGAGAGCAGTCAGGCTTATCCCAGAGGCAATGTGTAAAACGTTTGCGCAACACACACACAGCAGCAACACACTAGGCACACCACAAAAGAAACTCCACACAAGGTTATTTAAAAATAGCCTTTGTATTATCCAAAACACATTAGATCATAACCACACATATACACTGTGCCAACTGGCACTAGGCAATATTCACAGGGGATTATATACAGGACAGGGCCAATCGGGCCACTGTCAGAACCTTTAGAAAGCACTAGTAATACATATGAAACACAACTAGTAACTACTGGCGAAATACTGTACTTAGCATCACCTTAGGCATAAAACATCATACACATAACATTTGCCTTAGGCCTCACATTAGCATAAACACATTATGCAAAAACATCAGAAGCATAAACACATTATGCATATATACCATGGGCATAAATCACATTTGGCAACCATCAGCATAAATACATTATGCATACATTTGGCAGGCGCCACAATAACAATAACTAGGTGCAAACATCACCTTAGGGCCTGGCACCCTATCTACACCATAAAGCTGACCCCAGACCAACTGGCCTTCTGTGGGGCTCAAATGCCCTTTGTCCAAAATGTCAGGGCACAATTCTAGAGCCTTCCAAGTGGCCCTCTGGCTGCCAATGCAGCAAAAGCAAAGTGCGCAATGCACTGGGGCAGAGAAGTGTATCTCACTCCTTCATCTCAAGAAAAAGAAAAATGCCCCATGTTGCAGCTGCCCGCTCTCTCTCGCGGTGCAGCTGTGGACAATGGCTTTGGCACCACTGTGCCTGGGGAGCCCCACACCGGGGCTCCTACAACAAAATCACCCCCACGTTGCAGCTGCCCGCTCTCTCTATCGCGGTGCAGCTGCGGAAGGCAACCAGCTCTGGCACCACCGTGCCACTCAGGTCCCTCTCACCGGGACTTCTTACTGTGCAGCAATCAGACACACAACCCTTGGGCGCCACCTAAAGCCTTTGGGGAGCCCCTCCGTCCCGGGGCTCCGCTCGCTAGTGCTCCCCTGCAGGCCCCACTCACCGGGGCTTCTGGTCTCCTCCATGGGGGCCGTTCGATGCAGGGAAGGTGCGACACTGACCACAGGGAGCACTCGAGGCTCTGTTCTCTTCCCAGGCCGCTGGCTGCACCCGCAAGACACCGTCCTGCTCTGGGACACCAGTCTCGCTCTCCGGGGGACTCACAGGGCTCTCTGCGTCCTCTCCCAGGAGGGGGAAGCTCCACCCCTAGTCAGGCTGGCCTCGCCTGACTTCCGGCTCGCTCACGAGCGGCCTCGCTAAGTCACGAGCGGGTGCCCTGGATCCTCATGATACCTTGGGGCTCCCGCAAACCGAGAGGCAAATCTCCTCTCTCTTCAGGAACGGGCAGTTTAGGCAGCACGCGGGGCTCCCCTCTCCTCACGGGAGCCCCGCCCACAGGCAGGCACAGACTTGCCTGACTTCCGGCTTTCCTCCGATCTCGGAGCGAAGCCTCCGCCGATTCTGCGCTTCCTCTCCTCGGGCTTCAAAAGTGCTCCAGCTTGTAAATAAACTCAAAAGCGGAGTGGGCTCCCGCTCTTCAAGAACACCAATGCGGGGTGGGCACCCGCTAACAGGAGCATAAAACAGCGGGGTGGGCTCCCACTTCCAAGGCCTCAATGCGGTGGAATCCCCACTTCAGGATTCCCTCTAAATAGATCGCAGCTCAGTGCTGCGAAGCCCCAGCACTCTCCCCATCCTGGGAGAAAAACGTCAGAGCGCTCATGAGGCACTAGACGCCAGAAATGTAGAGGGGCACAGCTGGGCCCAGGCAGGCCAGCTCACAGGGCCCTCCAGCAGGGAGGCAGTCCCTCGTGGCGGTTCCTCCTGGAGCCCAGCAGCAGCAAGTCCCCAAGTCACCAAGAAGCACAGTTACATGGGGTCACAGCCCCAATATTTATACTACATTCTTTCTTTGTTCTGCCCTTGGCACAGGGCTGGGGGAACCAGTCCCAACTGGTTCTGGGGGGGTTTGGAACACTCTGTTTACAGGGCTCCTCTTCCCCTTTGTCAGGTGGGGCTCGGTCATCAGACCACCACAGGGGGGCGGAGCCAGCATTCACTCAGGCAGGCACATACCTATTCAGGGTCATGGGACTACTCCTCCCACTACTCCAAATGCAGATCTCCCATTCAGCCTAGCGCTGACTCACCCTGCCCTCCCTGGAGCCACACACACCTCACCAGTCCCTGTCACTCCAAAGCCAGACATGCAATCCACATCAGGCAGGCAGACACATAGCACACAGAAATGCCAACTTCTAGAAGTGGCATTTCTAAAATAGTGATAATAAATCTGCGCACACCATTGCGCAGCATTTATTATTACTATTCCAACCATACCAAACTTGACCACGCTGCCCCTCTCATATCAGGAATTACCACTGAAAATACATTCCTATGGGAGGGCAGCCTCACAGCAGTGAGAAACCAAAATGGCTGTTTGTCACTACCAGGACATGTCACACACTTAAGGTACATGTCCTACCTTCTACCTACAATGCACCCTGCCCATAGGGCTAGCTAGGGCCTACCTTAGGGGTGACTGACATGCAGTAAAAAGGGGGTCGCAGACGTGGCACACACTTTAGGTGTCACGTCACAGCGGCAGTAACACTGCACGCACAGGCCCTGCAATGGCAGAGGCCCGAGACAGGTTTGAAAGGCTACTTTGGTGGGTGGTGCAATCAGCGCTGCAAGCCCACCAGTAGCATTTAATTTGCCGGCCCTGGGTATCTGAGTTACCACTTTGCAAGGGACTGATAGGTAAATTAAATATGCCAAACAGGTGTAGACCAATCTTACCATGTTTACCACAGAGAGCACACGCACTTTATACTGGACAGCAGTGCTAAAGTGCCCAGAGTCCTAGAACCACCAACACCATGTCAGAAAAAAGGCTAGGAGGAAGGCAAAAAGTTCAGGGATGACCCTGCAAAAAGGGCCAAGTCCAACACACTGGTAATCTATTTGGGTAGCAGTCTGACTCATAGCTTTTCACCCACTATGCCACTCCAGACAGAGGGCCACCTTATGCAAATCAGTACTGCCCCTGCTCCTTATTGGAACAGCCCATCCTGAACAGCCTAGTGAGGACTCAACAAAGAAACCAAAAGCAACTCTCAACCAATTTTGGCCTTCTTGTACCTTCTCAGTGAGTAATAGCTTGGATCCTGTAGCACAGTGAGCAAGGGACCCATGTCTGGGGTTACCTGTGGCTATTTTGGATATTACATCAAAACACACAAAAGATAATTGAAGGAATGCTTACAAAATGTCTAAACTACAGGCAATCACTTGGGATTGCTCTCCAAAACATAGTTTTTCAGCGACTGTGCAACTTTAGACAGATTATGCAAATCAGTACTGACCGTGATCTTTATGGGAACAGTCCATCTCAAACTGACAAACAAAGCGTCCTCCAGAAGGGACCACAAGCAAACCCAGACTAGTTTTAACCTTGTTGTGCCTTGTCAGTGTCAGTGAAGTATGGCTTGGATCCTGAGGCACAGTGAGCAAGCAATCCACATCTGGGCATTACATCAATCGCACAAAAGGCAAAGAAAAGTGTGAGAAAGAGGTTTATTTGTTGGGGTAAATTGGTGTCCACCACAAGTAATAAAGTCGCTATCCTGTTAGGCCCAGTCAGGGGTTTCAATAATTTAAACCTGAGGTCAACCCTGGTAGTTAGACACAGAGCATACAGTCTTAACTTAACAAAAATGATTAAAGCATTTAGAAATAGCAAAACAGTTGAAAAGTTGAAAACAAAACACAATGAAAATCCTATTTACACATGTAGAGAAAAATGTAATTATAAGCAAAATGACACACAAATTACAAAAATCCAATAAAGGGAACCAGCGATATGAATTTAAACAAATGTAAGTGAAAACAGAGACAAAAATACACAAAGCGCCAATGGTAGTCAATGGTCGCTGTAGATTGGACTCTAGGTGTGATTTGAGGGCGACCACGAAGGAGCGTGGGTTGGATACATCAAGTAGATTACTCCACTAGGGTCTGGAAGTAGCAAAGTTTGAAAAAGTTTCTAAGTCCCAATCTGAAAAGAGCCTTTTGTCATTTGTCAAAGGAAAAACTCTTCTCCACGTGGGACAAAGCTGACAATCAATCCAACATCGTGGACTGCCTGTCGGATACTTTTTGCAGTCATAAGTTTTGAAAAAGCTCCAAAATATCTTTTGGTGCCCAAACAATCACATGAGTACACTTCCAAGGCCCCCAGGAACTCAGGGGGAGCACATAGAGACTCTCAGGGTGTCAAGTAGAGGGCAAAAGAAAAGTCCAGTAGAGGTTCAGTTGCCATGGGTCAGCTGGGATTTTTCACAGGAGTGTCTTCTTCAGCTTTTTATGTTCCTGGAGCCACCCAGAGGATCAGCCTTATGATCCTTGGAGATCTTTCTGTTCTTGGATTTCAAGTGGAAGAGGGTCTACCCTCCACAAGCCCTTCTCATAGGTCAAAAGTGCCAAGTGCAGCAGGTTCAGTCCACCCTGTATCATTTCGTAAGTCCAGCAGTGTTCTGAGGAAGGCTGGGTGAGGGTCCAGCTATGTAGGGTTCACTAGCCAGTGGGTGCGGAATACCCCAAGACACTCCTAGCTCCTCACTGACCAATGGAGTAAAGATTCCCAAGCCCTGACCTACCTACTTTTGCAGTAGTTCCTGCTTGTTTTACTATGAATAGGCTTCAAAATCCAAGGTGTCAGACAACTCCAAGATGACAAAGGTCTTCAGCCGCACTAAACATGGCTCTGAGGCTGGGGGTGTGAGTGGGGAGTGTATTATGATAATCCTCATGTCGTTCCACATCTCACACAAAAATCCAATTTGAATCATGCATTGTACCCACAACAAATCCAGATACATAAGTCGGGTAGGGAAAAAAGCAGGATCTATCAGGAACCACACCAGGGATACACAAGAATTGTCCTGGCTTCCTCTTTGCCTCTTTTGAAGTGTGCAACACTTATACATGTACTGCAGACAGATCAGTCATGCAGGATTTGACACTGTGGTGTCAACCGGAGTGGCACAGCCCTCACCCTGCATATTCTATTGAACTCGGAGGAGTCCTCTCTGCCCATTCAGGTCAGCCTATTGTGTGCTCTTTGGGGGAATTTCACACCTCTTTCATGCCTATTTCTGGGCTGAGCACAGGTTGGGAGAAGCTGCAGAGTTACTGCAAATCAGCCTTCATGATTTCATTACAAGACCGGAGGCTACCATTATGCATATTTCTTTTAATGCTAACTCCAAGCAGCCACTTAGAAGCAATACATCATACAGTGAAACAGATCTAGAATAGAATCTTCCAGATGTACAATAGCCATGCACATAGGATAGTCTGCCTCTTTTAAATGCGGCTCCAGGCAGATAAGTACATTTTCTCTTCACTTTCATGTATGATCTGTATCTTCTAGAATGAGCAACCACATGTGTATTTATGTTTTCTCAACTTAATTTATATACCTTTCTGAATACACTTGTGCCCTTTTTAACTTAATTTGTATACCTTTCTGAATAGACTTATGCCTCTTTGACCTCAAACTCCTCTTAAATCTCGGCTCACACCTAACTCATTTCCAATTTACGGAAATACTGCTCCCCGCGTTTCCGCCCTTACCCCGGACCTCACACTATGTTTCCACCCAATCACGGGCTACCCAGAAATACAGACTAGTCGGGAACTCATAGCAAAAATCAATAATTAAAATAAAAATAAAAAAATTAAAAACCTTTACCCCGTCTGTAGTTGAGGGGCTACCTGGGCAATGCAGTAAATCAACAGCTGATCGCTCGGAAGCATATCCGATGTCAGGAAGTCTAGCAGTTGGACCCTCCTGTGATCAGCTGCTAACTGCGACCGCAAGTACTCAAAAGCTATTTTTACACCAAAAACCTCACTTTACAATAAAGGAGCATAAAATGTAAAAGACCTGCTGTAACAAAGCCTTAATTTACATAAGCTCCTCTAACAAAGCCTTAATTTATATAAGCTCCTCTGTCAGGTTGCCTGCCTTCTAAGCCATCTATATAGATTACTAAGTACTACAACCCGTAAAGAGTATAAAATCTATCATGTCTGATGTAGAATCAGATGGTCTTGAGGTACCTACCCCTAACATCAATAATGAAGAAATGAAAAAGATTATTCAACAAGAGATGCTCTCCTGCATGCGCAAAACACTCAACCAGGTCATGTCAACCAAAAAATCCTTAATTGAGGAAGAAGATGGCACTATTGAAACCCAGAAAGGCCAAAACGGGGAATGCAATAAAAAAGGGGGCAAAAGATTAAAGAGAAAGAACAACATTGAAAGAACAAGCCCCATGAGCACATTGGAAGGTCTAAGCACCTCAAATAATTTGGGAGGCCTACGCACCTCATCATATAAAGGAGGTCTAAGCACCTCAAACTATAAGGGAGGTCTACGCACCTCAAAAGCATCAGGTGTCCTTAGCTACACAACCTATCAAGGTGTCCAAAGCGGCACACAATATCTAAGTGCTCGTCATGATACACAAGATCTTGAAATTGAACCACAAGGGGACCAAAACATGAACCCGTTGGAAGAATATATCCTTGACCTAGACCAGGATGATCTAGACTTTGAGAGTCCCCTATCAGAGGCAGAGCTCCCTTCATCCTCTAAAGAAATTATAACCAACCCACTGGGTGAGGAGATGTTCTCTCCACATAATATCAAACACCCGAGGAGCTCAGAATGGTGGCCCCAAAATCACGTAGCCGCATTCATAAAAAGATGGATTAGGACATCCCCTAGAAAGAGAAACATGAAATATCCTAAGGGCAGAATGTCCCAGACCAGTGGTTCAAGAAAAGGTATGCCTGACACCCAACCTCGACCCAGAATTAATCAAATTCCTATTCATACTGGGTAGAGACCCTAGGAAGGGCATGAAAAGGTCACTGAAGGCCTGCCAGGATCACATGCTTAATATTTTAGGCCCGCTGACGAGAATAATTGATATGGCGAAAGACAGTCACATTAACAGTACACCGTTAGACTTAGATCTACTAAGCTAAGAGGATGGAGTCAGAAAACCCTGATCCTATTAGGGAACGCGAATGCAGGGATAAATGCAAGCGACGAAGAGTAGTCCTTACCAAGATCAACCCTAAGCTGAGTGACATGGCTGACAAAGAACCCTCAGCAAACCCCAAAGGACTCCTATTTGGAGAGGACATGATCAAGATCTTAGGCAAATATGTCGCAACCTTCACAGCCCTAGACAAAGCTCAGAACAGCATGCGTCGCGTATTCAACCATTTCGCCAGGGCCGGCAGAAGGGGCCGTTCTACCGGCCGTGCCTACCAAAGACCCTACTACAGATAATGAGGATTAGGTCGACTCAGATTTTTTTTTACAGACTTGGAAAACAATTACACAAGACACCTGGGTTTTAGAAACCATTCAAGGCTTCAAAATAGAATTTTCGAAAACACCGACACAATCCTCACCCCCAAGAAACCTAGTACTGATCACAGTACAACAGAAAATAGTAGAGGAAGAGGTCATGTCCATGATGGAGAAAGGAACAATTATATAAGTACCATGGGATCGAATGAAATTCACAAGCACTCTCTTTCTAGTAGAGAAAAAAGACAAGGGTTGAAGACCAGCCATAAACCTGAGAGAATTGAACAAATCTCTCATCTACAGACACTTCAAAGTGGAGGGTATCTACCTTCTGAGAGACATGCTTCTAGAAAAGGACTGGCTAGTGAAGTTGGACTTGAAAGATGCCTACTTCACAATCCCCAAGGCCTCAGAGTTCCAACCATACCTCCAATTCACATGGAACTGTTGTCTATTCCAATTCCAAGCTCTCCCCTTTGGGCTATCTTCTGCTCCCTGGTGTTTCATCAAGGTAATGAGAGCTATAGCATCCTTCTTGAGAGAAAGAGGGATACGACTTATTGTCTTTCTCGACGACACAGAAAAATATATCATGAACCCCTCAAAATCTCTGGAATTATTGGGATTCACTGTAGACACAGTAAAATCACTTTTGCTACTACCCAAGAAGAAAATCACGAAAATACGCAAAGAAATACGACTTGAATTAAAACGAGACCTCTTGTCCCTAAGAGAACTAGCCAGACTCCTGGGCCTCCTATGTTCCTCTATCCAAGCTATCTTTCCGGGTCCTTTACATTATCTAGCCCTTCAAAGAGTGAAGGCAAAAGCCCTCCGTGCTGGATTATGGCACGGAGACAAATTAACCCTAGACCACAAAGCAAAATCAGAACTGAACTGGTGGTTAGAGAATCTAGATGCCTGGAACGGCAAAGCCATTTTCGGAAACTCCCCAGAATTCATTCTAGAGTCAGATGCGAGCCTTCATGGCTGGGGAGCGTGCTTACAGAATCAGAACACGGGAGTTCTATGGTCCTATACAGAGAGCTCACACCACATAAACTACCTAGAGTTAACTACTGGCCTTTACGCTCTGATGAGCTTCAAACAATCCCTACAAGTCAGATTGGTTATTCTAAAAATGGACAACATATCAGCTGTGGCATACATAAATTGCTTAGGGGGTACAAAATCTTCAGACCTATCGAATCTAGCCAAAAAACTCTGGATGTTCTGTCTAGAACACAAGATAGCCCTAAAAGCAGCATACTTAATGGAAAAAAGCAACATCACTGCTGACTGGAATTCAAGATTCCTCCTAGACCACAGCAACTGGAAACTCAACGTGAAAGCCTTCAGAGCTTTAAATCAGTTCTGGGTCCCTCTGGAAGTAGATCTTTTTGAAAGCAGACTGACATTCCAACTGCACAAATATCTCATCTGGATGCCAGACCCTGGTGCTCAAGCAGTCAATGCCTTTTTCCAGCCATGGAAAAGAATTTGAGCATATGCATTTCCCCCATTTGCAATGATCCACAGAGTCTTCCAGACAAGACCAATGCTCCTTATTACTAATAACCCATTTCTGGCCCTCCCAGGCATGGTTTCCGATGAGCTTGGAATTAGCCTGCGAAATACCCTTTCTACTTCCAGCCGCGAAAGGCCTTTTAAGAGACATAGATGGAAGGGAACATCCCCTAGTCCAGACAGGGACTTTGAACCTTCTTGCCTGGAAAGTGTCAGGAAATCTAATGAAATCACAGATCTTTTGAGACAAGCTACTACACTCCTCCAAGAGTCATGGGCTTCTGGAACCCACTATAGATGCAATAGCATCTGGAGAACTTGGGTACGCTGGTGCCTGGAGAGGAACCTGGATTCCGTGGAGGCTCCTATCGTACACGTTGCAAACTTTTTAGTTTAACAATATGAGAGAGGGCTTACTTACAGATCAATTAATTGCTACAGATCAGCTATTTCAGCAGGCCACACTCTAATAAATGGCAAGAACATAGGTAAAAAATGCCATAATATGCAGAATTATGAAAAGTATCAAACTAAGGAGACCACCTACACCTAAATACGAAACCCTATGGGATGTTAAGTTACTACTATACCCTTTCACTACCTGGCCTGAGAACAGCTCCCTAGATAAGAAGAGACTTTCCATAAATCTAGCGTTTCTTCTCTGCCTAATCTCCTGCCGTAGAGTATCAGACGTTAAAGCACTAGAAGTAACTCAGAGTCTATGACGCCTTTGGTGTCAATTTTGAGATTATTAAGAGAACTAAGACTATGTCAGATACAATTTCCAACACAAAGTTTAACGCATGCAAAAAACCTTGTGTGGTAGATTGTAAGAAAGAATATGATGCAAGAATGAGCGAACATCATGCGAATGGTGTTAACCAATTACTTATCTCTTTTGTGAAACCCTTCAAACCCATTACATCAGCTTCTAGAGCAAGATGGGTTAAATATGCAATGTAATCAGCTGATATTGACCTAAAAAGGTTCCAGGCACACTCAATAAGGGGCACTATGGCTAGCGAATCATTTTGGAAAGGGGGTAAACTAGATAACATTCTTAAAGCTGCTGATTGGTCAAATTCTAACACTTTTGCTAAACACTATTGTAAACCTATTAAACATATGGCAGATGTAGTGTTACTAAACTACAAACTACCAACATGCATAATGGTAGCCTCCGGTCTTGTAATGAAATTGCGATTCTCCTAATAACATGACAAGAGAATCTGGACTTCATTAAAGACACGGAGGCTAACATCATCCCACCCTTCCCCTCCCGTGGGTGGATACATGAATGACTGAACAATAGATGCATAATTTATGATACAACCTTTATTCAATGTATTGTTGAAAATTTCATACAACCTTATTCAATGTATTGTTGAAAGTTTCATACAACCTATTTTCAATAGATTGTTAAAAATTTCATATAACTTGCCCGCTTTGATATTACACCTTTCTCAGTTACATGACAACAGAGCACTTATACTCTTTCTTATTTCAGGTAACTCAACATAACTGATTCATTTATACTGCTGTTTCCGCAAGGAAGATGTTCAGAAAGAATTAACTCTGTGTCCCCTTCATTCAAACTTCATTGTTTCTATCCGTTTGGAATGCACACAAAAAAAAAAAAAGAAAGAAAATGTTATACAGAAGAAGACTTACCTTATTACCTCGCATTTAAAAGAGGCAGACTATCCTATGAAATATGCATAATGTTAGCCTCCATGTCTTTAATGAAATCCAGATTCTCTTGTCATGTTATTAGGAGAATCGCAATTTTCAGGCAGGAAAAAGGTACTTTCTAAAGGTTATGTTTTCTAGCTCCGCCATTTCCAGAATACAGTATTAGTATTTTAATATGTACCAATTTTCTATATAGGACAACTAGATCTGCTACAGTGTAGAGGTGGCCCCAACACTTCAGGGGGTCCCTAGTCAGCCCAAGTTTAATGAAGATCTCTGATATATAGGAGACTCAGGGGACCCTCATCGCTTGCTAAACATGGTCCTCATCATTTTGCGTTACACCGCTGCACAGCGAAAATAGCTTTTAGGGACTTGTAACTGTAACAACATGGTAATACTAACTTTCTACATGTCCCACTTTTAAATACTATGCACCCTACCTTGTGGGCTACAAGGTCTAACTCGGGGTGACTCAGTAATATTTAAATGAGAATTTTCCTCGTCAAAAGGGGTTATTTTAACAGGTAGTACTGCAGGTTTTACACTGCACCATTCAAGCTACAATGGTAGGCCTACAGCCGTATTTTTCTTGTCACACTAGTGGTTGACACAGTAAGTGCTACAGTCAACAGTTGACATTTAGCTTTCCATACCATAGATGTAGTTTCTTCATCATATACTAAGTCCTTATAAGAGAGCTAAATATGCCAATCAGGAATTAGCTAATTTCTCCTTGTTTTAGGGGTTAGAGCACATACACTAGTCACTGGACAGCAGCGCCCTAGTGCTCAGACTCTTAAAACCGACAATGAAATTTAGCAACAAAATGATGATGACAATGCAAACAAGCATTTGCAATGCAATAGGTCTCGAATGACTGAAAGTCTGAGCTATTGGAGTTGCTAATAATAATGCAACGCCAATAGCTCAAACTTTCAGTAATGTGAGAGCTATTGCATTGCAAAGCAATGGCGGCACTCTCAATTTAGCTTTAAATATCTCAAGCTAGAAGCACGGGTGCCGCAATTGCTTCAAAAGTGAAGAAATAGAAAAAAACCATTTGTTTTTCTATTTCTTAACTTTTGAAGCAATCGCGGCACCCGTGCTTTAACTTAAAATGTTTAAACCTAAATCGCCGGTGCCGCGATTGTAACAAAAGAAAACAAATAGAAAAAAATGGCAGGCGCACACTTTTATAAAATGTATTTACTTTTGTTATAATAGCGGCACCGCCGCCATTTGAAAAAAAAAAGCTAATAAACAGAAAAAGAAAGGAATGCAGCTGCGTACTGCACCACAAATAATGCTTTGGTTTATTTTCAATTTTGAATCACCACAAATTGGCACCATCAAATGAGTCTTCAACAGTAGCGGCCCGGGGTGGGAGTGCTGCCGGGCGGTGACGTGGGGTGGGGGAGGGGCAGGGTGGGGGGTAGTAAACTACGGAATACGGCGGCACAGAGGTAAGTAGACAAAAAAAAAAAAAAGAATTTCGTTGCGCGGGCTGCATCGCATTTGGCAATGCAGCGCGCGCAACGAAATTCGTATTATTTTTTTTTGTCTACTTACCTCTGTGCCGCCGTATTCCGTAGTTTATACCCCCACCCTGCCCCTCCCCCACCCCACTTCACCGCCCGGCAGCACTCCCACCACGGGCCGCTACTGGTCTTCAAGGGTAGCTGCACAGGTCTGAAGCCTTTCTTATGGAACTATGCAACCAGGTTTAATGGGATTAGCCTTGTCCTGAGCCTGTGTGTTACGCATGCCTGACCATGACCGGTTCTAGGGCAAGACAATGCTAGGGGGAAACATCTGGCTTGTGCTCAAGAACATAGAGAATGCTGTTTTGGTGGAGGTAATTTACACCTTTCTGTCCTTTGGAGTTATTTGGCACTTGAACAGTGCACAATTGGGGCATTTCTGAGGTTTGCAACAGAGACCGCTGTGTGATTTGGGCAGTCAAGAAGACTGTCAGTCAACAGATCGAGTGAAGCTGTGGAGAAGTTTCTCCATTCTATGCTTTCCAAATGGCAGGGGTTGGATCACGTGCCTGGGCAAACTGCAATGTTGAAACTGTGGTACTATTCCACAAGGGAAGGCTTTCTGCAGCTTTACAGAGTGCGAACCAGGTGGAGGGAGGCTCAGGCTCCTGCTCGTTGTTCAGGCACTTGGAAGAGCAGAAGATTAAAAAAACCCGGGAAAAAAAACAGAAGGAGGGAGGTTGAAAATGTAAGTTGCACTGGTTACCAGTGCTGAAAAAAGCAACCACTGCTACCAAATAGGATGGCAGCTTTGGCAGCTTAGCAGGACTGCAGATGACATGGTTGTCAACAAACACCAGGGTGTACATGTAGGACTCCGAGACACACCCCGTCACTGTGTGACTGATAGGTCAGCTGTGCTTGAAAGTGGCATCACAGAGTGATCATTTAAAAGCCTATGCTCTGCGTCCGTTATCATCCCATTCGAGCTCCCCAACTCCTAAACAAGCTAATGCCTTGTCAGAGAGTGGTAGAAGACGGGCACATTCAGCTGTGTGCCAAACATATGCATAGAGATTTCTGCAAATCTGTTGCTGCACCGGTATGCACAACCCCCGCCACCATATGCTCTATCATTCTAAATTTAGGCTGCAGCTGGGGTGCATGATTTTTCTTTTCTGTTTATTTACTTTTTTTTTTACAATGTTTACAATAGCGTCACCTGCGCTTTAGCTTTAATCATCTTAAGCTAAAGCGCGGGTGCCGCGATTGCTTTAAGAGTAAAGAAATAGAAAAAAATTTGCACTTTTTTTCTATCTCTTTATTTTTGAAGCAATCGCGGCACCCACACTTTAGCTTAAGATGTTTAAAGCTTAAGCGCGGGTGTCGCCATTGCAACAAAAGTTAACAAACAGAAAAAAATGGTGGCTGCATGCTTTTTTCCCATTTATTTACTTTTGTTACAATGGCGGCACCCGCACTTTAGCTTTAAACATCTTATGCTAAAGCGTGGGTGCCATGTGTCCTTCAAAAGTAAAGAAATAGAAAAAAAAAATCACTTTTTTTCTATTTCTCTATTTTTGAAGCAAAGGTAGCACCTGCGCTTTAGCTAAAGATGTTTAAAGCTAAAGCGCGGGTGCTGCAATTGTAAAAAAAAAGCATAGATAAACAGAAAAAGAAAGGCATGGAGCCGCGTTCAGCGTCGCAAATAACAAAAGAAAGGCGCAGCCGCCGTTATTCCTGCCGAGGCGTGCGCGTCACTGCATACATTTAAAAACAAGCGTTTGCAATGCAATAGTTCTCGCATTTACGCAAGTTTGAGCTATTGACATTGCAAATGAAAATGCCTTTTATTTTTGTTTTTGTTTTTGAAAAATAAATAAAAGGCATTGTCATTTACAATGCCAATAGCTTAAACTTGCGTAAATGCGAGACCTATTGCATTGCAAATACTTGTTCTAATGGGCTGTGCGGGCCCTGTCACTGGGGCGAAGTACACTGCCGAACAGAATCAAGTGACGCCCTATCAAGTGTAACACAATAACACAGACACTAAAGTGTGCCACAAGAGCTTCGCACACTACCTGCAAACTCACAACAGAGGATGTTGGGATCACAGCCGAGCCGTGCCCACACGATTCCTGGCCTCTTTGCAGGCACTGCCATGTGCTTGGCTCATTCTTTGAAAAGTAGGTGCAGGTTGATGGAAAAGGCAGAGAGAGCTGTAGGCAGAAGGAGGTGGCTGAGGAATGTCCAAGTAGCAGAGTGAGATGGCTCAGTGTGATAGTAGATTCTAGCTGAAATGTTTTTAATGTGTAACTTAACATGTATTCAAGAACGGAAGATACCAGCAGAACTCGGGAGAGTGGGCATGGCCCCGAGACCCTGACCCTGTCAGAACCCGATTACTCACACGCCTCAACTAACTACACGGAGAAGTGCGGCAAAGCAAATAAGTCTTGCCTGTGTCTATGTTTTTTTAACCATTTTGTACAGCAGTCCAACATGGCTGAAGAGCTTATACCCGCGTTGCAAATTAATTAATTAAATAAATAAACAAGCGAGGCTTCTAAAGTGAAAGCGGACCGCGCTACAAATAAAACTCGTGACGTGCCTGGCTCTTGCCCCGCCTGTGCCCCTCATGCAGAAGAAAACAGCAAATTAATTAAATAAACAACCGCGGCCGCAAAAGTGAAAGCGGACCGTGCTGCAAATTAATTAAATAAATAAACAAGCGCGGCCGCTAAAGTGAAAGCGGACCGCGCTACAAATAACAAAATAGTGCTCTTAGGTATGATAAAGCAGACCGTGTAGCATGACCAGTAAAAGGTCCAGTCCTTATGGGTAGGAACAAATGGAAACAAGGCGGTACCAAGGAGGTACTAAAAAGCCTATTTACCAACCAGAAGCCAGCATTTAAGAAGGACAATGACACAAAGCCAATGACAAATATGGGCGGAGAGTGGGCGAGGCTTCCACAGCATACCCTACTACAGCATGCCTCGCAGAGCGAGCAGCGCATGCGCGCTGCCGCTAGGCTCGACCTAAAAAGCATTGTAGGAGAGGGTGTCATGCCTGCAACAACAGGCAGTAGAAAACCATTTTAAAAAGTAGTGCTCGGAGGCTGTAATTAAAACCTACTGAGTAACAACACATGTAACAGAGGGTATCCTCATGGGAGGTTACAAGAAGAGAAAAGGCGGTACTAAGGAGGGACTACTCAGCCTATTGACCAATGAAAAGCCACCATTTACAAAGGACAGTGACAGGAGCCAATTAAAAAGATGGATGGAAAGTAGGCAGAGCTTCATACCCATATCGTCAATACAGCATGCCTTGAAGAGACAGTGCAAGCGCTGCCTAGGCAAGACCTAAAAAGGCCATTTTCACACAAGAAGAATGCTTGTAAATAATGTAATCCACTGGCAATCGCTATGGGTAGCATTCCAACACATCGTTTTCTGACCATTGTGACACTTTAGAAAGAGGCCCGTCTTATGCAAATCAGTACTGATCCTACTCCTTATGGGAGCAATCATGACAAGGGATTAGATTATTTGCAAGCAATCCTCTTTTGTGTGATTTATAATCTCATGTAGTTACAATTAAAATAGGTGCAAGAGTTTCAGGAAACTGTAGTGTGAATATACTCTTAAGATTTGAATACATGCCATTCTTGACACTGCTGATTTTAGCACACATGGTGGTCGAAGAATAGATCTGGTTAGTGCAGCACTATTTTATTTCTTAACTTCACAGTATTATATATCAAAGAAATATATTTAAAAAAACTCAAAGTGGGTTGGCGTTTGATGCAATAAAAATGCGGAAAAAGGAATATTTATAAAAAAATCAGCCTCACTAATCTTATTAACAGACAATAAATTCACCTATTTAAACATAACATGCATACCTTACTAGCAGACATTATATATCACGAATGGAAGTTCTTGAAGCATCATCTCAAGTAGCTGCAGGAGTGCAAACTTGGTGAAGTTTCCTGCACTGACCTTGCTTTGTTTACACCTCCACCCCACACTTCCCCTAAAGGAAAGCCAACTGGGCGGCTTTGCAGAGGATATGCTGGCCTGAAGGTTAAAATATTCTGCGAAAGGAAACTGCATAAATGGGGCGACATAGTGGGTGATAGGCAGGGGCATAGCTTGGTCAGCAAGAGTGGGGGGGTTGAGCACCAGATTTAGTGACCATCAGGCTGGCATATATTGTTAAAATTCATTAACTATATTTTATTTATTTATTTTATTTATCAAGTTTTATATAGCGCGAACATGACCCTAGCGGGTGTCAGAGCGCTTTACATAACATCGTTCAGATACATTAGAAGGTAGAGGGTAATATACATACATTCAATTTACAGGCAGACTATGGTAGATAAGATAACATATGTTGAAAACCAGTAACGTGAGAATTAGAGTCTTAGGATGTGAATTTGTTCATTAGAAGCATTTTCACTTCTTTTTTTGTAGGAGGAGGAAGGGATCCTGCGAACATCTGGTGGTAATGAGTTCCAAATCTTCGGTGCGATACCAGAGATGGCTCTGCAGCATGTTCTCTTTTTGTGGAATGATTGTGGTTTCAGTAGTAGTGAGCTAGCGCTTGGCGAATGTCTGCAACCTCCAGACAGCTCTAGCTTTTGTGCTAGGTAACTGCAGGTTTTGGTGTGAAGGACTTTATGGGTCATGCAGGCGATCTTTAGGTGTATTCTTGCCTCGTATGGTAGGCAGTTCAATGCTTTTAGAGTCGGAGAAATGTGGTTGTTTCTTTTTGTTCCGGAGACCAGCCTGGCCGCAGCGTTAAGTGAGGCCCTCAGTGGGGCCAGCTTGAATTTGGGAAGTCCGCATAGAGTGGTGCTTCCATAATCCAATCTTGGTAACACTAGGACGTGTACGGCCATTTTTAAGTCGACCTGTGGGAGGAAGGGTTTAAGTTTCCTTAGGATATTCATCTGATGATTAGCTCCTTTGATGGCGTTACTGATATGCGCCTGCATATTCAGGTGTTTGTCTAGGGTGATTCCCAATGATTTCGCGGAGTCAATGATGTGGGGAGAGCAGTTAAAGGCTGTTAGATGCTTCAGCCAGAGGTCTATCTTTGGAGTGTGGTTGGGGGGGGAGATTAGGAGGAATTCCGTTTTGTTGGTGTTGAGCATGAGGTGGTTGCCGGTGAGCCAATTTTGAGTGTTATGCAGAATGGCGTTGAGGGAGATGAAGTCCTCTGGGGAGGAGATTTTCATATACAATTGTGTGTCATCTGCATACATGTGATATAGAATGTTCGCAGAGTTCATCGCGTTTGCCAGGGGTCCATGATTAGATTGAAAAGGATGGGTGATAGTGCAGAGCCCTGTGGAACTCTTAAGGTGACCATGGAGGGTTGAGAGAGGGATTGCTTCATCTTGATTCTTTGGGTTCTGTTGTTTAGGAAAGAGGTAAACCATTGTAATACTGGACCAGATAAACCCATCCTTTGTTCCAGTAGAGCCAATAGGTTGTCATGTTTAACCGTGTCGAAAGCGGAGGATAAGTCAAGAGGTATGAAAAGACATGATTCATTATGGTCTAGCATTTTTAATATGTCGTCCGTAATGTTGGTGAGTGCTGATTCAGTGCTGTGTCCTTGACGGAAGCCAGATTGGTGTTGATCTAGAAGATTGAAGTTCTCAATGTGGTTGCATAATTGAGTTTGCACACATTTTTCTAGTCGTTTCGCCAGTGTGGGGATGTTGGTTATAGGGCGGTAGTTGTTGAGGTCTGAGGAGAGGGAATTGGCTTTTTTTAGTATGGGTGTAACCTGCCCTACTTTGAGGCAGTCAGGTATAGTGCCTTGCTTAAGAGAGGCGTTTACAATCTTTGACCATAAGGGAAGAATAGAAGTTTTTATCATTTTGAATATGGCAGGAGGTAGTGGATCAATGAAGTGATTGGAGGGATTAATCGCTAGAAGAATGTTGTTGATGTCATTTTCAGTGTAGGTCGTGAAGGTGTGCCAGAAGGCATTGTTTATTGGGACTCCCACCGGTGTAGTAAATTGGTCCTTGACCTGGGAGTAGAATGTAGACTCATGATCGGTAGCTGGTAGAAGAGCATTCTTAGATTGTAGGTCGAGTTCAATGGTTTTTGTTTTTTCTAAGAAGAATTTGGCCAGGTCCTCGAAGTTGGGGGTACCAGTCTCTCTTTGTTCCGTAGAGTTTGATGAGTTGAACGATTGTTGTTTAACTATTTCAAATAGTTTTTGGGGACGATTAATGGCTTGGTTCAGGTGAGTTCTGAAGAAGACCGCCTTTGTCTTTAAGATTTTCCTGTTATATGTATTCCTCAGTGCTCTGAGGTGATTTAGGTGTGCCATAGAGGGTGCCGATCTCCATATTCTTTCAGCTGCTCTTAGTTTGCATGGGTCAGAGTTCAGATTCTCGTTAAACCATAGTTTGGAGATTTTGGTGGAAACGTTTTTATGTTGAAGGGGGGCTGTTGAGTCAAGTATTTCAAGAATAGTGGAGTTGTAGAAGTCTGTGAGGTCATTGACGTCTACCATGCCAGCTTGGGGGATCAGGTCGGTGTTGCATCGGTTTGCTAGGTCTATAGGGTTAATATTTTGGGTATTCCTTTTCCATTGTTTTGTTTTCATAGGTTGACATCTTTTCGGGGTCACCTTAATATTGATAGAGAAGAAGATGCTGTGATGGTCAGACCAATCGCAGGGGATAATGGAATCTAATGTGACATTGTTCATTTTAGCTATGATGAGGTCCAATATTTCTCTTTTGTTGTGGGTTGGACTGTCACAGAATTGGGTCAGATCATGATCTAATAGGAAGGATTTAAGACAGTTTATAGCATGATCGTTTGTATTGTTCCAATGGAGATTGAAGTCTCCTAGGTAAATCTGCAACACATGTGGGTTGACGTTTGATGTGATGACTTCCATTATCTGTTCCATGAACGGTAGAGTATCACCAGGGGGGTGGTATATTATGTGGAGTTTGCTAATGATGCAGTTGTTGTTTGTGATGTTGATGCAAAGATATTCACAGGTAGATAGAGAGACGATGTCAGTTTGATTAACTGAGATTGTGTTTCGGTAAATGAATGCTATCCCACCACCAGGTTTCACGGCTCTGTCTAAGCGGATAATGTCATGGCTGGGAGGCACCAATAGGTCTAGGATAGGTGAGGAGGAGCGATTTAGCCATGTTTCAGTAAGGATAACAATGTCAAGCTCATTTGCGAGGATAAGATCGTAGATGTCGGACGCATGTTTGCTAGCTGATCTGCAATTGAGACGTATGCACTTCAGTGTGCTAGTATAGTGGGTGAGGTCTGTCTGAACTATGTCGATATTTTTGAGGTTTTTGCTATTTATAGATCTGTGGTTGTGATTGGGTTCTCTGTGAGGATTAGTTTGAATGGTTTGTATACTATTCTGTGGAGGCTCGTTATCGTCTAAAGGACTGGAATAAGATAGGAGGAGGTTGTGTATGTCATTGTCAGATAACTCAGCAATTGGTCTCTTGGGACGAGAAGGGTCGTTTGGGTAAGGTATGGTATTATGAATGGTGAACTCGGGGTGAGGTTTTTGGGGGATATATCTGTTCATTTGGTAATTGAATCGGTTCACGTGGCACTAGTGGCTCTGTGATAATATAGGAGCTCTTTGGTGATGGTTGATAGATTCTGTATTTCGTACTTGAGGTGGGATAGGCCGATGGATATCTCATTGAAGCATGCAATGCAATCAGAGTTAGGACAGCTAATTATGTGTTGTGGTGTGCGTTCTCTTTGGGGGGGGGAGTCTGCATGTTAGATCTGGTTGGATGGGGATGACAATATTAGGCTCCAATGGGGTTCGTGTGTCAGGTCGGATTGGGGGGGTCCATTCGGATATAGGTGATGGCTTGGATAGGTGATAGCGTGGGGGGCCTGTGACATGTGGAATAGATATGGTCGAGGAGTGGTTAATTAAGTTTGGGGGTATATATTCCGAGAGGGAGAGTGACCGTTCATAGATCAGGGTTGTTGGCAAGTCGTGGGGGGCCTTGTGGACCGGTTCAATTGTAGGAGAGAAGAGTTGATTAGCGGGAGAGGATTCATATTTGGAGCAATCTACATTGTTCGTCGAGGGTGTTGGGGGTGTGTGAGCATAGGATTGGCCGGTAGCTGATTGGATCCTTGACCCTTTTGGGCCTGGGGGCCCTGGAATGGTTGGGTCCAGTCTGAAGGATGGATGGTAGTCATTGGGGGTGTGGCGAGAGTTAATTACACTTGATGAAGTCACGGACCTTTGTGGTGGAGTGGGAACACCGTCAGGACAGTCAGGGTGATTTGTGATGGGAGGTGAGGTCTTCTTGCTCAATGCTTTCTTGAGGATAGGGAAGATCTTGTCTATATGAGCGAGATTGTCATTTGAGGCTTGTATAAGGATATTACCGTTGTTGTATAGGGATATAGTTACGTTCACATTGCAGAAGTCCGAGGCGGATACCGACAATTTGAGGGCATGTGGGGTTTTCCTAGAATCGGAGATTCGAAGCATGGTGTAGAAGAGATTCCTCCATTGTGCACGTTTTTTTGTATGGAAGATGAGGTCATTAGTTAGTATGCCCTTGTTGGTACAGAAATAAGGATCTGAAATAAGTGTTTCTGGGTGCTTTTGGATAGATTTCGTGGATATTTAATGGTGAAGGCATGTAGACCAGAGGGTTTTAGGTTTGGATCCATTTTCTTTTATTTATTTTTTTATCTCTTCCTTCTCTCCCCTATTCTCTTCTTTTCGTCCTTACTTCTCCATGCCTCTCTTTCTTCTTCATTCCTGCCTTACTTAAAATTATTTTCTCATTCTTTTCTCCTTTTTTTCTTTCCTTTCCCCTTTTTTTCCCCTTTCTGGTAAAGGCACTAGTAGGGGTTGAAACCATTCAAAGATGGCCGCTACATTTCAGGCTGTGCTTGCTGGTCCTATTTTTATTTCCATTTTGTATAGGGAGGGGGCGCCATCTTAGGAGAGATAGAGAGCTGAGGGGGAAGATTATTGTCACGAAATGGAGGTCTGGGCCTCCGAGGTACTGGAGTCAAATTCCTTACAGACAGGCATCGAGGGAAGAGGGAGGAGCCTCCCACGGAAGCGGGCACTCCGCAAGTCAGCGTGAGGGGAGCAGTCGGTGTCAGCACCCGTTTGAATACACGTGTGGCCACCCCTCTCAGAACCAGCCAAGCACGGTAGGGGCAGACCGCTCGCGATCCTTCTCCTCGATTATTGGAGTGTATATCATGCCGCACTTCCCTGGCTACGAGCGCGTCGCAAATCCACCATGCGACAGTTATGTACAGTCACCCCCCGTCACGGTGAACGATGGGAACCGGACTCTGCCCGTTCCGAGCGAGGGGCGACCCAGGAGGCACACGCAGGCTCCCTCATGGGGATAAGGAACCAGGGTCAGGAGACACGTTCGGGCACTCACCGGGATGTTCTGCCAGACGCTCTCCGGTCGCGCCTGTTCGATGTCGGTTCGTTCACCACACCGCACCACAACCGGTCCACAGCGGGTCCCGAGGGGCATCAGGTTGCCACAGCTCCAGCAATCGATGTAGGCTCGTTCAGGGCTCGTTCAAGGCGGCATAGGTTATGGTAAGTGTGGATGCAGATAATGGCTCTTCCAGGAGATGGGATTTCAGGGTTGAACTAGGGATTATTACCAAAAAGGTAATCCCAAATCCCCAGAAGCTCCCGTGCAGAGCTCCCACACAGAGGCCATTTTCCTACCATCTGACAAGCAGGGCGCATTAGTGGGATTTAAGAGGCAGTTGAAGTGGGAGAGGGCTTTCAAAACAGAGATGAGTGAGAGTGTGTGTCTGTTTTTGTCAGTGTATGTATGAAAAAAATCGCAGGTGGAATCTGACAGACATCGCACCATACCCGACTGAAAGCACCTGTAACCAACTACTCATCTGAAAATACATTTATATGGGGCAGTGTAACACCCCCCGCTGAAGCTATGCCACTAGCGGTGGGGAGATTAGGAGGTGGAGAGGGCTAGGGTACATTACACTATGGAGGGGTCTGACAAAGGTGATCTTGCTGAGTAGAGAGGAGGACTCCTCCACTGACTGCCCATTGCAGCCACTTGCTGCAACAATTTCCAAATGCCAGAGATGGCCACTGAACCTGCAGATTATTTTCACACCATGCAAACTTCAGCCCAGATTTAGAAACATGTCTTGGAATACAGCGCCACCCCCAAAGTTGCTGCGCTGTGTTGTGTGACAAGGAGAGGGCAGGAAAGTGCCATATCTACAGAAGTATGGCAATATCCTGATCTCTTCCTAGCGCTGGCACACAATTATGCTGCTGAGCGCCACGTGCAAACCTTTGCACCATAGTGCAAGGGTGCGTGTGTTGTCTAGCATAAATTTCGTGATGAAAGGCTACCCTTCTAGTACAAAATACTATGTCCAGACAAACTTGTAAATTTTCCCTACTTTGGATGTGTGCTGTACAGTGAAGCACACATTCAAAGTGGAAACATTTTGGTGAAATAAAAGCATTTTTCCTTTTAAGGCCTGCTTCAAAGCTGTGTTATATTTTTGGTGCAAAGTCCAGTTTGCTATTGCTAGTAAATAGGGTTTTACATAAAAAACCATGGATGGTGGCATGGGAATGCCCATGTGCCACCCGCGGAATGCCCCTTGACACACAGTGAAGCAAAGCAGCACAAAGCTCTATTTTGAGGCAACCTTCCAGTGCAAAACAAGCTGGAGAGTAAATTTAACAAAAAACATTTCACGCTGGTTTGCTTCACTTGTGCGACGCAAACCCAGTGCAAAATGTTTGTCAATCTGCCCCCAAGTTCTTCAAAAACCATCACAAAATTAATTAAAAACTTACACAAAGTTGCAAGTCGATTTCACAACTTCGAAATACCTCAGCTCTCAAGTCAAAACAATGAAGTGTAGCAATGTGACAGTTGCTACTTTGTAAAGCACTAAAACTTGCACATTCTCTAATAATGGAATTAGGAAATGACTCATCGCGCGTCTGCGAACATTTTATACGTTTTTGGCATTGGGCCGTATTCAATAAAAAAAAATGATTTATAACCTTCCGTAGATGGAATTTGCGCTCGTTTGCTTTATTAATAACACTTCCTATGATTTGTATGACTGCATTATGCGTATTGACATTACTAGACATAAGTAAATGGCATTCATATCAAAGCTGCCTGATGCCGGTTTTCGTAAGCATGACGTTTGTAAGGTGCGCATGACTAGTGTTAGGAAACTTGGTAAATTTCGCAGCTGTTGAAGAGGGGGCCAACTGCAGAGACAGCAATGGGCCATGGTATGTAGTATTTCTGGAGACAGACGCTTGGTAAAACATAACGGTCCTTACAACACCTGCCCTCACGTTGCTTCTTTCAGTCTATTTGTCTGGGGTGTCAGAGGCAGTGTATGTTGTTTCTATCTGTCACATCAATGCCCTCTAGCATAAATGCGTCGTGGCTTGCTGTTAGACATTGGTATAGATTGCTATATATGATTGTACACGCAGAACGCCATTTTATTTCGCTCTTCGAATGTGATTCAGCCTCAATAGAACCTCCAAGCTCGCGCGCGTGTCTGGCATATCCCTGACTGAAGAACCCGATCTCCCAGCCTGCCTTTGATGGACAGATCTTACAAGGCTTCCGCCTGACAGATGCTCTGCCAGATCTAACAATGTTACAAGGGAACGAAGCATGAACAGTGCTCCTGTATATCACAGTGACATTTCATTCACAGCACTCTAAGATCTGCAGCGCAGTCATAGACGCCAGCTTAACGCGGGTCAGAGCGCGGCTTTAGCTCATAAGTATCGGGGCTCCTCGAAAATAATTGGAACTGACAGTTCATTAAGCACGCTCCATTCCCGGTGCATTGTGGTCCGAGCTCCCACCTCCAGCCTGCGCTCTGACAATGACCTTTCATGTCTTCATATACAAGCCCGGAGAGGGGTAAACAGACAGCGCGTTCTGCTCTAAAATGCTAAGCGGAGACATTTCCGTGCATAGGCATTATAATAATTTGTTGTTATTCTCAGGCACTGGTGAAATACGCCCCCCCCCCCCTCTTGACAGTTTACAACGTCTCTAAGGAATACGAAAAGGGTGCTCACGTGACATTGACCAGCTCCTGCCCTTGTATGTTTGGCAAGGGCAAAAATCAGGCTCCTATCATTGGTTCTGATTACTATTTAATTTGTAAATAAATAAATACATACATACATACATACATACATACATGCATACATACATACATATATACATTCAGGGGCAAAAGTTGTCTTAGGAACCATGCCTGGTATGCCGAATGTCAAGGCCGCCTAATCTTGCTCCCACCTCATAAATCTTTATTCCACCCCCCTGCTCTTCCTGTCTCATTATCTTTCTCTTGCAGGTTCTTTTCCAGTCCCACTTCTCTGTGTGTCATTGTTTACTTCTCTCATCCTTCTCTCTTTTCAGCCCTTTTTTCTGTTCTGCCAAAGTTTGATGGCTAAAAATAAGTAAAAATCCCAAAAAATGAATGCCACTCCACACCGTGTGCTACCACTGACATAGAATTGATTGCAGGGCATGTACTTTTGTAATATGCATTCCTTTCTGATGAAGCACTTGAGACTTAGAAATAATCTATTGAAAGGCAAGTGTGAAAAAATTAAGATACAAAAGGGAAAGTGTTCATGGGACCAGATTACCAACCTTCAAATCAGGCCTCAGGTCCGGTTATTCTTCCATGTACTTCAACCCGCAAACCCGTTCTCCAATAGATATCAGCACTTGGAAACGTCACTGATTTCTTAGTTTTAGCAAAACTGTTTAGACGCAGACTGATCCTCCGACAGGACTTCTGGAACACAGGGCCAGTTTACAGAGCATTAGATTTGGATGAGAGGAACAATTATGGGGAACAAAAGAACGTCAAGCGAACCAAGAAAACAGAAGGTCAAAGCTGGCCAAAAGAATGGAAAAATGATGAAGAGGAAGAAACCCCTCCTCCTCCGAGACAAAATATGACCAGCTCACATCCATTACTATCAGTACTGAACTAAGAATCTAGAGCTTACGTAATAAAATCAGGAAGATAGAGGATAGAGAACTTGGTGATTTGGTGGGGTGGAGAGTCAAAGCATCTTCACTTATGGGATCACAGATAAAAGGTCAGAAAAGGTAACAAAGAAACAAAAAAGAGGCCTAGACAGGTCATGTTTAACAGAGACTGACACTTCAACAATGGAGTTGTTAGGGGCCACTGTGAGGCTGATCTGACACCTCTGACTCCATCACAGAGAGCACAGGCAGTTAAGACCTGGCTGTTGTCTCATATGCACCTTTCCTTCTGGCATCTAGCGCTGGGACGTCCCTTTGCCGGGACAGCCATGCGCTCTATAAATCACAACATAACATAACATAACCCAGAAGAATGGTTATTTTACATAAGGCTAGCAATTAAGTGAATGATGAAATAAGTGTGATGGCAGAAGTTGAAATGTGGTTTCTGATTAAAGAACATAAAATGGAGATATATAAACACAGGGAGGAACTATTTAAAGCTGGCTGTTCAAGTGGCTCTGGAAGCCCTTATTTTTTACACACTATTTAGCACCCTGGAAAAAAAACATCAAGTGCAAAAAGGGTTGGAAAAGTCCTTGTAACCCAAATCCCCTTCCCTACAATCCTCCTAGATCCCTGTGCCAAGAGCAGATGCGCCTATTCAACCCAAATTGAATAGATTCCTAAGACAATTGTCAGTTGATATGGTTGTGAAGCAGTAGGGCTGCAACATAGTGAAGATCACCATTAGGCATTGTGTAAGCCGCACCAGCAGCTAGGCTGTCTGCCTCCACCCCCTGGGGTCATGTCCACTTTGCCTATTGCACAGCGGGATCTGCACGTTAATTGTGCTCCCGCTCACCTTGCCCAGCAGCTCGCGCTCCTGCGGCCCGTGTGACTCGAGTGGCTCGAGTGTTTCCCAGCCACACCTGCCACTACCACCCCAAGCCTGAAGATGAAGCTGACTGGCGCCAAACCCCTGAGAGACTATGGTGCAAGAATGGGAGCGGTGGCGGCAGTGTAGGTGGTGAGTAGGCGTCCCACTCCCTTTCCACTGGCATCAGGCCTCCGGCCTTTGGCTCCTCCTCCTCCTCTTCTCAGGCCTAGGCAGTGGGATGCGGAATGGCATACGCATAACAAAACATGGTGTAGAGACTAAATATCGAATTTTTAATATCGAAAGGACAAAATATCGAGTCCAAAATATCGAGAGGACAGAATATAGAAAAGACATAATATAGTTGGAAAAAATATCGACATATAGGTAAGTTATATCGAATGTCATTATATCGAGTTTTATTATATCGAATTTTTTTTAAATTGTTTTATATGTTACTATATGTGTTAAAAATATATCATATTTTTTTAATGTATGTTACAATTTTTTTAAGGTAATGGATTTTATGTGAATTAATTTTTGCGTATATTAGTTCTGTAGCGGGTTGTTGGTTTATAGGGGAATAGGGTGGGAAGTAATTTAATTTACATTATAAAAATTAATAATTTATTAATTAATAATTTAGGGGCCCATTACGATACCCGGCGTAAATAAATCCGCCAGGCATGGAAGCGGCAAAAATCCGCCCGCACACACCGCCTGAACACCGACCACGCCATTACGATTACACAAACCGAAAACCGCCATCGGCGGAAAAATCACACAAAATACCGCCCGCCAACGTCCGAGTCGGAGTCAAACCGCCCGCCACGGACGGAAACACGCACGACAACACAAAACCGCCCGCCCTCACGGCCGACACACCGCACGTGAAATTACGATCGCACCGACATGAGCGCGGAAAACCACAAATATACCGCCCGCCAGCGCAAACAACGCCGATGAGAATCGACACGGCAGAAGCCATGGCGCCAACGTACCTGCACAGAAACCATCCGCACACAAAACCAATAGCACACAACATGGCCAACAAGTCCACACAGCAAGGCACGCACAAATACACAAGCACAGTACACATCCCGAAAACACCCCCCGGACAAACAAAAAATACAAAGGCCAGAACCCCAGACACAACACACCTGAAAACAACAGACCATGAGGACACACCCACATAGGTAAGTACAAAAGCAGCACTCCCACAGACCACAACCCCTTGCTACATTGCAAACCAGAGAGGAGAGGAGAGGACACAGTGACACAGCAAGGACAGCAGCACACCACAGAAACGCACACATCACAACCACCACCACCACCACCACCACCACCAAACACCACCACCACCACCACCACCACCAAACACCGGCACCACAAACCCCCTGCACATTACACAACACACACCGCACCAGCACCACAAACACCATGGCACCACAAAGAATGCCCAAGTTCACGCCCATGGAGCTGACGGTCATGGTCGACGAGATCATCAAGGTGTACCCACAAATCTATGGGAACATGGTCCAGCACACACCACTAGCCACCAGAAACAGAATGTGGAACCGGATCGTAGACCAGGTCAATGCAGTCGGGACCCTGCCCAGGAACAGAGTAGAAATTAACAAACGTTGGAATGACGTAAAGAGCCTGGTCAAGAAGAAGGAGGGCAAAAACAGAGAGCTGGCTGCCGTCACTGGCGGAGGGAATCCCGCGCTCTTTAAGACCTTCAAAGCGTGGGAGGAGAAGGTGCGAGTCGTAATACATCCGGAGATCCTCGCCGGATTAGCAGGGGGAGTGGAGGCTGGTAAGTACAAACTAATGTATACCAGCACACCGCTATGTACTCACATGCGCAACTACCATGCCACAGCTCCCAGGGACAAACACCCCCATGTCCAGCACACAATACACAACACATCACACACACATGCAACAGACACCACCACACACAGCCCAAACCGAACAACTGTAAGATGCGTGGGGACATGTGTACACTCAGCCAGCCACGTAACCACCAACAGGTCCCCAAATATGCCAGAAGCGCCACAACGAGCACCCACCACACCCATGTGTCCGCCACAGCTGCACTAACCGACAAGTAACAGGTAAGTGGCAGGAACACAAAGTGCAGTGGGTGGGAGGGTGGACAGCCCAAGTACAACACACACCAGGCCCCAGTCCCACAGCAGCAAGGAGGAGCATCCCCCACACCCCACAGCCACGTGTCAGCCACCGCAGTGCACAACGACAGCCGAAAGGCAGACATCACGGTCCACAGCAATCGGTGTCAGTGGGTGTCCAGCCACCCCCACGACCCACAACACCCCCCCACCCCCACAGACCTGCAACATGGAGCACCCCCGCTTAGAGCCATGTGGCATCCAGTACAGTGCACGCACGAACAACTTGCAGGTGGGAAACTGGACAGGGCTGGATTACTGGAGGCATGAGGACCATAACACGACCAACACATGGGACATGTCACGTAGCAGACGAACACGCAGCACCGCCCACCGTCACGAACAAGTGAACAATGTGCACACGGACATGAACAACAGACTCACACCCCACATGACCCATCACAGACATAGCAACACCCAAGGAGCCACGTCTGCATGCACAAGCCACACTGAATATAGTCCCACACGGCAGCCACTGTGCAACTCATCACACACAACCGAAACACCATTGAAGTCCTGTCCATGTAGCCCCTACTGCCTGTCAACCACACACCCCACAACTACGCCTATGTAAGACAAACAACACTAGACGCAACAGAGCGGAACAACATAAATGCACACGAACACCACTGAACCCATCAAACTCACAGACACACCATGCACATACAACATACCATCCATCCCATCCGTCAGCCCCAGTCTCATGAAAGGCATGTCATCCGCACAGCTGCCACACATACAGCAGTCACGCTAAGATACATGCCCATGACCAACCATGTGCCAGAAGTCAATTAAGCGCACGACACACTGTGAGCAACAACACACAACATGGGCCACACCCCCGAGCACTGCAGTGATGCACATGGCACAGGGCAGCACGCACACCAAGGAGATGGGACAACTGCAATACGTTGGCTGGCACACAACTATCACTCACTCATAACGATGCGTCCAATGCCATGTCCAGTAATCACAACAGACAGCAAATATGCAGGCCATGTCAAGCATGCACACACCTCAAACCATGCACTGTCATGCTGCCACAACACATGTCACGTTCGGCACTCATGGCTCACAGCATGTACCCCAAAAGCATATCCCCTCCCAAATGCGAATCTGGGGCATGGCCCCCATGTTGCCATATGCGTTCCTAAGCGTTCCATTTGAACCCCAAAAGCATATCCCCTCCCAAATGCGAATCTGGGGCATGGCCCCCATGTTGCCATATGCGTTCCTAAGCGTTCCATTTGAACCCCAAAAGCATATTCCCTCCCAAATGCGAATCTGGGGCATGGCCCCCATGTTGCCATATGCGTTCCTAAGCGTTCCATTTGAACCCCAAAAGCATATTCCCTCCCAAATGCGAATCTGGGGCATGGCCCCCATGTTGCCATATGCGTTCCTAAGCGTTCCATTTGAACCCCAAAAGCATATTCCCTCCCAAATGCGAATCTGGGGCATGGCCCCCATGTTGCCATATGCGTTCCTAAGCGTTCCATTTGAACCCCAAAAGCATATCCCCTCCCAAATGCGAATCTGGGGCATGGCCGCCATATGCGTTCCTAAGCGTCCCATCTGAACACCAAAAGCAAAGTACAAACCAGACCCAGGATGGGCCAGGAGCCCGCATACACCAGAGTCACAATAAGTAGGGGCACAGCAACACACCCATCGGCATGGCCAATCCGTCCCATGCCACATGTGCACAGCACACAGTCCCATTGCCAAGCACACACAACTACAGATGCTACAGCCACACACACGCCTCCGGGAAACCCATGTACGAGATTGCACGAACTGTCAATGTCAGACGACAAATACATACTTCGCCAGGTGCAACACAATAACAAATCTCATTCTCTCCACAGGTGACGAACTGCTGGATGCTGGGGATGGAGCCAGCAGCCAGCACAGCCAGCCTACAAGCCCCCAACGAGGACACACGGATCTGGAGGATCTGTCCTCCTCTTCGGACACGGACCACCAAGCAGGCCCATCTGGTGTGGCAGGGCCCAGCCGCTCCCCAGGACCCCTCCTACCCACCAACCCATCATCCAGGGCTGCTGAACATTCCCAGCCCCCTGCTGCCACTGTCGTTGCGGCCACACCCACGGTCATTGTGGCCACTACCACTGCCGCAACCGCCACCATCGCCGCACCGACCACCACCGCCGCCACCACCGCCACGTCTTCGCTGGCACCAGCCCCAGCGCAGGTGGTGGCCCGGCCGACTGGATCCACCCTGGGAGCCCCAGCGAGGACCGTGGTGAGCAATGTGGCTAGTGGGCAGGCCGGTGGCAGCAGGACTGGTAGGAGGAGCAGGGTCAGGGAAACGCCAGCCTCCCCTGGGAGCCATGCCCTGCCTCATATGGCCAGAGTCCTTGGGGCCTATGAAGAGGCCCAAGGACAATGGGTCCGGTCTGCTTCAGACACGCGTGAGGTGCTGGGGGTGCTGAGGTCCATGGACGCCCGTATGGGCCAAATCGTGGACCTCATGGGACAGCTGGTGGTGGCGGTGAGGTCACAGCCAGGGACAGCAGCTCCCCTCCGCCACCACCTGCCGGGGCGCAGGGTGGAGCAGCAGTGTCCAGTTCCCCTGCGTCCACAGCCAGTGAGCACACCTCAACCACCAGCATGTCGCAAGCAGGCACCCCCTCGCAAACGTGGAAGGGGCCGTCCGAAGTGGAAACAGATCTCCCGGGAGGACTTCGCACGCTCCAAACGCAAGTGAGGCAGCCAGCCAGCCTTCCGCCAGCCTTCCTTGACCAGCCACTGCATTGACTTGGACTACGATCCCACTCCACACAGCCATCTGGATGGCATGTGTGTGTTGGACTATGGACATAGAACCAGTGGGTACACCCTGATCATCACGCAGCCATGACCGACAGCTCATTGTCACTGCACGCACCACTTTTGTCATCACCTTACACACAATCACATGTCACAGTTTGTAATAAATGCACCTTTTTCACTAACTGCTGTTTGTGCCCTGTGTTTTATTTGTACGGAATACAACGGCCACCTTGGGCGGAAAGGCACCTGATGCGTGGCATGGCAATTGAATCCGGAGGGCCTGTAGGGACCTAGGGGTGGGAGACAGAACAGGAGCACATTCAATGAGTGTGTCACACACCCATCACACAGTACATGTCAACAACTACAAGCAATGTACACACATCGCACAGAGCAATAGGGCACAATGCCACAGCCACCAACAGTGGCATACTACCCTGGCCATGGAGCGTTGACACACAGCACGCAGTGAACAAACGGCCACCCTGACACAGCACACACACACCTGCACAGATACAGCCACATCAGCCGTCGTACATGGACACTCACCGTCAAGTGAAGTAGCGGGCGATGAGCTGCTGCCGCACATTACCAGCTTCCTCCTCTCCGCTGTCCTCCTCACTCGAGCTGTCCTGGTCTGCGGGCTGGGGCCCTGGTTGATCTCCGTCATCCACGATGAGGGGGATCTGCTTCCGAATGGCCAGATTGTGCAGCATGCAGCACGCCACCACTATCTGGCACACCTTCTGTGGGGAGTACGCCAGCGCACTCCCGGTGCGGTCCAGGCACCTGAACCTGGACTTGAGGAGGCCAAAGGTACGCTCGACCACACGTCTGGTCCTCCCATGTGCCTCATTGTAGCGATCGTCTGCTGGGGTGCGAGGATTCCTCAATGGACTGAGCAGCCATGCCCCATTCGGGTACGCAGAGTCACCTGGGTGTGAGGGACACAGAGAACCGTTGCAATTCCAACTGGACAGGGGACAGCATCGCACAACCAGCACGCTACACCACTCCACATACTCACCGACAATACAGGCACGATCCTGTTGCATATTGGACATCAGTCGTGGCAAGATGCTGTTGCGCATTATGTGTGCGTCATGGGCCGAGCCTGGGAACTTTGCACACACGTGGGTGATCACCATGTCCGCAAGGCACACCACTTGCACATTCAGGGAGTGCGTGTGCTTCCTGTTGCGGTACAGGTGCTCAGTGGCCTGTGGTGGAACAAGGCCGACATGTGTGCAGTCAATGGCTCCAACGACGTGTGGGATTCTGCCAAGGGCATAGAATGCACCCTTCACTGCCGCCAATTCACGAGCCCTGGGGTAGCGGATGTACCTGTTTCGGTACAGCATCATGGCTGCCAGTACATCCCTCAGCACCTTGCTGAACATGGGCTGGGACATCCCTCCTCCAATGCCCACTGTGTGCTGGAATGACCCAGTGGCGAAGAAATGCATGGCGGCCATCACCTTAGCCGTGGGGGTGACAGCAGTCGGATACACCCTGCGGGGACGGAGATGGGGTTCTAACATGGCACACAGTCGATGCAGGGTTGGCCTGTCCAGCCGAAACTTCCTAATAACCTCTGTATCGTCCATGTCCGCCAGCAATTGGTATGGGCGGTCAATGTTCGGTCTCCGCCTAGGGACAATGGCAGAGGACACATGTCAAAGCAACACGACACATAGCAATTTCGCATACACATCACTGACATGACTGAGCAAGCACATGAGCCACAGCCCAGCTGTCAAGCTGGGACGGCACGGCCACAATACACTTACACAGGTCTCCCAACAATGGCAATGGCTAGTGATACGAACCACTGCCATGTGCATGCACATGGGGATCTAGGCCCCAATGACTTGCGGGGCGTGCTGATGGGGACTGACTGCATATCCGTCAAGCGGCAACGCCACGGCAACATGAATGTCTGCTGAGCATGGAACTGCTTCCGCGGCTGGATGAGTATGGCACACGACGACGACGATGTGGGCACAGGCTGAGCGGCCAAAACAAGTGGGACCTGTGGCACGAGGGGATATGAGACAGTAGTAGGTGTCAGCACTGCACCCTATGTACAGCACTGTACGGATCACACCTCCCGAAACATTGACAGGTGTCCACATTGACAGCCCCATGCCAAGACGGCTGTGTGCTTGCAGTCACACGTCACAGGTGAGAGGTTACATTGCACGTGCCAGGTGGCAGACGTACATAGTGGGAGCTGGTATGTGTGTGCATGTGTCTCCTGTTCAGGATCCACCAGATGGGCGCTGACTCTGTACTGACCATTGGACACAGCATGTTCCGTGGAAGGCTTGTGTGTGTGGGATGGTGGCACTGGATGTGCCTCCGTTGGGTGGGGGGCCATGCACAGGGCGGGTACGTCGATGATTGCGCATTGTTGGTCACGGTGGGTGCACCAACTGAAGATGTGTTGCCCTGTGTTCAATTCCTATGTCCGCATGATGATGGACTGTAGATGTGGGCAGACTACACATTGGTCGATGTGCTGTCTATATGCATGTGCCTTCACACCAGGCACAGCTGCCCCTGCACATGTGACCCCTGCTGGACTCGCTGCTGGGTCTGTGGAGCTGATGCACCTTCTGCGCGTGGGGCGGACAGCTCTCCTCACTTCCCTCATTGCGCATGTCATGACTTTGCCGCAGGTGACATGGATCATGGAGGGCCCACATGTACGCGTGGGTAGGCTACACATGATTGTACACTGGTCGCCACCCCCAGTCAGTGTTTCGAATGGGAAGGTTGTCGTGCTGGTGGTATGTTCGATGTGGCGGATGGGCGGGCCTAGGTGCGGGCTTACATTCCGGACATGGGGGGTAGTTGGATTGGCGACTAGTTGCAGTACACACGGGACACGTCTCTTCCTTTCCACATCTGGGTCATCCCTTGTACTTACTGACAGTGATACAGTCATCTTCGCCCCAGCCCTCATGTCCTCCCCTCGCTCCCCCAATATGCATGCTCACCTGCGAGGCTAGCGCCTGCACAGGCAGCCCCAAGCTCGCACCAGAGAGGGCAAGGAGTGTATGTGTGGGTCCAGTTGCACGAGTGGGCTGTCTCAGGGTATGATGTGTGGCGGGACGCCGTCCACCTGCGTGGTGCCCCAAATGGAGACCCGGCCTGCATGGACTATGCATCACAGTCTTCGCCTTCCGGATCCGCCACCTGCGACACCCAGTGGCTGTGGCTGCCCTTGCGGCCAGGCCGCGTCCGTCTGCGGCTGATGGCCCACACATTCACTCTTTGGCCTCTCTGGGGAGGGCTCGGGGGTGGTGGCGCACGCGCTTGCACTTAGTCGCAATGGCATGTGGCGTGGTTGGTATGATGGGCAATGGATGGGATGGTGCGAGCCACCTCCCGTGACGTCAGTGCTGCTCGTGCTGTGGTGCGTCCCCCTACACTTCCATCTGACTTGTGCCATGCTAGACGTTGAGGTTCTATTGCCTGCGTGATATGACCAGGAGGAGCGCGAGGAGACCTCTCACACACCATGCTCCACTGCCATCCCGTGCCCTGTATCGCCTGTGCGGATTGACTATGTTGGGGTTACACCTGGTCGACTGGGGCTGTGTGTGCCTTGTCAAGGGGCATGGCGGGCGCACAACAGGATCCAGCTTGTCCACAGAGGGTGGGCTGAGGTGCGCCTGGTACCGCTTTGTACGTGTGCCCGGCTGCTGTGCACACACGTGTTCACTCCCCCCGACAGGTGTCCTCTCACGATGCCCAGGGAAGCGGTGGTGTACTGTTCATGACCCCTCCCAACACGGCGTGCTCCAACTTGGCATGTGCGCATCTACCCGTCGCACCCACCCACCTGAGCACTGCGTCCATACGACTTCACACGACACATGTGTGTCTTCCACAGTAGTGCTACTCATTTGCGTTGACATCCAATACCAGTGGACTGCATGGTCATGTCACGACTGCCGTGTACTTCACATACTCTCATCCTCTCTCATTCGTACTTGTGAAATGAGTCAGCGGAGACAGTTTTGGTTTCAAACATTATATTGAGTCTTCTGTCCTCTGTGATGCAGTATAGTGGACACTACTGGCAGCGGAATACATGTTGAGGATATACTGAGCATGATTGCAAATGGGATAGGGTGTGGGGTTACATGTGATTGGCTGTTGCATGTGGGATGTGGGCTTCAGAGTGACATCTGCTTGGCCAAGGCTGTGCTAATGTACATTTACGTATAGCTGCGGAGCTGCGGACTTTGACACAGACGGTATACATGTAGCCTACCGGACCGCTTGGCATCATGGGCACAGTCCATCTCAGTTCCATGTGACAGGTTTGCTGCGGTTGTTCCTCATGCACGCGTGCATGTGAGATGACATCAGGGCATGTGCTTGCGTGCATGCAGCGGCGTGCCACTTGTTGTTGCACTGTGGTGGTTACTGGACATGTCACAGTCACTGGGGTCGTGTTGTTGTTGTATGCACTTGTCGTCCATGCAAAGGTCCTGGTATGGGATTCCCGGGCGGGGGTGGGAGGGGTGCAGCACCCACAGACTCCAGGCGACCTATTCATGTCCACTGAGCGGTGTGTGTGTCCATGGGCGCTGGATCCATGTCGTGTCCTGGTTGTCCGTGCAGTTCCGTCCATGTGGGTGCGATACACAGAGCCCATGCCACTGCCTCCCACGATGCATGCGGTGTTCCTGGATGTGATGGGGAACAGTGTGCATGTCCCGGTCATATCCGATGTCATGGCGATGTCGTTGATGGTGTGGTTACAGTTGCCGGTCGTTTGGTATGGCTGTTGTGGTGGTGACTGGCCAGTCCGTGTGGAAGCTAAGCATGGGTGCGGGGTTGGACATCATAGGTCACTCGGGGAACCTGCGTTGTGGTCCGACGAATTGACAGGTTGTCAGGTATGCGATGCCGTCCAGCAGGGCTTCCATGTCATTGGTGGTGTACATGTTTGCCAGCCAATGTAGCGGATGGTGGCTGTCAAGGTGTTGTTCGTGAGTTGTCCCTTGGAGGACCATGATGGGGCATGCTGGGTGACATTCGATGTAGCTGTTCTCGATGATCCGTCGTGTGGAGGCACAGTGGTCCCATTTCAGTGCGGGTGCGATGTTGGCCACATACGCCATGCCCCCATAGGCAGAGCAGGCCCTGTCGTGTGCGTCCAGAGGGAGGAGTAGTGGTAGCAGGTCCGCCTTCAGACATGCCGGGTTGGAGAGGCATATCTCGACGGGATGCTGGTAGGGACACCTCCGACAGTAGAAGACGGGCATGACGCAGCTGAACAATGTGATGCGGTAAGTCAGTCGGTAACTTACGTTCAGCAGGGACAGGAGATCGCATCCCAATGTATGGAACAGGTTGGTTTTGTACAGCTTGAGCTGTTCGGCGTAGTTGGGTAGGTGTGTTGCGGTTGCCATTTCGCAGCGGTTCGTTGAGGTGGCGTGCTCCGGCTGTGTGTGCAGTCTGCAATGTGCACGCTCCGAGGTTGCTGTGAGCTCTGTGTAGTCGTAGGGAGACAGGACTTGTGTTCTGTTGGCTTGTTTGGAGGACACGGGCCCTCTTCCCACATGCTTCTCAGACAGTTCAAGGTCAGTGATGTGTGACTCCTTCCAATTAACTTGCATGTGGCCGACATGGGGGAGTGTTTTCTTCTTTCTTCCCCGTCCGTTGTGTGCTTCTGTGATATGCGCTATCTGCCCTGTGGTCGGTCTCCTCGGCATGCCTGTGTTGGTCTATTCTTGGACAATGGCTGTATTCACCGGCTTCTGTCGTAGGGCTGTGGTTTCGGAGTTGGAATGGAAGGTCATTCAGTGCTGTCTGCTCTCCCTTGTGTGGGCGGCAGGCTGCCTTTCCGCTCTGCGTTGGGCCTTGTGTGTGAATGTTATTCTTGGGCCACCTGTTGTCGGTCCCCGGGCTCTTTGGTGTTCCGTTTTATATGTCTTGTTCATATGTGCAGGGTGGTATGGGTGTTTCTGTGTGGTACTGGCGTTCCTCTTCCCGAAGGGGCCCTGCTTCTCCTAGTTGGTGTTGCCGCCGCTGTGTGCTTCGCCATGTTTGTTACACTGGGGTGTGTCCTGCTGTTGCGTGTCTTCACTGACATGTGTGCGTCGGTTGTGTGGCGTTGGGTGTTGTCCGTGAATTGGGCGTTGGGGACATGTCTGTGGCAGGCCTGTCACGTGTCATGTGCGTTCGGGGTGGGGCTGATGTGTGTGCTGCTTGGTTGTGTCCCTGTGTCTGTGTGCGACGCATGCATGGCGCTGCGGTTGGCCTCTGCGTTGTGCGCATGTGTGGCGGCATCATCGGCGCTTTGGGGCCGTGACGGGGTGGTTGGTTCCTAGTCCCAGGTGGTGTGTACACATGTGTTCCGCGATGTTACGATTTGGCCTGTGTGTCATATGTGGATGCAATGGTGGATGTGTAGTGTACACGCGCTGGTGGGGGGTTGTCCGCTTTTTCCGCCCTTGCACTGTGTGCGCTGTTTGCGTGCACTTGTTGTG
The DNA here is from genome assembly GCA_963921515.1 of Calotriton arnoldi. Classification (NCBI taxonomy): domain Eukaryota; kingdom Metazoa; phylum Chordata; class Amphibia; order Caudata; family Salamandridae; genus Calotriton; species Calotriton arnoldi. Next base: position 2,189,369 of record CAWUFW010001451.1, read on the forward strand.
TGTGTGCCTACCTGCGTCTCCGCGGTACGTTGCGTCCTTGGTGGTGCATCAGCAGAAGCATGGGGAGGGCCTGCAGTGCTGGATTCATGCTCGGGGTGCCGCTTCTTCGTTGTCCATGCTCGGCATCCGTGTTACCGCTTCGGTTTCTCGTACGGTATCTCTTGGCCATGGGAGCCGTTTGTTTGCGGCATCGTAATTTATGCGCCGGGCGGGACGTGTTTCGTCGGACGGTGTGTGTCAGTTGGGCTGCGCCGCTACGTGTACGGGCGCACTTTGATGGCGGACGGTGTTGCTGGCTTGCCGGCGGTGTTTGGCCTACTTTTCGCATCGTAATTGGACGGGCGTGTGGACTGCTGCGTGCCGGCGGTAACTGGTGCTTTTTGCATCCGCCAGCACGGCGGTGGTGCTTCCGCCCGCCATCGTAATGGGCCCCTTAGTGTTTAATAATTAATATTGTTTAATAATTTTTGCGTATATTAGTTCCGTAGCGGGTTGTGGGTTTACAGGGGAATAGGGTGGGAAGTAATTTAATTTACATTATAAAAATTAATAATTTATTAATTAATAATTTAGTGTTTAATAATTACTATTGTTTAATAATTTTTGCGTATATTAGTTTCGTAGCGGGTTGTGGGTTTATAGGGGAATAGGGTGGGAAGTAATTTAATTGATATTATAAAAATTTATAATTTATTAATTAATACTTTAGTGTTTTATAATAACTATTGTTTAATAATTTCTGCGTATATTAGTTCCGTAGCGGGTTGTGGGTTTATAGGGGAATAGGGTGGGAAGTAATTTAATTTAAATTATAAAAATTAATAATTTATTAATTTATAATTTATAGTTTAATAATTACTATTGTTAATTAAGTTAATTAATTTATTATTAAATATATAAGAAGTGAACACTAATCTTTTTTAATTAATTGATAATTATGTAAATTGTTTATTTTTTTTATTAATTAGTAATTAATTACATATTAATGATTAAAAATTAATTTATTAATATGTTAATTATGTACATTTTTTTGTAGTGTGTTCAGTGTTGATAGGGGAGTAGGGTGGGAATTAAGTTAAATTTAATTCAAATTTTAATAATTTTTAAATATTATTTATTCAAAGTTATTTTATAGTGTTAATTGTGTTAATTAATTTAGATATGATGGTTATTAATTTCATTGTTAATTGTAATTAGCTAATTAATTAAATGTTAATTAATTATGTTTATTCATTAATATTTTACACTATTGGAGATGACGTTTATAGGGGAAAATGTTAGAAGGTAAATATATTTTTATTAATTAATTATTTGTTAATTAATTTTAATTATATTGTAGGAGTGGGTCTACTCAATTATTCCCCTACGCTACCCAACACTTTCCCTACTGTTGCACTCACTGGAGTGAGAATAGTTATTTTTACACTCCCGCTATCCAACACTTTTCCTACTGTTCCACTCACTGGAGTGGGAATAGTAATTTTTAGACTCCCTCTATCCAACACTTTCCCTACTGTTCCACTCACTAGAGTGGGAATAGTAATTTTTACCCTCCCGCTATCCAACACTTTCCCTACTGTTCCACTCACTGGAGTGGGAATAGTAATTTTTACCCTCCCGCTATCCAACACTTTTCCTACTGTTCCACTCGCTGGAGTGGGAATAGTAATTTTTACCCTCCCGCTATCCAACACTTTCCCTACTGTTCCACTCGCTGGAGTAGGAATAGTAATTTTTACCGACCCGCTATCCAACACTTTCCCTACTGTTCCACTCGCTGGAGTCGGAATAGTAATTTGTACCCACCCGCTATCCAACACTTTCCCTACTGTTCCACTCGCTGGAGTAGGAATAGTAATGTGTACCCACCCGCTATGCAACACTTTCCCTACTGTTCCACTCACTTGAGTGGGAATAGTAATTTGTACCCACCCGCTATCCAATAAATTCCCTACTTTTGCAGTTGTTGGAGTGTGAATACTAATTTTATTCCCTTAGCTATGCAACGTTTTTAATTTTGCTATATTTAATGTAGTGTAAATTATTAATTAACATAATTTTTTTAAATTTAATTATTTAAATTATTATATATTATTTATTTTTATATTTATATAATATGTTTATTTCTATATATATGTAAATATATTTTTAATAATGTTTTAAATATTTTATAATTAAGATTAATAATTATTTTATAATATTAAGTAAATATATATATGTTAAAAAATAATTAATATGGTTTTTTTTACATTACATTTATTATTTTTACATTTTAAGCTTTTTTACATTATTTTAACTATGTTTTATTTAATTGTGTTTATTATTTAATTACTTTTATAATATTTTTAATACATTTAAAAAATCGATATTTTAGTTAACTATATTTTAAACATCGATATTTTGTACTCGATATTTTAGTACTTACCTGTTTGTAGATAGGGAGTCGATATTCTGTCCCTCGATATTTTGGCATCAATATTCTGGACAGTCGATATTCTGTCCCTCGATATTCAGTCACTGAACCACAAAACCATCCAAAAGCCATAGGTTTATCTCTTATCTTATCTTAATGGTGACTTGTAGAGCGCTCGAACACCGGTTGGTTTCATGGCGCTGAGAAACTAGGGGGTTACCAGTCGGGAGCAGATTATTCGTAAGCCTGTGTGAATAACCAGGTTTGAGAGATTTTCTGAATTTGAGCAGGTTGGTGCTAAGTCTAATTTCCAGGGGGATGGAGTTCCACAGGCGTGGGGCTAGGGTCGCAAACATGCAGCCCCTTGGCGTTTCTGTTTGAAGGTGGGTATTGTCAGAAGGTGGAGTTGGGCTGAACGGAGATTCCGAGTGGGGGTGTAGCGAGAGATGAGATTGTCAATGAATTTGGGGCTGCGACCGTATAGGGATTTGAACACCAGGCAGCCGACTTTGAAGGCGCATCGCTGAGGAATAGGGAGCCAGTGCAGCTTCCTGAGGAGGGGGGAGGCGTGTTGCCTTCTGGGCTGTTTGTGTATTAGTCGGGCCGCTTGGTTCTGTACCAGCTGAAGTCGCTTGGTGAGGCCAAGTGGAAGTCCCAGGTAGGTGGCATTTGCGTAGTCCAGACGAGACAGGACCAGAGCTATCACCACCTGGACCAGTGCAGCGTGGGACAAAAGCCTGCTTATTTTTCTGATTTTTCATAGCTGTAGAAAGCAGGCGGAGACCACCGTGCCTACGTGCGCTTTTAAGGACAGGTCGTTGCCTATGGTGACCCCTAGGCTTTTTACTGAAGTGGAGGGGGCGGGGGGGGGGGTCCCAGGTTGCTAGGCCAGTATTGTGGGCCCCACGGATTGCGACCTCCCCCTGTCAGAATTAGTTCTGTTTTGCTGGGGTTGAGTTTTAAATGGTTGAGGTTCATCCATTGCTGGATGAAAGTCATGGTAGATTGAAAGTCAGTTATAGATTCGGGGGAGTTGTCGATTGAGAACATGAGTTGGAGGTCATCTGCATAGTTGAAGGTGGTCACCTTCCCGTCTTTCAAAGATCTTATCAGTGGGCGTAGATAGGGGTTGAAGAGATGTGGTGAGAGCGAAGAGCCCTGTGGGACCCCGCAGGTTGTTTTTAATTTGGGGGCAGTGAATTGGCCGATGCGGACTGCCTGGGTGCGGTTTTCTAAAAAGGAGTTAATCCAGCCAAGGGCTGGACCCTGAAAACCTGCCTCTCTGACACGGTCCACTAGTATGTTATGGTCGACCGTGTCAAATGCGGCCGAGAGGTCAAGCACTATCAGGGCCTGGTGATTGCCTCTGTCCGCGTTTTCTCGTAGGGAGTCCAGTATTGCCAAGGTCACTGTTTCAGTGGAGTGAGCAGGCCGAAAGCCAGCCTGGCTAGGGTCAAAGAATCCCGTCTGTTCCAAGAAGTTGGACAGGCATTTTGCCACATGGGCTTCTAGTAGCTTAGCCATGTAGGGGAGCAAGGAGATAGGGCGGTAATTTGCTAGTGTCTGGGGGTCAGTGCTGGGCTTCTTTAGGAGGGGGACTACTATAGCCTCCTTGAAAGACTTAGGGACGCAGCCCTGCGACAGGGAGTGATTTAAGAGGGCAAGGGCTGGGTCTGGGAAGGCCATAAAGGCCGCTTTCAAGATGTGAGGGAGGCAGTGGTCCAGGGGAGAGCCCGATTTGACTTTAGCAAGTAGGTTATTCAAGGTCTCTGTGTCAATGGGTGGGAAAGAGTCCAGAGAGTGGGGGTTCCTGGGTGTGGACGGGGTAATATCTTGTGAGGGCCTGTGCGGAATGCTGGCTTTGATGTCAGTGATCTTATCGATAAAAAAATTATTCAAGGAGTCACACAGGGCCTGTGACGGCTTGGGTTTACTTAGGACTCTCTCAGGGTTTGACAGTTCGTCAACTATTGTGAATAATTCTTTGGCTTGGTTGTTGGAGTTGAGAATTCGTGATGAAAAATAGGCTGCCTTGGCTGCGGAGATGGCCTTCTTGTAATCATTCAGGGCCCGGACATAGGTAGTTTTTCCTATTTGAGAGTAGTCCTGCCTACACTTTCTTTCCATTTGACGGAGGGAGCGTTTTTGGGAGTTTAAGTCGGGGGAGAACCATCTCTGAGCCTCATGCCGGCAGGTGAGGCTGATTCATTTAAGTGGGGCATGTGAGTTACTGGCCGCTAATAACCAAGACGAGAAGGATTTTTCGTGCAAGTTGACATCGGGTGTGGGACGGGGGCTGTGTTAATTAGAGTGGCGGTGAAGTCGTTGTTGTCGATGGAGAGCCATTTTCTCGCCATCCTTCCTCCTAAGGTGGGCAATTTCCCTATGAGCGTGTGCTTTAAGGAGAATTTACCAAGTGATGATCAGACCATACACAGGGCATGATAGATGGAGCTGATATCACTAAGTTGGTAGTCCAGAGTTGATCTAGAGTGTGGCCTTTCGAGTGGGTGGCTGAGAAGATCTGTTGAGTAAAGTTCATGTTTTTTAATAGTTCTGTCAGCTCGGTGGATTGTGGTCCTCCTTGAGGGTCATTAGCCCAATAGTTGAAATCCCCAATTAGGAGGATTCTAGTATGGTTAGTGACTAGGGGTGCGAATTGTTCGGCTAACAGGTGTGGGAACAGGGGCATGTGCTGAGGTGGCATGTAGAGTAGTATGCATATGAACGGGGCCGAGTTGGATTCAAATTTTATCACTGCATTGTCAGTGACGGAGAGATTAAGTGGGGTGAGGGCGAAAAAACTCAGGTTTTTGTGGATATTGGCTGCTACTCCGCCACCTGTCTTGCCAGGCGGACGGTTAGTTTGTAGGATATAGTATTCGCAGGGTAGGGCAGCTAAGATATCGGGTGAGGATTCGGGGGTGAGCCAAGTTTCTGTGATTAACAGAATGTCAGGTTGTTCAGAGTCAAGGAGGCTGAAGATTTCCAGCTGGTGTTTGACTAGTGAACGAGTGTTGAGATATAGAATTGAAATGTCTTTTTGCCCCTTCTTGTTAGCCTGGGTACGTTGCTGGGGGGCGTGGGTGAGGGGCGACCTGACCTCCGGGAATGAGTCTCGTGTCAGACCGATGTTGAGGTGACGTAGGCGTGCCAAGGTTAAGTCTCCGGGCTTATGAGCCAACAAGAAGAGAAAGGAAAGACCAGAACATAGTAAAGAATATCAGGAACCTCACAATCAAGAATATACCCAAACTACAAAGGAGAGAACCAAGTCAGGATGTAAAAAATAGAACGGTGGATTAACTAAGAGGGACTAATGGACCAAGGCTCATGTGGGATGAGGAGAATGGCCTTATTTCAGGAATGGTATGTGACTAAGCCTGGGCAGAAGTTCAAATGCTCCAATGTAATTTCACATCATTTCAAAATTTCACATTACAGATGTAAATACAGATTACACTATTATGCCATGTGACGTAAACATGATTTAGTTCAGGCGCAAAACGTATCTCAGAAACATGGGAACAACTGTAGAAGGCTTTACTGAATGTGAACAGCTGTTGTTTTTAACACTGGGCATTAATAATAGACTCAAAATTCATTTAAAAGTAAATCATTTGGTTAACTTTTTTAGCGCAAGGTCCATTCATTTGCTTATTTATTTATTTACAGGTGAAGTGTGATAGTGAGTGACACTATTGCACATAGTGAATCAACTGCCTTCTCCTGCCCTACAGACTCCTCGCTGTTTTTGTTGAACCCTTGGTTATTTTAGAATTGGATTCTTGAGGGAAAGAATCACTCATTTTTTGTCTGCAATCTCTGCTGCCTCATCCACATTTTGAATGTGTACATTTGTAGGGGAACATAAAGCAAATTAAGTGAAGTAGTTAGCAAAATATTTGATGCTTGAGGGAGGGCAGACACCACTTTTTATGGAATTTTTTTTGTTTTTTTTGTTTGTTGCTGGGCAGCCTGAAGTTTGGACTAGAGGGTGCAGGGCAGGTTCTTGTGGGGATTAAGGGGTAAGAGCATAAGGGCAATGGGCCTTTTGTGATGGTACAGAATGTGTGCTATATAGTTCCTTCTTTTCCTGTTGTCCAGTTTTGTGATTAGTCTATGACATTTCAGTGTTTTGGGCCTAGTTTGCTATAGACCATTAATGTTATTTTTAATGGATCTTTCTAATTCTCAATGCTGCTGTGCTGGAGCTGTTTTAAAAGCCTGTACATGACCTTCAATCCATGCCAAATTTAGTTTATTTTCTGTCTACATTTGCACGCCCATGGCTGAGGTAGGGGTGGACCCAGAAGCCAGGCCTATGTAGCTATTTCCCACTGTTCCCACCCATTTTCAGTACTGTGTGCTTCCCCACCATTCGTCAATCAAGAATGAATAAATGTATTTAGAGCACAACACACATCAGCGGCTCCTTTTATTTATTCCAGGTTGGTTTGAATGACTTTACCAATCCAAGCTGTGATACTGTGCCTGGAATGGTAAAAGGCTTTTGTAATTTTTCAGTTGGGTATGGATTGCACTAGCAAATTCTATGCTTAAAGACTTTTCTGAAAGAAAGGCAAAAGGCTTTGCCACTTTTCTAGCTCAGAGTGGATGGCGCTGAGCTAATCACAGGCTCAAAAACACTGCTAGAAAAACAGACATTTGAGGTGAACAGATTTAGATTGTCGGTGGTGTTGTAGCGTGTTTCATTTAAAGGAGCTGATCTCCACCTAAAACATAGGAACTTCCTAGGATTTAATACGTCCTTTTTTCATAATTAAAGAGCCACCCTAGGCCTGAAAGGCCATTCTTTAAACTTACATGAGATGTTATGCCACCAGCAAAATAATGAAAATACAATTACGAAAAGCCTAACATCACTCATCTGTTGCCCTCACATCACTGCTGAGCTTGTCAAGAAGGTGATTCTCCCAGTCCACGATGTCAGCCCAGTGGTGCAGGGCCTGTCAGAGAGTGCAGGTAATGCCATTGTGCAGGCATGCTGCGCCGCGCTCGCCCCCTGGGGAGTGTTCACTCTGAAAGAATGCATACCTTGCTGAGGCAGTCGCTTGCCACCAACATAAGGGGAGGTGGAGCAGCACATAGTGTTGATTATAAACAACGAAAGAGTGTGCCTTATATTTATAAGTGGAGCACAACAGTAGAATCCAACTAGGTTCTTAATAAAGTCCTCACTCACCAACCTAGTTGGTGACATGCTTCATCATCGGGCCCCACCAGGAGAGGCCGAGTGCCACCCTGGTGTGCTTCGACGCCAGAATTACTGCGGAGCTGGTTTAGTGTGTACAGTGTGTAGTGAAAGTGATTGTTAAAAATGTCTTGGTTGTGTCAAACAATAAATTTTATTAAAAGCCAATCAGACATAGATAAAAACAGAGTGTGGGACATCAAGGCTGAATAAATTGTTCAGCAAGGTCCGCTAAGATATGGTCAACATGTTTCAACCTCTGTGTTGTAATTCAACATGCATTCCTCAGGACCAGAAAAGACGTGTAAACCTCGGCAGTATGAGCGCGCTAAGGCCCACCCTAACCTGAGGTTCAAATGTGAAAAATTAAAAAGGTGTACTTCTGGAGTCCCTCGTGTTGAGAGGAACCGAGTTTATTCTGGATGAAAAAAACATACACAGACAAACAAAAAAAGAAAGACAAACATATAAAGATTAGGCATAGTTGTATAAGTTTGTCATCGTTGGACGTACAGATACTGGTGCTCTACGTGGTGCACTTAATCGGTAACACTGACCATACGTGCTACTGGGTGGAAAAGGTGCACTCAACATGAATAATCAACCTCTATAAATCTAGAAATGATTAGCAAGTAACAAAAGGTATGGAATGCCCAACATGGTCTCTATCAGTAAACAGAAAACTGTGCAAACAAACACTATGCGTGATAACCTTAAAACACAGTGTTGCTGGGCATTAAATATGATCAAAGTAAGGATATCTCACATGAGGTGTAATCACTAATTACACCATGGGTCTCGGGAGGGGGGTGGTAGCAACAATGGCACACCCTGGGGATAAAGAGGGAGCAAGTGATCAGGTAAAATCAGGAGTAACAAAAAGCCCCCAGTACTTATCTTGTACCAGAATTACCCATTGACACTGAATCCACGATACTCGTGACCCTCGATATCGAGAGTCTTTACACAAGCATACCCCAGGACGATACCATCAGAGTCTTGGGAGAGGCTCTGGATTACACTGACTGGGAATACCAGACACCCAAGTCATTTATTCTGGAATGTGCCACCCTAGCGTTAAAACAAAACTTTTTTGAATACAAAGGGGACATGTTCCTACAATCAACTGGTACATCTATGGGCAGCACTTTTGCCCCAAGCGTAGCGGGCCTCTACGTTCATGATTTCGAACGTAGATACATTCAAAGTGCTGTCAACCCTTTCTCCTCTTCCATTAATTTTTGGAAGAGATTTATAGATGATGTTCTTCTGATATGGCAAGGCTCGGAGAACGATCTAATGACGTTCTTGCAATGGATCAATACTCTGGATCTGAATTTGAAATTCACCCACACCTGCAGTTCACAATCGGTAGTATTCCTTGATGTAGTTATCTCAAAATCCAATGGGTGTCTTACTACAAAAACGTACTACAAGCCCACGGCTAGAAACAACCTTCTTGAATTCTCTAGCTTCCACCCGAGGTCCCTAAAAGAAAATTTGCCCTATGGACAATACCTACGGATGAGAAGAAACTGCAGCAATCTGGATGACTTCCGTAAACAGGCATCTGATCTAACCACTAAATTAAAACATAGGGGCTATCCAGACAGAATTCTCAACAAGGGCTACAAAAGGGCGCGAAACCAGCCCAGAGAAGCGCTACTTGAAGATAACCCCAAAGAAAAGAAGGAACTACCTTTGACGTGTGTAACTACCCTCAGCAGTGCATCCAACACTGTGAAGAAAGTGGTTAATAAATACTGGGGTATACTCACCAGCAATGGCCGACATTGGGAAAAACCTCTCTTCTCTTTTAAAAAGGGACGAAGTCTCAAGGATACCCTAGTCCACACACGCCTTAGAGATAACCCTGGGAGAGATCCAACTATCACAGAAGCATGGGGTTTACCCAAGGTCACGGGGCATTTCCCCTGTACCACCTGTAGCATCTGTCACCTCACTAAACATACTAAAGCGCTTGATCTCGAACAAGGGAAAACTTGGACACAGCTAGCCCACACTAACTGTAACTCCACAAATGTGGTCTATTTGATCACTTGCCCGTGTGGGTTACATTATGTGGGCATGACCACACGCAAAGTGAAACTACGTGTGGGCGAGCATCGAAGTAACATCCGCTGTGGTCGGATCACAACTAAACTAAGTGAGCATTTTATACAGCACAATCATACTGCTAACGATCTCAGGTGGACAGTAATCGAACAAGTACAATCACAACGCAACACTCAAAAAATCCTTTTTGAAAAAGAACAGAGGTGGGTGTACTGGCTGGACACTCACAACCACGGATTAAATGATAATATCCCTTGGTCAACAGTGCTGAAACGTTGATCCTGTTCTGTTCTGCTTGACTACCCTGTCCCTTTCACAGTATATTAACCACCTTTATACTTTTCTTTCTAGGCATGATAGTGGTGCTACTGTCCCAGTGAGACCACTGGTATTATGTGAGCCCCCCTTTTATCAGCCTAATATGACGTCTAACAGCCCCTGCCTAATTTCAAAAAAACGTCCTGTATTTTGTAACTCTTCTAACACCTCCAAATATGTGGTCCTTGGTCACGGGCTACATGCCCCTGTCTTTGGTAACTAGCCATGCTTTTTTTTCCCCTTCTTTTATTATTACTAGTTTTTTTCTTATTTTTCATAACAGCACTCATTAACAATTAATACTTTTCCTTTTGTAGTGCTGTGTTTTGTCCCTTTTTTTAGCATTACCCCCATTTGCTAGCATTCATCGTCCTATGCATGATAGTGCAAAGAGACACAGCTTGGGGAATCCCCAGCGCGATCCGTTTACGGGTCTTTTTTTCCCTTTCTTTGTGTTCTGTCCCTTTGACAACCAGCACGCTTTCAGTACCGCTCTTTTGATTGGCTATGCAGCACTATCACGGAGCGCTACTGTTTCCTTTTTGCAGATGGCGCGTGACATCGCGACGCTTACTCGATGACGCGCCTCTAACACGGAGCGCTACTGATTCCCATCGGCAACTGGCACGTGACATCACGACGCTTACGCGATGACGCGTCTCCCGACGCCTCGCCCGTCCTGTGCGAGGACACTGTTCCCTGCTTTATAAACAAACCAGATTCGCCTGGTTATTACCATCGGGGTCTGGTTTCCGAGGGATCGCATAGGTACAAAGCGGGTGCCTAGCAGAGCAGGCGTAAGTCCTTTGACTTTGGAAACAAGATAAGTACCGGGGGCTTTTTGTTACTCCTGATTTTACCTGATCACTTTCTCCCTCTTTATCCCCAGGGTGTGCCATTGTTGCTACCACCCCCCTCCCGAGACCCATGGTGTAATTAGTGATTACACCTCATGTGAGATATCCTTACTTTGATCATATTTAATGCCCAGCAACACTGTGTTTTAAGGTTATCACGCATAGTGTTTGTTTGCACAGTTTTCTGTTTACTGATAGAGACCATGTTGGGCATTCCATACCTTTTGTTACTTGCTAATCATTTCTAGATTTATAGAGGTTGATTATTCATGTTGAGTGCACCTTTTCCACCCAGTAGCACGTATGGTCAGTGTTACCGATTAAGTGCACCACGTAGAGCACCAGTATCTGTACGTCCAACGATGACAAACTTATACAACTATGCCTAATCTTTATATGTTTGTCTTTCTTTTTTTGTTTGTCTGTGTATGTTTTTTTCATCCAGAATAAACTCGGTTCCTCTCAACACGATGGAATCCAGAAGTACACCTTTTTAATTTTTCACATTTGCACCTCAGGTTAGGGTGGGCCTTAGCGCGCTCATACCGCCGAGGTTTACACATCTTTTCTGGTCCTGAGGAATGCCTGTTAAATTACAACACATAGGCTGAAACATGTTGACCATATCTTAGCGGACCTTGCTGAACAATTTATTCAGCCTTGATGTCCCACACTCTGTTTTTATCTATGTCTGATTGGCTTTTAATCAAATTTATTGTTTGACACAACCAAGACATTTTTAACAATCACTTTCACTACACACTGTACACACTAAACCAGCTCCGCAGTAATTCTGGCGTCGAAGCACACCAGGGTGGCACTCGGCCTCTCCTGGTGGGACCCGATGATGAAGCATGTCACCAACTAGGTTGGTGAGTGAGGGCTTTATTAAGAATCTAGTTGGATTCTACTGTTGTGCTCCACTTATAAATATAAGGCACACTCTTTCGTTGTTTATAATCATATCTACCCCGGGGGATTGAGAGTGGTCCTTACTTTGCATTCCCTCCCTCTCTTGTTGTTTTCAGCGGAGCAGCACATAGAACACAAATGCCGCCACCTCCTCTTTATTAAACATGTTTTGGCATGTCAGGCCCAGACAGCGTCGACTTGAGCGAGAGTTGGGCACACTGACTGCCTCAGTCTTCACTAGGGGGGCAGAGGGGTAATAATGTAAAAAAAAAAAAAAGGCAGACAGGCAGGAAAAATTAAAGATGAAAACTAAAATCACAGTCGAAGGGAAATGAGAGAACAAAGTAAAAAAAATAATTGGACAAGGTGGGGATTAAACGTGTCAAACTGATGTGAAACAATTAGGGAAACATGCAGGAAAGAGCAGGTTGGCATCTAGAGTGCCACACCTTCATCAAAATGGATACCTGAATGCATCACACCGTGCGAGATTTCGTTCTGTGTTTTTTTTTGTGCATGAAATGGATCTTTGCATCACGTTTGAATACAAGTTTCCAGTAACAGCATTTCGTGTAATTATGTGTAATTTTGCATAATTTCCAGGGAATTTCACATAATTTGTGTAAATGATATGAAATGACATGAATTTCACAGGAGCCTTGATGTTATAATGACTCTATTTTTGTTTGCTGTGGAAAGAGGCAGCTAGTCGATCTTTTGCAGTAGAATAAGATTCTCAAAGCCTGTTTCTTAATTTGAATATCAGCGAAGTCAATTTCAAAGAGGCACACATATGCTCCAAAATATTCTATTCCAACCCAGGATAAATAAAAAAATAAACATTGGCAAACCTTTGTTGGACCTCAGACAATATCCCGTCACATTACCTAGGGATATTTGGGCATTTGAGAAAATGTCTTCCCATATACTTTGAAATGTTAACTTATCACCGCAGATGTTTTGCTGAAGGTGCTGATTGGATTTAAATGTATTAACATGGTTGATTGATAGATACATTTTATTGTACTAATAAACGTGTATAATTTAAAATGTCATAAGACCAGCAAATAAAATCACCATAATATGAAAGGCCAAATAAACACAATGAGGAAGAATAAAAGAAAAGAAAATATTAGTCAACTAAACAGTGCTACTAAAAGCAACACACTACATTTATTCACAATTGCCTACCTTATCTGCATTGTAATATAATTTTTTGTTTCTTTTATTAAACCAGATGAATGGTCAAATAGCTGAGAAAATCAAGGTTACAAATTTAGCTTCATGGTTACTGTTTGCAGAAATGTCATAACTTTATTTCATGAGATGTTATTTTCTCAAAGTAATTGTAATCTATTACCCGAGTGATTGTCTGCATTTAGGCCTCATTACACATTAAGCGTAGTATGAATATTCTTTTATTAAGTAGGTTAGTGCACAAACAAATAGGATGATCACTAGGTTTGTTTGATTGATGACTCAACATATACAGGCTTAAGATGAGCAGTCAATCAATCAAATTTTCTTTATTCGATTTGCAATAGCAATCATAAAAGCACAGCACAAACAATTAAAACAGTTAAAATTCTTCAGTTAATTCATGAGCTATCATCCAGAAGCTAGATATTCATATGTAAGCATAAAACACCCCTGATAAAAAATCTAGATGAATAGCAGCATAAATTACAATTATTTAAAAATTGCAAATACAGTAATACTTGTCTAGCTTATTTAAAATTTAAAGGCACAAAATGAGAGACATCTAATAAATAATAAGGGAGAAATTGTTGTGAATAAACAGTGTGGGGGCTCATCCTAATAAAGCCTAACAAAGAAAAATCTAAATTTTAGGGTCCGCTATGTTGGTAGCAAATATTAGGGCAACCTAGAACCATTAATCTAATCATCATCATCATAAATAACTTTATACAATTTGCGTATACAATCTTGGAAAGCACATTATTAAGAAAACATTATTAAAATAACACTATAACAGATAATTAATAATATCACAAATTAGCAAAATAGATGAGCAGTCACTCCAGCAACTCTCAAATTGTACAAATGGTGAGTGAAAAACCTCAAGCCTTAAAAAGTTATTTTTAAACATGGCCTTTATCTTTAATTTGAAATGAGACTGAATTCCTGGTGTATAAGATTTAGCGACATACTTACTATGAACTTCTTCATAGTGCATCTGCAATAACTAATGCCCATGATGCCTCCTGCATCCTGATTATCAGGATTGCTTTAAAATGTGATTGCTCTCCATCCAATACAGCCAAACTATATTTTTCAGAAGATTCCTCCAAATATGTTTGAAGAATCGATTGATTGATGGTCATTCACACTAATACCGGAAGCTTCTGTGAGGAACTTGTGTGTTTACAGTAAACAAAGTTTAGTATCCTGATGCTAATGCTCAAGCCTTCATTTTGAGTTTGGAACTTGACTGAGGATAGTGCTCTCTATTGGAGAGACATAGGGCATGGGACTGAGACAGAAAATAAGCAGTATCTCCCTGGAGTGACTACGTTTAAACCAACATTTCTCCTTTCTCTTTTTTTCATCCTTCTTTTCCCTGTCTTATTTCTATTGTCCTCACTCTCTCTTGCACATCTCTCTCCATCTCTTCTCTCATCTCTATTTTCACTCTCTTTCCCTCATTTTGTATCTCTTCCCTCTCTCTCACTGGAGTGTCAAAAGAGGCTGTGAGTCTTCAAAAATTGCTTCTAATGTGTCCTGCTCCCCCTCCACCCCTCCAGAACATGCCCTATGAGGTACATGGCCCTCCCAGCCCTGGCTGGAAGCTAAATAGTCACCCTTGAACTGTCCTAAAGTCTAAGGTTTTTGTTTTTTCTGCTTTCTTCTCTTGTTTTTCCTGTGCCATTGATCCCATTTGAAGACATTTTACTGCCACTTTGGCAATGACGTGACCTCAGGATGATAGGCTATCAAAGGGCACATTTTACTAGATAGTGATGGCAGTTAGAGGACCATCAGAATACATCTGTACCCAGTCAAGTACAAGTCCCTGCCCCCTTCAACATGCCCACAAGTTGAACCTATCATGTGATCTACCTGAACAGAAGAGAGAGAATACCAATTGAAAGTGAAAGTTGTAGCCATCAAAGAATTGGGAGATAGAGTGCCATGTGAAAAGGAACAACATTTGGAAATGACACATTGCAGCAAGAGAAAGATTAATCAAGCTAGAGGGATGGCTAGAATTAGCAGCCATAATGATTGAAAGCAGCATCAGTCAGCTTAGGGATTTTTATAAAGTGGAAAACTAGATTGAAAAACCTTGTAACAGATTTGGGAGATGAAGAGAAAGGCTCCCCTAGAGGAAGATGGTTCTTCCTAGTCAATGTTCCAGCAGCCTTGACAGAGTATGATACAGTGTGTTGGGAAATAGAGTTCTCTCATTAACCCACCCAAAACAGTTTGGAAGCTTCACTGCTGTTGCTGCCTTATTGTCCTGCTGCTTGGAGCCTTATATGCCCAGTAGGTGTGAAGTTCAGGAGGAGAGAACTCCTTAGAAAGCTCCTACAAGCTGAGTGCTCAAATAGCAATTGAAGCTGGCATAGAAAGTGTAAAGCTCGGTACAACTCTGTTAGCAAGTGCTGTGTTTTTTACTTGGCCATAAGGTGTTGATCTTGAAAATAACCTGAGCATCACAGGCACCTGTGACAAATACTGCTGCATGCGTACTAAAGGTAATACTTGGAGTTTGGGACATCCATGGCAAAATGCTGGTGCTGGCATACTGGAGGAAATTCTTGGCATGGGAGCACCTGTGCCAAAATGCTAGTGCAGTGTTACTGGGAGTGATTCTTAGCATAAGGCAGTAGCGGTCGGTGGTGGGAGTGCCGCCAAGCGCTGATGTGGGGCGGGGGAGGGGCAGGGTGTGGGGTAGTAAACTACGGATTACGGCCAATTACAGGTAAGTACACATATAAATAAAACAAATTTCGTTGCGCGCGCTGCATTGCATTTGGCGATGCAGCGCGCGCAACGAAATTCATTTTATTTATTTAAATGTGTACTTACCTGTAATCGGCCGTAATCCGTAGTTTACTACCCCCACCCTGCCCCTCCCCCGCCCCACGTCAGCGCCCGGCGGCACTCCCACCACCGACCGCTACTGGCATAAGGGAGAACAACCATGGCATATGACCCTAACATGCTAGAGGTCATTTTTTACATAAAGGTCACGCAGGCTCTATGGACAGTACTAATATCAAAATACCAGCATCTGTATATTGTATGTAATTTTTAACTTAAGAGGGCACAAATGGCATATGAGGGGCACTCATGACATAATGTTGGCCCTGGTGCAATGGGCATGATGTTTGACACATAGGGAAACCCATAGCACATTAAGAAAACAAAATGGAGTCATTTCCAGGGCAGCGTCAGGTTTCTTTGGCTTTGTAACACCATGAAAGGACATGAATATTTAATGAGTGCTCTTTCAGAGTCTAAGCCTTTTTAGCAAATGTATGTCAAAATTTCCTTTAACATGCACCATTGGTTCTAATTATTTTCCAAATTTTCTCAGGGGAAGAACTTCTTTGAACTCCCCCTAGAGAAGGTTGGTCTCATTCACCTCACTAACTTGCTACAATTCAGGGCATGTATTACGTCGCACCACCTTCAAAGATCACCAGTCACCACTGCAAGAACAGAAGGTAAACCGTGTAATAACGAGCACTCTTCACTTTCTGCAGCTTCCACTGAGACCAGGGCATTAAGCTTTAGGTTTTGTAAATAAATGAATTCATCAGTGCAATACACAATCTTTTGCATATATAAAAAAATAATCATTTCTGAGCACGTTGTCATGTTTCGTTATGCTGAATACATGAGAAATGATGTGTTTGAATGAATCCTTCACCTCTGTGTTTCATTCGAGTTAAGGTGCCATGCAAATGATCATTAATCAAAATGTTTCTACATTAAGGAATCATTTAAGCCAATATCATAGGTCATATTAAATATATGGTCTATATCAATTAATACATGTGTATTTATCAATAGATTTATCGTTGGTTTACACATTAGGGGAACAATTAAACCATGATAGTTTATGCTATAAATACTTTAGGTTTACAGTGCAGTTCTGTGTTTCATTGACCATATCCTCTTCAGAAAATAATTCTTTTTGAATATAATACAAGGAGAAATGAGTAATATTCACATGGCATATCATGTCCTCACCCTAATGTAGGTGAAATGTTAAATAGTCATTTGTATAAATCATGCAGTTATTATCGAATTTAGCAAAGGCAAGTTTAGTGATGTTTCAGGGTTCAGGTCATATAACTTCACTTTCTGGAAAGATTAAAAAAAATATATAATTTCAATTCCTGTTATGTCTTCAGGGTCAAAGAAGGCTGATATCACTTTCACCACCCTTTGCATTTTAGTGAATCAAACGTCCATGTCTTGTGCTGATCCATAACGAATATACCTTATACCCAGAGTTGGAGCTGGGTTCCATTCAGAGCTTTTAGGTCAGCAGAAAGACTTTACATTGAGTCTAGCCTACAAGTGCCTGGCCAGCAGGGCCCCCAGCGCATTCAGCAAAAAACTCAAGTGCTACAAACTTCTCAACTTCTGTGAGCTGTGTGAAAGCTCATGCTAGGAATCCCCAAGCAATACCCTCTAGGAAAGTCACAGAATATCCTTTAGCTAAATCCCACTGCTAAGAAATAATCTCACCCATCCACCCCTGTCTAAAATCGCTCATGAGCTTAAGAAAACCCCTAAAGACTCACCACTAGCCCTGAATACTCTATGTAAAATCCTATTCAAGACAGCTGATTCTG
The DNA here is from genome assembly GCA_963921515.1 of Calotriton arnoldi. Taxonomy (NCBI): domain Eukaryota; kingdom Metazoa; phylum Chordata; class Amphibia; order Caudata; family Salamandridae; genus Calotriton; species Calotriton arnoldi. The sequence continues at coordinate 2,206,994 of CAWUFW010001451.1, forward strand.
CAAAATGTGGCAAACTTCCTTCTCCCCAATCCTCCATCCTGCTGACCAATCAACTATTCGAAATTAGCTATAAGTGTACACTCCCACACCAATAACTCCAGCTCAGCCCTCCTGTCACCATCTGCAACCTCAGTTAAGTCTTTTCACTACACTTGTCCCCACTGTAAACCTTGGAGGCACAGGTGTGAGTGTTCGATAGAGCCTTGAGATTATTCAGTATGTGATGGGCGATATCGAAATCACAAATAATACATATATCATACATGTATTTATCCATTGCCTTCAATCATTCAGGTTTCAAATGTTTCTTGTGAAAATGCCCTGAATGCACATTAATAATAAAACTCTTATCTGTGTGAAGAGAGCGGTAACGCACCTCATCATAAAGTCTTAAATAATCAATGTATCCTAGACCTTCAGCCGAATGGAGAGATCACAGATAACTGCCCATACTTGCTAATTACTGTTGAAGAAAAGGAAAGAGGTCATGATGCCCGAGAATTTGATAAAATGACTGAAAAATGATTTCCAACAGGATCAAGGTTTAATCTCTTAAAATTAAATTGCCCGTGAATTTCTCTGAAGGAGTACATGAAAATCATTCATCTCCATTAACCTTGGGTATTGAATGGATATTTATGCAAATTAATAATAACACACCAAAGCACAGAGAGAGATAAGAATACAATAGTCTCCTAGATGCTCTTAAAGGGCCATTTTTAGGTTTTGTCTGCACAGCGCTTGTGAAATTTATTGTATTTAATAGTAATCTTAAAAGGGGCTTACATCCTGCCCTCTCATTTTATTGGTTCCTGTGCTTGCCACTTACTTTTCCTCCATTTCTATTGGCTGTAGCACACTATTTCCTGTTGTTTTCCTCATGTGCTTCTCCAAACAGTCTCCCAAGGCCCAAGTACTGTTTTCATCTGCATTTGTGTAACTTTAAAAATGTTTTGCCTGCACAGCCTTTGCACTGTGCTCGTTTAGATAATGCCCCTGTGGCTGCATGCATTTCAAGTGTTCTTGTTACTCCTAGACATGCACCCCTGCCTTCCTCCCACTCCCAGTTGTGTTTTTGTTTTGCCCACGCCGTGCACTGTCCATTGTCTCATAACCTCTCACCCTCCTCCCATTACGGTTGTTTCACCGATCCCCCACCCCTGTGTCTTTTGTTTAATTTGGGCCGTTTCGACCTCACAGCAGCATACAAGCAGCACCCGCTTGTCCCCTCCTCCCCCTGACCTCTTACACAGGAGCAGCAGCTTGACCTCCCTGCTGTTCCTCCCACAGATTCTTATCATCATCACCAGAGAGCGGCGGTTATAGGGGGTACGCCACACCAGGACACGTATGGTATGCCCTGCCTTTATTTACTCCTCGTGCCCCTTACCAAACATACATCCTGGCCAAGAAACATTTGGGAAGGTCAAGGCTGCTTTTCCATCTCAGCGAGCCTCAAGACCCCAGTGAGTCACAAGAACCAGGTTACTGCTGGCAAGTGGGCAGGCTTCTGCGTGATTGGATTATTAGTCAAGGAGTAGCCTGCTGGCATCCAAGAGCCACCCAACTCGTACCTTCCTCATGAGCTCATCATTTTCTGCTCCCCGAGTGTCCCTACCCAGTGTTAGACTACCTCTCACCCAGGTCCCATCGCCTGGCACCGCTGAGTGCTGTGTCCGATCTTCGCGACTCCCTGTGCTACACTTACACCACCCCGCCTGAGGCTTCCGAGACCGACCTGGCACCACTGCAAGAGTGATGAGTGTACAACTCAGTTGCCCCACAAGCTCCCCACACTCATGAGGTTAATGGTCGGGGTTCACCTGACAGGCCAGGCAGTGTTCCTCTATGCTGTTGCAATGACCAGGGGCAGTACATGCGATCATCAGGGCGATCCAATGTGGGAGTAAATAGGCCCAGCCGGTTGACTCATGCAGGCCCATCAGCCTGACTCGTGGCAGTAAACACACTACTATATGCTCTGCAAGTGTGAAGTGTGGGTGGAATAAATAGACAGGGGAACCGCTTTGGGCAGCGACTACTGCTAATGTATTTGTAAGTATTCTGTAAATTAATTAAAGCAATATATGAGAATATCCAGAGTGAGTTGTCTTGTGCATTGTAAATGGAAGCAGCCACGATGTCTTGTGGCAATGAGAAGGGGCTGCCCGAGTTGCTCTGTCTGTGGCTAATAAGACAAGGCCGTCAATAGTGGTAAAATGCAATGTGTAAACCGAAACAGCCAATGTGATCCATTCCTTCCCTATATTATGTGTCAATCCATTATATGTCGCTACGTGACCTTCACTCTGCTGCCACCCCTAACCAGCTATCTGTTATTCCGATATGCTCCTCTGAGTGACCTTCGCTGTGCTGATTTAAGCCCCATTGCTGTACTTGAACCTCCTTGCGCTACATCACGTTAAATATACTCACCCCCTACCACTGTAATCTACTCATTTCAAGTCCCCCAGTTCCATCAGCTTGATCTTGACCTTTAGTACGTCTGTGAAGACACACCAACAGCAACCACCTCTCATTGCCCACTCCCTCCTAATCCCTCCTCCTTCTTTCTCCCCAGTCCTCCTTTACTGTAAATATGTTGAAGATGTGATCATTTTTTCATTTATTTTCTGTTTGTTGTGCCTCAATGGTTCGCTCTGTTTACTTTCCCCGAAACAGTCCTAAATACTATCAGTCAGATTGTTTTTGATCTTATGTATTGTGTGCTGTTGCTGCTGTACAGCATTTATTTACAGACTAGCTCTTGCAGTTCAGATAATTAATTAGGCATATACATGTGTGCAGCCAGTGGCACGTTAGAATAAATGCGGTAAACCACAAAGTGCCATATGGCTTGTGAACATTGACTGCCAGGAATATGTACAAAGAGTACAAACAGAGACCCATATTTGTATGTCCTGACTTGAGAATGGTGGGAGTGATTCAAAAGTTGAGGTTTGCATGAAGTCTGATCTGTACAGAATACAGCATGCTTCACAGGTGCAAAACCCTCCCTCGCGCACTCAACAGTATCTATAAAACTTTAAGCAGAGCTCCCAGCACTGTATCTATAGCGCCTAGTGCACTGTGTTCGCGGATTACCTTTACTGTTCTCTCTCTGTGTGTAAAGTGTGCACGTCCCTCTAACTCGTGATGTGCAGCATTTTTTATCTATGAGTAACCCACATTCCTTGCCATCTGTTTTTAAAGTGCACTGCGTTTACCGCAAATTACCTTTATTGTTCTCCTTCTGAGTGTAAAGTGCACACCGTACCTCTAGCTCGTAATGTGCAGTATTTTATATCTATGCGTGATGATGCTTTCCTTGCCATTTGTTTACAACGTGCACTCTATAGCACCTCGTACACTGTGTGTTCGCGGATTACCTTTACTGTTCTGTCTCCAGGTGTAAAGTGAGTGCCTATGCTCCATCGCTAGCCCCTGATGTATAGTATGGGTGGGGACAGTGTAGGCACTGTACTCTTAGCTCCTGATGTAGTGTACATGTAGGAAGGTTTAACACGCACACACATATCTCTTGATGGGCAGTCTAGACAGGAACTGTCCTTGCTTCTACTCTACAGTGTGTGTGATGCCTCGTGCCCCTGGCGTCTGGCATGCTGTGTGTGCTGATACTGAACCTACTGCCTCTGCTGTGCGCAGTGTGCAGTCTGTGTGTACTACCCCTCCTGTTATTTTGACACTGTGTCCATCGTACTCGCTCGAGGTACTATGAAAAAATTAACATCTTCGATCTCAACTTTTTAAAAAGACATATTTGGGTCATCTTGCTGGTTCTCACTAGCTGACATAACTCACGTAGTCCAGAGTAAATCCAGAATTATATGGAGTAAGTTCTAGATATACATTTTCAGTATGTAGCACTGCATTTCTGTCTCCTTCTTGGCGCTTTATGTCACATATTACTGATTGCTGCTGGCAGATTTTTGTTTCTCGGGGTAATGTAAGCGAAAAAAGCAGCACAAAGAAAGAAGGCTAAGAACCGAGATATTTGCATCTTTTTGTGGCACTGTAAGACTTTTGATCCACAGCATGGGTGTGTGTGGCAATGTGAACCAATCACTTCTAGGCAACTGACCCAGTGATGGCACTGGGCATCATTCACTTTTAGCTGCAAAATTCTGTGAACCCTCTCCTCTGCATGACCACGTCTGGCTCTCTGTGCTTTTTTCCCTCCTAGGTGTACGCCCATGTGCATAACATTACATTTTAGCTGGCCAATGGCAATCGCAAAATGTTCAAATTACATGGTAAAATAATAGATTTAACTAAGCAATCTTTTGGAGTCACTCTACTTGGAACTAATAACTAACACAAACCCTACTTCACAATAGGTTAGAAACAAAGGCATCCATGTTTCCTCTCACTCTTTACCCATATCCACTACCATATCAATCCATGAGACCACATTTAGAGAGATCTACTCCTGTTGAACTCAAAGGCGCTTATTCATGGAGTTCTCGTATCTATTTCTCCATGAATTTTAACAGTATTGTATCCCTTACCATAACTTCTACCTGTTTCATAAATATCACTTATGTGCAGGTTCTACTGAACTTATAGCCTCACCCCTTATTTTGGCTTCCTCCAGCCAGATTGCTAAAACTTACCAAAAAAATGAATTGATAATCACATAGGCAAAACATATTGCATTTACCAATGCTTGTTTATACAGCAACAGCAAATTTGATTCTAGATGTATAATAAAGTATTACAGTATTCGCAAGCTTCACCCTCTGCCAAAACATATTGTGGCCTGTCAGACCTTCTAAGTCTACCTGAGGTTTGTTTGTTTAATTTGTGTATATTGTGTATACTGTGGTGCCACCTACAACAGGCAATCATAAAGATTGTGTGCATGCATTTGGTCTGCATATCTCACACCTCATCTCTTTCCTCTTTTCCTCTTCAGCGCCCTCTTTTCATTTTTGCCTGCACATACTTCTTTGCATCTCCTTCACTTTTCCAATAATACACAATTCACCCACTCACCTCTACGCACTGCAATTCATTAACATTTGCCCTGTCAATATTTTGAGAGATGTCTACCTCCTTCGCACACTTTCACATGTAATCACAATGGCAATTGGTACTCCTGACAATTGCTCTATATACTCTGCAGAGAGGCCAAGGATTAGATGAGCATGTATTCCAAACCCTAATATGACCCACTGACAGGCACAGTGAAAATTGTGCACTGCGTTTGGCCTGAACTCCAAAGCTTTCAATCGTAGCCTATCCATAACCTGATCTCACACAAATAGCTGAGGAGTGGCTAAATACTACAGAAACACACCATCCTGGAAAAAGTAAATTATCTTAGGGAATGCACGAGGAAGTAAAAAGTGAATTTTCTACAGGAACAATATCGCTGTTATCGGTTTGAGAGGGCAGTGTCTATATTTGCTGGCTGTTGCCAGTACTGGGTCACATGGAAGGCCCAGGACATTCACATATCTTGCAACAGCCTCACCAGCCCTTTCCACGAAAGAAGCCGCAAGCAGAGTAAAAATGCCTAAATGAGAGTCCATAGGTACAGGGCTGCTCTGCCATCTGCAGCAGGATTGCCAGGGACTACCTAAATGCAAATTCATTGTCATAATTTTGCTCTATTCTATATATCTTGCAGGGGCGGCTCGCCCTCCGTAATGGCAGAGGAGCATCGCCCCAGTCATCAGAGTCAGTCACAGAAAAATAAAATGAAAATAAAACAATATCATTTTGTATTTCTGTCGCTGGCTGGCATGCCTGTGTAGGGCAGGGCAGGGCTGGGCCATGAAAGGGAGGAGTGGTGGGCAGATAGAAGTGCGCATGTAACTTTGGCCGGCCATCTTAGGCAAACAGACATACACACTTCTATTTCTTCAACCCAGCTGTGTTCACAGCCGGGTTGGAGAAAAGTTGCAGTCTCCCTGGCAGTGTATGAGCGGTAGACCAGGCTGATCAGACAAATCCTGGTGCTGCTCTCATAGCATGAGAGCAGCGTCTGGGTGGGGAGCCTGTGCGCTGTTGGGATTGAAGGATCGAGACGGTCATCAGTGTCAGAGGCAGCGGCAGCGAAATATGTGTTTTTTTAAATCATTATTTTCCCCTAAATTCCCCGTCCCTCCCACCCCCGCCCATCCCCCCCACTTTTGATTTGTAGGGGCCGCCACTGATATCTTATCAGCTATGAGGTATCTAGCTGGAAGTACGCCGGGAGAAGCCTAAGTCTGCCTAATTCTCGACATAATGTCGTCAGAGGGATGTACCTAATTAAGAGTCAGTACCTACAACCAAGACCATGGGAGCAATGATGCTGCACTGTCTTTATGCTGGCAGCTTAGGGGCACCTTGTACAAATCCGGTTTTAAATATAAATCACTATTTTAGGTGTTATATATATTTGAGGCTTCCATTAAAAGGATATATATATTTCAAGGAAAAAAATGTCATTGGACAACAACTGGCATCAACTGAAACTGCTCGTTAAGTCAGGGAATACCTTGATGTTGCTCCTATTTGTTCTCCGAATGAAATTTTCCCTACCATTCCCTATGATTGTAGGAGTAACTCAGATACCTACAAGCTGTTCCCTGACTTAATGAGCAGTTTCAGTTGTTGCCAGGGATTGTAGAAACCTTTTAGCAATTGGATACATGTGGTGAGTCAAGATTGTAGGAGCGCCTAGCATAAAGGTTTAATGATATGAATTGTACTTCCTTACCCGCTGTTGTTGTTATTATTTATATATACAGGGAGAAGTCTTTCTTCCATCTCAGGTGAGTTTTACCTGCCATTGTAATTTACCACCAATGAGTAACTTGAAATACATGAGGTCTAACCTTATGTATTTTACCACATACCTCCACGCCCAGTCCTGAATGAAGACCCTTTTAGACACATAGAATTTGCACATTGTATAGGAGGGTCGAAACAACAACGTTGTTATATGCTGCTTGTACTGAATTTATATTTTTTGGGCATAAATAAAACGATAACACTTGTTTTATATTCCCTTTCCTGCCGACTGGTGAGTCTTGGGGGCGGGACCTGGTAGTGACAGGCACTGAGAGGAGTGCACTCCCATCACTGCGCATGACGATTTGGCCGGCCATCTCAGCTGGCTAAACAGTTATGTGCAGTGAAAGCTCTCTCCAACCTAGCAACGGTGCTGGGTTGGAGAGAGCAGGCACAGACTCACAGTCTGTCCTGGAGCGCAAATTGAGGGCGCTCAGGCCAATCATGAAGCTACTCTCATGTGTGAGAGCCAGGGCCGGACTGGGAACCAAAACCGGCCCTGGCAAAGTGCTCGGCCGGCCTCCCCCCGGGGGCTTGGGGGTGCGGCCGAGCTGTTTGCCAGGGCCGGTTTCGGCCGATTTTGTTACAGGGCCGATATTGCAGTTATGCTGCAAAAACGGCCCTGTAACAAAAACGGCCCCCGGGGGCCCAAAATCGGCCCCCACCCTGGCGGCCCACCGGGGAAACGCCCGGTGCCCGCTACGGCCAGTCCGGCCCTGGTGAGAGCAGCTTCAGGATTGGCCACAGGGCATTCTGGGAGCCTGTGCCTTCCTACAGTGAAGAGGAGCAGAAGAGCGTGACAGGGATGGGAGAAGAGCATGACGGGGACGGGTGTAGGTAAGTTTTATTTTTTTTTACCTGTGACTCTTATACTCTCCCATCCTTCCTCCCTGACCCCCACCCCCCTCGGCCCGCCCCATCGCTCCTCAAGCACACCTGCCGCGACTGCTGACCATGCTAACTTAAAACATTTTTGAAATCTAAATATATGCTCAATGAACATAGCAATGTTCCATGCTACCCGTCACTGAAAGTTTTAAGTGTTCAAAATGGCAAAGCACGTTCTAGAACCATGCATCCAATGCTTGTATGAGCCCATAAATCACACTGTAGTGCACAGCAGTTTCCTGACAATCATTTTAAGAGCCATATTGCCTTGCCAGATTAGAGAAGTGTGTTAAACGGCACTGAATGAGAGCTAACAGTTCACACAAGATTTGATTTATTGCCTATATTTACTGTGGTGCACAGTGTTTGCTTGAGATAAACGTGTCTCAATCCTCTGTATTCGTAAGGTCAAGTGAAGATCAGCAAGCTCTATATCAAAAAGCTGGGAACACATTTTATATTAAATGCTTGGAACAGATTGTGAGACACATATGGACATTGTTTAGGAATAAGTGTATTACTGAACAATGTCCATATGTTTCCCGCACTATACCTGCTTAAAAGAATTGTGTGACACTGTGGGGATTCTGCCCTCTCTGCTTTGTTGGATAACACACTGTTATCAGGACTTATTGGCCTTATATGAACCACTGTTTTCTCCTAAACTATATAATACCGCCGGTTCAAAAACTTGGTATCCCTTTGTGATACAATATGGAACAGATTATGAGGCAGATGGAGTTAAAGTATTTACCTAATGGTTAGTCTGAAGGTCATTACAATTACTTAAAATGTATAAAGTGCTCTAATGCTATAGGGTCTGTACCTTAGGGCTTTCTTGTCATTTCTGTAATTAGGAAATAACATCTCAGCTGGTTGTCCCATTTGGGAGGTCCAATTTTTGTTGACAAACTTAAACCTGAAACAATGATCAGTTACTCAGATGCCCCACTAAAAATACAAGTAAACAGGTGGACATCCTGTGCCCTGAAACAGCCTAGGGTGAATGGCAACTAGATTAAACAACTTGATATGCCAAAGATTAATACCACTTTAAAGGCACAAGTAGTGCTCATGGACCAGCCAAACATCACATGCCCTTATTCAGTCGGGCTCCCGTTATGAAAAAAAAAGACATGTACGCTCATCAATGTAGTATCAAAGAATAAAAGAAACATACACGGCCTAATCAGAATATGCAACTAGACCAGGTCTTTACAACTCAGACATGTCTAGAAGATGACTCAGCCCTCATACTTCATAAAGTAATGTCACAAGAATAAAGATATCATGAAAACCTCATTGATCAAAAGGCTGAGGAATTCACTAATGTGCACAAGTAATGCCTAAAGGCTTGACACCTGCAGGACTACTCTTCACTCAAATGGAAATCCCTCCAAGTCAAATATCACGCATTCCCCTACAGCTTAAGTTACGTCTTGCTAATTTACTACTCACTCCCTCAAAGCACTGCATTAACAGCAAATGTATGTTACTCTGTTGCCAGTCTCTGTCTAACCCACTCAACCCTCATTGTACTAAATTATTTCAATACTTGGCTCAAGAAACCATATTCGCTCCCAACAAAAGATTACTATCGGACCTCTGAACTTTGGAACTAAGACATCTTATTGCTGACTCAACATACTCTGCAGGACACATCCTTGACAGAATGTTTTAAAATACTGGCAACATAACCACATCCAGTCTTCTACCCCTAACATGGAGTGACCATCTTGCCATACCTTTAAACATCTTGATTCCAGAATATTGCAATTACAAACGGCAACTTCAACAAAGAACACCAGAATGTGCTTGCTAGAAAAAAATGAAATTCAGCACCCTAGAAACCCTAGGTACGAGCTTGAAGCCAACTTTCAATCCTTCAGCTGTATGACATCAGCAATTCCAAGACTCAAAAGCTTAGGAAACACCCAAGTTATGGAAAAGACAGTTGCAGTTATTTCGTACACGATAGGTAAAATATTTCACTCGGGAACTCACAACACTCCAAGTCACTAACAGAGCACTCAAACACAATGAAGGAAACACTTAAACTTCAACAGTAGAAACTGATACTCTTATTAACTCCACATTTAGAGAGCAAGCACTAGTAAAGAAAAAAGAATTCCAACTTTTCAAGGAGGTCTTTAGAATCATCTCTGAATTTGTAAACCCTACAGCTTGCTTCAATGAATCAGTTCCCTCCAAAATGTTCAGTGATGCTCTGGCCACCCTTTTCATTGAAAAGGCAGAAGAACTACATAGCCTTGTCAGCTCACAGGTTCGAAGAGTTAACAAGTACCTTTTCCAGCATCACATGCCCAAACAACCGAAAGAAGCATTCTGAGTACATTCTCCCATTATTTGACCAATGATTTCGGAAACTGCTAACACACAGGAAAAAATAGATCATCAGCTGACTCAATCAATCAATCAATCAAAGCAGCTTCATTCGATTTCACATTTGAAACCATAAAAGCACAACAATTCAAAATACATTTCATAGTACATTGCCAAAGATTAATAAAAAGATCCACGATAAAATCTCAAATAAATTCATATATACCACAAAAATAAAAGTAAAAAATATGAACTATTAAAATGTAAGCAATTTACAATATAGATTACAGTTCCCCATAAATACTTAAGGAAAAATACTACCATCAGCTGATTGTTACTAATTTAAGCTGGTTTATATTGTCTAAAATTATGCTTTTCGCAAAATGGGTAAAATCGAGCGCTTCCTCACAGTCTCATATGGGTGAAAATGTTCATTTTTGGAAAACATATGAGTCGATGAATAATATTGCATTTAATTCATGCTAAACATATCTTTGCTGTACATTATATACATTTTCCAAATAAAACTGAACACCATCAATAATTAACAGCATTTCATGTTGTATTGCGCTTGGTTTCATATACTTCCTACTAAACCTTTCTTTTTCCAACATTTTCAAAACATTTTCAAATCAGCCTTTCTGACACTTTCTAGGGTTGCAGAATCATTGAAATATTCGTTCCTACTAAATCTAAGGCACAAATTGTGTAGATACTCAAGCCAAAGAATTTTGCCAAAATACTCCAGGGATAGACAATTAAAAACGATCTTCCTATGCAAGTAAGCTTTTTGCTACTGTGTCCAGATTCTATGCCATAGTAAAATTGGGCTGATCTTGGCCTTACGAAAAGTGAAAGAACATCTACCTGTGGCATACATAGGTGGAAATACATTGGGTTACGAAAAGATAGTTTCTTAAAGGCATTCTCAACTAGCTGCAATTTTGCCAAATTGGTGTATCCCCAAACACCTGCCCAATATATCACTGTAAAGACACATTTTGCTTTATATATTACACCCATTTCTTTTAGCGGCGTCACCTCCACTTGGGCAGAAAAGGAATTAGTTGCAGCAATTGTTTTTCAAACTGTAAAATCTTGGCTAAAATCAACTGCGACCAGGTACCCTGAGCATCAAATAAAAGACCCAGGTACAAAAAAGAGTCTACAGTGGTTAGGTTAAACCTTCCAATTCTTAACTGATTTTTTTTTTCAACATTTGGACCAAGTTTTATGACATAGGTTTTAGACAGGTTAACCTTTAGGTCCAAGTCAGCCATATAATCAACAAATGTGTCAATAAGTATTTGGAGGCCCCGTGGTGTACGCACCATGAGGACTGCTTCATCTGCATATAGGAGAGCAGGGACTGGGCAATGCCCAATCTGTGGGGCATCCCTAAAATACTAAATTAACCCTTTTCTCGGATTGTTGATGTAACGTGAAAAAAGGAATGGGACCAAAGCACAGCCCTGTCGCACCCCCTATCACTCTCAAATCCTAATATCCACTCCCCATTAATGTCATACCTCAACATGACAGTGGCGCCTGTGTAAATCTCTCATGAGAAGTTTACTATCGATTGCTCAACCCCCATTTCAGTCATCAGGTGCCATAGTTTGCTGTGATTGATACAGTCAAAAGCGCTAGATAAGTACTTCATCTGCCCAGCTTTGTAATTTGGATAATATTTTTCCTGCCTCTGTCAGTGAAGAGTCAAGAAGAAGGATTGACTGACAGAACATTGGATCCATCTTCTTCTATACTGGGACAATCAAGGACGCTGGCCAAGTCTTTAAAACCCCAGATCTACAAACAGCTCTCACGGTGTTTCTCAGGGGTGGGGCCCATAATGCCAGATTCGTTTATAAAAGATCAAATCTGAACCCCGTCTGGGCCAGGGGCCTGCCCACTATGACTTGAATCAATAGCCACTACCACCTCAACAAGGGTAAAAACAAGAGGGGTATTTTTCTCTCCAAACATCAATAAATTCCTCTTGCTCTTTTACCTCGGGTGGATTACTTTAATATATTTCCCCAAAATGCGCAACCAATTCTTATGGTAGTATAGCAATCTCAATCGTGGTGCTAGACACACCCTTGAAAAAGGAATATGGACTTTTTTCCAGAATGAGAGTACTATCTTTTAACTTGCTGGCTGCAATTAGTGCTATGTTCACTTCATTTCTTAATGTCTGTGTCCTACAAGCTAAAGCATCCTTATTTTCTGTTCGACAGGTTTGCACCTCCTCCTAAATTCTCTTTAGTCATTTAAAGCCACCTTTAAAGATCTGAGGGCTTTAGTATATCTTGAATCAAACCAACCCTTAGATTTATTAATAGTTGTTATCATCAGCCAACTCTTTCCACTGGCCCTTTGCAAGGAAATCCTATACATCAAGCCTATGACAGAAGCAGCGCAAATTATTACCAATGCCTTGCTTGTTATCGGTATGATCCTATCAAGCTGCTTCTAAAAAACTGAATTGGATGCACATCACCCAGCAAACTACAGACCCATAGCAAATGGATGAAATAATTGAAAACTCTCACATGCAAATCCAGGAATTCATTGATGAAAAGAAATTCCTTTCACATGCCCAAGCCAGATTCCATTGTTCCACAGGGGCAGAATCTATCCTAGTCTTTGCAATGGATGAACTAAGAACATATTCGGATGGTACTGAAATGGCAGGCTTAATTGTACAAGTTCTCTCCACCACTTTTGATACAGCCCACCACTGAATACTACTAACTATATTGATCAGTTGGACATCGAAGGTACAGCATTGGACTGAATCATCTCCTTCTTCTCCATTTGTAGCCACATCATCTCCTTCCCATCTTTCATATTCAAATCCTTCCCCTTGGATACTTAAACCACCAATTACTCAAACATATTTCCCCTTCTTTTCTACACCTATCTTAGCGCTTTGCCTTGACTGAGTCATTTCTTTGGTCAACAAAGCAGATGACACACAGACTATTCTCAACATCCATGATGGTGATGAAAGCGTAGATGGCCACCAAAAATGTTACACTCGACAAGGACAAAACTCAAATTCTTAGGTGTGGAAACTAACCTCAAAAGCATAAAGCCTTTCCGAAGAAATCCTCAGAATGGTTATTCATTTGTTACAGAATGTGCCAAAACAAGCCAGTTGAAATAAAGTTTCAGAGATAGACATTTTTATTTTAGAAAGTATGTCTCATTTGGCAGAGTGACATACATGTAAGTGACAGGTAAGTGTTTCTCGGATACAGCAAAGAGGATTCCTAGAGCTCTGAAGCGGTCTGATGGTAGTGCTTAGAAGATGAGGTTACTGTGGGAACATGAAAACCCCGGTCAAAAATATTATAAAGTTAGATAGAAAAGAATAGGTTGGAAGTGAGAGAAGCCAATGAGGTTGAGTCAAGATGCATAGTTAAATTTTGGATAAAAACCTCTACACACGTTGCCCATTATATATTTAAGCTCATAGACCCTAGTGACAGCCCTGCTTTGGTCAGGTTCTAATTTAGGAAACAACCATATGTCTGTACTACAGGGACACATCTGAGCCACATAGTGCAGCGGGTATTTGTTCAAGGGTCCCTGGCAAAGAAATATGTATAGCTGCATAGTTTAGATCTTATAAGTCACAAATTCAATTAAAAGAAAAGTATAAACCCTAAAAGAAAGGCATACAGTGTGCCATCTTCTGGTTCCTGCCTGCACAGTAGTTTTCCAAGCTGTAGGTTTGTTTCTATGAAAATTAAATGGAAAGACTCAATTGCATGTTTAGATCTCCAGATATTAATTTCTGCCAATCTAAGTGTGTTGGCAGTAGGAAAAAAGGCAATTATGCATGCTTTTAAATGAAACACAAATTAAATTACTAGGTATTGAGAAGTTTAGAAACCCATCAAAAATACTGATTAACCAGCAAGGTTCCGGAGACAAGGGGGCAGCCCATGGTAAAAGTCATCTGAGAACGAGGTTCTCCATTCTGTGCTAAAGGAGAGCCGGAAGTTGAGCTGTGGCGGAGGTTAATATTCATTTTACTAGTTCTCACATCGATGCGGAGCCCACCCAAATTTGGGAGCTGAACCAAAGTTGATAATCATCCAATTCTATTCAAGGGGCAAAGTCCTATGCAAAAGGAATGGTAACAAGGGAAAAGACCACCCTGACGCTGACCATTTAAAAAAAAAATCAAAACACTAGTCTGTCAGATAATCCTACTGCCATGCCATATCTTCAAAATTACACTTTTATTTATAATACTACATTTACTCCCATTTGCCCACAGAGTGCACCAAAATGTCATTTTACTTGTTTTAAACTTTGTTCTCCGTTTTCCGTATTCTGGATAACGTTACTACTAAATGCGATGTGTTCAGTCCTGCATGGTTGATTTTAGAAGCTTTGTTTGCTGACTAACCCCATAACTATGATTTATTGTATGTCTCTTCTTTGATTATTATGCAGGTTGGAGACATGTCTGCCCCTTGAGCAGTTTCACCTAGGACAGCTGAGACACTATACCTGACCATAGAGCGTAAGCGTTTATCACAGGCATTGAGTATGATGCTTGCAATATTGGGTTTCACCCGTTGGGTTTTCCAGAGACCATACGTTTTTAAGGCGATTGTAGATAGTATTTGTGTTGACATGGAGTCTCACAATTTTTGAGTATAGGCTTAACTTAAAAACCTTTTTGTTTCTTTAAGTTGCTTTCAAATTGTATGATATGCCTTTATATCTCCTAACAGGTTCTACCAGTGAATCCACCATTCCGAGAAACCCATTGATCACTGATTTTGTATATAAAGAACATTCATTTTTCTTTATATGTTTTTTTGCACTCTTCACTTACAGCAGTAGCAAAAAGTAGATGCTGAAGAAGGGCACGACACTGAATAGGTCACTGGTCGAAACATGTTGATCCTTTAATGACACAACGGGATCTAATATTTTTCTGCCGTGTTAGATGTTTTTAATCCTAGCACATGGCAGACAGAATAAAGACATACAGGGAACCCTGGAGCCAGTCTTAACTCACCTTGTCACTCCACCATTTGCACTGCATCCTTCACCACGCCAATAGGCTCTCATTGGGTATTAAGTATCTACCCTCCTAGTATACAAAAACATCCCTGAGCTCCTCCCTCTCAGTGAGGGGGTTGCAGCCTGTGCAATGACTAGGCTTCATTGTGTGAGGAGGTTCCCCAATAATGGAGCATGACACTTCTGGTGGGTGGGAGAAACCGTCCTTTAAAAGGGAAGCCCCCTTTTTTTCCGAGGTTTTCTGTATTTAGCGTAGACTTCGCCTTTAGACCCGAGGGCTCTTATGTGTTTGATTGTACAGATTAGGGGAGTTAGCCCTCACTGGTCGTTAAATCTACTCTGGCCCTTTTTGTGTCTTTTTTGATATTAGATGTCATCAAAAAAAAGTCAGAGATCATATGTCAGTATGACTGCAGTTTAGAACTCGTCCCCCACTAGAGTATAGAGGTCGGATGCTTGTGCATTTGTTCCATCATTTTCAAGCTGTCTCTGCTGATTAAGAGAGCTTCTGACTGTTGTAAATATAAACATTCTACTAAAAACCAAACTCGGGCCTGTATGTAAACTAAACCTAATTAAGGTCCATATGTACAAAACCTTTTTTGAGTTCACAAATGGCCTGGATTGCAGAATTGGGTAGGCCATTTGCGAGAGTAAAAAGGTTTTTTTAAATGTACAAAAGTCAATTTGTTACCCTGTGATTTGTTACCCTGTTACTGAATCGCAATCTAGGTTGGCAAATTGATATTTGGAAGGGCGTGTTTGCGGCATCCCTACCTAATACCAATCGGAAGTGGTATGTATGAATGTTTTGTGATCAAATTAGGTCACAAAATTTTAATTTTTTATCTACCCATCAGAAGGGGTGGTACCTATTTACAAATGGGAAAGGGTCCTCATGGGAACTTTTACCCTTAGTGAATGTAAATGCAAATATTTTTAAGAGCAGGCAGTGGTTCCATGGACTACTGCCTACTCTTAGAAAAATGAAACACAAACGGTTTATTTTTGTCTTTTTGAATGCATCCCATCTTCCTTTAAGGAAAATGGGCTGCATTGAAAAAAGAAAAAAGATTGCTTTATTAAAAAGCAATCACAGACATGGTGGTGTGTTGAGCTCAGCAGGCCCCCATCCCTGTGATGGCTGCAATTCCTAATGGGTCACAACTGTGACCGACCTCATTAATATTCATGAGATAGGTCAATTTGCCACACACAGGAATATTAAATGAAACTCAATGTGTTTCAATACATTACAAATAGCAATTTCCTAATTGCGATTCACAGAAAATCGCAATTAGGTAATCGCTATTCCTAAAATCTGAACCTTTAGGCCCCGCGTTTCTACATGCAGGATTGATGACAAATAATTTCACTGATAATAGTAAGCACCCATCAACCATGAACCTAATGAGCTACAGTGATAAACAAGAAAAACAACACCACCTCAGCATCAGTGCATCACCTCAGCACAGTACCAACTCAGCATCACACAGCACCACCTGAGCACCAGCTCAGCACCACCTGAGCGCCAGGGCAGCAACACCAATGTAGCATGACTTAGGACAACTACAGCATCACTAAGCACCAGCACAGCATCAGTCAGTGCCACCACAGCACCACAGAAGCATCAGCACAGCACCACCGAAGCATCAGCACAGCACCACCAAAGCATCAGTACACCACAACCAGCACAACACCAACTCAACACCAGCGCAGCCCCACTACAGCATCAGTGATGCACTACGTAAGCACCAGCACAGCACCACCTCATCAGCAATGCAGCACCACTTCAGCATTAGCACAGCACCAGTGCAGCATTATTATTTAGCACCACCTGAGCACCAGCACAGCACCACCTGAGCACCCCCAAAGCATCACTAAGCACTGCCTAAGCATCACTCAGCACCACCTCAGTATCACTCAGCACCACCTGAGCACCACCTCCGTGCAAGCACACCAGCACCTCAGCACCACCTCAGTATCACTCAGCACCACCTCAGCACCACTGCAGCACCACCTCAGCACCAGCTGAACATAGGGCAGCACCACCTCAGCATCAGTCGAGCACTATCTCATTATCAGCGCAGCACCACCTCAGCATCAACACTGCACCACTTCAGCATCAGCACAGCACCCCTTCAGCACCATTCAGAATCTTTCGGCACCACATCAACAGCACCACTGAAGCACCACCAAAGCATTACTCAGCCCCAACACAGCACCACCTCATCACCAGTGCACCACCTCAGCACCACCACAGTACCACCTCTGCAACAGTGCAGCACCACCTCACTACCAGTTCAGAAGTACCTCAGCATTAGTGCAGCAACACCAACTAAGCATCAGAATAGCACCTGTACAGCATCACTCAGCACCACCACAGCATCACTCAGCATCACCTCAGCACCAGCACAATATTTCCTCAGCATCACTTAACACCACCACAGCAACACCTCATCTTCAGCACAGCACCATCTCCGCATCAGTGCACCACCACCAGCTCAGGACCAGCTCAGCACCAGTGCAGCCCCACCACAGCATCAGTATAGCACCACCTCAGCACCAGTGCCACACCACCACAGCAGCAACTCAGCACCACTGCAGCACCACTTAAGCATTAGCACATTACCACCTCAGCACCAATGCAGCATCACCTGAGCACCAGCGCACCACCAACTTAGCATCACTCAGCATCACCTGAGCACCAGTACAGCATCACCTGAGCACCACCTCAGCATCACTCAGCACCACCTGAGCACAATCTCTGCACAAGCACACCACCTCGTCAACACCACCTCCATATCACTCAGCACCACCACAGCACCAGTGCAGCACCACCTCAGCACCAGCATAGTATCAGTGCAGCACCACCTCAGCATCAGTGCAGTACCACTTCAGCATCAGCACAGCACCACATCAGCGTCAGCATGGCACCATCTCAGCTTCAGCACAGCACCACCTCCTCATCAGTGCACCACCACCAGTGCACCATCAACTCAGCATCAGTGTAACACAACCTCAGCACCAGCACAGCACCACCTCAGCACGAGTACCGCACCACCTCAGCCCCAGTGCAGCCCAACCTCAGCACCAGCACAGCTCCAGCCCCACCTCAGCACTAGTGCAACCCTGCCTCAGTAGCAATTCAGCACCAATGTAGCACCATTTCAACATCAGCGCAGCACCACCTCAACATCAGTGCAGCATCACCTCCGCACAACACCAACTTAGCATCACTCAGCACCATCTGAGCACCAGCTCAGCACCACCTGAGTACCAGCACAGCACTACCACCTCAGCATGACTCAGCTCCAGCTCAGCACCACCTCAGCATCACTTAGCGCCACCTCAGCATCACTCAGCATCATCTCTGTATCACTCAGCCCCACCTCAGCACAGCATAACCGGAGCACCACCACAGCACGACTTCAGCATCAGCACAGCACCATCTCAACATCAGCACAGCACCACCTTCTCATCAGTGCACCACTAATAGTACAGCATGAACTCTGCAGCACCCACCCGGCATCAGTGCAGCACCACTTCAGCACCAGCGCACCACCACAGCACAGCACCACTTCAACATCAGCACAGCACCATCTCAGCATCAGGACAGCACCACCTCTGCATCAGTGCACCACAACCAGCACAGCCCCACCTCAGCACCAGCACAGCCCCAACTCAGCAGCAACTCTGCACCCAAACAGCACCAGTTCAGCATCAGTGCAGCACCACCCCAGCATCAGTGCAGCAGCACCTCAACACATCACCAACTCAGCATCACTACCACCACCTGAGCACCAGCTCAGCACCACCTGACCACCAGTGCAACACCACCACCTCAGCATGACTCAGAACCACCACAGCATCACACAGCACCACCACATCATCACTCACACCACCTCAGCATCACTCAGTACCATCTCAGCTTCAGCACAGCACCATCTCAGCATCAGCACAGCAGCACCTCCTAATCAGTGCACCACCAGTTCAGCACCAACTCAGCATCAGCACAGGACCACCTCAGCACTATATCACCAGCGCATCACCACCTCAACATCAGCACAGCACCATCTCAGCATTAGCACAGCCCAACCTCCGCATCAGTGCACCACCACCAGCAGAGCCCCATCTCAGCACCAATGCAGCCCCAAATCAGCAGCAACTCAGCACCAATGCAGCACGACTTCAGCATCAGTGCAGCACCACCTCGGCACCAGCACAGCATCACTCAGTGCCATCACAGCATCACTCAGCACCAGCGCAGCATATCTTCAGCATCACTCATCACCACCACCTCAGCATCAGCACAGCGCCACCATCGCAACAGTGCACCACCACCAGCACAGAACCAACTCAGCTCCAGCGCAGCACCACCACAACATAAGCACAGCACCACCTCAACACAACTCAGCACCAATGCAGCACCTTAGGAGGCTGGCCTAGTATATGGTGCACACTTATGCAAGAGTAGCACCCTGCACCAATCCAAACAACCCATATGGTGTTTTTAGTGGTTTAGACAACCTTAGAAAGCTCTCTAGGTGGTAGCTGTGGAGAGCAGCCTTCAGGTTTAGTCTGGGAGGAGTGTAAGGCACCTTTTTTCACCAGAATCTAACCTTATAGTGCAGATTAAGTGAAAAAGAACCACACAGTGCAGTTATAAAAATAGTTATTTATTACAGACACTTACTAACCCAAAGCAATATCTCCTACCCAGAGATATAATTACAATACACACAATACTTAGATAATTCAACAGGTAAATAGCACAAAGATACAGTGGGCTCCCGGGGGAGACCAAACCATATACAAAAATAGTGGACTCCGACTAACGACCGTAGCTGGGAGTGGACCCAGAAGACTTAGAAGTGCCGGGGTACCAAGGAACCACCCATGGTAAGGACCCAGGAACCCCACGGAGGACGTGTGCTAAGTGAATACAGGACTGCGTGCTCAAGGTAAGTCAATGGGGAAGTTGCGGTTACAGTTCTTTGGAAAAAGGACCCTTCCCAGAGGACTTGGAAGATACCCCATGGAAGATGGACAGTTTGAGAGTCACCCCACCGTTGATACTCAGGAGACCAGGTTAACTGCCCCATGGGAGCCGGGTGCATAGGTACGAAATGACGTCGGGAACTGCCGTAGACCCCAATGGAGGACTTCAAGTGGATGCTGCTGGCGAAGAAGCTGGAAGAGTCCGTTGGAACCCAAGGGTGGATTCAAGAAGAAGAGTACCTGTAAGCAGAGGGGACAGAGTCTAGGTCACTCTGGAGTGACCAGGAGGCACGGGAGTCTTATGCCCACCAATGTCGGCTGTTACAGAAGGGTTGACGGTGCCCTTGTCTCTGCAGCTATGTGGACCAGGTGATGCTGAGGATGACCAGGAAGGGTGTACGAGCTGTCCCACGTCGAATGTCTATATCCAGGGGGTCGGTGTCCGGCAGGAGCACCAACAGGCCTTGGCAACGGCAACACGTGGAAGAAGACGAAAAGGTACAGTGCTGGGACTAGCAAGGTCCAAGAGACTCACCACGTTCAAGTAAGTCAGAATAGGCCCGAGCAAGCAAGGGAGCCTACTGGAATTGAAGAAGACCCTCAACAGGGCCCCCCGAAGATCTCTGGAGACAAGAGTCGCCCAGCCTTAACAACGGCCAGCAACGGGGTGCACAGGGACTCGGTTCTGGTGGTGTCGACGAGGGATCCTGGCCTCAGACTCGGTCTGAAGACAGTACAGGCCTTGAGGAAGTTGTTGAACCGCCTCCTGTATTACCAACTCAGTTAGAGACCAGGATTAGCAATCAGTCAGCTGCGTTGCGGTGCCTGCGGATGCAGGGGAGTGACTCCTTCACTCCAACGGAGATTCCTTCGGGTGTCTTTGGATGTCCACAGGAACTGGAAGGGAGATGTATGGAGCACGGACACTGACGGTGCAGCAGGCTTGCAGAACGAAGAGATCAGGAGCAGACAGAGTCTTCCTGGTTACAGTCTCGGTTCCAAAGGCGAAGTCCGATGCGGTCAGTCCGACGCGGTCTGCATGACTCAGTCAGAATGCCCAGATGGTTGAAGGGGACGCTGAGTTGGATCTGAATCAAATCCCACGACGAATCTAGGGACCCACACTCAGGTAAGCCCTTAAGTACCCTAAGGAAAGGGTTGGGATGATTCAGGTGTCCCTCTCAGAGGAGGGGCTGGACAGTGGGGAGGAAACTCCCATGTCCTTTGTCCAGTTTCGTGCCAGAGCAGGAGCCACCGGCTCCCCGAACTGGTTTGAGTGGAGTATGCTCGGAGGTCACCAAATGTGCCCCTCAAGCAGTCTGAGTGGCGCTGGCCGGCACCCCCACCCAGGCCCAATACACTAAACCCTGTCTGGGAGGTGGTCACACCTCCCTGTGACAGGATACCAATTGTTCTGCCTTCCCCTGCTCGAGCTTGGCTCAGCCGCAGGAGGGCAGAATCATGTCTCAGGTCGGCAGCAGCCCTAGCTTGCTTTCCGATTCTAGAAGACTGGTACCAGGAGCACTGAGGGCCTCTCGAAGGAGATTTACAGTGCATGGAATCATACAGCCCACACCGGTTACGGTGTGGGAGTATGATTCCAACATGTTTGATACCAAACATGACAGGGTTCGTTACAGCTAGGTTAGAGATGGTCATCGCGTAATGACGCATGGCCACTCTATTTCTCGTAATGGCTGATGCACTGACAACCCAGGACAATGGACTCCGAAGGTTGCAGGGGTGTCCTGCTCAAGCAGGGGCACCCTGCCACTTAGAACCGAGCACTCTGCCTTCGGGACTGAAAGGCCTACTAGAGGGGTGACTTAAAGGTTGTAAGTGCAATGAGGTTAGATATGAGGAAACTTATATCTTTCATGAGAGGTGCAAGCACCAACTCACACAGGCTGCAATGGCAGGCCTGTAGTCAAAGTGTAGAGGGTCCCATATGGGTGGCATAAGACATGCTGCAGCCCATGTGGGACCCCTGGTGTACCTAGGCCCTAGGTACCTTAGTACCCTATACTAGGGACTTACTAGGGTACACCAGCAGCCAATTAGGAATGTACCAAGGTACTCACCATGGCCAATTTAGAGAGTATGCACAGAGACTGGGGTCCTGATTAGCAGGATGCCAGTCAGACTAGTCAGAAAAACAGTATGACACCAGCAAAAAGTGGGGGTAACCATGAAAGCAGATTCGACTTTTCTACAAGCACCATTTCGGCATTAGCGCAGCACCACCTCAGCACCAGTGCAGCATCACCTCAGCACCAGCACAGCACCAACTCAGCATCACTTAGCACCATCTGAGCACCATCACAGCACCACCTCAGCACCACCAAAGCATCCCTCAGCACCACCTCAGCACTACCTCCACACAAACATACCATCACCTCATCACCACCCCAGTACAAGTGCAGCACCACCTCATCACCAGCACAGAATCAGCACAGCACCACCTCAGCATCAGTGCAGCATGACCTCAGCATCAGCACAGCACCACCTCAGCATCAGCACAGCACCAGTTGAGCACCACCTCCGCATCAGCACAGCACCATCTCCTCATCAGTGCACCACCAGCAGTGCAGTATAACAAAGCATCAGAACAGCACCATCTCAACACCAGTGCAGCACTACCTCAGCACCGCTGCAGCACCAACTCAACATCAGCATAGTGCCATCTCAGCATCAGTACAGCTACACCTCTGCATCAGTGCACCACCACCAGCACATCCCCACCTCAGCATCAGCACAGCCCCAACTTAGCACCAGCTCAACCCCACCTCAGCAGCAGTACAGCACCAATGAAGCACCATATCACCGCAGCACCACCTCAGAATCAGAGGAGCATCACCTCAGCATAGCATCAACTCAGCATCACTCAGCACTACCTGAGCACCAACTCAGCACCACCTGGGCACCAGTGCAGCACCACCACCTCAACATGACCCAGCACTACCTCAGCGTCACTCAGCACCACCTCAGCATCACTCAGCACCACCTCAGCATCACTCAGCACCACCTCAGCATCACTCAGTACCACCTCAGTATCACTCAGCATCAACTGTGCACCACCACAGCACCAACTCAGCATCAGCACAGCACCACCTCCTCATCAGTACATCATCACTAGTGTAGCACCAACTCAGGATCAACACATCTCCACCTAAACAGTGTTGCAGCACCACCTCAGCACCAGCACAGCACCACCTCAAGACCAGCACAGCACCATCTCAGCATCAGCACAGCACCACCTCCGCATACGTGCACCACCATCAGCGAAGCCCCATTTCAGCATCAGCACAGCAGCAATTCAGCACCAACGCAGTACTACATCAGCATCAGCGCAGCAGGACCTCAGCATCAGCACAGCATCACCTCAGCACAGCAACAAATCAGCATCACTCAGCACCACCTGAGCAACAGCTCAGCACCACCTGGGCACCAGTGCAGCACCACCACCTCAACATGACTCAGCACAACAGCATCACTCAGTACTACCTCAGCATCACTCAGCACCACCTCGGTATCTCTCAGCATCACCTGTGCATCACCTTCACACCAGCACACCACCACCTCAACACCACTTAAGCATCACTCAACACCACCTTGGTCTGCCCTCGGAATCTAGTGAGGAAGTGTCAGTCCGCTGCTCGTGTTGTAATACAGGTACTATTTCCCAACTCCCACTGTCCCACTGTTTATGTGCACACCATAACAAAAAAAGCTATAACAAACAAGCATTAGAACAGGCAGGAAGAAGTTGCCAGCATGGCAAGAACAAAAAAGCTAGCAGACAATTTTTCTGTTAATTCTTTTTTTAATACAGTTCGGTCGTTCAGTTGTAAATAATGTCTTCTTGCTTATATATAAGGTAACCAAAACGCTTATAACATTATTTTATTATAACCTTTCAACATGCTGTACAGCAGCCACACTGCTCTACAACATAACTTAAAGATATTGGCAAAGCCAATACCTCTGGCTAAACAATGATAAGGTCCCAAAGCCGAGCCTAATTGGCTATGCCGATGCTTGATACTTTTACCAAGAGATTATCTTCTAGTCTAGGGAGAGATATGATGCCTTATCGTGAAAGCCAGAGATACCTGGAAGTCGCAAAGCTGATACACCTGCTTTTGACCAAGACCATCACCATCGGGATATGGAACATGAGGACCATGTACGAGACATCCAATCTAGCCCAAAATGGCAGTGGAGAGAAAAAAAACCAACCTTGCCCTGCTTGGCATCAGCGAGACCAGATGGACAAAGTCCAGAAAGCAAAAACTGGCTCCAGGAGGAATGCTGCTGTATTCTGAACATGAGGAAGAGAACACCATGGCCTGACATACTCAGGGAGTAGCACTGATGCTAACGCCAGCAGCTAACATCCCACGCCTAAAAATCCCTCCACAACATCGGACCCAAATACCTTAACGAAAGAGTCTCCTTCCACATACCCAAAAGGAACCTCCGCTCCGCCGACCTCGCCCTGGCAGAGACCCCACGCATCCGCAGAACCAGAGCAGGCAGAAGAGCCTTCTCCTACGTCGCAGCAAAGACCTGGAACGAGCTCCCAGTCAACATCAGACGCTCCCCCACTCTGCACACCTTCAGGAAGTGCCTCAAGACCTGGCTCTTCGACTGATCCGGAGCTGCAACCCCCCCCCCCCCCAGCGCCTTGAAACCCTCTCGGGTGAGTAACGCGCTTTATAAACCCCTGATTGATTGATTGATTGATTGATTGATTGATTGATGGGAAGCCCACAGTTCCAGAATCATCACAGTGACCGTCCGCACAAAGAAAAAGAGGATCAACATGAATGTTAGCAAATTTTATGCACCTACAAATGACAGCAAAGAAGAGGAAAAGGAGCAGACTCCAGTCCAAACTGGAAAAAATGCATTGAGAGAGACATCACCATACTGATGGGGGCTCTCAATGCCAAGATTGGAAACGACAGGACTGGGTATGAAAAAGTCATGGGCAACCATGTCCTTGGTGACATGAACGAGAATGGTGAAAGACTCACAGATCTATGTGCACTGAAGAGACTGGTGATAGGCGGTAGTGTATTACCACACAAATGAATACACAATGCAAAGTAGGTCTTACCAGTCCATTCAACAGAGAATAAGATTGACCATGTTTGCATTGCCAAGAAGTTCAGAAGGTCCCAGCAGGAAGTGAGAGTGATGAGAGGAGCTGACGTGGCATCAGCAGTGGCATAACATTAGCCCCCGCAGCCCCTACTTAGCTCCAGGCGGCCCCTTAGGCACAGTGCACGAGCTGTGGGCCCTGGCTTGAGCTCCTGACTGGATCCAAAGCGTGGGGTACCCATGTACTTTGCAGGGAGGCCCTCTAAGTTTCATTACACCACTGGACGTCAGACCATCAACTTGTCGTGGCCAGGCTTAAGCCAATGCTGAAGAAAGCATAGATTAAACTGGCAAACAAACGCAAGCGATGTAACACTACCCTCCTCAAAAATAAACAGAAATGGAGTGAATACAGGGTCACCCTCAGTAACCAGTTTCAACTCCTGCAAGAACTAGAGGACGACAGAGACACATCACAAAGTCACTGAGCGAAGATCAAAGAAATAGTGACATCAACCTGCCAGGATGTACTAGGTCCCAACAAACCCAGGATAAAGAATCCATCTCCACCGAGACTCTCTGCAAAATCCAAGTGAGAAAGGAAAAGAAAGCTGCAATCAACACCAGCTGAACAAAAGCAGAAAAAGCGAAAGCTAAAGATGAATTCAACAAAACCACAAGGAAGCAAAGAGAAGCTTAGGAGCAGACAATCAAAAATTAATCAATGGTCTTGCGACAGAAACCCAGGAAGCGGCAAGCCATGGAAACTTGAAAGAACTCTACAACATAACAAGGAAACTTCCTGCCAGAAAGACCTGTTAAAGACAAAGCTGGTAAGACAATCATGGCTAATGAAGGCCACCAACAAAGATGGGTTGAGCACTTTGAAGAACTGCTGAATCAACCAGTGCCGCTGTCTCCACCAGACATACAGCCTGCTGAAAAGAATTTGCCAATTGACTGCAGCTGACCAACCAAGGAAGAAATACGGCAAGCCATCAAACATCTGAGAAATGGGAAGGCAGCAGGTCCTGACAACATTCCTGCAGAGGCAGTGAAGGCAGACATTGAAACATCAGTAGACATTCTCTACCCCATGATTGGAAAGATCTGGGAAGAGAAAAAGGTGCCATTAGATTGGAAGGAGGAATATCTGATCAAGATCCTCAAGAAAGTTGACCTGAGTAACTGCGCAAACTACAGAGGGATAACTCTTCTATCAATCCGAGGCAAATTGTTCATTAAAGTCATCCTAAACAGAATAAAGGATTAAGTCAATGCTCAGTTACGAGACCAGCAAGCTGACTTCCACAAAGATAGATCCTGCACAGACCAGATTGCAACACTGTGCATCATCATTGAGCAGTCGATGGAATGGAACACCACCTTAATGTCAACTTCATTGTCTGTGAGAAGGCATTCAACAGCGTGGACAGGGAGACCCTTTGGAAATTCCTCCGCCAATACGGTGTGCCAGATAAGCTTGTAAGAATCATCAGGAACTCTTACAAGGGAATGACCTGCAAGATAGTACATGGAGGACAACTCACGAAAGCCTTCAAAGTGAGGACTGGAGTCAGCCAGGGTTGTTTGCTCTCACCTTTTCTCTTCCTGCTGGCCATAGACTGGATCATGAAGACATCCATATCATGGAAAAGAAATCGGATCCAGTGGACACCTTGGACGCAGCTCAATGACCTGGGCTTTGCAGACGACCTGGCCCTACTCTCCCATACCCATCTGCAGATGCAAGAGAAGTCTGACAAAGTGGTAGCCATATCAGCACAACCTGGCCTCAACATCCACAGGGGAAAAACCAAAATCCTGAAGGCTAACACGGCCAGCCCAACTGTACTCACTTTTGCGGCCAATGCACTGGAAGAGGTCCTAATGCTTTGTCCAATATCAGGTATTTTAACACACACACAAAATTGGTCCTCTCGTTATGGAGCAGAAACTTGAAGGACAACAGTGACCACCACCAACAAAGTCTAGACCTTTATCAACACCTGTCTGAGGAAAATCCTCCAAATCCGCTGACCAAACGCCATCAGCAACAATGACCTATGGCAGCAGGCTTTCAACTCCATGCTCTTGAAGAAATCATGAAAAGACACTGGGGCTGTATCAATCACACACTCCGCAGGCCCACATCAAACACCACCAGACAAGTCCTCAACTGGAACCCTCAAGGGAAAAGGAAAAGAGGAAGGCCAAGAAACACTTGGCGTCAAGGCCTCAAGGCTGATTGCAAGGAGATGGGTTACACCTGGATTCAGACTGAAAGAAAAGCCCAGGACAGAGATGACTGGAGAGTTCTGGCTGATGGTCTATATCCCAGGAGGGCTAGTAGGCATAAGTATGTAAGTAAGTAAACCTTGCGCTTCATCGCGGTCTTCCTGAACTTTTGACTTTGACCCGGTCCAGCATGACCAGATGACTACGGTTGGCGCTTTGTGCTATTATGCACTATATTGAAGTTTATCCTTTAAAAATTCATAACTCCGGTTCTACTGATTAGATTTTTGTCCTTTTGGACTTGTTTAATTGTTCATTAAATCAAGCTCTATGTTTCTACCCTGGTGTGGGATCTGTTTGTGTGGAGTTGTAGCTGCTTTACTCTTTGCACAAATACTTTACACATTGCCTCTAAGTTAAGCCTGACCACTCTGTGCCAGGCTACCAGGGGATTGAGCACAGGTTAATTTGGGGTTTGCTTGTGCCTTACCTTGCCAAGGACTGTGGTTGCTGCTCGACCAGGTCTCACATTCCAGTCAACAAGTACCCCAATTTCTAACAATTCAGATTTCAACTGAAGTACAAATATGGAAAGAGGGAAAGTTCAGAGAGAGATCCTATTTTAAATACATTGTATGAGAACAATACAAACAGTTTCCATCAAAAACCCTAAAAACCTGATTAGTTCCAAGGCAACACTAGAAGCCACAAAGAAGCTGTGTTCTAGAGTCTAGACACTGAAGATTTGAATACCCTTGCTGGCATTAGCACAACACACTTAGAGGAATAGTTAATAACATTTTGTGCCAGGCTTGCATCACAGAAGTGCTGCACACTAGAGCAAAAATAATTCTTTGAAATTAACTTTTCAGTGCTAAATATGTTTTGCATTAAAAAGTTACCTGAAAGTAACACAAAGCATCACTTAACACTGCTTTGGCCTCCTTTGTGTCAAGGGGTCATTCCATTGATGTTACATGAGCATTTCCGTACAACCGCCGACAGCTTTTTTGATGCAAAGCTCTATCTATTAATAGTAGATGGTTTCGCATCAAAAAATATGCCTCCTTTAGGCACCTGTTAAAACAGAGAAATTAGTTCATTTCTCCAAACCTTTCTGACTTTGCATGTGTGCTGCACTGTACAGCATACATCTATATCCTGAAACATTTTAAAGGTTGTCTAGGTAAAGTATTTAGGGTACCCTTCCAGTACAAAAACCTATGCTAGACATGATGCAGACGCTTATGCACCATGGTGCAGAGGTCTGGACTAGGCAGCCTAGCACTAGAAAGAGATGTTAGAAGATATGGCACCGACCTACTATCTTCCTCTCACACAACGCAGAGTAGCAGATTTAATTGATGCACTGCTTTGCGTATGTTTTTAGTAAATCTACCCTCAGGGCTATCATGTCTCTTGCTAATTAGGATCAAAACATTTGTCAATGTTGTCCCCCAACACAAAGCTAGGCACAGTACCTTTGGGCATGCAAGGAGTATGTGGCCCCAAGCATATACCTCGCCATTTCTGCCATCATCATCACTGGTCTTCAAGCTCAGCCTGGTCTTCTTTTCCTCTAAGGCAAATTTCTTTTCTTCTAAGTTTCTTCTCCTACTGGGCGATATGCCAGTTTGAGCTGCAGCTCCCTTGCTGATTGCCTGTCACTGAACTCCAACCGGTGAATAGCAGTTCAGAAGGGCTTGTGCAGGCATGGCCCACTTTCACCGCTGCACGGTGTACAAAACGATCCATGTTGAGACAGGTTTTCACCTTCTGCTTCATAGTCTGGTGTTGGTGATTCTTCAGAGGGTGTCTGTGCATGGCAGGCTTCTTTCTAGGCTCGGAAAGCCTTCTCAAAATCTGCCTTACTGGCATTGTGGCCGAGCTTCAATTTTCTTTTTCTGTATAGGGCCTTCATCTGCACCACTGGGAGAGTTGTCAGTCTAACTAGCTCCAACTCCATGTTCCATTATGCATCAAAAGGGTGCAAATATTTGAATCAATATTAATTTGGAAAAATCAAAAATGACCCAGTCAAAGACTGGATGCCAATTAAAAAGTCAAAATTAATTTGTGCTTTCCGTTCAATTTAGGAGTTTTTAATTTCCAACTTAATAGCTGAATGGTACTGATACACACAAGTTTTGCATCCCACTGCTGAATATCAATGTGAGAAAGTTAATTATTTGTTGGAATGGATGGTAGTTCATCAAAAGTAATAATGTCACTATTCTTGTTAGACTCTGCAAAGGTTTCAGTAATTTAAACCTGAGCTCAACCCCTGGCAACTATGGCACAGAGCAGACAGGCTTAACTTAAGAAAAATGTGTAAAGCATTTAAAAGCACCAAAACAGTTAAAAAGTCAAAAATACAACATAATTAAAATCCCACTCCAATTTATAAAAATTGAAAATATTTTAAGGAACAAAATGACAACAAAAATCCAATAAGGGGAACCAGAGATATGAATTTTTAAATTTGTAAATAAAAATAGCACCTAAAAGCGCAAAATTTCAGCTACGGGTAACTGGGTGCGCTAGACAAGGGAAGTTTTCAGGCTGACCATGATGGAGCACAGGTAGGATACAATGAACAGGTTTGCATCAGTGGAAAAGTGACCTTCCAACATGCTTTTCTTGGATTTACCCAAAGATTTTGATCACAATGATGATCTACCACAGGAACAAATTTGGAAGTGGGAACGGGACCCTCCTTTTAACTTCAACTGGTCATGGTGTGGAGTCTCCTTGTGTTTAGCATTGTAAAGTTTGGTCTCACATCCCGTATGGCCTTCCAGTTCATCATGACGCATTAGTCACTAGCCCCAGAGTTGTGCTCTGATCACAGGCACCATAAACAGCCTTTATGAGAGTCTGTCACATACATCTGTTTTGCGACAGTCCCTGCATGCTTTAAACTCTGCCATCCTAGGGGGTGATATTTTCACTTCTGAATTGATAATTCCCCAAAGAATGTAATGGTCAGAAGCCTAGGAAAAAGCTCAAGATCCACGTCTGAAGGCACAGAGAGACAGGAACTGACAGCAGCACGCATGGGTGATGCTTATATGCGGTTCCGCTCGTCACTTCTAGAGCAGAATGGTGTCAGTGCGGAGCCTACCATTGCATAGGAGTACTGCTTTCCATGTTTCCAGATCCAGTCTGATGCTTGGGAAATATTCACAAGGTGAGGAATCTGCAGTTAGAAGTATCCATCAGAAACCAGTATTAGTGGATTTTAGCAACAGCGGAAACATTAATTTAGCATACATGCATCAATTTTCATCTCCAAGGTTAGTTTTGAAATTACGTTCAATTACTCTTGCCTTAGATGACGTTCATATGTCTTGTTCACGCAGTTCTTTAACATAATCTACTGAGGTACTGCATTCAATACTATGCATATTTATGCAATGACAGTGGAAAGTGGGCTATTAAACGTCATTAGGAGCAATAGTGTAACTCAAGATGCAGTCACACATGTATAGCAACAGTGCAAGGTTAATTTTTATGTTATCACAATTGTACACCCTCAGGATTTATAGTAATGCATACATTTAACCTCTTCTGAGTGCATATTTTTGTTTATAACTTCGGCACGTGAAAACAACAGCATGATGTAAACCATATACGTAGGTCCACTGAGTAGTCTCCTATTTGTTACCAATGTCCAGGACATCATGATGTCCTAGAGCTCTGTCACTCTTGAAACAGTCCTTTGCCTACACTAAACAAACATAATAATAACATATTACACTCTGTGAATCTGCTAATATACGATACACGTTTAACAAAGAAAAAGCTGTCCGCACTATTCATTCTCCACAGTAGTTTTTCAGCATTTTCTGAGCCTACTGGTGTATTTGTGGTGCGTGGGCGCTTGAGGCTTCTGTTTGATACAAACGTGCTCTGAAAATATTGAGACACAGAGCTGAGCGAAAGCCAACACAACAAGCTGCCATCTCCAGATGTTATTACATTTCCAATACATTATAGGGTGACTTAAACCCTGACTGCCCTGGAATTACTCTGCTTTATGATGCCATTAGACAGCAAATTGCTGAAGCCCATTATACTTGCGACCATAAATAGAGTTATGATGGGGACTCATCAGGAACAGGGATGTTTTCCATCACCAACCTTCGATGACTTCATAAGTCATGAGAGAAGAATCTCAGGGCGTCAATTTAACCAAGTCCACAGAACAGAATCTGTCTGTTTAGTTAAAGGAACCATCTGAGTTTGATCATCCATTACAAAAAAAGCGAAGGAGACGCACACACACAGACACCCATCCTCCACCCATCCTCCACCACGTAGAAACACACACACACACACACACACACACGCACACACACACACACACACACAGACACTCAGGGGCCGATTCCGATCTCGGCCGGTAGGGCTCCGAATCGGATTCGGCTTAACCGGATCCGATTCGGAGCCCTATTTCCCGACCGATCCGTACGCGCGTCCGGGCGAGCGAGTACGATGCGTATTCGCCGACCGACTCGTCCGGGCGTCCCGACCGCTCCGACCGACTTGATCCCGGGTCGAACCGCACCGACCGACTCACACGGACACGACTCGCACCGCGCAATGGAGACGTTCCCCGGCCGGGTAAGTACGATGCGCGCCGCGAGCAGTCCGACCGAGCCGCGCACTCCGGCTCGAAAGAGCTGTCGGAGCCGTACTTTGGGGGTCCGTGTCGGACCCCCCTGTACGCGTATCCGCGCGAGTCGCACACAGGGGGGACCCATGGGTCCCCCCTACCTGTGCGTGTATGGCGCGAATCGCTTCGCCGCGTACACGCTGTAGGGGGCGCACTTGTCCGCATCGCACCCATTGAGTCAATGGGAGCCCGCGTATGTGTTGTACGACAGGCTCCCATTGACTTCAATGGGAGTCCGACCGACTCGAGTCCGATGGCATACGTGCGCATCGTACTCGTTCGGTCGGACTGCACGGGTCCGATTCGGTCGGAAATCTCTCCGGGTCAGGCTCGGTCGGAGAGATTTCCGGCCCGAATCGGAATCGGCCCCAATATATAAAGAAAGAGCAAGAAAACATTTTAAGTTGTCTATCCCCGACTCAGCTGAAGTCCTCAACGTCACGGCAGATCTGATGCTCAGAATTTCCGAGCCCTAGGCAAATTGTAATTTTACTGCTTGAGTGCTCAATTTCCACTAGCCCTAAGGTCATAATAGGGTCACTTGTTGCAATAGGGTGCTTGCTCCCTTTGGGTGGGCCATATGTCTGCTACCGATAGTGGCCTTAATGTGGCACTGATCCTAAGGATGGAGAAGAAGTTGGTACGTGGGGAAAAGCTGAGAGATAACTTAGGGCTAGTTCTACGAAGCACTGATCACAAAATACTGGTCGAAATTTTTTGACCAGTAATCTTTCAACGAGTGCAGTATTTTGCAAAGTGACCTATGTACTAATAGGTCAGTTCGCAAAATAGAGATTCCTAGTGGGTCGCAAATCGACCTACCTCATAAACAGTAGTGGCCCGTGCAGGGCGTGCTTGCCGGGCGGTGACGTGGGGAGGGGGAGGGGCAGGGTGGGGGGTAGTAAACACCGGAATACGGATAAATGCAGGTAAGTAGACAATTAAATTACTAAAACGAATTTCGTTGCACGCACTGCATCGCCAAATGCGATGCAGCGTGCACAACGAAATTCGTTTTATTGATTTAATTGTCTACTTACCTGCATTTATTCGTATTCCGGTGTTTACTACCCCGCCCCACGTCCAGTAGCGGCCCGTGCAGGGCGTGCTTGCCGGGCGGTGACGTGGGGCGGGGGAGGGGCAGGGTGGGGGGTAGTAAATACAGGAATACGGTTAAATGCAGGTAAGCAGACAATTAAATTACTAAAACGAATTTCGTTGCGCGCGCGGCATCGTCAAATGCGATGCAGCGCGCAATGAAATTCGTTTTATTGATTTAATTGTCTACTTACCTGCATTTATCCGTATTCCGGTGTTTACTACCCCCCCGCCCCCGCCCCACGTCACCGCCCGGCAAGCACGCCCTGCACGGGCCGCTACTGCTCATAAATATTAAGGAGGTAGGTCGCAATTTGGGATCTATTAAGAATCACAGCCATCAAAGGAATGGTGGGCCACTGGGGTCAGCAGGCCACCATGTTTTTGATTGCCTTTAAATAACGCAATCTTTTTTTTTTGTACGTGCACCCCATTTTCCCTTTAAGAAAAATGAGATGAGTTAAAAAGAAATGTAACTAACATTTTTTAAGAAAAGGCAGTGGTTCATGGGACCAGTACCTACTCCTAAAACATATTTTTGTCACCATTCTAAAAAGATAAGAGGTTCATTGAGGACCCATCCAGGTTGTGAGTGACTTACCACTAGATGTCGGTAAAGTATGATTATTTTGCGTCCAGATTTCTGTCACACAACAA
Source organism: Calotriton arnoldi (assembly GCA_963921515.1). Lineage (NCBI taxonomy): Eukaryota > Metazoa > Chordata > Amphibia > Caudata > Salamandridae > Calotriton > Calotriton arnoldi. The sequence goes on from CAWUFW010001451.1 coordinate 2,240,859, forward strand.
TGATACTTCCCATTCAGATTTGGCATTTCGAAGGGACTCCCAAAACACGCCTCTTCCAACTACCAAATCGTTATTGGGTCGTAAACCCAAATTGTGATTCAGTAATGTTTTACTGAATCGCAATTTGTAGCATGTACATATCAAAAGGCATTTTTGCCATCGTAAGTGCCCGTTTTCTGCGAATGGGGCTGTTTGTGACTGCAAAAAGCCTTTGTACATCTGGCCCCTAGCTCTTCCTCTATCCCCTCGCAGCAAGTAGGAGGCTGATGAGAGTCTAACAGAGGGGCAAGTGCTAGACCCTATGATATCTGCAAGGGTCATGGATGCGTAATGACATTAGTTCTACTCCTGGCATTGCAGAGAATTGACATCTGTGGATACAAACTACCAAGAAAGAATTGTTGTGCAGATATTCAGGCGATTAGGCTATGAATATATATTCATGGATTTGTTTTATGATCTGTGCAAAAGAGTGTTTTACGTACAAACAATTCATTTCAAAGGCCATTTAGTTTTGATTTATTTTCTACGACATTACATTGTCATTTCCTAACACTTTTACAGTCATTAGAGAGCATTAGAGAGCTTTGTCATAAGATGAATTAGAGTTTAAACTGATTTGTATTACTACTAAAACTAGGAAAGTTTACTGGATAAGAGTATGCTCTCAAGAACATGGAAAATTGCCCCACAAATGGGTGATGCTAGTCAAATGTGCAAATGTCCAATTTCAATGTAAACTAGGAACCATTTACATTCACAGAATTAGACTATATGTTGAAAGCACTAAAATTAAAATTTCAGACTAGCCATGACAACATGAAACCTGAATTTAACTGGTACCCTTAGACCAGAATTAGAATTCAGGTAAAGAATTTGTGTAATTTGTTAAATGCTGTCCTTCTGCAATTTATTGGCATTCCTATTAATACAATAGGATGCTTACGGGACAGAAAACAATTTGTTCCAACTAATTTTGTTTTAAGATTCATAATTGTGGCAGAGAATTAAATATTTAAGCTAATGATCTCGTAATCATAGTTTAGTTGCAAACGTTTCAGGGCAAGGTCAATCATTTTAGATTAAAAACAAAAAATTTTTACCTAAAAGGTAGGGGGAAACAAATGCGTCCATGTGCGACAGTGTACCGTGAAAATTCTGAACTACTAGAATCCATATCAAGCCTAATAGTTATAATTAAAAATACAACATAAATTAAGAAATTGAAAGTAAATTATATTAAAGCAAAAACTCTAATACTAGCACGTCCTTCAGGGTGAGGATCCCCGATCACACAAGGCAGGATCATAGCATTGATGTATCCAGTAGCCACTGCACCACGTATGGAGCTGAACTCTGGAGCACTGGTAGAGAGCAGTTTGCATTCTGCCCGACTTCCCAATTGTCAAAGAATTACAAATGTCAATTTCAGCATTAGTTCATTTAAACATTTCAACAGTGATGTGCATTTTTATAAGTATCAAAGGGATTTTGTCTTTTTCCCTTTTCTTCTAGGACCATGCTCCTGTGGGCAAGTCATCAGAACCTTGCCCTGCTATTGAATGCTTCAATGTCTTGCCAGGATTCATCAGCATTTAGGGGGAGTTATTGTAGGTGTTACTATTGGCACAGGTCCGATAATGTACGTTTGGAAGGGGACCCATCTTTGAATGTTTTTTATTTTCGTTAAAAAAAAAAAATCAAACAAGGCTGCTCATTCGTGCACATATGCATTGATAGGCTAACATCTTTCTTCAGTTTTTGTAAAACTTTGGGGCATATTATCTAAAAAGTGCGCTAAACATCGCAAAGCGTGTTTAGCGAGCACTTTTTTATCGCCGGCTATCGTCGGAATAATTTGCCATGCTAACGCTGTATTAGCGACATTTAGCGCTATGGCGATAATTATTCCAGCCATAGCGGTGTTTTCCATGAAACATCGCTGGTTTTCCAGCGATGTTTCATGGAAAGCGGCGATATCCTTCTGCTGATACGACCCTGTGGTCGTATCAGCATAATCCACCCCCATGTTAGATATGGCTAACACCTGCTAATTGCAGGTGTTATATAAATGGCGATGACCCTGGTTAGCGCGACTTTTCACGTCGCTAACTGGGGCCATGGCCACCTTGCTAATAGGCAATAGGCCTGTTAGCGGGTGTTTCCCAGGTTTGTTCGTCGGGAACGCCCACTTTGCATGTCATTAGCGATAAATATCGCTGACATGCAAAGCGGTAAAAACACGGTCGCTAATGCCCGAAAACTGTCGCTAACTGCTGTTAGAGACGGTTTGCTGATAGGGCGATAAGAATATCGCCGCTTTAGCGGCAAAAAGTGCCGCTAAAGCGGCGATAGTGCCCTTGCTAATATGCCCCTTTGTTATTAAAAAAGGTGGCCATTTTGGAGTCCTTTTTTTTGTAATGAAGCTTTACAACAACAAAAAAACAACAATGGCAATACCAGAATGCCTGTAGCCAGCACTAGTCCTAATGGCTTTTGCCAATACTTGTTATTCAAAGGTAGGGTCTTCTTTTTGTAGACAAACTGGTTAATATTTGTTAGCCTTCAAAAGAAGGCGTGACTTGCAGAAGTTATTTTCCTGATCTTGATGCGTAGCTGCTACATTTATGTCTTGACATTCTGAACATTGCAAAACGACTATTTTATTAAAAAACAAAAGTAGTTTTGCTGGTTAGTCTTTCTTTCCATTGCCAGACTGAAATGTACACAGCTGATAATTCGCCAATATGCAGAAAACTCGATCAGTTACACCGGTCTTGAAGGAATTAAAGAAACTACATTTAACTTTGCTTTCCAACATAATTTCAGTCTTATTCATCTATCCCAGTAGCTCTTTTAACCATCTTTAATACATTGAGACCTATCAGGGGATTTTAACCATTTAACCATGAGATTGAGGAGTGCAAAATTCAAAAGCACTAGACTCTGATAAGACTGCCAGCGCCTCCCATCACAGCCTCACACTCAGAAACACTGCACCATACCCACATCGGTAGCTGAGTGTTGCAACTCAAACACCACACTCTACTGCTCACACAATCTTGCCCTACAGGCTCATCAGAAGCTGTTAGCTAAAATCTGCTACAACTGCATTTGGTAAAGGTGATGAAAGGGTTACAAGACACGAGGGCCTGACAAAAGGTTGAAAACTGGATATGGGATCTCTGCTTACTGGAATCTTAATCTTGGCCTCATTCATGTGCACGAAGCTCTCCTCCATCTTTTGGGACACATGGCCCAAGCAAAAATGTTTTTTAGATTCTCTTAATTTTTTTTCAAGCGCAAATGGATTTTTGTGTCATCGGCATTCATTTAATTTAAGTCTTTATTTCGACCACGAGTGTGGCCATAAAAGGACAATAGATAAAATTGCAGCACATATCAAAGTAAAAATACAACACATATAGAATAAAAAAGCAGCTCAGAGTAAACACATTCGTCAACCTTGTTAGCATGAAAGTGCACACGTCCTGTACACCCAGTGGCCCCACACCCAGGTTAAAGACAAGTTTCAAAACAGTGCAAAGTAGATAAGCAGGGCCATACTACTGCTATCTATACTTAAAGCGAATCTCACATAATAACCCAGTAAAACAGCATAGAATTCCTCGTTTTATGGCACTTTTTAGAAAGTAGCAAACATTGATGCAGTTCGAGGGAGACAACATAGTTTGCAGATACACCAAGGCTGCCTGAGAGGTCCAAATGCCCTGGCTCCTAATAATGGGGAGCAGATACCTTTTACTAAATTCCTGATAAAATTTGCAAAAGAAAGCAGTGCAGAAAGCTGTGCGAGTGCACTTCATCACATGGGCATGTTGCTTGTGGTGCTAGCCACCTCGTGCTGCCCCAGTGGGAAGCTCAAATGACACATCACAAACCCCAAGCGAACGCGTGTGAGTAGCAATCTCTCCCAGGAGGAGTCGATCCAGCCCAAGTACGGGGCCACACCCAGGGTCGCATGCAAAACAGCATGCTCTCTATCCATAATTTTAGAGAACTCTTTCCCTTCGCTAAGGATTTGCCTATTTAGTTTAAACATAGACTGTACCTGGGCCATATCTTGCTTAATCATCACTTCAGGCTGGTAAAAACGTTGCGACTCTACCAAACCATACAGCCCAGACTAAAGATACTCGAGCCACGGGCTAGTCAACCCTCTGTCACACTTCAAACAATCCTGAACTATTTCTCTGTTAAAAGTCGCATGAGAATTAGTCCATATGGAGCACAACAACAGCAGTGGAATCCGGTCAATGGAGTCCTCTACATATTCCAACCCCAGCTCTTGCTGAGTTATAAGGGCGGAGCAAGTTGGTGGGACCCCCAAGAGTCTCCTAAGTACTCTATTTTGCACCACCTGAAGTGACTCAGTGTTTATGGGGCCATAGACCAGTGCCATACATTAACATAGGGAGACACTTACTCCTGTTTTGAGGGTCATCTTTTGCACCTCATCAGTTCTCAGGGTAATTATATACAGTGGACCATAGGTTTAGTTTTCTACCTCCATATTTACTTGCCTTAACCATCTTGTGGACATCAGTATTGTGTAGTAAACATTGCTATGGGTCGATATTTCATAGTCAATATTTTGGTAGTACACCTTCAGAAGGCAATTAAGGCAGCACATTAATAACCAATGGTAATGTTACTGTAACTGTACAGTAGCAATGTCCTTTAGTGTAAAGCTTAATTTCCAGATAATGAGGAACTGCAATGTTAGAATCTGGCATTTGCAAAGTCATTGCACTTGTGAGTGAGAGGTTGCAGATTAGGCCATTTATCCAAATAAAATAAAAGGGGATTCAAGCTTAACATTCCATTATATTGGCTAACATCAGCAGGATGGAACTGGAGAGCAGGGGTTGATTCTTCACAGCAGTGATGCAAGGTCTGCCATCTTTCAAACACTGGGCAGAAGGATGCGAGGCAGTGCAGTCAAGATGTTTTTTTGTGGACTGCAGTGGCAGATGAAACTAAGTGACCTCAGGGGATTAGATGGATTTATGAGGACTAGGTGACCTGGGGATATGCTGGTCTTTATTTGTCCCATCAGATTGTAATCATAGGATATCAGGAGGCAGCCATCTACACCCAGAGCTGACCAGTTCAGCAGAAAGGAGGTCTCACGTTTAGGTCTTAGCATTCAGGAAAATGAGGGAGGTACTAGTATATGCAGCGCAAGATTCAAGACAGCTATGTCATCTGCCACATGGATGGCGTAGGAGGGTCAAGGACAGTGAATGTGCCAGCACTGACAACTTTGGACTCAGAGTTATCACCATGCTGCTGCTTCTTTTTGCAATATTGAGAACTTCCTTCCCAGAGCCTCTTCTCATTAAGAAGGAGATTTTGAGCTCAAATATTTTGTTAGCTCTTATTAATCACACACTGGTATTTTTATGTATTTATTTGAAAAGTTTTATAAAGCTCGAACAAGACCTGTACGGGTATCAGAGCGCTGTACAAAGGAGCAAAAGCACAAAGGGACATGTGAGGTACCAGAAAAGCAACAAAAGTCCTGAGGAGCACGTGGAAAAACAGAATAACAATGTTGAACCGAGGTAACAACCAATCTTGTGGGACATGTAAAGTTCCAGAAGAGCCACATATCTCATAGGGCACAAGTAGAGACAAAATTTAGAACTTTTGAACAAAAGTATCAAAGAGTGTCAACAGGAAATAGAAGTAAGTTAAAATGGCTATGGGACTATTGCTGTTGATGGTCTTCCAGGAGTAACCATTTGACATGTTTTTTTAATGAGGCAGTAGAAGGGTTTAATCGGATCTCGGGAGTAAGAGCGTTCCATATTCTTTAGTGCAAGACCAGAGAAAGCACGATTATATGTTCTTTTCTTTTGGAATTTGGGAGGTTTCAACAGTAGGGTGTTAAAGCTTCTTAGTTTCCGATTCGAACCCGATAGTTCAAGTTTATTTGCCGGGTACACTGGGTGTTGTAGTGAACAGCTTTGTGCGTCAGGCAATCTATCTTGAAATCGATCCTTGATTCGATAGACAGCTAGTTTAGTTGCATTAGGTCTGGTGTGATGGGGTCATGTTTTCTGGAACCAGTGATGAGTCTAGCCGAAGAATTCAGAGTGGCTCTAAGAGGTGCTAATCTAGCTTTATGTAACCCAGCTAGGGTCACCAATTAATATTCCTAGCATGAGATAACTAGGCATTGGACTGCAGACTGAATGTCCTCAGAAGGCAAGAATGGCTTGATTTTCCTTATTCTGTTGAGCTGATGATTGGCTCCCCTTTTAGTTGCACTGATGTGATCTTGCATATTCAGGTATTTGTACAGAGTTATACCTAAAGATCTCGCAGAGTCAACAACATGAGGGGTTGAGTTGAGCACTGTAAGTTGTTTGAGCCAGTCTTGAGTGGGTGCAGAGTGATTGTAGGGGGCAATCAGGAAAAATTCTGTTTTGAGAGTATTTAGCAAAAGATGATTATGAGTTAACCATCGTTGAGTTTTTAGCAGCGCACAGTTTAGAATATTTATGTCATCTGGTGAAGAGATTTTCAAATACAATTGAGTGTAGTCAGCATACATATGGTACTGAATGTTAGAGCGGTTCAGACTTTTGGAGAGTGGTTCCATGAAAAGGAACGTGATCAAGGGGTTCTGCCCTGAAACGCGTTGTGAATTAAACAACTTGTGGAAACATTACTACGGAGTTCTTGATTACTGAGAGCGTGCATATTTGTGCGATTGAAGATAGTGACAATACCGGCTTGCTCCGCCGGGAAGCACGCCACTTCTCACGGGTCCATCGGCAGTCGGAAGGAGCATTTTCTTTGGGATATATATATATATATATATATATATATATATTCACTGAAAAAACCATAGGTTTTAGGGACAGTAATAGTTAGTTGGACATTGCACTCGTACAAAACCCGTGAAATTCCCCCGTTATAGTTAGTTCAGGTAACTATAACTCGCGCCCGCAATGCACTTCTGATGACGTCACATATTACATCACTCATGACATGGTCAGTGACATCACTGATGACATCACTGATGACATCTCAAATGACATCACTGATGACATCATCCAGTGACTGTGTGTTTCTGTAAAGTTTAAATATGTTTACTATATATAGGGAAAAGCGTATTGAAGAATGAGTGGGTGTATAAGTGTCTGAATGGATGATTTAGTAGGAGCGTGACTAACTCTATAAGTGAGTGATTAAACGTATCTTACTGAATGCATGGGTTAGTGACTAAACTGGGTGAATGTCTGTATCCGTCTGTCTGTTGCTGTGTAAGTGGCTGCATGGGTTTGTGAATAGCTACATGAGTGTCTATATGAGTTATTGATTGGTTGTCTGAGTATCTGTATGGGTGCCTGAGTGTTTGTGTGGGTGGGGTGTGTGCGACTCTGTGCATAGATGTGTGAGTGGGTGATTCACTGGGTGGATGGTTTCAAGAGTGCATCTGTGATAGACTGTATGGGTGGGTAAGTGTGTGTGTTAGAGTGTGTTAGTGAGTGAATGTATGTCCCAGTGGTACATGTGTGAGTAACTACATATGTGAAAGGCAGTATATATGTGTGTTGGAGTATATAAATAGCTATAAGCGAGAGTGTGTGATTGTGAGAGTGACTGTATGGATGAGTGTGTGCTTGTATCAGTGATTGTATAAGAGCATAAGAATGTGCTAGTATTTGTATGAGTAAGTGAGCTGGTGTGTGTATAACTGTATAGATGAGTAAATGGGTGTGTGCTTAATTTTTTGCATGACTGACTAGGTGTGTGAGTACCTCTATGGATGAGTGGCGGTGTGTGAGTGTTTATATAGGTGTATGAGTGCATATAATAGTCCTGTACTGAGTGACTATAAGTATGAGTGACTGTACGGGTGAGTGAGTAGATGTGTGTGTGTAGACCTAAGAATCAGTGAGTGTGTATATAGTAATTGGTGTTGGAGTGTCTATGGTTTTGACAATGGCAGTCTGTAATTTACAGTGAGTGTATCAAAAGTTATATTAGGGTGTGATAAGATGCATCAAATTATCACATGGATGATGTCATCAGTGATGTCATCAGTGATGTCATTTGAGATGTCATCAGTGATGTCACTGACCATGTCATGAGTGATGTAATATGTGACGTCATCAGAAGTGCATTGCGGGGGCGCGAGTTATAGTTACCTGAACTAACTATAACGGGGGAATTTCACGGGTTTTGTACGAGTGCAATGTCCAACTAACTATAACTGTCCCTAAAACCTATGGTTTTTCAGTGAATTTGTAAGGTTTTTGAAATGCTAATTTCTAACTATAACGTGCCTGAAACCTATGGTTTTTTCAGTGAATTTCAAAGGTTTTTTAAATGCTAATTCCTAACTATAACATGTCTGAAACCTATGGTTTTTTTCAGTGAATTTCAAAGGTTTTGTAAATGACAATTTTTAACTGTATTAATTGTTATATTTATTTTTTTGATACTGATTTACTACATTTTTTTTAACTATTTATTTTTAGATATTATATTTTTTAAATTACATTGTTATTACATTATACATTACATTACAAAATATACTTTCTCAGAATGAATTACTTTAGTTTAAATACTTTGCAAATAGGCAATAGACTTTTAAGTACAGTAGTTACAGTTGTTGCAATGGGCAACACAATTTCAAACACAATGCAACATTGAGCTCAATGTGAATTTCAAGTTAAATGCAATTAGTTACTTTATGGATTACTTTTCTAACCACAGGACTGGATCCTCGATTCAGTCCTGGGACATCTCCTGTAAACAGTTGAGTAAAAGCGTTTTGGTTACAGTAGTGATTTTTAAGGAATATTATTGTATTTTAAAAGTTGACACTTAGAAACTTTTTCACATAGAATCACCAATGTTATCCTATGGGAGGAAATTCACTTAGCAGGTAAGTAGTGTTATCGTTACTTTTTCTTACTCAGTGGTGGATCCTGGATCCAGCACTGGTGCATCTCCTGTAAACAGTTGAAAGAATGTGTTTAAGTCATACAGGCGATTTTTAAGGAATATTTGTAGTTTGTGAAAATCGACACTTTGAAACTTTTCTGCTGAAAACCAGACAATGGATTCCTATGGAAGGAAATACAAGTTACTGGTAAATACGGTTAGAATTACTTTTAAGGGTCAGTGCTGGGCTAAAAGATGCAGCACTGGGTTCTCTCCTAATAACAGGTGAGTAAATCGGAATTCGTAGTTCGGCTGATTTTAGAGGAATATTATAAAGTTCCAAAACTCCACACTTAGAAGAATTTCCAAGTGAAACCAGTCAATGTTAGCCTATGGAAGGAAATTCAAGTTACTGGTAAGTACGGTTAAAATTACTTTTCAGGATCAGTAATGGGCTCAAAGATGCAGCACTGAGGTCTCTCCTGATAACAGGTGAGTAAATTGGAATTCGTAGTTCGGCTGATTTTAGAGGAATATTATAAAGTTCCAAAACTTCACACTTAGAAGAATTTCCAAGTGAAACCAGTCAATGTTAGCCTATGTAAGGAAATTCAAGCTACTGGTAAGTACGGTTAGAATTACTTTTCAGGATCAGTACTGGGCTCAAAGATGCAGCACTGAGGTCTCTCCTGATAACAGGTGAGTAAATCGGAATTCGTAGTTCTGCTGATTTTAGAGGAATATTTGTATGTTTCAAAAATCGACACTTAGAAACTTTTTCAGCAAAAAGCAGGCAATGATATCCTATGGAAGGAAATTCAAGTTACTGGTAAGTACGGTTAAAATTACTTTTCAGGATTAGTACTGGGCTCAAAGATGCAGCACTGTGGTCTCTCCTGATAACAGGTGAGTAAATTGGAATTCGTAGTTCGGTTGATTTTAGAGGAATATTATAAAGTTCCAAAACTCCACACTTAGAAGAATTTCCAAGTGAAACCAGTCAATGTTAGCCTATGGAAGGAAATTCAAGTTACTGGTAAGTACGGTTAGAATTACTTTTCAGGATCAGTACTGGGCTCAAAGATGCAGCACTGAGGTCTCTCCTGATAACAGGTGAGTAAATCGGAATTCGTAGTTCTGCTGATTTTAGAGGAATATTTGTATGTTTCAAAAATCGACACTTAGAAACTTTTTCAGCAAAAAGCAGGCAATGATATCCTATGGAAGGAAATTCAAGTTACTGGTAAGTACGGTTAAAATTACTTTTCAGGATTAGTACTAGGCTCAAAGATGCAGCACTGTGGTCTCTCCTGATAACAGGTGAGTAAATCGAAATTCGTAGTTCGGCTGATTTTAGAGGAATATTTGCACAATGGTGAAGGAAGGGGTGGGGCCTGAGGTGACATGTCTGCAAACACGCCCTGTGGCACATTTTAAGTTGGAGAATTAATTCCTCCTCAATCCCGAGGGTCCCTAGGGGCCAACTAGCCCACCAGGAACCTCCAGTATGCGCCAGGGGCTGCGTTGCAGAGAGGTGTACAGAGGCCACGCCCCTTTTACAACACTCTGCAACGCAGCTCCGTGGTGCTTACTGGAGGTACCTGGTGGGCTAGTTGGCCCCAGGACCCTCAGGATTGAAGAGGATTTAATTCCCCATCTTAAAACGCGCCACGGGGCCTGTTTGCACACATGTCACCTGAAGCCCCGCCCCTCCCTTCACCACTGTGCAAACGCGCCCGTGGCGCGTTTTAAGTTGGGGGATTAAGTCCCCTTGAATCCTGAGGGTCCCTGGAGTCCAACTAGCCCACCATGTACCTCCAAAAGTGCCACAGAGCTGCGTTGCAGAGAGGTGTAAAAGGGGTGTGGCCTCTGTACACCACTCTGCAACGCAGCCCCTGGCGCATACTGGAGGTTCCTGGTGGGCTAGTTGACCCTCAGGACCCCCAGTATTCAAGGGAATTCGTTCCCATCTGCAAACGCGCCAGGGGCGCGTTTGCAGACTGCTGCAGAGAGGTGGCGGGGCCTCCGGCACGATGCCGGTCTTTTTTTTTTTGTATGGGAGGGGGGCTGCGTGGCCCCCCATCCCTTGGCCACTTTTGGCCCCGGGGACCCCATCCCCCGGGGCCTGATGATTTTCTTTTTTTTAAACAAAACGGGAAGGGGGCCGCGTGTCCCCCCTTCCCTGGGCCTCTATTGGCCCCGGGGACTCCATCCCCGGGGCATGCCCACTGTTTTTTTTATTTACATTTTTGGAGGGGGCTGCGTGGCCCCCTCCTCAGGCCATTTAAGGCCCCGGGGACCCCATCCCCGGGGCCGGCCTTAACGTTTTTTTTAATTTTTAAAAATTTCTTTATGGGGAGGGGGCTGCGTGGCCCCCTCCCAGGCCACTATGGCCCCGGGGACCCCATCCCCCGGGGCCTGGCCTCTGGTTGGGGACTGTGGGGGTCCCCAATCCCCCACAGTCCCGCCGGCTCCCCGCGTCCTACGGGAGCCGGCATTGCTTTCCATAAGGGAGCTGCTGACATGCAGCTCCCTTATGGAAAATCAATTCTGCTTTGCTTCATTGAAGCGAGAGCAGGTTTCCTGCTCTCGCTTCAATGAAGCTAAAGCAGTTTGCAGTGACAGGACGGGAGCCGCGAGGCTCCGTCCTGCCATTGCAAACAGCAGTGTCCTGGGGGTGGGCACCCGGGACACTGCAGGAGCCGGCCCTGGGGGTGGCGGTCCCCAGGAGCCACCACAGGCTCCAGGAGGGGGCCGCGCGGCTCCCTCCCATGTCTTTAAAGCCCCGGGGAAGTGGTGGTCCCCGGGGCTTCGGAGTCCGAAACAGACCCCCACATTTATTTTGTTAGTGCCCCGGGAGGTGGCGGTCCCGGGGCGTGTGGGGGGCTTGAGCCCCCACACAGGTACTATTCATTTTTAAAAGAAGCCCCGGGGGTGGCGGTCCCGGGGCTGCGGGAGGGCCGAGAGCCCTCCCGCACCATTTATTTTTAGAGCCACGGGGGGTGGCGGTCCCCGGGTCTTGGGGGGGCCTTAGAGGCCCCCCCACATATTATAAATAACACCCCCGCATGCCCCCGGGACTTGGCCCACCCGGGGGCCAATTAACAACAAAGCGCGGGAGACCGCACTTCGTTTTTTTTTTTTTTTCGGCGGGATGCACCCTAAGCGCATCCCGCCGATTTTTTTTAAAAAAAATGCTTTTTTCTGCCCAGGGGTCCTTGTGGGATCCCCTGAGCAGACCTAGGGGGTCAGGGTGTTTCTACCCTGCCCCCTTTGTGCGTTTTGCGCACTTGTTTCTTTTTTTTTTATATCGGCGGGATCCACGCACCCTAATCGCATCCCGCCGTTTAAAAAAAAAAAATGCTTTTCTGCCCAGGGGTCCTTGTGGGACCCCTGAGCAGGCCTAGGGGGTCAGGGTGTTTCTACCCTGTCTCCTTTTTGCGCTTTGCGCACTTGTTTCTGTCCCTCGGTTCTATCGAGGGACAAAATGGCTGCCAACACTTCCTGATTTGGAGTGTTGACAGCCACTTGACAGCCAATTAGCATGCAGCTCGTGATCGGGAGGGTACGCGGACCCTACTCGGCCATAGATATATATGTGACTTTACTTTTGATTTTCTCAGGAACTACTGAACGGATTTACACCATTTAAGCAAAAGGCAAGACACTGAACCAAGGGCTACCTCTTTGCCAAATTTGGTGTAATTACGTGCAGCAGTTCGGGCTGTAGCTGCGACTAAAGGTTCCTATGGAAAAATGAATGGGGGAAACGCGTTTTGGGACCCCCCTTTTTTCTCGGCCCCCGCTTGACGAATCACCCCGAGACTTTCAGGATAGGAGCGGACCGGAGCGCCCCAACAAGTTGGAAGCTTTCGCGAAGATTCGTCAACCGGCGCCAACGTTATTGCAAATAGAATGTTGCGGATTTCCTAAGGAAAATAGGTCCTAACTATAACTATCTACTGGCGACCGCCAGTAGATAATATATATATATATATATATATATATATTTTTTTTTTCACCAATAGCCCATAGCATTTCAGGACGCACACGCAGCTAATTCAAACCAGATGGTTTATTTCACAAGGCATACCAACAGCTTCATTCTGTGTACAAATCGGGTGCCGACGCGTTTCGAGGCAGAAAGCCTCTTCTTCTTGGGCAGCTGGAATGAATGTCCATAGAGTACTCTGCATGCCAATTTATATCCCCGCCCCAATGGGCGTTGCTTAGTGCTTCATCCATGATTTAAGGCATGCTGGGAATAGTAGTCCGTTCCCTCAAGTTCGTTATACCCTCAGTGGGTTCTATGGCATTTTCTTTGCAGCATAAGTATTTCCCTATAGTAGGGGTCCAGAACGAGCATTGGTTTCCGTAAGCCGAGTCAGTTGCACTGCATACCGGGCGTGAAATAGTTTCCGCCTCACAGCCTCTCCGAAAGTTTTGTGGAGATGGTGCTGTCCTGCGCGGAAGGACCTCCGCGTTGAATATGTTTTTCACCAATAGCCCATAGCATTTCAGGACGCACACGCAGCTAATTCAAACCAGATGGTTTATTTCACAAGGCATACCAACAGCTTCATTCTGTGTACAAATCGGGTGCCGACGCGTTTCGAGGCAGAAAGCCTCTTCTTCTTGGGCAGCTGGAATGAATGTCCATAGAGTACTCTGCATGCCAATTTATATCCCCGCCCCAATGGGCGTTGCTTAGTGCTTCATCCATGATTTAAGGCATGCTGGGAATAGTAGTCCGTTCCCTCAAGTTCGTTATACCCTCAGTGGGTTCTATGGCATTTTCTTTGCAGCATAAGTATTTCCCTATAGTAGGGGTCCAGAACGAGCATTGGTTTCCGTAAGCCGAGTCAGTTGCACTGCATACCGGGCGTGAAATAGTTTCCGCCTCGAAACGCGTCGGCACCCGATTTGTACACAGAATGAAGCTGTTGGTATGCCTTGTGAAATAAACCATCTGGTTTGAATTAGCTGCGTGTGCGTCCTGAAATGCTATGGGCTATTGGTGAAAAACATATTCAACGCGGAGGTCCTTCCGCGCAGGACAGCACCATCTCCACAAAACTTTCGGAGAGGCTGTGAGGCGGAAACTATTTCACGCCCGGTATGCAGTGCAACTGACTCGGCCTACGGAAACCAATGCTCGTTCTGGACCCCTACTATAGGGAAATACTTATGCTGCAAAGAAAATGCCATAGAACCCACTGAGGTATAACGAACTTGAGGGAACGGACTACTATTCCCAGCATGCCTTAAATCATGGATGAAGCACTAAGCAACGCCCATTGGGGCGGGGATATAAATTGGCATGCAGAGTACTCTATGGACATTCATTCCAGCTGCCCAAGAAGAAGAGGCTTTCTGCCTCGAAACGCGTCGGCACCCGATTTGTACACAGAATGAAGCTGTTGGTATGCCTTGTGAAATAAACCATCTGGTTTGAATTAGCTGCGTGTGCGTCCTGAAATGCTATGGGCTATTGGTGAAAAACATATTCAACGCGGAGGTCCTTCCGCGCAGGACAGCACCATCTCCACAAAACTTTCGGAGAGGCTGTGAGGCGGAAACTATTTCACGCCCGGTATGCAGTGCAACTGACTCGGCTTACGGAAACCAATGCTCGTTCTGGACCCCTACTATAGGGAAATACTTATGCTGCAAAGAAAATGCCATAGAACCCACTGAGGGTATAACGAACTTGAGGGAACGGACTACTATTCCCAGCATGCCTTAAATCATGGATGAAGCACTAAGCAACGCCCATTGGGGCGGGGATATAAATTGGCATGCAGAGTACTCTATGGACATTCATTCCAGCTGCCCAAGAAGAAGAGGCTTTCTGCCTCGAAACGCGTCGGCACCCGATTTGTACACAGAATGAAGCTGTTGGTATGCCTTGTGAAATAAACCATCTGGTTTGAATTAGCTGCGTGTGCGTCCTGAAATGCTATGGGCTATTGGTGAAAAACATATTCAACGCGGAGGTCCTTCCGCGCAGGACAGCACCATCTCCACAAAACTTTCGGAGAGGCTGTGAGGCGGAAACTATTTCACGCCCGGTATGCAGTGCAACTGACTCGGCTTACGGAAACCAATGCTCGTTCTGGACCCCTACTATAGGGAAATACTTATGCTGCAAAGAAAATGCCATAGAACCCACTGAGGGTATAACGAACTTGAGGGAACGGACTACTATTCCCAGCATGCCTTAAATCATGGATGAAGCACTAAGCAACGCCCATTGGGGCGGGGATATAAATTGGCATGCAGAGTACTCTATGGACATTCATTCCAGCTGCCCAAGAAGAAGAGGCTTTCTGCCTCGAAACGCGTCGGCACCCGATTTGTACACAGAATGAAGCTGTTGGTATGCCTTGTGAAATAAACCATCTGGTTTGAATTAGCTGCGTGTGCGTCCTGAAATGCTATGGGCTATTGGTGAAAAATATATATATATATATATATATATATATATATATATATATATATATATATATTGATACCAATCCTGGCAGCAATGAACAGACAGGCACTGACTCCGTGAAATGATGACAAGGAAGAGGTTTATTTCTCCATCAACAGCTTAGACGCGTTTCGACGGCGTACCGCCTTGATCACTACATCAGGTACACTCTGTCTAACAGTATATATGCTTGTCACTCACTAGTGGTTGCCACAGCAACCTGTAATTCAACAATAGACATAGAAGTTACTCACGACTCTAATGTCTATGACTGTGCACATTTTTCCCATAAGAAAAAAGAAAAGTTAAATAAAATAAAATAAAATACCAAACAATTTAAGAAAGACAATATTATTGTTAAGGAAAAATTTCCCTTTACCACAACATTAAATTTAAAAATAAAATAGCAAAAATAAATTAAATAAATGTCCTCCTTAAATGTAGAAACAGTGAGCCTATATTAGTACATAGATTGGACATAGAAAAAATATATCTAATATACTTAGGTTATATCGATTGAGAAATTAATTACATTAATATGTAATGGCGCACGGACTAATATATTGTTAAAAAAGTGCAAACAGGCTAAGACATTTGGTAGGTTAGGTTCGAAAAAGAAACTAATGTGCCATACCTTGTAAGGTATAGTTGATTATTAACAAAATATGTCACTAATCTCTTGGCATTTAATATATACAGTATTAATTACTACAGAGCCAAGGTTAACATGAAATATGAGTAAAACAAACATTCCATCTCGCCCAAGTGGGCCGAAAGCAAGAATTGTGTTTGCACAAAGATAAATATGATGTATGACTTAGACAGGCGCCATATACACTAGTGAAACCTAAGAATATATAATTAAATCAAATATTGAAAAAGTATGTCTAATATGGTCTAATCTATCGTGAGATCTAAAAACGTGAGAAAATAAAGCTATAAAAATAAAGGTGAGTGTGACCTAACGTCACGAAGACTGGGCAGGGGCGGGACAGACAGCTCCAGACCAATTACAGATGAACATTCAGTGCCTCATCCGCATTCATCCCGTTGGGAATTTTCGAATTCAGGAGGATGATGTACCTAGACTCTAATCTTCTAAGGGCCAATTGTCTGTTCCCTCCTCTAGGATTTTTGGGAACTGTATCAATCACATAGAAGAATAGATCCTGTGCCTTTCCTCCATGTGATGTGTTTATGTGCCTGGCAACAGGGTAGGCAGGGTCATTGTTAGAGATAGCCCTAAGATGTTGTAGGATGCGGACATGCACGGGGTGGATGGTGCTGCCCACATATAGTTTGCCGCATGTGCAGTACAAGACATAGACTGCAAAATCTGACTTACAGGTGAATCTGCCTCTGATTTCATAGGGTGAGTGTCTAAACGGCATCTTTACCATTTTGGTATTGACCCCATGCCTGCACGCTTTGCATTTAGTGCACTTATGAAAACCATTCTGAGCCTTAAGCCACGTGCAAGCCTTAGTTATTGAGGGTGCGTTGCGGACTAGCTCCTGACGCATGGATTTGGCCCTCCTGAATGTAATTTGCGGTGGGGCCAATAACTGGATCGTTGCGTACTGTGTTCCAATGTCTGTGTAGAATTCTACGAATATTTGCATGGTAGGCATTGAACCCTGTGATGAATCTCGGGGTACCAGTTGTGACAGAGCAGTTTGTAGCCTCATTGCTCTCGTTTCTCCTAAAAAGGAGATCTTTCCTATTTATATTGGTGATCTTAGATTTGGCTTTAGATAATGTCATAGTACTGTACCCTCTGCGTTCTAATCTATTGCATAACTCACTAGTGGATTGTTCAAAACTTTCCGAGGTGCTGCAATTACGCCTCATGCGTAGACATTCGGCATAGGGTATGCTTTCTTTCAGTGGGGTAGGATGGAAACTATTCGCATGAAGTATTGCATTACCAGCAGTGGGCTTTCTGTATGTTTTAGTTTGTATTTTGTTGTTTTCCACAAATATTTCTAGATCTAAGAAATGTATACACTTGGTATTGGTATTGCATGTGAAAGTGAGATGGAGGGCATTGTTATTTAACTCTTGAGAGAAGGTTTCTGCACTCAATTCAGTCCCTCGCCACAGTATAAATATGTCATCTATATATCTGACAAATAGGACAACATTCTCAAGCATTTTCTCTCTATGTGTCTTCATGAGCACCTGCTCCTCCCACCAACCCAAATGCAAATTAGCATAGCTGGGGGCGAAGCAAGTGCCCATGGCAGTACCCTGCAATTGTTTATAGGTAAGTTTGTCAAATATAAAAATATTATTATCCAGACACATTTCTGCCATTTGTAATAGCATCCTAGAGTGCTGAAACAATTGAATAGGTCTTTTTCCTAAGTAATAACTCAGGGCCCTAAGTCCATCAATGTGTCTAATACTGGTATACAGTGCATTCACATCTAATGTCATCAGTAGATAGTCAGTGTTATATATGTCAGTATATATATATGTATCAATTTTCCAGCTTTGCAGTCCAATTTTTCTCAGGAACTCGCAAAAAGAGAAACGGACTCCAATTTCTTCGTGCCAGTTTATTTTAAGTGCATAAATATAGATATATATATATCCACAACAAAAAGACTCCTTGCTGGAAACTCATGCCCATGAAGGTGGCACATTCTGCCAGCAGAGACAACCGGCTGTAAATCCAATACAAAGGCCACTGTAGCGCGCACTCAGGCCAAGAAAACGGGAGACAGTACTACAATTAGGAGGATTTATTACTGGCATAAACCTCCGTGACGCGTTTCGACCGTACAACGGTCTTGTTCATATATACACTAGGTTTGTTTAAATGTACTACATTTTGGGGGCGATTCACCAAACACTCCAACACTTCTTCACAAAAGTTGAAACTTCACAGATGTTGCAACTTCACAGAAGTTAGCTTTCCAGGGCCAGACTTAAGCATGTACCTATGTAAATAAAGTATTTATTCTTGCCTAAATATTAGAGCAATAGTGCATTTCTTGTGGTGAAACCCCTACCCCAACTCCCCATCAATATTGCCAATCAAAATGTCGTGAATAGCCACAAACATTAATATTTATGTATATTCAGCAACTTCTCATTGAATCCGACCATGAATTCAATTCTCCATGTGAGGAGATGTACTCACACATAAAATCACACCATATTGCTGTACTGTCACAAGCAATTACAACCCATTTACAACTGTAAATTAATGATTGCTAAAGACAAAAGACAAATTCATCTTTCTAAAATAGGCCAAAGTGTAACAATTGCTTTATGGTGTGGGCTCTGTGGTGATATTCTGCACAAGGAGCTTTTCAAAAGGTGCAATGACTATGTACACATCAGCTCTGAACAATATACTGTTGTGGTTTTGTATACTTACAGGAAAGCCGTGTTAGTTGTTACTATACTTTGTTTTATAACCATATGCACTTGGTGACCTAGGAGGTGGAATAAAGAGATCACACCTATTTACCCAACACAACCTTGCGTCTCTTGGAAATTTGAAACTCTTTTACTACCCCAAAAAGTTGCCACCTAGAAGGCATGCTAGATGCCCATACTGTGCAGTAAAAGAGCTAATATTTTACTGACACTCGGTAGTAAAGAGGTAGGCACAGCTGCCTGTTTTGCACAGAATATAGACTGCTATATTTGCTCTTCCAACACCTCACAGCATAGACTTGCCCATTTGAGTAGAGACAACTCCAAAATGCTGAAAATAAATTACTAAATAAAAAGGACAATGAGGGCACATTACAGGCAGACCTTTTTGCAATGCTTCTCAGATGTTATGTGCTCTTAGTTAAGGACTACATGTAGCAAAATATGTCTGCATATATCAGCATTTACAGAAATTCATAATTGTTCACTGTAGATGTGCAGCAGTGATTTAGGGATCTATTAATGACCATGATATTAAAAAGGAAACAAAGGGCTTAAAACTACAGATAGTTTATTTTCAAGAATCGCATGGTCACATTAAATGCTTTTAAATTGAATGGATCATCATAATAAATCAAACTATACATAGAGGAACAACCTAATTTTCAGAAGATTCTAAGAAGCCTGAACCACTCAACATCAGTTTACACAGAATCTAAGATAATGTGCTCTCCCTGAATCTGATAAAAGAGTCCTTAGCTCTGACAGTATCAAAAAGGGGATCCAGTTATACATCTGTGCAATGGGCTACAGACCACCCTCTATTATTTGTGACTTAGACAAAAGATAATATGAGAGCCAACGTCTTTCAAAAAAGGTCATATATTTGTTCTTTGATGAAAGGGGCATTCGCTAATTTAGATCATTCCCTATTTTTGTCCCATTCTAAATCATTTACAGAGCACACCCACGTAAGAACATTATTTTTAAAACCAGACTCCAAGTTTTCTGTAAGGTTTGAAACTTATATGTTGGTCTTGGTTTTATAAAATATTGATTGAAGACTATTCTTGCACACTTATAACACCTAAGAAAAATAGTATTTTTCTGAGTATTCAAGAATCGCTTGTACACAAGAAGTTGCACAACATTAAATGAACTTTCTCAGCTAGGCTGATATTTGACATCATTGACAGCAAACTTTCAATCCTATCTAATGGGTCCTGGTCAAGTGATTTTCAGACATGAGATGGCCATTGACGGCAATTATTGTTCCCTTTGGGCCGTATTATGATCTGCTTTGCTGGCTCAAAGTATAGATGAGAGCCTATTTTTATGTGACTGTTATCCGTAAAGTGAATTGATTTAATCCAGCATTTCTCTGAGTTAGTGCTTTATTTTCAGACAGTACAGCTCGGAAACAATGACTAAAGTTTTACTCTTCCTATTTGTGAGCTGTCTGAAACTAAAGCACTAATTCCGAGAAATATTAGGTTAAATAATTCACGTTATACACCGTATATGCATAGAAACAGTCACTCTGCTTTGTGCTGAGCTGGCAAAGCCTATCATGATATTGCCCCTGGTATTCCTAACCTATGTGCTGTCTTTATGCCTGCAATGCTTCTGGATTTTATGGCTGATTGGTCATTTTATAAATTATTTTTCTTTACCGGTATTTATGTGTCCAATTTATTGATGCTCAATGAATTTCTCAGTTCCTAACTGTATGCCCACCAATTTACTCTCTTTTGCTTAGTCCTTAATGTAAAGCTCTGTTCTAGACACTTCCACTAGTCACTTAACTTCAAATTCTGCTTGTAAGACGTGTTAAAAGCCTGTCTACTCTTAGTTAAATGGAATGTCCGTAAATGGTTTTACGCTGCAATTCTATGCCTTCGCCAAATCTGTTTTCTTTTGAATCCTTATCTTGGGATACATCTTAAACTGTGAACATCACTGAAGCTATGATACCAAGGTGTGAGCTAAATTCCACTCCCTGCAAAAATGGGAGTTTTCACAGGGATCAAAATACCAAGTAGTGCAAAAATGATTACACCATGTAGTTTTCCCCCCAACCGATTTCTCAGTTGCACACAACCCAGAACCATGTCCTAATTTACCTCCTCCATTCTCTTCAGAAATGCCCAAGCAATCTTTAGGATTAGCTCTGGCAACACCATGCAGGTCAGTCTCTCAAAATGTACTTATTGTCCCCTAAAGGCAGTGCTGCAAGTAGGTGGACCGAAGGGAACCAATCATTTCACTCCACTGTTCCGGTATCTTCATTTGTACCTGCACTGTGTTTAACCTTAATACAAGGTGGCATTCTAGTACTACAAACCTTTCTTCGCCCTGGTACTCGATAGGTGCTTTGAAGTTCTGAAGTGAAGAGAGGTATGGTGATTTGATCCAGGGGGCAAGGGCAGGCAGTCTCTGTAAATAAAAACTCCAACAAGTACTAAAGTTCAGAATATGTTGCAAGCTTTAGGTGAGATGTGCTCTTGTAGTGTGAGATACACTTCCCAGTTTTAAGGTCTATCCCTAATTGTTACCAAAACTCTTCTACCAATCAAAAATTAATGATTTCCAATCAACTAGTGAAATCAAGGATGCATGGTGCTGGCATGCCACTTGAAAAACTGTAAGCTCAATATCAAGGGAGGCAGAGAAGCCTGACAGTTTGAAAAGTCAACTTTTTTTTCCATAAATATTTCCTAAAAAGGAACAGTTGTTTAGCATTAATGGAGCAAGGATTCGAGAAAAGTGAAACTTGCTTGATTAAATCCTCCATTAACTTTCACTAATCATTAAATTAGTAAATAAGACGAAACTAACATACACCCAACACAGATACACGGGGAGGAAAGCTTACGCATGTTTGGATTAATGAGAAATAAAATGCAGCAGGATTAAAACCCGCTTTAACTTGCAAAAACGCTTTGCGCATGTGCAAACTTGAATTACGCATAAGTAACGTGACTAAATCGCTTTGAGAGGGAAAATCTCAAGCATGCGCAAGAAAGTCCAGAACGCGGTCTTGAGGTACCGCATGCCCGGCATATGCTTGCTTAAATTAAATGAAAGCTGCTGCTATTAACGCTTTTGCCCAAGAGTAATAATAATTACATGGGATAGAGTAGAAGTGGGTGGTGAACAGTGAGAATTATATGTTTAAGAAAATAACATCTGTTTATGATTCTTTTATTAATAGTGTACATTTGGGCCTGCTAATCCATGACTGAAAAGGAAAATGGCGAAAGCTACGCATGCTCAATGAGTCCATGAAATGACCCGGAGACCGAGAGGGAACTGAATTACTGCCAAGATCCAAGGACAGAAGGGATGGGAAAAGAAGAAGATGTATCGGTCATCTATGAAGCTTGTATTAAATGAATTATGGCATTTGCAACAAAATATGCATGTTTCAAACAAATTATATGAATGAGTAGAAGGGGCAGGGTTAACAAACAATAGGGTTTACTAATAAAAGTGAATACGTCAGCCTGGTATGATGACCCTAACCCCATCCAATCATATTCAGTAGTTTAGCAAATCTGCAACACTTGAGGGTGGGACATGAAAAAATAAAGACTATAACTAGAGTGACTTGAATTAAGTAAATTAACACACAACGCTGCTGATGGAGAGGTGATTCGATGGAGCTGTGAGGGAACTATTGCTGCTGGGAGCTGAGCAGAGAGAGAGAGAGAGGCAGAGAGACGAGAGCAGACTTGGAAGATCCAGACTACTGCCTGATTAGATTGGATGATTGTGGAAGAATATTGAGGAGGGAGAGAGTGTAAGAGAGGAAATCGCCCTGGTGCGTCGGGTTGTAGAGAAGTCTAGTAAGCATAAGACCTGTCCTGATCCTATCCTATAATCTTTGTCTCCTGATCCTAAGTCAGGGGACCTCCACCAGTCCTTTGGCCAGAGGGGTGGTTTTCCAGTTATCCTCATTAGGTAAAAGTCGTTCTATCCAAAAACTTGCATATTTCTTTGCAAATGTATTATTATGTGCCTTTTGTCTCTACATCTATCCACTCTTATGTGTTTGATTTTGTTGAATGAGCTTGTGTAATTGAATGTATTGTGCTATATGATTGTTCTCTCTCCCACTTTAAGAAAGATGGAGTTTGCACTGTGTACTTGTAATTGATAAGCGTTCAACTTAATGACTGAAATTTTATATAAACTTATTCTTATTATTCAGAGTCTGTGGTTATTTCATCAAGAGTTTAGTTAAGAAGTTGTTAATATCACCATCAACTAACTCAACTAATGGTCCATCGACCAGAGGAAGAGTGTTGATTTGTGAACATTAGTTAGACATTGAAATGATATTGTAACTGATTTGTGGTTACAGGAAATTAACTAATCTGAACTTAAGTGAATTATAAAAACTTGACCCCCTTCCTGGGGAAATTAGCCAAGGGAAATGCAAATGATCGCAGTTGGATAAAATGTATATGGCCCAGTGAAAAATTCAGTTTATTGTGTGTAAAATATCCAACCTTGGCCACTGTGCGCTGGATCAGTTTTTCTGGTAGCAGAGTTATGGTTATTATTGATTAGTTTGGTGATTATTCATTATTGATTATTGACTATATGTTCTTAACATGAAAAGTTAGTGTCTTGTTCTATGTTGTCTGGAAGTACAGGTACAAAGATACCTGGGAATCCCGGGAATTGAATTTTGAAGAGTGTGGTAAGGAAATCACACTGCAGAAGGTTACTCGTCTGTTGTCATAATACCTAAAAGCTACGGAGGGCTGTAGGTGTTATATTAGGGATTAAATCGTATAAAAGCCGAGAGTGAGTGATAGCGAAGGGTCCACCTGTGAAACTTTGGCCTTACCCGAAGGAGGAGTATCCCTAGAGGAGTAATAGGTCCTCCCCAAGCTTAAGTGAAGGGTAAACAGTGGTTTTTACTCGCAGTGTCAGGAAGTACTTTCTCTTTGAAGCAAGTGAATAAACTATCTTTGAATTAGCGGAGCAGACAGAGTAGCGCTGTTTTTACGTTGTTACTAACAGAAAATTTATTAAGAAAGTTTAGAAAAATACATTGCCGTATTACCTTGTGAAGGGAGGGTCAGTAGCAGGAGTCATACTGACAGCACAGAAAGCCGTGCTGGTATTGGTTGAGACAGCGGGCATGTAACAAGTGCCGATTGTAAAGGGAGGGTCAGTAGTAGGAGTAATACTGACGTCATATAAAGCCGCGCTGGTATTGGTCAGACAAGTGGGTGTGTGGAAAGCTCTGATTGGTTGGCAGACAAGAGCCGCGCAGGTATTGGTTGTGGAAGAAAATACGTAGTGAGCCTTGATTGGTCTGTTGGTGTGAGTCGCGCTGGTATAGGACGAGTGTTGGGAAACAGGATACGTAAGAATACGGAAGAGTTTCTAGTTTTAGCTTGCTGAAACAACTTAGTTACAGGGATTGGAAGAATGAAGCTGATTAATAAAATCAAAAATGTCTTTAAAAAGGATAAGCGTATAGTAACCAGAGAAGGGATTTTTATGCCACCCCGAATACGCCTGCTTCTTTTATGATGTTGGAACGAGGATATCATACTTGTGTTTGGTTGGAAAATTTGGTGGAGTATACGAAAGGTGATGGTGTTTTAGTATTTTCTTGAAAATGGTACGTTTAATGTAAGGATTCTTCAGAATTTCAGAAATCGGATGAATTCATTAGAACCTTGCCCTAGGTTAACGCAGTATGAAGCTTTGGAGGAATGGGAAGTTGAGGCATTTGAGCGAGAGAAATGCAGAGGAGGTAGAAGAATAAATAGAGGATTCTTTCCAAGATATCCTTTTGGTACTCGAGGAGATGAGATGAAAAGATGGAGAAGAGCTGTAGTAACGGAAAGGTTGTATCCAGTATTGATGGCTGAAGATCAAGTAGGGAGTAAATGCAAAGAAAAAATGAAACCCACCGGTATGGCAGGAACAGAATGTGATGAAACTGATGATGAGTTATTAGAGGACATTTTAGTTAAAAGACCTCCACCTGGAGAGGCAACTCCAAGTGCACCAATTATGAGAACTCCCTTAGTTCCTCAAGTCTTATATGATCCAACAGTTACCCGAGTGTTACAGGAAAAGGAAAGAGAGGCATTGAATAGAACAAAAGAAGAGATAATTCAGAAAATAAATCAGTTAGGTTTAAATGCTGAAGCCTTGACAGTACCAGTAACGATAGATCCGGTTATTCCATTATATGGGGATAAACGAGACAGCCCGAGATTACAAACAGTGACAGTACAGCAAAATAGTGTTAGAAAAGAGGTAGCAATGTCAGAAGATCTAACCAGTGAGAGTGATTCAAATATCTTGTTACTAGATCTCCCTAATATTGAAATGGTGACTGAAACCCCGAAAAGAGGTTCACCAGTGAACAAGAGGAGAAAGGAACTGATTGACACTCCAGTAGCAGGAAATTCTAAAGGATTTTTGCCAGATGATCTAGAGGAGTGGGCGAAAGGATTAGCCAAAAAGAAACCTCAAACACCAAGTATAGATGTGGCCAAGTTGAAAGTGGATTTGGAAGAAATGATCATTGGTACAATAAGCCCAGAGAGATTAGGTACATACAGAGATGATGAATTGTTGTTTTTGTGCAAAAGTATAACATGGAGAGCAAAGAATTTGCATGAGAAAATAGTAGAAGTTGCTTCAGAATTTGGAAGAGATGTAGAAAAATCGAAATTATTGCAGAAACCATATAGGACAGAATTTACTGACAAGGATTTAGAGAGTTTGAATGCGTCAGGAAGGAGATTACAGATTAAAGAATTAATTAATATTTTGAAGAAATGGGGAGATGCAGACAGATGGAGAGGTAGATGGACGAGGAAAAGGGATGAGGCAGCTACAAAGGAAGCATCTGCATTCCCATTAAGAGAAACAGAACAGGTTGAAAGAGTGTGTCCAATGAGAGAAGTTCCTGGTGGTGGATACGTTCATGTTCCATGGTCTAGACAGGATATTTTGTCTTTTACGAATGATTTCCCCAGATTAAGGGAGAAGCCAGTTGAATGGTACAAGCAAGTAGAGAGGTTTGTGAAAGTTTCAAAAGTAGTATTAAAGGATTTGGATGGACTGTTTGATATAGTGGTACCAACTGATTTGTGGACAGAATGTAAGATTACGGTTGATTGGCCAACTGAAGAGTACCCAAGAGATGCAAAGACAGGTGCACCTTCAGAAGATGTGATGAAAAATATCAGCAAGTGATTACTTTCTTGAAAGGGAAAATTCCCCCAAAAGAAACGGATTGGGTTAAAATAGATAGAACAACTCAAGAACCAAAAGAGTCAGTGCATGCGTATTACGAAAGGTTGTTACAGGTATTTAAACAGTATAGTGGATTTGAAAATATTGGTGATAAAGATATGGGACATTTTGTGTACAGGTTTTGTATGGATTGAGATCAGAAATTAGTCAGATGATTCAACAGCATATGCTTTGCTGGCAGAGTATGCCCATTGATGACATCTTGAAGTACGCGAAGTATTGAAGTGATGATATTGACGCAAAACATAGTCAAGGATCGAATGGGAATAAAGGAAAAGGACGAATGAGTAGAGAGGAAGCAAAAAAGAAGTAGCCTTGTCATGCGTGCGGAAAGCATGGACATTGGAAGAATGAGTGTAGAAACGTTCAACAGAATAATGGGGTATATCAAAATTTAAATCCACAGATGCAGAATGAGGTGGTTGTGAACCAGCAGCAACAGCAACAGGTAGTTACTCCACAGTTACAGGTGCCACAAACCCCTATGCCCAACTGTATGAACGCTCAAGTGCAGAGATACAGTGTGAACACCGGATTTCGTGGAGAGAGTGGTAAGAATACACAAACAGTTCAACAATATTGGATGCGCAGTAACAAGTGTGATTCGGATGTTTCTCAATGACGGTGCCTGAGGGGGGAGGAAGAATGTGTGCTTGGCGCATCTTTGGCGGTAGATCAGTCAGGTCCATTTGTTGATGGAAAAGTGGAAGGTAACAACATCACTTTCCTAGTGGATACTGGTGCTACCCGTTCTACTGTAAGAGCAGCAGAAATTCCAAACCTACCCCTCTCGGGAGAAACTATCCAAGTTGTAGGAGTCTCAAATAAGCAAATAAAAACCCCAGTTACTAAACCAATAGAAGTGAATATCGGAAATTTCAAAGACATGCATCAATTTGTGGTGTGTGATTCAAGTCCAGTTAACTTGTTAGGGAGAGATTTGTTATGTAAAATGAACTGTACCATCTATTGTACACCTGATGGTATTGCTTTTCAAACACCTGATGAAGATATCGCTTTCAAGATGATAGTAGCAAAATAAGGAACAGAAATGGATGAGATGTTTTCACTTCTGACTGAAAGCAGTCTGCCTGATGAATTGAGAGACACACGGAGGTCAGATGTGTGGGATTTTTCAGGAAAGAAAATTGGTCTGATGGTGAATGTAGATCCGATTAAAATAGTGGTAAAAGAAGGTGCGATTTATCCAAACACACGACAGTACAAAATGAGTCCAGAAGTAAAAGCAGGAGTTGCTCCAGTAATTGATCAAATGATTGAACAAGGTATTTTGAAAGAAATAATGGGTAGTCCTTGTAATTCGCCAATCATGGGACTTAAAAAGCCTAGTGGCAAATATAGGATAGTGCAAGATTTAAGGAAAATCAATAAGATAGTAGTACCCTGTTGTCCAGTAGTACCAAATCCAGCAATAATTCTTTATCAGATACCTTGGGATGCACATTGGTATACAGTGATTGATTTGTGCCAAGCATTTTTTTCGATTCCTTTGCATGTAGATAGCCAATATCTCTTTGCATTCCGGTTCGAGGACCGTGTTTTGGCATGGTGCCGAGTTCCTCAAGAGTACACAGAGAGTCCCTCGATTTTCAATCAAATCTTGAAAAAGTATTTGGAAACATTATTTATGCCAGGAAATTCGGTTTTGGTTCAGTACATTGATGACCTACTGGTGGCATCAAAGACAAGAGAGGCTTGAGTCATAGACACAATTGCTTTACTGAACCATTTGGCAGAAGGTGGACACAAAGTGTCGCCAGAAAAATTACAGTTTTGCCGACAAGAAGTCCAATATTTGGGACACAAGATAGAGATAGGAGTTAGAAAAGTGACACCAGAGAGAATAAAAGTGATTGGACAGATGAATCTGCCTAAAACTAAGAAAGAAGTACAAATGTTTTTGGGAGTGATTGGCTACTGTCGTCAGTGGATCAGTGGATTTTCATTGCTTGCAAAACCTCTAATAAAATTGACACGAAAAGATGTGATGGATCCGATTGAATGGGATGATGAAAGCGAGGATGTATTCATAAAACTGAAGGGTTGTTTGTGTCAAGCACCAGCATTAGGAATGCCTGACTATACAAAAGAAATTGCTTTTTTCTGCTGTGAGAGGGAAGGATGTGCGCTTTCAGTGTTAACCCAAAGACATGGATTGATGCGACGTCCAGTGGCATACTTTTCTGCCACTCTGGATTCTGTGGCCTAAGCATTGCCTGGCTGCTTAAAAGCAGTAGCTGCTACTTGTGTGAGTCTGGAGCAGAGTGAGTCGATTGTTATGGGACATCCCTTGAAGGTTTATGTGCCACATTCTGTCGAGATTCTTTTAACAAGGACTTGAACTCAGCACTTGACCCCTAGTCGGCTGACTAAGTATGAAAGAGTGATCCTAGGTGCTGAAAATATAAGCGTGATAAGATGCACCACAGTGAATCCAGCAACCCTGTTGCCGGACCCATTCTGTGAAGAAGTAAAAGAAGAAGTTGATCATGATTGTTTGGATCTAACAGAAATGTGTACAAAGCCCAGGCCGGCCATCTTTGATGTCCCATTGGGAGAATCAGATTATGTACTGTTTGTTGATGGGTCATGTCTGCGAAAACAAGATGGAGAACTAAGTGCTGCCTATGCTGTCTGTACTATATCTGCTATAATAGAAGCATCCTGTTTAAAAGGAGTTAAGTCTGCACAAATAGCCGATTTGGTAGCTTTAACAAAAGCCTGCAAAATTGGGAAAAAATTGAGAGTAACCATATTCACGGATAGTCAATATGGTTTTGGGGTTGTGCATGACTTCGGCCAATTATGGATGCAAAGGGGATTTCTGACTTCTTCAGGTTCTCCTATCAGAAACAGTAAAAATGTCAAAGAACTGTTGGAAGCATTACAATTGCCAAAAGAAATTGCAGTGGTCAAGTGTGCCGCACATAAGTCAGGAAATGATTATGTGACACAAGGCAACAAATATGCTGACCAAGTTGCACAATCTTGTGCTCAAAATGCAATGGCTTTGAACAGAGGGTTGGAAAAAGAAATTACCAATTGCCAACTAATGTTTTTCTCTGCTTTTGAAACATGGGATGCAGTTAGACAGTTACAGGATAAGGGAGATGTAAAAGAAAAGGAATTCTGGATCAACACAGGTTGCACAAGAAGAACCGATGATGAGGTATGGGTGTGTCCAGATGGAAGACCGATAATGCCAGACAGTATGTTATCACAAATGGCAAGAATATATCATGGAGCTACACACATTGGGAGGGATGCCATGATTAGACACTTTAGGCAGACATGGTACAATCCCAAATTTAGGCTTATTGCAGAGAGTCTCTGCCAGCGCTGTTTGACATGTCAACAGCAGAACCCAGGTAGAAGAACATTTGTCAATTGGGGAAAAATAGGAAAGGCAGAAGGACCATTTACAAGACTGCAGCTTGATTTTATAGAGTTGCCGCCGTGCAACGGTCTGAAGTATGTCCTGGTCATTGTGTGTCTGTTTTCTCGTTGGGTGGAAGCTTATCCAACAAGAAAGAATGACAGTCTCACGGTTGCCAAACTACTCCTGAGAGAACTCATCCCCAGGTTTGGATTTCCAGTCACTTTTGAATCAGATAGAGGACCTCATTTTAACAATGAGATAATTCGATTAATTTGTACAGCTTTCAAAATTGAGCAGAAACTACATTGTGCCTATCTACCAGAAGCATCTGGAGTCGTTGAGCAGCTAAATGGTACAATAAAATCCAGGTTAGGAAAGGTGTGTGCATCCACTTCACTGAAATGGCCTGATGCTTTGCCCCTTGTATTAATGAGCCTTAGAAGCATCCCTGACAGAAGGACAGGCTTGAGTCCTCATGAAATTCCTATGGGAAGAGCAATGAGACAAGCATTTATACCAGGAAACAAACTGATGATCTAGTGTTGGACTATTGGAAAGGACTAGCTGATCTGGTACGTTCTGTGTCTCACCAGGTTGGAGAAGATGCAACCACAGCACAGCCAAATCAAGCTCATGAATTGTGTCCAGGAGACTGGGTTATGATAAAGAAGCACACAAGAAAGTTGTGTTTAGAACCCAGGTGGAAAGTACTGCTTCAAATTATATTGGTCACAACAACAGCAGTGAAGTGTTTTGGCTTGCCAAACTGGATACATACCAGTCATACCAAAAGAGTCCCAAGTCCTCCTGAACGACAAGAGCAGCAACTGGTAGAACAAAGAAAAGAACCAGAAGCTGAAAGTTGTGAAGTCGAAGAAATCAGAGAAACAAACTCTGAAGAACGTATCGATGATGAACAACCAAGTACAAGTCAAGTAGGGTGGGCACTGGATACTGGGTCTCAAGAGACTGCTGTAGTGGCCGAGGAAGAGTAAGAGATTGAAAGACCAGAACGAATTGAAACAGAAAATCCAGATCAAGCTCAATCAGAATAAGAAGAAAATGAGAGACTGACAGTGTCAGAACAAATTCAGTCAACAGAAGAATCTGCTGCAGGAAACTCAGATCAAGCTCAATCAGAATCAGAAAAAGAAAAAGATCAAGAAGAAATTCAATTGACAGAAAGACAAAAATTAGAAAGCTCAGAACAAGCTCAACTAAAAGAAAAGGAAAATAAAAGAACGTTAGAAATTGGCGAAGAAGGTGAAAAGGCAGTGCAAACAAAGAGAATCAGAAAGGGTGATTTCTGGCCAAGTGGAGTAAAAGGACTGAGATATGTTTTGAAAAGATGAACAGGGAAAGGATTGGAACAAGTAAACGAAATATCAAGTCAAACTGAAGAAGAACATCCAAGAAGAAAATCTCTACAAAAATCAACAAGAGAGAGAGTTCCAAATAGAAAATATAAGGCTCCTGAATGGAACTATATTACCCTTGAGGACTTTGAGAATCTCGATCTAAACGAAGGACAAGAAAATGTCACTAATGAAAAAAGTGACGAAAGAAAATTGAGACCACCTTAAGAGAAAAGACTGTAACACAGAAGGTGGAAAATTTACAAACAAGTAAAGAAGAGAATAAAAAGAACCAGATGGAGAAAAGAAATTAAAGATAAAGGGGAAGCAAAAGACGAAAAGCTGTTGAAGTGTGGGATCACACAAAGATTATTATATATATATATATATATATATATATATTTAGTTTAAAATTAAACATAGAATTTAGAAGAAAATTTAGAGATTAATAAATTTTAGAAAATTAAAATGGCAGAAACAGAAGTGACTGAACATCCGAAATCTAGTTTAAAAAGAAGATGTGTTAAATGTTGTTTATGCAGTATTTTGATACTAATGTTAATGTGGTTATTGCTAACAGTTGTGATACCTATTTTGATGGTAAATAACGACAAAAATAATACTAATACAAGTGATCAAGTAAATGCAGGCACTAAAGGAACAACTACCACTGATTTAGAGCAAATAGATGAGACCATGTATCAACATGGCAGATTAAATAGTGATTCGTCATTAAATGTGTTTACTAAACTTCTTTTTGAATATGTAGATACAATGGACGTGAGTGATTGTTATATTTGCATGAAATTACCTTTGTCTGTCTCGGAGGGGGTGACTTATCACCATCTTCCTTTAACATATGGTGTGTCATGTAGTGTTGTGTCCAGTCTGTTCTATAAAACAGACAAATTGCAGTATTATTATTCTAACATGGATTTAGCATTCCCAGAGATTCCAATTAGAAGAAATCTAAATCCAGTGCATAGTGCTAAAGCTGCAGAATTTATGGGCGAGTTTTTCCTAACAACAAACCCAATAGACATATATGCGCATAAGAACAATTTAACCTGTATGTTGCGAGATGAAGAAAAAGATTTTCTAAATTTAGTAGAGGAAAGAAGACAGGACTTTCAAAAGAAGGCTGTTGAACAGACGTCACATGTACCTCCATGGGCTAATAAGGAAGGGGACTATAAGAAAGGCGAGACTCATGCTGCAATGTCCCTAGATTTGTCTAAGTTGGGAAAGTTCTGTCTACATAGACTAAAAACAGACTATAACAAAATTTGTATTGGTTCTAGTGAATGTGAACACACCTTCCTGATCATGGGGGGATGGGGACTAAAAGGTGGAACTGATCCCGTCTTTCCAGGAGTATATTATGTGTGTGGTAAAAATGCCTATTATAGATTGCCAACACAATGGTATGGTAGTTGTTATCTTGGGATAGTATTTCCAAAAGTGTACCACATTACTAAGAACAATGAAAAGGATGTAATAAGTCAAGGACTAAAATGAACTAAAAGAACAAGCTTCTCAGAAATAGTAGGTGATATATTTGGTGCACTGATACCGTCAGTTGGAGTCATACTGAATTCACATAAGATACGCAAATTGTCAACAGTAGTTGATCGTCTATCGACAGTTTCTGCTGGGGGATTCTTAATGATTAATACCGAAATGGTTGCAATTAGATCTATGGTTTTGCAAAATCGACTCGCACTTGATATATAATTGGCGAAAGAGGGTGGGGTCTGTGGCATGTTGAAAGTCCAACATTGCTGTACATATATCCCACACAAAAGTAAAGGTATTGAGGGGTATATTAAGAATATTACAAAGATTCATGACGATTTGACCCAACTGGAGGTTGACGGTGTTTGGGAAAGACTTAGTAAAAGTATTTCCACTATAGGTAGTTGGTTTTCCACTTTAGGGAGTAGTCTATTAGGGAAAATCCTAATACCAGTAATTTCTATAGCAATAATAGGTCTGATGATGATAATGACATATAGATGTTGCAAGAATAAAACAAAAGCAAGAATGATAGCCGAAATAAAGAATAAAAGAATGGGAAGAAAGAGAAATAGAGAAGAGATCGAATTAGAGGAGATGAAAGGAAGTCTATATGATAAAATGAAAGAAGTAGGCATGAAAAGAAAAATTGAAGAGTTAGAAGAAAGAAAGGAAGATACTAAAAAATTAAATGAATAAAAGTTGGCACTTGGTAATGATGGGTATTTTTATGATGGCTCAAAAATGCCATCAGAGGGGGGATTGATGCAGGAAGGATTCGAGAAAAGTGTAACTTGCTCGATTAAATCCTCCATTGACTTTCACTAATCATTAAATTAGTGAATAAGACGAAACTAACATACACCCAACACAGATACACGGGGAGAAAAGCTTACGCATGCTTGGATTAATGAGAAATAAAATGCAGCACGATTAAAACCCGCTTTAACTTGCAAAAACGCTTTGCGCATGTGCAAACTTGAATTATGCATAAGTAACGTGACTAACTCGCTTTGAGAGGGAAAATCTCACGCATGTGCAAGAAAGTCAAGAACGTGGTCTTGAGGTACCGCATGCCCGGCATATGCTTGCTTGATTTAAATGAAAGCTGCTGCTATTAACGCTTTTGCACAAGAGTAATAATAATTACATGGGATAGAGTAGAAGTGGGTGGTGAACAGTGAGAATTACATGTTTAAGAAAATAACATCTGTTTATGATTCTTTTATTAATAGTGTACATTTGGGCCTGCTAATCCATGACTGAAAAGGAAAATGGCGAAAGCTACGCATGCTCAATGAGTCCATGAAATGAGCCAGTGACCAAGAGGGAACTGAATGACTGCCAAGATCCAAGGACAGAAGGGATGGGAAAAGAAGAAGATGTATCGGTCATCTATGAAGCTTGTAATAAATGAATTATGGGATTTGCAACAAAATATGCATGTTTCAAACAAATTATATGAATGAGTAGAAGGGGCAGGGTTAACAAACAATAGGGTTTACTAATAAAAGTGAATACGTCAGCCTGGTATGATGAAGACACCCCTAACCCCGTCCAATCATATTCAGTAGTTTAGCAATTTAGCAACACTTGAGGGTGGGACATGAAGAAATAGACTATAACTAGAGTGACTTGAATTAAGTAAATTAACACACAACGCTGCTGATGGAGAGGTGATTCGATGGAGCTGTGAGGGAACTATTGTTGCTGGGAGCTGAGCAGAGAGAGATAGAGGCAGAGAGACAAGAGCAGACTTGGAAGATCCAGACTACTGCCTGATTAGATTGGAAGATTGCGGAAGAATATCGAGGAAGGAGAGAGTGTAAGAGAGGGAAACGCCCTGGTGCGTCGGGTTGTAGAGAAGTCTAGTAAGTATAAGACCTGTCCTGATCCTATCCTATAATCTTTGTCTCCTGATCCTAAGTCAGGGGACCTCCACCAGTCCTTTGGCCAGAGGGGTGGTTTTCCAGTTATCCTCATTAGGTAAATGTCGTTCTATCCAAAAATTTGCATATTTCTTTGCAAATGTATTATTATGTGCCTTTTGTCTCTACATCTATCCACTCTTATGTGTTTGATTTTGTTGAATGAGCTTGTGTAATTGAATGTATTGTGCTATATGATTGTTCTCTCTCCCACTTTAAGAAAGATGGAGTTTGCACTGTGTACTTGTAATTGATAAGCGTTCAACTTAATGACTGAAATTTTATATAAACTTATTATTATTATTATTATTATTCAGAGTCTGTGGTTATTTCATTAAGAGTTTAGTTAAGAAGTTGTTAATATCACCATCAACTAACTCAACTAATGGTCCATCGACCAGAGGAAGAGTGTTGATTTGTGAACATTAGTTAGACATTGAAATGATATTGTAACTGATTTGTGGTTACAGGAAATTAACTAATCTGAACTAAAGTGAATTATAAAAACTTGACCCCCTTCCAGCGGGAAATTGGCCAAGGGAAATGCAAATGATCGCAGTTGGATAAAATGTATATGGGCCCAGTGAAAAATTCAGTTTATTGTGTGTAAAATATCCAACCTTGGCCACTTCGCGCTGGATCAGCATCACAAGAAAAACATGCCATTTTCACATGCCCGTCATCAGTAGACACACATATTACAAAATATTAATGTGGTTGCATAAAATGTTTGTTTGTGGTACATTACCGCCTTGTGAAATTAGACAGGCTAAAAGGCAAAGGCGCTCCTTGGGCCCGGATTCTATGGATACAAGGGACTGTTCTTTAGTTTTTGTATATTTTAGGAATTTCTGCTTTGTGTGTTTTTTTTCACTTTTATCGGTATATATAAACATAAATGCCTTACAGTCTATGCCGCTGTGGACGAACGTCCGCCCCAGTGAGAGTGAAAGATTTGCCTACAAGGCCCACTGAAGGATCCATCTGCATCTTAAAGGCTGTCAGAGACGGCTATGCAAATAGAATTTGCTTTCCGGAAGACAGAAGGACGCACAAAGCATGTTCAGGCCTCTGAGCTGTCTCACGGGTGACCTAAGAATTGTGTTTTTTTACTTGAAACATTTTCTGAGATTTTCTGTTCTCTTGGTAAGTACTAAATTCAATCAAAAATAATTGTGTGCAGGCAGCACAAAATGCAGAAAAACAGTAAAAAACCAGGAGACACTTTGTAGTATATATTAAAAATTTTCAGAACCAGACTATTTTCTGCATTTTTTGAGAACCTATTAATAAAAGCTAATGGTAGTTTATGGTCACGTCAGTTTTTTCCATGCCTTTATACACCATACATTAACCAGAGTCACTGAAGCACAAAAGATTTGGGGCCAGATGTACGACCCACCAATTTGCGAGTCGCAAAATGTGTCGCATTTGCGACTCGCAAATTGGGATGCACAACAGTGTCTGAGACACTGTTTGCGATTCCCAGTGGGGTCGCAAATTGCATGCCTCATGCATATTAATGAGGCTGTCGCAATTTGCTACCCCATTGGGAATGGCTGGCACTCCCAGGGATGGTGGCCTGGTGGGGTCAGCAGACCACTATGTCTGGGACTGCTTTTAAATAAAGCAGTTTTTTTTTTTTAATGCAGCCCATTTTCCTTAAAGGAAAACAGGATGCATTTAAAAAATAAAGATGAAACCTTTCACTTTCATTTTTTAAGGGCAGGCAGTGGTCCCTGGTATTACTGCCTGCCCTTAAAAAATATTTTTAGGGCCACTCACAAAGGGGAAGGGGTCCCCTGGTGACCCCTCCCCGTTTGCGAGTGGTTTACCACCCTTCTGTGAAGGGTGGTAAACTGCGACTGTATTACGACCACAATTGCGGTCGCAAAACAGTCATACATAGCTTCAGGAGTCGCTATTAGGAAGGGACGGCCTTCGAACGCCCCTTCCTAATAGCGAGTCGCTAATCCTAATTTGCGAGCCGCAAATTGATTTGCGACCCGCAATATAGGTTTAGTACATGGGCCACACGTTTTTTGCGGTCACAAACCTGTCTAAAACCCATTTGCGCACGCAAAAAACGTTAGTACATCTGGCCCCTGATCTATAACAGGGGTATCTATCTTAGATCTACTAGGGCCGGGTTCAAGCTACGTTTTCTGGATATCCACATAAAATCAGTTAACATAAAATTAATATGAACAGTGATCCTTTAAAGTCAGGGGTTACAATGAATATAGGTTGTGGATCCTAGTACTGATAACTCTGCATTGAACACTCCTGGCCTACAAGGAGCAGCCAATCAAATATTATTAGATTTTACAGTACCTGCAAGGCTGGTCGATATGTTGACTTCTGCATACTGCTTTGAAAATGCACTAAAGTCAGATACTCCATTCACTGCTTCTACTCGGATTGTGTAGTTCACGTACGGTAGTAAATTCACCATGGTCACTGTCCGGTCAACCAATCCAATCTGCTGGGGCACAAAGCCAATGCTACTGCCACAAGATTCACAATGTCCTAAAGCAACAGAACACCGGTCGCACAAGATGTTGTAGCTAATATCACCTCTTCCCCCCGCATCTGCTGGTGAACTCCATTCCAGTATCAGTGTGGACTGTTTCATGCTGTAGACTAGATTTCTTGGAGCAGAAGGTGGACCTAAGAGAATAAACAAGACTTTGTTGGAATCTTCTTACGATAAGATCTATAGTTACATTAACTACAATAATATATTTTTTCAATCAAGGGCTCGTTAGATCAAGGAGCATATTAGTAAACAAGTTCAGTATAGACTACTCAATCCCTGGTAAAGCCAACCTTTACTGCAAGGAAAATGGAAAATTAAAATGCAAGTTTAGAAAGTGATAGAAATAATGCAGTGTTGAGTAAAATCTCAACTAAACAAATCAGTAATAAGCCCGTTAGGAGCAGTTTCAGCAAGAATATAAGGAATAAATGGTCCTGGAAAGAAGTTTGGGCTGGATGTACTAACGTTTTTTTGGGTCAAAAGAAATCTAATTTGTACTAAACACATTTTAGGAGTTGGTAAAGTTTCACAGACTCCTAAAATGGGTCTGTATGCCAATTCGGTATTTGGAAGGGGAGTGTTGTGGGCATCTCTTCCAAATTTCAAATGGTAAACCATTGAAAAGTTACCGACTCCCAATTTGGGGTGGTACTTACTTGCAATAGAGAAAAAGGGAACAGGTTAGCTTTGGATCCCTTCTCCTTTAAAAATTGGGTCCCAACTTTCAGGTGCAGTAGGCATGGTTCAGGGGACCACTGCCAGCTCTTTTTTAATGCAGCTCCATTTCCTTTAGGTAATCAAGGCTGCTTTAAAAAAAAGATTTATTTAAAAAAAAGAAAAACAATGACAGGAATGATAGTCTGCTGATCCTTTCAGGCCACCCTCCCTGTCACTTTGGTCAATCGGAGTGAGTCGCAATTTGCATCAACTCTAATTAATATTAACTACACAAGTCAGATGTGACCCAATCGGATTCCTTATTTAGCGAGCCAACTTAAGGTTAAAGTGAAAGGGATTTCTGTTCCATAGGTCCATGCTTGTATACCTTCAAGACTTTCCATGGCTATTCGCAATAAAACAAGACACACTTTTTTGAAGCAAGGCATTGCTTGGCAGCTCACACCAACAACAGGCATTACAGGCTCAAATGATCTTAGCTCATTACAACAAAATCCCCTACACAAACCCATCCAAGGACCTTCAACAACTGGCTGTCAAAAGTGATTGAAAAAATCTTCATTACATGTCCATGCAAACAGGGACCAGAAATACTTCACAAATTGAGTAGTACATTCAGGACGAGTTAACAGTAGCTGAAAATTCATTGAATAATCAAAGTTCTGCATGGAAGTATGAATGTATGTGTATTTGAATATAAGAAACACAGCTAGAGAGCAATCGAGCTTTAAACATGACAAGTGTCCAAGAATGCAATTTAAGATTCTTTATAACATGCAGACTATTGGAAGTGATGTGCATCATGTTTGATATCGCATATAGGAGTCGTTTAGGTTTTCTCATTGTTCACAAAAAATTGACCAGTTTAGTTATAGTTGCATTGTTCTACAATGTACAGTCTTTACTGAATCTCTAGCATTTTTGACATGTATATAATAAAGAAATTAGTGGATTTTTAGCCCCAAAGCAGTATATGAAAACAGATTTTCTGGCATCGAAATATACTACCAATGTTAGTACAAACTTACGAGTGCAAGAGGTAGATGGGGAATCCAGTGGAGAGCGATAATAGTTCCTCATGCAGATGCAAAGAATGGAAGCTTCTTGTTGTGTATAGCTGTGTTCAGGACAAGGAGAGCAGAGAGGAAGCCGGGTGGACATTTTGTAAAATCCAGGAGGGCAGGCTGCAAAGGCATATACAAAATGTAATGAGGGCATTCAGACTTAGAAAATGAACAACATTGATCATTTCAAGAGCATTTAATTTCTACGGAAGATCTATTTTTTTGTTTCTGATTATCTAGGGAGTTATTCGATATGTGTGCTTTTGCAGATGTTAGACCAAGAATTTGTTAAATCTCATCCCAAATATTTCAGCACATCACAAAGACCCAATTTTTAATGCCTCATGGTCTAGAAATTGTGCCTATTAACAGCCTAAAGAAATATATAAAACAATAAAAAAGGCATACAATATGCTTACACTAATGAAAAATAATATATTTTAATATATTCCCTTTTAAGTTCAATGCCGTAGACTTGCCTTTCAATCTATTGGTTTTTAGCTAGAAAAGGGAACCGGACAATTTGATAGGTTCGGCCTTTTGGGTTTGCCAAGCCTTTTGTTGATTCTGCTCAACATTGCCAAAAAAGAAAATATAATTGTAAAAAAGAAGCAGAGAACTCTGGGTAGTTCTCAAGTTTAGGTGGGAAGCAGCTCGTGTGTAGAGCACCCTCAACACCAGCAACACTCAAAGGGCCCGATTCACAGAACTAACGTAAGACAAAATCCTAAACTTACTACCATTTTGGTATTCACAGAAGGCACTTACTCATTTTGGTATTCACAGAAGGCACTTACTCATTTTGGTATTCACAGTAGGCACTTACTCATCAATGAGTAAGTGCCTTCTGTGAATACCAAAATGAGTAAGTTACTCAAAATGAGTAAGTTACTCATTTTGGTATTCACAGTAGGCACTTACTTATCAATGAGTAAGTACCTTCTGTGAATACCAAAATGAGTAAGTGCCTTCTGTGAATACCAAAATGAGTAAGTGCCTTCTGTGAATACCAAAATGGTAGTAAGTTTAGGATTTTGTCTTAAGTTAGTTCTGTGAATCGGGCCCTAAATTTGCTCACCTCAAATGTCTGCTTTTCAATGAAAGTCTTTAAGCATAGGATTAGCACAGTGCTATCCATGCCGAGCTGAAAAATGACCAAACCCTTTTACCACTCCAGGCACAGTATTACAGCTTTCATTGGTAAAATACCATCCAAGCCAACCTGAAATTAATAAAAGCAACACCTGACACGTGTTTCGCTCTCATTTGAGCACTTCAGAGAGGTATAGCTTTTTCCAGACACAAGGGAGAAACCAGTATAAGTCAAAACAAACCCTTTCAGGCATAGAGTGATGCATAAATTATGCAAAAAAGAAGCAGAGAACTCTGGGTAGTTCTCAAGTTTTGGTGGAAACCAGCTCCTAGCACTGTGCTAATCCTATGCTTAAAGACTTTGATAGAAGATAGAAAAGCAGACATTTGAGGTGAGCAAATTTAGGGGCATATGTACAAGCCCCTATCGCCACCACAACGTCACTTTTACCGATTAGCGGTACATGAAATCCATTCAAAAGGATGTTAAAGAACCTGTGATCCAGGGGTGTGGTAAACACAAGAAGAGGAAGAAAAAAACATCATAATCAGAAGCAAGCAAATCAGACTGACGAGTAAACCAATCAATGGTAAGCAAATTACTTAGCCAAATCCCACTCTGAGTATTGGTATTGTATCGATGGGTCATTAAAGCTTTCTATAGGTGACATCTAATGAAGCATGTTGACCACCAAAAAATCATTTTAATATTTGACACAATTTCTGTAGAAGGCATGATGTGTGATTATGGTAATTGTGCAAATATTTATTTGCCCCAAAACGGTTCGACACTGTTAATTTGCTTAAATCATGCAGTGTAATCACATTCCTGCTAAAGTGATTAGAACTAAGCAGTGGATATTCAGTTGAAAAATGCTTCCCTCTCACTGCTATGCAATGTAAATCAATTTTAAAGGAATAATCAAAGATACCTGTGATGCAAAGCTGAAAATAGATTACACACTTGTGTATTGTATGCAACGTGTACTACAGGGTTTGATAGTTCAAAAATAGAAAGTGTCAGAAATTGGTTTACTGTATGACTGAGGTGTGAGCCCTGGTCAAGCAGCAACCACATTCCTAGTCAGGGTAAGTCACCAGCAAACCCCAAATTAACCTATGCTCACCATCTGGTAGCTTGGGACAGAGCAGTCAGGCTTAACTTAGAGGCAATATACGCAAAAAGGATTCCAAGTTAGAAAAATAGTGATAAATAGCCCCAAAAAGCACAAAGTGCTTTTGGGAATATCTGGTTGCACCGGACTGGTACAAAATCACAAGCTCAGGTCATCCGCGAGGCAGCATGGGCTAGCTACTGGGATCCAGTTACTTCTGCTTATC
Source organism: Calotriton arnoldi (assembly GCA_963921515.1). Classification (NCBI taxonomy): domain Eukaryota; kingdom Metazoa; phylum Chordata; class Amphibia; order Caudata; family Salamandridae; genus Calotriton; species Calotriton arnoldi. Next base: position 2,281,863 of record CAWUFW010001451.1, read on the forward strand.
AGAGTACCTAGAATCCTGGTTGCGGAGCATTGCATGGATTCGCGTTAAAGATGCGTCGCCCAGCCGAGGCGATGCGTCGGTTACGAGATGCGGCGCTGCTGCAATGTCAGGTCCTGTTGCGTCAATGTTGAAGATTCCATTGACGGGGCTTGCAATCAGTAGCGGCTGGCAGGGAATGAGGTTGGAGGGGCGGGGGACAAAAAAACACTTACCTCTTCCGCCAGCCACATCTCTTCTCTGCTTCTCAGTGATTTCAGAACCAGGAAGCACCCAGGCGCCCCATAGCCAATCACAATGCTGTAATACAGCGTTGTGATTGGTCTGAGCACCATGGATCGGCACTCAGATGAAGACTGGGGGCCTGGGCATGTTCCCCACCAGGCTGTGCAATGCAGCCTGGTGGGGAACATCCACAGATCGCATGACTGTTTGGCCGTACTGAGAGGGCTGGTCAACCATTAATGCGCACTTGGAGTGGGCAAGCTACTCCTCCCCAGTGCCTCCAGCCTCACCCCACCCTGACTGAGCCCTGAACCTGTGAAAAATAAAACAATAATATTTTTCCTGCTCAAAGAGCAGAGGGGCGCCCTTGTTTGCAATGTGATGTCCGGTGTTGGGGATGTGATGCACAGCTGAGGTGATACGTCGATTCCTATGAGCAGTGAAGATATGATTCAGAGTTTTGTCATCAAGGCTGCCATCGACAAGAGATGCGAGGGCCTGCGTTGGAGAAGGCATAGTGCAGTGGCGGTTCTGAAGGTGATGCATCGGTCCAAAATACGGGTTGCGGTGACGATGCAAATCTTTTGTGATGTGTCCAATCCACGTAGCAGCAGTGATGCATCGGTTCTGCTCAGGGATGGGCAGCTCAGTCAGGGAGATGCATCGGTTCTGCTCAGGGATGCATCACTCAGCAGAGAAGATGCGTCGGTTCTTCTGGCAAGTCCAGGACTGGAGTGGCACCACTTAGCAGGCTAGACTCCTAGATGGCAGAGTCCAGGTGCAGGGGGTTGGAAGTCTGTTATGTACTTAAGGTTTCAGATCAGGAGGCCAGAAAACTAGCCCTTGGAGTCACTCCTGATTCAGGGTTCAAGAGATGCAGGTACAGTCCTTCTCATCCAGGCAAGAGGTCAGCAGGTCAGCAGAGCAAAGCAGGAGTCCAGCAGAGTGGCAATCTTTCAGCAGCACTGCAGTCCTTCTTTCTGACATAATATCCACAGGTCCAGAAGTGTACCGAAGTAATGGTGCCTGAGTTCCTTCTTTTATACCCAGTTGTGCCTTTGAAGAGTACAGATGCCCTGTCATCCCTGCCCTGACTCCAGACTAACTACAGGAGACAGGACACAGCCTATTCAGATGTAGAGAGGCTGGGTCCAGCTCCTCCCTCCCATCCTGTCAGTGATGGCCCATTCAGTCACACATAAGCTCCCATTGTGTGTGGCTGTCTAGGAGAAATACACAAAGCCCAACTGCACCCAGTCATCTGACCAGAGAGAGGCTACAGGCACCAAATGACTAAGGTAAGAAAATGCCAACTTTCTAAAAGTAAAAGAAAAAATTGATGGACGGAATGCTGGACAATGCAAGCATTCACCCCCAGTCACAAGGATCTGGGTTAAATCCATCATTCTTTTGCTCACCACACCACCCCAGTTTGGACCCAGCCATATGCAAATCAGTCTTGACCCTGTTCCTTGGGGGAACAGTCCAGCCCGAACTGCCAAGCCAGGTCCTCCCTGGACCGGAAACAAGCATCCTGGGACCGGTTTCAGGGCATCATCCTTCTTCAGCCAGGCTAACTTGAATCCAGTGGTGTAGTGAGCACAGGACCCACGTCTGGGCATACCCGTCCCACTTAGGGCAATAAATGCAAAAGAAAAAATTGATGTACGGAAGGGTGACATACCCTGAAACCGGACCAACGATGCTTGTTTCTGGTCCAGGGAGGACCTGGCTTAGCAGTTCGGTCTGGACGGTTCCCATGGGGCACAGGGTCAAGACTGATTTGCATATGGCTGGGTCCAAACTGGGGGTGGCGTAGTGGGCAAAAGAACGATGGATTTAACCCAGATCTTTTGACTGGGGGAGAATGTTTGCATTGTCAGCATTCCGTCCATCATTTGTTTGCTGTAACACTTTTCGCCCTAAGTGGGATGGGTATGCCCAGACGTGGGTCCCTTGCTCACTGTGCCACTGGATTCAAGCAAGCCTGGCTGAAGAAGGGTGAGATACCCTGAAACCGGTCCCAGGATGCTTGTTTCTGGTCCAGGGAGGACCTGGCTTGGCAGTTCGGTCTGGACTGTTCCCATGGGGCACAGGGTCAAGACTGATTTGCATATGGCTGGGTCCAAACTGGAGGTGGCGTAGTGGGCAAAAGAACAATGGATTTAACCCAGATCTTTTGACTGGGGGAGAATGTTTGCATTGTCAGCATTCCGTCCATCATTTGTTTGCTGTAACACTTTTCGCCCTAAGTGGGATGGGTATGCCCAGACGTGGGTCCCTTGCTCACTGTGCCACTGGATTCAAGCTAGCCTGGCTGAAGAAGGGTGAGATACCCTGAAACCGGTCCCAGGATGCTTGTTTCTGGCCCAGGGAGGACCTGGCTTGGCATTTCGGTCTGGACTGTTCCCATGGGGCACAGGGTCAAGACTGATTTGCATATGGCTGGGTCCAAACTGGGGTGGCGTAGTGGGTAAAAGAACGATGGATTTAACCCAGATCTTTTGACTGGGGGAGAATGTTTGCATTGTCAGCATTCTGTCCATCATTTGTTTGCTGTAACACTTTTCGCCCTAAGTGGGATGGGTATGCCCAGACGTGGGCCCCTTGCTCACTGTGCCACTGGATTCAAGCTAGCCTGGCTGAAGAAAGGTGACATACCCTGAAACCGATCCCAGGATGCATGTTTCTGGTCCAGGGAGGACCTGGCTTGGCAGTTTGGTCTGGACTGTTCCCATGGGGCACAGGGTCAAGCCTGATTTGCATATGACTGGGTCCAAACTGGGGTGGCGTAGTGGGCAAAAGAAGGATGGATTTAACCCAGATCTTTTGACTGGGGTAGAATGTTTGCATTGTCAGCATTCCGTCCATCATTTGTTTGCTGTAACAACTTTCTAAAAGTGGCATTTTCAGAATTGTAATTTAAAATCCAACTCCACCATAAGTTAGGATTTTAAATTTGGAGTCCAGAGACACCAGACATGAATTAGTGATATCTTCCCATTTGGAAATTACAGTGACAAAATGCAATAAGGTAATCCCTATGTTATCCTATGGGAGGTATAGGCCTTGCAGTAGTGAAAAACGAATTAAATAGTTTTCCACTACCAAGACACGTAAAACCTAAAAATAAATGTCCTGCTTTTTAAATACATTGCATCCTGCCATCTGGGCTGTCCAGGACCTACCCTAAAGGTGACGTATATGTATTAAAAAGGAAGGTGTGGCATGGCAAAAGGTTTATTTTGCCAGGTTGAATTAGCAGTTTAAACTGCAAACATAGCCTCTCCAATGGCAGGCCTGAGATATGTTTCAAGGGCTGGCACATGTTTAAGGTAGCTGGCACAATCAGTGCTGCAGGCGGCCCACTAGTATGATTTAATTTACAAGCCCCGGGCACATGTACTGCACTCTATTAGGACATATAAGTAAATTAAATATGACAATTGGGTATGAGCCAATATTACCATGTTTAGAGGTCAGAGCACGTGCACTTTAGCACTAGTTAGCAGTGGTAAAGTGCTTGGAGTCCAAAGGCCAGCAAAAACAAATTCAGCAAAAAGTGGAGGAGGAAGGCAAAATGTTTTGAGGTGACCGTGCAAAAAAGGCCATTCCCAATGCAAAGCTACTTTCACAGTATGCTATTCCCACCGTTCATTGCTCTCCACATCAACTACCGGCACCGGAATTAAATATTCAGGCAGGAGCCATCTACAGGTTAACATGGGACATGAACCCCAAAAAGCTGATAGAACTTCAATTATTCAACATTGAGCATGTGTTTCTAAAAACTCCAGCCACAACAATGAGAATGAATGGCACAAGCTGCTAGGCTGGAGGATGGTATAGTGTGCATGAAGACTTAGAATCTTTGAAGAGCCCTGTGACTACTTACTGTATGTTAGTTAGGTGAAAATGAAGAAGTGCTCCAAGATACCTGTCTAAATTAGGTTTCAAATTTGCAAAGCTTAGGCTATTTATGCTCATAGTACCACCCAACTGAGACAGTGTCACTAGTCTCAAAAGCATCCAGTGTATTGTCTTTTGGCGCATCACATTTCGCCCATGGACTTTGCTACTTGAGTTGTTCCTTCTACAGGCATTTCTTCCAAATAAGTTGGATTTTTGTCATGAGACAGAGGCACTGCTGGTTGGAAGACATCCTTCACCTCAGGTAGGTTTTAGAGATACCAATTCACTTAGAAAATCTCAGAAAACATTACTAGATACTATGAGTTTCGTTGTAGCGTTCACTAGTTCTCCACTAGATCTTAAATTTGACAGGCTCTCACGTACATTATATATAAGGTCTATCAGTCCACTTAAGTTGCCTCACAAAACCAAACATCACTCCTCAAGTCAGAATCTAAATACAATTGCCTACAGAATACACAGAAGACCAATGTATGGCTACAAGATTTCATAGTTTCCTAGTGGTGTATACATCTCAGTAAAGGCAGTGCATGCTGTGTTAGCTCTGAGTTCCTTTGCATTAACTCACTCTACCAAAATGTGTCAAAGATCAAGTACATAGAGATGTGATTTGAAGATGGTTTGTTTTGTGCCTTGATTCTATTGCAGAAGAGACCAAGGTTCAGAACAACCAAAATGAGTATCTGGAGACTACCTTCCATTCATGATGTCAGATCCTTCTGACTTTCATTTTGGTATGAATCTACTACAATGAAGAAAGCTTGAAAGAGCTCCTCTTGCAATATACAGTTACATCACGTTAGATGAAGAATAACAAAGACCATACTGGCTATGGATGCTAGGACAGCTTTTTAAAATGTGGTGTGCACCTGTAGTCATGAGTGATGAGACAGAGAAGAGGCTCTCACCAGGTCTTCAGAGATTCCATATTGTCCATAGGAACCAGAGTATGTGTGGTTTAGTACTACATGGCAGGATTGACTTGTCGTTCAACCCAGAGTTCCGGTTCGCATATGTCAAGAAGCACAAATATTTAGAAAGTGCCACTGTCTGCCCACACATTTTTTATTCCACCAGCTATGTATTATGGGGCACTGGAAGCTGCCACAATAATACCCTCTAATCAGAAATATGCAATGGAACTCAAACATGGCCACTAGGTTCTCGAACACCTCATGATCAGAGTCCATCCCTTGAATCTTAATATTTAATACTGAGATGATGACACAGTCATCAGTTCCAAGACCACTGACTCATTGTCAGTGAAATTGCTCTCCCACCCTCGCAGCTCCACCATTAATTGAGGCCTGCCCCTGCACTCTCGAGTGTTGGTGATCGAGGCCCTCCTCCACCCGCAGGTTTCCCTGCGCCTCATCCCTGGTGGTCCAGTGGACCTCTGTCTCCTTCCTCTAACTCTGCTCTTTCACTCGTTTTTCTACCCTTTTTTATCTTTCACCTTTCTGCACTTTTCTGCATCTCTGCTCTTTTGTACCTTATTTCTGCTCATTTTCCCCTCTCTCGCTCTGCCCTTTCACTTGTTTTCACTCGTTTTTCTACCCTCTTTTATCTTTCACCTTTCTGCACTTTTCTGCATCTCTGCTCTTTTGTGCCTTATTTCTGCTCATTTTCCCTTCCTCTCGCTCTGCCCTTTCACTAGTTTGCACTCGTTTTTCTACCCTCTTTTATCTTTCACCTTTCTGCATCTCTGCTCTTTTGTGCCAGTTATTTCTGCCTATTTTCCCTTTTTTCTTTATCCCTTATTTCCTCCCTTTACCTTTCCCCGCCGCTGCTGCCCCGCGGCCCCTCCCCCCCAGCGCGACCGGCCCAATCCAGCTCCCCTCCCTGCTCCCGCCTCCCAGCTGTCCAGCCCTCCCCGACCCCTACTTAATGGCGGCCACTGCGGGGACAGGCGAGCAAGACCACTGACTCATTGTCAGTGAAATTGCTCTCCCACCCTCGCAGCTCCACCATGAAGTGAGGCCTGCCCCTGCCCCTGCACTCTCGAGTGTTGGTGATCGAGGCCCTCCTCCACCCGCAGGTTTCCCTGCGCCTCATCCCTGGTGGTCCAGTGGACCTCTGTCTCCTTCCTCTAACTCTGCTCTTTCACCCGTTTTTCTACCCTTTTTTATCTTTCACCTTTCTGCACTTTTCTGCATCTCTGCTCTTTTGTGCCTTATTTCTGCTAATTTTCCCTTCCTCTCGCTCTGCCCTTTCACTTGGTTTCACTCGTTTTTCTACCCTCTTTTATCTTTCACCTTTCTGCACTTTTCTGCATCTCTGCTCTTTTGTGCCTTATTTCTGCTCATTTTCCCTTCCTCTCGCTCTGCCCTTTCACTAGTTTTCACTCGTTTTTCTACCCTCTTTTATCTTTCACCAGCTGTCCAGCCCTCCCCGACCCCTACTTAATGGCGGCCACTGCGGGCCGCGGGCGCGTGCTGGCGCGCCCGTCTGCGCCCGTCCGCGACCCGACCGCGACCAGCGCCAGGAACCCTGGACCTCCGCCCCGCCAACGCTACGACCCAGCAGCACTCCACGCACTCAACCCAGGCCGCAACAACAACTGCAAGCTAGCATCACCAGCCAACTCCCACGGACCCTTCAGCTGTCACCGCTGCCGGCACACCTGCAGCACCGCCAAGAACACGGATCCAGCACAACCCGCCCACAAGAACACAACCGAACCGAAGACCCTGCAATGCATCCTCCTCAACGTCCGATCCCTCCACAAACACGCCACAGAAATCTGGGACCTCCTCGACAGCACCACCCCGGACGTAGCGTTCTTCACCGAAACCTGGACCAACACCACCTCGGGACCGAGCATCGCCATCGCCATCCCCCAAGAATACAAGATCTCCAGGAAGGACCGCCCCACCCGCCCAGGAGGAGGAATCGCCATCGTCCACAAATCCAGCCTCCGCCTGAGCACACTCCCTGACGAGCCCACAGAACTGATGGAACACCTTCACTTCAAGATACTGGCCAGCCCCACCGCCACCCTCCGAGGAACCCTCATCTACCGACCCCCTGGACCCCGTGGACCCTTCGCCAACTCCATCACGGACATTATCTCCCCGCAGGCCATCGCATCCACCAACTACACCCTGCTGGGAGACCTCAACTTCCACCTCGACAACCAACTGGACCTCAACACTACATCCCTCCTGGACAACCTCCACAACATTGGACTGCGCCAGATCATGACCGAGCCCACGCACTCAGCAGGACACACCCTCGACCCCCTCTTCACTACAGGAAACTCCATCACCTTCAGCCACACCACCGAACTCCCATGGACCGACCATCGTTGCGTCCACTTCACCTTCAGAACACCCACCATCCACAGACACCAGCACCTGCTTCCACGAAGAAACTGGACCAAATTCACCGATGACCAGCTCACCTCCTCACTCAACAACTCCACCCCAACCATCGCGGAAAACGACGACCCCAACACCGCAGCCCGAACCCTGCATAGATGGATCTTGGACAGCACCAACACCATAGCCCCCCTCAAGAAAAACAACAATACCCGCGCCAAGAAAGCCAGATGGTTTACCACCGAACTTCAAGAGTACAGAAGCACATGCCGCCGCCTCGAAAAGGCCTGGAGGAACACCAAATCCACAGAAGCCCACGACAACTTCAGAGCCGCCACAAACGCCCACCATCAACTCATCAGAGAAACGAGGAAAAAAGCGATTGAAGACAGAATCTCCACTCACGCGCACAACAGCAAGGAACTCTTCAGCATCATCAAGGAGTTCGCCCAACCCACTAGCGAGTCTACCGACATCCCTCCCTCACAAGACCTCTGCGACAAACTCAGCACCTTTTTCCACCACTAAATCAAGAGCATCTACGACAACTTTGATGAAGACAACCAACACACTGAACCCTCACCAACCACCCCCGACACCCGGAAACCAGCGATTGATGACTGGACAGCCCTCACCACCGAAGACACACTGAAGACAATGAAGTCAATCCACTCAGGGGCCCGCACGTACCCCTGCCCCCACCACATCTTCAACAGAGCCGCCAACACCATCGCACCCATGCTCCGCCACACCATCAACCGCTCCCTGGCGACCGCCTCGTTCCCCGACGACTGGAAACACGCCGAGGTCAACCCCCTCCTAAAGAAACCCTCAGCGGACCCCACCGACCTCAAAAACTACAGACCCATCTCCCTGCTCCCGTTCCCAGCGAAAGTCATCGAGAAAGCCATCAACAGCCAACTCGCCACATTCATTGAAGAACACAACATCCTCGACTCCTCCCAATCCGGCTTCAGAAAAAAGGAGAAACAGTAGCCCTCATCCTCCTCGACCTATCAGCGGCATTCGACACAGTCTCCCACCGCACCCTAATACGCAGACTCTACGACGCAGGAATCCAGGACAAGGCCCTCGACTGGATCCGCTCCTTCCTCTCCGGCAGGACGCAGCGGGTCAGACTCCCCCTTTCCTCTCGGACCCCACACCTACCACCTGCGGAGTCCCCCAGGGCTCCTCCCTCAGCCCGACGCTCTTCAACGTCTACATGGCTCCACTCGCCCCCATCGTCAGAACCTACGGACTCAACATCGTGTCATACACAGACGACACCCAGCTCATCCTCTCCCTATCCAACGAGCCCAACACCGCCAGACGCAACTTTCGAGAAGGCATGGAAGCCGTCGCCAAATGGATGAAAAACAGCTGCCTACAACTAAACACCAACAAAACAGAAGTACTCATCATGGGCCCAAACCCCGATGCCTGGAGCGACACCTGGTGGCCCCCCGCCCTCGGAAACCCGCCAACCCCCACGGACCACGCACGCAACCTGGGAATCATCCTGGACTCCGAGCTCAAAATGGACCGCCAGATCAACTCTGTCTCGTCTTCCTGCTTCCACACCCTCCGCCTCCTTCGTAAGACCTTCAAATGGATCCCCCTCGAACACCGAAAGACCGTCACTCACGCCCTGGTCACCAGCAGACTCGACTACGGCAACGCACTCTACGCCGGAATAAACAAAAACCTCACCCGCAAGCTACAGAACATCCAGAACGCCGCCGCAAGACTGGTCCTCAACCTGCCAAAACACTGCCACATCTCCCAGCACCTGCGCACACTCCACTGGCTCCCTGTCGAGGCGAGAATCACCTTCAAGATGCTCACCCACGCACACAAGGCCCTCCACGGCACCGGACCACCATACCTGAACAGCCGACTCAAATTCCACGCACCCCAAAGGACCCTACGATCAGCCCAGCTCTCCTACGCCGTGGTCCCCCGCACCAGAAAGACCAGAGCGGAGGCCGCTCCTTCTCCTTCCTCGCGGCCAAAGCATGGAACGCCCTTCCGCTCCACCTCAGACAGACAACATCGCTCCCCATCTTCGCAAGAAACCTCAAAACCTGGCTCTTCGACAGACCCCTCCTTGATGGATGGAACCTGCACCCCCCACCCCGAGCACCTTGAAACCCTTACGGGTGAGTAGTTGCGCTTTAACAAACCCCTGATTGATTGATTCCTGTCTTTTGAGTACTTTGAACATGCGTTGCTGCCCTCTTTTTAATAAAAAAACAGAAAGTGTGCCTCAACATTAGCTTGCCTCATCGAACACCAGTCGGTGCATGGTATTATATAGGTTACAGACTTCATATGCATACTGTTCTGCATCCACAGTGGATACAGGGTCAGAGCAATAGACTTGATTGCTCATCTGAGGTCATGTGTGGGTAAGTAAAGCATGTACTTTATAGGGACCTGAAGGCCAATGTGAAATTGTGTGCCATCAGAGACCAAGGACTCAGGTAGTCGCACTGAAGTCACTGAGAACTTCAGTGACTCGAGCATCAAGATTCCTGCCTAGTTCGCAGCAACTTAATTTTGAAAACTCTAGCTGCATATTACTTTGTTGACGTTGGAAGTTCTGAGTCTGTTCAAACACATGACTATGCAACTTCACCTGCTTTTAGAGCATTCAAGCTCTCACACACCATTCTACTTCAAGTTACTCCAATTTGTATTTGAGGTTCTGATGCTCCTCTCTGCCTAACAGAGAGAGAGACCTGCAAATAAATGACTGATCGAAGCTACCCAGCATATCCAACTCGGCATTGAGCACTGAGCTTATTCTCATGCTTATGCTGGTGGGATGCCTTCCCCTGAAGCATTTTACTTTGGTTTTCTTCTTCCCTGTAAGGGCCCTGAGGCACTATATCAATGTCTGTGGAGCAAGGCTTGGAATCCATCCAACTGAAGACGATGTTTGCTTCAAAAAAGTGGCAAGTCTTGAAGGTAACTTTGTTCACCACTATCTATATTCACAAAGGCCTGCTGTTATGTGTCACATAATGCATTTCCATGGTCTAGTTGAGAAGTACAATAAAGATATGCAGTGATTGCTTTATTTTACTATTCTCACATTTTTCCAGAGATTTGCATTATCTTCAGTGTTAACAGTAGGGCCCACTGACTTTCATTGGAATAACTAACCCACTATTCACACTTTACATTTACCATTTTCTCTGACTTGTTTGGGCATGGTAACTAATTCATGTCACTATGTTTATGGCAGTCTATTGAACCCTAGTTTTTCATTATAACTGTATAACATGCTGTATCTTTGCACAAGCTACCACTGGCTGGGAACAAATCTTAACTCGTACCTGTACTACCGAAGGACACTTCACTGATGTCTGAAGTCTATGTCCCTGAAATTTAACTATCGGATGGCTGGGGAACAGGCTGTTTGACATAAGGCTAAAGCCCTACCCCAACCTGGTCAGCAGAATTCTACACAGTTAAATTGAGTTCCAAGTGTAAATTGGGGAGTTTGTGGCTCAAAGTCTGCTGAAAGACTCATGGAAGTGGACAACAGGATTTCTCTTCTATTTTTGTAAATGCAATTAGGGAATAACTCCAATATTCCGAGCAGTGATCAGATTCAGTTGGCCCAGAATGTCTAAGGGATAGCTAGAGTTCTATTGTGCAGATTCAAGCCTAAAACAAAACAGTGATAATATGTCTCTTATCAAATCGACAATAACTTGTAAAACATAATCATCTCTTTGAAATCCTGTAAAAATGAGTTTTAGGGCACTAAGGGGCACATGAATCATTGCAAATTGTGGTCGCAAGGGGGCAGATTAGCAGAATCTGCCCCTTTGCAACCGCAATTTTTGCATTTGGGATACATCACCCCAAATGCAAAAATCGCTATTTGAGTAATCGCTAAATTTGCGATTACTTAAATTGAAATTGCATTTAGGGAATCGCAAATTGCGATTCCCTAAATGCAATGCAACAAAAAAAAAAGCGATTTCGCATTTAAGAAATGCAAATTACCATCAACTCAAAGTTGATGGTAATTTGCAAGACCTTTGAAAAATGCACAAAAGTGCATTTTTCAAAGTTCCATGTTGCACACATACATGCCCTTGGGCCATGTGTGTGTGCAACATGTTTTTAAATTGCAATTTCAGGGGTGCATCAGGGTGTCCTTTTGGCACCCTTGCACCCTGCAAATTGAATGCGCAATTTGCGAGTACCTATATGGTACTCGCAAATTGCGCATGCAATTCCCATTGATTCCTATGGGCCTCTAGGCCCATAGGAATGAATGGGAAGCAATTCCTTATTTGCGAGTCGCAAATAAGAAATGTGTAGGAATCGCATATTTTTTTGCAATTTCTACATGCATAAGAAATTGCGATTCCTAAATTGCGATTTCTTAAAAATTGCAATTTAGGAATCGCAATTCCTAACTTTGATGCATGTGGCTTTAAATTTCTAAGTTTGGGTTCCACGCATTCCCAGGAGGCCTGAAGAAGGTCGAGCTTTCAGTTAAGACTCCTCCGTCCCAATGCTTGCAACCTTTTTGTGCTTCAAAGCCATCCCAAGTAGAGAGACAGAGCAATGGAAAGGACCCAATCCTGAGTCTTGAACAAGAAGAGCATGCCCACTTCCACTCAAGATAAAGGTACCTCACCTGCTTAATCTTCAGTGAGCTAACATTATTGGGTGGCATCACCAGTGTGAAACACAATAATCGTTTCCAAAGAATTCTCATGATCATATAATTATCTTTATTTATTCCAGGAAATTCAAATAATTCCTGGACAATTATTTGGATTTTGGCTGAATGCTGAGCCACCTAGGGTTTACCTCACAAGACCACATTTCTTATCAGTGTGATGTGCACACAAAGGAAGTCTTGGCCTGGGATACAGACTTCAGACATCAGTGGATTCAAAAACTTTAGTGGTCAGTAAGAAGACAGGTGCAATGCTGTCTTCTCGCTGAGCACTAAAGTTCACCCTTATACTAGTTCACCATTAGCTTCCTCGCATAAGTCTTAACATGTCTGTGTTCATATCTGTTGCACCACCTACTTAAAATATAATAGGACAATTCTGAGTTCCATTGCCAGACTGCATAAGTAGTAAAAATGTAATATCTCAAGTATGTAACCTTAACATTTGTTTGTACATTATGTAAAAATTAAGTATAAAATGTACTGATTTGGTCTTGTCTTGGCAAACAACATAGGTATTCATGTAATAAAATACTAAAGTGGATTACATCATTGAAAAACAGAAAACTATTGTTACCATGCAGAACTGTAAATTAAATAAAAAGTCTGTGCGCTTACTGCATTATATCTTAAGGGAGAAATGTGTGCAACCGCACAGTTTTACCATGCTTAGGCCTGGAGATGCCAGTCAGGTATCAATTTTAGGGTAAACAGGTACACATAGTGCAGATTCACTTTTGTGACAACAGTACTCTTTAAATTTTTTGATAGTTATCATATTTCCTTTGCTCAGACATAATCAGAATCCAGGCCTTTGTCTCCCCCCTCCCACCCCAACGTGCTAAGTTCAGTCAGTCCGTCAGATATTCTTTATTCGGTTAATTAAAACCATAAAAGACATGAAAATAATAACAATATATAAAATCCAGAAGAAAATGTAAAATGATTCAAATGTGTCAATATCATACAGTAAAAACAGTGTATTAAAAACAAATAAAAAATTTAAAACCAGATCATAAAGCCATGTTATAAAATACAGATCATACACCATGCAATAATATCAACATATCTAAGGGCCCGAGACCAATGCGGGTCATCTCTTTCTTAAACTAACCGTCCCAAGTAATAAACTAGCCATGTTAAAAAATACTTTTGCACTTAACATCTGCAAGTATAATAACGCAGGTCTTACTTGTAAAAAGCCCATCCCTTTTAACAGTGGGAGTATATAACGTCATTTTAACAAGCTATAGAGATCGCAAAACATGACAAAATGCATGGTATCTTGGGTTGAGAAACTATCACAGCTACATGTGCCCAAGTTTGCTAATTTATTCCACCCCAGTGGTTCTGCTAATAGGCAATGAAAAAGATTTAGTCTAAATCTTGTAAGAAAGATCCGGTGGTAAGAAATGGTGTTCACTTCTAAATAAGGCTCAGTTGTAGGACAAGAATTTAGTAACACATATGTACAAACTGAGCGTTTACAAAGCTCACCAGCTTCTCTCTCAGCCTGCAACAGGTAGAGAAAATGTTTCTTAACCCAAACCAGAATGTGTCAAGTTAATTACTCTGCTGGCCTGCAGGAAGATCAAAAGCCTCTCTGCACATGACAGCCATTTGACAGTGCTGGGCCCAGTTCCTGGGAAAGGAGGGGATGGGGAGACAGTTGTTCACTCTGCACCTGGCCTGGACAATCCCAAGCCTATATAAACATAGGAAGAAGGCCAGACCTCCAGAGCCATATCCTGGAGGGATCCACATTTAAGTTTGGGTTGGAAGGGATCAGGCATCTGTGCTACTTGCGGGCAAGGCAGAAGCTCTCCAGGAGGATCTTTCCATAGAATGCCTCAGAATGCTGTGCAGGAGGGGTTGAGGCAGGCAACCCTCAGATCCGCTGCCTAAATCACTTGTTGGCTTTCAGGAAAGCTATTAAAACCTTCCTCTTTCCACCAGCTTAGGCCGCCTACCCTCTTCTTCTGTTGCCTACCAGTCTCTCCTTTACCCTGCTACTCTCTGTGGCTGGCAGCGCCGGGACGCCTCTTCGCTGGGGCAGCTGCGCGCTTTATAAATCTGGCTAACATAACATAACATGTGGCATCCTAGGTTTGGACAGAGAAACCCTCCTTCCAGAAGTTTCCACTCCCGCTAACAAATTCCTCCACAAGGGAGAGACACTGGAGAACTCACTGAACCTGGCAGTGACAATGGCGAAAGAATGCTCAGCTGGAAGGAGACATCACCTAAGACCACTGAGAGGATGAACTGAAGGACATTGACTCCAACTGACAGCCAGGAACAGGACATGTTTCTCCAGGGCCAGTGGTGCGGCACCCCTAATTCTCTCTGAGGGACGGTGAAGGGATGGATCTGTTTGGGGAGACTCTGGAGGGTTCCTCTTAGTGTTTTGTGGACTGGTCCTGCAGATGGGTGACCCACCCCCAGCTCCGCCCTGTAGGAGGGGGCTACTGACTCAGCTGCTGGCACATAGGTGCCCTGCCAGATGGCCAAAGTCATGGAGAATGGGGAGTGGGGCAGTAAGAGTGCTCTGCTGGTGGGATAAGGAGGGGAAGCTGAAGAAGCTCCTAGGCGAAGGCAGATACCAGGAGACTGATCAGAAGACATGTTCAACAGGAGTCTTAAAATCCAGCTTCCCAATATGAAATAAACTTAGAGACCAGAAGGCCTGAAAAAACATCTCCTGGTGGCTAGAGCTCACCGCCAGGAGCAAAATGACACCAAAATGGAGGCAATTGGCCCTACAGGACTGGCGTTCTGCTTGAAATCCTTCAAATCCCCAAGCCCAGCTCATTCTAATCAATTTCATTTTTAATGGGGAGGGGATGCGCATGGGGTCCCTTCTCCAAAATCAACCACAGCCCCTGGGACCCAATCCCCAGGCTCGACACAACAGGAGCTGTCCCAGGGGACACTGTCTTCTTGGGACCTTGTGCCACCCCTGCTCCCCATGTCCATGTCTGGTGAGACCAGGGTAAATCTCGTCCGCCTCGACACGTAGTGAAGAAACACAATGCCAGCTCCAACATCTGCACCAGAGAGAGCAGCGCAGGAGTGGGGTCCCCGCACTGCTGCAACAAAAGACGACGCCCACAGTCAAATATTCATGCCCGGACCAAAGGAGGACCAATACGGCTGACCGTTAACTAATAAATTTGCAAACTGCTCTCTGTGGTTGAAGGGGCACCATCAACATTTTGTGTAGTATTCTGAGAGCAGGAAAAAGTGCTGCAGCCTCTCTAGAGCCTCATACAAGTATTCCCCACTGTCCCCCTAAGTCTCCCAGGTGGTTATATTTATAACCCCAGAAGAGATTACCAATGTTTAAATCACTTTTGGAGCTTATCCTTTTGCACAGAGGCTCTGTTGTGTGGAGACCCTTGTTGGCTGGTCCTAAATCTGCAGTGAAGCAGCAGAAAGATAGTAGAAGGGCCACATGTTTTTGAATCTACACTGTTTTATTATAAATTTTGAATGAACAGTGGGTTAGGATATTGAACATCATTAAGAAATGCTACCATCACAGAACGTTGCTAATGTTGTCTAAATTTTCTTATTTTTCTTTCTTTAGAGTTGTGGTGCTAGCCTTTCAAAACCTTTCAAAACCAGAAACCTGACTTTTTATAATGGCACCCTTTGATATTGTGTCTATGCATATGTGTAGGAGTACTGTGATTATGGGTACGGCTGGTGTGTCAGCTGTTCTGCGAGTGTCACCAAAGATATTTCCAACTGCCTATTTGTAGATATTTGTAAATCAATGCATTATATTTATTAGTTTGTGTGTCTGTGTATGTGTATAATAAAGTACTTTTCCCTTTTAAAAGAAAAAGCACTGACTGGACAATGATTTACTGTTGTTTGTTGCATACCAGCAAACTGGTATACTAGACCACACCACCTCCCTGACAAGAGCTTGGACTGCTCTGCTTCGTCACGTGCTATAATGGGGTTCTTGGCTCCCAGGAAAGAGAAAGTTAATGCCTTATTACTTGTTAAGGGATGACATTTTTTGCAGCTAATAAAACGGGGCAGATGTATCACTTTTTCATGCAGTGCAACACAGCAAGCCACCTTGCTGCGCTGCGTGAAAGGGCAGGAAAGAACCATATTTACTATTCTACAGTGTATTCCTTTACTTTGCTAGCACTGGCACACTTTTAGCTACACCTGGTGGTAAAGTCTGCCAGGTCGCATGGAGACACGTTGCTGACCTGTGTGAGAAGACCGCCTGGTGCCCTTTGGAGCTGTGAACAGTAGAGGCGCTCCGGCGCACCAATGTTGGGAGGACTGCATCGCATACCACGCGCCACCACTACACCGGGGTGCACATTGGAGATAACCAATGGTGGGCCATGCCACTCTGCATCACAGGCCGGAGGATGTTGCGCTGGCCGGACACTGTGGAGGGTGAGGCCCCTGAGCTGCGCCGAACTTGTGTGGTGGGAGCACTGCAACTTCACGCTTATGGGGGCCCAGTTGCATCACCTGCATCCGGAGGTTCCCCAGCGGACTTGGCGTCGACTGCTGTACCCTGGCTTCTGAAATCCCACCTGGCTGAGGCTCCTGCTGGCTGAGTCACAGATTTGGAGAGAGTGCAGCGGATTGCACCATGGTGTCAATGCCAAGGTGAGGAGAAGGTGGGACCAATGGAGGAGGCCTGGGGGTCGAGTCGGGCCCAGGCCTAGCACCTCCGGGTGACGTACCCCAGTGGCGGCTCATCCGCTGTGGCGGAAGAGCGTCGCCCCACTGCTTTCAAGCAGTTCAAGAAGAGGAAACATAACATGATGATAACTTACTGATGTACTCATGGTATGTTTCCTTTGCAGGCGGGGGGTGGGTGGGGCTGCACTACCCACGGAGCAGGGCAGGGGCAGAGTGGTATGCTCACTCAAGTGTGCAATGACTGGTCGGCCCTCTGAGGTCACCCAAAACTGGAATCAGACTCAGGAGAGCAGTAACACAGAAGACGCGGGACCCGGCCTCGAGGTAAGAATTAAAAAAAATATATTTACAATCCCCGCTCCCCCCATGTCCCCGCCCCGTCCAGGGTAATTTCCCGCATTTCCTGCCTCCCAGCTGTCCAGTCCCCCATGCAGCACTACATAATGGCAGCCGCTGTGCAACCATGCGCAGAGGGTGTACCACTGGTGCGCCGAAGGCTAGCCCGTATGCGTCCGTCCACCCCTGGACCGTGCCCAACTCCAAGGACCCTTCCTCTCGGACACTCCACCACTACGACGCCAGCACCCTCCTCGCCATCAACCCTGGACACCCTCCTGCCATCTAGCAACACTGCGGAATGCTCTTGCACCCTGCACCTGTCGAAACTGCAAATGCACGTTCTGCGACATCAGTACACCAGCGCCTCCTGCCGCCCAGCCAAACAACAGCGCAGCCAACCGGCTCAACTGCATCCTCCTCAAAGTGTGGTTCCTCCACAAACAAGCAACAGAAATCTGGGACCTCCTCTGCACCACCTCTTCAGACATCGCTTTCTTCACGGAAACCTGGATCAACATCTGCTCCAGACCAGACATCTCCATCACCATCCACGACGGCTACAAATTCTCTCGTGCAGACCACCCCAGGTGGCCAGGAGGAGGCACTGCCATTGTCTGGAAAAGGCATACTCCATCTGACCACGCACTTTAATGACCCGACGGTGACCATGGAACACCTCCACTTCCAGATCTGTACAAACCCCAACACCACCCTCTGCGGCACCCTCATCTACAGGCCCCCCGGGCCATGAACCCCCATTTACCGATGCCATTGTAGACCTCATCGCACCCCAGGCTCTCCCATCCACCGACTACATCCTACTTGGAGACCTCAAGTTCCACCTGGACAACCCCAGTGGCCAGAATACCACCCCCCTCCTGGGGAACCTCGCCAACATCGGACTCAACCAGCTAGTCACCACACCAACCCACATAGCCTGACACACGCTCGAGCCCGTCTTCTCCACCAGCGGGAACTTCAACTACAGCCACACCAAAGGACCGACCATCATCGTTTACATCACGCATTCACCACGCCCACCGTACACCATCGCCATCATTGCCCCCAGTCACGGGTCGATCAAGGCCACTGAAGAACTTCCCATCATCTCCCCCAGCACCACCACTCCGCCAACGCTAACTGACGCCAGCACCGCAGTGCGCAACCTCTACCGATGGATCTCAAACTGCACCAAAACTCTGGCACCCCTCAAGAAAAGACCAGGCAAACAACACTCCAAGTAGGCCAACTGGTTCACTCCCGCCGTCCACTAGTCCAGCCCCTCCTGCAGACGTCTCGAGAAGATATGGAGCCACAACATCAATCAACTCCGCAACACAGTCACCCTTGCACCATGGCGCAAAGGTGCCTGCATTGGCGCATGGTAGCCATTGTGCGCCAACATAGGAGAAAAAGACAGGGGGGCTTATTCATGAGCCCCTTCGGTGCGTCATTTTCTTGATGTACTTGCAGCGTGATTCTTGCACCACGTTGCGCCGTATTTGCAAAGTGATGCATCTAGGCATATGCGTGACCTTGTGAAGCCCTGTGCCACATTACACCTGCATCAGGCATAATGTATGCAGGGTGGGCATTTTCACGCAACAAAGCCTCATAGGAGTGGCGCAGTGAAATCCATCAGATTTCACTACAGCTGTAGGATGCCACTGCATCAGTACCTTACGCCTGCCTCATGGCAGGCGTAAGGGTGACGCAGTTCCACAGAGATAGGCTGGCCCCATGCATTGCTGGAGTTGCGTCATGCTTGTGACACAACTGCAGCAATGCGTGACTTTTGCGCTGACAGATACGTCAGGATTCCAGTAATTAATTGCGACATAGAGCGCTGTACAGTAAATACAGCGCATCCATGGTGTCGCAAGAAGGGTATAGTGAAAAGTGTTGCAACGCTGTTTTGTCACAGCGATGCAACACTTTTCATGAATGAGGCCCAGGAATGCGCCCTATTTTATTGATGGTGCACATTCCTGCCCTGTAGTTTTGTCGCAGGGCAGCGCAGCAACATTCCTTGCAGCGCTGTCCAGCATCACAACCTTCTGAAATGAGGCCCCAAGTGTTTGCACCATTTTTAAGACCAGCTATTTTCTGGTCTTAAAAAACTGCCTCTAACTTGAGTTAGAGGCAGTTTTTTGGGTTTTGCACCATACAAGGAATTCCTTTTAAATATTGCGAAGTGGGGTTAGCGGCTGTTTTTGCACGGGAACCCCTACCTTGCATCTCATTTCGTTAAGTCTTGCTAACAGAACTGGCGATACGAAAAACGCACGTTTACACCAGAAAACTGCCGCTAACTGCGGTTAGCGGCAACTTGTAAATACGGCGATAAAAAAAAAAGCCACCATAACGTCAAAAAATTTACGCTACGGCGGCGTTAACTTCTTGTACATTTGAGAATTTAAGAGTGTTGAGAGAATTTTAGCATTGAAAGATATTTTGTTTGGGACCAAAGGGGTATATTTATGAGAGCCACTTTGTGTGACTCTGAGTGGCTACATAAATCTGGAGTAACGCAAAGCAGCTCAAATCTCTGTGTTGTGTTACTCTGCCCTGGGAAGCCTTCAATGGGCATTGCATGGGTGTTCCCATGCAACTGCCATGGTTTTTGACGCAGTCCCAGATTTACAAGAACTTGTAAACCTGGGAATGCACCAAAATCTTACACCTTCCAATGGGAGGCGAAATGAGGAGAAATATTTCTCCTGGTTTCTTCCTCTTTCTATGTGTGCTGTATTCTGCAGCACACATAGAAAGAGGAATATGCCTCAGAGGATTGCTTTTGAGCAGGAAAGTGTCCCTCCCTGCACAAAAACAATCCACTATGCAACACAGGCACTCTTGAACCCTGGTGCAAGGGTGCCTGCATTGGCGCTAGGCAGCCAAAAGGGCGCCAGCACATAGGAAAGGACAAGAATGCCCTGTATTGTCTTAAATATGGCACATTACTGCCCTTTCCCGGTCACACAGCGCAAGCAGGTGACTGGCTGCACTGAGCTGCGCTGCGTTACTTCCTTGTAAATGAGCCCTAAAGTTTGTATCTCCCAAATGCATTACATCATGATTTTTAGAGAAGGGACTGCAGCCTCCAACAAGAAGCAATGAAAGAACAAGCATGCACTAGCCTACAAGCCTCTGATAGCTATGTCCTAAGTTGCAAATAACTCTTCAATTTGAATAAATCTTTTTTTGCTCAAAGACAATTTGCCCTTTTTCTCTTTTAGTATAGCTACTAAAAAAATCACCTTATTTATCCCTTGATGAGTGGGTAGCTAAGCAGTTTGGGGATCACAGTCACAGTTTTCATCAACCCAGACATATCTCATCCACCATATTTAAGAACCTTACTGTGACTATTTTTCACTCTGCTGCTGCTAGCACCATGGGATCACTTTCAGTGAAATTGTGGAATGCTGGCAGGCCCTCCACGCCATGGTGGCATAACAGATGGGCTGGCATATTTTTTTTTATATTTATTTAAGGCAAAAGGAAAACAATCAATGTCCCTGACACATTGATGATTTTTTTGTGTAAGACTGCCATGCTGTGTATTGCGGTAAGCAGCAGGAAATAAAATTGTGCATGTGGCGCCAAAAGCCATGTGGTGATGGCAAAGCACACTGAGTTCCACAATAGGATAATACAGTGGTTACTCCACCTCTAAATGGGGTGGGGAAACCGAGAGTTGTGGTGGGTGGGGCATCTGCTGACTTTTGGTTGGATGCCATTTTATCCTTAACTCCAAATTAGGACAAATGTTTTATACTCTCTAATGGTAAAGTGACTGAAAACCTGAATGCTTTGACTAGGATATTGAGACGTGTATGACCTATTTGATTCAAGTTAAAGGGGTAACTTATTTTATGTTATCATATGACACTGCAATGTTTGCATCCTATATCATATCCCCCTGTTAGCAATGTTTGGCAAGGAACAACAACTCACGACATTGTTTTGAAATGTCCTTGCATTCCTTTAAAATGGGGTGTAGGAAATTTGGGAAATATTGACGAAATTACATAATCTTTTAGCAGTTGAGCTGGTCCTTTTTACAGGAGGTGTTGGGACAGTTTAAATTGGGAGAAGATTTCATTGCGATGGTCATGGCAGGGTATGGAGACCTAGTACCAGGGCATGGGTGAACAGTGTATTCTGTGCTCCTTTCTCTTTCTATGGGGGAACCAAACATAGATATTCTTTATCCTCTTTTTTTTTGTTTTATTGGTAAACACTGCCCAGGATGATCCGAGCATGTCATGGAGTTTGGTGGCTACATACCTAAAGTCTCATGTATTTTGGACAATATCATGTTATTGATATCAGACTCACTGACTTTGATCCCACCTGTGCTCGAGATACCACATGAAGTCAATGAGGTATTGGACTATAATATAAATGTGGAAAAATCAATATTGAAGCTCATGAATCCGTTACATCTGTGAGCGTGAAAATCTCATAACATTTTTTATATAAAGCTTTACCGTGAACCTTACTAAGAGAATCTCCAATTCCCATGCCAATTTCTTCTTCAGGTCAATGAATCTTTGCCACCATGTTAGAATGGAGCACAACCCAAATACATTTCTTTATAAATCATCAGCTTATAGTATTTAATGTTTAGTCAAAAATGAGAGGTTTGCTGAAGTTTTAAAAGTTTTATTTTCTCATTACGAGATTAGTCCATATTTTGTCTTTTTATTTTGGTTAGTCAAACAAGTCAATTTACAGAAATATCAAGAAAATTTGGTTAGAATTAGCAGCAAAATAATGTGCTCCATAAAGGAATTAATTCCTATCTTAATCTAAGGGACTCAACCTTTCCTAGCCAGAACCCATAAAGAGCTCCTTTTGAAAAGAGCAAGAGAAAATTTTGGAGAAACAGGGTAATAGCTACGAGAGGTCGAAATTCCCATAAAGAGTAGTTCTGGAAACTCAGCTGAGTTCCCTAACAGCTTCAGTAGCAACCGTTAACACAGGTGGAAGGAAATAATCACAGCAGTAGCTATAATCAGCATGGAGAAAGTCTACAAAAAGGTATCAGAATAACAGAAAATCACTGTTAGCAGTAGCTCACAGCAGCTTTGGTCAAGGGTAGCACAGTCAAGTGCTAGAGGGCATGGCAGGGGGAAGATGTGCATAGAATGTATTGTCTCTCTAACTGGGAACACATGCTATATAGAAAGCACAATACATGTTGCAACTCTGAATGTTGGATCATCTCTAGCCAATAGGAAAGGATCTTCCGATGGTCCGTCATCTTCTCTCTCGAATTGTATGGTGAACGTCTATGTAGACATGTTGTTATTTGAATGTTGCTACAGCGTATAATAAAAAAGATACATCTAGGAAGGTTTGTATGAGAACCTTTGCAAGCCTACTCAGTGTCCCATTGTGTAACAATGGGCTGCTCTATAAAATGAAACATGAATATCTAGCATGTCCTGGTTTGATCATGAGACTTGAATCTAGAGCGAAATACTTGTTCATTATAAGCATGTGGCAGAGGTAACTATCTAAAATACGATGAAGTCAAATGGTGTGAGGAAGGAATGAAACACATGAAAGAGCACATTCCACGAAGATGTTAGATTCTACAGTTCAATTAAAATGTTAAATCAGCATTTACAAAAAGGCATTTCTTTTATTAAAGGGAAAGGAAGGAATAACGGAATATATTGAGACCTAGCAGTGAAAGAAATACAGAAATGGGAGCTTTCTGGAGAAATAAGCAGCATTTTTCTCTTTTTGCACATTTAATAAAGCACATATTCTCTATCCTCTATATTGACACTCTTTTCCTACATTAATGTTAAGACACATTCCTTCATTGTCATATGGTTAATTTACGTAACAAATCTCAACTTCCTCACATTCAATGGAGTACTTAGGAATTAAGGTGGCACAATCACTTAGCAAATTATAAATAACCAGGATATTAAAAATGATCTATTCAGATGGAGACATTTATATTTTTCTTGGTTGGGTTGAGTAGCAACAATTACAGTTAATGTGACAGGGCTACTTGACTGGATGTGATGAGGTGCCCAAGAAGATCTAGACCACAGAATTTGAGGTATAGCCAGATTAAAAGTACCCTTCAAAAAGTCTGGAATTTCTTAGCAAATGACAAGAAGATGAGTGTACTTGCCCTTCCAACAGACACCAATCCATTTACATCCAGATTTTTCTCTGGCAATAGACAACACTGTTTTCAAGAAATGGAGAGAGGGTGATTGCTCAATCCTAACTGACATGTTTCAAGACATGAAGGTCCTATCATTTGAGGACTGCAAAATGCTACTTTAATCTAAATAGTATTTTTGCAATCCTAAAGGTTTCACACCTGCATATCAGGGGGTTGTGGGGATTTCATTATCTGGAAATACAACACTGTGTAAAATGACAATGGCAGTAGTGTGCAGTTATCCAGAAGTGATCTTCGGGAACAACATCTACCAGTGGAACGACTCCTGATGGCCTTCTGAACTCGGACCCTCACCCACTCCGACAGACCATGTCCACAAACTTGACATCATCCTGGACAACAAGCTCACCATGAAAAGCTAGATCAATGCAGTCTCCTCTGCTCTCTTCCTCACTCTCTGCATGCTCTGTAAGATCGTCAAGTGGCTCCCCGTCAACACCAGACGAACCATCACTCAAGCCCTAGTCACTAGCCGGCTGGACTGTGGCAACCCGCTCTATGTAGGAATCACCTTGCACCTTCTGCAGAGACTGCAGACCATACAGAATTCAGCAGTGAGACTTATCCTAGGCATCCCTAAGCAGACCCACATCACCCCCTTCTCAAGAAGCTCAACTGACTCCCCATTCAGAAGAGATGTCAATTCAAGATTCTGATCCACACCTACAAAGCCAAACACAACTAAGGACCAGCATACATCAACTACTACCTGAACTTCCAGCTACCCCCAGACACCTGTGTTCCGCCTCACCTCCTCACAAGCACCTCCCACATCCACAGAAGCAACGTTGGAGGACACTCTTTCTCCTACCTCACTGCAAAGTCCTGGAATGACATCCCACTTCACCTCCAGACCTCATCCTTTCTGCTGGAATTCAAGAAAGGACTCAAGACCTGGCTGTTCAACTGAACCCTCCCTAGTAGCAGAGTTATCAGCACCTGGATACCCTCACAGGTGATTAGCCATGCTTTATAAGTCCCATTTAATTGATTGATTGATTGATTGAAAGGTCTATTACACCATTTATGGCCACCTGAGGGATGTATTTCCTTAAGGGACCGTGGATTAGGACATTCTGGTGATTTGTGATTATTTCTGTGGGGTTTATACAACACAGGCTTTCAGACACAGAGAGTCATAACTTAAGTTAATGACAGACGATGATACCTAGCTCCCAATATGCTCTGCAAGAAAATAATTCTGGAGGTGACAGATCCCTGGAGGAGGCAATGGAGTGTGGTAGCCTCACCACCACACATTTGGTGGACTTGCACTCAAGTGGAAAAAGATGTTGACTGAGATCAAAGAACTGACAGGTTTTTACTAAGATGCCTAATAATTGAGGTACAATGATTCTCTGTGTTAGACCCAATAAATGGGAGGAGATTAGCTTCAGGGAATGGAGGCTGATTTTTTAACTGCTGTTGTGTTCTGGAATGGTCATTTCAAGGCAGTTGGCAAAAATCCTCTTCCCAACATTATCCATGTGGTAGTGGAAAGTCATGGATACTGTGACCTTAAACTTGCAAGAAACACTGTTGAGGAAAGTTGATTGCCTAGGTGTCAGACATCCCTAGCTGCTCTACATTGAGATGGATTTTAGAGAAGTGACATACTATCCACGTTGAGCACAGTGCACCTCTTCAACTGCAAGGAGACTTATGTCTGTCCTTGAGGGCGTAACTGCTCCTTAAGGAAAAAGAATTTTTAAGCACATTTGGAACTTGAAAGCTGATGGCGATTGGTATTTGTTTTCATGTTACGTTTTACTGGTATTGGAGGGGATAGGATGTTCCTTAATTAATCATCAGATTTGTAGGTTGGTTTAACTTGAGACCAGACTAAGCTGGCTTCTATAACGAAGGAGATTTAACCTCATTATGTATCAGGAATCAGCTCTTAACGAGTCTAAGGATCAATGTCCCAATGGTGTATTCTGTAAACAAAATGTCATTGGTCTCTCTAGAGGTGCAACCTTCACAGGGACTTTTTTATGGCAACATTGGTCAAATGAAAAATGCAATCAAGTGAGAGGCATTATTATTATCACTTTGCGTTGTTATCTCGGCCTTGTTTCCCTTACATCAAAATACTCTAGCAGGCCCTGAATCCTGAAAGTGAGGTACCCGCAGGTCTGGAGAATTTAAAATATTGAAGGTGCGATGCTACACATATGACAGAACAAAGTCTTGTGAGGTTTGAGAAGATCTCATGAAGCTAGAAATCTTGAGGGCCATTTATTTTGAGAGTGGCCATTATAAATAACACACCTTTCAGTTTCTTGATGCTTCTCATTATGGACCTGAAGGATACTGTATTACCCAGTTGCAAGGTAGCTTCAAGAGCCGCCTCCTCTGCTACTTCCAGAGAACTGCCTCATCTAATCCCTTGAAACACATCATCTGCTCCAATAGGATCAAGCTAAGTATACATTGCATAGTTTTATGTGTGAACCTGGCACATTTTAATGTAGAGATTTGACTGATGAATCATGTGAGAAACATATTGAACAATTGCTAGACTTTCAGGGAAGATGATAATTGAACTCTATGTGTATTGAAACTTTGGTATGAATTGTGGTTTGGCCTGAAACTTTAAAACACGACGCTGTGAAAATATTTCTGCGAGTTGTTGATTGAAGAACTTAAGAATGATATCCTTCACAAGCATCCCTATAAATTTTCTGTTTGAAAGCTTTGATTCATCTATAACAAAAGATTTTACTTGTTACTGTACGTCTTTTGAACTTGTTACTGTATGTCTTTTGAACTATGATTTGCACCAGTAAATGTATATAGTTGGGAAAAACTTTAGTTTTCAGAATGAGAGAGTAAAAGTGGAACTCTCGTGTATGTTGTTAACTTGGACAATGCGTCAAGAAACTTGGGTGTAACACAAGAACCCTAGTATAAAAATTGCATTTGAGAATGCAAGTGACATTGGAATGACACTGTCTCTCCTAGTGGTGAGTAGTTAAATGAAAACAAGTCTGGGAAATATAAACTTGAGTATGAGATCCTGTTAGTAATTGCTTCGTGATTTACAGATGCTTGTTACCTCTAACCCCCAAGTGTCTCCAAGTGGACGAAGAACTAGAACTCAGCTCCCAGACCTCAGGCAAAAGACATCCATGGTAGAGATAAGACTGACAAGTTAACTAATGTGGTAGTGCTGATCAGAAGGAGTATCTAGTGTAAGGAGGTAATCATATTGTCTTCTTTTTCACAGGCAGACACATAGCGTGTTTCTTTTCTGTTTTACTTTCCCGATTTAGTTTATTGTTTGGTCCTGACTTTTTGGAATGTTGAGTAATGATGCAATTGGTGGAAGTATAAAGAGTAGAACAAATGGCTGAAAGTTGATTAACTGGAAGTAGGGGATAAAAGCTGTTGTGTCTTAGTTTGTTCTGTTTGACTTTTAATTGTGTTGATACAGTCTGTTCTATTTTTCCACAACTGGCTTTGTGTGGCACTGCCTGTAGAGTTATATGGATCGACACAGGGTGGATAATGCACATACTTTGAATATTCACAAACCAAAAATATCATAGTAATCTAGAGCAGTCTTCCCCAATGAGTAGCCCGTGAGCTACTGACAGCACTCCAACTAAATGCAAGTAGCTCTCCTGTGTCCATCCCAGCCTACTAAATTGCGAACTTTTTCTTGGCTAATTTGATATGTGTATACCAAAATTGTCTTTTCAAGATGAAAATGTGTGTGCTTTCCGAATTCATAAGCTGATGTTTGGAGAAACATGGCTGAATTTCCAAAACATATTTAAAGCAGATTTTTGAGTCATAAATCAGATGGGAAGACTTATTGCTAATACTATTATGTTTGTGCCAGGAACACTGCGCTGTGGCTGGCATGTATAGCTCGAATGGGGGTATTCTAAATAGACAAAGCTTTTTTTACATTATTGCTGGCAACTCTGCCTGATGCAAGGTGGAGGCTAATGCAGGTAACCAGGCATATGGTGGCCACTAATATAATCTTATCAGATGTGGTCATTATTACAAAACTAATAATAGCAGCTCACAATGATTTTAATTGAACACAAGTAACTCGTATTATGCAAAAGGTTGGAGACCCCTTATCTAGAGGGATAGAAGCAACCTAAATCCCTATGGAAGTATGTTTCTATATGATCAAAAATAAGTCAGTACCCTTGAGTATTGTAAGTGCCAGTGACTTATTTGATTTTCGATAACTAAGTGTGATTTAGCTGTTATAAAAATCTTCACAAAGAATTTAAATAGTTCATATAAATTTGAATTTGAAGTTTAAAAATACTTTGTTAACAGGGATGGATTCCACAGATCATTGCATCTCTTATGCTAGATTAACCATAGTTAGCTTTTGCTAATGATCCTTGGTGCATGTTGCTGCAGATGGTTGAACAAATGCTTATCTAGAGAAAAGTTCAGAAAAAGGACGGGCCCTGTTAGTGATGTATTTAATCTCTACCATGAAGAATGAATAACCTCTGTAGTTCAAGTGCTTTTCAGCAGGTAAGTCTTTGCAGACTCTCTGGCTGTAGGCCTCTGCAGGAGGCATTGCTTGTTCTTTCACAGTGACATTAAACCTATCTTTGTACTTTTTGGTGGGAACACCATCTGTTCTTGAAGCTTATTTTTTTTTTAGTCTTAGAAGTGCAATTTCTTATGATGAGAACCATCTGCCATCTTTATTTTACCTACAGGTCCTCACAAAGATTTGACCAGCCTGAAACCAGCTTTTAGGACATTGAATTGCCATGAAAAATGGGGTGTTTTTTATTTTAGGATTAGCTGGATAACTTTTCCTCAAATTATATAAATGCAATTTCCTTTAAAAGGTAAACACAATCTAAACCACTTTCAGGGTGTTCAGCACCTGAAGAGAGGAGTCCAATTTCTCTTGCATCTGCAGTAGAAATACTTGTGATGCTGTTCGAATCTCCCTACTGAATTCTTCTTTTTCAAAGGACATGCACCAGGGTAACCATCTAACCTCCTAAACTTAACCACCAGGAACACTGGCCTATGTCTGCTGTGGACAGTCTGTTTAACTTTGGAGGACCTCTTGCTTTCGGAGGCTGCAGCTTGGGGAGCACCCCACGATTCTAGTGGGAGCTGATTGCCTGAGTTGGATTTTCAGTTGACTGGAACTGTTGTACACCGGAGAGGACTGAAACCAGACGTGTGCAGTAAACTGGACCTTTCTTAACTAAACATCTGTCTCCATAAATTCAGGAACGCCTGGTAATTGTAATCTGGTAGAAACTGTTTCAAATATTTTAAACCAATACGTGTATTTTTAACTAGGACATGACTTGGTACTCAGCCAACTAAGCCTGCTCAGAACCATGGCTGCTAGATGGTTGATTTTGCTTCTGATGAGCATACGTTTAATACCTACCCCCTAATCCAAAAGAGGAATTTTCTTAAGTCCGAAGGATTCTGGTAAGTGGCCTTGTACATACTACAGACCTGTATCTCTTCTAAATGTTGATTGTAAAACATTTGACAATTGGCATAGCACAAATAAAGAACATTTGGATATCCAATGAACACTATGGGGCAGATTTACAAGCCCCTTGCGCCACTTTTGCGTCACTTTTAACATGGGAAAAGTGACACAAAAGTGGCGCAAGGGGCTTGTAAATCTGCCCCTATGTTGCCATATTTGGATGGTAAACTACAGCATGTTCAAATGCTGCCTTTTCTTTACTAAATGCCATCCACAACCCAGGCTCCTGCTGTTGGCCCAGGGGGATGCAATGAAATTATTCAATTGTGTACGCTTGCCCTACCTTTGGTTATGACAAGAATAATTTTGTAGACTAAAACCCTATACTGCATTTTTGGGCAAGGCCCTTTGTGTAAGGTCACCCCCAAACATTTTGCCGTTACCCCTCCTGTTTTCTGAACCGGTTTTTGTGGGCTTTTAGGATTCTGTGCACTTTACCACTGATTTCTAGTGCTAAAGTGCTTGTGCTCTCTCTTTAAACATGGTACAAATTTCTTACACCGAGTTGTCACATTTAATTTACTTATAAGTCCCTAGTTAAATGGTACAACAGGTGCCCAGTGCCAGTATATTAAATTATACTAGTGGGCCCACAGCTGTTATTGTGTAAAATAATCATTTGATATTGACAGATTACCAATAGAATAAAAATGTTCAACAGCGTGATTCTTAATATGTCATCCCAGATTATCAATTTTAATCACATAAACCAAAATCATTTTTTTTTAACATTTGTTAAAGTAGCAGATAGTTTAAAACTATCCCACACAGGTTTAATCCAGGTAACCAGTTTTTTTGTAATTTCTAGTGATATGTCATGCCAAACATGATAAATTGCTTGTACTGTCTTCATTATAATGATGAAAATGATTAATTGCTGCTAAATTTGAATAAATAC
Source organism: Calotriton arnoldi (assembly GCA_963921515.1). Lineage (NCBI taxonomy): Eukaryota > Metazoa > Chordata > Amphibia > Caudata > Salamandridae > Calotriton > Calotriton arnoldi. Next base: position 2,311,701 of record CAWUFW010001451.1, read on the forward strand.
TTTCTCTCATAAACAAATTTAAAACTGAAGGTAAATGATATTGTATTTTAGAAGTTCAATATATATTGTACTGTATTGTAGTTGGAGAATTATGCCGTCTGGGCCAAGATTAACAACTTCCGGCTCCAAATATTGCAGTGAATATGCCCTAGTATTGCTATTTAAAATCTGGATTTTGGAAATTCAAACTGGACAAATAATAAAATGTATGAAAATTTACACACAGTTTTCAAAACGTATCATTGGTAATGTCATATGACAAATTCTCATGGGTCCTATTTATTTAATTCTTAGGGTCTGATTTAGATTTTGGTGGATGGGTTACGCTTTCTCTAATGTGATGGATATTCCATCGCTCTTATAACAAGTGTAGTAGATCCTTAGGTCCTTGTAATAAGGTTGATGGGATGTCTCGGGATACTGGCGAGCGGATAGGTTCTCCACTGCACTGATGACCTCAATCAGAAGTTCCAGAAGTGTCTCAATGGCATTCTAGGGGCCCATTCACAATTTAAAATGAGTCAGGCAGACTAAGTCTCCAATGAGGAACCCCTTTACGTATTTACCTACTTTCACACCACAAATATTTGCGTAATACAGGAATCATGACCCATTTACATAAGTACTACTTCCACCAAACAGGTAGAATAAGGTACCTTTACTTGGTCCTGATGAATTACCGTTGACTCATGAGCAAATTTAAGCAAGAAACATGTTGATCTTCTTCTGAGTCTGGGAGTCATTGATATCCTTCTAGCTTCTTCGTTTACTTTTAATCTTGTCATGAGTTCTCAGCACTAATAAAGAATAATATATTGATGACCCATTGACAATTTTAATCCCATTCACTCCCAATCTACCACTTAATCCCATATCTCCCTCCCAAACTAGGTGCATGCCACTGCTTGACTGCTTTTCTTCTGGCAGTTCTGAGTAAGCAAAAGATCTCGAGGGAAAGAGCCCCCTCGTTGGGGCCTGCTGGGCATTGTAGTGCCCGCCCAACGAGGCGCATGGCCCGATGATGAAGCATGCCACTTTGGTCGGTGAGGGACTGTGGATCCTATAAGGGATACTTTCTCTTTCTGACCTCTTGTCCTATCTACAAATAAAATATCAATGAAATATTAACCATTTACTCGAACAGCACACCTGTTTGCATCACTAAGAAATTGAAGGGTCCCCTACAATCTCTTCTTTGTTTCTCATGATGGAATGTCTGTCATGTTTGTCATGGCGTAACCAGTCTGCCAAACTGTAGATCAGGCGCTTAACTGTTCATTGTGTACAGTTACACATTTTTCCATGTGTGCTGCACAAGGCAGCACACATGGAAAAAGCAAAAACGAGGAGAAATAATGCATTTCTCCTCGTTTCGCCAACTTAAGACCAGGGTTTTCCTGGTCTTAATTTTGGCGCTGCCTCCGAACATAGGGGGCAGCGTCAAATACAATGGGTGTTGCGGTGGAACGCCCACCACAACACCCACTGCACTCCCCTTTCACGCTAAACATAGCGTGAAAGGGTGCCTTATGTACAAGGCAGCGTTAAGCCACGCTTAACGCTGCCTTGTACATAAGGCAAGGCCCCTATCGCCACGGGTATGTCACAAAAAGTGACGTTCCCGTGGCGATAGGGGCTTGTACATATGCCCCCTTGAGTGCAAACATGATGTATCAATTTTGATGTATGTGATAAAGCACCAGACAAGCAGATATGGGCCGCCAGATCTTGATATAGATTTTGGATTTATGCCATTTTTTTTATTCTTGTAAACCTCACCATGGAAAAGCAAACTATATATCAATGTATCTGTGTTAAATTGTTAATTGTACTTTCGCTTATCAAGCTATTTAATGCGGGGGATCAGTAGTGTTCCCCTAGGAAATATGTTTTATTAGATGTAAATTAATAAACTGGCAGTTGTAGCACTGCAAACGCACTGTGCACCAGAACAATGAGAAGCCTGATCACCAGATGCCCTTTAAAACTGGCTCCAAATTTGAAATCCTGTGCAGTAACTGTAGCAATTATGGCATTCACTAGACTGTCGCTAAAAAGCAACAGAATGTGAAAACATGGCATTAATTAATTTCTGGTAGAAAAGCCTGCAACTTTTTTCGCATTTTTGTTGATTTCGGTAGAATTAATTCTGCCCAAAAGTATTTGCTCATCAGTGGGCATTGTGATATTTCAGTTTACATGTGCATAGTTGTTTGTCTCTATAATGGCATCTACATACAAATCTCTCTATCTACTTCGACCACCATTATGTTGACCACCGTGTCTTTACTTCCACCTGTCATTCACTTCAATTAGTCTTTACACGCAGATGGCACTATCTTTTCGTTTACTTCAGATGGCCTTTTCTTGTATGTGGTCATAAATTATCCAAACCAAGTCCAAGCCATTAAGGATGCCTGAACCACATCAAAATAAAGATCATTGTAGCTAAATGCAATTTAACTAATGGTGGACAAAGTATGCCGAATGTGCCTACTATTAGAATAGCGATTTGCAAGCAATTTTTTTCTGATTTGATATTTGGAAATCGCTATTCCAAATGTATGAAAGTTTACTTTTTAAATTAGTGATTCCTAGTGGGTCGCAAATCGACCGAACCTCATGAATATAAATGAGGTAGGTTGCAATGTGGGACCTACTAAGAGCCGCTGCCATCACATGGATGGTAGTCTGCTTGGATCATCAGACCACCATTTCTGTGATTGCTTTTTAATAATGCAATATATATATATTTTTTAAATGCAGCTCATTTTCAGTAGAGGAAACAAGACTCAGTTTAAAAAGAAACTTTTTTTGGTTTGTTTAAGAAGATGCGCTGGTCCCATGGACCACTGCCGCCTCTTAAACAAGATTTGTTTTTATATTCACAAACGATAAGGTCTCCATAAGGGACCCCCTTCCATTTCCAGATGGGTTAGCACTATATGCTTAGTGAATACAGTCGAAAAACATTAATACATACCATTCCAATTTGGTATTTTTGTACAGAATTGGTATTTGGTCGCTCACCCAAAGTGCGATTTGGTAATGTGTTTCAAAATCAAAGTTTGGTTTCCATACATACCAATAAGGTTTTTTTTAGGTTGAAAATGGGCCACTTATGTGAATCGACTCGTTAGTGAAAGCAGAAAAGCATAGTACATCTGGCCCTATAATTGGTAGAGCAATGGGTGTGCACATTTACCACAGAAGCTAGCTGTACAGTGTGCTTCTACAAAAGCCCATTAAAAACACATGCATTTTGTTACGAAAAGAGTCACATATATTCTCTATGCATTGACTTGAAAGGCGGCAATAGTTCTTTTGGTATCTAGCAGGTTATAATACAGCTACGAGAAAATGAGAATTTCAGATACATTACCAAAAATCCAAGTTAAAATGAAAATTAATAATTAAAGGAGAGACGATTTCTTAAGAGTTAATGACTTGCAAATGACATTAGGAATGAACAAAATAAGCCCTAAGCTCTCAAGTGACAGATATGGTTGTGAACTCCAAGTGTTTCTCCCAGAGGTGATTACTAATGTTGTAACCGCTCTAGATTATCCTTGACTTTTTCAGATAAAGTTAGATCATAAGTGGCGTAGCCATGGGTGAGACATTACAGATCGTGTATGATGGGAGAAAATGTAACATTTATTAATATAAAAAAATGAATATATATATCATTTGCGTGCTTTGGAAGAGCAGCTGCTTAGACCAAAAATGAGATTACAGTGCCATTTTTCTTTCTTGTGAACTATCCCTAGAATTTGGGCATTTCATCAAATAAATCATGGTTTGCCAAACTTTCAGACAGTGGAGGAGCTGCTTCTTTTTAACCAAAGGTACCATATATTTTAGGTGTTTGTGAAGAAAGGGATTTAAATTGTTTCTGAAGAAAGGGAGCTGAAAGCGCATTGGTCTTTCCTCAAACCTGAATATGGATCTTAGTGTTTTGTACACCTCCTCAATTCACTGGCTCTTCCTTCACATATCTCTTGCTCGGTGTGTACGCTTTTAACCATAATGTAGAAGGGCATAAAAATAGTGAAAGGTAAAACTGAAATAGTGTGTGTCACTCAGAATCTTATTTGGATCCATGCCTTCTGTTGTAATGGTAATGGATGTGATGGTAGCCATAGAGTAGATTGTAGAATATGGTTTATTAAGATTTAGTTACAGGTTATCAAGATGGTGAGTTCCAGGTAAGTAGGTAGGTATAGAGAAGATAGTCCCATCCAGGAGCAGCCTCCCTGCTGCTCAGCCTGCACACTCCAACTGACACTCAGCACCTCACCAGACACCCAGGCATTCCACTACATCACCAAGCACTCCAGCACTTATCTTTGCTGAGCAGTAGGAAAGGTGTAACCAAGGAGGGAAAGGTGTATGGCAACACTCAAGTCACAACATATCGCCTTTCCTTAAGGAAACATTTGACAGAGCAAATACGTAAAGCAAAAACAATAAATACAAATCTAAATGATGAAAATAAGAGATGAAATTACAAGCTGAATTATTGAAATGTCGATTCAACAGTCTAAATATCGGAAATTGATATAACATTCCTAAAACATTAAATACATTAAAATCACACCCATCCCCTTTCCTTAGGGAACTTATTGACACGAGCATACCGTAACCAGAAAGGACATGGAGTCTCAGGTAACCCACACCGTATGCCTGACAAGAAGAAGAGACTCAAGCAACTCACTTCATGCTGTAACAGAAAACATGACCTTGCAACACAGCACGAGGGTAGGCAACCCTCCAACATAGCACTAACGGACTAGCCCCTACAACTCAGTACACAACCCTACAACACACACTTCAAACTGTACCAGTATACATGACCCTGCAACGCAGCACTAGGGTAAACAACCCTGCAACACAGCACTAAGGTACTCGACCTTACAACTCAGCACTAAGGTACTCAACCTTACAACTCAGCATTAGAGTACACAACCCTACAACAAGGCACTAGGATACACAATCCTTACAACTTGCCTAAAAAAAAACCTACAGCATTAACATATTCCATCAAAAGCAGCCAGAAACTCTTTTACTCCAGTCAGCGATCCCTCACCCAAAGTCCTCACCCATACTGAACACTTGTCGACAAGCTTCCTGTTGCCGCCGCCACACTGACTCTAGCTTCGATCTCTAGCTTCACAAAGTCACATATAGGCACACAAAACAGTGCCATCAGCCAAAGCGCCTTAGTGCACGGGGTCGAAGATGAATAAAAACTTCAAAATGAACAGGGTCCTCCTCCTGGATGGTGCCTCAGGTTGCGTTCGATGAGAAACTTCAAAATAAACCATGTCCTCCTCCCGGATGGTGTCTCACATTGCGTGCGATAAAAAACTTCAAAATAGACAGTGTCCTCCTCCCGATGGTGGCTCACGTTGTGTGCGATGACGCCACAAAAATCAGGCTAAGGAACATCATTGTGTGACATGCACAGGCGACGCGCGTCCACCCATCCGGAACAGTGACAGAATCTCGAGTATCCTCAAGAGTGACATGCTCACGAGCTTCCAGCACAAGTCAACGTTCGAGCTCGCGCCAACAACTGAGCACCACGCGGCCACACTGTAGACCTGCCGCTCGAGCCAAGCCGTTCTGGTGAGTGCGTTTGAAAGTAAACTCACCCGCAAGCGTGTACACATTTTACTACAGTCCAAGGAATTGCCTTAAAAGGTAATTCCTGTCCAAATGAGTGCACCAGCACACGACTGCCAACTTCCCTTTGGCAGAAGAAGCACTGTTTGAACTGCTGGTTCATTTTACAACTTGCCGCAAATCTGTACAACAGCACTGCCAGTTCAGCACAATATCTTCCAAAGTAACACTGCCAATTCCTTCCTCTCAAACACACTAACTTCCCAGTCTGTATCGCTAAGGTTAAGTCACACATCATTTCATTAGGCCCATTGATGGAAAGAAGGTGAAACGCCCCAGACTGCAAGCTGTCCAGGTGATGAGAGACACTGGTGGTGCTAATCAGGGCATTCCTTTTCCTTTCAGCTTCAAGCTTCAGGTTCCTTAGTTCCAGTTTCTTCAGCAGGTTCAAATACAGTCTATCTTCCAGAACACGTAGGTTCTTTCTTCAAATTGTCGCCAGTGTTGTAATGATAAAGGAGGTAATGGTAGTCATAGAGTAGATTGTAGAAGATGGTTTATTAAGATTTAGTTACAGATTATCAAGGTGGTAAGTTCCAGGTAAGTTGGTAAGTATAAAGAAGATAGCCCCCCATAAGAAGCAGCCTCCCTGCTGCTCAGCCTGCACCCTCCAACTGACACTCAGCACCTTACCAAAAACCCAGGCATTCCATGACATCACCAAGCATTCAGCATTCCACTACATCACCAAGCACTCCAGCACTCATCCTGGCTGAGCAGTAGAGAAGGTGAAACCAAGCGAAAGGCGTACGGCAACACTCAAGTCACAACACCTTCCAGTAGATAGAAATCAAAGTGTGGATGCTGATGCAGGGGCACAACTTGAAGTAAACATGCCTGCCTTCTTTTCAATTTCGGTGGAAACCCACCTACTTGTGTTAGTGGAACTGGATAGCATAGCAGGGGCAATCTATCTACGCTTTGGTCCATGATGAGGTTTTTCGTCTTCCACACTCTGCCTTTTGCAAGTCTGCATTCAGACTCTATGGCCAGGCAACTGCAGTGTTCTCTTAGTACAACCAGCAAACGAGGAATCTGCTTTCTTTGCAGGTTCGAGATGTGCAGTATGTTTTACATTCCTATTTACAATTTTCTTCAGTAGTTTTCATGTCATGCACAGAGAAGATAGACTCTGACAGAGCCTTCTTTTAGTGCCTGTGGTCGGTTAATGTTAACACAACACCCTTTGCATAGGATTAAGCTCATGCAGGCAACGCGAGATAAAGGTGTCTTCCCCTTTCCCCATTACCTCTGTTGGCTGTATGTCAGAGAACTGTTGATAAAGATATTATCATACATAAATATAGTGTCCTAAATATTGTTTATATATAGAATTTTTGTTATATAACAGTGAATAAGAAGGATGTTTTTCACAAAGGGGTCGTGCATGACATCAAATTGACAATGAGAGTGAAGCTTGAGTTGTCTATGATGTCACTCCGAACCCATGGGTGAAAACCATCCCAGTTATTCACGTTTTACCCATGTAAAATGTCAGCTACATATGGCTCCTAAAATCATCTGCCCTTGCTTTCAAATGCTATTCAGGGGCAAAAGGAGTAATGGGGGAGCAGTACATTACATGGCCTCTCCTCTCTGTGCCTACAGTCTCCCAATCCACCACCCTCTGTGACATCTTGTACCCTCCCATCCTAAAGCAGTGCCTTTTGTCCTCCAACAGAGGGAATAGCCAGCTCTGCACTGACAGTCTCTAAGAGAGGCCTGTCAGAGCAGCCTGGAACTCGTTTATGATTTAGCAACAGTGAGTAACAGCTTTTGTTAAGTACTGTTGTTACATCAGAGCAATGAATAGTCAGATTTAGAATCTGGTGATCAGGATAGTGGCTCTCAGTGACAGATATTCATAACAAAAATATTATACCACTGGGTGTAGATTTCTAGTATTAACTCCAGTGGAATAATATTTTTGTAAGCAATATTTACAACAATATATTTTTGTCAGATGAAAGTCAGTCCCCAATATTCTGGCACCATATCTCCCCCAACCCGTTCGCAGATCATGGCACCAATGCACCCAAAGCTCAGAGTATTAATAGTTAGGAGATGCTATAGTGAGAGCTTATTCCAAGTGAGTGGCTTCAGAAAGCTACCCACTTCCTGAATTTTCATGCTGTTCTAGGGTGCTTTCTTGTCAACCAGGAGTCGAAGGAGTCGAGCTTAAGGGCATTGGTGGATCTGGCCATAATTGTATGAACCACACAGAGGATAAAAGTGTTTGTAATTAGGATCGGGGCAGATACATCCATTGATACACACTCCATGCAAGGGTTTAATCATACTAATCCAATGTAAATATGCACCACCACAGTCTTCTTGGTGTTTTCCGTATCACTGAAGACAGAATGGGGCATATTAGCAAGAACGGCGTTAAAATTATCGCCGCTTTAGCGGCAGGAAACTGCCGCTAAAGCGGCGATAATGGGCTTGATAATATGCCCTTGGGAATACCAATAGAAGCCCATGTTCTGCTGTGATCCTGGGCTTCTATTGGAATTCTCAAGGGCATATTATCAAGCCCATTATCCCCGCTTTAGCGGCAGTTTCCTGCCGCTAAAGCGGTGATAATTTTAACGCCGTTCTTGCTAATATGCCCCAATGTCTTCTTATGGTTGTTTCTTTAGCCAACACTGCGGTCTTTCAATACCAATTAGCCAAATACGTGATTATGTAACATGTTAGTGCTCTGTTGAAATAAAGATTTTACTATACCAAGTACATTAGATAGCACCGTTTTTACAACATCTCAAGTAGTGCAGTTACAATTACTACTCACAAGTCTATAATTAGTAAGCTTAAGTCCAAAGATGTAATAACATAAACCCTTATCTAGTTCACAAACCGGCTGCATTCTTTTTACCAATGCCAATTAATACTATTTTGTTGTTCATTAGAATTTAGACTTCAATCGTTTTGTAAAATTAAATACTTCTCCCAAAAATTCCCAAAGGTTTCTCGCTGCCCATAAAGACAAAAACATGCTTGCTTGTCCATTTCACATTCAATTCACGTCATTGTTTTCATAACCAATTTTGTTTCTATCTGATATGTTACAAAAATGGCACATGAAAAACATTTACTTTATATTTTTATATTTCCTTTATAGTCCTCTTTACAAGTGGTCCTTAATTCCTGAAGTGGATGGCAGCTCTTATTACTGGCCCCACTCGAAATTACAAATAATGTGATATTACCACAGCCAGTGTTACCAACTGAGGTATTAGAGTACTTTTACTGCAGGTAGAGTAAACCCTCCTGGGCATACTTAGAAGCCTTTGGGCCAGATTTACTAGTTTGCCATGCAGCACAGTGCAGCTGCTGTAAATGGTGTGTTGCGCTGCGTGAGAAGGAGAGAGCAGGAGTGCACCATATTTACAGAAATATAGCACTCTCCTTCCCTCTCCCTAATGCCGGCACAGAAATGAGCGGCTGTGTGCCATGGACACACCTTTGCACCATAGTGTAAGAGTGTCTCTGTGGATCTAGCATAGGTTTTGTACTTGAAGGATACCCTTCAAGTAAAAATACTATGCTTAGACTAACTTTAAACCTGTTCCCACTTTGTATGTGTGCTGTACAGTACAGCACATATGCAAAGTCTGAAAAGAAAGGAGAAATAAAAGCATTTCTCCTTCATGAGGCCTATCTGAAATGGGTGCTATTTTCTGACGTTACACCTTGTCTACTCTTTTTTAAGTAAATAGGACTTAACGTCAGAAACCTTGGGTGGTTGCATGGGAATGTCGATGCACCACCCATGGTACGCCACCTTGGCGCGCTGTGTTCAGTTATTTTCAAGTGATTTTCCAGCGTAAAACAGGTTTTACGCTGGAAAGTAAATAGGTGAAAAAAGATTTAGCATTGTTTTGAGTCACTTTTGAGATGGAAAAATGGCTTAAAATCTTAGTAAATAGATCCCCTGGTCCCTTGTAAATACAAAAGAATTATGAGTTTACAAGCACACATTCTAATGGCATGTTAGTCTCCATTTCATCGGAGTATGTGTGGATTAATTTATGATTGCTCAGCAATGCAGGGAGCAGCTGCATTGATGCCTAAGGTTTCAATAAGATCGGGTGCAGTATTACCAACCCTAAAGACAAGGCTGTTCAATCACTTGTTTCATTGCTGTTCCTATATTATCAACACTTTCAATCTATAAAGATCATACATCACACATTAATTAAATTAACCATTATGTTCCATAGTTTCCACAAATAAACTCCATCAATCTCTACCTGACACTCTTTACACCTAATAGGAAGAAGAAAACAATCCTTATTTTATAACAAATCTTGATGGTGGTGAATCATTTATCTGGTTGTGCAAGACCGGGGGAAAGTTAAAAGTTCAGGCTGACTGCAATGGAACATGCACCGGATACAGGGACCAGTTTAGTCCTGCTGAAAGAGTTACCTTCAAAGTCCAGTGAAAAGAGTTCCGTTTGTGGTGGAATGGGCTTCAAGAAGCAGGAAGAGTGTTGTGGATGGTTGTCGATGTAGCTCAAAGCGCAGGCAAGGCATCGCAGTTGGCCGTTGCTGTAGCACGAATATCTTGTTGGTTGTCACAGACGGTCATTGCTGGAGCTTTGTGTTGGCAGTGACCGCGAACTGTTGATGTTGTAGCACGAAAGGCTGATCTTGCACTGCCGGGCATCGCTGGCGGTCACTGTAAAGAATCGGGTTCACCGGAACTTCTCGTAGGCCTACTGCATTGGCGGCAAGATCTTGACACAAACAGGCCTGTTCATAGTCACAAAGAGGCCAAAGGTTCAGAAAGTCTCCTTTTCTTGGGGAGACAGCTAAACTGTTGCACAACACGGGTCCAGGAGCTGAGGGGCACCTCTTGGGGGTCTGGAACTCACTCCAGCAGAGGCCAGTAGGGATCAGGCAGGTCCAGTTGCAGGTGTAGGCAGCAGGTCAACTGAGCAGCTGCAGGGAGCCTCTGGATCTTGTAATTTCCCTGTAGCTGAGAACAGGAGGTCAGTCAGCTGACCCTTGTAGTCACTTCAGCCTGGGATGAAGGGTACAGATCCAGTCTTCCTTCTAGCAAGCAGAGCAATAGGCAGCTTAGTAGCAGAGTAGCAGGGCAGCAGTTTAGCAGTCCTCTGCGCAGCCTAGCAACGCATCGCTGCGGTCCTTCTTCTGTAGTATTCACAGGTCCATAGATCCTAAAGAGTGGGTGTGAGTGTCCAATTTTTATACCTGGTGCCATCTTTGAAGTAGAAGAAGATTCTAGGGAATTCCCCTTGACGTTCTTGAAGTTTCCTGCCTCCCCTGGTTCCAAGCTGGCTTCATGAACAATTCAGTGGTGACAAGTACTTTGTGTGAAGGCAGGGCACAGCCAACTAAGTTACAAGTTGGGCTGTGCCCACCTACCCCCTCCATCCTGCCAGTTGATAGCCCATCCTGACAGACCTAATCCCTGTATTGTGTGGCTGGCTGGGAGGACTAAACAAAGTCCAACTGCCAACTACAGCCAGTCATGTGACCCAGGAACAGGCTGCAGGCACCAAACAGTTAAGGCAGGGAAGGAGTGCATTCGCTATTCTATTTACATTTGCTTCGCAACTATCGTCCAACTTGTGTTTGCACCCCATTGGTTTCACGGATGGAAGTAAAGATTTATCTATGAAAGTAAGCATCACTCTGGAGACAGCGGAACATCCATAAGATTTAACATGGACTGGATGAACGAACAATATATTACTCTGATTAAGAAGGATGGTGGATTCGATCACTTAATGGGCGTCATTATTTCCTGGACTATCATAGACAATTTCACTGTTTTCATTAACCTTTGGCAACGTTATGTTCCATATAGCACATTTTTTATGCACTGTTGAATATTCAGGTTTATTTATTTTTTCATGCACACAGTGTTATTTATTTAATTTTTCACTGTTTAGGGTGAATTAGGTTCGGTTCATGTACAGCAGGGGTAATGCATTATGGGATTTGAAGTAGTGCTCGTTTTAAAAAAAAAGTTTGTTCTCATTTGAGTTAGGCAGTCACATGGTTTTATTGAGCACACCTGAGGGAGCGGTTAAAAAGCTGGGAGGGAGTGAGCATTGGGATTGATTTTTTGAACACGAGTGGAGGCATGAAGAGATTATAATGCCGGTTTTGGCTTTCACAAGGTAAATAGGGGTTAAGTTGGTTTCTGTGATGGGTGAGGGTTTTAATTTTAGTTGTGAATGGATAAGGGGTAGTTTAAGGGGCTACACGAGTTTTTAGGCATTAATTAGATGCAGGATACGAGAATAGGTTTTTGTTTTGATTGTGTTTCATACTGTTGAGCTGTTGGGGTGACTGTGAGGGTGGTTAAGGGAGGTGATTTCTGGTTGGGTTAAGGGTTATGATTTTTTTGATTTTTTTGTTTCTTCAGGCACTAAGCAGGTTATGTTTTAGAGTGGTTGGCTAAGCGTATCTTTCTAATTTTTTACAGCGACCCCTGATGAAGAACCAGATAGGTTCGAAATGCATTGGGTTATACCGAAAGTCTTGTTGTAAAATATGATTGACTGCACACGCTCATGTTAAAGCCTGGATTGGCTGCAGAAAGCGTTTTGAAAATGCATGAATAAAAGTATTCAGTGCAATCTACCTGTCTCCGGATTGATTCTACATAAAAGACAGAGATTATGATAACTAATTTGACAAGCTGACTGGTTTAGTATGGATCACTTGGTTTACAGTGAAGGTTTGGTTTACATGGAATACTTTTTCTCCTTAATGCTGTGCAGCAGTTGGGGCCGCTAAATGTGGCACCTTGTTTCTGTAACTTTCTAAAAGTGGCATTTTCAAAATTGTAACTTAAAATCCGGGCTTACCATTGAAAAGGAGTTTTGATTAAATGACAGAGTCAAGAGGGAAAGAGTGGCATTAGGCCTTAGAGCAACAAGGAAGGATATTATATGCATCCAAGAAACACACATTGAAAAAAAAGGAAGAAAGGAGAAATCTACTGGGAGACTTGAGATATACTCTTCTAGGCTGTACAATACAAGGGTCAACCACCAGGGGGGTGACAAATACTAGCCAGAAGTAATCGATGCTCGGTCACACGGATATCTACAGATAAACTAGGGAGATGGGTAATATTGGAATGCCAGGTGGGGGGATGGGAGTTTTACCCTATGTTCAGTATACGGATCTAATTTAGATGAAGCGGCTGTTATGGATTACTTAGATCTGGCGCTATCAATATGGCCATCACCTCTTGTTATGTGTGTCGATCTTAATCTTCATATAGAGGTTAGGGTTAAAGCGCAGCAGCAAACACAGTATACCGCCAGGAAACCGCTGGTATTCAGTGCTATCTGCCGGCTGACAAAAGATCATGGGCTGATCAATGTTTGGGATACAGTGAAATCACCTGATCCTGGGTGCACATTTTTCCTCTCATAAGAAGTTAACGCAATTGAATTCTTTCTAAATTTAAGCATGCCTGGGAGGGAAAGCATTGATCGAAAGATATTCCAGGTTTTTTTTAGATCATGACTAAGCCAGTGCAGAATTGGACATTTGATAGGAAACTGCTTTTTAACCATGAGTATGTCGAGCATATAAAAGGATGGATTGCAGATTTTTTTGGCAATAAACAGGGGCACTGCCACGGGCAATACAGTGTGGGATTCATTAAACGCAGGAATTAGAGATAAAATTCTGAGCTATAGCCTATATAAACAGAAACAAAAGGGCAGTGAGGTTCGGGGACTATAGGAAGAACTCTCAATCTTAGAAGTGCAATATACTATGCTGATAGTGGCGGGACGATGACAAGGAGGTACAACAAAAGATCGCAGTTATCAAGGCTGGGATAAATTGCTGTCATAGTAGGGAAATAGCCGAGAAATATCAAAGTCATAGAGCAGAGAGTTACGAGTATGGTGAAAATGCAGGAAGACTCTTGGCTCTGCGTATAAGACATAAGGAGACAAAAAGGGGTATAGATGCTATATTGGATAGAGGGGATGTCAGGTTAACACTCCGGAAGAGATCATTAGGGTTTTCAAGGATTACTATGAAGACCTGTACAATGAAGACATATTCCCTCTCCCTAGCAGATATCAGACTTTCTTAGATACAACAGGCAGAGGTGTTTTAGGGGGAGAAGATCAGGACCTTTCTGGAATTACAGATAACCCCTGAATAAGTAAAAAAGGCATTAAAATATCTAGCTCTAGGTAAAGCAGCTGGGCCAGACAGACTTCCCCATGAGTTTTATCAAATATTTTACCCTAAACTAGGGAAGGATATGGCTTTAACCTTCATGGAAGTTCAGAGGATTGGGCAGGAACCAGCCTCTTGGGAGACCACCAATATAGTTATCTTTAGGAAAAAGGGGAAACCCCCACTGAACCCAGGGCCTTATAGACCAATTTCACTGACAGAGTGTAAAAATGTACTAAAAAATCCTTGTGATGCGATTGGGCAGGGTAATAGATAGTCTGGTATCACCTCAACAGCATGGCTTTATTTGGCACCCTAGTTCACATTAGGAGAGTAATCACTTTATTTGAGATAGCTGAGGCTACAAATATTTATGGGCATGGTCTTACTTGACGCAGAAAAAGCCTTTGACCGGGTCTCTTGGGAGTTCTTATGGGAGATCTTAAGGCGGAAGGGGCAATCAACTGGTATAATCAAGGCTATAAGGGCTTCATATCGCAATCCGGGTAGTACCCGATTAAAGATAATAGGGAAGGAGTCAGACCAAATTTCAATAACAAGGGGAACGAGACAGGGGTGCTGCTGCTCTCTGCTTATTTTTGCACTTTATATGGAGGCTTTTATCATACGGTTAGAGAGGAATCCTCTAATAAGACCAATTTTGGTGATCAGCATGGACACCAAAGTTCTGGCTTATGCCGATGATACTGCCAGTGTAACAACACAAGATCCCTTAAATGCTCTGACGGAGGTAGAGAGGGAAGCCTGAGGATTCGGGGAGATTGTGAGTTACCATCTAAATAACGAAAAAAATCGGTAGTGTGTACTAGCAACATGAACCTGAGGGATCAGTGGAGAGTGGATAGTGCTATATATCTGGAGGTAGAGATAACAGCCAGAGTAGGCCAAGTAATTGATGCAAATTTCACACCAATGTTGGTTAAGGTTGGGCAAGACTTGAAGAAGATTAATAATTTACATCTTGCGTTGGTAGAGAAATGCAATGTACTAAAAATTTTAATGCGCCCCAAAATCTTATATATGTTCAAATTAATAAAGCTGGAAATCAAGAAACAATGGCTCTCGAAGCTAGAGGGTACTTGCTTTAGTTTTTTGGGGCAGTACAAAAGGGCAAAGAGAGCAGCTAGATATATGGTGCTTCCTAGAAGCAGGGGTGGATGGGCTGTCCCAAGTTTTAGATCTTATTACTGGTCCTGTATGCTGCAGCATATGGGGATCCTGATCTCTGTAAGGCAACATGAGATTGAAGCCTCCACAAGACCACCATGTATATATGAGATAACATTGGGCTTGGAGGCTAAGGAATGCTTTTTGAGAAATATTGAATACAGTTATTATAAAAAGGTAAGATTTAAAACTGTGAACGGGGCATACAAGTATGGAGGCAGGTGACGGCAAGAATCAGAGTGATGAAATATAATAGGTACACCCCGTTATGGAGGTCACCTATATTTCCTACCATATTTCATGACAACCTCTGTAAAAGGTGGGAAAAGAGGAGAATTGTTGGATTGGGAGATCTACTAGATCAGAAGCAGCTGCACTTGATTAGTAAACTACAAGAAACATATGGTCTGACTAAGGACAACTTCTTCATAAATATACACATGAGGGACTTCATAGGAAAGCTTGGCAATAATCAACTCTCCAATTGTAAAATTCCAATTCTTGAAGCCAATAATAAGGGAGTCAGATTGGGGCAAATTTATAAGCTGCTAGTTGATGCAATGCCAGATGACTTGGAGGTTCAAGTGACTAAGTGGGAGACAAGATTGGGGGCAGAGGGGCTGAGCCCCCAGAAGTCATTAGAGGTAGGGGAGAGACCTTACTAACTGCAGGGCTCAGGAGTCAACATTTTAATTCCTTATTTAATCTTTATTATACCCCTGCCAAACTATTCAGAGGGGTAGGAAACCTGATGCTTGTTGCCATCGATGCAGTGAGGCCTATGCAGATATAGTGTACATGTTTGGTACATGCCCAAGGTTATCAGCTCTTATTGAAGGAGTTGGGGCTTTCATTAGTATGGTTTTGAGGGCACAAGTGAAGATTTTACCCCAACTTATGCTGTTTGGGACAGCGAACAGTATTAGGCACACAAAAGGGCAAATAAATGTTATTGCAGATTATGTCGGTGGGTTGTATGTGCGTAGTGCCAGCATGGCTGAATATTGAACCCCCAACTTTTCATGAATGGAGGGCAAGGCTCTTATCGATGCATATTTTGGAGACACGCTTATATGAATGTAACGGTTGGAAAGCAAGGCCTTGATATGGGCCCCACTCGCTGAATAGATGAGGAGTAAAGGGAATAGAGATAATCCGGGGGCACATTCGGACTGAGTGTGCATTTTCTCTTCTTCCTGTTAGGCATACTGGGGGCAGCCACAGCATGTGTACAAGCTATCTATTCTAAATTCAAGTTGTTATTTATTTATTTTTTATCTGTTCTCTCAGCAAATATGGAGTGAACTGTAGTTATTAATGAGAGTATCATAATAGATGAAATACTGATTTTTTGCATTTTTATGTAAAGGAGGTCTTGCGTTTCTGTGTCTGTGAATTTATATCATAAGAATAGTAAGGAATAACAGCTCCAAAGAAAGATAATCATTTAAAAAAAGATGAATGACAAAGTGCATGTATGATGACCTGTAGAGGGACTCGTCGATTACACAAAAGGTATTCATAATCCAGTTCTATTAGCGTTGATTGCCAATACTTGCTTTTAATGTTACCCCACGCCATATTTCTACATTGTCATGTTTCCTTTTATTTATAACTTCTTGACTTTCAAACAATGCCTGATCAATGCTTTGTATCACACATAAAGTTGAGCCTTTTATGTATAATAGAAAATAAAATATAAAAATTAAGAGGATTTTTTTATTACAATTTCTCAGACACCAAACATGAAATCCCTTCTTGCTCCCAATAGAAAGTTAGCACTTATTAAATGTAATAAGGTAACCCAATGTTACCCTTTGGGAGAGGTAGGCCTTGCAGGAGTGAAAAATGAATATAAGAGTTTTTCACTACCAGACCATTCAAAACTTAAAAGTACAAGTCAAACCTTTTGACTACACTGCACCCTGCGTTATGGGCTGTTTAGGACCCACCCTGGCCTGAGATGTTTAAAGGGCTTCTTAAATGGGTGGCACAGTAAGTGCTACAGGCCCACTAGTAGCATTTGATTTACATGCCCTAGGTACATGTAGTACCATTTTACTACGGTCTTACAAGTAAATTAAATGTGCCACTTAGGTGTAAACCGATTTTATCATGTTTAAAGGAGAGAGCACAAGCACTTTAGCACTGGTTAGCAGTAGTTACATGCACAGAATCCTAAAAGCCAATACAAATGAGTTCAGAAAATAGGAGGGTGAAAACAAAAAGTTTGGGGATGACCTTGCAGAAACAGCCAAGTCCAACACCCACAAACATGCAGGTTTGTAGGCTAGCCATTCATTGTTCTACCATCTTCCTGCCCTTTGTGTTGACACTACTACTACGCATTTCTCTGCACATTTGTTAGGGAAATATGCAGTAGTGAACTCATGTGGGCCTGTCAGGGTTCCTTTGGGTCTAAGCTTAATGAAGACATGTTGGTCTAACACTTACAAAATGCCTTTTTGAATAGCCCAAAGTTTGTAGCCACCTCTGTCTATAAACATTGTGACTTCTATAGCCATGGCCTATCATTCTGTCATGAGATCTTGTTTAAATCTGATAATATCTTCTGCAGACACTGCAAATGTTAGCCTGAAATTACTCATTCTGATGTTTGTTATTTCTGGATTATGGGACAACAAATATCCAATATATAAAACAAAAAATCATAGTAAACAGGGCTGTTTAGCAGACAGGTCTGCACAAGGGGAATGAAGCTCCCCTGTACAAATCCATACTCCCCCTACACCCCCACCAAATGTGGGGGTGTTCTGTTACTCTACCATTTCCGACTTGGCTGGAGCAAATCTCCGACCACTTGCAGGGTGGGAAATGGTCAAATAAGGATTGGTGAAAGTTAACAAATTAACGTATTTGTTTATTTACCCAAACTTCCAATGCAAATCATTCCAATGCCAAGTTTCCACCCCTTGAGGGGACTTAGGAATGCAGATTTATCCGTACTCATGTCAGAGAAGCCAGCACTTGTAAAACCATTTTCCCCTGCCAGGAATCTCTGTGGATTCCTGGCAGATGTAAAAATGTTCATTCAAATTTACCTTTGTGAATTGGGCCCTGTATGTCTAGGATGTGAAAAAATGGTTGTTGGAATGGAGAAAAATCATATGAGTTGCCCACCCCTACACAGTTCACATGGAGATAAGGTGGTTCATGAATCGTTCCGGAGATTGAGGCCCAAATACTTCCAGCAACCGAGGCAGAACAAGAAGAGAGGATCCCCCCCTGCATCCCCAGAATGGGCGCACTGGTGAGATACATTGTTGCTGAAACTACATTGTACAGCCCTCAGTTAAAGGGAGATATCCATGCATGGACGATGCCCAAAATGAGTAACACCTGGGAATTCTAACAGTGCATGATACTTCTAGAACAAAGCATAGTGAGATCAACTACAGCAGAAAATATTTGCCAATCAACAGGAGCAAAGACTTCCCCTAATTTAATGATAGAGGTGATTAAAAAAGCAACAGCTCTACCCTGATACAGCCACTGCTGAGATGAGCAAAAACAACAAAAGTAGATGTAAGAAATTGAGGTTTATGGTTGGCAGAGTATACACCCTGCCTAGGCAAGAGCCACAAACCTAGTCAGGGTAAGTCAGATACACAACCGAAAATAACCTATGCTCACCCCCTGGTAGCTTGACACAGAGCTGTCAGGCTTAAATTAAGAGGCAATGTATAAAGTATTTAAGCACACTGTAATTACAGTAACACAGTGAAAACACCACAAGAAGACTCTTTGTGTCCCTAAGACTTCAGAAAACAGGAGGCAAGCCAGCAAGCCCTTGGAGAATCTTGAGCTCAAGGATGTAGAGAGCAGGTGCAGTTCCTTTCAAACCCAGGCAAGAAGAAGCAGGCAGCAGACCATCACAGCAGAGCAGGTAGCAAAGTGGCAGTCCCTCCTACAGCACAGCAATCAAAAGGCAGCAGGCCAACACAGCAATGCAGGTAGCAAAGTCTCAGTTCCTCCTACAGCACAGCAGCTCTTCTTCCAGGCAGAATGTCCTTGGTTCCAACGAAGTTCTGATTTGGTGGTGTCGGGAGACCAGTACTTTTACCCAAATGTGCCTATGAAGTGGGGAGATATCAAGGAGGCTTTTGAAGATCACAAGGTCCCTGCCTTTACTGCCCTCAAACTCACCACAAGGGGGTATGCAGCTCTTTGTGTGGGGAGAGGCACAGCCCTGCTCAGGTGCAAGTATCAGCTCCTCCCTCCCAGTCCACCCCAAGAAGGCCCATCAGCCTGGTGATGGGCCATTAAGATGCAAATGTCACACCCCAGTTCCCTTTGTGTGTGACAGTCTAGAGGGAATGCACAAATCCCAACTGTCATCCAGCTCAACGTGTATTCGGAGACAGGCAGAGGCACAGAATGGTTAAAGTAAGAAATGCCAACTTTCTAAAAGTGCAATTTCAGACTTACAATTTAAAATCCAACTTCACCATAAGTTGTGATTTTAAATTGTGAGTCCAGAAACACCAAACTCCAAATCTCTATCTTTTCCCAATTGGAAATGACACTTACAATATGTTTTAAGGCAATCTCAATATGAACATATTTGAGAGGTGGGCCTTGCAGTAGTGAAACATGAATTTAGCAGTTTTTCAAAATCAGGACATGTAAAACTCAAACGTACATGTCCTACCTTATAAATACACTGCAGCCTACCCATGGGGCTGCCTTCGGCCTACCTTAGGGGTGACTTATATGTATTATAAGGGAAGGTTTGGGCCTGGCAAGTAGGTCAAATTGGCAGGTCAAAATGGCAGTTTAAAACTACACACACAGGCTCTGCAGTGACAGGACTGAGCTATGTTTGAAGGGCTACTAAAGTGAGTGGCACAATCAGTGCTGCAGATCCACTAGTAGCATTTAATTTACAGGCCTGTGGCACATATAGTGCACTTTGCTAGGGACTTATAAGTAAATTAAATATGCCAACTGTGGATAAGGCAATGTTACCATGTTTTAGAGAGAGAGAACGTAACCTTTAGCACTGGTTAGCAGTGGTAAAGTACCCAGAGTCCTAAAGCCAACAAAAACAAATTCAGCAAAAATGGGAGGAGGAAGGCAAAATGTTTGGGGTGACCCTGCAGAAAGGGCCATTTGCAACATCAGAGAGGCCCCAAGGAGTGCTGGGCATTTACGAATGGAGGCGCACCTGATAGCCTAACTTATAGCAATGGTCTAAAGCACATTTAGAATGTTGCCTACTAGAAAGGTTCATACTAAGGAGATCCCATCCTTTTAAGACCTACAAAGAAAGCCTATCTTAAAAAGTAAAAAGAATGCCTTAAAATGACAGGCAAGACCTAGGTAGGTGGGGCTAACTTTGAACATCTTGATTCATGACCAGCATTAATTGTTAAACAATTTTCTGAGATGGTGTCAGTGCTGAGACACCAGACACAGTAATCCTTAGTAGGCCGAATGAAAACATCATGCTGCTAAGGGACCAAGGGAGAAAAGCTATGACTAATCAGAGTGAGGAAGGAGTGGCTAAAAGTAGACTTTGTAAGCAATCAGTTGGATGTTGATGATTTGCAGTTGTTGGTGGTATGGGGAAAAGTAAACTAATTTAATCTGGAATTAAGCCAAGTGAGATAAAACAGAAACTATATATGTGTTCATCCATTTAATCTATCTGTCCTCTCTGGGTTCCTCTCTCTGTCCCACCAAGTTCAGTCATGTGAAACATAAGTTGCAGCAGGGAAAACGGTGCAGGGCATTAATCAAGAAAAATATATTTTATGTAGGTTTAACAGTGGCGAGACGTACTTTTGGACATGAGCGTTGGTAAAAATAAATTAAACAGTATATCTCTAAATATTCACCTATGTACCTTTCCAATATATATCTTCATGGCATTGAGATTTAGGGTTAAGAAAAGTTAATCTATCTTACCTACATATACTTATGTTCATGATGTTGTGGTAGTCGATATTCCATCATACAGCATAATCCACCAATTGTCTCTGGAACTAACTCCACAATTATATGTAAATGTACTTGTCTGGCAACCAATAATGGAAACACCTGGTCAATTTTAACTGCTAAAGAAGAATACTATATCAACCTCCTTTATTAGAAATTATAATGCAGGGGAGCCTGCAAGTCCTGTATCAAAGCTGGTCTCTATCTCGCTTATTACAATTGAGTTATAATGTCTCCAGTCACCTGAAATAAAGAAATGAGATAGCTGCTTGGCTGCGTATTACAGTCAAATTGTGGCATCATAATGTCTGCTGCCAGAAGCCAAGGTGAAAGACAGGTAAAGGCACATCATTACAGCAGCAGTATGAACAACAAAAACAAGAACTAGCTTTTCGGGCTGATCTGTTCTTCTAAAATGAACAGTGATCAGCAGAAAAGAGCTATTTCAGGCAACAAGGTTATTTTGTGCATGCTATTGGTCTTTACAGTTAAGATAGAATCTCTAAGCATTTTTGTAAAAATTCTGAGATGCAAAATTTTGTTAATCTGACATGTTTTACTGAATCTAATATCTGCAACAAATTCCTAACAGTTTTGTGAAATGTTTGCACTCCAGATTCTACTTTTATTCTTTACCTCTGCAAACATCCCGTCTCTTCCTATGAAAGAGCAACATACCATGGAACCAAGCAGTTTGTGGGAAGGGTGATGTTTTGACCATGTATTATAAGGAATAAAATACTCCCTGTAATCAGTTGCGGCTCCTGGAGGGAGTGCTGCGGGGCGGGGGGCGGGGCGGGGGAGGGGCAGGGTGGGGGGTAGTAAACTCCGGCATACGGCCGAACGGAGTTAAGTACATAAATAAATAAATAAAACGAATTACATTGCGCGCGCCACATCGCCATTTGGTGTTGCAGCTCGCGCAATGTAATTTGTTTTATTTATTTATGTACTACCCCCCACCCTGCCCCTCCCCCGCCCCACCGTCCCGCAGCACTCCCTCCAGGAGCCGCGACTGCCTGTAATACTTTATAAGGACATTGCAAGTCACCTTGGCGATCCATGGTTTATAATGGAACTTAGTTTTCAGGCTTGCTCCTCTATATGGTCAGAGAACTCCTTGGTGACTTGAAATATCTTTATAATGTATGACATGCAATAATGTATCCCATATATATATAGTACATAGGAGCCTGCAATCACTTTATAAAAACCTGTCTCTAATTTACTTATTACAGTCTGTATCTGGCATCACTAGTCATTGGTAATAATAACATGATATTGCTGCTCATCTGTAATAAATTATTACTGAACGATCATAATTGCAACTGCAATTTAAACAGTGAAAATGAGAACTAGCTTTTCAATTCTTCTGATTTGTGTTCCTAGTTAATAGCAGAAATGAGCCATTTCTTGCAGGATAATTAACTTTCTCCGCAGCTGAAGATCATAACATTAAAGCAGGAATCACACTGTGTATTACAACATGCTAAGACCAATAGATGCTTTTAGATGCATTCTTGCAAGAGGTATCAGAGGCTGGAAATAGGACGTATTTAAACAGACATTTTGGAATGGAGTTTACGGAATGAAGACCTCACCTGCATTTTAATCCACATCTTCAGCACAGAGATATATTTGAGGAATTACAAGCATGCTGTTTCCCTGTAGTTGACTCTACTTGTATGTAAGATTAGATATAAAAATTAAGAACGCAAACAAATCAAAAACATAATTTGTTGGCTTCCATAATCAGGAAAGAAGACGACCTTTACACTTGACAGCAGAAAACTGGAAGAGGTGTCCAAATTTCTATGCAAAACTTTATCAAACGAATTAGGAAGGAAACCACACGTCGAATGAGAAATCCTGATATTCCTAGCAGCAAGCAATACGTTGCTACACTTTACAAAGTTCCACGAAAATTTATTTAGTTTAAATTCATGATCGAAGGTTGCCTAGGCCCAAATTGGTAAATTGATATTGTATGGGTTTTTCAACTAACCAAGAAACCAAAAAGGCCAATAACAAAATCTAACGACCTTTCTGAAAAGGGAAAAAGCTAGCAAAGGCAATGGAAGGCTGACCAAACAATTAAAATGTCCAGTTCTTGAGAGTGAGAAGGCATATTTGATGAGTGTAGGAACAGCCAGGCATGCTTTGTAAATGTTGAAAATTTGTGGGGAAACAGGGCCTTGGGAGACCGAGTCTAGTCAACATGACACGTAAAGGCAAAGTGGACAGCATTGAGTCTTTCTAATGCTGCATGAAAGCCAAAATAGGTCTTCTCCACTTTTTTATATTTTCGGCTCGTTGTACAAAGGCGTATCCTCCATTTCTTCAAAGAGAAGGCACAGCAGCGATACAGATCCCGAGTGCTTCATGGGTAGCCATATCTTTGGCAATGTAATAGGAGTAAATGCATACATTCTGCAAAAAGCATGATCAACAAGACACACTTTTGCTAGAAGTCGGTCATTGCATGAATCTAACACTGACTCTAAGCCATCCAGTTTTTGGTTTCTGGCCTGGACACGAATTAATGAGCAATTCTATTTTAAGTTAAGTTTTCAGTAATATGTACATAATGCAAATCCCAGTTTGTCAGTAAGTGCGGCTGTATTCAGTCATGGGTTGGTTCTCAAGTGTGAGAACTCCAACCCCCTCTGCAATGAACATTTTTTGCTAGCTTTTGTTTAGAAAGAGACTACTTCATTCTATCATATTTTATTAGGTTTACCCGATAAGACATTTTAAAACCGTTTTAATGCAGTCTAAGGATGTTTTATACTACTCGTAAGAGGGGTGGCCCAATGTCACACATCTAGGATGGGCCAGTTAATCAATGAAAAAGAAGGAACCTAGCTGACCAATTTTTTGCTGCCTATACATTAAACAGACTGAGATCAAAATCATTAATAAGATGATCAAACCATTTAATAGTTATATTTTATACATAGGAATGCATTTGTTCATGGTGAGAAGACACAAATTTTATCATTTACAAAAATTCACAAACAACATGAATACGCATTATTGAAGAAGCACATGAAACTCAAAAGGAATTACAAAAAAAAACACATGAATCTCAAAAATAAGGAGACAGATTTTACAAAAAACATGAATCAAACAATTAATTGAATTTGAGAGAAAAGCTGCCAGTCTACAACAAAAACGTTTTGTTATGGAGCCCTATTGTGATAATCTCAGGACACCAACCAGCGGGGAAATTTTATAATACAGCAATAGAAACAGTCACGAATACATACAACTAAATACCAGACATGCAGATATCAAATTTACAATCACGAAGAGTAAATCTGTGCTCACATTCCTCGATGTGGAAGTAATACCCATAAACGAGGAATTAAGGGTCACATTACACCGCAAACCAACAGATAGAAATACCATCCTCCATTATAAAAGTTCACATCCCAGACATTTGCAGGACAATTTGCCGTATGGGCAGCTATTAAGAATAAGGAGAAACTGCTCCAGGACGGAGGATTTTGAAATTCATGCAAACATGTTTTGTGACCAATTTAGAGAGAGAGGATATCCCAAGCGTCTTTTGAAACATGCTAAAAAACAAGCTCAGTTCACTCCCCGAGAGTGTCTTCTTTCGAAAAAGGTGAAAGAACCCATCTCCCAAATTGTGTGTGTGTCGACCTTCGGTCCAAACACCAATAAGTTTTGCCAGATGATTATAAAAAATTGGCATCTCCTTCAGGATTTGGACTGTCCTTTTGAACGTCCCCTTTTCGCTATGAAAAGGGAACAGAGCATAAGGTCAACAATTGGTGAGAGCTGATTGCACCCTACCCACTAAAAATCGAGATCTCCGTACCCAATTGAACTTGAAGCCAATAGAAGGACACCACAAGTGTGGTAATTGCGTGTCTTGTAGTTCAACGATTGAAGGAACCGTATTTGAACACAACTTCATGAAATGGACACACAGAGCCTTCTCAAATTGCAAAACGAAGAATGTGGTTTACGGTATCCCTTGCCCGTGTGGCAAGCTATACATTGGTAAAACCAATCAGGAAATCCGATCACGTATTGTGCAACACAAGTCGAGAGTTCGCACAAAAGTCCAGCCAGCGCCGTTGGTAGGCCATTTTATGGAGGCCAACCATACGGATAGAGACATAAAATGGACTGTCTTATGTGTTGTCAAACCAACAATGAGAGGCGGAGATCTTAATAGATTTCTCTTACAAAGAGAGGCGTACCTCATCTTGAAATTCAATTGTGTGACATCAGGACTTAATGAGATGTCTGAAATTTCTCGTGCATAATTTTTCCCAATGTATGTGCTTACAGTGCAGTGACTTCCTTTGTACTGATTTAATTATCATTCAATTTTACCCGAAATAATCTACCCACTAACAAGCCTACAGCCTGTAGGCACTACAAAGACCAGAAGCCTCCACTCGTCGCTCTGAACTTCGAGAGTCCCAACACAGGAAGTGCGTTCCTACTTGGCTCTTTTTCCTTCCTGAGCACAGTTACCTCGTCTCAACTGCAGCATGAGGAGCTTCCTCTGGAGCAACAATACCGTTAAGATAGGTAAGACCTGTCGACATTCCGTCGACTTTGCAAGTCACTTTAGTAAGATTCAAATGTCTGAAAAACTTCCCCCTTTTATTCTTTTAGAAATGATTGTTTATATTGAGCGTTGGTGCATTTAAACCATCGTCGACACACACGCTTTCCCCAGCGCTTCATAAAAAGCAATTGCTCCCGAGGGAGATTGATTTCCAAGAAGCCCCGGACTTACAGTAAGCCCCTTTTTGCATTCAATTAACCCGTTATTGTCTTAATTTAATGAAAGTTAGGAGTTGCAGCACTGAGCAACTTTATTAATCTTTTCCAGAACAAACCACAACCAATAGACCCAGATGGGCACACCTCCAATTTAAACGCTTGGTTCTAACAGCCGGTATCCATCGGAAAATGTCCAATTGAGGCTTAAAATTCCATGAGCCTTTCTAGTCCTTGACTAAAGGTAATTTAGTAATGTTAAACAAACCAAGGGGTGGGTTGCATTTAATATTTCCCCGAAATGAGACATCATCATTTTTCGGTTTTACAGAACCCATTCACAGCCCTGAAGAGAAGCTCTTTAATCGATAAGGGCTTCGAAACGCGTTGGCAACACTCTTACCAGCAGGGGAGCAGCTAGACTATTGAACTATACAGCAATTAAGAAAGTTGAATGTATTCGTGACTGTTTCTGTTGCTGTATTATAAAATTTCCCCGCTGGTTGGTGTCCTGAGATTATCACAATAGGGCACCATAACAAAAGGTTTTTGTTGTAGACTGGCAGCTTTTCTCTCAAATTCAATTAATTGTTTGATTCATGTTTTTTTGTAAAATCTGTCTCCTTATTTTTGAGCTTCATGTGTTTTTTTTTAGTAATTCCTTTTGAGTTTCATGTGCTTCTTCAATAATGCTTATTCATGTTGTTTGTGAATTTTTGTAAATGATAAAATTTGTGTCTTCTCACCGTGAACAAATGCATTCTTATGTATAAAATATAACTCTTAAATGGTTTGATGATCTTATTAATGATTTTGATCTCAGTCTGTTTAAAGTATAAGCAGCAAAAAATTGGTCAGCTAGGTTCCTTCTTATTCATTTTCTAAGGATGTTTTACCATTCCTTTTGGATTCTTATATTTTTATCTCTAATTATTGTTTCAAATTGTATTGTTTTGCAAGCTTTGAAAAAAGGATGGAGTAGCCATGAACGTCAATTAAACGTTTCAAATGTATGCAAAATATTTGCCATTCGTTATCAATTGATTTCAACTTTTCAAAAGTTGAAAAACGTACACAGGAGCCCCAAAACGTTGAACCTGATAGGTGAAATGTTTTAAACTGACGACAACATTTTATGGAGTAAATTTGACATTTGCACGGAGTATGTTCCACCTTCCTTCCTTTAAAAGTGTAATAATATCACCTCTCTTTAACCTGCAGGTCACACGTGCAAAGTGAGTCTGAAAAAATAACCCTTTCACGGTCGTTTAGAGCAGATTAAAAAATTCTTGTTATGGCGGGAAATAACAATTTCAACAAATTGTAGCTGTGCAGGAAACTCTGAGGTCATTCAAAAGCACAGGACAACTCCTTTGACACAGAAAAGCCCAAAGTCTACAAGAAGCTACATGTCAACATTGAATATGCGTTCTGAACACCAGTCTTGTAAATCACGAAGAGATATTACTACTCACTGTAAGGCACTTGCAACGAAAATGGATTTGTACTAACAAATTATTATGCCTAACGCAAATGGGAAAGCCTTTGGTGTCCCTTTTAGTGTCCTGGGGAAACTACAGAAAAGCTGAAACTCATATTAAAAAATATAATAAAAAAAAAAAATTCTCCTTACACAGTGTACTGCGAATTACTCTTGTGTGCGTCAGCCTTTTATTTTAACGCACAATAACTATGCTGAGGCTGGCACACGCTAAAGTGCACTTCCGGCTTCTGCCTTTTTGTGAAATATGGACCAGGAGACATTGCAGGCGCACTCTGAAAAGTCAGAAGTTGAGCAACGTTAAAGTGTCTAGTTCTTAAGAAATTCTCTTCATACTTATCACTTTTCTGCAGACTTTAATTTTGATGGTACGGTTTTTACAACAGGCTTTACATCAACAGCTGCAAAACAGCCTTTCAGAGACTAAAGTTGATTACGTCTTTATGTCATCACATTTGAGACCTCGGCGAGGTCGTGTACTGCAGACTCCATCGGGCTCATCAGAAAAATCAATCCTGTTAACAAAGTGAAGGGAGCTTTGCTATAAAATCTGAAAATATATGGTCATTGCGGGTGAGATTTAGAGGTAGCATAAACACCAGGCTTCACCCAAAGCACATGCACGCTTTCAATTAGATGAGATGTGTTGAGGCTTTTTATCAGTGTGTTTTATAAACTCTTAAAGGGCACCAAGAAAATAAAGTCACCTCTTATTCTGACATCTACTGGAAAGAGAATCGAGGCCTCATTACAAGTGGCCCAGTAAACATAGGGGGATATTCACAAGAACTGGCGATAATTATCGCCAACCTAGGCTAACGCAATTTCACATAACGCAGTCCATCGCGGGAAACTAACGCAGCGTTAACGGCGTATTCTCAACACGCCGGCAACAGGCGATAGTGTCCCGATAATGCATCAAATGTCCACGATAAAATTACCGGGACGCTGATAAAAAGGAAACCCGAACGTGAAAAAAGTGGCGATGGGCCCAACAGCGATAAAAACATCAGCGATAAGCAGCGCCAGGCCTGCAATCCCCACGTCAGGCGAGAAAAATCACCATAAAAGCTGCAAAAAAAAAAGAGAAATCAAAACCCAAACAACTGAGAAGCACCATGGAGGACGCTGGAGCAACTACAGAGCCCAACCAGAACCCCACAAACCCCCCGGAGGACCAGACAGGGACCCCGGGGAAGGAGAAGGGCAAGGAGAAGAAGAGGAACCCGCGAATCAGTCCGCAGGAAAACAAGATCCTGATTTTGGAGGTGACAGAACACCACTAACAACTGTTCATCACCTCCACTGTGTCATTGGCAACTAAAAATGCAATATGGCAGTCCATCTTGGCCAAGGTGAATGCAGTCGGAGTGAAGAGAAGGGAAGTGGACGACTGCAAGAATCGCTGGAATGATGTGAAGTGCAAGACCAAGCTGAAACTCGCTAACAACCGGAAAGCAGCAATGCAGACTGGAGGTGGGAGTCCAGCACCACAGCAGGAGCTGGATGAGATGGAGGAAATGGTGTCCACAGTCATCAGTGGGGAGACGGTGGCAGGAGTTGGGGGACCGGACACTGCACAACATGACCTGACCCAACAGCAACAGGGTGAGTAACGACCAGGGACTGGGTGGACGGGGGGAGATGGGCACAATGGCACACATGCACAATTAAGTATAGCACAGTGCACACCCACAATGACTATGGATCATGTCCCTGATCTCCCTGGCATACTGCAGCACACATAGAAACAGCAAGTAGGCTCCCGTCAACAATGTGCCCAGAGGGGGCCCTCCCCACACATCACCAATCTCACAACAAACCCATGCATGTGCAAACCCATGCATATGCACAAGGCAGGCCCTCCACGGGGCAACAATGTAAAGTGGGGTATGCATGGCCATGTACTGGTCCAGCTTCAACACTCCACGGAATGTGACCAAAACATTCTAATTCACACAGATGTGTCATGTCTATTAGCAAGCAAGTATGAAATCATGGATGAATGTAGGGGCAGTGATACCAGAAAAAGGTACTCCCTGGGAACTGATATCAATGCGCATGTTTGACCGTGACCCAGACAGGCAGTGAGATGACTGGAAATGTGTGAACTACCTGTGGCCTCAGTGCTCCTAAACAGCAATTTCCCCACTTAGCCCCACGTCAATGTAGGAAATAGGGCTGTGTGAAAAAATGCCTAAGTCTAAGTTATGTGGATGCCACAGCTCGGATCAATGATTTATTTGAGTGTGCATCGGTTGGACTCCTGGGATCGTATGTGTGTAAGTGTGAAGGTCATTCCATGCAAGAGAACTGCGAGCAAGGACCTCTGTGTGTGGGGTGTGTATATGTTGGTCCTTGGTTAGCGATGTGCGTAGTGTGGGAGTCGTCATCAGCTGCTATGGTATCTCTCAGGGGGTGCCGGGCGCATGCAATTCCAAGGTCGGAGGTGCAGATGTGCTACCGCCTTCTAGTTCAGACAAAGGAGCTTTCATCCCTAATGTTAGTTTGTCATCTGCTTGCATTCTGGAAAAGTGATGTGGTTTGGGGGGGTGGGGGATGTCACTGCTTCGCCTTCCGGCACGGTATTCCTGCTGGATTTTTAGCTGGTGTGCATCTCCCATGTTGCTGAGGTGTTCACTGTGCCCCCATCCCCCTTACGTCCATGTTGCTCATGTTATGGGACTTGAGTCACAGGGTGCATCTCTGCATCAGGGTGGTTCATATCTGACCCCAAATGACACCCTTTCATATTTGACCCCAAGTGACACCCGAAATTCCATATTTGACCACAAATGACACCCGCAATTTCATATCTGACCCCAAATGACACCCGCAATTTCATATTTGACCCCAAGTGACACCCGCAATTTCATATCTGACCCCGAATGACACCCTGTTATCTTTTTTGGAACACCAATGACAGCCTTCATGTCATGTTTGTGTACACATGTGATACGCTGATAAGTGGGATTACGTACTACATTTGACACCCTGAAATGGCATTCCGAATACGTGACACCCTGAACAGCCTCTCTGTACAGAGGTGACATACCCACCATCTATTTGCCATTTGTGAGATTGTTAGCACTTAATGTTGCACTTACACGTGTCAGAGTGATGTGCTAATGCAGAGGACTGACATGCACACAGGGAATGTGTGTTGCAATGAATACATTTGCACCCGCTGGTCATGTGGTCATTTTGTACTGTTCCATGATTGCTAAGGACTGTCACAATGTGACGTGCTCATGCGAAGAAATTGTCAATGATTGTGTTCCTTCGGGCTATTCCTGCTGCAGGAGCAGTGGGGTGTGGTCCACCTGCCTCATCTTCCTCATCACCGTCCGGTGCATCTGGCACTTGGCTCCATGGGGCATTGCTGCGTACACATATATTGTGCAATACACAACATGCAATGATCATCTTGCACACTATTTCTGGGCTGTACAGGAGTCTACCACCTGTGATGTCCAGGCACCTGAAACATGACTTAAACATGCCAAATGTGCGCTCAACAATGCCCCTGGTGCATTTGTGGGCCACATTGTACTGCCTCTGGGCCGGGGTGTTCGGGGCTCGGAGGGGTGTCATCATCCACGGGCAGAGTGCATATCCTTGATCACCTGTGAGAGGTAAGTGAGATCAGTGTAAACTGGTGGTTCTGCATGCTGTGTTGGCAGACTCACAAGTTTTGTGGTGTGTGATTTGTGTGACTTTGGGATTCATGTTTGCCATGTATTGCTTCTGGCAAATGTGCGGGGACAATGTGTGTTACGCAGCCTCACAGCTGTTCCTCCCTCCCCCTGGGCCTATTTACTTGTGTGCGCTGCGCGGTTGCATCACTTGCACTCCTACGGCACACCTTTGTCATGCCTGTCTGCGCATGTCCGCAAGCCTGACAACAACACTGTACTGTTGGCCGTTGAAGGTGGGCGGCCACGTGTGTGTAGGCCTTGGTAAGGATAGGGTGGACACAGATGTGGAGTTCAGGCCTGGCTGAACTCGCGCTGCGATTGAGGCTAGGCCTTTTGACTTATGCTGCGGCAATGAAGGTACACACACAACAGTTGGCATGTATGAGCCAAGACCCGAGTGCTCCTTCATTTTTCCATTCGGGCGAGCCCGACTTCCGGGTGCATGCTACTGTCATGTCATGTCATGTCATGTGGGTAACACGATCAAGCATAAAACGCTTTGGGCACGAGTGGCGGCTCTCAAAGAGGGCTTGCCACTTACACATGTAATACATACTCTTGGCCATCAGCGCGTGGGACCACACACTGTAGGCAACACTCTGGCTGACGAGGCAGCCAGAAATGCAGAAGCCACTTGTTCAGTAGCAGCAGTCACGAGGTCTGTGACAAAAGTCTATACCGACATAGTGGCAGACGTAGCGGCTACCAGAGAGGGGACGAAATACCCACAGGGGTTTCCATCCAAATATGAATACCAATTGTCCCTGGAACTAGTACTGACAGTAACAATTCCTTCCGTTGGGGATCCGCTGATTCCCAATGAGGACCGCAGACATGCGTCGATCACAGCTGCACATGAGGGCACGGCTTCGGCGCACGCCGGTGTATCGGCAACGGTGTCCCTCTTGCAGCAACGTCCTGTTTCCGCCCCTGCATGGCATTGACGATAGCTCTCTGTGGTTTTCTGTTCCCACTATGAAAGCAAGCTTCAACAAATTAAGTAGGCTCAAAGCCCTGTTATTCCAACATGAAGTTGCCTTGACCTCGGCCCGTGAAACATTCGAGCTACAGGTGGCTCGGACATCAAGTGAAATACAATCCCTATAAAATACCAATATCCCACTACATTTTGGGGAGTTGATACACCAATTATTCAATGTTTCTGACAAAGGAGGCCTTGCACCTTTGTTTAAATTGTTGGGCTCAGGTCTTGAGTCCTCGTTACAAAGGATATTTGGTGTAATTCCGGCTTTTATTCATTCCATTTTTTCCAGCGCTTTTGGTGGGTTGCCGTTGATCCTCTTGCTCGCTGGTGCTGTCCTGGTACTTGTTTTACTACCTCGTAATGGCTGCCCTTCATGTGCTAATCGATCATCCGGTCCAGCTGGAGCTGTACCATAGCCGATTGCAGGAATTGCTTGGTTGCCTGCCTATGGCTGTTGTCGGTGCTGCCTACAATGTGACTTACAGATACGCATACTTTACATGCGTACATCCAGTTTTTTGGTGCCGCAACTGTCCTTTCTCCTGGGCTTTGGATTCGTGCCTCTCAAACGCCATACGGCCTTGCCCTGATTACGACCTGTTGCTGTGGCCCCTATTGCGTCATGATCAATCATGTGCAACTGGTACCTGCATGCTGATGGCGGCCGTGAATGGAGTGCTGGCACAATGGGACATCTGTGAAGGGGCGTCGCGCCTGCTGCACCACAGCTACATTGAGTACGATACAGGATGTCTGACCATGCTTTTTGAAGTTTTGGATTATGATGAGCACGTATGCTCCTTCGAGTTGTTGAATTGGGTGTTGTCCCTCCTTGTCTTTGAGGAGGGGGACCGTCTTTTGGAACACCTTGCCTTCCAAGGTTCAACGGATCTCATATGATTCCGATGATTAATGTTCAACAAGACATTTTTATTTTTTTCTTCTCCTCGTATTTTACCGCTAATCAACCTTATTATGATTTTGATTTTATTGAACTTTGCCCCTGCTATGCTCAGTGCTTTGACTCTGCTTGCAACTTGGACCTTGTTTTTTCTATTCTTCTGCAACCTGGCCAGAGGGAGGGTGTCATGTGGATTTAAGGGACCCCGTTGACATCTTTAGGTTAAAATGGGTCCGGAGGCCATGATGCTGCTTTTGCACACGACACTACAGGCTTATTCTAATGCAAGAATGTTTTCGCTGGTCACATGCGAGCCGCTGGCTGCGCTGGTTCCCTGCTTGTTCCTGGAGTTTAGTCTGTGCATCATGAGCAGGATCAAACAACACCGTCCCCTGTTATTTTGATCTGGTCAGGCCCTGGCACATAGACAAAACATACCCTGCAGCTGCTGTTTGTGGGACACGCACCTTTTTCTTGATATTAGGAGAATGCATGTTACACGCAGACACACTTGAGGAGTGACTTTTCAAGAATGAAGAGCTGTATGGAGCTGTGATGTAGAGACACGAGATATGTCTTAGAGGTATGGGGTCTGCTATACAAACCCAGGGATCTTCTATGTTGTCATCTTGGTTTTCCCGTCCATGGGGAGGGAGTGTAGGTTTGATAGTCCTGTCTCCAGAATCAATATACAATGATTTCTCCTATTATATTGTATGGACTTGCTACAATGCTGACAATGTTTGTATTATGCATTCTAATTTTAGTAGTGGCTCGTATACTGCATTTCAGAGCACATTAGTTGAAATAAACATTTTGGACTGACTCAGTGACTCTGTCAATCTCTTGTTGTGGATGAGTACGGGAGTCTGAGCGATAGGGAATAACCTGTTACCACGATCCCTGAGTGATTAGGGAAGTGTTGTGTTCTGGGTTGTCTAAACGCCTGTTTCTCAATCTGTGTATAGGGGGACAGGTGGGACACTATAGCTAGCCGGTCGTGGGCTCGTGGGTACTAAGGCTGTAGGAAGGCGTAGCCCCTATATACCGAAGTCCCGCATTGCTGTGCATAGTTCTGTGTATGTGCAGAATCCCGACAACACTACATTGCAACATTGTCGATTAGCGGCTGGGTGGCGCCGACACCACAACAGGGATACACGCCATAGTTGCTTTGGTGGCCATCCCAGAAGTGAACCACGCCCAGAGCCCCGGGCTGTTTATTCACACTCCTGCGCTGGACTGGCGTACGCCAGCCCAGCCCACTACGCTTACGCCTACAGGGGGGGGCGACATAGCTACATGTCCAAGGTCTTCCCCACTGCCTGAGGTGACATGGTTGCGTCCACTGTCCACAACACTACAGACACCAGCAGTATATGTCCACATGGTCATGTCTGTGCTCTGCATACTCAAGACTGTCCAGCACATCACCGCTACACATGGCATTGTGTACATTCTTATTCATGGGTCCATTGCCTCCTTCGCACATTCCTGGTTCCCACCTCTCCCCACCTTCTGCAATTGTGTGGCAGAGGGGCTATGCCTTTGTGGATGGTTTGTCTACATGTCTGGCCCCTGTTGCCACAGTTACTTGTGTTGTCGTGTCTGGTAGGTGGGCATGTTGGTTGGCATGTTGTATGTGATTTTGTTACGTTTGCATTCCCACAGTTGTGATGTGTATGATTGTGGAGTTGAGGTGTGTGGTGTGTTCCGTTGGTACTTACCAACGAGCAGTGGATTTCCATATGTGCCATCCTGAAAGCGCTGGTTGATGATGGACTGTCGGAAGATGTGGGAGTCATGCACACTGCCTGGGAAGTTGGCGACGGCATTGGTGAACAGTCCCCGGTGGTCCACTTTTGCCTGCACATTGATGGGATGCGTGTGCTTTCTGTAGCGGTAATTGTGTGCAGTGTCGGCAGGGGGCACAAGTAGGACATGTGTGCAGTCAATTGCCCCCAACATGTGCGGGAAGCCAGCTATGGCGTCGGAGCCTTGCTTGGTCTCCAGCTGTTCCTGCGCAGTGTGGGGGAAGTGAAGGTGCTGGGGTATCAAGCTGATGATGGCATCCAAGACAGGTGTGAGGAACTTTGATAGGGCTGGCTGTGAGACTCCTCCGACTCTGGCAGTTGTTGGTTGGGAGGTACCAGAGGCCAACAAGTGCAGCACAGCCAGCAGCTTTGTCTGTGGAGGGATGTTGATTGCCCGCTGTGTTGGTACCGTCAGCCTGTGGGCAATGTGGGTCAGGATGCGGAGCATGGTTGTCCTTTTGAGCCTGTAGTGGGCAATGACAACCTCTGGCATTGAGTCTCTGAGGCTGGTGCGTTTTGGGAAGGTCTGCTGTCTTGTTCTGCGCTGCTTCGGTGGCAGTCTGGGGGGGAGGGGTCCTGGGGGTGGGGATGGTCCTGGGGGTGGTGGCAGTGGGTGTTGTGGCCCTCCTGGGTCTCCAAGCTGCATGATTAGTTGCTCCACGGCATCTGTTGGTCTTCAGATGTGGCTCTGGGCTGGGCAACCTTTATGCTGCAGGTTTTTGTCCTACTTAACACCAGGAATAAGCAGGTCTTAAGTCCCTGCTGCTAACGTGCCTTTTCGCCTGTTTTTGGACCGCATCGCCGATCTGGCTGGTCATTGAGAATATCGCGAGGTGGTGTTATCATGAGTTTTAGCACGGGAACGCCTACTCTGCATATGATTAGTGTTAGTCGTCGCTGTGAGCCTTGGCGATGTTTTTAGCGGCAGCTATCGCAGGGAAACTGACGATGTGGGCTGTTAGCGCAGGCTTGTGAATAGGGCG
Organism: Calotriton arnoldi; assembly: GCA_963921515.1. Lineage (NCBI taxonomy): Eukaryota > Metazoa > Chordata > Amphibia > Caudata > Salamandridae > Calotriton > Calotriton arnoldi. The sequence goes on from CAWUFW010001451.1 coordinate 2,347,379, forward strand.
ATGAGTCTATTGCCACTTTCGTGGGGGTAAAGTGCTGCTAAATCGGCGATGAGTCCTTGAGAATATGCCCCTTTGGGGTGGAAATACTGACTCTGTATCACTAACGCAGGGCGGAGCCAGAGGTGTAGCAAGGGTGCCATGGGACCCCGGTGCAGGCTGGGAAATTGGGCCCAACTCACCCTGGATTAGACTAGTAAAAGACAGCCACATCTGAGGAGCAGGGGGCCCCTCATACTACTGGGTCACAGTGCATTTCCACTAATTTTAGCTAGACCACCTGTCAGAAAGCTTTCAACTATATCTGTAATATTGATTTATCACTCGATTAAGTCCAATATAACATGGCATCACCTTCACACACATATCCCCTTCTTTCATGCACTTCCAGTCTGCTCATTTCTTCTTACACTCTTTCTGTTCACTCCTCGTCTCACACAATCACCATATACTCTCTCATTCCATCCCTCTGCCCTCTACTTTCCTCGCTCAGAGCTTCACAACAATCACGCTGCCATATAATGTAAAATGACATTATACGGGGCAGGGCGCATGAGAGGGGCTTAAGGGGCAGTGGAAAGGGAGATGAATGCAAATTGGTAGGGCTACTAAGTGAGGGAAAACACAGTATTCTGTAAACTTACCATCAATTTTGAAGACTTTCAATACAGAGCAAGGGGAAGCGTGTGTGCGTTTTTGTCTGTGTGTAAGTAAAAATTCCTAGTGAAATCCAACAGATGCCTCACCATACCTGACTGAAAGCACCTGTACCCATTGTTTAATTTGTAAAAAATAAGCGCCGGGGCTTGCGTCAGGAGGCCACTGCAGCTTGCACCACACATTGCCAATGCCATGCTGTCAATGATAGTACCAACACAACTACTAACCATCACACTCATACACGTGTGACAATTCAGACTATTCCAGGCCCCCACAGCTATAAGAATGGCTTGGGCACCAGGTAATAGTCATTTTTTTATTGTATATTCAATTAATAATTAACTGTTGTTGTGGTCATCTCTATATTAGCCAGACAGCGCAACCTTATGACAGGTTGTCACAAGCACTGGTGTTGGCAATTAAGTGCCAGTGCTGAGCACCGTAAACCACTGTCTCAAATTAAGCACTGCCTGCCCCCAACTATTTACCGGAAAATAAATTAATTAGGGGGTGTAACACCCCAAACACCCCCCTGAAGCTACGCCCCTGCACACATCATCTCTCTAACCATGTGTCAAAAGCAGCCCTCCTTCTCTTCCATGCCACGAAATGCAGACACTAAATTTCAAAAGTATAAATGCTGCTCTGCTTCACTGCCTGCCTGGGGCCTGCTTCAGCCAAATAGAGTAAACACAAGTAGCGGCCGGTGGTGGGAGTGCTGCCGGGCGGTGACGCGGGCAGGGGGCAGGGTGGGGGGTAAACTACGGATTTCGGCCGCACTGAGGTAAGTAAACAAAAAATAAATAAAACGAATTTCGTTGCGCGCGCTGCATCGCATTTGGCAATGCAGCGCGCGCAACGAAATTATGTTTTATTTATTTTTTTGTTTACTTACCTCAGTGCGGCCGAAATCCGTAGTTTACTACCCCCCGCCCTGCGTCACCACCCTGCAGCTCTCCCACCACCGGCCGCTACTGGTAAACACAAAGCAAGGCCCCAGGCAGGCACACAAAAAATGATATGGGCGGGCAGCTTATCTAAATAACTTCTGCCAGTGCAAAGCAGAATGGCACCCCTTCCTCTCTGGGGCCAGGTGCATTGTTCCGGCACAACCACGATAGCTACGCCCCTGGGCAGAACTGCCCACCCTTATTGGATGATTACTAGTGTTGGGCATGGAATGAGGAATAACATTTAACTTCCGGAGTTGCTTGGCCGTTTACCACATTGTTTCCTCAATTTCTGGTCCTGTTTCCGGTGAAATAGTCTACCTGCTTTTTATCAGGTGGAATATTTGACGTGAAAGGTGATAATACAAGGTGCAGTGTTACCAGGCAGGATTCTGTACACAGTAAGATTTGTAATCGTGCAGAGTGATACTTCCGCAGATATACGTGTAGAAATACCATTTTGCAAGTTGTGTTTAAAATTTCAAATGGTTGTAGATGAATAAGTGTCATATATTGTCAACTTTCAGCATCTTCAGGGGATTTTATGCGTTTCATAATCCTGTATCAAATGTCAGCATTCACTAGTACAATAACAATAATTTTTTGCAATGGTGAAAGATTGTATTAAATATCTGCTTGCATTTGGTCCTGATGCAGGAAAGTGCTTAGATATTCATAAGCTGGAGGTGGTGCTCTATTGCTGTTGAGTGGATTTTTAAGAGTCAAAGTAATGCGAACAAGAAATCACATATTTCCAGAACGATGTTTAGAAATGTGCAAACACAGCTGCTTTAACACACACAGTGACATACAACTCCATATCTCACAGTTCACATGTTCCAATGAAATATGGAAAAATTTCGTGGGACCCTGCAAAATAGGACAAATATTTCAAAGATTTTTGTGAACCACGGGTTTCATAATTAAAAAGACAATCGCTAGCCATTCTTCGGCGCTTTGCCATTATTCATTACTTAATCAATGTTCTTTTCATGGTAGGTCTACATAACCTGAATATTTTAACTCTAATCAGGGCACATTCTTTGGTGATCCTTGCAGAGAACAACTTGAACAAAGCCTCCCATCTGTGGTCAGAACGTGTTTTTTAACAGGGAAAACTGTATTTTTAAAAAGATTCTACATTCTTAACTACATATTATGTTTCTCTCCTTTTTACCAAAGACAACCTGGCAGTACAGGCCAGTATTTGTCTTACTATTTTCTAGATATATTTCTCTTTTTGGTAACAAACCACTTCTTACATAACTAACCGTGCCAAAATAAACATCAAATATAAAAAATGCATACCAGGTAACCTAATTTTGTTCTGGATTGCCTACATGACATTCTATGTCATTTATAAGGCCCTTAGGGGCCTATTACGATGGCGGTCGGGAAATCTCCCCGACCGCCATGGTAGTGGGAAAAGACCGCCCGCATGTACCGCGACAACACCGCCGGTCGTATTAGGATGACCCGCTGTCTAAATCCGACCGCGGCGGTCGGATCGCGGGCATTAACATTGCGGCGGTTGCTGCTGCCCGCAGCACCGCCGCAATGCCGAAAGGAGCATGTCCTGCATTTCCCTGCACTGCGTGGCAGGCACTGCACAGTGCCTGCCACCTGGTACAGGGAAATGTAGGGGGGCCATGGGTACCCCCCCAGTGCACCCACACCCCCCCAACACACTGGGGGCCCGTAACGGACCCCCGGAAGACAATCACTGCATGCCTTTCAATGGCGGTCTGACCGCTGAGGAAAGGCTGGCTTCCGCCGGCATCATAATCCTGCCGGCAGAGCCTGCTCTGCACCGCCACCATTATCCCGGTCCTGCTCCGCCCGCCAGGCAGGAGTGCGGATGGCAACCGGCGGTAAAACGGCGGTCGGAATTTCCCACCGCCACGGTCACCACCGCCATCCTAATATGACCGGCGGGTTTCCTGGTTGCGATGGCGGTGGGATGTCCACCGCCATCGTTATGACCCCCTAAGTTTGGATAATGTATGAGAATATTGGGCACACGTGAGAACGCTTCACTGTGTATATCAAGGAAGAACCTAGATATATATCTGGTAAAACCATGGACAGTCTGCCATGGGGATTCACAAGTGCCCCTTGAGAATGGAACATGTTCTCTTTGTTCACACAATGTAGCACAGCAAGTTCCTTTGCAGTGCTGAGTTGTGTGAATTAATAGTAAATATGCCCCACGGTTTTCAGGATAGGCATCTTTGTATTTTAAATGAGTACTGATTTCCCAGTAAGAAGGAAGATCTAAGGTCACAAAATAAATACTGAATGACTCAGAACACAGTCATTAAATTTCAAGATGAATTGTCGCTTGTTCATTCAGATTCAGAACCTGTAAATATATGAAGAAAAATATTCTTCATCCACATAAAATGCGAAGTCAGAAATAAAAGTAGCCAGATTTAGGAATGCATATTTCAAAATCCTATGTGTGCACTAGTGTTAGTGTAAATTTGTGGAATAATCGGTTTTGAGACAGAGATCACTAAAAGGGCACGTTATGATTACAGAAACGCAGACTCAAGTCTTGCTTCATAGAAAAAGATCCAAGATGTTTTTGGGTGGAGCATCTGGATTAATGAGATACTACTAGTCTTATTTTATTTGCCACATTATCTAGTAAATGATTCTATCAAAAGAAACTAGTTAAAGAAATTCCATGGCGCAAAATATATAACTGTTTAACATAATAAACACATCACAACAGAGGTAAGTACAAAAAGCACTGTTAACACTAATGCACTAATACCCAGCATTGACACTATTGTTTCATAGAATGATAGCGCGATATTTGTGCATGAAGTAAATTCCATACAATCATATTTTGGCTTCCAAATGTTTTCTTTGAAATTGTTACAATGCATCCCCTTTCACGTAGAATAGAATAGAATGGAAGCATACACAAACCATACAGCTCTTAAGATCTCCTTCCGTGTACTGCCTGCTACTTATGTACATAGGGACTTTGCTACAAGCAATTTGGCTGCGCCGCAGTGCGTTACTTTCAAAGCAAAGGGATGCATCATATTTACAACAATATGACATATCCCTGAGCTCTCCCCTGCACTGGCGCACCATTGGATGCCATGCGCCAATGCAGACTCCCTTGCATCATGGTGCAAGGGTGCCTGCGTTGCATTGATGATTGTTTTTGTGCAGGAAGGGACACCTTCCTGCACAAAAACAATCACGAGAGGTGTTTTCCTCTTTCTATGCGTGCGGCATAATGCAGCCTGCATAGAAAGAGGTAAAAACCAAGAAAAATAAAAGTATTTCTTGCTCTGGGGAGGCGTAAGATTCTGACGCATTCCCAGGCTTATGAAACGTTATAAATCTGGGAATGTTGCAGAATCCATGGGTGTTGCATGGGAACACACGTGAAACGCCCCTTTCACAGAAAGTGCTGCGTGAAAAGGGGCCATATTTGCAAGGACACGAAAAGCCACCAACGGTGGCTTTACATGGCCTTGTAAATATGGAGTACTACACTGTGCCACCGGAGTGTCAAAAAACATGACACACCGGCATCGCAAGGGGCTTGTAAATATGCCCCACCGTTCTTTATAGATATATTGTTAAAGCCCTTTGCATAGCCTGTATAAGAAGGTTCCTCTAACGGAGAGGCTATGTCTCCAGACACTGCACATTCTGCAACCTGTATACATGTAACTGGTTTAAACCAGATGTCATCAGAGAAAGTTTAGTTTAAGTTGAGACAATCAAATATATTGTGTCATACAATAATATCTCACCATTCACCTTTTCTCTGCCTCCTTACTACTCCTCTCCTTGGAGTAGTAGCACTAGGTTGTTAGGGGCTGCCCTGGCTACCTAGAAATCCCAATTCAAAAATGTCCCAATGGAGGTCGGACTTAATGGAGCATTCAAGGTATACGGCCTTGGAAGTTTGTATGTAACAAGCTTGTAGTACACAGAATTCTGTAAAGTCCCAATAAGGTGCAGAAATGTCTACTGCAAACGCATAATGTCCCCAACAAAATATATGAACATTGTTGAAGGGAGCGCTCAACCCAGAATAACCACTGAGTTACTTTGGACACGTAAACCAGTGGTTTATAATAGCCAGATGTCATTCATCAGAGAGAGAAGAAAGATGAACAGCCTGTCTTGTTCAATTTTCATAGCACCTAAGAAGTATCAAATGTAGATGAACATGCGAGGCCTAAGAAAGGCATGCCTATTTATAAGTTTTATCTAGCGTGTTTCCACATGCCAGGGGCTGTGTTTGTTTTGTAGTATTATTATGTGACCAACAGGACATGCTAAAAAGCAATTTCTGCACCATTTTGTATTATAATAATGAAGTTTACAATAGAGTAGATACACAAAGTCAAGTGAAAATGAACCAATTACCAGACCAGTGGATGAAAAGACAGTGGTAAAGCTAACATGCATCTCAATGGACTTAGTCACCTTCAACGCTGAGATTGCTTTCTTCAACAGGAATCCAGAACCTAAAGCCACTGTGGGTTGTGCTCTTCTTTGAAGCACAGACGTCAAAGTTGAGTGATGCAAAGGTCCAAATGTAGTAGGACATTCATCCATCTTCATGGTGCATTGGCTAACACCACAGTGAGAACTCTCTTCCACATGGAAAAAATGGACAGGATAAAGATCGTGTGTTAGAGAGGCATGTGTCCTCCATATATATGAGAGCATGGCACTACACACTCAATGAGAAGAGATGAAGTAAACCTTGTGTGGCTGTTATGGTTTTGATCCTTAAAGAGGTGGCTCCACATACAACTTCTGACATTTGCATGTAAATAGACAATCCAGCAGGAAAGTTTATCAGAAGGACCTGCCAGCAACGGGTACATTTTTGACTGAATACATTAAGGGAAAAAAGGACATATGTTCAACAACGTGCAAACATATTTCCAAACATGTATTACCTACAAAATAACAAAGCATTTTGAGAGGATACATAGAGGGAACATAGATTTTTATTTTAGACCCTGATCTGCATCAGAAGCTATTTCATGTGTACATGATTTAATTGATGTATTAAGTGATGAAGCCTGTGAAAGGCTATGCCTAACACCCTTATTCAGAGTTTGTCAGTTAGGAACATTAGGCCACAAGTCTAGTCTAGTCTAGTCTAGAGTTCATATAAAGTGCATGACGACCCGAAGGCCTCCCAGCAGACATGGCACGTCGTCAGATCACTGCAGAAAGAAAGACTAGTTCCTAAACAGCCAGGTTGTCAGGGATTTAGGGAAAGAAAGTTCATGCTCCGATTGGCGAAACTCTGAAGGTAGGGTGTTCCAGAGTTTGGGAGCCAGATAGAATGTTGAACGGCCACCCCATCGAGATCTGCAGATCTTAGGGACGTTTAATAAATGTGCTGAGGAGGATCTGAGAAGCCTCCCAGGAGTATATGGGGAGGCTAGTGGTGCAGCAGTAAGGGGTCTTTTTTGTTGAGTGCCTGTTTAATATGCATATAGTCCTAAATTTCACTCATCTCATCACCGGGAGCCAGTGTAGTTCTGCCAAAGCCTTTTTAGCAGACTGGTGTTTTGGGATGTTCATAAGGAGTTGGGCAGCAGTGTTTGGGACAACCGGCAAACTTGTAACCAAATATCGGGGTGAGTCGAGGTACATGGCATTTTCATAGTCCAGACGCGATAACACGAAGGATCGGAGCAATCAAACTTCTGGCTGTAAAAGGGAGAAGATCGAAGACCTTCCTTAGTCTCAGAATGGCGAAGCAGCTAGCAGCAAGCTTTTTTCTTGGTGGTCCATCGTAAGGCTAGAATGCAGCCACACCCCAAGTCTCTTTATTGAGCTTTTTGGGCTAGGAAGCCTGCTCAAGCTGTCCAGCATGGAGTCAGGACTTTGTTGCAGAGATTATTGCCCAACAGCATAACCTCCATCTTGTCTTCCTTGATTTTTAATCAGCAGCTAGCCATCCATATAGCTACTTCCTGAAGGCAAAGGGCCAGGGATAAATGGCTTAGAGCTAAGGTCAGGGGAGATTGACATGACCAGCTGGGTGTCATCAGCATAGGAAACCAGTGACAACCCAAATGAATGCACAATTTCAGCCAGGGAGTATATATAAATGTTAAAAAGGGTAGGTGTTAAAAATGGTAGGACTCAGGGAGGACCCCTGCAGCACCCCACAACTAAGAGGAAGACTGGCAGAGTAGCTGGACTGACCAACAACCTGAAAATTAGTTTTCTCCAAAAAGGAGGAAATACATTTTAGTGCTCTGTCCTTGATACCTACGCTTGATATTCTCAGGATAAACTTGGAATGATCTACCATATCAAAGGTCGCACTGAGATCTAAAAGAATAAGGGCTGCCGAAACTCATTTAGGAGGTTTTTAGAGGCACAAATATTAATGCCATCCATATGTATATTAAAATCACCAAGAAGTGTGAAGTTGGTCCTATTGATAGCTAGGTCGTGGCCACTTCGTGTTGGACCTGTAGAAAGTGAGCATTTGGCCCGGTGGTCAATACAAAAGGATTCCAGAAAGAGTGAGAGTGGGGCTTAGTGTAAAACAAAAGAACAGACTCTCACAATTTTTAATGTCAAGAGGGGAAGCTATCCCATCACCTCCCTTGCCGAACCGGTCTAACCTCATGATACGATAGCCAGGGGGCAGGGCTTGGACGACATCAGGGCCAGGGTCTTCTTGTAGTCAAGTCTTGGTGAGTAACAACACATCTGTTTTGACTCCGTTAGGAAACAATAAATATCCAGCTTGTGGGCCACTAGGGAGCGACAGTTGACCAAAAACATGTGACAGACTAATGGTGTAGGAGTTACACAGGACTGACTAAATACGGACTGGAGAGACAGTTTGCAACTATCACAAACCCATTTTGATTGTCTGGGGTCAATAGATTGCAGACAGGAGTAAGATAAAGTGGTTTGGAGTGCTCGCAGTTGGCCATGGGATAAAGTTACCTCATTTGGAGGAAGAGGGGCAGAGTCCCTGGCCCCTGGTCTCGGAAGGGTGCCAATGGGCGCAAATGGGCTTGCCTTTGACATGCCTTTGATGTACCAGTGGTGCACTTGCTGCACGCATCCACGCTGCATCCTTAATTTATGGAGGACTGGCCGGAACAATTACAGCACATCAAAAGATGGCGACTTTAGGCAAAATCATACAAAGTGTGCGTGTTCAGTTCCCCTAATCAGTGTCCCCCAACTAAAGTTTACACACAATTCAATATTCAACAATCAAGTTAAAACAGTTTATTTAAAAAGATTAAAAGAACTTTTGAATAAAAAAACAACGAGCGCCCGAACAAGCACTAAATAGCAAGCTACACTCCCCCCTCTCACCCCCCCACGATGGTAACTAGTGGCGTGGTGTCTCTTAGGGTTAGGCATCCACGCCGTGTCCTTCATTTATGAAAGACCGTCCGGAATATCTAGAGCGTGTCAAAAGATGGCAGCTCTAGATGTGCAAAAATACATAAAGTATGCATGTTCAGTCCCCCCTAATCAGTGAGCCCCAGCTAATGGTTACACACAATTCACTATTCAACAATCAGGTTAAAACAGTTTTTTTTAAATCAGATTAAAAGAAATTTTGAATAAAAAATAGCAAGCTTACGAACAAGCGCTGAAAAGCAAGCTACATCTACCCCCTTTCCCCCTGTGGTGGCAACTGGCAGAGCAGTGTCTGTTTGGGATAGGAATACATGCCGCATCCTTCATTTGTGGAGAACCGGCCGGAACAACTGGAGTGCTCAAAAGATGGCGTCCAGGTGGAGGATGTCTCGTCCACTGTATTTAGAGAACCATTGACATCAATGCATTCTAAATACTGTGGACTGAACTTTCACTGACTCTAAATAAGACTGCAAGTCTCCTGTCTGAAACTGCACTTTTGCACTGTTTCATGCATTTGCTATTTGTTTTTGCCCAAAGTGACACTGAAAACAAACATGGATCATGACTGTACTTGTGATTTGTTAGTTTCTTTGCTAGTAGCATTGTTTTCCTACAATTCCTTTTATGTAATAGATAGAAACATTAATAATAATAGAAGCTAGTGTTTTTTATGTGGTGCTTAGTACCACACATTTGCAATTTCAAAGGCTGGATGCTGTGAGTACCAGTCTTGTAATCTGTCAATTTACTGATACTTAATTTATCTTAATTGGAATAATGAATGTTTGAGTGGGCCTTCCAGTGATGTAAAACTGTGACATTATAAACCAGTTAACATATTCCACTGTGACATCTTACTTAAATTGGGTTCCACTAGGTCCTATGAGTTTCTGTGTCGAACCTATAAGAGCAATATGGAATATGTGTGCATTGATGCTGCCCAACCTAACAAATTGAACAATTTGAAGGATGACATAAAAGGTCTTATCACGGGACGAGTACACAGATTGCAAAAGGGATTTCCGCTTAATGCTTGCATTTTCATCAGTAAAAGATTCTAAGCAGGTTGGCAATAACACTGGGTAAATTCCCACTCCTCTTTCTTTCCCCATCCTACCGCTTACACCCCTTTTGTCTCACATTTGTCCTTTTTCAACCAAAATGACGCACTGAATTGAACTCAGTTAAATGCTTTTAAGAACATGTATTTCTTTGCCAGAGCCTTACAGATAAAATCACTTTGCATTCCATGTGACACAAACAGGAACATATATATAAGGAGGGAGGAGGTTTTTTTGCACATGAGCAACAATAAAAGGATGCTTAATTACTTTTATCAATAAGTGTCACACAGCACATGGACATCACAAGTAGTCCTTATAGACACGGAGACAACAAATGTAAAGGCCCCCATCACAAGAGGGGCATAGTGCCATGAGAAATTTACCAGACCCGGTCATAACCAACGGCAGGGGTTGAGATATTTACCACATCCAGTCAATATCTCAGTCCTATTCAGAGTTTAAAATCAAAAATAGGGCATAACATGTGGAATATGGTGTGGACTGCATCGAATATGGTATGTCGCCATTAATACTGTCCATCTTTCCTCCCGAAAATCTTGGCAGGATTGACCTGCAGAAATTGACCCAGGGGAAATTGAGAGGGCATGAGTTTATACCATCCAATAATTGTTAGGTGTGGTAGACTCTGCTTCACTAGGAATTCCAATCTCTGCACAATCACAATTTTACGGTCCTTTTGTGATTGGGCAATAGACACAAATGGTTAAAGTGGCACATAGCACGCCTCCACTGTAATGTGGGGTGGTATTGTCCCACTGTTTCTGGTGGAAGCTGACACAATAGTGAGGCCTAGCTGAACGAGTGATACCATCTTAGCAAGAGGCAGCCTCTTCAAAATCTGCATGTCCTCCATCATTTTGGAGGGTACACCACCAGCAAATGCGTTTATAGAGACAGGGAAATTCCCTATGGCCTGTAAATGAGTACAGATCATGCCTATTAAAAAAAAGGGCAATTTAGATCCCTCAATCCTCTCTAATTATCGGCCAATTTCTTTACTTCCATTTCTAGGTAATATTTTGGAAGGTCTCATCAACAAACAGCTCACAGACTACTTGGAGGAAAATAATATCTTGGACCCTTCTCAATCTGGGATTAGGTCAGAGCAGAGCACAGCACAGAGACACCCTTGGTTGCCGTGACAGACTCCATAAGATGTTCCTTGGATGCTAACATCCCTCTTAACCTGTGCTCTTCAACCTGTCTGCAGCTTTCGATACTGTGTCACATGATACGCTGTTGCTTAGGCTAAATGAGATAGGGATATATGGGACGGCACTGAAATGGTTCCAAGATTTCTCGACTAACAGATCTCAGGTGAACTCATTGGGTGACTTTATGTAGCACACTATGGCGACTGGTAAAGGGATACCCCAGAGATCTTGCTTGAGTCCCACCTTGTTCGATTTATATATGGACCCATATGCCAAACTCATCAGATCATTCAGCTTTGAAATCTTGTCCTATGCCGATGACACTCAGTTGGTCATCTCCTTTGACAACAAGGTGGACAAAGTGAAGGAGCGTTTCTCAAATGGGATGAAAGTGGTGGCAGAGTGGATGTCCAAGAACTACCTTCAGCTTAATTCTGAAAAGACTGAGATTGTGCTTTTTGGAAAAGCCCAACAAATATGGACTTCAGATTGGTGGCCACCTAAGCTAGGGAGTGTTCCCACTCCCTGTCAGGTTGTAAAACATCTTGGCATTAAACTGGATCAAGCCCTAACAATGAAGGAGCAGGTCCTATCGATTACAGGTACCTGCTTTCACATGTTATGGCTCCTGAGGAAAGCCTTGCCTTTTCTTCCGCTTGCGGCTAGGAAAACCCTGGTACAGGCTCTTGTTGTCAGCAGCCTTGACTACGGCAATGCTCTTCTTGCTTCTGCCAGTGAAACCCTACTCTCTAAATTACAGATCATGCAGAACACAGCTGCAAAACTTATTTGTAATCTTCCTTCCAGATCTGCATCACCCTCACTTTTATGAGCATTACATTGGCTACCTGTCAGAAACAGAATTATATTTAAGATCTGCTGCCACACCCACAGAGCTCTAGTGGGAAAAGGACCAAGATACCTACACCAGAAGCTTAAACGATATCTTCCAGTCAGGAATTTGAAATATAAGGACAAAGAGCTGTTTACTATTCCTTGCATTCAACGTTCAAGGGGTGGAGGCAAATCTTTCTCTTATTTGGCCCCCACCTACTGGAATTGTTTACCTGTTTATATTCGTATATGCTCTGAATACACCAAATATAAGAAATCACTAAAAAAAACTTTCTTTTTTAACTCCGTTGATTCTGGCCCTGTTATAGGGATTTTCTGCTGCACCGAGATACCCCATTAGGATGATTCGGGCACAATATCAAATTAAATTAACAAAATAACATAACAAAAGAGGTTCACTTGGAGTCTTTTATCACATAAAGTTGCACCTTCGGAAGCTGGCAAATAAGAAAGCCCCAGTACATGCAGCCATCACGCAGGACTCTTGTCAGCCTCAAGCAACATTTTGTGTTCCTAAACTTGGACATAGCAAACAACATTGCGCTCACAGAATATATGAGCAGCCTTTGGATTACATGACAATCCTTTTCTTCTTTTTGTTTAGCTTATAAATACGTCTGCATGGCAACCTCAGATTATCTGTACTACTGGAATCAGACGCACCAATATCTAGGATTGCTGACTGCATCAGGTATGATTGGGTCCAGAATTATAGCATCCCTATTATATGAAATGTATTGCATTTTTTTAAAATGTATTGTGTGCACAAAAACGCATGAGGGGCATTTTCTTTAACATTTGAAACCAAACTCTGCTAACATACGACTAAATATACTTAATTTATTATTTATCTAACAAATGGATACAAACGAATTAAAGCATACGCCACAATAGCAACCAATTAGATATTACCTGTCAGAACTAACCTGAGGATCTATATGCACACTCCGTTGTTCATCTAGATGACTAACACTGGGAAACAACTAGACCCCAAAATGAGATATTCATAAACTTTGTTGAATTTGGGTGCAAAATTAACAGAAAATGTTGTACTAACATAATTCGGTAAGTAGCATAACATAACTGTGTGCTGAGTGGAATGGGTGGCAAGGTTACATACCTCTACATAGGGAAACGGTAAATTGTAGCTAGATAGACCAGGGAGCAGCAAAGCACTGTGGGAGACAGAAGTGAGGCATAAGAATTGAGACAACCTTTATATACAGTATCCCATAGCCGTACAGTTCCGTCTCAGATCTTCAGTGTACTGGGATAGTTTCTAGGATTTATTTACAAAGAGAAGAGGTTTTAATGCTGTTTGGAAAATATTTGGACCCTGTTTAATGTTTTGGAAGTAGGGCATTAACATGTTGGGTTCAGGGGTTGATAATGAGGGGGAATGTGAATGATGTGCAGGTTTTGGGGTGAGAAAATGTGTACGTTTTTGAAGCAGATGAATTGCTCTATGTAGTGATGATATAGGACAAAAAGAGATCTGTGTAACAGCTCTAGGAATGTATTGAGAGATCCATTTCAGACGGCGGGACACTTAACTTCATGCCCAATTGTGAAGGTGGAGAGAGCAGGACAAATTAAATGAAGAGTGGCTGAAAATGTTTAAGGCCTCTTCTCAGGGGTTGGATGCAGTAAGCAGAGAAACTAATGAGATAGCTAAGCAAGCTGAGGACTAATGCCTTCTTCATTCGTGTTGGCTGAGTGAGGAGATAGGTGGGGGCAGATTTTGTGACAAACAGCAAGTTGATGAAACAGCTGTGGTGATATTGGGAAGTAGAATACATGCACATTTTCATGTTGCATACCTCCTGTCAAAGGCTTAAGAGTAATGAGTTCAGGAAAAGATTTCCCAGCCACACATCAGCAGTGCGACAAAGCTCAAATCTATGAATATAAAAAGAAAAGTACAAAACACAAAAATGCCAATGCCCTCCTCGATCAGCTACTCCTGAATGTAAAAACAACAACATTGGGCAGGTCAGTAATGATCTAATCCGATCTCAGTCAGATGTGGCTTTTTAATTCTTAGCTGAGTAAAAAGACATGATGTCAATGAACATGCATTGTGAATATGTAGCTTTCTGAAAAGAGGAATTACACAAATACAGAAACCAACAGCATGTTTTAGAAAATAAGGATGAACTTTGACACACATTTAAACCTGGTGTTGAAGTAAGCTTACCAACACATGCACTGGTACCTAAAACACGGAATTATTTCCTGACATTCTAAAAATGAATTAAAAAAATTAAAAAGGTGAATATTATACAATTGACTAGGATGCACCATCAGTACTCCATTAATTCAAACCCACTCTGAAAAAATGTAGTCAGACACAATGATATCAGATCAATAGCATCTTTAATTAGTTTTGCAAACAGTTTTTCAATTTACATTCTCCTTCTGAAGGAAACCAAGAAATTCCATTAACCGTAATTAAATTAGTTACACTATTCCTTCACAAACAGGATTTTGTTTTATTCTACATACATGCCGGGGGGCTTTACTACATAGGCCACAAAACAAAGTCCTAATCATATATTTTAAGTCTTTTGTTTTGTCTTGTTGGATCTGGATCTAGAGAAGTATGGCCTGCTGTTAGTCTGAAGTGACTTCCTCTGATTTTGGCCACACCTTTAACAGAAGCGGATTCTGCCATGGCTGGCACAGCTGATGGCATCTGCAATGAGTTTGCATCCAGAGAAGAGAGAGTGGCCAAGGTTTGTTGCTTGTCAAGTTTAATTGCTTTCTTTTGCTTCTTGAGGAGCTCTACTAACTGGAGAAGACAATGGGACATAGAATGGGTGTTGGATAGCATTAGTTCAATATTCAGAAATAGCGTCCGATTGGATAGTTGGTCAATAGTCTGTGCCAAATGAATCATCCGTTCACTAATTCTCGGACGCTCTTTGTAGGCTGATTGCTTTTCTGGGGAAATTAATGCAGGATCAACTGGCCTGCACTGCAGTTTTTGTGTACAAAGGGCAGGTTTAAGTAGAATGTTGGCACTTAAAATGTTTGGCTTTATTGCAGTCCCTGCATATGGTTGCATTGGTGGTCTTGCCTCATGATGCGCAATCGGTTCCATGACCATGGATTCTTCCAGTATCCGTTCCTTATCCAGAGTAGGCACTTCTTCAAGGTTTAGTAGGACATCCCAACTAGACTCCCCACTCAAGTTGGCCAAGGATAAGAACTCTAGAGATAAAGTAAAGCATAATGTGGTTAGTGTTAAAATCAAAGTTAAAGGAATAGTAATAAAAAGAAATCACATTTTCATAATTGAAATATTTGTTTGTCACAGCCCCAAAGTGTCAATGTCATATAGGAATCAAAACATGTTAATGCAATACATACAATTATCCAAGCAACAAGGGTGAGAAACAAGCATAGTAATTCCAGAGGAAAGACCATCGCACTCAATGTTCAATACATATTTACAACCAGTAGGTGTTACAGCTTAGTTAAAAAGGTGCGAACACCTGAGTTGTGTTTGTGGGTGTAGTTCATCTTGACTCATGGAGTCATGCTAAATATATATAAGAATCCATCCAGAGCCACAAAGGGTTATCCATTTACCAAGATATGCAGTGACTCAGCTATGTTGATCTTTATGTACCATGGTGACAGTATATTATGTGTCCTAAAACATGGGCATCAGTGCAATTCCGATAAAGTAAATATTATGCTCTATGCTAATGCAAAATTCCCAGCCAGCTATGAAAAATGTTCTGCTTGAGTCTGCAGGTTGTACTTTTTATGGGTCTCTTTTTAAAAACATTGACTTACACTAAAATTTAGTTGAGACAAAAGGACAAACTAGGATTCACTGCAAAAATTAGATATAAAGGACAGGGCTAATTGAAGTTAAAGATGATGTTCGAATACACGCTTAATCATCTACAGTATATAGATCTGCAAATGCAAATGCTTAATGGCGCTATCAAACATTTTGATTGATTTAACTGTTGTGTGAATATAAATTACCTGCTATATCCATCCTTTCCAGGAGCTCTGCTGTTTCCACCTGTCCAACTCTCTTCAGATACTCCTCAAGGAGGATGTCCCAAGCCTGCTGCTATGTTTTTTTATTGGGATCAGCACAAGGGGAGAAGATGGTCCTTCCTGAGTCTGCTGAGATTGGCTTCAACTCTCCATAGAAATATCCAAGATCGTCCTGTGATTGGTAAGCCACCTGATTTAACAGCTGATAGGTCTGGCAAACCAAGGGACAATAACTTGCACCCACGTCCGTATCATGTCACTTTAGTATCTTTAGTCAAAACCTATTTTGACCAATAATATGAAAAGAACTTGCAATGCATTCAGAAATATGTGATTTGCAGTATAATTTGACTGACATAAATTGTCTTACAATGTACCTCTTTAAAAGGCACTGGATGAATGAGGTGTACAGTACATATCCCCACCCAGTAAAAAAATACAAAATATCCAAGTGTAACTATTTACATAACTTTAAGGATTTTCAATGTACATGTAACTTTATGAGCAATTGAAATGACATGCTTTCCTACAATTTTCTTTACCATAAAGCAGTCATCTACAAATGTTTTCAGAACCAAGACAAGTATTAATAGCCTTATACTGATTAGAATACCATCTTTGCCACCAAGTTGAAGATCAGAATAGTTGGGTCAAACATTGGTAAATGTATATATTTATGTGTTATATATATTAAATTGTAAAAGAAATATAGTGTTAAAACTGTGCAATTCTTCACAATGGTTTCATAAACATCTTGCACACCCATCAACATTCCTTAGTTTAAGCAACTCAACATTTTTGACTTGATTTTTTTTTAAAAGCACAAATGTGTGCTTAGTATTAAATTTAGGCCAACTAATGATTGTGACCATTTAATTTCTTCTTCAATTTTTCATTTAAAAAAAAGCTAACAGTGAATGGAAATGTTGAGACAAATGGTTTAGCGACATATCTTCGAATTAAATTTACATAAGACTTGTAACAAATGATATAGGTGTGCACTGCTATGACAAAAGATATTTAAAACATTAACTACAAACATAAAAATGACACAGTGTGACAGCACATGAAAGCCTGAAAAAGATCACAGATATATCGACCTAAGAAGAAAACATCTGTCAGATAATTTACCATTCTTTTCCCATTTTCTTATTCCACCATTGAAAGCAAACGTCTTTTTTAGTCTACTGCTGAACTTAATATGCAAATATGTACACACTGTAAATATGACTTATTTTATGATGCAATTAAACAATTTAAGCATCGTTTTACAGATGTGAAATGCTTGATATGATAATGAAACAAAAAACATTAACTTCCTCAAATACCATTTCACAGGTTTAGTTATGCATTCTAGAACAGAGGTCACTCCCAGCCACATTCAAAGGAGAAAGAGCTCTATATTGATATTACAAAAATCAGTATTAGATTCAGTCATCTAAAGGCCTGAGCCAACATCAGATGAGGTTAACCACCCTTGTTTTTATTTCTAAGTAAATAGACAAAAGATACAAAATATATTGAATGCTACATATGAATTTTTTTAATATTTTTTATAAACCACATTGACTACATCATCCAATAAGAACTGAGAGGTTTTTACTCGCTATAAAGAACCTTAAAGTAGTTTATGCAGAGTACCAAGTCACTTTGCCACCTATCTTTGGCAACAATCGAAACATCTAATTGAAACTGTCAGTTCAGTTAGTTCAAAGTAAGTGACCTCTAAAATAGAGCAAAATACAAACAAGACATCTGCGGAAGTACTGTAATAATACAATTTAACTTTATAAATCTTCAACGTAGGAAATAGAACAAAAACTGAATTCAGAAGTAGATTAAACTACAACACTTGGGTTCAATTTTATCAAAAGAAAGCATGACATTTTTAAACTTAATCGAATAACTTACAGTAAACCCCTATTTGCTTTCAGTACAATAAATATCCTTGCTGTCCTTTACCTTCCATACATCACCGCTTTCCTCTTCTCTCGCTGACTTCCAATGGGAAGCCACTACAGCCCCATTTTTCATATGGAATGCTCCCTAAAAAATGCAAACTATTTATGCTATGTGCCCTTCTGTGCCTTATATTAAAACAAGAGGTACTCCATGGATATACTCTACAGTTCTGTTAAATGCCCAAGGGTTCTGCAATAGCATGTTTGCTAATGAGGACTCACATTATCTCATCCTGAATTAGATCAGGTATAAATATATTATGCAAGGACAATTTACAATATTCCTGGCATTTATTATCTCAGTGAGCCTTGAAGTAAGGGAGTGTTGGGTGGATGAAGGACTAGTGAATGTAACTTAGTGACCCGAAAAATAATAAGAGTTAGATATGAAAGGGAATGTCAAGGTGAATGAATGTCAGAGCGGGTGTGAGCTGGCCAGGCGTTTGAAGACGTTTGCATACACAGTTATTATGCTCATCGAAGACGGTATGTAAATGCTCTTGGACATTTTTGTGATGAAGAAACTTACTGCAAAGTCTAAATTGGTATTGCTAGAAGCTACAACACCCATTCTAGTATGAACATTTAGCTTGTCCGTTTTATTTCTTTAAATGCATCATGTGACTCAAATGCAGACAGGAGGGGGTGATTACTCAACCTACTGAAGGAGCTAGGGGATTTTACTGGAATAAGAGGATGTTTTGGAGACGTTATGATGCAAAAGGAAAGCAAAATGACAAGACTGGTTCAAATACACTTAGCCGTCAACTGGTATTTTGCTTTTGCACTGAAACTAAAAAACGGACTGGGTCTTGCTGCAACTGTCTTATATTTACACTTGACAATAAAAGGAAATAGCACAGACCTCTGATCATATCTGGGCCCACAATTAGCCTAATCAGCTCTGAAGAAAAGGGCTTCAACTCCGTCATTCTAAAAATTCCAGATTGGGTTGAGGAGAAGTGGCACCTGACAACAGGCCAAGAAGGATTGAGGGAAGAGCTGTCAATGGTGGACCCAGCCTTCTTGTTACACTATATAAAGACAAAGTTATTCAAAAAAGGTGTAAATGCACATAGAGTTTATTCTTCTTGTCAGATATTATTGTGTATTTATTATATTTAAATTTCCCCTTTGTTATGTGTTTGCAAAGTATGGATTTTATAAATGATATAATGAAATTGTTGGTTGAGGTATTTAGTTATTTGTGCTTTTATGTTTATATAATCGAATAAAGCTGACTTTGACTGACTAACACATAGAGTTTTGGATTACTCGTCTTCTTTTCATCTCGTCCTAAGAGCACATTCATTCACCTGCACTCAGCCTCCTTAATTTGTGAAACTCAGATTGAAGTGTGTAGGTGTGACATGAAGGTTTCAACCAGAAGAGAAGTGAAACAAGGATGCATTAACGCGTTTGTGAATGAGCTGATTATCTTTGAGATGTAATGTAATGTAATGTAATGTAAACTAGATTTATATAGCGCACTATCACCCAACGGGTATCCTGGCGCTGAGAGAGTACCTTGTTGTTATATGGCATAGATGATCGGCCACCCTAAAATGAGGCACACAGATTAAAAATTAAGGGGAGGGAGGGAACCAAAGTAAGACCGCAGGATGGATCGGTGACACTACATCTATGTATTACTCCTCCCTCTGGAACAGCCAAGTCTTCAGCTTCTTCCTGAATTGCATTAAATTCTCACTTTGCCTGATGTCAGTTGGAAGTTCGTTCCACAGCCGTGAGGCCACGGAGCTAAAGGCTCTCCCTCCTGTCCTAGCTCTTTTAAATTTTGTAGTGTTAACCAAATTTGCTGTTGATGAACGGAGGTTTCTTGGGGGAGTATACCACGTGAATTTTCTCTGCAGTGGTTTAGGACCCAGACCATGTACTGCCTTAAAAACGATGCAGAGAGATTTAAAATGTATCCTCTGCTGAATCTGCAACCAATGAAGATCTCTTAGGGCCAGAGATGCAGAGGACCTGCGCTGCTGGTTTAAAGCTAGCTTTGCTGCTATTGTTTGGATTCTTTGCAACTTCAGTATCAAGGAATTTGGAGCTCCAAGACACAATGAGTTACAATAGGCCAACCTGCTCAGAATAACGCTCCTCACTACTTGTATTCTGGCGGAAACTGGCAATAGTGGGAGGATCTTTCGTAAAGCTCTAATCAGAGAAAAGCAGGTGCCAACTGTTTTATTTACTTGTGAGTCCAATTGAAGATTATTATCCATCAACACCCCCAGATTACGTACTGTTTTGGCTGGGATTAGCGGAGTATCTGTAGGGGTGAGCCGGAAGTCAACAGGAAGGGGAGGAGCTATTTTACTCGTAGTGCAATATACAACTTCTGTTTTATCTCCATTGAAATGGAGGAAGTTGTTTCTAAGCCAGTTTGTGGTAAATTCCATGCTCTTATGAAATTTATCCATGGGAATTGTTTGATTCCCTTCCAGCGAAAATACAAGCTGTGTATCATCAGCATAGTTGACTAATTCAACTCCAAAGGACTTGATGATAGGAATAAGTGGACGCAGGTATATATTAAATAAAATCGGGCTAATTGCTGAACCCTGCGGGACCCCATGTTGGACAGATGTCTTCGGAGATGTGAAAGGTTGAATACTCACTGCCTGTGTCCTGTCCGATAGATAGGGACACCTCTGTTTTTGAGGTAGCTGTTCGCGCTATATAAATTTCAGTATTATTATTATTATTATTATTATTATAGGACTGAAGCCATTTTAATGCCTGACCTTTAACTCCAATGTTTCTAAGTCTTTTTAGCAGAATGCTATGGTTCACCGTATCAAATGCTGCTGACATGTCTAGCAGCCCAAATACGACCGGTTGTCCGTTGTCAGCTCGCATTCTCAAATCATCAAACAAAGTCACTAGGGCTGTTTTGGTTCCGTGCTCAGGACGGAAGCCGAATTGCAGCTCATCCAGTCGATGATTATCCTCTAAATAATGGGACAAGGATTTACTGACTACTCGCTCACAAATTTTTACTGGGTAAGGTAACAGGGAGATAGGTCTGTAGCTAGACGGACAAAGAGGATCAAGTATTGGTTTCTTGAGTAACAGGGTCACTATTGCCTGTTTCCAGCATTCTGGTACCTCTCCGCTAATCAATGATTGGCAGCATATTTGACGTAGCCAGGGAAAGAGTTCCAACTTGAATTGCTTCCACATCCTCTGTGGGAGGGGGTCCAATGGTGACCCAGAAGAAACAGTCAAAGCTGTATTAGAAAACACTTCCTCCGTGGGAGTCTGAAACCACTCCAGAGTAGGCTGACGGTCTCTGTCCATGCTCTCGTCCTGTTTCTCTAACACAATTGACGCTAATAAATCATTCTCCTCCTTCATAGGTGGGTTGTTTTCATCATCCGCCCCAATCTGGTTCTGTAAATTAAGGCCGCCAATGATTCTGTTGATCTTTTCATCAAAATAAATTGCCAGATCGTCCCATAGCTTCTGCGTAGCTATGATCTTGTTACTTACACAAGCCGGCTTAGATAGATCCTTTACTATGTTAAAAATGGTTCTAGCCTTATTCGATGCAACTGAATATCCAAAAGAGACCAGTCATATGAAATGCGGGGACCTTCAAATAGAAAAATGTGTTCCTACATAACAGTCTATCCAAATTTCCATGCAACCTTTTTCAACAAAGCACAATGAAAAACTCATCACACTAGGAGTGAACATGCAGAAATAGCTGCAGAAGGCTTTTCAATATTCCTCACTCTGCTCAGACAGTCTTTATGCATGCCTCCTGGGCACAACAAAAGTGAGAATGAGCTGAACCCTGTATTAGTGATTTGATATTTGGGCTGGAGCAAGAGAAACAAAAGTGTTAGAAACTAAACTCCTGTCGAGGATGGCTTATACCTCTTGACAAACTGTAAAATGGGAAGGAGATAGGTTATCAAATTTCTGGTGAAAAGGGAAGTTTCAACATGAGATAGACAGTACCTGGGTTATATGAACAGGTTAGATTAAAAAAAAAGGTCTGTTATAATGGCTAGCCATAATTGTAGAATCCATCAAAAGATAGAAAAGATGGGACAGCAAGAATCAAATGTCGATGGGTGTGTCAACTCCTCAGGCAAAACTTCGAATCATGTGTTAACAGTTTATCAGTTTAAAACAATTAAAGAAATCTAGATGTGCATCGAAACTCTGGGTGAACATAAACTAGTAGTAGACCATCAGCAAAAGTTAACTATCATAGCCGCAACTTTACTAAAAACAGAGCTAAGAAGGAGAGCCAAAAACGAGACTTTTGAAGAGAAATACAGAGGAAAGCAGAGAAGAAGTGCTAACATAAACAAGCTAAAGAATCAAAAATACGTTTTTTGGAGGGGGGCTGTGGCATGCTCTGCTCATTAATTACATGGTGATTTTGAGGTCAACAGTGTATACTTTTTTACTACAAGTATACAACTTCAGGGATCACATATTAGAGAAAAAACTGAATGAGGGGATTAACCCCCTCATGTGCCCAAACACATGAGCACAAAATGCATGCTAAGAAGAGGGTGGGGGAAGATGAATCTGAGCAAATTCAAAGGGGGCCTTGTAGGTGGTCTGTGGTCACTAGTTTGCCTCTACCAACTTCAAAAAACTTCCGGTCCATGCCCGATGAACCGCTTTCGCTAAACTCTTTTAACTATTCTACTGTGTAAATACTTTGATCTATTCCATGATGACACTCATTGCAATGGTTATATGCAAAAGGGACTGTGGCTGAAGACGGAAATACAAATGTAAAATAGCAACCTCATACAAGCAAACGGATTTTAGCAAAAAACCATTCCTGCAAAGCTCTCTGATTGTGTTGCCCATACAATAAAGCAAAAAATACCATACATCCCTAGAACTGAACAAATGTAAAAAATAAGAATTTGTGGGAATGCAAGAGGGACAGTAACTGAGATTTTTCATTTGAACGATGGCGACCCAGAGTAAACAGAATATCCTATGATTCAAAGTGCCTTTTAATTATTAGGGTGGATTTTATGTGTAATTTATTGTTGTCAGAAGATGCTTTGTCAATTTTGCTGTTCCTTGAGATGAGCTAAATGGCAGGAGATGGACATCAAGCATTAGGATCTTAGATTAAGATATGCTCGCACCCAGGGTTCACAAAAGGAAATAAGCAGAGAGTACTAGACGTTTACATGGCTAGGATAGATTAAAAGGTACTAAAGAACTCGAGGATGAAGCCACCCACCTTAGGTAATGACCAAGGCATTTGTGAGGTACAGGTCCCTCACTGAGTAACCCTTATCTCAGTGACATAGACGAGTGCAAATAGAGGGTTGCAGAAAATGTAATTATCTCCATTCCTAGGCTTGATTTTTCTTCTGCGTTTCTAAACCTTGTTGATTCCTTGGACAATCAAAATTATAGGTAACTAGTTCAATTTCTATTGGCAATTAATCAAAGTACAGATTTGAGAAATCAGAGTGGGATTTAGTTACTGTGAAGCAAAACCTTTTATTGATTTAATATCACTGTGAACAGAACATTGTCACTAATTAGTTAGGTATCCATTTAAGTTCACACTTTAGATTTTAGACTTTAGTCATACAACAGCCGACACGTGTTTCGCCCCCCTGAAGGCATGTGAAGGCATGTGAGCATTGGGCTTTTTCAAGGTTTAAGTCTAAGTCAAATTGGGTTTGTTCATCTGGGGCCCTAAATAGAATCATACAGGGATTCAAATGGAGAAGGCCCAGCCTGGTGAGTGGGCTGTGGACTCTGAAGAATGACGGTGATCCAGCTCCAACACATTGGGACCAGACCCAATTGGCAACTATTCTTTTGAAGTCTGCCTTGGAGCATGTGTTAACCGAGACCACCCATCCATTCTTCATATTTCACAACCCACTAACCCAGGTGGGTCTTCTTCACAAGGTACCGCTGTAAATTGCAAACCCATCTCAGCCTTCCATTGTTCAGAGGTGGGAAAATTGCAATCACATATGCAATGGAAATTCTAGCATGTGCAGTTTTCAAGTTTTCACACCAAAGATGCCAATGATTAAGGAGCCATTAAAATGGAGCCTCCTATTTTTGGGAAAAAAGGGTCTCTTGTCAAAATATGGTAGCCTAGCTTTTGGCTAATTGAGAACCATCACAGATGTTCGCAAACAGTCTCCAATGATCCGGTGCACAGGATGCAGACCCTTACAGCTCTGACCAGCTCTTTCTAATACTCTTGTGTGAAGGTGCTGTCAGTAACAGTTCATCGATTTTGAATCTGACGTTTTCATGTAAAGTGCCAAGACTGGGAATTAGTAAGTAATAGAAAGAGAAGACAACTATAGAAAATAAGAAGACACGGAAACATTTTGTAATAGTACATACGTTGGGCTGAGTCGTTTTCCAAAGGAGCAAGGTAAGACAGTATTTCATGTTTCTTGCTAATAAAATTCTAGATTGGTTATATATTGTTTATTTTTCGACGAATCTACTCACCGATGTAAACAAAGGAGTTGGGATTCTTTTAAAACATGTTTAACACCCTTTTTATTCCCCCTTTTAATCAAGGGAACAGTGTGTTTCAAGTATCGAGAGGATAAAAATACGAACTCGTACTTCAGAAGGCATGGGTGTAAGCTCAAACGCTTCCAATCTCAATGGTTCATTGCCTCTTTGCAACAGGGGGTCATCAGGGAACAAAGAACAATTTATGTTATCGGTTCTCAGAATCTGCCACAGTGCTGAACAGCTCAGCGTTTTATGGGGATATACGAAGAACCAAGGGAGGGGGCGACAACAGCGTGACTGCTCTTTCATGTCATAATGTAATGATATATTGATCTGGCGATCAGCGGGTAAGCAATAGTGACCTTTGACGGTATTATAGTGTTTTCCACTGATATGAAAAGCTGAACAAATACTTTTTTCAGTAAAACATGGTGTACAGGACCTATGGTCAGTGCCAACCTTCACACACAACTGTAGATTATATCCCAGGAGCAACCCTACCTACAGCCCCATTTTTCATATGGAATGCTCCCTAAAAAATGCAAACTATTTATGCTATGTGCCCTTCTGTGCCTTATATTAAAACAAGAGGTACTCCATGGATATACTCTACAGTTCTGTTAAATGCCCATGGGTTCTGCAATAGCATGTTTGCTAATGAGGACTCACATTATCTCATCCTGAATTAGATCAGGTATAAATATATTATGCAAGGACAATTTACAATATTCCTGGCATTTATTATCTCAGTGAGCCTTGAAGTAAGGGAGTGTTGGGTGGATGAAGGACTAGTGAATGTAACTTAGTGACCCGAAAAATAATAAGAGTTAGATATGAAAGGGAATGTCAAGGTGAATGAATGTCAGAGCGGGTGTGAGCTGGCCAGGCGTTTGAAGACGTTTGCATACACAGTTATTATGCTCATTGAAGACGGTATGTAAATGCTCTTGGACATTTTTGTGATGAAGAAACTTACTGCAAAGTCTAAATTGGTATTGCTAGAAGCTACAACACCCATTCTAGTATGAACATTTAGCTTGTCCGTTTTATTTCTTTAAATGCATCATGTGCCTCAAATGCAGACAGGAGGGGGTGATTACTCAACCTACTGAAGGAGCTAGGGGATTTTACTGGAATAAGAGGATATTTTGGAGACGTTATGATGCAAAAGGAAAGCAAAATGACAAGACTGGTTCAAATACACTTAGCCGTCAACTGGTATTTTGCTTTTGCACTGAAACTAAAAAACGGACTGGGTCTTGCTGCAACTGTCTTATATTTACACTTGACAATAAAAGGAAATAGCACAGACCTCTGATCATATCTGGGCCCACAATTAGCCTAATCAGCTCTGAAGAAAAGGGCTTCAACTCCGTCATTCTAAAAATTCCAGATTGGGTTGAGGAGAAGCGGCACCTGACAACAGGCGAAGAAGGATTGAGGGAAGAGCTGTCAATGGTGGACCCAGCCTTCTTGTTACACTATATAAAGACAAAGTTATTCAAAAAAGGTGTAAATGCACATAGAGTTTATTCTTCTTGTCAGATATTATTGTGTATTTATTATATTTAAATTTCCCTTTGTTATGTGTTTGCAAAGTATGGATTTTATAAATGATATAATGAAATTGTTGGTTGAGGTATTTAGTTATTTGTGCTTTTATGTTTATATAATCGAATAAAGCTGACTTTGACTGACTAACACATAGAGTTTTGGATTACTCGTCTTCTTTTCATCTCGTCCTAAGAGCACATTCATTCACCTGCACTCAGCCTCCTTAATTTGTGAAACTCAGATTGAAGTGTGTAGGTGTGACATGAAGGTTTCAACCAGAAGAGAAGTGAAACAAGGATGCCTTAACGCGTTTGTGAATGAGCTGATTATCTTTGAGATGTAATGTAATGTAATGTAATGTAAACTAGAATTATATAGCGCACTATCACCCAACGGGTATCCTGGCGCTGAGAGAGTACCTTGTTGTTATATGGCGTAGATGATCGGCCACCCTAAAATGAGGCACACAGATTAAAAATTAAGGGGAGGGAGGGAACCAAAGTAAGACCGCAGGATGGATCGGTGACACTACATCTATGTATTACTCCTCCCTCGGGAACAGCCAAGTCTTCAGCTTCTTCCTGAATTGCATTAAATTCTCACTTTGCCTGATGTCAGTTGGAAGTTTGTTCCACAGCCGTGAGGCCACGGAGCTAAAGGCTCTCCCTCCTGTCCTAGCTCTTTTAAATTTTGTAGTGTTAACCAAATTTGCTGTTGATGAACGGAGGTTTCTTGGGGGAGTATACCACGTGAATTTTCTCTGCAGTGGTCTAGGACCCAGACCATGTATTGCCTTAAAAACGATGCAGAGAGATTTAAAATGTATCCTCTGCCGAATCGGCAACCAATGAAGATCTCTTAGGGCCAGAGATGCAGAGGACCTGCGCTGCTGGTTTAAAGCTAGCTTTGCTGCTATTGTTTGGATTCTTTGCAACTTCAGTATCAAGGAATTTGGAGCTCCAAGATACAATGAGTTACAATAGGCCAACATGCTCAGAATAACGCTCCTCACTACTTGTATTCTGGCGGAAACTGGCAATAGTGGGAGGATCTTTCGTAAAGCTCTAATCAGAGAAAAGCAGGTGCCAACTGTTTTATTTACTTGTGAGTCCAATTGAAGATTATTATCCATCAACACCCCCAGATTACGTACTATTTTGGCTGGGATTAGCGGAGTATCTGTAGGGGTGAGCCGGAAGTCAACAGGAAGGGGAGGAGCTATTTTACTCGTAGTGCAATATATAACTTCTGTTTTATCTCCATTGAAATGGAGGAAGTTGTTTCTAAGCCAGTTTGTGGTACTTTCCATGCACTTATGAAATTTATCCATGGGGATTGTTTGATTCCCTTCCAGCGAAAACACAAGCTGTGTATCGTCAGCATAGTTGACTAATTCAACTCCAAAGGACTTGATGATAGGAATAAGCGGACGCAGGTATATATTAAATAAAATCGGGCTAATTGCTGAACCCTGCGGGACCCCATGTTGGACAGATGTCTTCGGAGATGTGAAAGGTTGAATACTCACTGCCTGTGTCCTGTCCGATAGATAGGACTGAAGCCATTTTAATGCCTGACCTTTAACTCCAATGTTTCTAAGTCTTTTTAGCAGAATGCTATGGTTCACCGTATCAAATGCTGCTGACATGTCTAGCAGCCCAAATACGTCCGGTTGTCCGTTGTCAGCTCGCATTCTCAAATCATCAAACACAGTCACTAGGGCTGTTTTGGTTCCGTGCTCAGGACGAAAGCCGAATTGCAGCTCATCCAGTCGATGATTATCCTCTAAATAATGGGACAAGGATTTACTGACTACTCGCTCACAAATTTTTACTGGGTAAGGTAACAGGGAGATAGGTCTGTAGCTAGACGGACAAAGAGGATCAAGTATTGGTTTCTTGAGTAACAGGGTCACTATTGCCTGTTTCCAGCATTCTGGTACCTCTCCGCTAATCAATGATTGGCAGCATATTTGACGTAGCCAGGGAAAGAGTTCCAACTTGAATTCCTTCCACATCCTCTGTGGGAGGGGGTCCAATGGTGACCCAGAAGAAACAGTCAAAGCTGTATTAGTAAACACTTCCTCCGTGGGAGTCTGAAACCACTCCAGAGTAGGCTGACGGTCTCTGTCCATGCTCTCGTCCTGTTTCTCTAACACAATTGACGCTAATATATCATTCTCCTCCTTCATAGGTGGGTTGTTTTCATCATCCGCCCCAATCTGGTTCTGTAAATTAAGGCCGCCAATGATTCTGTTGATCTTTTCATCAAAATAAATTGCCAGATCGTCCCATAGCTTCTGCGTAGCTATGATCTTGTTACTTACACAAGCCGGCTTAGATAGATCCTTTACTATGTTAAAAATAGTTCTAGCCTTATTCGATGCAACTGAATATCCAAAAGAGACCAGTCATATGAAATGCGGGGACCTTCAAATAGAAAAATGTGTTCCTACATAACAGTCTATCCAAATTTCCATGCAACCTTTTTCAACAAAGCACAATGGAAAACTCATCACACTAGGAGTGAACATGCAGAAATAGCTGCAGAAGGCTTTTCAATATTCCTCACTCTGCTCAGACAGTCTTTATGCATGCCTCCTTGGCACAACAAAAGTGAGAATGAGCTGAATCCTGTATTAGTGATTTGATATTTGGGCTGGAGCAAGAGAAACAAAAGTGTTAGAAACTAAACTCCTGTCGAGGATGGCTTATACCTCTTGACAAACTGTAAAATGGGAAAGAGATAGGTTATCAAATTTCTGGTGAAAAGGGAAGTTTCAACATGAGATAGACAGTACCTGGGTTATATGAACAGGTTAGATTAAAAAAAAAGGTCTGTTATAATGGCTAGCCATAATTGTAGAATCCATCAAAAGATAGAAAAGATGGGACAGCAAGAATCAAATGTCGATGGGTGTGTCAACTCCTCAGGCAAAACTTCGAATCATGTGTTAACAGTTTATCAGTTTAAAACAATTAAAGAAATCTAGATGTGCATCGAAACTCTGGGTGAACATAAACTAGTAGTAGACCATCAGCAAAAGTTAACTATCATAGCCGCAACTTTACTAAAAACAGAGCTAAGAAGGAGAGCCAAAAACGAGACTTTTGAAGAGAAATACAGAGGAAAGCAGAGAAGAATTGCTAACATAAACAAGCTAAAGAATCAAAAATACGTTTTTTGGAGGGGGCTGTGGCATGCTCTGCTCATTAATTACATGGTGATTTTGAGGTCAACAGTGTATACTTTTTTACTACAAGTATACAACTTCAGGGATCACATATTAGAGAAAAACTGAATGAGGGGATTAACCCCTCATGTGCCCAAACACATGAGCACAAAATGCATGCTAAGAAGAGGGTGGGGGAAGATGAATCTGAGCAAATTCAAAGGGGGCCTTGTAGGTGGTCTGTGGTCACTAGTTTGCCTCTACCAACTTCAAAAAACTTCCGGTCCATGCCCGATGAACCGCTTTCGCTAAACTCTTTTAACTATTCTACTGTGTAAATACTTTGATCTATTCCATGATGACACTCATTGCAATGGTTATATGCAAAAGGGACTGTGGCTGAAGACGGAAATACAAATGTAAAATAGCAACCTCATACAAGCAAACGGATTTTAGCATAAAACCATTCCTGCAAAGCTCTCCGATTGTGTTGCCCATACAATAAAGCAAAAATACCATACATCCCTAGAACTGAACAAATGTAAAAAATAAGAATTTGTGGGAATGCAAGAGGGACAGTAACTGAGATTTTTCATTTGAACGATGGCGACCCAGAGTAAACAGAATATCCTATGATTCAAAGTGCCTTTTAATTATTAGGGTGGATTTTATGTGTAATTTATTGTTGTCAGAAGATGCTTTGTCAATTTTGCTGTTCCTTGAGATGAGCTAAATGGCAGGAGATGGACATCAAGCATTAGGATCTTAGATTAAGATATGCTCGCACCCAGGGTTCACAAAAGGAAATAAGCAGAGAGTACTAGACGTTTACATGGCTAGGATAGATTAAAAGGTACTAAAGAACTCGAGGATGAAGCCACCCACATTAGGTAATGACCAAGGCATTTGTGAGGTACAGGTCCCTCACTGAGTAACCCTTATCTCAGTGACATAGACGAGTGCAAATAGAGGGTTGCAGAAAATGTAATTATCTCCATTCCTAGGCTTGATTTTTCTTCTGCGTTTCTAAACCTTGTTGATTCCTTGGACAATCAAAATTATAGGTAACTAGTTCAATTTCTATTGGCAATTAATCAAAGTACAGATTTGAGAAATCAGAGTGGGATTTAGTTACTGTGAAGCAAAACCTTTTATTGATTTAATATCACTGTGAACAGAACATTGTCACTAATTAGTTAGGTATCCATTTAAGTTCACACTTTAGATTTTAGACTTTAGTCATACAACAGCCGACACGTGTTTCGCCCCCCTGAAGGCATGTGAAGGCATGTGAGCATTGGGCTTTTTCAAGGTTTAAGTCTAAGTCAAATTGGGTTTGTTCATCTGGGGCCCTAAATAGAATCATACAGGGATTCAAATGGAGAAGGCCCAGCCTGGTGAGTGGGCTGTGGACTCTGAAGAATGACGGTGATCCAGCTCCAACACATTGGGACCAGACCCAATTGGCAACTATTCTTTTGAAGTCTGGCTTGGAGCATGTGTTAACCGAGACCACCCATCCATTCTTCATATTTCACAACCCACTAACCCAGGTGGGTCTTCTTCACAAGGTACCGCTGTAAATTGCAAACCCATCTCAGCCTTCCATTGTTCAGAGGTGGGAAAATTGCAATCACATATGCAATGGAAATTCTAGCATGTGCAGTTTTCAAGTTTTCACACCAAAGATGCCAATGATTAAGGAGCCATTAAAATGGAGCCTCCTATTTTTTGGAAAAAAGGATCTCTTGTCAAAATATGGTAGCCTAGCTTTTGGCTAATTGAGAACCATCACAGATGTTCGCAAGCAGTCTCCAATGATCCGGTGCACAGGATGCAGACCCTTACAGCTCT
This sequence comes from Calotriton arnoldi, assembly GCA_963921515.1. NCBI lineage: Eukaryota > Metazoa > Chordata > Amphibia > Caudata > Salamandridae > Calotriton > Calotriton arnoldi. Next base: position 2,378,555 of record CAWUFW010001451.1, read on the forward strand.
GACCAGCTCTTTATAATACTCTTGTGTGAAGGTGCTGTCAGTAACAGTTCATCGATTTTGAATCTGCCGTTTTCATGTAAAGTGCCAAGACTGGGAATTAGTAAGTAATAGAAAGAGAAGACAACTATAGAAAATAAGAAGACAAGGAAACATTTTGTAATAGTACATACGTTGGGCTGAGTCGTTTTCCAAAGGAGCAAGGTAAGACAGTATTTCATGTTTCTTGCTAATAAAATTCTAGATTGGTTATATATTGTTTATTTTTCGACGAATCTACTCACCGATGTAAACAAAGGAGTTGGGATTCTTTTAAAACATGTTTAACACCCTTTTTATTCCCCCTTTTAATCAAGGGAACAGTGTGTTTCAAGTATCGAGAGGATAAAAATACGAACTCGTACTTCAGAAGGCATGGGTGTAAGCTCAAACGCTTCCAATCTCAATGGTTCATTGCCTCTTTGCAACAGGGGGTCATCAGGGAACAAAGAACAATTTTTGTTATCGGTTCTCAGAATCTGCCACAGTGCTGAACAGCTCAGCGTTTTATGGGGATATATGAAGAACCAAGGGAGGGGGCGACAACAGCGTGACTGCTCTTTCATGTCATAATGTAATGATATATTGATCTGGCGATCAGCGGGTAAGTAATAGTGACCTTTGACGGTATTATAGTGTTTTCCACTGATATGAAAAGCTGAACAAATACTTTTTTCAGTAAAACATGGTGTACAGGACCTATGGTCAGTGCCAACCTTCACACACAACTGTAGATTATATCCCAGGAGCAACCCTACCTGTTAGCCCATTAGGAGTAAAGCAAATGTGCTTAGCTTTGAGAATACAATGATACAGTAAAGGAAAAAAGCCTAGTTCTGCACATATTTGAGGCGTATGAGAGAGGGAGATAGTACTAAAGACACATTGAGGTGAAGCATTAGTATCAAAGACAAAATGAGGTGAAGCATTTGTACCACAGATTAATTGAGGTAAAGCTTTAGTACCAAGAACACATTGAGGAGAAGCCTTAGTACAAAAGACATATTGAGGTTAAATATTGGTACCAAAGGCACAATGAGGTGAAGTATTAGTAACAAAGACACATTGAGGTGAAGCATTAGTACCAAAGACAAATTGAGCTGAAGCATTACTACCAAGACACAGTGAGGTGAAGCATTAGTACCAAGGACACAGGGAGGTGAAGCATTATTACTTTCGCATATCTTTGCCCCAGACTGTGGAATTCCCTTCCTTTGCAACTTAGGTCGTGTGCCTCGCTCCTAGCCTTCCGCAAAAAATTAAAGACCTTTCTTTATAATCAGGTTTAACTTCCCTCTGGTCATCTGCAACTTGTGGCTTACGTTTCGGTCCTGCTTTACCACCAGGAAACTCTGTTGGGTAGCTGTGCGCTTTATAAATCTTTATAATTAAATAAATAAATACTAAAGACACATTGAGGTTAAATTAGTACCAAAGGCACATTGTGGTGAAGCATTAGTACCAAAGACAAATTGAGGTTAAATATTGGTACCAAAGGCACATTGAGGTGAAATATTAGTACCTAAGGCACACTGAGGTGAAGCATTTGTACCAAAGACAAATTGAGGTTAAGCATTAGTACCAAGGACACATTAAGGTGAAATATTAGTACCTAAGGCACACTGAGGTGAAGCATTAGTACCAAAGACACATTGAGGTGATATATTAGTCCAAAGGCACATTGGGGTGAAGTGTTAGGAACAAAGACACATTGAGGGGAAGCATTAGTACTAAAGACACATTGCGGTGAAGCATTAGTACCAAAGACATATTGAGGTTAAATATTGGTACCAAAGGCACATTGAGGTGAAGTATTAGTAACAAAGACACATTGAGGTGAAGCATTTGTACCAAAGACAAATTGATGATAGGCCCCAGGCGCTCTTTAACAAGCAGCTTAAATATGTTGGGGCAGATTTACAAGCCCCTTGCGCTGCCAGTACGTCACTTTTTGTGACGCACTCAATCAATTAATCAATCACCCGTAAGGGTCTCAAGGCGCTGGGGAGGAGGGGAGGTGCAGGTTCCAGTCCATCAAGGAGGGAGGCTGTTGAAGAGCCAGGTTTGGAGGTTTCTCGTGAAGATGGGAGGTGATGTTGTCTGCCTGAGGTGGAGCGGAAGGGCGTTCCATGCTCTGGTCGCGAAGAAGGAGAAGGAGCGGCCTCCTGATCTGGTCTTTTTGGCGCGGGGAACCACGGCGTAGGAGAGCTGGGCTGATCGTAGGGTTCTTTGGGTTGCGTGGAAGTTGATTCGGCTGCTGAGGTATGCTGGTCCGGTGTTGTGGAGGGCCTATGTGTGCGTGGGTGAGGATCTTGAAGGTGATTCTCGCCTCGATGGGGAGCCAGTGGAGTGTGCGCAGTTGTTGGGAGATGTGGCAGTGTCGTGGTAGGTTGAGGACCAGTCTTGCGGTGGCGTTCTGGATGTTTTGTAGCTTGCAGGTGAGGTTTTTGTTTATTCCGGCGTAGAGTGCGTTGCCGTAGTCGAGTCTGCTGGTGATGAGGGCATGGGTGACGGTTTTTCTGTGCTCGAGGGGGATCCATTTGAAGGTCTTACGTAGGAGGCGGAGGATGTGGAAGCAGGAGGATGTGACGGAGTTGATCTGGCGATCCATTTTGAGCTCGGAGTCTAGGATGATTCCAAGGTTGCGTGCGTGGTCCATGGGGGTGGGTGGGCTACCGAGGGCGGGGGGCCACCAGGTGTCGTTCCAGGCGTCGGGGTGTGGGCAGTACTTCTGTTTGGTCGGTGTTGAGTTGTAGGCAGCTGCTTTTCATCCATTTGGCGACAGCTTCCATGCCTTCTTGGAAGTTGTGTTTGGCTGCGTTGGCTTCGTTGGATAGGGAGAGGATGAGTTGGGTGTCGTCTGCGTATGAAACAATGTTGAGTCCGTAGGTTCTGACGATGGGGGCGAGAGGAGCCATGTAGATGTTGAAGAGCGTTGGGCTGAGGGAAGACCCCTGGGGGACTCCGTAGGTGGTTGGTGTAGGGTCCGAGAGGAAAGGGGGGAGTCTGACACGCTGCTTTCTGCCGGAGAGGGTGGCTGGTGGGGGTTCCGTGTGTTGGTTGTCTTCGTCGAAGTTGTCGTAGATGTTCTTGATTTTGCGGTGGAAGAAGGTGCTGAGTTTGTTGCAGAGGTCTTGTGAGGGGGGAATGTCAGTCAACTCGCTGGTGGGTTGGGCGAACTCCTTGATGATGTTGAAGAGTTCTTTGCTGTTGTGTGCGTGTGTGGAGATTCTGTCAGCGGACTGGCAGCGCATTTCTCTGGCCCATATTTACAAGGACAGGAAAAGCCACGCTGCGTGGCTTTTCCTGTCCTTGTAAATACGGCCCCTTTACACGCAGCACTTTGCGTGAAAGGGGCGTTCCATGGGTGTTGCTGTGGGTGTTCCCATGCAACATCCATGGAACCAGACACATTTCCAGATTTACGAGGAATCGTAAACTTGAAAATTCGTCAGTATGCTCTGCCACCCTAGGGGTGGCGTAGCGAGGCGCAACAAGGAGAAATGTTTTCATTTCTCCTCGTTTTTTTCCTCTTTCAATGCGTGCTGCATTCTACAGCACGCATTGAAAGAGGAAAATGTCTGTAGTGATTGTTTTAGTGCAGGAAGGTGCCCCTTCCTGCACAAAAACAATCTCCCCATGACGCAGGCATCCTTGCACCATGGTGCAAGGGTGCCTGCGCCGGCGCATGGCAGCTGTTTGTGTGCCAGTGCAGGGGAGAGCACAGGAATGCGACATATCATTGTAAATATGTCGCATTCCTGTGCTCTGAAAGTGCCGCAGCGTGGCGCAGCCAAAGGGCTTGCGGTGCCGCGCTGCGGCACTTTCTTGTAAATCTGCCCCGTTGTTCTTCTCAACCTGCAACTGGAGCTTGTAGTTACATTTAGAGCTCTTCTCATCGTGTTCAGGCAGGAGATTGGTGTCCGCTGAAAAGCTAACAGTTCCTCGATAAAGCAGTATAATAGGACATAATTTGCTCCTAGTAATGCGGCTTAAAGCAATCGTTACATCGGAGGGGGAGGCGTTTAAAAAAACAGAAGCCTCTCCTTTATGACACTGCATGATCGTCAATTGGATGGCCGTATGTATCTTGATGTACATTTGTTTAGGCGCAAGATAAAATAACTGCATTGGATTTTAATTGTTGCCTCTCAGGATACAGATGCCCCACAATGAATGAGTGCTTTAAAAAAAATATATCATATCATGGCAGACAACACTTACTGGTCCTAAAATGGTGATAATGTTCTTTGCATACCTGACGTCAGCTATGGTGGTGGGCAGTGCTGAAAGGTGCAACACCTAACCTGAAGGAAAACATTTTTAGCTCTGTTTACTATTTGCATATTTGACTGATTACCAAAATTATTACCAAGCATGGGTTCAGGGTGTTTGAATCACGTGTTGCTATGCTACGGCAAAAGATGAAAAGGTAACAAGCTAGCAATCATTTTCTGACTAAAACACATAGAAACACCTATAAACTCAGGGGCTTGTTTACAAGCCCCTTGCACCACCAGTACGTCACTTTTTCCCATATTAAAAGTGACATCGTGGCGGCGCAATGGGCTTGTAAATAAGCCCCTTGGCGGCTTATTTACAAGCCCATTGAACCTCCGGTGCGTCATTTATTTTGACGCACCGGCGGTGCAATGGGCTTGCCCCTATTTACAAGGCCACGTAAAGTCACTCTGCGTGACTTTTCATGGTCTTGTATATATGGGCCCTTTTCACGCATTCCTATGCGTGAAAGGGGTGTTCCATGGGTGTTGCTGTGGGTGTTCCCATGCAACATCCAAGGAACTTGATACATTTATAGATTTACAACATTTTGTAAAACTAGAAATGCGTCAGAATCCTACGTCTCCCCAGGGGAGGCTTAGGAATGGCACAACGAGGAAAAATACTTTTATTTCACCTCGTTGTTTCCTCTTTCTATTCATGCTGCAAAATGCAGCATGCATAGAAAGATGAAAATACCATTAATTTCTGTTTTTGTGCAGGAGGGTTCCCTTCCTGCACAAAAATAATCATCCCGCAGCACAGGCGCGCTTGCAAAATGACACAAGGCTGCCTGCGCTGGCGCATGGCAACCAATTGTGCGCCAGTGCAGGCGAAAGCACATGGATGCATCCTTTTGTTGTTAATACGATGCATCCCTGTGCTCTGAAAATGACACAGCAAGGTGCAGCTAAATGGCTTGCAGAGCGGTGCTGCGTCATTTTCTTGTAGATGAGGCCCTCGATATATATTTGGGAAAAAAAACTCTAGTAATATTATGCGGTTCATCATCTTCGGAACAGTCTGCCAAACTGATACTAAAACGCGTTGCTATTCAATGCACCCACTTACGGAAAGCTTCAAAGTCAGTCCATGTCTAACTCCAGATTGACAAAATGCTATTCAATTCATGGCCTGTAAAACATTACACTGAGCGGGTCCCCATTCAATAAAAGTTATAAACTTCCAAGCCCATTCTCATGTTCAATGTGTCAGAATGTTTGCTGCACGTAGTAATACATTGCAAATGTATGGGTGGTAGTAAGCATTGGCAGAAACTGCTGTACTCGCAGATAGGGGGTCAGATTGTACCCAAGAAGCTCTCGTATCCCAGCAACATAGTCATAGATGTATGGATGCATGGATGGATGTATGGATGGATTCTTGGACAGACACATGGATGGATGGACTGATGGACAGGTGGGCTGGTGGACTGACCAAAAGATAGATAGATAAGGATAGGCAGTCAGATGTACAAACAGCGGAATTGAAAGAGGGAGAGGTACACACAGATTAAGATCAATAGTTCGATCAATAGATAGACAGATAGATAGATAGATAGATAGATAGATAGAAGGATGGACAGACAGATGTACAAACAGAGGGATGGAAAGAGGGAGAGATACACATAGAGAAAGATCAATAGATAGATAGATAGATAGATAGATTGATTGATTATAGGTGTATTTGTCTCTCCCTTTTTTTCCTCTTCATGCTCCTTGTCTTTCTATATCTCTTCCTGTCTTTCACTATCTCTTTGAGTTTATCTTTCTAGGACTGCCTACTCATATTGCCCAAACTCTCCCTGTCTCTATATCTCTGTCTTTCTTTATCTCTTTCTTTCTCTCGCTGTTTCTCTCTTGCTCCCTGTTTCTCTCTTGCTCTCTTTCCGTCTCTACCTATCATTCTTCCTCTCTTTCTGTCATTCATTCTCATTGTGTGTCTTTCTCTGTCTCTCCCAATCTTTCTCTGTCTCTCCTTTTCTTTCTCTGTCTTTCCATGCCTTTCACTTTCATTCTTTCTTCCTGCCTCTCTCTGACATATCTCACTTTCCTGTTTTTTTCCCGCTTTCTCTTCTACAACTCTGTCTTTCTCTCATTGTCTCTTGCTATCATTATCTCTCTCTCACATTTCTCCATCTTTCATTTATCTGTCTCTCTTCTCCAACTCTCCTTATTGCCTCTATCTTTTTCTGTCTTTATTACTTTCTACTTGTCTACTATTACCTTTCTTTCTGTCTTTTTCTCTCCCTGGCTTTTTTGTCTCTGTTGTTCGATGTCTATACTTCTCTTTCACTCTCTATTTCCATCTCTCTCTCACTCTACCTATGTCCTTCTTGGCTCTCCCTGATCGCTCTCTTTGCCCTTTCCTTTTCTTTCTCTCCTTGTCTCCGCATGTCTTTCTCTGACTTTGTTAGCCTAACTCAATCTTTTTCTTTCTATTGCTGTTCTCTCTCTGACAGCCTCCCTCTGAGCCTTGCTTTCTCTCTGTCCATCTATCTCTGTTTCCTTGCCCTTGGCCATTCGTAATGCCTCGTGTGAACTACAAAATGTCGAGGACTCAGTTAGACCTGAACAGAAAAGCGTCAGATCTAAAATGTCAATAGCCTGGGTCATGGAAATGCAAAGGTGTGGATGCATCAGTGCCTTATTTGTGTACTATAAGTAAAGTAAAAAACACTTTGGCTCTGAAATGCTGTGAATAACCTCGACCCTTCTCAATTATGCCTGTTGTGGTAAGGATTCTGCTGGATCTACTTGGCAGGTGAATATTTTTTCTGTGCTTTTTTCCCCACATCTACACATTGAGGTGAAGTATTAAATGTAAAATGTAAATGTAAGCTGGAACTGGCCAGCTTAAATTTAAATGAAGGTTCAGATAGCTTTTCGCACAGTTAGCTGGCTCAACATATAGGTGGGAACAATAAGTCATGATAGTATGGCGACTTGTTTTCTGCTCTATGCTGATGGGTGAATTGGTTTTAAATTCTGTTCCTCCCGCCTCGAACAACTTATGTTGTACTTGATAAACCCTCACTATAATGCTCTTGAAGTCACTCCACAGTCAGCCACAAAGCTGACCTACCAGCTCCCATAACTATACCTAACAAGCATTGAAAATGCAATAGGTCTCGCCTTTGATTAAGTTAAAGCCATTTGCTTTGCTAATGGTATTGTATAGCAAAGCAAATGGCTTTAACTTAATCAAAGGCGAGACCTATTGCATTTTTAATGCTTGTTATTTTCTTTCAGGCCATCAGTGTCTTGGTACAGTAGTCAATACTTTTGCCATTTTCCTAGAATATAATTTTACATTAAACAAAGAAAAAGAAACACAATAATAAAGAATGGATTGTTTGGTCCCCTTTCCGTAGGGGCACAGACAGGAAAAAATGTACTGGGATACTGTGCACAGAAATTGCCAGTAGCTGAGATTAATTCAAGCATCCACCGCATCACTGTTTGTACACAGCGGCAGCAAAAATAAATAAATAAATAGGAAACAAACACCGCAAATCTTCTTTTTAAATCCCCCTGAAAGTCTCATCATGTCGAGGAAGGGCAAAGGACTCGGGCGAGGGAGGGACGGAGACAGGGAACTCTGCCGCAGCCGGACACAAAACAGACCCTAAATCACGGCATTAAACATGGCGGTTCTTCACCTGGTGACGCAGCTGTGTCTGTTCTTGATGCCTGGGGGCTGGGGAGAGCACACCCTCCCAAAATTTATCTGCAGCCCTTTGCCATTAGAAATTGACTCTATTTGTCACTCAGCGGCCTCACGGCATAATGGAGGCAGCAGTGTCCACTGGACGGGGTCTCATGAAGAGCCAAAGGAGACCATTCTGCTCCTGCGGGAGACAGTCGTGCACCAGAAGGAGACCATCCTGGACCAGAGGGAGACCATCCGGGAGTTGACCGCCAAGCTGGCCCGCTGTGAGTGCCATCCCCGCATCAGGGGCCAGGAAGAAACGCACAGCCACACTGCTGAGAATGGACAAGAGGAGAGCCATGGGGTTCACGAGAGGGAGCACGGAGGACAGGAGCGAGGCCACGGATATGAAGAGAGCCGTGGACATAGCCGGGAGCATGGCAGCTATGAAAGAGAGCACGGCGGCCACGAAAGGGACTATAGGCACGAGAGAGAACATGGAGATCTTGATAGGATTTATGGGCACCAGCGAGAGTATTCACCAGAGTGGGAGCATGGGCATGAAAGGGGGGCGCATGGCGGGCACGAGCAAGAGCATGGTGGGTATGAACAGAGCCGTGGACATGGTCGGGACTATGACTACCACCCCTTTGGCCATCGCGATTACCACGAGCAGCAGCAACAGCCTCTCCCATACCGCAAGGGCAGCCAAACCCAAAGCACAATGGGAGAGATTCCCAAGGAAGAAGCGCTTGACCCGCTACAGATGGAAACAAGCTGTCGCCAAGCAATGGAATTATAAAGTGAAAGCGCGCCATGCGTGTTGTGCCTGCCTGCAGCCCTGCCTCCTTTTGGGACGGCCCATCCGGACTGGATCACGGCTTGTTTATATAATACACCTCGTGAAGATAAGAAAGTGCTTCACGACAGACGTAAACCAAGCCATCCAGTCCGGAGGGGCCGTCCCAAAAGGCAAAAGGGCGGCAACCAAAAAAGCTCATTTCCAATGGCAGGCCACCGTTTAGCATAAACGGTGATGCCAGCCAATGGAAATGAGGGGCGGGGCTTCAAGCCCCCTTCTGAAAGTCCTCATCCACAATATCTCTCACCGGCGAGCAGAGCATGCGCGCTGCAACGCCAGGCGAGACCTAAAAAGATGTGCTGCTCATCATTGAAACATAGTGAACCCCCACCTCCACACACATTTTGGGAATCCCTCTCCACACAGGCTATAGTCTACATTGATCAGAGACACAAACCTAAATGAGAACTAATCCTAATCCAAAATCACTAATGGGCCGTCAATCACCCTGAGTCTTCTAACTTTTACTGCTTCCTCCCATGGTTCACCTCTGGAAAAACTCCCTTCAGTGCCACCTAGAGACCATCCAGATATAGCAATGTCTTGCTATGCCCACCAATCATTCATTTACAATTCATCGAAAAGTTAATAGAAAAAGGTGTCACAATATAGTTATTACATGTGATCAAAATAAACAATTATCTACACAACTATCAATGAGGCCTCAGACCCCACTGTAGCACTAAGATGAATAGTATCTAAACCATCGATAAGACTTTCTTCACCACATTGAGCATCAAGCCCTGATCTACATTCTGTCTAGACCCACGCGATTGATGTATCAACATACCATTCTCGTCAACCTAATAATTTGATTGACTCCAACTTGACCAGATGTGCATCATCAGAGTTTAGCAGCTGCCTTAGGTCTCTTGATTTGACAAAAATCCATGTTCTGGTATGTGATCTTTAACATATTCAATTAATTAATCTCAGAACCCTTTGCCAGCCATGGAATAAATATATGACACCCAATTTCACCGTATAGTCTCCACAAATAAAAACAGATACCTCTTAATTTGCTGGTTCTCCATATCTTAACATTTTTTGAATTAGCCATTTGGCATTTTCAAGAGGGAGCCTTAACGCTGCATCCTGCCTTTTGCTGTGAGTTTGACTATGTCTTAAGTGGTGTGATATCGTGGCTTGATGGGCTGATTTCATTTGAACTGCACACTCAAAATGAACTTGAATCTTGACTATTGTTGGACTATTTTTGGCCCAGGCCTAATTCTTTGGTGGATTTTGATATGCTTACATTATCCGTTTTGGTTCCTATAGTGTGACTTGTCGTGTTTATATTAATTTCTTGTTAACAAAATTGATTTGGATTAGAAAAATATATATCTTGTCTGTATTTTTATTTGACTAGCTGTTGTACACATACAATGTACAATTTATTTCTAAGGAGAATACCAATAATGGCCTTATTGACCTTATTGCAGAAACCAGTTTATCTCTGTGAGTGATTATTGGGGTCATGTCAGTGCTTAGTCCCATCTAACATCAACACTGACACCAAGATTTCGAATCAATTTTCACCCCCACACATTTCTGGACAAAATGGACAACCATTTAAAAGAACTACACTGTTGAAGATTTTAGGTCTACTCCTGACTCACACAGCCCTCCACAACAAAGCTCTCAAATATGTACTGGAACCTTAAGGCATAAGGCCTCTACTTTTTAAGCAGCGTAATATTACCCTGCATTCAGATCCTCCTCTGAAAGGGAGAGGAATGTGTATTCCAAAGTGTCTCCTTCTTTTACTTTCCACCCTACATCAAAAAAATATAATATCCTCTCTAATACTACACATTTGACAACCTGGGTGTTGTTGATTATTTAGCCCTTTCACCTTACCACTCGCATTGTCAGCAGCCACCCTGCTTGATGCATTAAAGCTCAAGTAGAATTTTGAATCTTACAAATTATGTTATCCATGGTGTTTGTCTGTGAATTCTTTGAACTAGCCTTACCTAAGGGAATGCTATTTAGAGTAGATAATGCCATTTGGCAACAATTTGCCCTGGGATATTGCACATCCAGGCACTTTGCATTTATGAATAAGTTGTTTTTATTAAATTATTTTACCTATTATTGTCTCAAGAAGGGCAAGCACGACAGGATCATGGTAGGGTAGTGCATATGGTGGGCCTGCTAGACAGAATTGCTACAGGACACAATCAATATTCAGAAAAAAGGATCTTCTGAGTGGAAACTGTGGGAGTAAAGATGACCAAGCTACTTTCTGCGAGATAACACTGGCGCACATGTTCCTCTACAAAAGTATCATATTCTTTGTTCTGGCTTTACCATGAATCTTTGTCAATACTTATGTTCAGACTTCGATTCAATAATAGTAATGTCTTTCTCCGAAGTGTAGTACCTGAAAAGGTCTTGATGGTTTATTTTTAAAATTGAACTATGCAATAACTTTTTTCAACATTTTTTTCAGGTGTTCATGATTTGTATGGAGAAATGTTCACTTTTCTTGAAAAACGTGTACTCTTGACTGCTGTGTAATAGTTGAGGTCCAATGACTCTTCAACTGTCCACTGTAAAAGTGACACAAATAAACCCAATTGGTTTGATGGTTTTATTTGTGGCAGGGAAATAATGTTTCTTCTAGTTATGTAAAATTATAAGAATCGTAGAGGTGGAGGAAGTAGATAAGAGGGTGCATAGCTGAGTCTATTACTTCAGTCTCACAGCCCGAGCATCTCTTTCCATAAGAGATTGATTAACTGTTGTCACTGGCATTACTTCACTGCTGTTATCCCTTATTGGTTATATTGCTGTGGACCAACTGATGTCAGAGGGATGCCTAGTGCAGGTATATGGAAAGCCAGGAGTATCTGAAAGTCACCTCCGACATATAAAGACATGTAACAATGAGGTCTTTAAATACAGTTATTCTGCCGAGATCCCATTGGAAAAAAGTGTGGCCGGGAGGGGCTGTCTTCAACCTGCCTATGGCAGCAATCTAAACAGTGCCTCTGGACTGTGAATGACTGACCAAGCATGTATGCCTTCTGTGGTATTGTGCATCTTTAGTTGCCATTTTAATTAGCAGGGTTTATTCAGATAAAGGTTTTCAAAAGTTACAGAATAGGTTCAAACACACCCACTTTAATTTGAAGGGCTCTGCTGAACACAGAGAAACCACTGTAAACAGAGATGCAATCATGCAGCTTTATGAATGGGCCCTGTGCAAGGGTTGCTCAGAGGCTTGGTTATCCTTTCCTGTAAGGTATTAAAAAGGTTATTGGTTGGGATTTGCCATTAAAAGTATGCCCTGTTTTTTATTAGTTATCTTCAGTCAACTTTTTGTCTGTCAGAATAATAATGTGGTCAATTATAATATCTTTCAAATCATCCTGAGGGATATAACCTGTCTGTTGAATTCTTGCCGACTTCTCTGCTTTTAGCCCATTTGTAGAGGTAATGCTGATATCTAAAATTCATACTGAGTGTCCCCTCCAATGGTGTGGGTCTCCTTAACAATATCTCTGTTATACTATGGCTTGCTATCTTGAAGACATGTAATCATTATGCTTTTGATTTGGGGTGGCGGTTAGCACAGCCGAAATGACGTTCTACAACATGATGTACATCTGTACAATTATATCACTGAGGTCTTCAGGAAAATAACCTTTGATGGGCCTGTTGTAAGGAGAATAGTATTTAACACCTCCTTTGGAAATGTACTCAAAAGAAATTTTATTGGTTAGAAATTATCCAGAAGATTGGCTTGATAGTTGACTTACAACTTCAAAGACTTTTGACTGCATTATGAAGCATGTAATAAAAATGCTGGCAGGGCTACACCGAATTTTGTCTTTGGGAAGTAATGGAGGCCAATCGATTGGTTCTGATATTGTAAACCTTCGTCACAACATTGCCTTCAGTATAGTCTGGGATATAATACTTTGGTAAGTTGGCATTATAAGAGGAATCTTTGTTCCAGACGAGAAATTGCTTTGGCAAATACGAAACTATTGGTGGTGAATTTGAGAACTTTAAAAGTGTATTTACTTTTTTAATATCATTCAAGTTTTAATTTAGTTTTGAGTATTCTTGATCCATAGCACATCATCTCTCATTTCTTCTCAACATGTTTGTTGTATATTTGTTAAACCTTGTGTCCAACTGTGTACTATTTCTTTATAGACTAGATAATTACAGATAAGACTGAGTCTTATTGGCATTGCCTTCATATGGCCCTTCTGTATTCTATTTTTGTTATTGTTTGTAAAGATCCCTATGCATTTGTGCTTTGGAGGGAGCAGTGAATTTGTCCTTCTTTTGCTATGTATATTTACTCTTTGCTTTCTGATATACTTAATGTTAGACCTGTCAGGTATCAGGGTGGTCCTCTCCAAACATTTTGCCTCCATCCTCCATTTATTGCTGATCCCGTTTTTGCTGGCCATAGCACTTTCCCACTGCTAACAAGTGCTAAAGTGCATATGCTCACTCCTTAAAACATGATAACATTGGCTTATCCCCCAATGGCATTTTCATTTACTTGTAAGTCCCTAGTAAATTGGCACTACATGTGCTCAGAGCCTGTAGATTAAATGCTATTAGTGGGCCTGCAGCACTGATTGTGCCACCCATTTAAGTAGCTCTTTAAACATGCCTCGGGCCTGCAATTGCAGCCTGTGTGTGCAAATTTAGCTACCATTTCGACCTGGCAAAAAAAAACCTTTTCCCAGGCCCAAACCTTCCTTTTTAAGATATATATAAGTCACTCCTCGGGTAGGCCCTGGACAGGCCAGAGGGCAGGTGCAGTGTATTTAAAAAGTAGGACATGTAATTTTAAGTTTTATGTGTCTTAGTAGTGAAAATCTCTTAAATTCGTTTTTTACAACTATAAGGCCTACTTCTTGCATAAGAAAACATTGGAGTTAACTTATTACATTTAATAAGCTATAATCTCCAAGTGGGAACAGGTAACCAGTGTAGGAGAGTAGGATCTGCTTCACATGGGTACCCCCACTTTTTGCTGATGCTTCACTGTTTTTCGACATTAGTCTGGCTGGGGCCCTGCTAATCAGAACCCCAGCCTAGCTGCTTCCTCTCTAAAATGGTTTCCATGTGCCTTAGGCACATCACTGATTGGAATCTGGAGTGCCCTTATAAGTCCCTAGTATATGGTATGCTATGTACCAAGGGCATAGGTACCTCAGAGGCCTACCAGGGGCTGCAGCATGTATTATGCCACCCCTGGAAGGCCATCCAAACTGACACCACAGGTCTGCTACTGCAGCCTCGGTAAGGTGGTGCATGCACTCCTTACTGTGATATAGGTTACCTATATCACTAAATACATACACACATATAAACCTATAAGTCACTCCTATGGCAGGCCTTATCAATCCTGAAGGCAGAGTGCGTGGTTCCTATGTGAGAGGGTGCCCCTGCATGAGCAGGGCCCCTCTGCAGCATTCGGGGACCCTTCTCTGATGCTGTTTGTAGTGCAGCCTGACCATATACTCTTAAGCGCATTATAACCTCGCGTTAAATGCTAACTTTGGAATGGCTGCACCTAAACATGTCGTGTTTGGTGTCAAACATCTTGGAATACTACCCCCCCGCCAATTCTGGCGGCGGGGGTAGCATTCCACCCTTCTAGAGGGAAAGACATGTTAACTCTGGCTAGCCCGGTACCTTCTTTCCAAAGCCCTGGCATCACAAAATGGATGCTGCTGCCACAGACATGAGTCTGGCCTCCTGCTGCTGGACGAAACTCCGGCAGGGGAGGCCTGGACAATAGGTTTCCTGTCCCAGGGAGGTATGACCACCTCCCCAGACAGGATAATGTGTATTGGGGCTGGGCGGGAGCACTTTCGGGTGCTTTGAAGTCCTGCACTGGGGGCACACTTGGTGTCCCTGTGCATACCCCAGTTCAAACCGGATCAGGGGCTTGCAGCCCCTGCTTTGGCACGAACTGGACAAAGGGAAAGGGGTGTAGACACCCCTCTGCCCTGACCCACCCATAGGTGGGGCCACAGAGTAGTCCAACCCCTAAACTTAGTATAAGTATAGGAACCCAGTCCTTAGGACTTTAGATTATCCCTGGACAAAACTCTGAAACAGAATCCTGGACCTTCGACGCTCTACTCAAGATTAGAGGACAGAAGAATCTCCCTTGGGGTCAAGGAGTGACTCCCCTGCTTGGCAGGCACCAAAGACGCATCTGTCCGGTCTGCATTTCTGAAGCTCCCGTCGGACGTCGAAGTCTTCGCATCACCAGAGGTGGATTCTCAGACTTCCCCGAGGCTACCCTGAGTCCCCAGCAAAGCTGAGGCCCGTAGCTATCGTGGGTAACGTGAGACCGTGACCCCTGGACACCGAGCACATTTGCAAGTGCATCCTCTTCTGGGTCTTCCACGAAGTCGTGCTTTGGGCTTGTAGCCCTAACCTCCGGCACCAACTGCACCGAAGATCACAGGCCTCCACTCCACGAGTGTCCTGTGAGCCAGATCCACGTGCGACGTCTTGAGGCTCCTTCGCGGTCGCTAGCCCGTTGGCTAGTAGCCCTTAACGAAGGCCAATCTTTTTCTTCTTGGGAATTCTGGTTGCTCCAGGCCTGCCCTCACTTACCCTCGCTGGGTGAGTCCCCCAGACCTTGCTGGTCTGCACCATCGACGATCTTCATCTTCATCGAGACTTGCCGTTGCCAAGGCTTGTTGGGTCCAATCCGGTCGCCGACACCTCAGCACTCGACAGACATTATGTACCAGCCCGAATCCTGCTCCTGGTCACCGACAACACCTCCTGGACCTCGTGGCTGAAGAGTCAAGACGACCGTCAACGCACCTGAAGCACTCGACATCGGTGGGCATCTGTCCATCGCCTTCCTGGTCACTGGCTAGTGACCCAGACTCTGTCCCCTCTGCTTTCAGGTTCTTCAGATCTCCGATCCACTCTTGGATCCACCGGGACACTTTCCACTTGGTCGCCAGCAGCACTTTGCAGCAGATCGCCATTCAAATCGACGACGAAACCCGACCCCGAAAGGCACCGATGCACCCGGCTTCCCTGGGTGAGGTAACACGAGTACTCCGGTGCTCCCGTGGGTAGAGACTCTTCAAAGTACTAGTTCTCAAAGGGTTTGCTCCAAGTCCTCCTTTAAGTGTCCCTTTTCTTTAATTTTTAATTTCCTGATCGCGACTTTCTCCATAGAAGTCAACGGCGTATTGCGGTTGTGTATTTACACTGCACGCGTCCCCCGTGGGTCCCCTGTGTCACTACCTTGGGTGGTTTCTTGTGGTCCAAGCACTTCTAGAGGCTCTAGGCCTAGTGTCTAGTTCAGTCGTGGTTCTTATACCACTTTATTGGTATATGGTTTGGTACGCCCCTAGGGCCCAAACGTGTATTTGTGCTATTACTGTGTTTAAATAACTTATAACTTGTGTATTTCGAACTCTAGCCTCATAAAGAGACTAGAGGGGTGTGTTTAGCAATAAATACATATATTTTGAATATATACCTGGTGTGGTGCTCTTTCATTTGATCACTCAAGAGATTATAGACTGGTAAAACAAGCAGCTTTACATTCCTTCAAGACTTAGCCTGAAGGCTGCTCTCCATAGCTACCACTAGGATAGCTTTCAATAAGGTTGTCTTTAACCTATCTCCAATAAGGGGTTGTTTGGACTGGTGCAAGGTGCCCACTATAATTAGTGGACAGCATATACCGTCCAACTTCTCACATTGGTGTGCAGCGTGTGGGATTCCAGCTTGCTATTGTTTTACCAGATAATCTCAATTGAATTGATCAACTGAAAACCACTAAAGGTACCTAAGGTACATATAACTTAAGCTTAGAATACAGTAAGTTCTACTGAACTTAGAGTTGTGTGTTAAGGGATAGCACACCCTTTCTACAACTCAAGAGAGTTTAGTAGGCCACACTAGAGTAGGTAGTGCATACACCACACCACACTAGTAATGTCTTTAAAGGTAGGATCTAGAGAATCCTTACCAGAAGCCACTGGGCTTCTTCCCTCCAAGTATGATACCCTCCCATTCTTGGAATTGAGAGCATTATGTAACTTGAGGAAATTAAGGACAGGCCAAAGTCCCACCACCCAACACCTTAAAGAGTTGTTGGTGGCTTATGACCTTAGTAAGCCCTTGGGGACTGAAGGGGTAGGAGCTGAGGGTGGGGCAGAAGAAGAGGAAGGGACCAGGGGTACCAACACCCCCAACCCCCTCTGAAACTGGCCAGGAGGGTGACAATGACCCTGACCTGGATAACCCAATCCCTCCTGTGGAAGATGAAGAGGATGATCAGGATGATGCCCTCTTTGTCCCCCAGGAAGGATTATGAGTGTGCCCAGAAAGTCTAGATCTCCTTCTCAGGAGTCTAACCACTCTGGCACCTCAATAGGGAGCTTTGTCTCATCTCATAGGAGGGAATCCTCTCATGAGAGAAGAAAGAGGCTGATTCAATATGAGGAAGCTCAGCTTGAACTCAGAAGGAAGCAAGTAGCCTTAGACAGGGAGTCCCTAGATCTCTTTAGAGAGAAAAGAAAGTTGGGACTAGAGTCCCATGGTGGCAGCCATGTCCCTAGAGATAGGAAAAGGTCCTATGACCATAGGAACCTGAGCAAGATTGTCCCTCCCTATCAGAATGGGGATGACATCCACAAGTGGATAACTGCTCTAGAGAGGACCTGTAAAGTACAGAAGGTCCCTCAGGAGCAGTGGGCAGCAATCTTGTGGCTCTCCTTTGCAGACAAAGGTAGAGATAAGCTCCTCACTGTTAGAGAGGAGGATGCTGATAATTACAAGGTCTTGAAGAGTGCTCTTATTGATGGGTTTGGCCTAATCACTGAACAGTACAGGTTGAAGTTCAGAGATACCCAAAAAGCACAGACTCAAGACTGGGTAGACTATGTGGATTGTTCTGCCAAGGCTCTGGAAGGCTGGTTGATGGGCAGTAAGGTGTGTGACTTCTCAGGATTGTACAATCTGATAATGAGGGAGCAGATTCTTAATAACTGTCAAAATCAGCTGTTGCATCAATACCTGGTAGACTCTGATCTGACCTCTCCCCAAGAATTGGGAAAGAAGGCAGACAAATGGGTCAGAACCAGGGTGAAGCAGAAGGTACAGAACCAAGGTGGGGACACCAAGAAGCAAGATGCTAAGAACTCTGAAAAGGGTGGGGAGAAGGGTAAAGATCAAAAGTCTTCATCAGGCCCCCAAAAATCTTCTTCAGGTGGGGATTCACAGTCTACAAAAGGGAAAGGCCAAAGAAAACCATGGTGCAAGGTCTGTAAGCAAAAGACCCACTGGACCAGTGATTGCACCAAGTCCAAAGACTCAAGTCCAGCACCCACCAATGCCCCTAAGGCACCTGTTCGCCCTAGTACAGTTACAGTTGGTGGGAGTGCTCCAGCCAAGGGTTTAGTAGGGTTCACCCTGGGTACTGAGTTGGGCTCTGACCTAGTCAGAGAACTGACTCAGGCTGTGTTAGTCTGTGATGGAGGCATGGATGTGCCCTCCTCTATGAGTCCCAGTAATCTGGGCAAGTACAGACAACAGCCTTTAATCAATGGACGAGAGGCTTTGGCATTTAGGGACACAGGGGCAAGTGTCACAATGGTGACACAAGACCTTGTGAATCCTGGGCAAGTTATACTTGGTGAGATGTACCAAGTGACCAATGCTAGCAATGTCAGAACAGACCATACTCTGGCAGTTGTTAACTTCTCCTGGGGAGGGGTAACAGGCCTTAAGAAGGTTGTGGTGAGTGCAAACCTACCAGTCGAATGCTTGCTTGGCAATGACTTAGAGACTTCTGCTTGGGCAGAAGTGGAGCTCAGGACCCATGCAGAAATGCTGGGGATCCCTGCAGATGTGTTTGCTGTGACCAGGTCACAAGCCAAAATATCTAGCACTGAACAGGCCTTGGATTCTGGAAGAATGGACCAAGTGCCTTCCAAGAGGAGGAGTAGTAGGGTTAAGGCAGTGCCTTCCCCCTTGGCTCAGGAGGAAGATCAGTCCCTTGAGGGGGATGATCTTAGTCCTGAAGAAGGAACTGTCCCAGAGGAACTTGAACCTGACCAGGTTGAGTTCTTGGGGACAGGGGGACCTTCTAGGGCAGATCTGAGCCAGGAGCAGCAGAGCTGCCCCTCCCTTGAACCCCTCAGACAGCAAGCTGCTGCTGAGGCTGCTGGGAAAGCTAGTGGTCCCCATACAGTGTATTGGGATGATGGACTCCTGTACTCAGAGAGTAGAGACCCCAAGCCTGGTGCTACCAGGAGGTTGGTTATACCTCTGAAGTTCAGGGGCTTCCTATTGACCCTAGCCCATGATATTCCCTTGGCAGGTCACCTGGGCCAGAACAAGACTTGGGACAGAATTGTCCCTCACTTTCACTGGCCCCACATGTCTGAAGACACCAAGGAGTTTTGTCGCTCCTGTGTAACCTGCCAGGCCAGTGGCAAGGCAGGTGGCACTACAAAGGCCCCCTGATACCACTACCTGTGGTGGGGGTGCCCTTTGAAAGGGTAGGGATTGACATTGTTGGTCCCATGGATCCCCAAACAGCATCTGGGCACAGGTTAATCCTGGTGGTAGTGGATCATGCCACCAGGTACCCAGAAGCTATTCCCCTCAGGACCACTACAGCACCTGTGGTGGCAAGGGCCCTCCTGGGAATTTTCTCAAGAGTGGGCTTTCCTAAGGAGGTAGTATCAGACAGGGGTGCTAACTTCATGTCTGGGTACTTAAAAGCAATGTGGAAGGAGTGTGGAGTGACTTATAAGTTCACCACACCCTATCACCCACAATGCAATGGTTTAGTTGAGAGATTCAACAAAACCTTGAAGGGCATGATTAAAGGGCTCCCAGAAAAGCTTAGGCGAAGATGGGACATACTCTTGCCCTGCCTTTTATTTGCATATAGGGAGGTGCCTCAGAAGGGGGTTGGTTACAGCCCTTTTGAACTTCTGTTTGGCCACCCTGTGAGGGGTCCACTGTGCTTGGTGAAGGAAGGATGGGAGTTACCTCTCAAGCCCCCAAAGCAGGACATAGTGGACTATGTACTTGGTCTCCGCTCCCGGATGGCTGAGTATATGAAAAGGCAACCAAAAACCTTGAGGCTAGCCAGGAACTTCAAAAGGCCTGGCATGACCAAAAGGCTGTTCTGACTGTTTACCAGCCAGGACAGAAGGTGTGGGTGTTGGAGCCAGTGGCCCCAGCAGCTCTCCAAGACAAATGGAGTGGACCCCACACTATTGTTGAGCAGAAGGGTGAGGTTACCTACTTAGTAGACCTAGGAACACCCAGGAGTCCCCACAGGGTTCTCCATGTCAACAGGTTAAAACCATTTGTGGACAGGGCAGACATGGGCTTGCTCATGGCTACTGATGAAGGGCAGGAGGAAGAGAGTGACCCACTCCCTGACCTGCTCTCACAGAACCCTGACGATGGGTCAGTAGATGGTGTAGCCTTGGCAGGCAGCCTCACTACCCAGCAACAAACTGATTGTAGACAGGTGCTCAATCAGTTTAGACATATGTTTTCACTGACACCCAGTCAGACCACCTGGTGCACTCATGAAGTGGACACTGGGGACAGTCTGCCTATTAAAAATAAGATTTATAGGCAACCTGACCATGTCAGGGACTGTATCAGGACTGAAGTCCAGAAAATGTTGGAGTTGGGAGTTATTGAACCCTCAGATAGCCCTTGGGCTAGTCCAGTGGTCCTTGTGCCAAAACCTCACACCAGTGGTGGAAAAAGAGAGATGAGGTTTTGTGTGGACTACAGGGGTCTCAATGCAGTCACTAGGACTGATGCCCATCCAATACCAAGGGCAGATGAGCTCATAGATACTTTGGCCTCAGCCAAATATCTCAGCACATTTGACTTGACAGCTGGCTACTGGCAGATCAGACTAGCTGATACTGCAAAGCCCAAAACAGTATTCTCAACCCCTAGTGGGCATTATCAATTTGTGGTGATGCCCTTTGGTCTGAAGAATGCACCTGCCACTTTCCAGAGGTTGGTGAATACAGTTCTCACAGGTCTGAAGCCTATAGTGCAGCATATCTAGATGATATTGCTGTCTTTAGCTCCACCTGGGAGGATCACCTGGTCCACCTCAGGAATGTTTTACAGGCCCTGCAAAAGGAAGGCCTGACTATCAAGGCCACTAAGTGCCAGATAGGGCAGAGTCAGGTTGTGTACCTGGGCCACCTTGTGGGTGGAGGCCAGGTTCAACCTTTGCAGAGCAAGATCCAGACTATCATGGACTGGACTGCTCCAACTACCCAGACTCAGGTGAGAGCCTTCTTAGGGCTGACTGGATACTATAGGAGATTTGTCAAGGGGTATGGATCAATAGTGACACCCCTGAATGACTTAACTTCTAAGAAAATGCCCAAAAAGGTTCAGTGGACAGCTAGCTGTCAAAAGGCATTTGATGACCTGAAGCAGGCCATGTGCACTGCTCCCATTCTACAGAGTCCTGATTACTCCAAGAAGTCCATTGTTCAAACTGATGCATCTGAATTGGGGGTAGGGGCTGTACTGTCACAATTGAATGAAGAAGGTCAGGATCAGCCAGTAGCTTTCATTAGCAGAAGGCTGACCCCTAGAGAGAAACGTTGGTCAGCCATAGAGAGGGAGGCCTTTGCTGTGGTCTGGGCTCTGAAGAAGTTGAGGCCATACTTGTTTGGTACACACTTCCTGGTTCAGACAGACCATAAGCCCCTCTTATGGCTAAAACAAATGAAGGGTGAAAACCCCAAACTGCTTAGGTGGTCCATTTCCCTACAGGGGATGGACTTTACAGTGGAACATAGACCTGGGAGTAACCATGCCAATGCAGATGGACTCTCTAGGTACTTCCACTTAGAACATGAAGACTTAACTGGGCAAGGTTAGTTTAATGTCCCTACGTTTGGGGGGGTTGTGTAGGAGAGTAGGATCTGCTTCACATGGGTACCCCCACTTTTTGCTGATGCTTCACTGTTTTTCGACATTAGTCTGGCTGGGGCCTTGCTAATCAGAACCCCAGCCTAGCTGCTTCCTCTCTAAAATGGTTTCCATGTGCCTTAGGCACATCACTGATTGGAATCTGGAGTGCCCTTATAAGTCCCTAGTATATGGTATACTATGTACCAAGGGCATAGGTACCTCAGAGGCCTACCAGGGGCTGCAGCATGTATTATGCCACCCCTGGAAGGCCATCCAAACTGACACCACAGGTCTGCTACTGCAGCCTGGGTAAGGTGGTGCATGCACTCCTTACTGTGATATAGGTTACCTATATCCCTAAATACATACACACATATAAACCTATAAGTCACTCCTATGGCAGGCCTTATCAATCCTGAAGGCAGAGTGCGTGGTTCCTATGTGAGAGGGTGCCCCTGCATGAGCAGGGCCCCTCTGCAGCGTTCGGAGACCCTTCTCTGATGCTGTTTGTAGTGCAGCCTGACCATATACTCTTAAGCGCATTATAACCTCGCGTTAAATGCTAACTTTGGAATGGCTGCACCTAAACATGTCGTGTTTGGTGTCAAACATCTTGGAATACTACCCCCGCCAATTCTGGCGGCGGGGGTAGCATTCCACCCTTCTAGAGGGAAAGACATGTTAACTCTGGCTAGCCCGGTACCTTCTTTCCAAAGACCTGGCATCACAAAATGGATGCTGCTGCCACAGACACGAGTCTGGCCTCCTGCTGCTGGACGAAACTCCGGCAGGGGAGGCCTGGACAATAGGTTTCCTGTCCCAGGGAGGTGTGACCACCTCCCCAGACAGGATAATGTGTATTGGGGCTGGGCGGGAGCACTTTCGGGTGCTTTGAAGTCCTGCACTGGGGGCACACTTGGTGTCCCTAGTGCATACCCCAGTTCAAACCGGATCAGGGCTTGCAGCCCCTGCTTTGGCACGAACTGGACAAAGGGAAAGGGGTGTAGCCACCCCTCTGCCCTGACCCACCCATAGGTGGGGCCACAGAGTAGTCCAACCCCTAAACTTAGTATAAGTATAGGAACCCAGTCCTTAGGACTTTAGATTATCCCTGGACGAAACTCTGAAACAGAATCCTGGACATTCGACGCTCTACTCAAGATTAGAGGACAGAAGAATCTCCCTTGGGGTCAAGGAGTGACTCCCTGCTTGGCAGGCACCAAAGACGCATCTGTCCGGTCTGCATTTCTGAAGCTCCCGTCAGACGCTGAAGTCTTTGCATCACCAGAGGTGGATTCTCAGACTTCCCCGAGGCTACCCTGAGTCCCCAGCAAAGCTGAGGCCCGTAGCTATCGTGGGTAAAGTGAGACCGTGACCCCTGGACACCGAGCACATTTGCAAGTGCATCCTCTTCTGGGTGTTCCACAAAGTCGTGCTTTGGGCTCCGAGTAGCCCTAGCCTCCGGCACCAACTGCACCGAAGATCACTGGCCTCCACTCCACGAGTGTCCTGTGAGCCAGATCCACGTGCAACGTCTCGAGGCTCCTTCGCGGTTGCTATCCCGTTGGCTAGTAGCCCTTAACGAAGGCCAATCTTTTTCTTCTTGGGCATCCTGGTTGCTCCAGGCCTGCCCTCACTTACCCTCGCTGGGTGAGTCCCCCAGACCTTGCTGGTCTGCACCATCGACGATCTTCATCTTCATCGAGACTTGCCGTTGCCAAGGCTTGTTGGGTCCAATCCGGTCGCCGACACCTCAGCACTCGACAGACATTGGGTACCAGCCCGAATCCTGCTCCTGGTCGCCGACAACGCCTCCTGGACCTCGTGGCTGAAGAGTCAAGACGACCGTCAACGCACCTGAAGCACTCGACATCGGTGGGCATCTGTCCATCGCCTTCCTGGTCACTGGCTAGTGACCCAGACTCTGTCCCCTCTGCTTTCAGGTTCTTCAGATCTCCGATCCACTCTTGGATCCACCCGGACACTTTCCACTTGGTCGCCAGCAGCACTTTGCAGCAGATCGCCATTCAAATCGACGACGAAACCCGACCCCGAAAGGCACCTATGCACCCGGCTTCCTGGGTGAGGTAACACGAGTACTCCGGTGCTCCCGTGGGTAGAGACTCTTCAAAGTACTAGTTCTCAAAGGGTTTGCTCCAAGTCCTCCTTTAAGTGTCCCTTTTCTTTAATTTCCTGATCGCGACTTTCTCCATAGAAGTCAACGTAGTATCGCGGTTGTGTATTTACACTGCACGCGTCCCCCGTGGGTCCCCTGTGTCACTACCTTGGGTGGTTCCTTGTGGTCCAAGCACTTCTAGAGGCTCTAGGCCTAGTGTCTAGTTCAGTCATGGTTCTTATACCACTTTATTGGTATATGGTTTGGTACGCCCCTAGGGCCCAAACGTGTATTTGTGCTTTTACTGTGTTTAAATAACTTATAACTTGTGTACTTCGAACTCTAGCCTCATAAAGAGACTAGAGGGGTGTGTTTAGCAATAAATACATATATTTTGAATATATACCTGGTGTGGCGCTCTTTCATTTGATCACTCAAGAGATTATAGACTGGTAAAACAAGCTGCTTTACATTCCTTCAAGACTTAGCCTGAAGGCTGCTCTCCATAGCTACCACTAGGATAGCTTTCAATAAGGTTGTCTTTAACCTATCTCCAGTAAGGGGTTGTTTGGACTGGTGCAAGGTGCCCACTATAATTAGTGGACAGCATATACCAGGCCAACTTCTCACAACCAGTTTATGTTTGGTGTCTTTGGAATTGTAATGAAAAATCCTAACTCATGGTGAAGTTGGATTTTAAATTAGAATCTTAAAGATGCATCTTTTAGAAAGTTGACATTTTCCTGCTTCAGTCATTTCGTGCCTGCAGCCTGCCCCTGTTTCACATGCCTGGGTGTAGTGGACAGTTGAGCTTTGCGTGTTGTTCCTAGACAGCCACACACAATAGGGAGTTTAGATGTGTCTGTATAGGCCATCACTAGTAGGATGCGACAGAGGAGCTGGGTACAGCCCCCCCTTACACCTGAATAGGCTGTGTCGTGCCTAAACACAAAGACCTGCATACCCCCATAGTAAGTCTCGATTCAGGACAGGGAAGCTAGGAAGCCTGAGGACTTCAAAAGGGAAAGCCCTAGCAGTGTCTCCCCCACTTCAAAGGCACAACTGGGTATAAATACTGGACCTAAGATACCAACTCCTCAGTTCACTTCTGGACCTGTGGATACTCTACCAGGAAGAAGGACTGCTGCGCAGCTGAAGAGCTGCCACTCTGCTTGACTGCTGTCCCGCTGGACTACTTTCCTGCTGACTACTGCTCTGCCGGACTGCTGCTTTGCTGGGCTGACCTTCTGCCCCCTCGCATGGGTGAGAAGGCTAAACTTGCCCTTCTTGAACTCAGAACCTTAGAGTGACTCTAATGGCTAGTTGGCTGGCCTCCTGACTTGAGTGGCAGGGACAGAAGGCTCCAACAACCTTGCACCTGGACTCTGCCATCTGTGAGTGTACCCTGCAAAGTGGTGCCACCCTACGGTTCGCAGTACAGAGAATATTTCTGGATGATGACGAGACCACGTGGGACCTACACAAAACACACACCTATAAATGTGTCTGATACCTACATTTTAGGTCCGCAATAGTCAAGTGGAATTTATCATTAACAAATTCTTGATGTGCTAGAGATGCACACAGGCATAGCTCCTCATCAGATGATAAATATGCATAACTAAATACAGTTAACTCTGCTTACACTGCCTGTTCAGACATTTATTAAAAGAAAATACCGTGTGCCATGTAAGCAGGAACTGTGACTACTCTACTCTTGAAAGGCAAAAGCGACTTTGAACTTGAGTGAATTAAAAACGTTCAACAGTACAGTGTCACACTGCAAATTACATCACCTTTCATGTGGGAGCCTCCTGTTGGCCAGCAGCTTTACTGCTAGAATTTATTGAGTATAATCAACCTAGACGATGAGTTTCAGACTCGTAACAAATCATCTTTTGTACAAAGGCGTCACCTCCAGTACGCTGATGTTTGTTGAATGTATGGGGAATTTTTTTGAAACGTGTTTGCGGTCTCTGTGTATCATTACATTTTGTAGAATACGAATTGTAGTTTACTATATTATTATTAGTTCCAATGATTAATCGAAAAGCCACTGACTCTCCATCAGAAAAGAACGACACAACTTTAGAAACAGCTTTTATCAATGAATCAGATCAAACACAGTGACATAACAAGTTTCACTGCAAAACCTCGTGCAAAGACATTCGATTTCTGTTACACAAGCAGGTTAAGTTTAACTGCAAATTTGGGAATGCGTACAGCCTATGGTAATCCATTTACTGATGATCTTTAGTTTCCTAGAGATTGGAAATTAACAATTAAATAAGTGTCTGTTTCTAGTTAAATACAAGCTACTCACTTTAAATATATTGCAAGAAAAATAATATACTTCAAAAATAAAAAATTCGCATAACTAAATTGCAAATGTGAAGGAGGAGGAAGCCTCAGGACGAATTGATCATTTTTGTCATAAATAAAACGATTCACAATTAAAAAAAGTCTACTAAAATCAAATATACTTAGATGAAGTTGTATTCCCTGAATTACTTAAAAGCATAGATCGGGGAATACTGATTCTCTAGATGTCACTTCATGTCTGATTTACCATGTTATATCACATTGTATTAATATCTTAAGAATGGTTGAAGGGTAGAAGTTGAAGGGTTGTTGCTAGAAGTGCAGCGCAAACCTATTGCACTTCCACGAAATCCCCACAAATATCCTTCCCACTAGAGCCAGGACAAATGGGCAAAACTTCAAATTTCAGCATTTCAAATAATTCCTCAAGGTTTCTCTATAGCACATGTGCAGAAACATCATATGGAAGTCCTGTTGACACATATTGAAACTGTGACCTCTTTGACATGATGGATTCCAATCAATCAGTTTCAAAACATTTCCACACAATATAACAAAGAAGAGTTATGCAAAGAGTTATGCCGAATAATAGGTGCCAAGGCAATTAAGTTAAATTAGAGACAAAATGTATGCTTCTGATAAAATACATTGACATGATAGCTCAGTAGGATGTGCACTTGCTGCAAAGACCTGAGTGAACCTCCTAGTTCACAGTTAGTAAAATCCAGCTACCCATCAGTATGGCCACCTCTGCATCTTTGGTAAACATTTTAGTCTAGGACCATTTTCTTCAGTTAGGGTGGAAAAGTATAGCAAAGTAAAAGGACATACATTTAAAAAAAAATAAAACTCACAACAGAAAATTGGTAGAAAGAATAAAGTGAAAAATGAACAGAGAAGAATTTATGGTTTCTATGTCTTAAGACCATTATCAATTACAAAAATGATTAGACACAATTTGTTTTAAAAAGGGTCACTTTATTTTATCATTGCTGTTTCCCTGTCAGTGTGTATGTATGTATATGTATATGCACGTGTCATATTTCTATAGCACGAGCCTAGCCAAAAGGCAGAAGAGAGCTGCACATGGTCAAAGTCCAGCATAAAGTCAATGAGTGATAAGCGAAGTAGCTGGTTTGTGGACTGTGAATGCATTGTCATGTAGTGTTCTGTAAACAGGTGCATCTTCAACTTTTTGCTAAATTGGAGCAACGTTGGGGAGGTGTTGGACTTGGCCCTTTTTAGCAGGTTCACCCCTAAAACTTTTTGCCTTGTCTGTAACCTGGTGTTGGTGATTTTAGGCCTCTGAGCACTTTCGCACTGTGGTCCAGTGGAAAGTGCGTGCGCTCTCTGTGTGCTTGTGGTGAGATTGGCCTGCCCTCCCATAGGAATGCATGGGGGATAAGTGTGTCCATGGTAATTCCTGGTATGAGAGGAGCAGTGTGGTCAAGTCTGGTATGTATGAATTTGTGAGAATAAATGCTGCGCAATGGTGTGCGCAGATTTATTGTGACTGGTGTACAAATGCCACTTTTGGAAGTTGGCATTTATGTGTGCTCTGTGTCTGCCTGCCTGATGTGAATTGCATGTCTGGCTTGTGAGTGACAGGGGCTGGGAGGTGTGTGTGGCTCCAGGAGGGGCAGGGTGAGTCTGCCCAGTGGTGAATAGGGAGATCTGCATGTAGATGGGAGGGAGGAGTTGCACCTGGGACCTGAATAGGGCTGTGCCTTCCCTCCACAATGCTGGCTCCACCCCCTGTGGTGCGTCTGATGTCCCTAGCCTGTCCTGTGAAAGGAGAGAGGAGCTGAGCAAAACAAAGTGCTCCAAAGCTCCCCCAAACCAGTTCTAACTGGTATCCCTAAACCCTGTGCTGTAGACAAAGGGATTTTGGGTATAAAAGAAGGGGCTGTGACCCCATGAAAATGGTCAGGGTTGAGTTCTTGTGGCAGAACCCTGTCGGGGCGTGCTGCTGCTGGGGCCCAGGGGGGGCTGCCAGGAGGGCTTGCCTCCCTGGGCCCTGCATTGCCCCTTTTTCCCTAAGGACTTCCAGGACTTCTTGGACTCTTAGAGCCTCGTGAGCGCCGTGTTGGATTTTCCTATTTTGCCTCCATGAGAAGGAGCACGAGGGCTCCGCAGCATTGGGCTGCTCGACTTGCTGGGGGGAATCCCGGCGTGAGGGATTCCCCCGTAATGCCCCGAGCGGCGGGTGCCCACCCCGCTTATTCCGCTATTTAATGGTGGGTGCCCACCCCACATGTCCGCTAGGTATTTAGTTTCGATGGCGGGTGCCCACCCCGCATTATGGTGTCTTTTGGCGGGTGCCCACCCCGCCATTACCTTTAATTGAAGCGGGAGCGCACCCTGCGTTTCACCGCCGCAGCCCGAAGTGAAATTGACCGGCCGGAGGCTGCCATTCGCAGCGCGGCCGGAGAGGAAGTCAGGCAACGTGGTGCCTGACGATGGGCGGGACTTCCGCCTCAGCTGGGGGAAGCCCCGCGTATGCCGCAATGGAGAAGGGAACTCCCGTGCCGGAAAGGAGAAGTGCTGAGGCAGGCCAGCGGGGCTCCCGTGACGAAGGGAGAGCCCCGCGTGTCGCAGAAGCCAGGCGGGAGCCCACCCCGCACTGGCGAACCAACCAGGAAGTAGACGGAAGCCAGCACGTGTGAAGCAGGGCTCCCGTGACCGGTGAGAGCCCCGCACGCCTGGAGGGAGAAGTCCCGGGCCCCAGGAGGGGGCCCGGGTGAAGCGAGAGAGAGGAGACAGAGCCTGATCCCAGCCCCCGTGAGTGGGGCTTCGTAGGGGTTCCCTGGGTGTGCCGATCGAGGCACGGTGCTATCTCCTCACTCTGAGCGGTCCCGCCAGAGAGCGGGCCGCTCCAACGTTGTTTGCATATTTGTTAGAGGGCCCTGAGGGGCCCGTGCTTTCCCCTATTTGGCCAGTTTACAGCTGCCCCGCTTGCTAGAGGGCAGCTGCACCAATGGGGGGGCAATTTGTTTAGAGAGTCCCAGAGAGGGGCTCAGGTGGCACGTTGGTGCCAGGGCTAATGTGTACACAGCTGCCCCACCGGACAGTGGGCAGCTGCAACGTTTTGCATATTGATTCGAGGGCACAGTGAGTGCCCAGGCCCACGTTTTGCATCCCAGCTGCACGGCACTTAGCGTCAGCTGCTACGTTTAGGCTGTTAGTTCTTGGGGGCATTTTGTTAGGGAGACAGGAGTGAGATGCACTCCTTGGCCCCAGTACTTTACAGCTGCCCAGCAAGTAGTGGGCAGCTGCAACGTTTAGGTTATTGCAGAGTGCGCACCCTTGACTTTCCGCTGCATAGGCAGCAGCCCGGACATTGGGCATTTGAGCCCCTGTGAAAGGCCAGTTGGCCTGGGGGCAGGTTGGGGACATGGGTAGAGCGCCAGGCTCTACAGGATGGCGTAATGTAATTATGCCTACTCTTAATGTTGCCAAGAGTGATTTAGGCCCATTGCATAATGTGTTTATGCTAATGAGGTTTGGGCCTGATGTGGTTATGCCTAATGTCGTGTTATGATGTCTTGAGGTTATTGCATAATGTGTTTATGCAGGTGAGGCCCTTTGCGTACTGTGTTTATGCTAATGAGGTTTGGGCCTAATGTGGGTTGGTGTCTAATGCTAATAGGATAATGCTTAGGTCATTAAGGTACCAGTAGTTACTGGATGTGTTTTTTATATTTGCATTTACTTACCTGTTCTGATGGTTCTGACCGTGGCCCGATTGGCCTGGTCCTGTATATAATTCCCCTGTGAATATTGCCCGTGCCAGTTGGCACAGTGTAAATATGTGACTACGTTTCTAATGTGTTTTATGATAATACAAAGGCTATTTTTTATATAACCTTGTGTGGAGTTCCTTTTGTAGTGCGCCTAGTGTGTTGCTGCTGTATGTGTGTGTTGCGCAAACGCTTTACACATTGCCTCCGGGATAGGCCTGACTGCTCGTGCCAAGCTACCAAGGGGGTGAGCAGGGGTTATCTTGGGTGTGTAACTCCCTCGCCCTGACTAGAGTGGTGGTTTCTGCCTGGCTTTGGCGCAAGCCTTAGCCAACCAGAAATCCCATTTCTAACATTGGTTGTCAGCGGTGAGGATAGGACTTGCTTTTGCGCAGTACCACAGTGACAACTGGTTGCACTACAAACTCTGCATTTAGATAATCACATGTTTGGGGATTATTTTTACTGATTTTATTTTTCTCCTCAAGAGTGTCATTTCTAAATGGTGTTTTCTGCGCTTTTATGTTTGGTGGCAGAAGAGAGAAAATGACAGGGCGGGACGCCAGTAGGTGGGGAGGTTCCCATAGATAGGGAGTCCCTTGCTGGGTCCAGTGCCCAATCCCTTTTCCTGTCCCCAGAGGTGTGGGTGGATAGGAGGGAAGAAAGGGAGTGTGGAGGAGAAAAAGTTAGCTCTGGAGGGGAGTTTATCCCCTGAGCTCAGTTGAGTTGTCTGGATTCTCCGGTAAGGGTGGGATCCAGTGGTGGCAGCAGAAGTGAGTCCAGTGCATGAAGTCCCAGTCCCACTTCCCAGAGTATGGTACCTGGTGCTCAGTAAGAGGGGTACAGGTTGAGATTCAGGGGCAGTGAGGAACTGTCTCACCAGTCTGGGGGGGGGCGTGTCTGGATGAGTGGTGTGTTGCACTGGACGAGTGGGTGTGAGTTCTTTTGGTGATAAGGAGCTTGCACGGGAGGTGGACCTCTGGCTGTGTGCTAGAGGTCTTGCAGAGGCATTGGGGAGTGATTCCAAAAGTAGTGGCTTGGGTATCTTCCGGTCCTGTGTGGTGGAAGATGTTCAGTGTAGCCCAGCTAGGTCCCAGTGGAATGGGAGGGGTGTAGGGGCTCACGTCCGGTCTCCGTGGAGACGGAGTGAGTGTGGGACGGTGTGTCCCACGGTGGCCCGAAACCCCGTCTCAGGGCCTGGAGGGTTCCCTAGGGGAGCGCCAGGTCGGGGGCCTAGGCTGTACTTGTAGGTCATTTGAGGAGGATCTTCCAGTGTCTAGAGGACGTGGAGTGTCTGTAACTGGAGCTCCAGCGGTCCTGGTGTCTGGCGGTACCGCTCCAGTTGGCAGGGTGCAGAGGTCCAGAGTGAGGGGTGAGAGGGGGATGTGTTCCCCAGTGGGAGAACCAGTGGGTCAGGGACCAGCCATAAGGGATGAGTCTCCTAGAAGTGACCATGGTAACACCACTTCTGTCCTGGGGGATCTTCGCGCACTGTCAGATGGACAGGGGTCGGGAGATCTGTGCCAGGCAGACTATCACGCAACCCGTGAGTCGTGTTACCCTCAGGGGGGGTGCTGTGTGCGCCCCCAGAAGTCCTGGCGTGCCAGGCAAAGTGCTCAGCCGCGGGGTTTAGCTCCAACGTTGGGGAGGCCAGGTTCAGGTTCGGCCTGACCTGGAGGGAAGGATGACTGTAAACAGTGTCCTGACCGGTTTGGTTTCCAGAGGTACCACTCCAGTTGGGAGGGTGCGAACTCAGGAGAGGGGTGCAGAGGGAGGAAGTCCTCGCCTCTGACCCTGGTGCAACCTAAGGGTTTAGACCCTAGGTTGGGAGATTAGGAAACTTCCAGGTCAAGAAGGAATCTCTGCCAAAGTGGATCAGCTGAAGAGACTGAGGAGACTGCCCTTGCTGTGTGTTCTGGGGCTCACCTGCAGTTTGTTGTTTCCACTGAGGAAGAGGAAAGGGGACTTTGCTGTGTGCTGTGTCCCCCCACCTGCTTGAAGAGGGACTTTGCTGTGTGCTGTGTACCTCCGAAGTGAAATAGTTTCTATGGGCCTGAGTGAGATGTCCTCCTGTTGGAAGTTTCAGTTGGGAGGAGAGTGTGTCGCTGATACGCTTCTGGCGTGTGCTCTGTCTAGCCTGGGACATACTGAGACTCCCCCTGTGATCATGGAACTGAAGGGTACCGGACTCTGGAAGGGGGTGCAGAGGGAGGGAGTCCTCGCCTCTGACCCCGGCGCAGCCGGTGAATGTAGATCCCAGGTGGTAGACCAGTCGATGGAGAGAGGTCCTGAACTGGTGGGAGAGTTGTGTTCTGGTGGGTGCTTCCCCTGGGAGGGTGCGGAACCCCAGAAGTAGAGGTAGGGTGAGGCAACTCTTGCCCGTGACCTCTGGTCAGCCTGAGGGTGCGGACCCTAGGTTGAAGGATCAGTGGTAGTTTGGAACTACACTGAGAGGGAGAGTGGAGAATGGCTATTGGATGCCAGGGGTTACTGCCCCCCACTCTGTGGATTGGCAAGGACCAGTGACGTCTGGGTGGCCTAGGGCCTGGTCCTGGCCGTGGACAACTAGGAAGTACCAGTGGGGTAGCCTAGTTGGGCCTGAGAGTTCTTTTTCAGAGGGAACCACATGGGTTCAGAGTGGCGTAGAACCGGAGGGTGTCCCTGCAGTGAGGGCCCGCCTCCGTGTTCTATCGCCCAAAGCAGGGAAGCCCATCAAGGTAGTGATTGGTCTGCCCTGCGTTTTGGCTGGAAGGGGGTTGTGTTGGACTTGGCCCTTTTTAGCAGGTTCACCCCTAAAACTTTTTGCCTTCTCTGTAACCTGGTGTTGGTGATTTTAGGCCTCTGAGCACTTTTGCACTGTGGTCCAGTGGAAAGTGCGTGCGCTCTCTGTATGCTTGTGGTGAGATTGGCCTGCCCTCCCATAGGAATGCATGGGGGATAAGTGTGTCCATGGTAATTCCTGGTATGAGAGGAGCAGTGCGATCAAGTCTGGTATGTATGAATTTGTGAGAATAAATGCTGCGCAATGGTGTGCGCAGATTTATTGTGACTGGTGTACAAATGCCACTTTTGGAAGTTGGCATTTATGTGTGCTCTGTGTCTGCCTGCCTGATGTGAATTGCATGTCTGGCTTGTGAGTGACAGGGGCTGGGAGGTGTGTGTGGCTCCAGGAGGGGCAGGGTGAGTCTGCCCAGTGGTGAATAGGGAGATCTGCATGTAGATGGGAGGGAGGAGTTGCACCTGGGACCTGAATAGGGCTGTGCCTTCCCTCCACAATGCTGGCTCCACCCCCTGTGGTGCGTCTGATGTCCCTAGCCTGTCCTGTGAAAGGAGAGAGGAGCTGAGCAAAACAAAGTGCTCCAAAGCTCCCCCAAACCAGTTCTAACTGGTATCCCTAAACCCTGTGCTGTAGACAAAGGGATTTTGTGTATAAAAGAAGGGGCTGTGACCCCATGAAAATGGTCAGGGTTGAGTTCTTGTGGCAGAACCCTGCCGGGGCATGCTGCTGCTGGGGCTCAGGGGGGGCTGCCAGGAGGGCTTGCCTCCCTGGGCCCTGCATTGCCCCTTTTCCCCTAAGGACTTCCAGGACTTCTTGGACTCTTAGAGCCTCGTGAGCGCCGTGTTGGATTTTCCTATTTTGCCTCCATGAGAAGGAGCACGAGGGCTCCGCAGCGTTGGGCTGCTCGACTTGCTGGGGGGAATCCCGGCGTGAGGGATTCCCCCGTAATGCCCCGAGCGGCGGGTGCCCACCCCGCTTATTCCGCTATTTAATGGTGGGTGCCCACCCCACATGTCCGCTAGGTATTTAGTTTCGATGGCGGGTGCCCACCCCGCATTATGGTGTCTTTTGGCGGGTGCCCACCCCGCCATTACCTGTAATTGAAGCGGGAGCCCACCCCGCGTTTCACTGCCGCAGCCCGAAGTGAAATTGACCGGCCGGAGGCTGCCAACCGCAGCGCGGCCGGAGAGGAAGTCAGGCAACGTGGTGCCTGACGATGGGCGGGACTTCCGCCTCCGCTGGGGGAAGCCCCGCGTATGCCGCAATGGAGAAGGGAACTCCCGTGCCAGAAAGGAGAAGTGCTGAGGCAGGCCAGCGGGGCTCCCGTGACGAAGGGAGAGCCCCGCGTGTTGCAGAAGCCAGGCGGGAGCCCACCCCGCACTGGCGAACCAACCAGGAAGTAGACGGAAGCCAGCACGTGTGAAGCAGGGCTCCCATGACCGGTGAGAGCCCCGCACGCCTGGAGGGAGAAGTCCCGGGCCCCAGGAGGGGGCCCGGGTGAAGCGAGAGAGAGGAGACAGAGCCTGATCCCAGCCCCGGTGAGTGGGGCTTCGTAGGGGTTCCCTGGGTGTGCCGATCGAGGCACGGTGCTATCTCCTCACTCTGAGCGGTCCCGCCAGAGAGCGGGCCGCTCCAACGTTGTTTGCATATTTGTTAGAGGGCCCTGAGGGGCCCGTGCTTTCCCCTATTTGGCCAGTTTACAGCTGCCCCGCTTGCTAGAGGGCAGCTGCACCAATGGGGGGGCAATTTGTTTAGAGAGTCCCAGAGAGGGGCTCAGGTGGCACGTTGGGGCCAGGGCTAATGTGTACACAGCTGCCCCACCGGACAGTGGGCAGCTGCAACGTTTTGCATATTGATTCGAGGGCACAGTGAGTGCCCAGGCCCACGTTTTGCATCCCAGCTGCACGGCACTTAGCGTCAGCTGCTACGTTTAGGCTGTTAGTTCTTGGGGGCATTTTGTTAGGGAGACAGGAGTGAGATGCACTCCTCGGCCCCAGTACTTTTACAGCTGCCCAGCAAGTAGTGGGCAGCTGCAACGTTTAGGTTTGCGCAGAGTGCGCACCCTTGACTTTCCGCTGCATAGGCAGCAGCCCGGACATTGGGACATTGGGCATTTGAGCCCCTGTGAAAGGCCAGTTGGCCTGGGGGCAGGTTGGGGACATGGGTAGAGCGCCAGGCTCTACAGGATGGCGTAATGTAATTATGCCTACTCTTAATGTTGCCAAGAGTGATTTAGGCCCATTGCATAATGTGTTTATGCTAATGAGGTTTGGGCCTAATGTGGTTATGCCTAATGTCGTGTTATGATGTCTTGAGGTTATTGCATAATGTGTTTATGCAGGTGAGGCCCTTTGCGTACTGTGTTTATGCTAATGAGGTTTGGGCCTAATGTGGGTTGATGTCTAATGCTAATAGGATAATGCTTAGGTCATTATGGTACCAGTAGTTACTGGTTGTGTTTTTTATATTTGCATTTACTTACCTGTTCTGATGGTTCTGACCGTGGCCCGATTGGCCTGGTCCTGTATATAATTCCCCTGTGAATATTGCCCGTGCCAGTTGGCACAGTGTAAATATGTGACTACGTTTCTAATGTGTTTTATGATAATACAAAGGCTATTTTTTATATAACCTTGTGTGGAGTTCCTTTTGTAGTGTGCCTAGTGTGTTGCTGCTGTATGTGTGTGTTGCGCAAACGCTTTACACATTGCCTCCGGGATAGGCCTGACTGCTCGTGCCAAGCTACCAAGGGGGTGAGCAGGGGTTATCTTGGGTGTGTAACTCCCTCGCCCTGACTAGAGTGGTGGTTTCTGCCTGGCTTTGGCGCAAGCCTTAGCCAACCAGAAATCCCATTCCTAACAGGAGTTTATACTGCATATGGAGAAGTTGTTCCTGGTTGTGGGTGCATAAATGGAAAGGGCTGTTTTTTTTACACTTCTTAGCCTGCAGTCTGATGGTGTCCTGGCAATGGGTATGCCGGGTACCAAATGAGATGGTGAGCTTGTCTGCAAGATAAGTGGGAATGCTGGCTGTGATGGCTTTGAAAATAATGCAGCTAGTTTTGAAGATGGTGTAGACTGGCAAGGGAAACCAATGGAGTGTATTCAGGATGGGGTGATGTGACAAACTCTTTACTCCCTGAATGGGACATGCTGCAGTATCTTTTTCCTTAGGAAGAGAGCTAGTACCATTACAAAAGCAATCAAGATTTGTGTCATTTAGTCAGGTTTGTACCATTTCTGGTTTGTTGTTATCTGCACATAACAGGCAGTGTATGGGACATTGGCTGTCTGAAGCAAAGGAGTCTTTCAAGTAGAGGTTTGTATCATCATAACATTGGTGAACCTTGATGCTGTTGTCTGTCAGAAGAGCATCAAGCAGCTCTGTGCAAAGGTTGAAGATAACAGAGGACAATATGGAACCTTTGGGGGACTTCAGCAGTGGTAAGAAGCCAATAAAACATATTAAATTGTACTATATAAACTGGGCTCATCATAGGTTATTCCCACTAGTCTGTGAAGGCCTGCAAACCAGCATTAAATATTATCTATGACTGATGAGGCTGTGCTATACTGCTCCACAATTCCTGGATCCTAACCAGAGTTTCATTATAACCAAAATGTAAATGAGTTTCATTTACTTTAAATGTATGTGAATTCTTACTGTGTGGATATCTTGAAAATATAACATGGTTAAGGCCCTTGTAGATCAATCTTGGATAGCCCTGTTCTACAGGAATGGGTTGTTCTTTAAGAATGCCACCATTTAAAAAACATATACAAAATATCTCTAACACTCTGGTTCAATAAAAAGTAGTGCCTTGCAGAGGTGCCAAAGTTACTGGGGTCTGAATATCCGGGCAGTAATTCCTCCCCTGCACCCAAACCAGCATTTATGTCCGGAATGGGGAAACATGAGAAACATGGGGTATTCGGTGAACTGGGACCATTCGTGCATGGTTTTCCCAACTAATAGCCATTTTTCCGAACACAGATTTCTTCTGCTTTCAACATTAGGAAACAGTGCGTGGAAAAACTGAGGGAGAAAGGGTGTGAAGATGTGCCAAGTTTGTAGTTAGAGCCTCTGTATGTATAAAGTTGGGTTTGAAACAATGTGATACCAGACGCACTTAACAAACCAAGGCCTGCACAATAACTCGGCTTAAATCATGAGCAAATAAATTACCAAACTAGTCAGTATTTCTCATTACTGCTGGAATGAGGTCTTTTTTGTGGTGACATGGATAATTGTAGGGGTTATTCACCTCTGGTGACCGGAGTTCAAATCCCTGCTTAGAGCTTGATTACAAGTGCAGCAGAGGGGTAGTCAGATTACTTTGAAATTTTAATGTGTTCCAGAAATACCACCTATTCTACTTTTCGGGGAATAAAATGCAGATTTTGGTGCTTACCGCACAAAATCCATATGTCCTGATAAATACTGGGTTTTTTTGGCTCGTAAAATTCTGTCAGTTTCACCTTCTGAAATGTATTGTGCTATGCAGACTTTAACTTATTCTATAATTATGGAGTGCAATAAACTTCGCACAACTTGAAATTCCGACCCCTGTGCAAACATGAGTTTTTACAGAATACAACAAATCCATTTCATGATCAATTTTACATTTCGGCATAAAGGAAATTAATTAAATTAACACATTATGTTTCTTTAAAAGAGCTTAATTGACTTTGAGGGAGTTGTTGCCTATAATGGATTCATGTGTTCCTGAATGCACTGCAGATGTTAACTGGAGCCAGCTGCCTTCAGGCAGAATCATTTGCATGCAGCTGCAGGCTGGACGCTTCTCATTGCTACCTGGGGTGTCTGTGTCTTTGCCAGTGTCAGCCTCACTTTAAGTGAGCTATCATTCCTCTGGCAAATCTTTGCCCATGCCATCTGCTTGGCTTATCCTTCTCTGGCGATGCATCCTCATCAAGAGCAATGAGAACAAATTACTGTGCAGCCAGGTAGTCCTCAGAGTAATTATGGGCATTTATAAATCTGTTTTAAGGATATTTGTTCTTTACATTGACAGACAGCTATAAGAATTACATAGGAAATGAAAAATGTCTTTCTTGCTCACTGACAGCTACTTCTATCACCACTGCTCTGATAAATCGCTTAGTGTCCATTGACTCTTTAACGCCTCCTTTCTTTATGATCTGCCTCAAGGGCAGGGGCGTAGTTTGGTCAATAAGGTTGGGGGAGGGTATGAACTTCAGATTTTCCGACAATCAGGCTGGCATATAATGTTTAAATACATTAGAGGACAAGCAGGGTGCATGAGAGGGGGGTCTAAGGGTCAGTGGAAATGGAGAGGAAATGGAGAGGAATGCGGATTGGCAGGGGTACTAAGAGGGAAAACAAAATATGTTGTAAAATAACCAATTTTCTGAGGACTTTCAAAATAAAGAGGGAAGAGTGTGTGTGTTTTTGTGTGTGTGTATGTGTGTGTATGTAAAAATCCTTGGTGAAATCCGACTGACATCTCACAATGCCCGACTGAAAGCACCTGTAACCAACTGTTTTTCAGAAAATGCATTTATTGGGAGGGGGAGTAGCACACCAAACACCCACCCTGAAGTGATGCCCCTGCTCAAGGGTACCGTACCAGATCCATGCCCCCTCCCTCGCAACCACCAACCAGATAGCTTGCATCACACAAATGAGCCCATACTGCTCACTTGGAGTAATAGTAAGAGATCCATCTTATCTTCTTCTGCCTTGCCTTAATGAGTGACAAAAACATGATATGGGATATGTGATTGCAAATGCAATGAAATGCAAAATCTTTATGCAATCCTGATGCTCAGTCTGGGCCAGGGGTGTCCAACAGAGATCCAGCAGTGATACACCCATGCCAATTATGGTCGTTTTCCTAATAAATCCTACCTACAGCTGGCCCTCCTGGGCCTACATTCGACACCCCTGCCCTATACGAATGCTGTGCTCTATGGTTGGTAATTTGAAAAGGGATGCAAAGGCACAACTTTGAAGAATATATATTTTTAGTGGTTAGAAAGTATAAGTTTAAATGTTGCAGCTGTGTAGGCAAATTAGGATACAGCTAGGTTATAGCAGACAAAATTTAAATGTGCCCCTCTTTCAATAAAGGCCAAAGAATAAACAAAAATGTAGATTGTACATACTAAAAGACATCGATTATCTGGTTGTGCCCTGCCAGCGTTTTATATCAAATGTGTAACAACTACCGGAACCGGAAAAACCTATGCTAAAATTATAAGCATCTCAGTTTCAGAAATCGCCCTTACACTCGGCACAATATACCAATACTTACAAAGTTCAAAATGAAACAGAAAGAATCGAAAGTCTCCTGCCTTTTCAAGAATGACTGCCCTTTCAAGACCTTGCATGATTAAGAAACACTTGTCTTTTTTTAACAACAGTTCATTACATTTGATGCACGGTCCATCAAAATCATCAGAAAAGTGTTGTCAAAGTACCCTGGTTAGGTACTTGAAAAGCTATGTTGCCAGAATATCATTGTCAGAATATCGTCTAACATAAATATCTTATCGTAAATATTATTTTCCTCCAAAAAAGCTCCATTGGAGTTCATATTACAAAATATACAGCAAAAGCAATATTTGTGTAACTGAAATGTAAGATACATTTATGCCACTCAATATATCTGTGTACAGTGTTCTGACATACAATTAAACAACACAATGAGATTACTACCTCAATGAACCAATACTGTCATACAATGCATTGATTTGAAGACCATATTTTGACAAATCGGAAGGCAGGGTCAGTTAATTTAGCAACTGCACAACTAACACACCAATTTACCATGAGTCACCAGCCGCCTTCTACTGGAGAACTCATGAATTAAAGGTGTGGCTTCCCACCAAAGAAACCCGTTCCAGAAACTCCATACAGGTGAAAGAGGCCAAAGCATATTTTCAAGCAAACGTAATCTTTTAGGAATGTGACTGACTATACCTTGTTTTTTGAACCAAGACGAAAGCCTCCCATCTGTCTCGATTTTGCTGGTAGTGTGGTGGCTCCAGTAGGGAATGCTGCTTTGTTGTATGATGCACTGTAATTCACCAGTTTTCGGCCATGAAATGTCAATGGAATGTCAAGAGAGTAGTAGGTAGAGTGAGGGTCACATTTGATAAAGCCTGGTGCCAGGTATATTTTAAGCCTGGTGCCAGGTATATTTTAACAGTAACCTCTCAGAATACTGTTTATCAGAGAATGAGTCCAGTCCACTGAAAAAGACGCTGGCCCAATTTGCCCGGGGTGCTGCAGCACATGGACCTAGGTCAGGGGATAGTGAAGTGGGTTGATCTACTGTACCCGGAGCCCATTGCTAGAGTGCGCACTGATGGGGAAATATCAGCTCTGTTTAGATTGGACAGGGAACCAGAGAGGGGTGTCCATTCTCTCCACTCATATTCACCCCCTGCTATGCTGGCCTACTCTGGCAGCGGGACACCTGATACCTGGGGGTCAACGTACCATACAGAGTAAGATCTGGTGGATGGCAACTTGGGCAGGGCTCTGGCAGGGGCATGCCACTCACTGACTTTTTGAAATACTCTGCCGCTTTCCCCGATAGGCAGGGTTTCCATTGCTGAGATGCTGGTGTTGCCCTGGTTGCTATATCACTTCTCGTCCCTGCCTGTCCTTTTGTCCCAACGCTCCTTTCTCTCTGACCTGATCTGGGGTTCAGGGAGGAAACACGTGGCCTTGCATAAGTTGTTCACCCCCCTAGAGAAGAGGGGACTGGGCGCGCCACACTATGAGCTTTACTATGCTGCTGCACAACTGCAGTGGCCTATGCGGTGGCCTGGGGCGGGTCCCAATCCAGTAAGGGCTTGCGTGCTAGGGACTTAGAGGGCCAGGATGTTCTGGACTGGCTCATTGACCGGCGGCATGGTGCACGGCAGGCAGAGTGCCTCACTATAGTGACTAAAGCTTGCTGGGATGGATATGCGACCCCGTGTCGCGGCCCAGTGCTATATGGCCCTACTACTGTGGGTGCTCCCAAACTTTTGTGAGGTTGCTGCTCGGCACGACACGGGCGCATGGCCAGAAGCTAGTGTTTTCACGTTCAGAGGCCTGTATGAACACCAACTACTTATATCTTTTCAAGAGCTGTGCAAAAGATATGAGATTCATGAGGGCCCGTTTTTGATGTACAACACCTTGGTGGTGGCTATTGGGCCAAGGGGGTGCCGAAGCGTGCTACATCCTTGGCCATTCAGGTGCTGTTAGGACACAGTTTAGGTAGGCGCCCAATCACGCTGCTTTACAGGCCCTCAAGGACAAATAGGCTTGGTCTCTTGGCCCGAAGCTGATGGACGCACAATGGGTTCTGCATTGAAAAAAGTGCGGGCGCATCTAGGAACTCCCGCCTGAAGTATACTCAATTTAATTTTGTCAACCAAACATATCTGACCCCGGTGCACCTTTGTTGTACCTTCCCGGGTGTCCCCTCAGGATATCCTTGATACCCCTGTTCCACAGCTGACTTTTACCACACAGTATGGGATTGCCCAGAGATTGCCAGGTACTGTTGGGCCGCCTTTCAAGCCCTGACTGACATTATGGTTCATCCTCTGCAATGCGACCCACTTCAGTGTCTCCTTGGGCTGACTACGTGGGTAACAGCGTTTACAACGCTGTCTCCACAACACGGTACCATTACATCGCAAGTCATTACTACAACTTGCTGTAGGGGGCGCACTGGTATTGGATTTAGAATCCAACACCTTCCCTGCTGTTGCACAAACTGGAGTAGGAATAGTAAATAATACTATTCCTAAGTCTAGCGTGCCCCCTACAGCAAGTCGCAGTAATGACTTGCGATGTAATGGTATGCGTTCTAACAACGCGGTCGTTGTAACGACCACGTTGTAATGGCATGCGATGTATTCACATGCATTGTAAGGGTATATATTCGACTACGCAGATACACAAGAATAGATATGCTGTCAGGTTCCATGAGTTGGCATTTGTTCTCCTGAAGCGCCATATAGCTATGGCTTGGAGGTCCGCTGCAGCGCCACTGCTGTCACTCTGGCTCAATGACCTTCTTAAATGGGCAGCCTTTGAAAAGGTGACATGGAGATCGCTGCCTGTCCAACTTGATGCTTGGAATGCCTATATTGAGAAGTTGATGGCCCAGACAGATAGAAGACCCCCGTGAGGTTACAGTACAATCGTGTCTCCAACCGAGCCATTCCAGCGATGCCAGGAGCAGGTCCCTACATGCACTGTTCCCCTCAATTACACTTCTGCTGACAGCTCGATGTAGGTTGTACCCCCTGG
The DNA here is from genome assembly GCA_963921515.1 of Calotriton arnoldi. Taxonomy (NCBI): domain Eukaryota; kingdom Metazoa; phylum Chordata; class Amphibia; order Caudata; family Salamandridae; genus Calotriton; species Calotriton arnoldi. The sequence goes on from CAWUFW010001451.1 coordinate 2,420,593, forward strand.
CATCATCTCCCCCACTGAAAATTGACAGCAAGGGAATCCTTGATTTTGCCCTTCCTTCCCTCCCTCTTCCCCGCATCCTCGTTCAACTTCATCATTATCCTGCACTGCCCTGCTGGATGTTTCGCATACACAATCTTACATTATTTGTCATGGTTTGGTTATGCTGCCACACTACAGCTCCTTTTTGCATACACCAGAACACTCCCGAGGACCCCACGGGGTCTTCCTCCTCACTAATGCCCTAATGGGATCTGGGAGACAGAAAAGAGGTTCATTGGTTCTTTCCTGTAGTACTACTGACATATGTTGGATATTAATTGTGTTACTGTATTACTTTAATATGATCACCCCACGTGGGACGCCCTGCGCTGTACTGACATATCCACTATGAACCTTCATGTGCACAGACATTGCTGTATTGAGTGCTATTTTTCTATCAGTATCAGAAAAATCAATAAAGAGCTACTTGGAAAAAATCAGAGAATGAGTCCAGTCATGGAGGAAATGTTTCTTCTAACAACTACTGATGGCCCTGTATTAACCCTTGACCTCACTCGGTTTCTTAAAAGGCCAAGGAAGCACAGGACCAGAGAGCATAGGTTGTATTATACTTTCACAGAGCCCCAGTTGCCCCTTGATTATGATCCTATTGATATGCGATGTGGCTGTTTGAAGTTTTTTTCTTTTAATCATTTCAATCTTATATTCAGTTTAAAACAGTTATATTGATTTGTTCATAAACTTTTCAATTTTCAACTGCATGCTTGAATAAGCTTTAAAAATATTTACTTTTGTTAGTTCCAAATAATCACAGTAAAACGTGAGACCTTTATTTCTACAAAATGATGGTGGGTCCAGTCTATTGCTTTACCAAACTATGTGGAAAAAGGAAATGATGGAGATAACCACCCAGTAAGTTGAAATTGATTGTATCGCGTCTACCCAGCCTATACTGATATTTTTCTATGGCTCTGTCTTAGTCTGCTCCTCTGTAAAATCATTTACAAATATCGAAGTAAAAAAGATACTTTCAGCAAGTGGCAACAAAATGTTAATTGGACCACTGTCACTTCACCTCCCATCTTGCTCCCTTTAGCATACCATTATGAATCTGAAGATACGTGGAATGGAACCCTGGTGGCCCAGAAGAGGAGACCTTTTGCTCTCAATGTTCATTGACAGCTTTTTGTGTTGACCAAAAGGCTACATAGGACGTTTTGTGAAACAAATAAATACATGTTGTGGCCAAGGCATGCCGCATTTGAGCCATGCATAAGCACTAAGCCCACATCGAACCATGGCCCAATGTTTGCACCAGCTAGAAACCAAGGCTTGCATGATAAAGACACTGTGGGGGGGGAGCAAAGGGGCGCAACAAGTGGAGGTATAGGAAGGTGCGACACAGTAACTCAAATCTCTTCATCCTCTAAGGAGTTTCTACATTTTACTCTCTTCCATGCTTACTACTAAGCCTTGGGAGCATAGATTTTTAACTACAAATTAATTCCACTTCATGTAAAACAAATCCATCTATAAATCATGTTTTTTTTGGGGGGGTGTTATATCCTGCCTATGTACTAATGTTACACCCATTGAGCCACCCCTCATGTAAAGGTCATGTGATGTACTGCCTAGAAATAGGACTAAGACCCATCCCTGTCCCTCATGTAAAGGAGTGAATCTTGCAATGCAAAAACAGGCCAAATCCACCTATATGACGATCCCTCCATGAAAGGTGCCCAACTACAAACCTAGAGATGGATGACAACCACCCACTAAGACAATAGGACCACTCGTGTAGGGTTACCTATAAGACGTAAGATAATGGGCAAACAATAACCATGTAACAACGCTATGTAGGATATATGACATACTATGTAGCCATGTAGCGCCAGAAAATATATAAAATTCACTGAACAAGAGGCCGTATAAGTGTGACCAAAAACACCAAACAATGAAATATAGCCCTAAAGTGTAGCATGCGTAATACAAGGTTCCGTGGACACCACCACAGAGAAAAACTTGCACACTAAAGACTACACAACAGACATGTAAAATATTTGTAAATGCAAAGAAAGAGAAATGCCGAACAGGGCCAGTTAAAAAGACAATGACCAGAAACAACAAAACCCTTCGCCGATGAGCGATTTCTCACCTGTGTCATGTCACAGTGGCGCATATTTCATAAAATGTTTTTTTGTGTAAGAACATTTCCCACGTGTAAATAAGGCAAAGTTGTCAGAAGGAATTCCAGCAGAACTGTTGAAGATTTGGAATAGGCAGAACAGCTTGTTGAAGAAATGTGATAAACCCTTGAATATGCTGAAGACAAGACTAGAGCCCATAGAAAAACACTTCAGTATAAGGGCGCTGATAACAAGGTCACCAGACAGCTCACTTTGTAATAGTAGAAAGTGGTATTCATTGACTGAGGGGCCGATTCCGATCTCGGCCGGTAGTGCTCCGAATCGGATTCGGTTTTACCGGATCCGATCCGGAGCCCTATTTTCCGACCGAGTCGTACGCGCGTCCGGGCGAGCGAGTACGATGCGTATTCGCCGACCGACTCGTCCGGGCGACCCGACCGCTCCGACCGACTCGTACCCGGATCGTACCGCTCCGACCGACTCGCTCGGACCCGATTCGCACCGCGCAATGGAGACGTTTCCGGCCGGGTAAGTACGATGCGCACCTCGACCGCTCCGACCGACTCGCGCCGTCCGACTCGAACTCGCTGTCGGAGCCGTACTTTGGGGGTCCGTGTCGGACCCCCTGTACGCGCACCCGTGCGAGGCGCACACAGGGGGACCCAAGGGTCCCCCCTACCTGTGCGTGTACGCCGTGAAGCGCTTCGCGGCGTACTCGCTGTAGGGGGCGCCCTTGTCCGCCTCGCACCCATTGAGGCAATGGGAGCCCGCGTACGCGTTGTACGACCGGCTCCCATTGAGTACAATGGGAGTCCGACCGACTCGTGTCCGGTGGCATACGAATGCATCGGACTCGTTCGGTCGGACTGCACGGGTCCGATTCGGTCGGAAATCTCTCCGAGGACGGCTCGGTCGGAGAAATTACCGACACGAATCGGAATCGGCCCCTGAGTATTGTGAAGTTCTAAGAGTGTTCACTAGTCCCTCAGATGAACCTTGTTGTTACAATGGTGATAAATGGCGAATGTCTGGGTACCAGACACAGTAATCTTACCGTGAATCAACAAAGGGGAGAAACGGACTAATCTTTATCCAGGTCCAGCATACATGTCCGTGAATGAACCTCTACACAAATGGTATGCAGTTCCTAATGTTAAAAGCAGGAGAAAGTGTTTTTTCAAGAGCTCCACATGGAGGTGTGGAGTTGTAAAAAGTGGAGAGAAGAATCCTCTCCTCTTGGAAAAGACCCTCACACACCCAGCCTGCTAGGTGTCATGCTTCATCATCGGGTCTGCTCCTTATCGGGTCGGCGCTGCAATCCCCGATCGGCACCCGTGATGGGGCCTTCTTGGCGGAGATCTTTATTCCATATGCCGGTGGGTGAAGTGCGTGTGAGGGCCCTAAAACAGTGTAGGTGATATTGATGTGTAGGGAAGTGAAAAGTAAAAAAGGGGAGGTGGTCCACTCAAAATAATTTTATTAAACGTGGCCCCTACATGGTTAAAAAGAAAACAAGACGCGTATCTCCACTCTAAGGATGTCGAGATTATGCGCTTGTAAAAAAGGTCAACATGTTTCTTGCCCAACAATATATTAAATGGCAATTCATCAGGACCAGCGAGGATCTACCTACACTTTTTGGTAGTGGTCAACAATAAAGTGAAATAAAAAGGTGACCACCGTTACAGCACCCTAAAAAGTGGTACCTGTAGATCAAAAAAACACAACCTTCAAAGAAAAACAGAATAACAACATTAACGTTAAATGTCACGGTATTCTGGTCGAAATGAAAAACAAGAGCACCAAATAGTGTTTATGATGCGGCTCAAGCATGCTGAACACAAGTGACTCGTGGCATGCATGATGTGAGCACTCAGTATCATTACAACCGGTAAAGCGTATTCAAACTAAGCAGCTAAGAAGAGCAATCATCTAAAAACTCACCCCATTAGGGTCAAGGATGCGCAGCATCAGTACCGGCTGGTGTAGACACTAATGTGTAGTGTCCTAGTAAGTGGGGAAAAAAACATGAATAGTAATGTTCAAAAATATTGAAAAGGAACAACATATCCCAGGTTCAATAGCCTGGAGGTGGAGAGAGCCAACCAATGCACGAGGGCACCCAGCAGGACTGCCCTGTATGTAGCTCTCCAATTAGCTGTGCCTGTACTCCAATAAGGGGCACACTAATTGCTTATAGTGCCCAAGGACTGTGCAGCGTGGCGGGGACCCAGGTCAGCGCGCCGGCCAGTATACCCAACACTCTCCGAGGTGAGGACGGGTTTGCTAGCAGCAGACGTGACGGGACCACACAGCCGATGCTGCAACAGGCATCTCGACAGTATTTAAACTTACCCCGTGTTAAAAGGTGGAAACAAGGAGTCAAATACGGAGGGAGACAGGAACCAGTGCTACCTTCAGGGCCATTACTCAAAAGGTATGCTGGCCGGGATAGGAGCACCTAAGGCCAACAAGTGTCACCGCATCAACCAAGCTCCATCCCACAGGACCGGGCAGGTGCCGGTAGTGTAAGGAGCCTGAGCTCGGGTAAGGCTAAGGAGCAGACTCGCATAACTCACGGTTTCTCTGGAACAAAGGCGGCGGAAGTCCTACCCTCACGCAGCCGGTCCAGGCAGTATACCCAATTGTCAGGTAATCGCGTCTAAGTACCCACGCACGGCCGGCGGCGGGGGGCGGGACTTCCGGTTAATCTTACCGCCGTTCCAAAAACACAACTAGAGCGCGAGCCAGATGGCGGATGCCATCTTGGGAGACCCTCATGAACCGCGGACTAACTGAACCGCATCTACTGTAACCAAAGGATTACTGCATTCCCCACAACAATGATGGTAATGAGTGCATGCTCACAGAGTTCGATGTTGCTACTCTATGCCCCCAAAGGCATGTAATGACCCACTGACGGTGCTCATATAAGCACACGGAGGAGGGGGTGGGAGGGGGAGAAGGGTTGGGGAGTAAGGTGTAGGGTTTTTTTAATTTATAACTGGATATGCTGATACCCAAAAGTGCATTACAACCAGCTAAGGTTTGGTAAAATAACAAGGGTGCAGTCCTGCAAACACCGACTGGTTCGGTTTTGGGGTTTTTTAATTTATAACTGGATATGCTGGTACCCAAAAGTGCATTACAACCAGCTATGGTTTGGTAAATTAACAAGGGTGCAGTCCTGCAAACACGGGCTGGTTCATGTAAGTTGTATGCAAATGGTCAGACCAAGGGGAGGTCCCCTGTGTATGATATATGCCGTATTGCATACTACAACAAACCGCAGTTGTTTAATTGTTACTGGGATGTCTCAGTGTAGGTGGAAGTATAGCTGAGTTCATAATATCGATCAAGTCAGGAGACTCCAAGGGATATTTTCATTGAGTCCTGACTGGTCAGTAGCCAATCGTAGGACCCACCGTTGTTCCATACGAAGCAGTGTGGTATGGGATACCCCCGGGTGTGTCTCTAATACACCCCATTCAAATGAGTCAGGCGAGTGTTGTACCTCTTTGAAATGGGTGGTCATTTTAGTGTTGTTCTTCAGGCACCTAAAGTTGCTCCTATGTTCCATAATCCGGATTTTAACCGGCCTCGAAGTCATGCCGATATAAAGCAAATCACACTTGCACTTCAGTATGTATATGCAATTATTGGTGTTGCAATTGGTGTGTGTAGTCATTTTCCAGCCAAACCCATTGGGAAACCTCATTTCTTTAGTGACTTTAGTGAGGTGACAAACAGAGCATGAACCGCACGGGTAATGCCCCATGACCGGGGGTAAATCCCACAAAGTTCTTTGCACTTTGCTCTGTTGTTTCTTTGGTTTTGTTTGGATTAACATATCCTTGATGTTACTAGTTCGTTTGAACGCAAACCTTGGTGTGGATAAGTTAAGAGTTCCTGTGTTGAGGATATCCCAATGTTCGCGGATTATTTTCTTTATCCGGTTAGAGTCGGGGGTATATGTGGTAACACACGTGATGGTCGTGTCAGGTTCTCTAATTCTGTCTTCCAACAGGTTCTCACGATTGTTGTTTTGAGCTCTTTTGCACGCGGTGTCAATAACCTGTCTAGGGTATTCCCGCTGGAGAAGGTCTTTCTTAAGTGTGTCAGACTCCTTTTTGTAGTCAGTTAACGTGCTACAGTTCCTTCTGATACGAAGGAACTGACCAAAGGGTAAGTTCTGTCTCAGGGCCCTAGGATGATGGCTACTGAAAAGCAAGAGGCTGTTCCTATCGGTCGGCTTACGATAGAGGGTGGTGGAGATTTTATCACCCTCTAATCTGACCAATAAGTCAAGAAAGGGAATCTCTGTCTCCGAGATAGTGCTTGTAAATCTCAGATAAGGGTTCAAGGTATTAATCCATGTGCAGAACTCATCGCATTTAGTTCGTTCTCCTTTCCACAGGATCAAGATATCATCGATAAATCTTTTCCACATGAGCACATTAGTCATATATGGATTTCTGGGATTAAAGATCTCTCTTTCCTCGAATGCTGACATGTACATATATGCCAGACTTGGCGCAAATGTACTGCCCATCGAAGTGCCCTGTGTTTGATGGTATAGTTGGGTGTCATATTCAAAGAAATGTTCTGTAAGCGCTAAAGTGGCACATTCCAGTATGAAGGCCACTGGTGTCGGTGAGTTCCACTCACTGCTGACCAATGCATCTTCAATCACCTCAAGTGTAGCCCTTTGAGGGATATTGGTATACAGGGCCTCAACATCCAGTGTGACCAGTAGGTCTACTGATTCTGGATGTTGAGTACCCTCGAGCAGACGTAGGACATCTGTAGTGTCCCTAATGAAAGAGGGCGTTGCCCTGACCAATGGTTGTATAAAGTGGTCAACAAACTTGGACAGAGGTTCCAGGATGGAACCGATCCCTGACACGATGGGACGCCCCGGGACCGGGGTAGTACTCTTGTGGATTTTAGGAAGGCAGTAGAAATAGGGGGTTATAGGTTCTTTTGTTACCAGGAAATCAGCTTCCTTCTTGGTGATCCACCCTTGTGATTCTGCAGTGAAAACCAAAGTAGAAATAATTCTCCTCAATCTCGGAGTAGGGTCTTCTTTTATAGGAGTGTAATATCTCCTGTCACTCAATTGTCTATGGCATTCCATATCGTAGTCCAATGTGGACATAATCACTATTGCCCCGCCTTTATCTGCCTGTTTAATGGTGATACTGGCATCACTCGCTAGGGTTTTAATGGCAGTTGTTTCGTCACAGGACAAGTTATGGAATGGAGCAGTGGTTGTCATGCTATTCAGATCTTTCAACACTGCTTGCTCGAAAGTCAGCACTTCGTGAGGAATCATACTACTATTTGGTGTAAAGGTAGAAGGTTTGTGTAAACCAGAGTCGTTAATAGGTGGTGGTGATTGGTCTTGGAAGAAGGCTTGTAAACGAATTTTGCGGAAGAACCCCTGTACTTCGCATATATCTCGAAATGTGTCATTTTTAGGGGTTGGAACATAGCCCATACCTTTCTGTAGGACCCTCTCTTCTGTGGGTGAGAGGGCTCTCGAGGAGAGGTTAATGATTAATTTTTCTTCCCCCTGGTTTGACTCCTGGTCTCTACTGATCGTGCTGGTTGATCCCGCCATTGGACTCTTTTTTGACCTCTTCTGCGCCCTCTTCCTCTGCCCCAACCTCTGTCTAAAAAAGGTGGCTCAGCCCCGGTCTGAAAGAAGGGAGGGGGGCCTTGTTGGTACATAGGAAACTGCCAGTAGGGTGGTCCCTGGTATGGAGGTATGTTATAAGGTGGAAACACCTGGTGTTGGGAAGGTCGGTTTCTTCTGTTATTCCAACTGCCAGTGCTGGAGTCACTGTTGGATGATGATCCCCTACGTGATGAGATGGAACCCTCATCAGAGGAGTAACCTGTGGCTACGGCAGTGTAGTCTGCTTTTAGGTATGGATAAACTTTCTCAGTGGAGAATTTCTGGATGTCCTTCTGAAGTTTTGAAATTTTTTGTTTCATAAGGTACTCCCGATTATCTGCTATCTCTGCATTTATTTCAGCCAGCTTACTCTTAAATGCTGCTGTTTGAACAATGACCTTGATTGCCCCCTCTGCTGTTTGTATCCTGATCAGGAGTGCATCTGCGATTCTCTTGGCCGTGTTGATTATGAGAATCAGCCAGTCCCTAGTGCATTTCCACGCTACTAGGGACCATTCTTTTTTAAAGATAGCATCCTCCAGAAACAGGCGAGGGACATTGTTGACAATCAGGCCATTAGGGGCTATGTTGGCTCTAAGATATTCTGTCATCATTGCCCCATGTAGAGTAACCTTGAGCCACTCGTGTTTCATATTGGCTAATGAGGTCCAGTCTTCTGACTGGCTCCCGGAGGCTGAGCTGCCATCAGGCCCCAGCAGTGATGGTGCTCTCAGAATCTCAGTTGCTGCTTCATCACCGAAGCTAAGTCCCTGATAGTCCTCCATCCTAATTGTCGGAGGTCCTAATGGACTTGAAATAGTGGTAGTGTAACGGTTGTAAATCACACTAACTATAAATCTTGGACCAAAGGAACATAAAATATGTTCTTGGTAACCCAATAAAATCCCGCGGGCAAAAGCCCGTGCAATCAGTGAATCAACAAAGGGGGAGAAACGGACTAATCTTTATCCAGGTCCAGCATACACGTCCGTGAATGAACCTCTACACAAATGGTATGCAGTTCCTAATGTTAAAAGCAGGAGAAAGTGTTTTTTTCAAGAGCTCCACATGGAGGTGTGGAGTTGTAAAAAGTGGAGAGAAGAATCCTCTCCTCTTGGAAAAAGACCCTCACACACCCAGCCTGCTAGGTGTCATGCTTCATCATCGGGTCTGCTCCTTATCGGGTCGGCGCTGCAATCCCTGATCGGCACCCGTGATGGGGCCTTCTTGGCGGAGATCTTTATTCCATATGCCGGTGGGTGAAGTGCGTGTGAGGGCCCTAAAACAGTGTAGGTGATATTGATGTGTAGGGAAGTGAAAAGTAAAAAAGGGGAGGTGGTCCACTCAAAATAATTTTATTAAACGTGGCCCCTACCCTGGTTAAAAGAAAACAAGACGCGTATCTCCACTCTAAGGATGTCGAGATTATGCGCTTGTAAAAAGGTCAACATGTTTCTTGCCCAACAATATATTAAATGGCAGTTCATCAGGACCAGCGAGGATCTACCTATACTTTTTGGTAGTGGTCAACAATAAAGTGAAATAAAAAGGTGACCACCGTTACAGCACCCTAAAAAGTGGTACCTGTAGATCAAAAAAACACAACCTGCAAAGAAAAACAGAATAACAACATTAACGTTAAATGTCACGGTATTCTGGTCGAAATGAAAAACAAGAGCACCAATAGTGTTTATGATGCGGCTCAAGCATGCTGAACACAAGTGACTCGTGGCATGCATGATGTGAGCACTCAGTATCATTACAACCGGTAAAGCGTATTCAAACTAAGCAGCTAAGAAGAGCAATCATCTAAAAACTCACCCCATTAGGGTCAAGGATGCGCTGCATCAGTACCGGCTGGTGTAGACACTAATGTGTAGTGTCCTAGTAAGTGGGGAAAAAACATGAATAGTAATGTTCAAAAATATTGAAAAGGAACAACATATCCCAGGTTCAATAGCCTGGAGGTGGAGAGAGCCAACCAATGCACGAGGGCACCCAGCAGGACTGCCCTGTATGTAGCTCTCCAATTAGCTGTGCCTGTACTCCAATAAGGGGCACACTAATTGCTTATAGTGCCCAAGGACTGTGCAGCGTGGCGGGGACCCAGGTCAGCGCGCCGGCCAGTATACCCGACACTCTCCGAGGTGAGGACGGGTTTGCTAGCAGCAGACGTGACGGGACCACACAGCCGATGCTGCAACAGGCATCTCGACAGTATTTAAACTTACCCCGTGTTAAAAGGTGGAAACAAGGAGTCAAATACGGAGGGAGACAGGAACCAGTGCTACCTTCTTACCCCCAAGAAACTGAAGCGTTAGCCGTAAGTGCTCCATGCCGACTGCATTTGTCAACAGCAGAGCGGCGGAAAAACTTCAAACAGTAACTTCATACATCCAAGTACTCCACGCACAGCCAGAACCACCAACTGAAACGCAGAGCGACCATCACGGCTTCAAACGTATTAACGAGACCTGCGCACTGCCCCCGACAAAGATGGCAGTTCACGCATGACGCTGCGCCGGATGGCTCAAGGAGCGTACATGCTCCAAAACGTCTTTGCAAAAATTCAGTTCCTGTATGACGAGACCTTTCACGCGACCACAAGGAAACGGTAAGTGGCGCGCGAACAGTTCAAACAAATGCCTCGCAGCCCTTTTGAATGGTTCACTGTCTTAACTGTAAAGAAGGCTAACTCCCTCGAACACAATCTGGCAAATCCTCCACATGGTGTTCTCACTCATACAAATTGGTGGTCCTGCAGCCGGCTTACAGGCATTATTAAAAAAAAACAGACCGATGGTGCGTTCTCGCAGTGCTGAACCTGTTAAACAGTTCAGAGACCATGCACCAGACTTAAAGGTTGAAAGAACATGCACCATCTGATTAAAGTTGGTGTTGTAATCCACAAAAATTGGCGAATGTTATATATGCCTCGCATTAATGCCTTCCCATTTCAGAGGACACTAGTAAAATGCTGCTCCAATTCGCTGCAGACAATACTTTCTTGGCCAGCCTTTGTAAATCCAGCTTGCTGGAACAACAGAGTGCACTGGTAGTTGTCTTAAACGTAAGAACACTCAGGAATGTAATTGAAAGAAGTATGCCCTGGCTAGGGCTGTCCGTTGTAAAGGACACTGGTACGGTTGCTGGGCGTTTTTTCTTGCTTTCTTGACTTGTCTGGATTGAAAGTCTTTGATAAATGACTCCAGTTTCCTCATGTTCCATAGTCTCTGTTAGTTTCTTTAGTTGCACAATATTCTTTTCTGTGTCGTATTACTTAGTAAGACCAGTTGTCACACATGAGTCTGTCTCCAGATCGTTGCCAAAATGCAAGATAAAAACAACATCTCGAGAGGGACTGAACAACCAAGAAAACAGAGAGGATGGGTGATATTTATTTACTATCTTTGTATTCATCCTCTCTGTTTTCTTGGTTGTTCAGTCCCTCTCAAGATGTTGTATTTTATCTTGCGTCCTTGGGTTCGGGACTATTTTCTTTGTTTGTGCATACTTTGTGTATAGTTGTTCCCAATTAGCATTGTTTATTTTAGTTTCCATTTAAAAGGGGGAGGATATGTTATATCCTGCCTATGTGCTAATGGTACTCCTATCTTAACTAGCTCCTAGCTGCTCAGCCAATGTGAGTGTTCTGAGTGGAATGTTGGTGTGATAGAGATGCATGGAATGTTTGGGTGCCTGTGTGGTGAGGTGTGACAGTTGAAGATGGGCTGAGCAGCAGGCAGGCTGCTCCTTGTGGGGCTGCTTTACATGGATACCATCCTGCAACTTATACTTAATAAAGAAACTACAAAGATACAACTAGCTACGTCTGGTACATCACAACATAATTGCTATTATATTCAGAGACACAAGGAATTTGGAGTGAAAGGCACAAATTCCAAGTCATTCCAGATTTTTAATGGGAAAACTCAGAATTTGAGCTAAATATTGTGGTAAACAGCCTTAACAATGCAGGCTCTGCCACGCATGCCATTTTCCCACCAGCCGAACCATGCATGCCTTAACCACGCATATGCTTTGACAAAGCATATGCATGGTTAAGGCAATGCGCGGTCTAGTTGCAGAGCGGGCACAGGAAGACAGGAAGTAGAACGATCGGGAGAGGACGAGGTGAGGTAAGTGGGGCTGGGGCTGGGTCTTGGGGGGTGAGGGGTAGTTTCCCAGGGTGATGGCAGTTTTTAGGGCTCAGGAGGGAGTTGAGTTGTTCATAGGGCAAGGAGCAGTTTTAGGGCTCAGGGCGGGAGGGCTGGGTCAGGTACTTTACAGGTATAGGGGACGGCAGGGGTGAAAGGGACAGTTTACAGGGCAGGGTCATTTTTGGGCCTCAGGGTGGGGGGCTTGGTAGGGATACTTTAGGGATGTAGGGGACAGTTTTTAGGGCTCAGGCCGGGGAGGCTTAGATTAGGGTAGTTTTTGGGGCGTGGGGTTAATTTTTAGGGCTCAGAGCAGGGGGAAAAGGGACAGTTTACAAGGCAGGGGTATGATCTTTAACATTCATGTCTCCTTACCCATCATGTCATTCCCACGAAATTGCACCTTAAAGTCATGCGTGGTAAAGGCATGAGTGGTAAAGACGCGGTCGTGGTTGAGACCGCGTGGGCCAGGCATGCATTGTTCAGGCATGCGTTGTACCATCATACAACCAATTATTGAAAATTCCATACCCTGGGGCATTGGATTTCACCTGGTGCAAGAATTATCTCAAATTCAGCCGGTGGACTTGTAATTAGGGCCTTAGTGTACTTTGTAGTTCTGGTGACAGCTCACTAGGTATTGCTTCTCCAAAAAAATTATAGAAGATACACACATACACAGGGTCTTTTGGTCAATTGGATTCATCCATTGGTCTGTTAAACTGTAATTCATTTTTTTACTCAAAGCAGCACGCCATACCGCTTGGGACAACGAGTCAGCTAACCTCACCGAATGGCTGCCTTCACTTTGAGTGACTGCACAAAGACTGTGCACATTGTTCACAGTCTCCCAAAAAATGGTTTCCATTTCTATTCAGTAGCAAAGCTGTTTCAACGTGTGCCTTTTATTAAATTTTATTAAATCCTATATAGAGTTTATGTTATGTTGTAAGGTGTTTAGGAGACACTATAACATTGTAGCTACGTGAGATTTGAACGCTTGGTTAGATGGGCATTTACACTCAACTCCTTTATAAATATTATCAGTAAAATGCAGCGCACAACTGAAAGGCTTTATCTAAAAAAAAAAACACTGGGAAAACTGCTACATTGGTGAATAAATTTTTGTTATTGCAGACATAAGGCAGCCACGTTTAGGTAATGGCATATTTTCTTTTTGTACATTTTATTTTTGTGGCATTTGCTTGCAATAAAAAAAAAAAAAATGCCATTGTATCAGCTTTGTAAGAAGGTCAAACCTAGTAAAGGCTTTGCTAATACATGTTTCATGTGACCTCACAATAATAGTGAGGAGCAAATGTTATCTGCATATGAAAGGTGGTTTTATTCAACCTCATATTGATAATAATTGATAGGCATACACTGTTTCTTAATGGGTCTACGATACTCTCACAGGGCACAAAACATTGTTATGTGTCTGGCAGTATCACACTGGTCTTATCCAAATGCCTTTAAAATCAGTGAGACCATATATTTATTTATAATTTTGCTTTAAACGTTTAAAATTGCTGCTCAAAGAAGCTCTTAATGTCTGTTCTATTTATATTATATTTTCCAGCAAAACGAGGGACCGTATATTCCAACATATTATGGGTGAATATTAATATATGGCTGCAATAGTTCCTACAGAATAACCTGAGTCTTACTGTCACAGAATTTTCTTTCTTTTTTACTTTCTCCTGTGTATATTGGTTGCTCAGATTTACTGTTGCTTCAGTTTTTTGAAACTTTATGTGTGAAGCACTTATATAACTGTGCGTGCACCTTATAGGGCTCCTTTGTTTTCCCAAAGGGTGAAAAATAAATGTGTATTCAATCGCATTTGATAACTGTTCTTGCACATTTCTACTGAAAACATGAATGAGATAAAGATCATGGGGCTTATTTACAAGCCCCTTGCGCCACTTTTGCGTCATTTTTAACATGGGAAAAATGATGCAAAAGTGGCGCAAGGGGCTTGTAAATCTGCCCCCATGTATTTTTAGGTCTCGCATAGCGTTGCAGCGCAACGCGCTGTTCGCTTTGCGAGGCATGCAGTATACAGTATAGTGGGGGGAAGCTCCGCCCACTTTCCGTCCATGTTTTTCATTGGCTTAAATCGGAAATGCTGCATTCTGATTTGTTTTCGGGTTGTTTGTCCCTCTTCCTCACGGCCATGTCGTCATTTATCTTCTTCCATTGCTATCAGCCCCTTTACTTTACAAACTCTTTTGTTCTTCTGCCTCCCCTCCCCTCCCGCAGGCCGTAACTTCTCTTCCCACCGCCACCCCCCCGCCCCCACTCCCGTTCATGCCTTCTTGGACGTCCACACATTTGTTTATAATGCAATAGGGCTCTCGTAATACGAGTCCTATTGCATTTATAAATGCTTGTTTTTTCGTCAGATTGGCTGGGGGAATCGCACTCTTTTATCTTAGGCATGCGCAGTGGCCGCCTCTCCTCCCACAGCCAGCCCGGCCCCTGCAGCGCTACGTGAAGCGCGCACACAATCACCGGCCCCCTCTGCAGCGCGGTCTCGCGCCCTTGGTCTCGTGCCCTCGCATTGCCAATGCTTGTTTTGGCTTCTTTGGTTACAAACCCTAGCGTGATGCTATCCGGAGATTTACAACGTGTCAATGGGGGTAAGGCTGTGCCTGACAATGGGGGTAAGGCTGTGCCTGACAATTTCCTGGTGCGTTAGAAGACGCTGCAGCACTATGTGAAGCGCGCACACAATCACCGGTCTCGATGTGGAGATGAGATTGACAGCTCTGGGGCGGTGCAGAGGCAAGAGCCGGGCCAAGGATTTTAATGGCAATACCCTCGACACTTTGGTCTCGGATCTTTTTCTGGTTCTAGCTTTTGGAGGAAATGTGACCATAATCTGCAAAATAAAGAAGAAAATATAAAATGGTGTTTCATTTCACAACTACGTTTAAAACATATTACAGTTGGAACGGCTGTTGAGGTGGGTGCGCATTCTTCGGAGACTTTTGGGGAGGGTTAGGGGCTTTCGGATTTCGGATACCACAACAAGTGAAGAATTGGTTATTACAGACAAAATAATTCATAGCGCTAAACACTCTTTTTAGGTCTCGCGCCTAGCGTTGCAGTGCGTAGCCCTGCTCGCGCAGCGCGAGACCTCTAGAAAGGGCTTCTTAAAGCTACCCACCCGCTCGTGCGTGTGGTTTTGCTTTGGAAGCCCACATTGGCTGGAGCGTGCGTTTTTTTACCGAAACGGCACGCAATTGGGCAAAGGCGGGCGCATGTCCCGCCTTTGCTCCTCCCATTCCCGACGGTGGCCAGAACGTGCAGCAGCGCGCGTTCGCCTCGCTGCCGCGCTCCCTCCCCCCGCTCCTGTGTGGTGCGCGCGCACCACTGTTTATTTATTTTTTTTACCGCGCGGCCGCCCTTTCAGAAGCTTGGGTGTTCCCGCACACACAGGGCTGCATGCACCTTATGCTTGCACTGGTCTGTATAGTTTGCACTGCGGCACCGGTGCATCGAGAGACGAGCCCCCCCCGCCCCGGTCAGCAATAAACGACGGAAGTGGAAAATGCGTATGCTGCAACCTACGACATTCACCACCCACAGGCCGAGTCCGGCGAACATCACCCTGGCGGCGCTTCCTGCGCCTTCCACATTCCAGGCAGGTGGCACAGAGCTCGGAGTGTGAATGCAAGGTACCGGGTACTGTCGGATCTGAATCCCAGAGCGTGGCACTACCCGTCGCTGAGCACAGTGTATGGTGTCAGCTCTGATACAGAGTACAATGCCGGCCGTTGTGGGCTGCACACGTGCATTCATTGGATGCAGGCAGCCGCGAGCGCAGAGCTGTCAACCAGCTGTGGTGCACGCTAAATGTCCTGGGTGCAGTGCGCACCGGCCCAGCAGGATCAGTAGTGCACAGTTCCCGAAGGCAGCTACGGTGCAGAGGAGCCCCAGGTAGGTATAGAGGAGAGAAGAACCAGCAGACGGCTGCAGTGCACAGCAGCAACCAAGGGGCCGTGCCTAGTACCAGGGGCCTCCCACAGTGCACACTAACGGCCCCAGTGCACACTGTACCAGCAGGAAGCGTGATGCACATTAGCAGCCCCTGGGACAGTGCACACAGGGCCAGCAGGCAGTGGCACACCACATTGGTATTCGGGTCCAGTGCCCAGCAGCCAGCTGCAGTGCGAAGAAGCTTCTCTGATCAGGGTGCAGTGCCTTCTACCAGCAACAAATCTAATCCTTTCTGCTACGTCCAGTGTACAGTGCCAGCCTTGGATTTCAGTAGGCAATGCCAGCTAGTCGACACAGTGTGCCCTACCACCTTCACTTTCACAAAGCGGTGCCAGCCACATATCCGCTGCGCACTGTCAGCCACAGGGCATAATAATACTGCTGCTCGGTGGAGTGTACGGGACTGTGCCAGGTGGCGGAGACCTGGCATGAGACCTGGGGCCAGGCGCAGTGTTTACTGCTGAATGCAGTGAGCGGTACCGGCTTCACGGTACAACGTTCAGAGGCAGCTGCGTGTATTGTCTGTTGGCCTGTGCCTGCCCAGTACAGTCACGGTACCATCTCACAAATGCAGCGCGCGGTGCCAGGTACCATAGTACTAACTACCAGATACAATATGTTAACTTATCTCGGGGTGCAGTGCACAGTGCTAGCCGCCGGGTTAAGTCTGCCTTCTACCAGGGGCTGTTTTCGCTGAAGTGTTTGGCACCTGACACTACATAACAGAGCACATTGCAGTCTACCAAAAACAAGCACTGACAAAGCCAATAATCTGGCTTCTATTATGAGTCTTGACTAAAATTGTAAAAGAACCTGCGGCAGTGAAAAAAACACAGCAACAATGGTGGTTCTCTGCATGCAATGCATCTCTGAGATAAATAATGCAATGTGTGATGGTTCGATGTACTTTTGAGTTGTAAAATGGTCCCTCATACACTGCAGCACATCCACTCTGTAGGAGGCGGATTGATGCACCAAACAGCCAATGGCATGAAGTGAGAGGAATACTTCTCTAGGTAGAGCCAAAGCTCACTCAATGTATATTTCAAATAACTGGTATCAATAGGTAAGCAGACAGCTGTGCTGTGAAGCCAGACCAAACGCAGCATGCTACCAGCCACCAAATATAGTACGTAGCTAAAACCCCAGACAAAATCAGCAGCTCCAGAGCACTTCCTGGATGCCGCAGGCTGTACCTGGAATGGGCACAGTACCGAGCGCCAATCATCAGATACAGGACTCAGTAACAGTCGCAGGGAGTGCTATCAACTTTAAAGCCTTGTGCACAACAAACCACTGGGTGAAGTACACTGCACCTGCCTCCAGGCACAATGTGTAATACAATCCCTGGATTCAACGGACGGTACTAGGAAGGGTAGAGAATGCACAGTACTAGCTAGGAATACAGTGCATTACAGTGTGCCACTACCAGCCATGGATACAATGCTGGATGCAGTGCTCATTTCACACACACTGCAAGGTAGAAGACGCTGGATCTTTGTTGCAGTGGGAGGTGTCTGCTACCAGCCAGACCCAGTATGCCCATCTAGACTTCTTAGTATGATGACAGAAGTTGCAGACTGCAGCACTAGCCTCTTGGTGCAGTGTGCGGATTTAGCTAACCGATACAGTGCACTGTGAGAATGCGCCTTAGCCACAATGGTCACCACCAGCTGCACTCGCCGGACTCTGCTAATGCACCTCAATCCTGCCTTGCAGCCCTCTCTGGTATTGAGATAACTGAGAACGACAAATGGGTCACTCAGTGAACCTCACTCCTGATCTGGTGCACCTCTTGTTATTTCAGTACTGGGCGAGCCATTTACATTCAAAATCTGTGCACACCAACCCATCACCCAGGGCACTTTAGACATCTCAGTCCTGACCTGCAGCACCTCTTGCTATGCCAGCACTAGCGATAGACTGACATAGACACAGATACTGTCAATGCACATCAACCCTGACCTGTACCAACCACCCCTGAGGCCACCAGTACTTAGACAGCTAGTCTTCCTTCTCTTGGTACCCTTCAATCCAGACCTGAAGCAAACCCTGTTATCCCTGTAGTGGGCTAGATAGAAACACTCACACTGTCAGTGCACCTCAATCCTGCCCTGAAGCAAACCCTGCTATTCCTGTACTGGGACAATTAGTCAAGCTCCCCCTCTTGAGCACTCATTACATCTCAATCCTTGCCTGGAACACCCCTAGCTAATTCAGTACAGGGCAAAGAGAGCAAAACTTACCATCAATACATGCCAGACTGTGACTTCACATCAGGGTACCATACATTAATTGTACACTGGTGTGATGATTTGTCACAGGACTTAAAAAATGCTGACAGAATATTTTCCTTTGTAGAATGGCAACAAATTGGTTTATATAAAATTCAGAAAACTGAGGCGCTGGTTTAAAAAGTTATTACATTATTCATGAAGGCACCAAGCTGATCTCTGCAGCTGATAAGAAATTGTTAGTTGTTCCTTGTTGAAATGGCCGCCTTCCCACGACCTCTGGCCTCGCCCTGTTATGCTGTGCAATGGTTCCACATGTGGACGCCCCTGGTGGGAAAACTTTACCTCTTGCCCCAGTGTTTGTGCCCACCTGCGTGTCCCCCTTTGTATACGTCAGACGAGAACCATACAACTCTTTTGTTCTTCAATGCAAATGCCTGCACGTTGTTGCTGAGAACGCAATGCAGGAATTGCCCTGCATGTGTGGCTCGGCTCTTCTTGCAGGAGACAGGCTGTAAGTGGTCCTGAATAAAGAAAAAGAAAGCAAAAGTACAGCAGGAGGACACTGCTCAGAAAAGGTCAGGTGTGAGAGCGCCACTTGTAACTGGCGGGGAAGTCTAAGATTGCTAGAGGCGAGCCATACTCTAAAATGCACAATAATGGGGCTTAGAACAAAATAAGCTTGCTACTTCTGTTGCACATACAATTGACAGAGCAGATCTTAGCTACACATTCTGTCACTTGGAGCCCTGAAGTTACAATGGCATAAACAGGACTACAAGTACCATACTGCACAGGGGAAGAGCCGGGCCAGATAAACTACTCAGGCATGGTTAACTTGGGATCTCTGTATTGAGCTCGGTGCTCATCAGCTGACCGCCCGCCCGGGCACCAGGAGCTTTACCTGCCGGGGTGGCTCCTTGTTTGACGTCACCGCCCGTGCAAAATGTCTGGGACGCTCACGAGCCGGTACTGTTGCTTCTTTCCGAGGCCGACGCGATCCCTTTCTCCTGGCACCCCCGGCCTCCTCCAGATAGTTAGTTACCCGTCTGACATCGGTCAGCGAAGCCAGTTCTCTTCTGCTCGGTCTGCCGTCCCTTCCAAATTACCGGCGAAAGAAACCAGTGGTGCGCGCGCACCACAGAGAAGCGGGGGGAAGGTGGGGGAGGGAGCGCGGCAGCCAGGCGAACGCGCGCTGCTGCGCGTGCTGGCCACCGACGGGAATGGGCGGAGCAAAGGCGGGACATGCGCCCGCCTTTGCCCAATTGCCTGCTGGATTTTTTTTTAAAAAGCACGCGAAAGCCAATGGCAGCCGCGGAAAGCAAAACCACACGCACGAGCGTGTGGTTAGCTTTCTAAAGCCCTTTGTAGAGGTCTCGCGTTACTTTTTTTATACTCATTAGTAAATTAAGTGATTTGGACAGGATCACAGGGTGCTGATCTGATGCTAAGACTCAAACCTTGGCAGCTCCATCCGTAACGCCACCTCCTCTTCCCCATGTATCTGCACCACACTAGCACCTAAGCACATACATCAACTCAACAACCAATTACACTACACAACACATACATCCAGTCCACACCACAAAACTCCACATCATGCCATAAAATTCAACAGTACACCACATAATTAACCTCCACTACTTACCACTCCACATCACAAAATACCATTCAACATATTTACACTCCATAACACACAAACCCACTCCACATAATTCCTGTGCACTCAATACCGCATAAGTACTATCTACATAATTCCACAGCGCGCAATGCCACATAATTCGACTTCACAAATCCATTCCACACCACACAATTCCACAACTAACTAATCCAATCCAACCCACAAAATTCCACTACACACCACATACATACACTCCATAACACATAATAAAAGACATTGCCATTTACAATGCTAATGGCTCTAACTCAGAAAAATGCGAGACCTATTGCATTTCTGATGCTTGTTAATACAGCCTCCATTTGAAAAAATGCGTCACGTACATGTGAAACATACAGTTACGTTTCCTGCTCGCGGGCCCTTTGTTCGAAAGGAAAGGGTTCCCTCTGTAAGATGGCATCCATGGCGACGCATTCCGTTGACACTTAGCTGACCGCAGCCTGTCCTCTTTCTCTTTCCATAAGGGGGCAGTTCTGCCAGCAGCATGCAGTGTGCTACTGCCGGACATATGCAGTAGAACCTCTCCAGGTAGGTCTTCTCTCACCCGGACAGTTCTGCTGCTGTGCGCTGACATCCTGGGGATCCCGGAGATAACCAGGAAGTGGGTTTAAGGTTTACATGTGAACCGCTCTGTGATGCGCATCTGATATGCACGCGATGCCTTACATCGCGCGCATACGAGTTAAAGAGCTTCCGTCGGGGCTTCCGTTGTGCCCAGAAGTGTTTGCTCTGTCCTATTCTAAGCGAATAGTCCTTCCCAGAGAAGCTGCGCTGTTCTGCTTGAAGTGCTGCTGTTCCCCAGAGGTATATCTACTCTCCTAGTAAAGCCAAAGCAGTCCTGCTGAGAGAGGTGTGTCCATGGTCCTCTCTAACGTGCTGCAGTCCTGCTCATAAGTGTCTGTAATGTCCGTTTCGAAGTGCTCTGAAATGTATGTACTATCCCGTTCAAAGTACTGCAGTCATGCCCAGAGAGGTCTTTACTGCCCCAAGTGCACAGTCTTGCTCAGAGGTGTGGCTGCACTTTAAAGTGCTGCAGTTTCTAAAATGGAATCTGTGGTGTCCTAGCACACGCATAGCATTCCAACACCCCCATAGGGGCAGTAAGCGCTGTACAAATACTGCAATACAATACAGTTGCAGTCCAGCCGAGAGGTGTTTCGTGGCCCTGTTTAAAGTACTCTAGTCCTGTGGGCACGTGCTGTGCTATCTTAACTCCACAAAATACCAACTTCTGAGGTGTACTCCTGTCCAAATCAAGAGCGTAGTCCTGTTTGGACGTGTGCGCACCACCCGGTTCAAAGTAATACAGTCCTCCTAAAACACATTTAAAGCCTGATTAAAATGAGTACACTCTTGGAATGGTCCGGATAGGGAGTAACAGTACACCTGCATTAAAGGTACTGGTCTACTGGGGATTGTTGGTTCTGGCCCACTGAACACATTGCAGCCCTGCTGATAATTATGTTTACCATCCAATTAAAAGTACTGAGGGGTCTGAAACTAGCAGAAGACCACGCACTGCTTCAGTACTGCAGACCTTCTAAGAGATGCCTGTCCTGCCCCAGTGTACAGCAATCCTTGTAAGAAGTGCCACTCCTGTCCCATTAACGTTGGTGCTGTTCACAAGGGATGGTCCTACCCCACTGAAAAGCCGAGCGCCTCGATATAGAATGAATGCTGACAAATGGCTGTCATTTACCAGTGCACAGTCCTTCTGACAAGATGTGGTCGGACTGTACAGTGCACAGCACTGCAATTCTGCACAGAAGTGTCAGCACTGCCCCATAACAAGTATCACATTCCGGTTAAGAAATGCCATCACTGTCCAGAAGTTCTGCGGTCCGTCTGGGTGGGAAGTGCTGCAGCTGCTCTTTTCACACTAAAAGTGCTGCGTTGTAGCTCGATGGAGAGCACTGCTGACGACCCCTGAAAGTGCTGCATTACTGCTGGGTGCAAAGGACTGCTGTTGACCCCTGAAAGTGCTGCATTACTGCTGGGTGGAAAGCACTGCTATTGACCCCTGAAAGTGCTGCATTACTGCTGGGTGGAAAGCACTGCTATTGGCCCACTGATAGTGTACCGCTGGGTGGAAAGCACTGCTATTGCCCCATTGAAAGTGCTGCACTACTGCTGGGTGGAAAGCACTGCTATTGACCCCTGAAAGTGCTGCATTACTGCTGGGTGGAAAGCACTGCTATTGACCCCTGAAAGTGCTGCATTACTGCTGGGTGGAAAGCACTGCTATTGGCCCACTGATAGTGAACCGCTGGGTGGAAAGCACTGCTATTGCCCCATTGAAAGTGCTGCACTACTGCTGGGTGGAAAGCACTGCTATTGACCCCTGAAAGTGCTGCATTACTGCTGGGTGGAAAGCACTGCTATTGACTCCTGAAAGTGCTGCATTACTGCTGGGTGGAAAGCACTGCTATTGCCCAACGAAAATGCTTATAAGATCCCAAAGGCGAGACCGATTGCATTGCAAATGCTTGTTAATTTAGTCAACGGATTAGACATTCATGCTATCCCACATACTGCATGTGATCTCTGTATGGACGATTGCTGCAGGATGCTGTTCTGTTACTGAGCTGCGTCCATTCTCATTCACACAGTTCCACCATTCAGCCCTGCTTTTGAGCCTCAGCTGGTAACACAAACTATCTTCTAGACCTACAAATTTTGCCGAAGTAAATGAGGGTCAAATCATGTAGCAAGCACACCGTCCCTTCAGTTTTTATAATTATTTGAATTCAAAACACCATGCATTTTTGCAGTTTCACAAAACTGTGAGCGCTTAAATGTGCCATCTCCAATCCTTTAAAAGTGTGAACTGGCATTTTTTCTGTGACTTGATAGAAATTGCGTGTAAAACTTTATTTTCAAAGTTTTTAAAAAAACGTCTGTTTCGGTATGTGCTTTGATTTCTTCCGATTGGCTCACTTAGGTCAAATTGCCTCACTTTGGTCAGCAAAAACTCCTAGAAATGTGCTGGGACCCTACACTAAAACTTGCACTAAGTTCCAATTAATTTCATATGAAAAATCTATAGTTATGTTTCATCCACACAACTTGTAAAATGGAGACCAGGAAAAAAAGCTGCACTAGTACCAATGCTTAATTTGTAAAAGAATGAGTGTCAGTGCCCAAAGCTCTGCTTAGAAGCCCCCGGCCAGTGTACTAAACGTCAGTGGGCTCAGAACCAAGGCTGAATAGCCTTAAATTCAACTCGTGCCTCTTAAACCCACTACCAGACACTCCCTTCACCTTTATCTCACTCGTAGAGGTTCATGCTTTCGCATTTTGAGAAGTTTTTTTCCATATTTTTCTTGCTCCTTCTTTCCCCTTTATGTGTTTTTACATTTCTTGCTCTCTGGAAATGGCAGATGAGGAAAAATAAGTGCAGGTCCCCAAAAATGAGTGTCGGTAACCCCCACCAGCAACCACTGGCTCAAATTAAGCACTGAATAACACTCATTGCTGCTGCAGCCAATCTGCAAATTCTATATATTAGAATACATGCAGCTATCGTTCAAAATACTTTATAGATTTTATTTAGCGAGTACAACCATTCCCTTTAATCAACATGGACATCATTGTCACTATTTAACCCACACGAGAAGCAGTGAGTTTAAGTACACATGAACTGGCTAAAAAGGGGTATGATACAAATATATTAATACATTCTGACAGGCGACTAGTATCACATCAGAGCACAGCTTGCGACAGTAGTGAGTGTTTGGGTGCATACAGTCTTTCCCACATCTGGGTCCACAGCAGCCAGGGAAGGTTGCTGTTCAGAAGACAACAACAGGAAGGAGTCAGGTGTGCATGAGGTGTTCACCTTGCTGCAGCACTGGTGCAAGGCAGCCCCACGACCCTTCAGAACCCAAGTAGCATAGACTTGCACAGCGTGTCTTGAATGTGCGCATGGCCACTACATCACCTTGAATTGCCACTTGAATGCACTGGAAGGAAAATTGAACCCAGGTATTGGTGTTTAACTTCCTAATTAGGCAGTCAGAAAAATACTTCAGACTCTTTAGCTAGTTTTCCAAACCTTCTTTTCTAATTAATGTAAGTGTTGATTCCTCCGCAAGCTACAATAGAGGTTGAAACAGTATTCGACTAGATGACTGCAAATTTACCTTGCAGGGAGGGAAATGTGAGGATGTCAGGCCAGTGCTCACTCTCTTACTGGTCACACACTTCCAGTCAAGAAAGACCATTTTCTACCCAAACAATGAGAAAAGTCATAGGTTAGGGGCTGTGAAATATGCTCTAAGGCAGGGTTCTTCTCGAGGTTGGATTTTCAAGTCGGTGATTGGTCAATACTGTGCTGTTACTCCTTTCGATTAAATATGTAGTCCCAGTCCAACTATGCAAGAAATTGGGTTACTGGTTGAGAAGGTGGTGGAAATTGCCCTTTTTGCAAGGTTACCCCAAACATTTTGCCTTTCACCCCCTTTTTTCTGATTGGCTTTAGGACTCTGAGCACTTTACTTCTGCTGACAAGTGCTAAATTACATGCGCTCTCTCCTCTAAACATGGTATAATAGGTTTACACCTGTTTGGCATATTTGAATTACTTGTAACTCCATTGTAAAGTGGTATACCATATACCCAGTGCCTGTAAACTAAATGCTACTAGTAGGCTGCAGCACGGTTTGTGCCACCTACAGAAGTAGCATTTCAAACCTGTCTCAGGTCTGCACTGCAGTGCTTGTGTGTGCCGTTTACTGCCACTCCAACTTGGCATTTAAATCTACTCGCCAAGCCTTAAACTAACCCTTTTATTACATTTAAGTCACCCCAAAGGTAGGCCTTAGGTAGTCCTAAGGGCCGGGAGTTTGGAAGTAAGAGATAAGACTGGCACTTTTATGTTTTGTATGTCCTGGTATTGACAGTCTTTTTCATTTTTCAATCCTGTGAGGCCTACTCCTCTCATAGGTTAGCATTGGGAATTCCCTTATATCTTTTTAAGTAGTAATTACTGATCAGAGCGGAAGAGCTTTTTCATGTTTTAAATCTTTGTATTGGAAATGATAAATCCTCCTTACTGGTGAAGTTGGATTTAACATTAGTAGTTTAGAAATGCCACTTTTAGAAAGTGGACTGGATGACAGCTACACTTTGTGCATTCCCTCTAGACAGCCACAAAAGCAGGAAGGTGAGATTCTTCTGTATTCTGATGGGTCTTCCTGGGCAGAAAGAAATGGGAGAGGTGTACACACTTCAATAGGTAGTGTCCTGTCCACACAAAGCACTTATTTACCCCCCACAGGTAGGTTGGCAGACAGGACTGGGTTGAAACGGATCCTTGTGCACTTCAGAGAGTTCCTTTGAAGTTACCCCCTACAATAAAGGCACTTTTGGGTATAAGTACTGGGTCTCTTATCCCTTAAAATCAGGAACTACGTTGGACTTGTAACCGCCACTGCTGGCTCTTTATCTGCACATTGCCAGAAGGACTGCTGTGCAGCCAGGAGGGACTGCCACTCTGCCACTTTCTGTGTTGGTCTGATACCTTTGTGCTGTGCTGACTTACATGTGTTCTCCAAGGGCTTGCTGAGTTGCCCCCTGTTTTCAAAGTCTCAGGGCTATACAAAACTTCAAACTCCCTCTAAGCAACCGTTAGATGCTGCAATCTGTGAGTCTTACAGTAGAGTTCCACCCAGGAGAGCACGTCGCTCACCTGACCAGCAGAAGGGGCCTTACAATTGTCTAGCACTCTGCTCTGGCCTAAGATTACAGCCTACGAGGATCGGTTCCAGCACTTATCAAGATCGCCTCCTCAGCCCCCTAAGAAGTTGTCGCAAGCACAGAGGGAAGCCCTTGCAGTGTGGCTCACTCTGCTTTGCCCTGGCAACTGGGACTCCCCAGCGACGGCGCTTCAGCTCGGCCTGCCTACATTGGAAGAACCAACACTGTGCGCTGACAGCTCTGAGACAAGAGACCTGATCAAGAGGAATTGCTGCCCCATGTTCTTTGTTCTCCTCGTACCGCCGAGTCTGTCTGAAGGACAGCCCAGCGCGACCCGTTGCCACACCACCTTCAGCCACGAAGCCCAGTGACGCGAGGCTGCTGTCCCCCACATCTTCGGACGAAGGTACAGTGAGCAAGGAGGGACCCGGGCTGGCCTCTGTAGCTGACTTGTGCACTCACGGGCAGCTGGGTTGTTTGACTAAAAGGAAATTGATCTTGAGGGACCGACAACAACTAACTTGTTAATTTCGTCGGGAACGCTGTTTTTGCACTCCAGCATCCAGGAAAGTCGTTTGCCTTGTTCAAAGCACTACTGTAAAGTATCTAAAAGAAGCAAACATTTTTTTGGAGCGCTGTGGTTACTTTGTGCATTTAATAATATAACTTAAGAAATACTAATTGGATGTCATTTTTGGTCTTGTTTTGTTCAGAATATAATAAGCTATATTTCTAAACCTGTGTGGAGTCTTTTTGTGGTGTATTCATTATGTTACTGCGTGTGTGTCTCCCAAATACTTTACACATTGCCTCTTTTGATAAGCTTGCCTGCTCGGCACCAAGCTACCAGAGTGTCAGCACAGATTATCTCAGTTCTGTATATAGCTTACCCTGACTAGAGAGATGGGTTCTGCCTAGCCTGGGTGTATTCCATAGCCAACCTAAAACCCCAATTCTAACAGGGAGTAAAACTCTTCTCAAACAGTAAGCACAAGTCTGCTCAGGGTGAAGTCCCAAGCAAACCCTAAATTAAGCTGTGCTCACCCCTTGGGTAGCTTGGCACAGAGCAGCCAGGATTAACTCAGAGACAATGTGAAATGTATTTGTGCAACACTTCAAACAGTATCACAGTGAAAACACACCACAAAAGGAGCCCCACAAATTAAAAAATAGAGTACTTTTTCATAAATAAAACAAGACCAAATCAACAAAAATCCAATTAATAGAACTAAAGATATTCAATTTTAAAGATTTTTGTAAAAGTAGCACCAAAATGTATAAAGTGCCAACTGAAGGTTTTGCACTATTTTCCCACCTTTCTCTTCCTTCTTCTTTCCTCCATTTGTATTTTTCTCTCTCTTGCTCTCGATCAAGGCCTAATGAGGAAATGTAAGTGTTTGTCTTCAAAAATGAGTGCTGGTGGACAGGCGCGGCCTGTGCAGGTAAGAGCGGTGAGGTGGGGGAGTCAACAGACTACGACAAGGAAAACTTAAATTAAAAAAAGAAAACCACTCACCTTGCGCTCGCCGCATCACCGAGTCAGCGATGCTGCGAGCGCAAAGTAAGTGGTTTACGTTTTTTGAAATTTAAGTTTCCCTTGTCCTCTGTCGACTTCTCCTCCTTCCTGCCCCCCACCGCTCTTACATGCTGGTGGACCTCATCTGAAACCACTGGCTCAGACTAAGCACTGGGCAGGAGAATGGGTGTTGCTGGGATAATATATAGATAGTTGTTACATATATGATTTAATATTCAGTTGTTCCTTGATGCAAATCATTTTCTTTCAGAAATCTATGATGTTCAGGGTCATGTTCAATGTGCTTAGTTTTGTGGTTTTTTTACATTAACAAATTCGAAAATTACTTTTGTCTTAATAAAAACCTCATCACAAAAAATGGTTGAGCAGTTGCCATAGAGACTGATTTATTGTTTAGTGGCCACCCACCATCTGTTAGTTTGGTGAAGTACATTGTACTGCAGCACTAGTACAAAGCAGCCACACATTCTTCAGGACCCAAGTAATATGCACTCACACAGTGTGGGCCTTATTCACAAAGGTAAACTTACACAGTCCACTTCTTGAATTTCCTCTACCAGAAGAATGACATCACAGGTGAAATTCAACTGCTGTATTCAACTCTTTACTCTACAAATTCTAAATGTCGCCCCAAACTCTAGAATGCAAGTATAGTACCTCTGATAGTCATGCCCTATTTAAAACAAATTCTATCCATAGTGCAGTGTGTGATTTTATTCTGCTTTTGGTGAAAATGGGATCCTTTCATAAATGATAGTTATTGTGAAGCGTTGTGTATAACAGAACCAACGCGCCGCTTCACAGACTATATTAAATACTGTGAAGCCACAGCGCAACTGGTAAAAATGAAAAAATAGGTGGCTGCTGTAAAGATACAGACTAAAAATTACCTGAATTTAGGAAGTAGATTACTTAAAGTAGGCCTGCAGAACTGATTGTGCCATCCACATGAGTAGCCCTGCAAACATGTCTCAGACCTGCCACTGCAGTGTCTGTGACTACAGTTTTAAACTGCCATTTTGACCAGGCAAGTGCACCCACTTGCCAGGCCAAAACCTTCCTTTTTTTCATGTAAGGCACCCATAAGGCAGGCCCAAGGTAGCCCCCTGGGCAAGGTGCAGTGTATTTAAAAGGTAGGACATGTACTGGTGTGTTTCACTTGTTCTAATAGTGAAATACTGCTATTTCGTTTTTCACTAATGCGAGGGCTATTTCTCCTGTAGTGTAACAATCGTCATTGCCTTGAAAATCCTTTTAAGTGTATTTTCCCATTGGGAGCAGATAGGGATTTGAAGTTTGGGATCTCTGAACTCATAATTTAAAAAACATATTTTGGTGAAGTTGGTTTTTAAATTGCATGTTTGAAAATGTCACTTTTAGAAAGTGGGCATTTTCTTGCTTAAGCATTCTGTGCCTCTGCCTGTCTGTAGAATCCATTCTGGGCTGGCTGACAGTTGGGCTCTTGTGCATTCACTTTAGACAGTCACCCAAATGGAGCTGAGGTGTACCTTGCATATGCAGATGGGCAATCACCAGGCTGATGAGCCTTTCTGAGCTAAAGTGGTGGGAGGAATTTTCACTAACACCTGAATAGGGCTGTGCCTGTCCTCACACAAATCTGTCTCCACCCCCCTGTAGTGTGTCTGAAGCCAGATCAGGGAAAGGTAGGTTCTTGTGCACTACAAAGACTTTCCTTTGAAGTCTGCCTACTTCAAAGGCTGAAAGGGGTATAAGTATTGGACCTCTGACATCCCAAAATCAGAACACTGCTACACTGAGGACATTCTACAAGGAAGAAGAGCTGGATTGCTGTCAGGAGATACTGCCACTTTGCTCAGTGCTTTGCTGTGCTGGACTGCTGCTGCTGCTTCTGTCCTGGGAGTTAATGGACTAGACTTTGCTTTCTACATCCTTCTTCCAAGGTTCTCTAAGGGCTTGTGTGTGCTTCCTCATGTTAAGAAGTTTCAGGGCCATCAAAGTCTTCACCTGCATCTTGCTAACAGCATGTGGACCTCTCTGCTGGGAGTCCTGATTGCCAAGTGGTGCCAAAGTTTCTGGGCCTTTGGAATCGTGTGGTTGGTGTTGCAACCCAAGAAAAGAAACATCGACGGTGTCAGGTACTGTTACTGGGGGTCCTTGATACTCTATAGCCAAACCGCGATCCTCGTGGTGGCGCCGAACTGTTTGATTAGTACTTGTCGCAACGTCGGAGCTATTGTTTTCTAGGAGCTATATAATTTTGCAGTAATTGTTTAAAAAGTGATATCTCAATTTGTGTATGTTGGATTTTTGTTGTTTTGGCCTTGTTTTATTCAGATAAATATTGGCTATTTTTCGAAACTGGTGTGGTGTCCTTTTCTAGTGTTTTCACTGAGTTACTGTGTGTGTATTTACAAATGCTTTACAAATTGCCTCTGAGATAAGCCTGACTGTTTGTGCCAAACTACCAGGGGAATAGCTTGGCAAGAAAGCAGTCTAACTCAAATTAGATGCCTTGTGTAAAGTATTTATACAGCACACTAACAGCAATAAAGTGAAAGCACAACACACAAGAAACCCCACACTAATTTAGAAAAATAGAGCAAAATGTAATAAATAAAATTAGACCATAACGACAATACTCCAATCAGTAGAACCAAAGATATGGAATTTTAAACGTTTAAGAAAAACTATTGTAGAGAAGCAGAAAGAACTGTGGGTATCTGGCGGCACTATACTGGGACAAAGTCGTAAGTTCAGGCCAACCAGGATGGAGAGCATGCTGGATACAGTGATCAGGTTAGTCCAACAGAAAAAGTTACCTGCTCAAAGTCTTGTGCACAGAGTTCAAAATTTAAGGATTTCACAGGAGGAGCTCAGCTGATGCCAGTCAATGGCCCAGTACCTGGGAAGCAGCTGTTGGCAATCAAGCACTAATTCCAACAAAGGCCAGTAGGGCTCAGACAGGTGCAGTTACAGGTCCAGACAGGTCCAGTTGCAGCTCAATTTGCAAGTCCAAACAGGGCCAGTTGCAGTAGGCCAGCTGGGAAGTTACAGGGAGATCGTAGGAGCTTGTTGTGTACCAGTAGCTCAGAACACATGGTCAGTCAACTGACACTTGGAGACACTCAGGTTAGCCTAGGATAAAGAGAGCAGGCCCAGTCGTCCTTCTCAGAGAGCAGGGTAAGCCTCAAGCAGCACAGCAGTCCTCTGGGAAAAAGCCAGGCCTCAAGCAGCAGGGCAGTCCTCCGGTACCAGCAGGGCAGTCTTCTGAAGAACAATGCAGGCATCAAGTAGCAGGCCATCCAGGTACAGGAGTATGCTGATGAGTGGCTCAGAAAGTCCAATATTTATACCTGGCGCTGCCTTTTGAAGTAGTCAAAACTTCTAGTCCACCCCCACATTTGGTTCTGGATAGTTTCTACCTTCCACTGCCCAGGCTCCAAGAGGTCTAGGGTGACAGTCGGCTGTGTCAAGTTCCTTTATGAATGTGCTGGAGGCAGCCCTTTGAAAAATAAGTGGGGCATGTGACAGCTCCCCCCTCCCATCCTAACAGAATGGCCCTCCCCCAGCTACACCCAGGTCCTATTCTTCACTGTCTGGGCCCTAACACATTCCTGATGGGGGAGCAGGCCCAAGCAGCTGGAAACCACTAGAAGTCCTTATAAATGTTTGTGCTGGAAAATGTCACCTTTCCGTCCATCATCCCCTTTTGTATCGCTTTGTTCGCCCTAAGTTGGCGGGGGTATGCCCAGACGTGGGTCCCTTGCTCACTTTGCCACTGGATTCAAGCAAGCCTGGCTGATGATGGCTGGAATGCCAGAAACCGGTCCTAGGATGCTTGTTTCTGGTCCAGGGAAGACATGGCTTGGCAGTTCGGGCTGGACTGTTCCCATGAGGCACAGGGTCAGACTGATTTGCATATGGCCATGTCTGAACTGGGGTGGTGGAGTGAGCTAAAGAATGATGATGGATTAAACCCAGATCAGTTGACTGGGGGTGAGTGTTTGATTGGCTCAAACGTTCCGTCCATCATCCCCTTTTGTATCGCTTTGTTCGCCCTAAGTTGGCGGGGGTATGGCCAGACGTGGGTCCCTTCCTCACTTTGCCACTGGATTCAAGCAAGCCTGGCTGATGACGGCTGGAATGCCAGAAACCAGTCCTAGGATGCTTGTTTCTGGTCCAGGGAAGACATGGCTTGGCAGTTCGGGCTGGACTGTTCCCATGAGGCACAGGGTCAGACTGATTTGCATATGGCCATGTCTGAACTGGGGTGGTGGAGTGAGCTAAAGAATGATGATGGATTAAACCCAGATCAGTTGACTGGGGGTGAGTGTTTGATTGGCTCAAACGTTCCGTCCATCATCCCCTTTTGTACCCCTTTTGTATACCTTTTTAAAAGTGGCATTTTCAAAATTGTAATATAAAATCTAACTTTCCCATTAAAGAGGATATTAAATTGCTATTCATTTGAGTCCAACCAGGATATTTCTACCTGCTCCCAATAACAAGTTAGCACTTATTAAATGTAAGAAGGTAACTGAATGGTGTCCTGTGGGAGAGGTAGGCCTTACAGTAGTGAAAAAGAAATTTAGGAGTTTTCCACTACCAGGACATGTAAAACTTAAAAACACATGTCCTACTACTAGGTTTAGGTCTGGTAAAAAGGTTTATTTTGCCAGGGCGAATTGACACTTTAAAACTACAATACAGATTGCAATGGTAGGCCCAAGACATGTTGTAAAAGACCACTTTTAGTGATTGGCACAATAACTGCTGTTGCCCACTAGGAGTATTTAATTTACAGGTCCTGGGTACCCATGTTGCCATATACAAGGGACTTGCAAGTAAATTAAATGAACCAATCAGGTGTAAGCCAATTTTACCATGTGTTAGGGGAGAGCACAAGCACTTTAGCACTGGTTAGCAGTGGTAAAGTGCACAGAGTCCTAAAAGAAAACCAACCTGCATCTGCAACCTGCATCTTGAACTCAGGATCACCAGAGAAGGCTAGTTGTCTGGCCTCCTTATCAGATGCCTCAGGGACAAAAGAGGCTCCAACCTCTATAAACCCTCCACCTGGACTCTGCTTGCAGTGAGTCCTAAGTGCCACCCAGTCCTGGACCCTTGGAGGTGGGCCTGAATGTGCTCTTCCAACCCAGCTGTTGTCCCCATCTGACGTGAAGCGACTTGCACCAAGATTTAAGGTGCTTTGTTCAGCTGGCTTAACATGGGCCCTGTATCTGGCATGCACTCCTTTGGGGTTAGCCTGAACTTGTGACTTTGTCCCGGTCTGGCATCATTAGATAACCACAGTTGGTACTTTGTGCTTCCAGGTACAATTTTTGCTTAAATCTTTCAAATTGCATATCTCTGGTTCTACTAAGTATATTGTTGTCATTTTGGCCTTGAATAATTTATATAAATTTTACTTTATTTTTCTAAATTGATGTCGGATTTTTGTTGTGTTGTATTTCACTTTATTACTGTTTGTGTGCTGCAGAAATACTTTACACATTTCCTCTAAGCTACGGCTGACTACCTTTGTGCCAAGCTACCCGAGCGTTAAGCACAGATTGGTTAGTTTGGGGTTTACTTGTGACTTCCCCCTGACAAGGTTTGTGGTAGCTGCTTAAGTAGGGTTTCACCTCCCTCAACCAGTAACCCAATTTCTTACAGCGCCAATACCCTAAAAGGGTCTATTGGTACTGGTCTAAAAACTGTCTAATGAAACATAATTAAATTTTTTTTTCCTGAAGATCAGAAAGTTGGTCGAAAGCAATTTCAAGAACTAGTGTGTATTACAGAGTATGGGGCCTGTACAGGTAAGGAATGACCCGCATATGTGGCGAAGATATATTTTTGAATTGAAAGCTTAATATAATCGTTACTTTGTAAATCCGAGGAGGAGGTTTGGTGGGTAATTTTGGCTGAACAGTAAATGGTAGCCTAATGATGTAGTCTCTCAAATGCCAAACATAGGATTTTAAAAGTAATACAAACCTGGACAGGAAGCCAAAGAGAAAAGATTGTCAGCATTTCAAAACACAATCGATCTTTTTTACGGCACAGATGTCATGAAACGTTTTGTACTACTTTCTTTGCAGTCTATCCAGCAGATTTTATGGGAGACCATCATATAGAATATTTCAATAATGCAGATGGAAATAGTTCTGCTTTCCCATTGGCTTCCTGCTGATTCTTGAGATACATCATTTTCAATATTGGTTTAAGCTTAGTGATGTTTTAAACACAGCTGCTAGTGATGGTCCATACCTGGGGTTTGAGAAAAGCTTCTAGGTCAGATAAATTCAGGATTTTTTTTACTTTATCTGTTGGGCTTATTTTTAATCCGAATGATCATGAACAATGATAAGAACCAGTGGTTGAGATTAATCAATTCCAAGATATGCTCTACTGAGCAACACACACCTGATCAATACAAGAGGCTTTGTAATAACCCTGGATCAAGAGTGTGTAACTCCTTGTTCCCATGAATTCATGCCTCACATGCATTTATTAAGGCTGTGGTCCCTATTGTGACTCTCCATTTACAGTGGCTGCCACTCACCACTATTGGACAATTGCATCCTTCATGGAATCTTCTTATTGGAAGAAGGGGATCCAAATGTAATCCAGTTTTAATGCCAAGGCCTGAATCCCAGCAGATTCATTATGAATTGAAAGATGTGTATTGAGACCCAAATAAGGACATATTACTAATTTGTGTTTGCTTCCACACAGGCTTAGAATCAATGCTTTGCTCAAAAACCAAGGTTCTCCTGACAGCTTGCATATCTTTCATGCCTATGGACAGAAATCCAGTCCACAAGTGCCAGCAGATCAGAGTTCCAGTACATTGTGGCATATATTTTTGGGGTTCTTTGAACCTTTCTCCATCTAACACCACTGCTCAAGCATTTCCTGTCCTAGAGGTTGCCAGTACTACATTACCTATTAGCAATGGTTACAGTGCTCTCAGAAATCTGTACAAGGCTGCATTGGTCATAGGAGCACCTCAATCAAGGAGTGCCATCTTTGTGCCCAGAACTATACAAATGCTCTTTTGGAAGTGGACAAAGTCTCACATGTGCTAATGTTCATCATGCTGCTGCATGGTGCAACATCTTGAAAGTGACCCTTCTGATCACTGGAGCTGTTCCCATGCCTCTGCAACTCCTGTAACTCAGATGGGTTTCATACAGATTAATGGATGATAAAGAGTGCACGTGGCAGCAGAAAGCATCCAATAAAGCACATGGCATGCAGACTATCCACCCGGGACTTCTCCTTCGTAGAATCACAGATGCCATGAGTTCCCAGTCAAGGAAGGAGTTTAACCATATAAGGTGCCAAATCCAAGATGGTGGTTTCTCCATTGGGAGATATTGGGACTTCCTAATCTAAGATGTGGCAGAGTCTCTTTCTATGCGGTCAGTTACTGTTTCGGCATCTAAAAGGCAGTGCTCGAAAAGGCAAGATTTTTTGTAACTCATTCTTTCTCCAATTTTAATTCACTCTCTATGCCCCCTTGCTATCCATTTATTCCCTGATTTTATCAGTATCCTCTTCACCTGTAGTGAAATGTCTATTGTCATTTTTTCCCAAGCACGTTGGATCAGTTTCATTGCGGTTATTCTGACTGAGGACCTTTAGCTTGCTCAGTTCTTATCCCCTTAATGATATCAATGGGAGTTTGCTGCCTTGCTGAATTCACCAATGCAGTCTATGTTTTCAATCAAGAACTACATTGACTGCCTTTCACCCCTCTCTGTGTGCTTTTCCTCCTAAATATGACCCTCTAAAAGAGACACCTACCACCTTTCACATACAATATTTTGTTCAGGGTGGCACTGAGGCTACTGGTAGGAGTCATTTCTTTGGACACTATCAAATGGCATTGGGCAAACCTATTTTGAGTCCGGTCCTTGATAGATAGGACCGTTTAAAAATGGGGTAACATTTCTGCTTGTTGATGCCCCAGAAAGGGATTACTGCTGCACAGACAATACAGTGAGGTTAACCTACATCAACCAGCAGGATTGAACAATGTTTGATTCATTATACATCTTAGCTGTTTTGTGGCATTCTAGGCAGAAAAGAATCTGTTGAATCTTTCAATACTTATACTTCAGAGCATCTGATTTCACTTCCTAGCATCTCTAGCTTGTGGATGCATGCATAGTCCTCTGATGAACAACTTGACCTCCTGTTTGCTTTCATGCCCTTTGTTGTGATATCAGGGATCACAGAGGAACAGACCAGTGCTTAATTTGTAAAAAAGTAAGTGCCAGGGCCCTAGTCAGGCGGAGC
Organism: Calotriton arnoldi; assembly: GCA_963921515.1. NCBI lineage: Eukaryota > Metazoa > Chordata > Amphibia > Caudata > Salamandridae > Calotriton > Calotriton arnoldi. Next base: position 2,456,020 of record CAWUFW010001451.1, read on the forward strand.
CTGCAGCTTGTATCACCCATTACCCCTGCAAACCCTGCCAATGACAGGGCCTACACAACTACTAACCATCACACGCCTATAAGCAGGTGTTAGTCGTTCTAAATGTATATTGAATTATTAAACCATTGTTGTTCAGCTCATCTCTAAATTATACACACATTGACACTGTATGTCAGACTGTCATAAGTGTTGGTGTTGACAATTAGCTGCTGGTGCAGAGCACCAGAAAGCACAGGCTCAAAATAAGCACTGGAGCAGACTGATGTGCTGATTGTAATCTTCTGTTGGTCCTGAGTTTTTAGGTTGCCTCTTTTCAAGCATCTGAACTTTGCTGTGATATGCAAACACTCTCACTTTCTATCTCTTCTGAACCTGGCTCACCTAAAAGCCTGGCTCCCAGCAACTTGTTGCTAGCCATTGAAAGTGTAGGGTTGGCTCCAGAAGGAACAATTATGTAGAGCCATTGTAATCACTATTCAGTAGTTTTGGAGGCAATCCACCTTGAAATCGTATGATGATCATTGAGTGGTACACTTAAAATTGTTACAAAGAGCTCACACTAGTCTCAGGTTAGTTTCAGTTGATTCTTTTTCTCCAGGATTGGCTTTTTCTTCTTTTAATGTTAATACCATTTGCCACCAGTGGGCAGCTATGAAAGGAATCCAAGACACTCAGACAGCTGGGAAATCACTGGTTTCCCCTTGGAAGAATCTCTCCTGGGTACACATGGCACTTGCATGTAGCCTTTCTGGGAGTTCATCAGGACACTATGTCGTTGGAATATTAGGATTTCACCTCAGGGAATATAACAATAGCATAGATCCTGACTCCTTCAACGGCTATTACATATTTATATATATTTGCACTAATGACAAAGGATAAAAGTTCATTTGTGGTTGGTGCAGTAATTAGCTAATATGTGTATCATGCAGGCAATGGCTTTCGTGAATCACCAGATAATCTGTTGTGCCAGCTATGACAATATCTAAATCATGCATTCAAAAACAGGCTGGGTGTAAGAAAGATTATATTACATCCCTTTGCCCCCTCCCATTTCCCCATTCTTAGACCACACACTGACATTACAAAAATCTTGTTTAATGCAGGGTGTCTTATACAACATAATTAGGGGTGTGGCTATTTGTTACCCTCAGTAAAAATTGCCATATTCACACCACGCAGACAATGAATCTTTTCAGAACATATTCTATGGGTGTTAGCCAGGAGATGTTTCTTTAGCGAAAGGGGACACAATTCCTTCAGCCTATGACTCATATTATTAACATTCCAACCTCACACCAGCCAATGTATGGAATAATAATGAACATATATCATAAGTTGCAAAGTTTCTTTTTTAACATACATTATTTATTTATTATAAGTGTGATACTGTAACGAAAGTACAGGAATACATTTTAAGAAAGAAAGAAAGAACAAAAAAAATTAACTATAAACCAAAATTACTGGCCAAAGATATACTTGAGTAGGCACATATCTAGACTACATCACTCTTCTTAAGAAAGACACATGTTATAACAAAAACCTCTCCTCTACAAATCTGTAAAAGAAAAAAAGGATTTTAGGTACCTGCACAGTATGTCGTAGAGAAATGGAAAACTACTTGTAACACTCTTCAAAGCAAATTCAAATAGGGTAACATTTTGTTTGAGTACAGTTATGATGAAGAAACGCCTTTTCCATGATTAATATATGTCATACTAGTCAACAAAGATACTATTTTATCTTCATTTGTTGTCTTTAAAAGTTTAAAATTGATTTCTTAGATACTACTAATATTTGAAAAATGTAATGTAATTAGTCTACCAAGGATTCCATTTAACAATCCTTGCCAAATTCAATCAATCAATCAATCAATAAATCAGGTTTTTTTTAAAGTGCGAACCGTTAGGGTCTCAAGGCGCTGGGGGAATTCTGCAGTTCAGTCGAAGAGCCAGGTCTTGAGGTCCCTCCTGAAGTGAGGCAGTGACGGTGAGATGCAGAGACAGGAAGTTCCAGGTCTTTGCAGTGAGGTAGGAGAAGGACCTTCCTCCAGCAGAGGTCTTGTGGATCCGTGGGGCAGTGGCCTAGTGGGCATTTGGGCGGAGTGGAGATGTCTGGGGGTTGTGAAGAAGGAGAAGCTGTGGTTGAGGTATGCAGGTCCAGTGTTGTGGATGGCTTTGTAGGCGTGTGTGAGGAACTTGAATGTGATTTTTTTGTTGATTGGGAGTCAGTGAAAGTCTTTCAGGTGACTGGAGATGTGGCTGCGGCAGGGGATGTCCAGGATTAGTCTTGCGGAGGCGTTCTGGATGTGCTGCAGTTCCATTTGGAGTGTTGTGGTGGCGCCGGCGTAAAGTGCGTTGCCATAGTCAAGCTTGCTGTTGACAAGCGCCTGGGTGACCATTCTCCTGGATTCAGTGGTGATCCACTTAAAGATCTTCCGAAGCATGCGGAGCGTGTGGGAACAGGCGGATGAGACGGCGTTGATTTGGCGGTTTATTGAGAGCGGTCCTGGTTCTCCTCACCTCATTTTAACCATTTGGACTTAGGTTCTGGGTTAGAATTGCTGGAAATACTGGACTGGAATAGAGTGTCCTCGACCACATGAAGTAATCTGGCACCACCACCTAACAGTGGAACAACATTTTTAAAGACCTGGGTCATGCCTTGGTTTGCAGTCATTTATAAATTAATGTAACCCTAATGTTATGTTTGATACAAGCCATTGCCCTCTTTGTTGAGAACATAAACATACCAGAGGCATGCTTGATTTATAGGTGCTATGTGTTTTATCATAGTCTTGTGAGGGAAAACAGGAACTTGAGTGTACAGTTAAGAATCAATGTACATACTGAAATCATTCTGTTTCTACTTCAAAAATCTTCTCTTTGAAGTACTATAAAAAAGTTTCAAAAACCTTTGAATAAAATTTCTTTTGTCTTCAGGCGACAAGTGCAACTTCAACGCTCATTATTCAACTGAATTTAAACAAATATGCTCTCAGTTGCAGAATAGCCGACGTGGACATTATTATTGATTCCAGCGACCACATTATTCAACGGTCAGGTAGGGATTGACTCCTGCAGTAAAGTAGTGCAACACCTCTAGTCCAATCAATCTTAATTAAAGGTGCCCTTTTAAAGTATTGATTTTAAGGTCTTGGCATAATTCAAATTGTTTATGTAGGAATGAGGGATGCAGTGACAGCAAGAAAACATAAGCATGAAATATCATGCCCTGAAACCAAGAGGTGAGGGTTTTGAGGCTATTATGAACACAATTCAAGTTTGCAGTATTTAAAAAAACTCTTTTGATAACCTCCATATACCGAGATAGGGCCACAAATAAACATTCAATTTAAACTCACATCGTTAGCCTAAAAGAGTAGTGCTCCCTTTGCAATATTATGTGTGATATCAGGACATGTGTCAATCACAGTTCTACAACAGCACAACAAAGCGTTACCCTATTTTATTACAACTTCCTGCTGTGCAATGTCAAAATGCACTAAAGTCACACAATTCCATAAACGCAGTGCAAAGATACAGCTCATTTTGTTACACTTCTTTGATGCACTATATCAAAACATTTTTCAATCACACAATGCCATACTAGCAGAGCAAAGTTAAATTACATTGTGTTACAACACCTTACCAGCGAACTATATCAAAGCACCTGTCAATCACATGGTGCTTTAATAGCAGATCCAAGTTATACCACCTGTCGTACTGCATCTCTTATGCACATCAAAACATGTTTCACTCACACAATGTCACAACAGTAGAGCCAAACTATATTTCATCGCTACACCTACCTGATAGCTGTAGCAAAACCCATCAGTCACAAAATACTAAAACAGCAGAGCAAAGTGATACCACATTTTGTTACAAACTTTTGAAGCACGATTTACAAACATGTTACAAATATACAATACCATAACAACGGAGTAAAGCTGTATCATATTTTGTTACACCTCTCGCTCACTACATCAAAACGTGTCAATCACTCAGTGCTTCAAGAGCATAGCCAGACTGTACCACATTGTATTTCGCATTCCTGTTGCTCAGTATCAAAACATATCAATCATTCGAAGCTGGAATAGAGGGAGACAATATATACCACACTTTGGTACACTTCTCTCATGTTCCATATAAAATATGTTTCACGCACACAATGCTGCAACAGCAAAGCAATACTGCTCTTTGTCAAACCTCCCTGATGCACATTTTGATTTCTCAGTCACACAGTAACCTATCAGAAGAGCCAAGCGAATCCACATTTTGTTACATCACCATGGTGTATAATATGACAATTTACATAAATGTCACAATGTCATAAAAGCAGAGCCAAGCTATGTTGCACAGTTACACCTACAGCAACACCTGTCAGTCACAAAATACTATAACAGAAGAGCAAAGATAAATCACATTTTGTTACAACTACATGATGCGCTGCAACAAAACAAGGGTCAATCAGACAACAGGCAATAACTCAAAAGCCAAGCTTAATTTGTTTCATTACACTTCTGAAGGGTTGCTGTATTTCAGGCTTTCTCCTATTCAATCTAACGAAGTAAAGCAGGACTAGGAGCTGATTGGTATATCCAGCACGTACGCTCCTAAGACGCCATTGCTTCTGATCAATCGGATCCCCTGATCCAGTTGATCAGTTCTCCCCTTTCCGACTAACAGCTACCACCTCCCTTACCCCCTTTCTTTCTTTCATTTTAGGAACAGCACAACCTTTTGGTTATTATTTCTCCTACTCAAGGCATTAGTTTAGTTCTCAAGATAGGACACCATCTATGTATGTACAGGAGACAAATTGCAGTCATGTTTATTAAATCAATTGCATATGTAAAGAGTATACGCTTACAGTGGTCATTTTTACAGATGAGTTTATTCCCAAAAGTAAGAAAGAGTCATAATTGATAAAAAACATAGATTTGTGTGGCATTGTGTTTGAAAAGGGGTTTTTGGTTGAGGGGTGTGTGAGCCCTTCTTAAGAAACAACCACAATCTCTGTCGAACAAAAAGTCATTAAATTAACCTGTGTTTAGCCCTCTGGTAGCTTGCCACAAAAGCAGTCCGGGTTTACTTAGAGGCAATGTGAGAAGTATTTATGAAGCAAATAAACAGTAATGAAGTAAAAACAGAACACAATAAAAATCCCGCACCAATTTAGAAAAAAATACTAACATATCATACATTTTTGACACCAAAACGATACAAGTCCAATCAGTAGAACCAGAGTTAGGAATTTTTCAAATTTTAGTAAAAACTAGCGCGTAAAGTATCACACCCCCAACCGCTGACATCTAGCCACGCGAGACCGGGGCAAAGTTTAAAGTTATGGCCAATCATGATGGAGCGCGGTCTGGATATCTGAGGTGGATTGGGCTTGATCTCAGCTCACCTTCAGACTTGTAAGAAATTTTGAAGAAAAATGTCTGAGGAGGTTAAGGTCAACAGGGCAAGGCAGCCAGCGGTGTCTGAGGTGGAGGAGACATTGTTATGGAGCCACTGGATGAAGTTGTGGTGAAGATTTGTACAGTCAGACTTAGTCACTTTTTTGGAAGTCAAAATCACAAGCGGGACGAAGCTCCAGGCTGTAGACGATGAGGGCTCTATGAGGCCAGTTACCCCTTCTTTGAGGAACTGCAGAACAAGATTTGCTGCTGAGGATAAGAGCATCGCGGCAGTAACCGCAAGGATAGGACGACCGTCGATGCACCTTTGGCAGATCGGCAAGCAGGAAGGTCCTGGTCACCGCCTGGTTCTCAGGGCACTTTTTGGGTTAAAATTTTCGAAGTCCCAAGTTTTTACTTTATGTTTGGGAAACTTTGGCACCACTCCCATGCTTACAGAACTGGGTGGGGACCGCTTGGAAGTCAGGACTCTCCTCAGGCAGGGTCCAGGTATAGGGTTCTAATTGCTGGAGCTTGTTGTGTCACTGTAGCTCAGAATAGGGGGCCACACGACTAGCTCTTGGAGTCACTCTGGTAGTCCTGGGCTCAAACAGCTAGTCAGTCCTTCAGCAGCAGGGCAGTTCTCTGATGGTTCAAGGCAGGCTTCCAGCAGCAGGGCAGTCCTCAGAAGTGCAAAGCAGGCCTCAAGCAGCAGGGCAGTCCACTGAAGTTCAGGGCAGGCCTTTTGAGTGTCCTCCACAGGTCCAGAAGTGAACTGAAAAATGGGTCTGAGGGTCCTATTCATATACCTGGTGACAGCTTTTAAGTGGAAGAAACTTCTGGATTTTATCACAAAGATGACTTTGGAATTTCTTTCCTCCCTGCCATGGTCCCAGGATGTCTGGGGTGACAAAAGACTAAAGTAAAGTCCTGTGTGAGTGTGGTGAGGCAGCTCCTTTGAAATGTAAGTGGGGCTGTGCTCTTTCTATCCTGGAAGGATGGCCCATCCTTTCAAAACTAGCCCCTCTTTGTGTCACTGTTTGGGATGAATACAGAAAGACCACCTACCATGCTAATCACAGTCATGGGACCCAAGACACAGGTTGCAGGCACCAAATGAATACTGCAAGACAATGCCAACTTTCTAAAAGTATTGTTATTCAGAATTGTGTCAAAATCTGACTTTTCTACTAAAGAGAATTTTAAATTACAATTATTTAGACACCAAACACAAATTTAGGAGATTTTTACTACCAGGACACGTAAAATTAGAAGTATGTGTTCACCTTTTTAATACAATGGACTCAGCTATGGACTGTTTAGGGCCTCCCTTAGAGATGACTTATGTATTAAAAAGGGAGCTTTAGGCCTGGCAATTGGTTGATTTTGCCAGGTCGAACTGGCAGGTTAAAACTGCACACAGGCTGCAATGGAAAGCATGATACATGTTTTTAAAGGCTACTTAAGTGGGTGGCACAATAAGTACTGCAGTCCCACTAGTAGCATTTAATTTACACGCCCTGTGTACATGTTGTATCACTTTACTAGGGACCTATAAGTAAATTAGATAGGCCAAACAGGAGTATGCCAATGTCACCATGTCTTAAGGGGTGAACAGAAGCACTTTAGCACTGGTCAGCAGTGGTAAAGTGCACGGAGTCCTAAAGCCAACAAAAACGAATTCCAGCAACATGAGGGGAGTAGGCAAAATGTTTGGGGGAAGACCACCCTAAGGCTGGCCGGTCGAACACAATCCTATGGAACAACTTAAGACCTGATTTAGAGATAGCAGACAGGGTACTCTGTCACAAACAGAATGGAGTACCCTGTCTACCAAACTCTCGGTCTGCCCCTCTCAGTTAGAGAGTCGCGGACCATATTTTTCTGTCGACGGAGTCCCTGTGAGGCTGTCAGAGGAAGGGCATTACACCGTTTGCCCAATTTAGGGTAGTCCATGTAAAGTTCTTTTTTCTGTCCGTCACCACCAAGTAAAATCTGGCAATGAGGGACAGATAAAAACAAATAATGGCTTGCACACCTTGGGAGACAACTCCCACTGTGTGGGGGTCATCATTTTTGTTTTCCAGAAAAATCTCCAGCTTTGGAAGTTTGTTTCTGAAAAAACTTTCAAGGGAACTGCCATGACAGTTTCTTTCAAAGTACTGAGATAACTGTTGGGCCAGTGGTCATTTCTAAACTTGGCAGATGGGAGTCCATTAGGGTGTCCATGAGGTTGGTGGAGGTAATGTCCTCCGTCACCCTGATAGATGGAGCACCATCCGCCAAAGTATAAATCAGAGTCTTTATTGTTATACAGGACTACTTTAAAGGAAAATTAACAAAATTAGGTGGTAAGCAGCAATAGAAAACAATGTTCACTACCCTCAACCATCTTAATCGAAATTGTAAAAGAAGGTTTGCATGGTGTTAGGTGTTACGCACCTAATACAGAGGAATCACACAATGCTGTATATATATATATATGTGTTTTTTGGTGTCTTTCTTCTACGCAATAACTTGCCAAAGATACTAGTCACCTTCTAGCTTTAACAGAGAATTCGATTAAAGGCAGATTTAAAAAAACATGTTTTTAAAAACATATATGACTTTTTCAAACCTCATTTTCAATATCATGCTTGTACATCATTCTTACAACCAAGGTCAAGTTTAACTGCAGTAATTTCAAAACCAAACTCTTTGCTGGAGACTGGGGATGGTGTCTTTCATGGGTCTGGAATGCAAAGTTTGGTGATTTCTAAAGTAACTAATAGGTCATGGGAAGAAACATTTTTCAATCCCAGTTGATTCACATTCATGTTGAGGAATTGTTGAGGTTCCCTGGAATAAGATCATTGCTGTGTTAGAAAAAGATATCGCAAATGCTTATGAAATCCTCCTTTGGTGATGGCTTACTGGAGAAGGTGCCTAATGATATTTCATAAGCCCAGTTTGGGTTGGAGACTCCAGTGCCCTGCCATCTCCATGACATGAATCTTTTAGGTCTAAAAGATCAGCACACACATGAGATTTAAACATCCCCCTTGTGCCACACCCATCTACCCTCTCAGAAAGGGAAAACCTAGGTTTCTAATATGCATATTTCTCCTTACCAAATGGTCGGAGAGCAAAGAAACTTGCTTCGCTTCTGGACGTTCAAGTGTATAAGGTCAAAATGATTCTGCACACACAGCATATGATTGCATAAATTACAGGCAAAAGTCTATGCCTCTCAAGATGAAAAAGCAAAAGTATCCTTTTGATAGCGTGTTAACACTTGCCTTGTTCCAGCACTTAATAATCATGGAAGTATGTTATTACAATCAATCAGTAAAGAGGGGATGATTAAGAAGCGTTTACAATCAGCACAAGTGATTGCGACAGCAAGTTGTATTACAGACTCCTTAAACACAAGCAATAGAAAAACAGAAAGCGTGGGTAATGAGAGAAAGCTGGATGCTCAATATGGAGCGTGGACAGAAATTACCCATGCACATAGATGGAAACTACTTAATTCAACTGCCTGGTCTTTACACAAAGTGCCTATATAATCCAACTCAGAATTCTGTGTGGTTCCAGCACTAAACCATGTATGCTATATCACAATCCTGCTCAAAGAGCAGAAATAATGCATTTTTAAATAGATAACAGCCTGGCTCTTGTTTTGTGGCATGGACAGTTACCTTTATATAAGGGATAAAGTAACCACTGCCATACATTATAAGGCCATTGCAAGTCACCAAAGAGTTCCATAACCATAGAGAGGAACATGGTCAGAGTTCCTTTATAAGAGTATGGACCTCAGAGGTGACTTTCAATATACTTATCATGTATGCCAGGGGGTACTTTATCTCATATAATACATGGTTACACCATCACCTTTCCCACAAACATTTTAAACACTTGGGTCCATATGCACAAAATTTCCATTTTGCATTTCAGAAATAGCGAAACCCAAGAAATAGCTAGTTAGGAAATTTAAAATGGAATGTACAAAAATAGGGATTTCCTAATAGCGATTCCTACAGATTAGGAAACGCTGTTAGAAAATCGCTATATAGGAAATGCAAAACCAAGGGTCCCTATGGGCATAAGGCCCCCCATAATACACCCCCCAAAAAAGTGGGAACATGTAAAGCACACAAATGCCCTAGGAGCATGTGCGCACTACATGGCTCTTTAAAAAATTCATTTTGGGTGCATTTTTTAAAATGGCACATGGTTACCATCGACTTGGAGTCAATGGTAATAGCATTTCCTAAATGCCCATTTCACATTTAGGAAATGCTTTGTACATCTGCTTAGGAAATCGCAAATAGGTCATACCTATTTGAGATTTCCTATTTAAGGAATCGCAGAGTGCGATTTTTACTGAGTAGAAATTGCATTTTGTGAAATCCAATCTGCCTTTGCACATATGGGAAGGCAATTTAGCATTTCTTAACAACCGAAATTATGATTCGGTCCGTTAAGAAATGCTAAATCCTTTTGTGCATATGTGCCCCAAGTGTGTAGCTCTTTCATATGAAAGAGCGAGCATGTTTGCAAACATGAAGAATTAAAATAAAACCTCTAGTTCAAAATAAACACATCAAAAACCTGTTAGATATTTATTACAAACAGATAGTAGAAACAGTTCAATCAAGTCAGTTTAAAAAAATAAATAAAAAACTGCTTCAGTAGTTCTGAATGTGTAGATACATGCAGAAAGAATCTAGATTTTCTCTGACTGTCTTAGGAGTGCCAAAAATAAACATGTTCTCTCTGCTTGTCATTGTAAGCTAGAAAAATACAGAAGAAATAAAAGCAACAGTTTTCGTTGCTAAACAGCTGCTTCAATTATGCTCTGTGACCTGACCTACCTTTCACTTTGGCTGCTGGCATTAGCAACAGGCTTTGTAATTAGAGACAGGCGAATATACAGGGATTACAGAATCCCATATATTAAATATATATCCATTGTTTAAACATGCGGTAAAACATCAACTGAAATATGTCCTTTTGAATTAGAGCAACATGAACTCTTTAGTTTTGTAATATAACCAGAACACTGGCAACCCGCACAGGTGAGAGCGATGGGGCGGGGCGGGGTGTGGAGGAAGTCGACAGATGACGGGATAGGTAAAATTAAATAAAAAATAAATAAAACCACTTACCTTGCCGCAAGTGGTTTTATTTATTTATTTTTTTATCAAATTTTACCTATCCCGTCATCTGTCGACTTCCCCTCATCGCACCCCAGCCCCACCGCCTCGCCGCTCTCACCTGGGCCGGCCGCCACTGAACTAGATGATAATTCATCATTAAGCTGCCTTATTGTAACACGGAAAGGATCAACTACTAACAGCGAATATACACAAACTCTTGGTGCAGCACTTCGTCTCCATGCAACCGACAATGGTTTGTTCTGGATTATTAATGCATGTTGTTCGAGTTAGAACTAATTACTCTGTTGAATACACATGGTTTGATGTTTAATTGCTCAGCAGTGCCAACCAGAAACACCCAGCTCAGTGTGTCCACCATGAGTGTGATCCAGCGCTATCAATAAAATTTCTTCTCCTATATGTCTTTGGACGTCCAGGTGTAAATATTCCTCTTAAACACAACTATATCCATATGACGGTGGGGCCCATAACACCGCATATACATTCACTCACTCATTTATTCCCTGGATTTCATCCGTTCTTACCTAGGAGAAAAACAGTTAAATGATATGCTGGAAGGAGACGGGATACCTTTTTATAAAGACGACATTACACTTCTCATGCTCTAAGGTATTCCGCTCATTGGTCGATGGACCAACTAGTAGGAATCAGTTGATGGTGATTAAGACCTGCTCAACCACTATAAACCTTTAAACATTTACATTTATCATTGAGCTAAAGAACCTCTGACTCATTGTTTTAAAGATAATAAAGTTTATATAAAGTTTGGAAGCATGAATAAGTTTCAAATTTATTATTCAGATTATTACATTTAGCATCATTATAAGAATAAATTGAAATTGCAATGCATACCTATTAGATGGAAAAATAAAGTTCGTCACAGCAAGAACTCCCGAAAGATCTATCTATCCTGGAAAAACAGGCCTTCTCGTTCCTTTCCCCTTTAGTATTTTAAGAATAAAAGTCTAATGTTTTAAATGGAAAAAAATCTATTAGGATTTAAAAAAGTTCTCCAATATCAGCGTCTCATGCTCAATCAAAAATATAAAATAGCAGCCGCAGCATCAGTTCGTAAAAACGGCAACAGCAGCTAACCCCCTCCCCTCTAAGAGTAGGTCTTCTTATACCCTAATACTAGCTTACTAAGTGAAAATGTTACATCTTTATGGCGAGATTCTCTCTAATTGGTCCATTCGGCTCAGTATACATCTCATTATGAATATCCTTGTTTCAACCAGTTCTTTGTGGCAAGTTCATACTTTTGTCGTTTCTCACGGGTTCATGACATTCCCCTTAGTTCATAGGTTTCAAACTGTATCCTTTTCTGATACTTTTCAGTCGGTCAGTTTATTGTCCATTCATATATTCACTGCGACTTCTCACGCTTTTTGCTGTCTTGCTTTGGCACACATTTATGCGATAAGGTCATCACAGCCTTGACCACGCTTCCATCCTAGGCTTTTGGAATGATCACATGATCCCTCTTGTTCACGGCCTTTCTTTCTTTCGTAACCCCTCTCGCGCCTGCGTACTCTAACTCATGGCGGCCATTTTATTTCGCTGCTCAACAGGCCTAAGCGCACTATTATAAAGATAAACAAAACAGAGTTAAGAATAAAGAATATAAGCCTTTTCGTTTCCCTCCCGTCATTCTACGTACCCCAATTAGGTATTACCTAGCAAAAGCGACATATAAAGCCATCCCTTACTTACCAACACTTTGTTTTGCCACTACACAGTTTATTTCCAAGCACAAATCATACATTTATTATTCTAATTAGTACGCAATTGTCAGACTTATGTTATTCACGTTAACAATTGTAAGTAAATTAGTTTGCACATATATAGCGTGTTACCTTTAACCCTTTACATGTAACATACATGGTTGGTTAGTCACTAAGACGAACCTGTGTGTTAATTTATTTAACGTAAATATTAGGAGGTTAAAATTTTTCCATTTACCCTGCTCCATCAACTCCCCCTTTGGTGATTTTTAATATCACCACAAAAAACCCATGTTATACAATTCTGTCAGATAGCATATTTCTTTGTCCGTTTGTTTTTGTTAGTTTTACACAACTGTATCCCTTTCAACTTGTCTCTTTGTCTTCTTATACATGTTTTCTTTTATTTCTTCTAGTTCTATTTCACCCATTTCTCTTTCTCTTTCTTTGTTTATCTTATTTTCTTTTTCTATTTTGTTCTGCCTTCTTCTTCTCTTTATACATGTAATGATTAGCTTCAGTACTAAAACTATTATGATTATCATGGTCGCTACTATTATTATTTTCCCTATTACTAATCTACTCATTCTAGTAAACCAATTTATTACTGAGGAAAAACTCTTACCAAGTTTTCCCAATGCATTTTCAACCTCCAGTGGAACAAGTTCTTTGTGCAAATTGGTAATATTCTTAATATACTTTTGTATATTTTCACTTTTATCTGGAATGTAAGTGCAACAATGTTGGACTTTCAGCATTCCACAGACTCCACCCTCTTTTGCCAAAAGAATGTCAAGGGCAAGTTGATTTTGCATCACCATAGCTCTCATGGCAACCATTTCGGTATTTACCATCAAGAACCCTCCAGCAGTATCTGTAGATAAACGATCTACTACTGTGGATAATTTCCGAATTTTAAATGCATTCAAAGATATTCCCACTGCTGGTATCAATGCTCCAAAAACATCACCTACTATTTCTGAAAAGCTCTCCCTTTTCCTACGTGTAAATGTCTTTACCATTTCGTGTGTTCCCTTTTCTGCTCTATCTACATGAAAAATCTTTGGAAAGACCAGGCCTAAATAACATGATCCATACCAATGGTCCGGTAACCTGTAATAAGCTCTGTTACCACATATGTAATAGATCCCAGGAAATATTGGATCTTTTCCCCCTTTGAATCCCCAACCTCCTAAAATGTTATAATTGTCTTGGCAATCACTGGAACCCACGAAATAATTGTCATATCTTGTTCTATTTCTTCTAATGCACAACTTTCCCTGTTGGGGCCAATCCAGAGACATAGCTGCATTTGTCTTTTTCTTGTCATGATTTTCTTCCTCAAACGCCCAAAGAGGTGTTTTTGTCTCTTCTATCACTTTTCTTTGAAATTTCACTCTTCTATCCTCGACCATTTCTAAAAATACCTTTTCTTCATTTCTTAACTCACAGGTAAGGTTGTTTTTAACTATATCATCTAATATTAGAATCTTGTCTTCTATGAAAAATTCACCAAATGTTTTTGCTTCTTTTACTTTATTTAGTTCTGAAACTACAGGAATCTTTGCAAAAATCTTATCTATATTAGTGTAATAATATTCTAATCTTCCAGTCTTGTAAAATAGACTTGCTAAAACACTACATGTTATTCCATACGTCAAAGGAAGGTGATGATAGGTCACACCTTCTGCAACAGACGCAGGCAATTGCATACAAACATAACAATCTCTCACATCCATGGTTTCTACATACTCATATAATAATTTAGTAAAAACATTCTTTGAAAAAATCTGTTATTGATTTGTCCTTATGCAACCCTGCACTACTTTTTAATATAGCTGTTTCCTGCATGTTAGCTCCATTTTCTTTCTCTGTGTTATTCTTTAATATAGACGTTTCTTCTACAGCTAATCTTATTGGAATGGTGATTGCTAAGATAATCCATACGGTCATTAATAATCCTGTACAAAAGAAGCACATCTTACACCATCTATGTAAGAACTCACATCTACATGTTCTATTTTTAGTATCTACCATTTTGTTCTATTACCTATTATATAGTATGTACAGAAAATGTGTCACCACACCTCAGAAATGACCTCTTAGCCACCCTACGCTCTCACTTTGTCTTGTTTGGTACTTTCTTTAATTCTTTTCAGAACTCTTTCTTGTCAAATCCAGTGTTTTGTCCAGTCCGGTAGAAATTCGTTCAAATTTCTTTAAATTTGTTGCACTTCACCTTCACCCATTAAATTGTAGCTTTGTTCCGGGTTCTCGTGAGTGATCTCTTCTTCTTTGATATCAGTCAATGCAATGTATAACCATTCAGGCGATTTATACTTCAGATTTGCTTTCTTTATTCTTTTTGTTTTCTGCAAGTGTTTTCCACCTTGTTTCTCTGGTTCTTTTTGACTTGTTATCTCATTTACTTGTTCTGCACTTTTTCCATCTAGCCTTATGATCTTGTATCTCAGTTTTCTAACTTCGTCGGGCCAATTGTCTCCTTTTCTTGGCCTTTTTGGTTCACTTTCTTTTTCCTCTCTTTCTGTTCTCCAAGTTCTCTTTCTCGACTCTAGTTTCCGGTTTCCTTCTTCTCCACTTTCTTCTGATTCTGTTTCAGTTCTTCCTTTATTGTCTCTTATCTTAAATTTTATAATTTCATTTCTTTCATCTATTTGTGGTTTTTCTCGTGTTTTCTTTTGATCACCTACTTCTGTCCCTCCTCGAGGTTCTTCCGAATTTGTGTCAATCTCTCTATCTGTCTCTAAATTTCCCTGTTCTTTTGTTCGTCGATCTGTCCCTATTGCTCCTCGGGGATCTTCCTATTCTTCTAACTTTCTATTTGAAACTCTCCCTTCTTCGTCTATTAATATTGTCTCTGAAGAGTTTCACCACAACTTGTACTTGGTTGCTCACTGTTACTGTCTTTTTGCTCAGTTTCTTCTTTTATGTTATCAAATTTCCAATCTCTTTTCAGATTTTCATCACTGTCAGAATGCTCTGTATCAGATGCTGAACTAGGGTCTGATATTTCCAGATGTCGACTCACATGTCGATCTTCAGATTCTGGAACTTTTGCTATTTCCTCCTCTCCTCCTGTCGTTACACTTGTACTTGGGTCTTCCAGATGTCAACTTACAGGTCGATCTTCAATTTCTGGAGCCCTGTTCGTCTCTTCCTCTGCATCAGACGCTGAACTGGTATCTGATATTTCCAGATGTCGACTCACAGGTCGAGCTTCAGGATCTGGAACTCTGATGGTGTGACTGGCATGTACCCAGTGTTTCACTCCAGCACACTTGACTGCAGTTGTTGTCACCAGGATCACTAGTCGTGGTTGGTCCCAGCGAGGAATCAAACAGTTTTTTCTTCGATGGACTTTTATGCAGACCCAATCTCCTGGATTCAAATCGTGAGCCGGTTTTCTTTCAAGAGTGGTCGCATCCGGTCCAACCTGATGAAACACAGAACGTACCACATCAGCCAATCCTTTGCAATAATCCAGCACCAGATCATCAGTTATAGTCAGTAGTTTGTTGACAGGTACATGTGCTTGTCTCATTGCTCATCCCATAATTATCTCATGGGGACTGAGTCCTGTCTTTCTTTCCGGTATACTTCTGATTGTCATTAAGACTAATGGCAAGGCATCTGGCCATTTGAGTCCTGTGGCTTGACACATTTTACCTAGTCTGTTCTTAATTGCTCCATTCACTTGCTCTACTATTCCAGAAGCCTCTGGTCTGTATGCACAATGCAGTTTCTGTTTAATACTAAGTGCTTCACAAATCAATTGAACTAATTCGTTTTGAAAATGTGTTCCTCTATCTGTTTCAATCGTTACTGGGAAACCATACCTTGGAATGAATTCTCGCAGCATTAGTTTTGCTACTGTAATTCCATCATTCCTTCTGGTCGGGTATGCTTCCACCCAACGGGAAAACAAACAGACGACTACAAGGACATACCTTAGTCTATTGCTCGGAGGCATTTCAATAAAATCCATTTGCATTCTCGTGAAAGGACCTCCCTCTCGTCCTATTGTTCCCAGACTCACTACTGTCTTTCTTCCTGGATTTAGCTGTTGACAAATAAGACACCTTTGACAAAGACTCTCAGCTATGGCTCTGGATTTTGGATTATACCATGTTTGTCTAAAAAGTCTGATCATTGAATCTCTCCCAATATGAGCTTGTCCATGGTACATCCGTGCTATGTCAGAAATCATGCTATCAGGCATAACTGGTCTGTCATCCCTGTAAACCCAAACATCATTTTCCTCGTGTTTTCTACATCCTGCTTTTATCCAGTTATCTTTTTCCTCATCATCTGCCGCTTCCTGTAATTGTCTCACCTCATCCCATGTTTCAACAGAGTTAGTAAAAAGCAAAGGACATGAAATATGCTCTCTTTCGTGGTTCCGGTTCAATGAGACCACATTTTTAGCACAATACTGTGCAATTTCATCAGCAAACTTATTACCAACAGTTATGTAGTCTTCCCCATTTTTATGTGCATTGCACTTCACTACCGCAATCTGTTTAGGCAGCTGTATCGCCTCAAGCAACTTTTTCACAAACTCACCATTTCTTATCGGTGACCCTGCAGACGTCAAGAAAGCTCTCTGAGACCAGATCTGGCCAAAGTCATGCACCACTCCAAAGCTGTATTGGCTATCCGTGACAACTGTTATTTGAACATTCTTTCCCAACTTGCATGCTTGAATTAGAGCTACCAACTCTGCTACTTGGGCAGAACGTATCCCTTTCAAACACGATGCTTCCATTACCGCAGCTACTGTGCAAACTGCATATGCTGCACTTAGAACTCCATCATTCGTTCTCAAACATGAGCCATCCACGAATAGAATGTAATCTGATTCCTTTAAAGGCTCATCCCGTATGTCAGGTCTCGGTTTTGTACAATACTCGAGTACATTCAGACAATCATGATCAACTTCATCCATTTCAATCACACTCTCCTCATCTGGCAATGATGTTGAAGGATTCACATTCATGCATCTGTCAATGGTCACATTGTCCGCACTCAATATTACTTTTTCATACCTAGTCAGCCGACTATGTGTCATGTATTGGGTTTTGGTTCTTGTCAACAGAATTTCCACAGAATGAGGGACATATACTCTCAGTGGATATCCCATCACTATGCCTTCACTCTGCTCCAGACTTACACAAGTAGCAGCAACTGCTTTCAAACATCCAGGCAACGCTTTCGCTACTGGGTCTAAAACAGCTGAAAAATATGCAATGGGTCTTTTCATGTTTCCATGTCTCTGCACCAGGACTGAAAACGCACACCCATCTCTTTCACTGCAATACAACTCAAAATCTTTTTCATAGTCAGGCATTCCCAATGCCGGAGCTTCACACAGTTTCCTTTTTAGTTCTCTGAATGCTTTCATTTCCTCATCATTCATTTCAAAAGGATCTTTAACATCCTTCTTTGTTAATCTCTGTAATGGTTTTGCAATTAATGAAAATCCACTTATCCATTGTCGACAATATCCAACCATTCCTAGGAACATTCTTACCTCTCTTTGTGTCATTGGAGCTCTCATTCCTTGGATTATTTTTATTCTTTCAGTCGTTACCTTTCGCACTCCCTTCTCAATCTTATTCCCTAGATACTGGACCTCTTGTTGACAAAACTGCAACTTTGATGGGGACACCTTATGTCCTCTTTTTGCTAAATGATTCAGCAAAGCAATTGTATCATTAACACATGCTTCCTTTGTTTTTGATGCCACCAGTAGGTCATCAATATACTGAACCATCACTGACTTCTCTGGCATTTTCAAATCTTCCAATGATTTCTTTAGAATCTGATTAAAGATCGAGGGGCTTTCTGTATACCCCTGAGGAATTCGGCACCATGCCAAAATACGCTCTCCGAACCTGAACGTAAATAATGGCTGGCTATCTGGATGTAACGGAATAGAGAAAAATGCATGGCACAAATCAATAACTGTGTACCATTCTGCTTCGCGTGGAATCTGATATAGAATTACAGCAGGGTTTGGCACTATTGGGCAGCAAGGCACAACAATTTTGTTTACCTTTCTCAAATCCTGTACAATTCTATACGTTCCATTCGGCTTTTTCAGTCCCATTATCGGCGAATTACATGGACTGCTCATTATTTCTCTCAGAATCCCTTGCTCAATCATTTTGTTTATTACTGGTGTTATTCCTTCAATTATTTCTGGTGTCAATTTATACTGGGGCGTATTTGGGTAACTCGTTCCTTCTTTAACAGAAATTTTAACAGGGTCTACTTCTTTCATTAACCCTATATATTCTCCCGTGAAGTCCCACACTTCCTGTTTCACTGTTTCTTTCAGTTCAATTGGGATTTTCTCTACATCAAATATTGGAAATAAATCATTCACTTCTGATTCTAACTTTACCATTGTCATTTTATACAATACATCTTCATCTGGGGTCTGAAATGCAATTCCATCTGGCATACAATAGATGGTGCAATTCATCTTGCAAAGCAAATCGCGTCCTAATAGGTTCACAGGACTGCAATCACATACCACAAATCGGTGCATTTCACTAAATGGACCAATTTTTACCTCCACTAATTTAGTAAGAGGCGCCTTAATTTGTTGATTCGAAACACCCACTACTTGGATATGTTCACCTGAGAGAGGAAGGTTTGGAATTTCCACTGACCTAACAGTAGAACGGGTAGCTCCAGTGTCCACAAGGAATGTTACATTTGCACCATTCACTTCTCCATCCACAAATTGACCTGCTTGATCTACCTCTAGAGTTGCGCCAAGCACGCACTCTTCCTCCTCTCCTAGGCACCGTCATAAACTTTCATCCGACTCATCACCATCCTGTCGTAGCCAATACTGAGATATGGCAGCTGCGCGCGGCAATTGTGTTACCTGCTCTCCTCCGCAGAATCCTGTTTCTGCACTGTATTTCTGTTGATTAACACTCTTGGGAAGTGGTGGTTGTGGCACCTGACTTTGTTGGGTAACTACCTCACTCTGCACCTGTGGATTTAATGATTGATTTTCCGTATTAGGTTTTGGAGGAAATTTACACTCGTTTCTCCAATGCCCTAACTTTCCGCAGTTGTGGCATGGCCACTTTTTCTTTGCCTCTTCTATGCTCATTTGACCTTTTCCTTTACCTATATTTGGTTTAAACCTAGTCGGTCCTGCCTCATTAACAGGATTACTCAATTGAGCTTCTTGCTTCTCTGCAACTTTCACTTGTGCCCACATTGCTTTCTCTTTCAATTTACGCTGTCTGCTCTCAATATCATCACTACAATATTTAGCATATCTCAAAACTTCATCAACTGTGCTATTCTGCCAACAAATCATATGCTGTTTAATCATTTCACTTATCTCTGGTTTCAACCCATAAACAAATCTATATACAAAATGACTCATATCCTTCTCATTTAGTGTCTCATAGCCACTATACTGTTTGAAAACTAACAGTAGCCTCTCGTAGTATGCGTGTACTGATTCTTTGCTTTCCTGTGTGGTTCTGTCTATTTTTACCCAATCCGTTTCTTTGGGTGGAATCTTATTTTTCAAAAAGGTAATTACTTGATCATATTTTCTCATCACTTCTGGTCCTGGCGCTCCTGTTTTAGTATCTCTTGGATATTCTACAGTTGGCCAATCAATTGTAATCTTACATTCTGTCCACAAATCAGCTGGTACTACTATATCAAACAATCCATCCAAATCTATCCATAACACCTTTGAAACTTTAACAAATCTCTCCACTTGTCTGTACCATTCTACTGGTTTCTCTCTCAATTTTGGAAAATCATTCGTAAATGACAATATATCCTGTCTAGACCATGGGACATGCACATAACTACCTCCTGGAGTTTCTCTCATCGGGTACTCCCTTACAATTGATTCCTTGTCTGTCACTGCAAAAGCCAAAGACGCTTTGTCTGTCACTTTCTCATTCTTTTTAGTCCATCTGCTTCTCCATCTATCCACATCACCCCATTTCCTCAGTAAAACAATTAATTCTTTTATTTGGGTTAATCTTCCTGATGTGTTCAAATTCTCTATATCTTTTTCGCAAAAATCTACTCTATATGGTTTCTGCAACGTTCTCACTTTTACAAATTCTACTCCTAGTTCATTTGCTGTCTCTTCTAATTTGTCATGTAAATTTCTAGCTCTCCATGTAATGCTCTTGCATAAGAACATAATTTCGTCATCCTGATAAGATTTCAGTTTTTCTGTGCCAATTGTCCCTAAAATCAATTCTTCCATGTCTATTTTTAAACTAATTACATCTAAGGGTTTTGTTTCGATCTCTTTCGTTTTTAGAGTTTTCATCCATTCATTCAATTCATCTGGAGTCGGACCTACAGGCGTACTATTTAATTCTATCCAATTTTTACTTCTTTCTGGTGTCTCTGATGCAGACTCAGTTACCATAGGTATTCTCCTAAACTCATTCTCATTTATCATTAAATTAGTAGGTGGGCTTGGTCTATATGTACTAACCAAGTTTCTTGCACCTTCACCGTCTAATTCCATCCCTTCTTTCCTTCTTTGCAAGTGTGAATTCATAGGAATGACTAAAGAATGCTCTTCAATTTTCTGATTCTCAAAAACTGGTATTACTGGACCTATCGTTACTGATACAGTTACAGCTTCCATATTCATTGTTAATTCTCTTATCTTTTCAGTTAATTCTCTTGTGGTTTTTGCCAATTCAGTTGTATTGTCACTTTCTGTCTTCTCATTTTGTGGAGTTTTCAACTGATCTTGTGACCTATTTATCTCATATCCTCGTTCTGGATTTTTATTCCTCCCAGTTTCCATTGGCGGTGCATTAGGTGTCACCAACGCAGAATTCTGTTGGTATGGAGGTGGGTTTCTGTTTAGAATATCTTCCAGCAATTCATCTTCTGTCTCACTACCACCATACCCATACTTTTCAGTAACCACATGTTTCTTTTTCTCTGTACACTTTCTCTTTGCTTCTTCCTCAACTGTAAAAGCCGGAAACAAACCTCCTGTCATATTAGCGTATCTCCAACGCTTTATTCTGTCCTCATGATTCACTCCCCACAACCTTCCGGGTACAAACTCATGATTTCTTAATCCTCTGAATCTTTCTCGTTCATACATCTCATCTTCCCATTCACTTAATGCTTCAAACTGTGTCGGTCTAGGTTTAGGTTCAAGCATTGCCATTTTCTCTCTCAAATTCCGAAGTACAGCTACACTAAATGAACCATTCTCAGGAAAAGCCAATGCTCCATCATTTTTAGTATATTTAGTCCAATTTTCTAACCATATGCACGTATGATATCCGTACTTCAACAACATGTGCGAAGCTGGTGACTTCGGCGGAGGAATTACTTGTCCCTCTCTAGTCA
Source organism: Calotriton arnoldi (assembly GCA_963921515.1). NCBI lineage: Eukaryota > Metazoa > Chordata > Amphibia > Caudata > Salamandridae > Calotriton > Calotriton arnoldi. Next base: position 2,477,718 of record CAWUFW010001451.1, read on the forward strand.
CTACCTTTTTGCCCTTCTTAAAAAAATTCTTAACTTTAGATATCCACGACGTTTTCTCTCTACCATACTCATAATAAGCCATGATTCACAATTTCTCTCAAAAGTCCGCGATTCAACACTGTTCTCTATGCGTTATTCGGACCTATCCCAGCGCGACTCACACCAATGCTCCAATCCTAAGCTTCTACGTCACTGGTTTATCTGACCAATCCCAGCGCGACTCACACCAACGCTCCAATCAGAGCGGCTTCTGTAACTAGCGCACTGTCCAATCCCAGCGCTGCTTTTGTCTACATCAGTTTTTTATGACTAGCGCACTGTCCAATCCCAGCGCGGCTTTTGTCTACGTCAGTTCTGCTCCTGACCCCTCCTTTACAAAAATTATCGGCAATTTACTTTTCAACAATTCTTTGTTAGTTTACAACATTAAAACACATTTCCATTGTCTGATTTCGCTAAACAAAAGTGACAGTTTATTCTAGCTCGCAAGAATACAGTTTCGTTCGATAAGTGTAGCACTTCCCTCTACCTTACCCTTCTTTCAAGCAAGGAGTAAACCCGTTTCTCTGGGGATAAAACACATGTGGAGACTACACTGCTCCTGAGAATTAAGGCCAGAGTTTCACAAGAAAACCGGTTGCTATTTCACTCACACACCTTTTATACCGAAAATGTCCCTATCATAACACAACCTGTGTTATCACCAATATGAACTCCGACAATGCACTATTCCATGTGACTTCTCTTGCCACATGTTTTCCACTTCCTACTTCCCGGAAGCGTTAAAACTTTGACTTACATATAACATAACGCGACTCAACATAGAATGTTAGACATGAAATAATCAATAATCACCAAACTAATCTATAGTAACCATAACTCTGCTACCAAGAAATCTGTTCCAGCGCTATCAATAACATTTCTTCTCCTATATGTCTTTGGACGTCCAGGTGTAAATATTCCTCTTAAACACAACTATATCCATATGACGGTGGGGCCCATAACACCGCATATACATTCACTCACTCATTTATTCCCTGGATTTCATCCGTTCTTACCTAGGAGAAAAACAGTTAAATGATATGCTGGAAGGAGACGGGATACCTTTTTATAAAGACGACATTACACTTCTCAAGCTCTAAGGTATTCCGCTCATTGGTCGATGGACCAACTAGTAGGAATCAGTTGATGGTGATTCAGACCTGCTCAACCACTATAAACCTTTAAACATTTACATTTATCATTGAGCTAAAGAACCACTGACTCATTGTTTTAAAGATAATAAAGTTTATATAAAGTTTGGAAGCATGAATAAGTTTCAAATTTATTATTCAGATTATTACATTTAGCATCATTATAAGAATAAATTGAAATTGCAATGCATACCTATTAGATGGAATAATAAAGTTCGTCACAGCAAGAACTCCAGAAAGATCTATCTATCTGTCCTGGAAAAACAGGCCTTCTCGTTCCTTTCCCCTTTAGTATTTTAAGAATAAAAGTCTAATGTTTTAAATGGAAAAAAATCTATTAGGATTTTAAAAAGTTCTCCAATATCAGCGTCTCATGCTCATTCAAAAATATAAAATAGCAGCAGCAGCTGCAGCATCAGTTCGTAAAAACGGCAACAGCAGCTAACCCCCTCCCCTCTAAGAGTAGGTCTTCTTATACCCTAATACTAGCTTACTAAGTGAAAATGTTACATCTTTATGGCGAGATTCTCTCTAATTGGTCCATTCGGGTCAGTATACATCTCATTATGAATATCCTTGTTTCAACCAGTTCTTTGTGGCAAGTTCATACTTTTGTCGTTTCTCACGGGTTCATGACATTCCCCTTAGTTCATAGGTTTCAAACTGTATCCTTTTCTGATACTTTTCAGTCGGTCAGTTTATTGTCCATTCATTTATTCACTGCGACTTCTCACGCTTTTTGCTGTCTTGCTTTGGCACACGTTTATGCGATAAGGTAGGTCATCACAGCCTTGACCACGCTTCCATCCTAGGCTTTTGGAATGAATGATCCCTCTTGTTCACAGCCTTTCTTTCTTTCGTAACCCCTCTCGCGCCTGCGTACTCTAACTCATGGCGGCCATTTTATTTCGCTGCTCAACAGGCCTAAGCGCACTATTATAAAGATAAGCAAAACAGAGTTAAGAATAAAGAATATAAGCCTTTTCATTTCCCTCCCGTCATTCTACGTACCCCAATTAGGTATTACCTAGCAAAAGCGACATATAAAGCCATCCCTTACTTACCAACGCTTTGTTTTGCCACTACACAGTTTATTTCCAAGCACAAATCATACATTTATTATTCTAATTAGTACGCAATTGTCAGACTAATGTTATTCACGTTAACAATTGTAAGTAAATTAGTATGCACATATATAGCGTGTTACCTTTAACCCTTTACATGTAACATACATGGTTGGTTATTCACTAAGACGAACCTGTGTGTTAATTTATTTAACGTAAATATTAGGAGGTTAAAAAATTTTCATTTACCCTGCTCCATCAAGTGCATGTAGCAGAGTGTGTTAAACATCTCATGTGGTTTGCTGGTATTGAGTTCGAATCCTGGCAAGTCAGCTAATCCTTCCATTGTTGGTATGCCGTGTACCATTAACTCGGGTACCAGCACTGGCTGTTATTTACTGTGCGTAGAAAAGGCACAAATCGGTGTGAAGTAATATTTGAAACAAGTCGTTATCGTAAGGTGATCGCCATTAGAGTATAATCTCAATATAAACACCTAGCAATTATTTATTAATACATGCACATTCTGTTGAAAGAACACACCTGTAAGAAAAAAACATGCATCACTTGTTATCTGTAATAAACTATTAGGTGACTAGTAATGTTACTGACTTCTGGTATTGGGGGGAGTGAGGGGGAGTGCGAGCAGGTCTGTGAGTCCAGCACCTTATGACCAGTGCTTAATTTGAAAAAAAAACGTGCCGTGCCACAGCTCTCCTCTGAAAAGCGCAGCTGCAGTTAAACGTGTGAGCACAGAATACTGAGGTAGCATAATCCTAAAGCCATTTTGGGCCTTTTTAATCCATGTACATCCACTCCCTGCCTTTTCAGTTCACTCTTGCAGCTTCCTGCTTTCTCCCTTTATGACATTTTTCCGTCTTGTCTCTTCCTCCGTCTTTCCCATATGTGCCTTTTGCTCACAGTAAATGCCTGATGCAGAAAAATAAGTGCTGGCCCCCAAAAATAAGTGCTGGTTCCTCCCACCGGCAACTACCGGCTCAAATTAAGCACTGCTTATAACATTGCTCACAGACTCCTGTCACCTCTTGATGGGAAGAAGACAAAGTATGAGCAGTGCAGCCAGATGCCTTTCAAATACTGCTCAGTCCTTGCTGAGCATTACAAGAGAGCCGTGGCCTCTCTCTGTTCATTTCACACATCCTAGACTGCTCAGTGTTGAAAAGAAGACTTCTAACAGACCCACACATGCTTCTAGTCTGGTTCCAAAATATCTTTCTTAGAATATCGACTGACATGAATACTGTGTCCCAAATATTATTCACAAAAACATATGTATGCACTATGGGGCATTTCTATACCACAAACCGAACCTAAAGGCAGTGGAAGACAACAGAGCAACATCCACATATCCTGAATGAAATGTGGATGCTGTTCCAGATCCTGGGTGTGTGGATGGAAAAGCCTACTGCTTTTTTAAAACTTTTTGCATTTCTTACTTTGCTGTCTGATGGTGACCTGGATGAGGGTGTAGTGAGAACCACCAGAGATGGCCAGTTTCACTGTAAGGTAAGTGGGGGTGCTGGTCATGATGGCTTTATAGATGATGCAACTGGTTTTGAAGATGGAGCGGGCCAGCAAAGGGAGCCAATTAAGTTCCATCAGAATGTTGATGATATAATCATATTTCTTCAGTCCCTGGATGGGATATGATGTGGCTTGTAGGATGCCTCTGGGGACTTAACAACAGAAAGTCTACAGCAAATGGGACTATATTTTTGTAAATGTTATTTAAGGTACAGTTTTTATGCCATATGATTCAGTATGCAATACTCTGACACAGTAGCATGCATCCACACCCTGTGACTCCAGCAGTGTGTGTCTCACCTAGCACACTGTGCACTTCCTCATCATTTTCCCACCTGGATGTGGCGACCAAACACTGCAACTGTAATTTTTAGATTGAAGCCTACCAGACATGCAGCTGTCTGGTTTGATAACGGCATCTAGGGGACATTCAGAAAGCTTCCCCGGGAATGCATTCTGCCCAGTGCTTAGAATTTGCTTTGTGGTTTTTAACTCACATTTGCTTGCTTTCTATTTGCTGGCTTTATATGTTTTAGGCTGTCCAGCCTGAGTTTGTCCCTTCCCTTGCCCAAACCCTACTGACTGAATTTCTGTAAACAGGCCTTTACATCTTGTTCTTATCTTATCACATTGGCCGTGCATTCATAGACAGAGATCAAATGTCAAGCTGTCTTCCAGGGAGCTCAGTGTCTACTTGTCTTTCTCTGACTTCAAAGTGAGATGATTTATGTGACAATCCTGCTGGGTGCCCATGTGAGACTTAGAGGCTGTAGGATGTTATTTCTCGGGCTGGGTACTAGGGGGTGTGCTGGACAATGTTATTTTTTTTCTAGCACAAAACAAGATTTTAATGTCTGTAAATGGAACTGTGCAGATATTTGAGAATATGGAAAGCACAAACGAAACACATTTTTGGGTAATTCTAAAGTGTGGTGGAAACAAATATTTTAATATGACCAAAACAAATCAATACACTAGGTGATGACATTTCTACACATTATCATTTGTGCGCTGTATACTTTTATCAGTAAACCTGTATGTCTGTACAAATGTAATGGTCATTTTAATTGAAGATGTGTTGTCTGTAATGGCAGTGAGCTACCACACCATGCATACTCCACTTTACCCCCTCCACTCCACTCTGCACTACTCCACGACACTGCTCTCTACTCTACACCACTCTACACTATGACACTCCGCTCCGCTCCGCTTCACTGCACTCTACTCTGCACCACTACACGCCTCTCTAATCTACACCACTCTAGTATATGCCAATGCACTCTACCCCATAGTACTGTACTATGCACTGCTGCACTCTCCACCACTACACTCTACACCAATCCGCTCTAAGCCACTCTTATCTACACTGCTCTCTATGACACTCTACTCTATGCCACTGCACTCTATGCTATTTCACTGTTCTCTGAAACAATCTACTCTATGCCACTACATTCCACTGTGCGACATTCCACTCTAGTCCACTCCACTCTGTCACTGCAATCTATCCTGCACCATTCCCCTTCACTCTACCCCAATTCACTCTACGCCACTGTACTCTTTGCCACTGCAGTCTACGTCATGGCACTCTACACCACTTTACTCAAAACTAGTGCACTCTATGCCACTGCACTCTATGTCAATTTACTCGCACCATTGCACTGTACCCCACTATATTCTACTCTGCAAAACTCTACTCTACGCCACTGGAATCTGCCGAAATGACAAAAATCCAATCAGTAGAACCAGAGATATGCAATATTAAAAATGTAACTGAAAATAGCGCCAAAAAACACAAAGTGGCAACTGTGGATCTGATCGCTCTAGACTGGGACAAAGTCACAAGATCAGGCCGATCACGTTGGAGTGTAGGCCGGCTACATAAACTCAGTTAAGTCCACTGAATAAAAGCATCTTAAATCCTTGGTGTGAAGCATTGTGGAGCCCCAACTCGAGGATATATCACACAGCGGTGATTCCTAAGAGCTGCAAAGCTGTCCTGCATCGCTGTCAAGGATGCCATAGACGAGGGACTTGTGATGTGAAGCCCTGCATCGAGATGCGGCATGCACCCGCTGGCTCAGAGGAAGCTGCTAGGCTTGAGCCTCAGAGGCCTGCGGAGTCATTGAGGATGCTGTCAATGAGGGGTTTATGATGAGAAGGCGTGTGTTGTGCTGCAGAGGTTTTTGGGAGGCTGTTGGCGGGGATGCAAAGTCCTTGATTCAGAGAAATCCACGCAATAGAGGGGATGCGTTGGTTCTGCTCAGGATTGCACTGCGCAGCAGAGGAGGTGCGTTGGTTCTGCTGAAAACACAGATGGGCTACCAGAGCCCCTTTATGCTCACTTTCAAGGGTCCAGGACTGGGTTGCCACCACTGATGGCAGAGTCCAGAAGCCTAGGTTCAAGGTTGTTGGAGCCTTCTGTCGCTTAGGATCTAGTCAGGAGGCCAGACCTTAAAATAACTCTGGGGTCCTGGGTTCAACAGATGCAAGGTCCAGTCCTCATTATCCAGGCAAGAGGGAAGCAGGCAGCAGGTCAGCACAGCAGGGCAGTAGTCTTTCAGAGCAGCAGTCCAGCAGAGTGGCAGCCCTCTCAGCAGCACAGCACAGCTGTCCTTCTTCCTGGGAGAATCAACAGGTCCAGTACTGTACTAAAACGTTGGGGTTTGAGGTCCAACATTTACATTTGGTGCCCATTTTGAAGTGGAGGATGCTTCTAGAAGGTTCGACCCCCCTGAGGTATCAGGCATTCCTTTCCTCCCTGTCCTGCCCCAGCCTGCTTGGGGTCACAATAGACCAGTGTCAACCCCTTTGTGAGAGTGCTTGGGCAAAGCTTTTGTGATGTGCAAGTGTGGTAGGTGATAGCTCCTCCCCCTCAGTAACTCAGAGTGGCTCATCCTGCCAACACCTATCTTCCTTTCGTCTCACTGTCTGGGAGCAACACACAAAGACCAACTGCCAGCTACACCTAGTCATGTGACCCATGGTCAGGCTGCATGCACCACATGGTTAGGACAAGAAAATGGCAACTTTCTAAAAGTGCCATGCTCAGAATTGTGATAAAAAATCCTACTTTACCATTAAAAATGGCTTTTAATTACAATCCTTTAGACACCAAACTCAACTTGTGGACCTGCTCCCAGTTGGAGGTTACAGCTTATTAAATGTGATTAGGTAACTTCAATGTTATCCAATTGGAGACGTAGGCCTTGCACTAGCGAAAAATGACTTTAGGAATTTTTCACTACCAGGACATGTAAATCTTAAACGTATATGCCGAACTTTTTAAATTCACTGCACCCTGTCCTCTGGGCTGTACTTATATGTATTAAAAAGAAAAGTTTAGGACTGGAAAAAGTTTAAAGGGCTACTAAGTGGGTGGCACAATCAGTGCTGTAGTCCCACTAGTAGCATTTGATTTACAGGCCCTGGGTAGAGGCAGTACTACTTTACCTGGGACATACAGGTAAATTAAATGTGCCAATAGGGTGCCAGTCAATTTGAGCATGTTTTAGGGAAAAAAACACATGCACTTTAGCACTGGTTAGCAGGGTTAAAGTGTTCAGAGTCCTAAAGCTACCAAAAACGAAGTCAGCAAAACAGGAGGGTTGAAGGCAAAAAGCTAGGGGAGAACCACACCAAGGATTCCAGGTGTAACCAATGGTTTGAGAACTTTGCTCATTAGTGTCTTGACTGTAATGTTGTAATGTTGCTTCAGAGGAAAATCCAGCTGCTTTGTGCATTGCCAGGTTATCTCATTGAACCTAACAGAACACTGATTTTTCTGTTTGTGGGAGTTTATAACTTACTCTTCCCCACTTAATAATCCAGTCTCACAGAACGCATGTGATGTGAATGTAACAGATGTTGAATTCAACAATTTAATATTTCGATTTCTGATTACATCTTACTCAGTCAATCACTGACAGTAGTGTTGACCTTCCCTCGTGCAATAGCTATATGGCAACCTGCTCCTCGGTGTCTCAATCTCACTACCCTGGTATGTTTTACTGTGCATGAGCCTTGTGTCAAGAGGCCCCTGACAGATGTTCTATGTAGATTGGGTGTTACTCACCAACATAGTGCTAAACTCTCTTAGCTGATAAGGGTACACCCAAAGCAATAGTCTTTTTTCCATGGGTGACCACCATTTCAAGGACCATGGAATAAAATGAATCACAATTGGTGGCAGCTTAATAATCATTGTACTGTGTAAGCTTTTTACATGAACTACAGCTGGACACTACTTATCAGCTTCCCTTGTATAAATCTGCGTAGGCCTTGCAATGTCAGGCCTGAGATAGGTTTAAAAGGCTACCTGTGTGCGTGGCACAACCAGTGCTGCAGTCCCATTAGTAGCATTTAGATTACAGGCCCTGGGTATATGGTATACCACTTTACAAGGGACTTATAAGTAAACTAAAGATGCCAATTCAGTATACAACAATGTCACCATGTTTAGGGGAGAAGCACATGCACATTAGCACTGGTCAGCAGTGGTAAGGTGCTCAGAGTCCTAATGCCAACAGAATACACAGCAAAGACTGGAGGAAAGCAGGCTAAAATAATGGGGGAAGGCCACCCTAACAATGACAGGCCTAACACATGTCCCCTCCAAGCTGAAAGTGGGGAGATCTACCCAACCTCTGGGGAGTTCTCATCACTAAGGCAGAAGAACCTGGATAAACAGTCAGCATTGGTGTTGTCTACCCCTTGTCTGTGTTCTACCCTGAAGTCCATACCCTGTAGGGAAATGGACCACCTCAAATATTTTGTATTCTTACCACTCATTGGCATGAGCCACTTGAGGGGCCTGTGGCCAGTCTGAATCAGGAATTGAGTACCAAACAGGTATGTCTCAACATCTTCAGTGCTGAGACCACAGCAAAAGCTTCTCTCTCTATAGCACTCCACCTCTGTTCCCTGGGAGGCAATCTCCTGGAGATGAAGGCTACAGGCTGGTCCATGCCCTCCTCATTGAACGGTGATGGAGCTGCCCCTATGCCATGTTATGAGGCATCTGTCTGAACGATAAACTCCTTGGAGAAGTCAGGGGCCCTGAGCACAGGGCGCACATGGCTTGCTTCATGGAGTCAAATGCAGTTTGGCATGCCTCTGTCCAAATCACATTTCTGGGCTGCTTGAATGGTGCCATATCCCTGGACAACCCTCCTTTGTTACCCATTTAGGTCCAAGAATGCTCTGACCTCACTCTGGGTTTTGGGGGGCTTCCAGGCCATGATAGACTCTACGCAACAGGTGTCCCAAGTACAGCACAGACCTCTGCCCTATCTGGCACTTACTAGCCTTGATAGTCAGGCCTGCCTGCTGCAGAGTCTGGAGCACTTTCTGGAGGTGAAAGAGATGGTCCTTCCTGCTTCTACTAAAGATAGCAATGTCATCTAGCTGGGTAGCTGAGAATCCCTCCATAATAATAGCAAGGACCTGGTTCCCTAATCTCTGGAAGGTGGCAGGGGCATTTTTGAGTCCAAAGGGCATCACACAAAATTAGTAGTGGCCCTCTGGAATGGAAAAAGCTGACCTCTCCTTGGCATCTTCTGTTAGGACGATCTGCCAGTACACTGATGTAAGATCAAAGGTACTTAAGTACTATGCAACCCCTAGCCTGTCAGTAAGCTCATCAGACCGGGGGATGGTATGAGCATCCGTCTTCGTCACAGATTTTAGCCCTCTATAATCCACACAGAACCTCAGTTCAGGTGAGGGTGCCCGATGGGGCAGGTTTTGGTACCAGAACCACAGGACTGGACTAGGGGATACTGGAGGGTTCTATCACCCCGAACTCCAGCATTTTAGAGACTTCACTCTTAATGCTGGCCCTTACCTTAACCCATGACCTGTAAGACTTATTCTTAACTGGGAAGTTGCCCCCTGTGTCCACATCATGGGTACACAGGTGGGTAGTCCACGGAATAAGGGAGAACAGAGAGGAATATTGTCCCAACACTTGGTGGCAGTCTCTCTGCTGTTCAGGAGTTAGACTGGGGGGAAGGATTCTTCCCTCCACAGACCCGTTCTTATCCTTGCAGTCTAAGAGGTCAGGAAGGGGTTCTCTCTCCTCTTCTCATCCTTCACCAACAGCATGGTGATCTCAGACCTCTCAAAGTGGGGTTTGAGGTGAATGATATGAAGCATCCGGTGGGGTTACAGGGGGGTCTTAAGGTCCACCAGGTAGGTGATCTTACACTTCTTCTCTATCATCTCATAGGGCCCAGTCCAAGGGTTCTTGAGGGCCCTGGGTTCCACCGGTTTACTAACTCACACTTTCTGCCCAGGCTGCAGATCCACAGTGGTAGAATTTGGTCATAACAGTCTTTCATCACAGCCTGACTGGCTTCTAAGTTGTCAGAGACTTGCTGCCACAACTTAGCCATTTGGCATCTGAAAGCCAGCATGTAGCTCACTCCATCCCGGGGAATCTTCCTAGGAGCTTGCTCCAACCCCTCCTTCTCCAAACTCAGAGGTCCTCTAACAGGGTGCCCCTACAGAAGCTCAAAGGGACAGAAGCCCACTTCCTTCTGTGGTACCTCTCTGTAGACAAAGAACAGGCATGGTAAAAGGATGTCTGGCTTATTTCTCAGGGCCTCAGGTAGGCCTCTAATCAAGAACTTCGGGTCTTGTTGAATCTCTCAACAAGACCATTTGTTTTTGGATGGTAAGAAGTGGAAAACTTGTAGGCTACCCCACACTCCTTCCACATTGACTGCATGTATGCAGACATGAAGTTAATGCCCCTGTCAGACACAACTTTCTTTGGGAAACCAACTCAGGTAAAAATCCCAATCAGGGCCTTTACCACTGCAGGTGCAGTCATGCTCTTCAGATGGATTGCCTCAGGGTACCTAGTGGCATGATGTACCAGAACGAGGATAAACCTGGTGCCTGATGAAGTCTGGGCCTCCATAGGCCCAACAATGTCAGTGCCCACCCTCTCAAAGGGTGTGTAAATGAAAGGCAAGTTATTAAGGGGGAGGGGCTTTCAGCCTCTACCCTGTCTTTTCTACTGACCTGGTAGGTTACACAAGTCCTGCAGAATGCATCTGAGGAAGTCTGGATCCTGGGCCAATAAAAGTATGGGGTAAACTTTGCAGAAGGTCTTGTCTTGGCCCAGGTGTCTTGCCAGGGGAATCTCGTGAGCCAGCTTCAGTAGGAAGGCACTGTAGCATCGGGGGGGGCCTCCAGAGCCCTTGTTGTCTCATACACAGGAACCTTAGGGTCTGTAAAGGAGCTTGTCCTCCCCGTAAATGTGATAATTCCCACAGACATCACCTGCTGCATGGGCTTCAGCCTGTTTCCATATCACTCCCTCTGTGCCCTACAGAGCTCCTCTTTGGTGGGTCCTCCTTCTGTATGCCATCCAGCAAGTATAGGCAGGTTACCAAGGAAAGCAGTGCCCTACTCAGTGGGCTTCTCTGCAGCCACCTCACTGGGAAGACACTCAGGGGCTGGTTTTCCATGTCCTCTGCCTTTCCCCTTTTAACAGCTGGCTGAGCCATTGTTCCAGGCTCCAGCCCTTTTTGACTCCCATCCTGGGCAGCCATAGCTCTAGTCTTTGCACAGATTCAATCAGGTATTCCCAACATCTTCACATGAGCCTTGACCTCAGCTTCCTTCCAGATAGTGTGCTCAAGGTCATTACCCAACAAACAGTCCACAGGCATGACAGGGCTCACAGAAACCTTCAGAAGACCTGACCCCCGGCCACTCAAATGGAACAAGGGCCATTGGATAGTGACCCTCTCTGCTGTCAGCCACCACAACTTGGTTGAATGCATTTGGAAGTAACTACTCTGGGGACACCATTTTACTCCTTACCATAGTTATGCTGGCACCTGTATCCTTCAGAGCCTCAATGCCTTGCCCATTGATGGTGACCCATTGCCTATACTTAGTAGCATTTGAGGGCCCGTGGATCTTAGGAACCATCTCAATCTCACCTAGGGACACTACGGCAACCCCATTAAACCCCCCCGTCCCCCATTAACTGGGACAAAATCCTCCATAGCACTAGACTAGCCACCCCTGGGCTCTTTCCTCTAGTAGGAGGTGCTGGTCTTTTTGTACACATGGGATCCCTCTTGTAGTGTCCATACTCACAGCACTCATAGCACTTGATGGGCTTGGGCTGTTGACCTTTGTCAGGGTAGTTTTCTTCTAGTGGCCAAATTTGGACTGAGAACCAGAACCTTTCTCCTGTGAGTTGTTTTGAGGGCATATGGAGAACTCTGTCTTTTTATCTCCCCCTACTTCTTCTGGTGGGAATCATGACCACCCTTTTGGGAGTCCCCCCCAGACGCCTTCTTGGACTCTCTGGGGCTGACCCAGATATTCGCCTCCTCAGTATGTTTCCTGGAGTCAGTTAACTTGCTATCAACTAGGTGTTGGTGCAGCTCTGAAAAACAAATATCAATCATGTGGTCCTTTAAAGTTTAGTTGTACAACCCTGAATAATCAACGAACATGCTGCCCCTTCCCAGACCTTCAGCGCCTTGCTGGCATAATACAAGAAGTCCACCCATGTTTGTGATGAGATCTTGTGGCTGCCCCTGAATCTAAGCCTATACCTCTAAGGGGTCATTCCAAACTTGCTTACTAGTATGACCTTCATTGCAGTGAAGCATGTCTGGTCCTCTACCTCCAGTGTAAGGAGCGTGTCCCTCCCCACCGTGGGCATATACCTCCATAGACTACCACCCCAGAACTCCTTTGGGACCTTGTGCACTCTCAGAGCCACTTCAAATGATGCAAGCCATTTGTCTATGTCATCCCCCACCACAAAACTGAGCACCAAATCCTTGGCTAACCTGACTCTGGGCTCACCAGTGGATACTGCAGGTATGCTGCGATCATTGCTGTTGCTGGAGCCCTCTCTCAGGACTCTGGTGTCCAGCTCACTTATGCTGAGCTCATGGACCATTTTTCTTCTCTTCATGGCCAGCTTTCTCTCCTCAAGAGCCTGCTCCATCTCCAATTTAGAATAGGCCTGCTGCTTTTTTGTCTAATTTGGCATGATCCAGTTTTATTTTCCACTCCTCCCTCCTGTCTGCCACCTCCTCTGGGGACAGGTTCCTTGAAGACCCATAACTGCCTGGTCTGCTATAGAATTCCAGTCCTGGGAGGATGTTACCCCTCACCTCAATAGGCTGCATGACAAGACTTCCAGATATATCCTGCTCCAATTCCTCCTCAGACTCTGACCCCTCCTCCTCATCCTCTGTGGTGGTCTGGTGGGATGATGCACATGCTCCTAAGGCTTTTTAAAGCTCTGCCTTCTTGGCCTTCCCTTTGTGAACACCCTTCTCTCCTGGCAAGCCCACTTGAGCTGGGCCACTATGTAGGTTTCCAGATTGGCCAGCTCAAATTTCATATTGCCAGATAAGGCCACAGGCATTGCAGAAAAAATGAGTATGGAGCACTATGACTTTTGGAAAAATCAAAGATGTCAATCAGGGAGAATTGAGAAATGTTTGCATTTCTCTTAGTATAGGGTTGTAGTGAACACTGAGTGACTATATGGTAGTTCACAAACACAAGTTCTATCTTTACCGCTGATCACAAATGTTAGAAATTGGGTCTCTATTTAGCTGAGGTATCCACTCAGTGCAAGTAGGGACCACAATCCTAGTCAGGTTAAGCTAGATACACACTAAAAGATAACCTGTGTTCACCCTCTGGTAACTTGGCACAGAACAGTCAGGCTTTACTACACAGTAACACAATGAAAACTTAACAAAAAGACTCCACACAGGTTTAGAAAAATAGAGAATAATGTTATGAACAAAACATGACCAAACTGACAAAACTCCAATAAGTAGAACCAGAGTTATGAATGTTTAAAGAATAAACCCATAATAGTGCTTAAATGTCAATAGCACTAAGGAGTTACTTGAGGTCGCGCTAGAACGGGGTAATTCCAAAGTTCAGGCCTGCCATGATGGAGGGCAGGCCAGCCACAGGACTCAGACAGGTCCCGCTGACAAAGTATCTTGGATAGAGCAAGCGTCGACATCAAAGACTTGATGTGAGGAGTCAAGGAGGCGCCGTGTCGATCCGGTGGATGGAGGAGAATCATCGCACTGATCCACGCAGTCGACGAAGGCTTCAACATCGAACCCCATTACGACATTACGATGCAGGTGCTGCCTCGATGTCGAGCAACATTATCTGTCAGCGCAGAGCTGCGCAGTCTGTTGAGGCAATGTCGTCAGTCGGCTCCTGCATCAGCTTCGAAGGGCAATGCGTTAGTTTCGATCGACACAAAGTCATCACTGCATTCATTTGAATGCAAAAACAGCTGCAGAACCCACTTCTGAGACACAGGACTGGATTGGCACCTCAGGCAAAGGAGAAGTCACAGATCGGAGGGTCCAGCAGTAGTCAAAGATTTGTAGGAAGTCTTTGATGGCCCTGAGACTTCAGAAACAGGAGGCAAGCCAGCAAGCCCTTCGAGTCACTCTGGGTTCAAGTGAAATGGGTCCAGTCATTGTCTGCAGAAGGGCAGAGATCAGCAGGCAGCAGGGCATCTCAGCAAAGCAGAGAAGCAGTTCCTTCAGAACAGTCAATCAAGCAGTGTGGCAATCCTTCTAGCACAGCAGTCTTTCATCCAGTTCTTCACAGGTTCAGTAGTTTACTGTCTTGGTAGGGTCACAGCCCCACTACTTATACCCAAATGTGCCTTTGAAGTGGGGTTGACTTCCAAATCGTCCCTTTAAATGCACAGGTTCCCTTTCATCCCAGCCCTGTCTGCCTGGTTAACTGTGGGGGGTATCAGCCCATTGTGTGGGACATAGGACACTGCCTATTCAGGTGTAAGTGTCAGATCCCCCTCCCTCTTCCTGCCCAGGAAGAGATATCAGAATGTAGATGAAGGAAGATGAGTTCTCTGTCACAGCCATCCTTCCTGTTTTTGTGGCTGATTGCCAGAGGGCTCTCTCTCCTGTATTGTTTTACCTGATCTGGACATGTAATTGCTTGCATAACAGACTTATGTGTGAGGGCCGGTGTGCATCACATTGCCTCTTCCACATCATCCATCCTGCCAGTAGAGAAGACCTGTGTATGTTGGCCATTCCTACTGCCATCTCATTAATTCCCCCCTCTTCAGGAGGTGCCATTCTGTGTATAAGACTCCTTGTACCTCTATACCCACATCCTGCACATATCAGACTGGGAATCCACGACATAAAAGTCCTTCGACCCAGCACTATGCCCAAAACTGCCTGCTCCCTGTGCGTGGAGTGAAAGTACAAGGGGTTCTGACCCTCACCACTGAGTGATGTATACAAGGCTCTAACCCATCTGCAATCATCTGTCAGGATAGATAGATGGATAGATAGATAGATAGATAGATAGATAGATAGATAGATAGATAGATGGCACGGTTGGACACAAGCAGCGCAGACTTCATTTAGCTCTCAGCTGAGCAACCCCTGCTTACTCATTCCTGACCATGTGAACTGAGTATGAATTGAGAGTGACCCTATCCTCTTTCAAACTTGATGCTGCACTATGGCAATTAACAATCCCATTTTGAAGCTTTTTTCTTGTCACAAATGCATGTAACACCCAGGGGAACCTTTCTTAATATATAGATTGTGCTATTTATAGTACAGTTGATGTGTTCCATCCGCCAAAACTTGGTGACTTATAGATTTGTGTACACTTTAAATAGGGAAGGTAGGGCATCTGCCAATTTTTTTTACACGTGGCTCGCACCTGCCAAACTCTAAAAACATCCTCAAGGCCTGCTAACAATTACACAGGACATTTATTAATGTTATGTTATGTTATAGATATTTCTAAAGCGCGACGATTACCCAAGGGTGTCCTGGCGCTAGCTACTATCCTCTGAGCACTGAAATGGAAGACAACATTACAGGTTAAAGAGCCAGGTTTTTAATCCCTTCCTAAAAGTAAGGAGTTCAGTGGCGTTTCTCAGATGGAAGGGAAGGTCATTCCAGGCCTTTGCTGCGCAAACAACAAAGCGTCTCCCACCCCATGAGGCTTTTTTAATGGGTGGTACTATCACCAACTTGGCTCCAGGGGAGCGAAGAGTTCTTTTGGGCAGGTACCATTGCATTTGCCATTTCAGGTAATCTGTGCCTGTGCCTTGGAGTGCCTTGTAGATGGTGCATAAAGCTTTGAAACACACCCGTTTCCTAACAGGCATCCAGTGAAGTTTTTTCATTTCCTTAGTAATGGGAGCAAATTTAGGTGTACCAGTGAGCAACCTCGCTGCCACATTTTGCAACAGCTGAAGTATTTTCTTAATCATTCTGAGAGCATAGGAGGTGGTCGATGGCGCTGCATTGATCTGGTCACCAAAGTTGAGTTTATCATCAACTAAAACTCCTAGATTTTTACTTTTCTAATAGGTGTAGGAAGAGTGCCCATAGCTTCTGGCCACCAACTCGGGGTCCAGAAGTTGGCATCATTTCCAAATGAGATGACCTCCGTCTTGCCTGAGTTCAATTTTAGGCAATTTTGTGACATCCACCTCCCGACTGCTTCCATACAGTCATGGAACCGATTTTCAATTCCTGCTGCCTGTCCCGGCCCCAGAGCTACAACAATTTGTGTGTCGTCTGCGTAGGAGGTAAGGCTAAAGCCAAAGGTGCCAATTAAAGAGGCTAGGGATGATGCATATAAATTAAAAAGAGTGGGGCTAAGCGAAGACCCCTGTGGCACTACAAAAAGGCAGAGAAAAAGGTTAAGAGTGGAATTAATCCAGCACTACAATCTGAGATCTATCAGTCAGAAAGGATTTCAGTAACTTCCATGCTTTACCTTGGACCCCACATGCCAACAAATGGTCCATCAATAAATCATGATGGACCGTATCAAAGGCCGCAGACAGGTCCAACATAATTAGGACAGCCTTACCTCCCCTATCCAGGGCTTACCTTATCTCTTCTGTGGATTTTATAAGGGCGGACTCTGTACTGTGCCCTTCTCTGAACCCATATTGAGTGGGGTCCCATTCTTGGGTTTCAAGTAGAAAGGCACTAAGTTGCAAGTTCATTGTTTTCTCAATCAATTTTGCAGGTAACGGGAGGCGGGAGATTGGTCGAACATTATTGGGATCCTTTGGGTCTAGAGTGGGCTTCTTTAGCAGGGGTAGTATTGAAGCAACCTTCCAGAGTCTAGGGAAGTGCCCTGCTTCATACATTGCGTTGAAAAGGGAAGTAAGTAAAAGGGCAACAGGTACTGGGGCACGTTTGATCACTGAGACTGGACAGGGATTGTAGGGGAGCCTGATCTGGCTGACAGGAGGAGCCTCTCGGTGTCAGTTGTGGACAGTGATGCAAATTTTTCAAAGACAGGGGGGTAGTCCACAACTGGCCTCCTTCCCTCCATCAGAGCTCCAACCCCTACCGAGCTTGGGCGGCTAAAAGCCGAGAAGATGACCTCCACCTTATTCAGAAAAAACATAGCGATATCCTCGCATAGTTCCTGACTCGTCTGAATTTTCGTAGGGCTGGGGAGGCCAGACTCGATACAGTTTTAAAAAGTTCTTTAGCAGAATTTTTTGCTAAATTGATTCGATTTGTAAAGAACCTTTTCTTTGCATCAAATAAGAGTTGCTTATAGATAGCGAGACTTTGTTTATAGCTCTTTTTCTCTGCTTCCTTGTATTCTTTCCTCCAGTTCCGCTCTAGGGACTTGCAGGAGAGTTTTTGTTTCCTCAATTCCTCCGCGTACCAGGGGGCTGTTGGTTGAGATCTTTTAGGAAACACAACTTTTACTGGGGCTAGTTTGTTACAGACCGTTTCCACCCAATTAGTGTAATAGGTGGTGGCCTCCTCTACTCCTGAGGGTATCTGACCAGCAGATGCCACAAGCGCATCTTGTATTTCTGCACCCTCAATTTTGTTCCAGGCTCTGCTTTCAATCTGAGTCTTAGTGCCCCTCCCCATAGTACAGTGAGCAGGAAGGGCTAACTCAAATTGTACAACTGCATGGTCTGTCCAAGTGAGAGGCAACGAACCCGTGTAAGAGAGCTGTGGGTGGTTTGAAAAAATTCCATCCAACGTGTGCCCTGCCACGTGGGTAGGACCTGTCACCTGTTGACTAAGGCTATAGAACTTCCAGAAATTTCTAATCCATTTTACTTGACATAGCTAAACCTTATCTTTATTTTATTCAGTGAATAATGCTCTCTTGATATCAAACTTTTTGCGAGTGAAACAAGTGCCAGAGGAACTAAACTTGTACAACATACCGCACTCCTAAAATAGGTTTTCACTCTTCATCCTTGCTGCCTTCTAAAATAAACAAGGTCCAAAGCTAGGTACTTTGCAATTCAGTGAGCCTGCAGTAGTATCTTGCTTTTGTGGTTTCAGGGACTACAGTAATAATTAATACAAGGAATTCCGAGTTCCAAAGCCACAAGAGAACTGCCTTGGCTTACACTCACTCGCCAGAAAGCTCTTTTTGGGAAACATAATATTGCAGTTTCTAACACACTACTCTACCACAGCGGACAGTGATGTTAAAAGTCCTTTTTAGGTCTCGCCTAGCGACGCAGCGCATGCGGTGCTCGCTTGCGAGATCTATTGTCGATTTTGCTTCGGAAGCGGGGTGGAAGCTCCACCCATGCTTCTGATTGGCGCGCAGCAAAAATGCTGGCTTTTCATTGGAAGGGAGGCATGTTTTGTTCCCTCCCTGTCTCTTGCTCGCCGTGCCTGCCCGGACAGGAGATGTGCACGCGCACGGCGTCTCTTTTGCTTGCGGCGTTCCAGGCATTGTATTATGTGCGAAGTGCATGCTTTCACTTTCCTTTTGTTCGCGCACGGCGTCTCTGGCGATCTCAGCTGCTGCTTGTTAAGTGATTCTGGCGGGATTCGGTGCTCTGTCTGCCGCTTTGAAAGTGAATCTGTCAGCGCCTCACTACGGGCGTCAGTCAGCATGTGTTTGACTATGTCTGTTGCCAATCTGTGTCTGCCCCTCCCCTTCCCTCGGCGGCGCTCAGTGCCCGTCTGTCTTTATCTCCTCCTCTCAGCCTTACCTTTTACCACCTAGTGTTTCTGTTTACCTGTGATTCAACATGCCGCCACCAAGCCATTCCTTTGACTAGAGCCATCCCAGGCCTGCCCCTTCCTCACTGTCTCAGCCTGTGTGTGCCTCTCCCTTCCTCCCAGCCCGGAGGCCCTCCTCAGCCCTGTCTTTGCCCGCCTCTGTCACATGCTGTTTCCCATCCTCGGCCAATCCCTGATTCCACCGGCCTGCCCATTCTGTCTCTCTGGCAAACCCTGTCCTCCTCCAGCGACCCTCCGTGGTCTTCCGCCTGTCTAAGGTCGCTCTCTTCCGCCATCCGGGTCTCTCTGTCCACGTCCAATCCGAGTCTGTCTGTTCACGTCCCTCCCCAGCAATTTCCACCCTCCCTTTGAAACGGTATGTCAGACCCTTCCCCTATGCTATGTACATATCTGGGGTGCGAAACCAGTACCCTTTCCCTAGATTCCTGTCAGCCCATGCTCGCCCCCGCCCCCCTCCACTGTCTCGGTCTGACCCTGGACCCCTCCATCTGAGGTGATCTGTCTACCCCACCAGACTTGCTCCTGCCCATGGATTCCCTCCGCCAGGTTTGCCCCGGGCTGCCCACCGCCAAACTACCTCCTCTCAAACCACCCCACCCTCTTTGTCTCCTGCCCTCCAGCGGTCGCTGTCATTTCAGTTATTTTTGGTTGAGAAGCGGCATATTTTGCATGATATTCACCTCAGACTGATGGCTGCCAGTCGGAGAGTGTGTGTGTTGGGGGAGGAGGGATGTTTCACGGGAGATGGGGGAGTGGAGGTGCAGATCTCAAAACAAATGGCTAGCATGTTGACAGCAGAGAGGGGCAAACTGCCTACAGCTGCTGCCCCTTCCTGGCACCTCCCGCTTTATTGCCCCACCCTCTATCGGCCTTACCTCGTTCAGCAGGAAGGTTGCACTCGAGTCAGAAAAAACCATAGAAGGCGTCGCGAAGCCCCGAGTCGAGGAGTCACAGGCTCTTCCACAGCCGAGGGAGCCTGCGCATCCTGTGAGAGCCGAGTCCCCTCCGCTCAGCCCCTCCTCGGTGACAGCTCGGTCTCTCCTCAGTCACTGCTCTGCTCTCTGCTGTCACTGACAGCTCACCCCTCCCAGGGAAGCCCGTACACCCCCTGTCTGACTCCTGACTGCCTGGCTGCCGGCATCCCTGTGTGCACCACAGACCACCTCACTGGCAACATTGCCGACAAGCCCCCTCCTCACCTCACACCCTCCCACTCCTCACCCACAGCTAACCCTGCCCACACACAGCTCCCACTCCCTTCACAGCCCACCCTTCCCTCCTCACTCACAGCTCACCCCACACTTCTGACAGCTGTTCCTCCCCACAACTCACCGCCTATACACTCTACCCTCTTTCACCCACCCTAATCACCACCCGTCCTCAAGGCCTTTACCGCTGCAGGTGCAGTCATGCTCTTCAGATGGATTGCCTCAGGGTACCTAGTGGCATGATGTACCAGAACAAGGATAAACCTGGTGCCTGATGAAGTCTGGGCCTCCATAGGCCCAACAATGTCAGTGCCCACCCTCTCAAAGGGTGTGTAAATGAAAGGCAAGTTATTAAGGGGGAGGGGCTTTCAGCCTCTACCCTGTCTTTTCTACTAACCTGGTAGGTTACACAAGTCCTGCAGAATGCATCTCAGGAAGTCTGGATCCTGGGCCAATAAAAGTATGGGGTAAACTTTGCAGAAGGTCTTGTCTTGGCCCAGGTGTCTTGCCAGGGGAATCTCGTGAGCCAGCTTCAGTAGGAAGGCACTGTAGCATCGGGGGGGGCCTCCAGAGCCCTTGTTGTCTCATACACAGGAACCTTAGGGTCTGTAAAGGAGCTTGTCCTCCCAGTAAATGTGATAATTCCCAGAGACATCACCTGCTGCATGGGCTTCAGCCTGTTTCCACATCACTCCCTCTGTGCCCTACAGAGCTCCTCTTTGGTGGGTCCTCATTCTGTATGCCATCCAGCAAGTATAGGCAGGTTACCAAGGAAAGCAGTGCCCTACTCAGTGGGCTTCTCTGCAGCCACCTCACTGGGAAGACACTCAGGGGCTGGTTTTCCATGTCCTCTGCCTTTCCCCTTTTAACAGCTGGCTGAGCCATTGTTCCAGGCTCCAGCCCTTTTTGACTCCCATCCTGGGCAGCCATAGCTCTAGTCTTTGCACAGATTCAATCAGGTATTCCCAACATCTTCACATGAGCCTTGACCTCAGCTTCCTTCCAGATAGTGTGCTCAAGGTCATTACCCAACAAACAGTCCACAGGCATGACAGGGCTCACAGAAACCTTCAGAAGACCTGACCCCCGGCCACTCAAATGGAACAAGGGCCATTGGATAGTGACCCTCTCTGCTGTCAGCCACCACAACTTGGTTGAATGCATTTGGAAGTAACTACTCTGGGGACACCATTTTACTCCTTACCATAGTTATGCTGGCACCTGTATCCTTCAGAGCCTCAATGCCTTGCCCATTGATGGTGACCCATTGCCTATACTTAGTAGCATTTGAGGGCCCGTGGATCTTAGGAACCATCTCAATCTCACCTAGAGACACTAGGGCAACCCCATTAAACCCCCCGTCCCCCATTAACTGGGACAAAATCCTCCATAGCACTAGACTAGCCACCCCTGGGCTCTTTCCTCTAGTAGGAGGTGCTGGTCTTTTTGTACACATGGGATCCCTCTTGTAGTGTCCATACTCACAGCACTCATAGCACTTGATGGGCTTGGACTGTTTACCTTTGTCAGGGTAGTTTTCTTCTAGTGGCCAAATTTGGACTGAGAACCAGAACCTTTCTCCTGTGAGTTGTTTTGAGGGCATATGGAGAACTCTGTCTTTTTATCTCCCCCTACTTCTTCTGGTGGGAATCATGACCACCCTTTTGGGAGTCCCCCCAGACGCCTTCTTGGACTCTCTGGGGCTGACCCAGATATTCGCCTCCTCAGTATGTTTCCTGGAGTCAGTTAACTTGCTATCAACTAGGTGTTGGTGCAGCTCTGAAAAACAAATATCAATCATGTGGTCCTTTAAAGTTTAGTTGTACAACCCTGAATAATCAACAAACATGCTGCCCCTTCCCAGACCTTCAGCGCCTTGCTGGCATAATACAAGAAGTCCACTCATGTTTGTGATGAGATCTTGTGGCTGCCCCTGAATCTAAGCCTATACCTCTAAGGGGTCATTCCAAACTTGCTTACTAGTATGACCTTCATTGCAGTGAAGCATGTCTGGTCCTCTACCTCCAGTGTAAGGAGCGTGTCCCTCCCCACCGTGGGCATATACCTCCATAGACTACCACCCCAGAACTCCTTTGGGACCTTGTGCACTCTCAGAGCCACTTCAAATGATGCAAGCCATTTGTCTATGTCATCCCCCACCACAAAACTGAGCACCAAATACTTGGCTAACCTGACTCTGGGCTCACCAGTGGATACTGCAGGTATGCTGCGATCATTGCTGTTGCTGGAGCCCTCTCTCAGGACTCTGGTGTCCAGCTCACTTATGCTGAGCTCATGGACCATTTTTCTTCTCTTCATGGCCAGCTTTCTCTCCTCAAGAGTCTGATCCATCTCCAATTTAGAATAGGCCTGCTGCTTTTTTGTCTAATTTGGCATGATCCAGTTTTATTTTCCACTCCTCCCTCCTGTCTGCCACCTCCTCTGGGGACAGGTTCCTTGAAGACCCATAACTGCCTGGTCTGCTATAGAATTCCAGTCCTGGGAGGATGTTACCCCTCACATCAATAGGCTGCATGACAAGACTTCCAGATATATCCTGCTCCAATTCCTCCTCAGACTCTGACCCCTCCTCCTCATCCTCTGTGGTGGTCTGGTGGGATGATGCACATGCTCCTAAGGCTTTTTAAAGCTCTGCCTTCTTGGCACTTCCCTTTGTGAACACCCTTCTCTCCTGGCAAGCCCACTTGAGCTGGGCCACTATGTAGGTTTCCAGATTGGCCAGCTCAAATTTCATATTGCCAGATAAAGCCACAGGCATTGCAGAAAAAAATGAGTATGGGGCACTATGACTTTTGGAAAAATCAAAGATGTCAATCAGGGAGAATTGAGAAATGTTTGCATTTCTCTTAGTATAGGGTTGTAGTGAACACTGAGTGACTATATGGTAGTTCACAAACACAAGTTCTATCTTTACCGCTGATCACAAATGTTAGAAATTGGGTCTCTATTTGGCTGAGGTATCCACTCAGTGCAAGTAGGGACCACAATCCTAGTCAGGTTAAGCTAGATACACACTAAAAGATAACCTGTGCTCACCCTCTGGTAACTTGGCACGGAACAGTCAGGCTTTACTACACAGTAACACAATGAAAACTTAACAAAAAGACTCCACACAGGTTTAGAAAAATAGAGAATAATGTTATGAACAAAACATGACCAAACTGACAAAACTCCAATAAGTAGAACCAGAGTTATGAATGTTTAAAGAATAAACCCATAATAGTGCTTAAATGTCAATAGCACTAAGGAGTTACTTGAGGTCGCGCTAGAACGGGGTAATTCCAAAGTTCAGGCCTGCCATGATGGAGGGCAGGCCAGCCACAGGACTCAGACAGGTCCCGCTGACAAAGTATCTTGGATAGAGCAAGCGTCGACATCAAAGACTTGATGTGAGGAGTCAAGGAGGCGCCGTGTCGATCCGGTGGATGGAGGAGAATCATCGCACTGGTCCACGCAGTCGACGAAGGCTTCAACATCGAACCCCATTACGACATTACGATGCAGGTGCTGCCTCGATGTCGAGCAACATTATCTGTCAGCGCAGAGCTGCGCAGTCTGTTGAAGCAATGTCGTCAGTTGGCTCCTGCATCAGCTTCGAAGGGCAATGCGTTGGTTTCGATCGACACAAAGTCATCACTGCATTCATTTGAATGCAAAAACAGCTGCAGAACCCACTTCTGAGACACAGGACTGGATTGGCACCTCAGGCAAAGGAGAAGTCACAGATCGGAGGGTCCAGCAGTAGTCAAAGATTTGTAGGAAGTCTTTGATGGCCCTGAGACTTCAGAAACAGGAGGCAAGCCAGCAAGCCCTTCGAGTCACTCTGGGTTCAAGTGAAATGGGTCCAGTCATTGTCTGCAGAAGGGCAGAGATCAGCAGGCAGCAGGGCATCTCAGCAAAGCAGAGAAGCAGTTCCTTCAGAACAGTCAATCGAGCAGTGTGGCAATCCTTCTAGCACAGCAGTCTTTCATCCAGTTCTTCACAGGTTCAGTAGTTTACTGTCTTGGTAGGGTCACAGCCCCACTACTTAAACCCAAATGTGCCTTTGAAGTGGGGTTGACTTCCAAATCGTCCCTTTAAATGCACAGGTTCCCTTTCATCCCAGCCCTGTCTGCCTGGTTAACTGTGGGGGGTATCAGCCCATTGTGTGGGACATAGGACACTGCCTATTCAGGTGTAAGTGTCAGCTCCCCCTCCCTCTTCCTGCCCAGGAAGAGATATCAGAATGTAGATGAAGGAAGATGAGTTCTCTGTCACACCCATCCTTCCTGTTTTTGTGGCTGATTGCCAGAGGGCTCTCTCTCCTGTATTGTTTTACCTGATCTGGACATGTAATTGCTTGCATAACAGACTTATGTGTGAGGGCCGGTGTGCATCACATTGCCTCTTCCACATCATCCATCCTGCCAGTAGAGAAGACCTGTGTATGTTGGCCATTCCTACTGCCATCTCATTAATTCCCCCCTCTTCAGGAGGTGCCATTCTGTGTATGAGACTCCTTGTACCTCTATACCCACATCCTGCACATATCAGACTGGGAATCCACGACATAAAAGTCCTTCGACCCAGCACTATGCCCAAAACTGCCTGCTCCCTGTGCGTGGAGTGAAAGTTCAAGGGGTTCTGACCCTCACCACTGAGTGATGTATACAAGGCTCTAACCCATCTGCAATCATCTGTCAGGATAGACAGATGGATAGATAGATAGATAGATAGATAGATAGATAGATAGATAGATAGATAGATAGATAGATAGATAGATAGATGGCACGGTTGGACACAAGCAGCGCAGACTTCATTTAGCTCTCAGCTGAGCAACCCCTGCTTACTCATTCCTGACCATGTGAACTGAGTATGAATTGAGAGTGACCCTATCCTCTTTCAAACCTGATGCTGCACTATGGCAATTAACAATCCCATTTTGAAGCTTTTTTCTTGTCACAAATGCATGTAAGACCCTGGGGAACCTTTCTTAATATATAGATTGTGCTATTTATAGTACAGTTGATGTGTTCCATCCGCCAAAACTTGGTGACTTATAGATTTGTGTACACTTTAAATAGGGAAGGTAGGGCATCTGCCAATTTTTTTTACACGTGGCTCGCACCTGCCAAACTCTAAAAACATCCTCAAGGCCTGCTAACAATTACACAGGACATTTATTAATGTTATGTTATAGATATTTCTAAAGCGCGACGATTACCCAAGGGTGTCCTGGCGCTAGCTACTATCCTCTGAGCACTGAAATGGAAGACAACATTACAGGTTAAAGAGCCAGGTTTTTAATCCCTTCCTAAAAGTAAGGAGTTCAGTGGCGTTTCTCAGATGGAAGGGAAGGTCATTCCAGGCCTTTGCTGCGCAAACAACAAAGCGTCTCCCACCCCATGAGGCTTTTTTAATGGGTGGTACTATCACCAACTTGGCTCCAGGGGAGCGAAGAGTTCTTTTGGGCAGGTACCATTGCATTTGCCATTTCAGGTAATCTGTGCCTGTGCCTTGGAGTGCCTTGTAGATGGTGCATAAAGCTTTGAAACGCACCCGTTTCCTAACAGGCAACCAGTGAAGTTTTTTGATTTCCTTAGTAATGGGAGCAAATTTAGGTGTACCAGTGAGCAACCTCGCTGCCACATTTTGCAACAGCTGAAGTATTTTCATAATCATTCTGAGAGCATAGGAGGTGGTCGATGGCACTGCATTGATCTGGTCACCAAAGTTGAGTTTATCATCAACTAAAACTCCTAGGTTTTTACTTTTCTAATAGGTGTAGGAAGAGTGCCCATAGCTTCTGGCCACCAACTCGGGGTCCAGAAGTTGGCATCATTTCCAAATAAGATGACCTCCGTCTTGCCTGAGTTCAATTTTAGGCAATTTTGTGACATCCACATCCCGACTGCTTCCATACAGTCATGGAACCGATTTTCAATTCCTGCTGCCTGTCCCGGCCCCAGAGCTACAACAATTTGTGTGTCGTCTGCGTAGGAGGTAAGGCTAAAGCCAAAGGAGCCAATTAAAGAGGCTAGGGATGATACATATAAATTAAAAAGAGTGGCGCTAAGCGAAGACCCTGTGGCACTACAAAAAGGCAGAGAAAAAGGTTTAGAGTGGAATTAATCCAGCACTACAATCTGAGATCTATCAGTCAGAAAGGATTTCAGTAACTTCCATGCTTTACCTTGGACCCCACATGCCAACAAATGGTCCATCAATAAATCATGATGGACCGTATCAAAGGCCGCAGACAGGTCCAACATAATTAGGACAGCCTTACCTCCCCTATCCAGGGCTTACCTTATCCCTTCTGTGGATTTTATAAGGGCGGACTCTGTACTGTGCCCTTCTCTGAACCCATATTGAGTGGGGTCTAAAACTTGGGTTTCAAGTAGAAAGGCACTAAGTTGCAAGTTCATTGTTTTCTCAATCAATTTTGCAGGTAACGGGAGGCGGGAGATTGGTCGAACATTACTGGGATCCTTTGGGTCTAGAGTGGGCTTCTTTAGCAGGGGTAGTATTGAAGCAACCTTCCAGAGTCTAGGGAAGTGCCCTGCTTCATACATTGCATTGAAAAGGGAAGTAAGTAAAAGGGCAACAGGTACTGGGGCACGTTTGATCACTGAGACTGGACAGGGATCGTAGGGGGAGCCTGATCTGGCTGACAGGAGGAGCCTCTCGGTGTCAGTTGTGGACAGTGATGCAAATTTTTCAAAGACAGGGGGGTAGTCCACAACTGGCCTCCTTCCCTCCATCAGAGCTCCAACCCCTACCGAGCTTGGGCGGCTAAAAGCCGAGAAGATGACCTCCACCTTATTCAGAAAAAACATAGCGATATCCTCGCATAGTTCCTGACTCGTCTGAATTTTCGTAGGGCTGGGGGAGGCCAGACTCGATACAGTTTTAAAAAGTTCTTTAGCAGAATTTTTTGCTAAATTGATTCGATTTGTAAAGAACCTTTTCTTTGCATCAAATAAGAGTTGCTTATAGATAGCGAGACTTTGTTTATAGCTCTTTTTCTCTGCTTCCTTGTATTCTTTCCTCCAGTTCCGCTCTAGGGACTTGCAGGAGAGTTTTTGTTTCCTCAATTCCTCCGCGTACCAGGGGGCTGTTGGTTGAGATCTTTTAGGAAACACAACTTTTACTGGGGCTAGTTTGTTACAGACCGTTTCCACCCAATTAGTGTAATAGGTGGTGGCCTCCTCTACTCCTGAGGGTATCTGACCAGCAGATGCCACAAGCGCATCTTGTATTTCTGCACCCTCAATTTTGTTCCAGTCTCTGCTTTCAATCTGAGTCTTAGTGCCCCTCCCCATAGTACAGTGAGCAGGAAGGGCTAACTCAAATTGTACAACTGCATGGTCTGTCCAAGTGAGAGGCAACGAACCCGTGTAAGAGAGCTGTGGGTGGTTTGAAAAAATTCCATCCAACGTGTGCCCTGCCACGTGGGTAGTGCCTGTCACCTATTGACTAGTGCTATAGAACTTCCAGAAATTTCTAATCCATTTTACTTGACATAGCTAAACCTTATCTTTATTTTATTCAGTGAATAATGCTCTCTTGATATCAAACTTTTTGCGAGTGAAACAAGTGCCAGAGGAACTAAACTTGTACAACATACCGCACTCCTAAAATAGGTTTTCACTCTTCATCCTTGCTGCCTTCTAAAATAAACAAGGTCCAAAGCTAGGTACTTTGCAATTCAGTGAGCCTGCAGTGGTATCTTGCTTTTGTGGTTTCAGGGACTACAGTAATAATTAATACAAGGAATTCCGAGTTCCAAAGCCACAAGAGAACTGCCTTGGCTTACACTCACTCGCCAGAAAGCTCTTTTTGGGAAACATAATATTGCAGTTTCTAACACACTACTCTACCACAGCGGACAGTGATGTTAAAAGTCCTTTTAGGTCTCGCCTAGCGACGCAGCGCATGCGGTGCTCGCTCACGAGATCTATTGTCGATTTTGCTTCGGAAGCGGGGTGGAAGCTCCACCCATGCTTCTGATTGGCGCGCAGCAAAAATGCTGGCTTTTCATTGGAAGGGAGGCATGTTTTGTTCCCTCCCGGTCTCCTGCTCGCCGTGCCTGCCCGGACAGGAGATGTGCATGCGCACGGCGTCTCTTTTGCTTGCGGCGTTCCAGGCATTGTATTATGTGCGAAGTGCATGCTTTCACTTTCCTTTTGTTCGCGCACGGCGTCTCTGGCGATCTCAGCTGCTGCTTGTTAAGTGATTCTGGCGGGATTCGGTGCTCTGTCTGCCGCTTTGAAAGTGAATCTGTCAGCGCCTCACTACGGGCGTCAGTCAGCATGTGTTTGACTATGTCTGTTGCCAATCTGTGTCTGCCCCTCCCCTTCCCTCGGCGGCGCTCAGTGCCTGTCTGTCTTCATCTCCTCCTCTCAGCCTTACCTTTTACCACCTAGTGTTTCTGTTTACCTGTGATTCAACATGCCGCCACCAAGCCATTCCTTTGACTAGAGCCATCCCAGGCCTGCCCCTTCCTCACTGTCTCAGCCTGTGTGTGCCTCTCCCTTCCTCCCCGCCCGGGGGCCCTCCTCAGCCCTGTCTTTGCCCGCCTCTGTCACATGCTGTTTCCCATCCTCGGCCAATCCCTGATTCCACCGGCCTGCCCATTCTGTCTCTCTGGCAAACCCTGTCCTCCTCCAGCAACCCTCCGTGGTCTTCCGCCTGTCTAAGGTCGCTCTCTTCCGCCATCCGGGTCTGCCTGTCCACGTCCAATCCGAGTCTGTCTGTTCACGTCCCTCCCCAGCAATTTCCACCCTCCCTTGGAAACGGTATGTCAGACCCTTCCCCTATGCTATGTACATATCTGGGGTGCGAAACCAGTACCCTTTCCCTAGATTCCTGTCAGCCCATGCTCGCCCCCGCCCCCCTCCACTGTCTCGGTCGGACCCTGGACCCCTCCATCTGAGGTGATCTGTCTACCCCACCAGACTTGCTCCTGCCCATGGATTCCCTCCGCCAGGTTTGCCCCGGGCTGCCCACCGCCAAACTACCTCCTCTCAAACCACCCCACCCTCTTTGTCTCCTGCCCTCCAGCGGTCGCTGTCATTTCAGTTATTTTTGGTTGAGAAGCGGCATATTTTGCATGATATTCACCTCAGACTGATGGCTGCCAGTCGGAGAGTGTGTGTTTTGGGGGAGGAGGGATGTTTGCACGGGAGATGGGGGAGTGGAGGTGCAGATCTCAAAACAAATGGCTAGCATGTTGACAGCAGAGAGGGGCAAAGTGCCTACGGCTGCTGCCATTTCCTGGCACCTCCCGCTTTATTACCCCACCCTCTAACGGCCTTACCTCGTTCAGCAGGAAGGTTGCACTCGAGTCAGAAAAAAACATAGAAGGCGTCGCGAAGCCCCAAGTCGAGGAGTCACAGGCTCTTCCACAGCCGAGGGAGCCTGCACATCCTGTGAGAGCCGAGTCCCCTCCGCTCAGCCCCTCCTCGGTGACAGCTCGGTCTCTCCTCAGTCACTGCTCTGCTCTCTGCTGTCACTGACAGCTCACCCCTCCCAGGGAAGCCCGTACACCCCCTGTCTGACTCCTGACTGCCTGGCTGCCGGCATCCCTGTGTGCACCACAGACCACCTCACTGGCAACCTCGCCGACAAGCCCCCTCCTCACCTCACACCCTCCCACTCCTCACCCCACACCCTCCCACTCCTCACCCACAGCTAACCCTGCCCACACACAGCTCCCACTCCCTTCACAGCCCACCCTTCCCTCCTCACTCACAGCTCACCCCACACTTCTGACAGCTGTTCCTCCCCACAACTCACCGCCTATACACTCTACCCTCTTTCACCCACCCTAATCACCACCCGTCCTCAAGGCCTACCACTGCTGCCTACTGGCAGACCACCCCCCTCACAGAACCCCGCCCCTACAGGTCCGAACCACACACCCCACTATTCTCACATTTCTATCCCCTACCTTCCTCACTTACAACCCACCCTCCTCACAGAGCACCCACATTTCCACAGGCAGCTCTGAACTCCACTATCCTCACATTCTACCCCTGCCCTCTTCACTCACGGCTCACCCTCCTCTCTAGTCAACCCCCCTCTTCTCCCCTTCCTCCCGTAGGTCAACTCAGCACCCCACATCTCCCCCTTTCCACTCAACCCCCCTCCGCCCTTCTCTCTGCCTGCGCGTGCTTCTTCCAGTGACCGACTCCTTGGACTCTAAGTGCACTCTAATCACATCGACGTCTGGGAGCAGAGAGAATTTTTCCCTGTGTTCAGACATGTGCGTTTCACCCCCCACGTCCATCTCACACCCATCCCCAGTACACATGCACACCTCCCTGCAACAATAAATGATGACGCATTTGTCGGTGTTCACGCGCAGCTTTTACTGTTTAGAACAAGCATTTGCAATGCAATAGGTCTCGCATTAGTAAAAGTTTGAGCTTTTGGCGTTGCAAATAATAATGCAACACCAATAGCTCTAATTTTCGGTAATGCGAGACCTATTGCATTGCAAATGCTTGTTATATTAGGTTTTTGCTTTTAAGACTAAATATAATTGGCAGACTGTAAGAACACTCTGAAGAAGGGAACTGTTTCTGGTCGTTTATCGCAGGTGTTGTTATTATTGGAAATTCAATTACTTTGGAAAATCACGAGAATATGTTAAACGACATTCCGCATGCAGGAAGTATATCGACACATTATTTTGTTTCCTTCAAAAATATGATTTAAATATATAATTTACACATCATCCCCTCAAACATCAATGTAGCAGTTTGTCAGCCAACCAAAGCAGTCATTTGATGATCTGCTCCTCTCAGGATTACTTGGGGCTTGTGCTTTGTCTTGCGAATTTATTAAAAGACTTAAAATTAAAAGGGCAGTCGTGCTCATAACCACAACATATATACCACAATCCTGCGGGCTTGAATTATTTTGGACCTTTTAGGAGTGTGTAGTAAAGGAATTGAAAGGAGCTGGGATTTCTCCTCTAGAAACTAATTTGCAGCTGTCAGGCAGCCTTCCACCAAACCTGGGATGGAGAGATCAGCTGTTTGGTGAAATGTGAACCCCTCCGTGTTAATGTGTCTGCAAATCGGTCAGGCATGACATTAAAAAGAAAATACATATTTTGAATAAATGAGGCTTGCCACCGAATTCATCTGTCTCTTGGCTATAAACGTAATTTGGAATGTGATTTGACCTTTTTTGTATGCCGATGTTTTGATACTGAAGCAAAATGCAAGCATACATATGGCATAGAGAGGTGGCTGCAGAATGGGTAACAGAGCATATATTGATTGTTTTAAATTTCGAGAATGCCTGCAGTAACTGGAGCTTTTTTCCCTAGAGCATGTTTTTTCTTCGAGTGAATGTCTACCATTGGTTATTTTGTGTCACGTCCATAGCCCGGTAACCACATACAGGTACTAGTTAGCAATGTGGTCTTGTCATCTAAGGAATCTTCAAACCATTCCTTGCAAAGGTGAAAGATTGGTGCCTCGATGAGTTGTCAAGCCCCCTAAACAATGGCACCCGCTTGGGAGCATAAGATGTCTTTAGTTTTCCTCTCGAGATACTCTCAGTCACGTTTTCCCACAGCTATTAATTCAACAAATAGATACGAAGATTTAATATTATTGTCCTTTTAGCAATTTTGAGATGAGGATCTTGTACTTTAGTCACAGTGGGCTTCCTACATGTACCTCCTAAGCACCATGTGGTGTTCCCATTTCCATCGCTCCCAGGGCCTCCTGCTTCCATACATTTTAATTCCACTTTCCTGCCTTCCTGCTCTGAAGAAGAGGCTGCTCATCTACTGGTTGGTTGAAGTGCTGACAGCTACTACTTGCAACCCTCTCCCTGGTTTTGCAACACAGACTTCCTTTTTGTGAGTTTCAGGTCTGCCCAAAAGGGTCTTGAATATTCTACATGACCCTAGGAAGGTGGCTTTTGCTTGTCGGTGCCAAAGATAATATAAAAGTGAAGGGTAATTTGCCTTGGTTGTTAATGCTAGGTCTCCTGCTTGTAAAATATGGAAAGGTGCCAACACATATTGCTGCATTCCATAACACAGAAAGATTTTTTAACACTGGAACAAAATATGGAGAAACAGGTAGTGAAAGCAATGCTCAACATATGCAAAGCATTCAAAGTGTATAAATAATTTTATGTGAACGGTAGATACTTAAGTGAGGTAATCCTAATTCATGGAAAATGTTTGCAAAAAAACGACATTTTAGTGTTTTGCTGCTTTGGCAATAAAAATGGGAAACGCTGATTTGCGGACCTACATTGATGTTTGAAGAGTGGATGAAACGTACTTCATCGGTCCTTTTTACACCTTTTCATCTGCATCAGTAGGTACACAGAGTGATGGACGTGCACGGAGACATAACACATTAAATACAATGATCACATTCATGCAAAAAAGATGAAACGTTAACATGTGGTGCAGTATATTTCTTTGCTAGCATGCCCTCTTTCCATTGACAATATTTTTTCGAAATGGGGGTAAACCATGAAGAGAAGGATGCTAAAAAGATAGTGGGTGAAAAAATGAGGGTTGTAAAGGAAGCAGTAGGAATAGAAGAAAGTAACAGTGGAAAAACGACATCTTGCAACTAAGAGTAGCAGGCCAGAAATCAAACGCGTGCACTTGTACATTAAGATGCTGGCTTTCTCTTGCGGCGCATGCTGTTTCGCCCTCTCTCCTTGCCTTATTGCAAAAACTGTAATCAATAATTTTCTGTCTGCGAGAGATACTTTTACAATGTCCTACCGCGAAGAAAAAGAAGAAATCTTGTACAATCTGCGTGCTTGGGGACAGTAGGAAACCGGAGTGTGATACCGATCGATAGAAGTACTTGCTTATTCCCTGCAGGACGGCTCTCTGCAGCGCCCTGCGATTTAAGTTGTCTGGGCACCTGAGTGTGAAAATGGCTAAATCAAGCTTTGTTACAGGGGACATTTGTGATTCAGAACAGGTTTTCGTTTTGGGCTTTTCAACAGTTGATTAAGCATGCTATATATACTTTTTTCTTGCCTAGCAGTAATGGGAAAGCCTAGCATTTTAATAGATTCTCGCAGTAATGTTTGTCAGTATAGATGTTGCGGTGCTTCCTTCCGTGGAAGGATGTGTTCGGGGGCAATAATGTTTTTCTTTGTGACATTGTGCAGTCTGAAAGTCACAATTAAAGTAACAAACCTAGAATTTGACATATGTATCACTTTTTCGATTATAGACATCTGTGGCACGAGTGAAAAGTGGAAACAAGCCTCAAAAGTGTCACACACTTAGTGTTCCATTGGCGGTACATGGGTTTTCCCATGCAATCACCCATAGATTTTGATGCAAATGCCTACCTACTAGCATTGGTAGTGAGGGATTTCCATAAAACAATTATGCCTTCTAGAGGCAGGCATAACATTGGAGAAAAGTTGTTTGCTCCCAACTTTTCTAATTTTACATGTGTGCTGTACTAAAAATCCAGTATTTTGTAAATCCAGTATTTGTAAAGCGCACAGCTACCCGGAGGCATCCCGGCGCTGGGGGCCGTCAGGAAGATTAAGCGAGCTATTGCCCAGAGTCACATGGTGCTGGGCTGACCTGCCACCGGGGCCGGGGATCGAACCGTGAGCCACAGCGTCCGGTGTCAGTCGCCTTGGCCGCAGCGCCACACCTCTTCCCTAACTGCAGCACACATACAAACTTGGAAAAGTATTAATCTACATGTAAGCATAGTATTTTGTACTGGAAGGGTACCATTCCAGTACAAAATCTAATCTAGAAATTCCACACACACTGCTGCACTATTGTGCAGTGGCGGTTGGTCAATTTATAAAGCAGTGGGGCTATCAATCAAATGAAAGGTCATAAAACATTACTAAGGACACATACAAAGCAAACACAAGAGATGATGGACGGAGTGCTGAAACTTTTTAGACACTCACCCCCAGTCACAGATCTGAGTTGAATCCATCATCATTCTTTAGCTCACTTCGCCTCCCAAGTTGAGACACAGCTATATGCAAATCAGTCTTGACCCTGTGCCTCATGGGAACAGTCCAGCCCGAACTGCTAAGCCATGTCTTCCCTGGACCGGAAACAAGCATCCTGGGACCGGTTTCGGGCTAACATCCCTCATCAGCCAGGCTAGCTTGAATCCAGTGGCAAAGTGAGCAAGGGACCCACGTCTGGGCATACCCTGCCAACTTAGGGCAAACAAAGCAAACACAAGGACATGATGGACGGAGCGCTGAAACTTTTCAGACACTCACTCCCAGTCACAGATCTGGGTTGAATCCATCATCATTCTTTAGCTCACTTCTCCACCCCAGTTCAGACACAGCTATATGCAAAACAGTCTTGACCCTGTGCCTCATGGGAACAGTCCAGCCCGAACTGCCAAGCCATGTTTTCCCTGGACTGGGAACAAGCTTCCTGGGACCGGTTTTGGGCTAACAGCCCTCATCAGCCAGCCTAGCTTGAATCCAGTGGCAAAGTGAGCAAGGGACCCACGTCTGGGCATACCCTGCCAACTTAGGGCAAACAAAGCAAACACAAGGAGATGATGGACGGAACGCTGAAACTTTTCAGACACTCACCCCCAGTCACAGATCTAAGTTGAATCCATCATCATTCTTTAGCTCACTTCGCCACCCCAGTTCAGACACAGCTATATGCAAATCAGTCTTGACCCTGTGCCTCATGGGAACCGTCCAGCCCGAACTGCCAAGTCATGTCTTCCCTGGACCAGGAACAAGTATCCTGGGACCGGTTTCGGGCTAACGGACCTCATCAGCCAGGCTAGCTTGAATCCAGTGGCAAAGTGAGCTAGGGACCCACGTCTGGGCATACCCTGCCAACTTAGGGTGAACCTGGCTGATGAGGGCTGTTAGCCCAAAACCGGTCCCAGGATGTTTGTTTCCGGTCCAGGGAAGACATTGCTTAGCAGTTCGGGCTGGACTGTTCCCATGAGGCACAGGGTCAAGACTGATTTGCATATAGCTCTGTCTGAACTGGGGTGGCGAAGTGAGCTAAAGAACGATGATGGATTCAACCCAGATCTGTGACTGGGGGTGAGTGCCTGAAAAGTTTCAGCGCTCCGTTCATCATCTCCTTGTGTTTGCTTTGTTCGCCCTAAGTTGGCAGGGTATGCCCAGACATGGGTCCCTTGCTCACTTTCCCACTGGATTCAAGCTAGCCTGGCTGATGAGGGCTGTTAGCCCGAAACCGCTCCCAGGATGCTTGTTTCCGGTCCAGGGAAGACATGGCTTAGCAGTTCGGGCTGGACTGTTCCCATGAGGCACAGGGTCAAGACTGATTTGCATATAGCTGTGTCTGAACTGGGGTGGCGAAGTGAGCTAAAGAATGATGATGGATTCAACCCAGATCTGTGACTGGGGGTGAGTGTCTGAAAAGTTTTAGCTCTCCGTTCATCATCTCCTTTTGTTTGCTTTGTTCGCCCTAAGTTGGCAGGGTATGCCCAGACGTGGGTCCCTAGCTCACTTTGCCACTGGATTCAAGCTAGCCTGGCTGATGAGGGCCGTTAGCCCGAAACCGGTCCCAGGATGCTTGTTCCCGGTCCAGGGAAGATATGGCTTGGCAGTTCGGGCTGGACGGTTCCCATGAGGCACAGGGTCAAGACTGATTTGCATATAGCTGTGTCTGAACTGGGGTGGCGAAGTGAGCTAAAGAACGATGATGGATTCAACCCAGATCTGTGACTGGGGGTGAGTGTCTGAAAAGTTTCAGCGCTCCGTCCATCATCTCCTTGTGATTGCTTTGTTTGCCCTAATTTGGCAGGGTATGCCCAGACGTGGGTCCCTTGCTCACTTTGCCACTGGATTCAAGCTAGCCTGGCTGATGAGGGCTGTTAGCCCGAAACCGGTCCCAGAATGCTTGTTCCCGGTGCAGGGAAGACATGGCTTGGCAGTTCGGGCTGGACTGTTCCCATGAGGCACAGGGTCAAGACTGATTTGCATATAGCTGTGTCTGAACTGGGGTGGTGAAGTGAGCTAAAGAATGATGATGGATTCAACCCAGATCTGTGACTGGGAGTGAGTGTCTGAAAAGTTTCAGCGCTCCATCCATCATCTTCTTGTGTTTGCTTTGTTCGCCCTAAGTTGGCAGGGTATGCCCAGACGTGGGTCCCTTGCTCACTTTGCCACTGGACTCAAGCTAGCCTGGCTGAGAACCGAGTCGGAATGACCAGCCGGTTTACGTTCCGACCGCTGACATCCTAATTGGTCGGTTGGACCGCAAACCGACTGAGTCAGTCAGAAAGCCTCCTACGCGGTCGGAATGAATCCGACTAGCGGTCAGAGGCTTTCCGAACGACATCGTAATCGGCCGCTAAGTAGATATTGTGCTGTTCTCCTTCCTCCCTTTGACATAGGCCAGCATAACAACTTTGGTTGCTGTGATGTGTAACACCAAATCTTAGTAAATCTGACCCCAAATCTACACTTTGTGCCAGTTTGGGTAATTTGCTGTAAAAAATTAGCCTTCTACAATTGTACTTCTTGTCACATAGGAATGTGCAGGATTCAGGGCCAGGGGCATGCAGAGGATAGTTTATCTCGATGTATCTGCACATCCCCACCTGATTTATGTCTACCTGCTTTAGGTACATAGGTGAGAGGTGCTGCAGAGGAATGTACTGTGTTAATGAAAGCAGCTGAGACCTGGACCATTCTTGGCCATGTTCTTTTGCTGGGATATTGACATGAAAATTTCATCTATCTGCAGTGGTGGCTGTGCCGGTGAACTAGTCTTCCTAAAAGAATGTTGCCGGCACAAATGCAACATGCATGCTTATTAAGACATTCTCACTTTCTCCATTAATCAGTGGTATGAGGCAGCAATAACTACACAACTCAACACACTGCCACCATTCCGAACTAAAATCACGTTTAGAATCCCAGTTCGCATTTAAAAGAAAATACATTGAAAGAACCTGTTGCCTGCAGTAGGTGAGATGCCTACTGCAGTAATGATCATTGGTATTGTAAAGTGATCGGCCGGGGGGAGGGGAAATACAAACTAAAGAAAAAAGAATTATAAATATTAAAATTTCACTTACCTGGTCCCACGGCTACTGCCTTCCTCCCGATTCTCACCTACCAGACGGACATCCAGGAACTGCTGCCCACTGCGCAGGCTCCCAGCTCCCAATCCGAGCGCTGCTCACATGCTGGGAAATGATTGGTCTGAGCGCCTTGGTTCGGTGCTCAGACATAGACTGGGAGCCTGTGTTGGTTTCTCCACCCAGCTGTACAATACAGCTAGGTGGAGAAAGGCTAAGTGCGCATGACGGTTTGGACAGCCCCAGAGGGCCGGCCAAACTGCCATGCCCACTAAGCAGTGCCCACCACTTACCCCTTCTCCCTGGTGCTGCAGCTGCAGTGTCAGGATGAATGGCTCGCAGCCTATAGGACAATAAATAAAATGATCATAAAAATATTTTGTTATAATTTTATTTTTGTTGGTTGCCTCTGCTGGCTTTCAGCAGGGGGGGTGATGCTCCTCCGCTATAACGAAGGAGCCACCCCTCAACTACTGCCCTCTCTTGTTGAAATTGATTCTAAGTCCCTACAACTACTGTCTCCTTTAGTCAATCAGCATTAAGAGTCTTCTGGGCACAACTGAAGGTCTGCCAAGTAGTCTATGGCAATAGTAAGGGAGAACACGGTCATTAATCACACCCAGCTCTCAGAGCTTGCTGGGCATAATAGCACAACATGTTCTGTGCTCAACAAGGCATGACAGCAGCATTGTCATTTTTAAATTCTCTTTATTGGTTTTCATCATTTTGCCTTATTGTGTTGCATTGTAATAGGATTATGTATTTAATCAAAAATTTCCCAAATTGCACAGCAATGTAACAGATTTTTAAGATTCGATCAGGGCAACTAAGGAACAAATTATAACTAAACCTGGTGGTGAGATTGTATACTGTGACATTGGGGCACCACATGTAATACAATTTGGAATGGAATGCTATGTGGCATAAGGACAATACATCAGAAAGCTTTCAGTTAACTTCTACCCAGGGGTACGCATCTGGTTCACCTGGAGTGTACAAGACCATCTGGTGGGATATAGATAAAGTATAATATAACAATTCTGTACTGTAAACAGCATATTTTGTTTGTGGTTTATTAAACTGGACATCACTACTGTATGTTGTCATCTTTGCTGTCACCTAATGATGCAAATGCAAGTGCATCCCATTGGTGACCTTTGAGCAGGTCCTCTGGAATTATGCAGCAGGGCTGCACCAAATTATGCAACAAGAAAAGGGAACTTATGTGGCATAATGTGGCACTTTTTTTGATAGTATTGCTTCATTATTCTGTACTTTTTACACATGGTAACACTGTCTGGGCAAAGATTTCACCTCATTAGTACCAGTTTAACAACCAAATACATAAATAAGTAGGCTATCCTGTTTTAGGTTTAAACCTATATTAACTGATAAAACCCCACCGAAAGGGAAATAGCACTCATCAGTGTAAACATATGAACACTGAAAAAATACCTGCACAACCACAAACTAAATGCCATTCAAAGAACGGAAAAGGAGAGTGAAAGTGTCATTTTTATTTCTTCCTGAAGGGGCCAATACAATGTAACTTTGTTATACAAGGTAGCAGCAAGAAGGACTGGGCTAACATTATTCTGCTTGAGTTTTGTTGTGTAGGGATGTCACTAAAATATTGTTTCTTCTCCCTTTTGTTTTTTTCAGTTTTGTGGCCTATGGTCTAAAGATGCAGGGTTTAGAAGCATGTTTTAGGTCTTGTTCAATTATTTTATAAACTGTAGAGAATCAGGAAATACTAAAATCATATTTGATATTTTGGCTGCGTTCGATTCTTTCACTAGTAGGTAAAATGGCTGGTTTCATAAGAATCTTTCCCAATATGTACAATCACATTTACCCACAGAGAATGGGTAAAACCCCTTGATACATCAGCCCCCTTTTCTAGCGAGTCAGTAATGGTAGTAGATGAATTGCCAAAAATCCCAGGCTTTAAACATTCAGTGCAAAGTGTAGTGACAGGCATATGCGAAAAGAGTGCTGTCACCAAGCATCTGGAATAGTGGCGAAAACATGACACCAGACTTTTGGAAAACATGGAATGCAGTGTCACTTGGAATGCTGCAAAAACAGTTCTTGCCAAGTTCAACAAAGATTGGAGTGATATAGTTTATATTTGCAGTGATTCAGCTATGCACATGAAAAGGTTGTGTGATGACTTGTCAAAATTGATACCTGAGCTGAAGTGCTTCTCTTTCGGAAATCATTGTCACTTGCTAGATAGTATGCTGAAAGCATCTTTACAATCTTCAGAGTTAATGAAGAATTATATCGACTTTTTAGTCCATTCTGGTGCACTGTTTTGACATGCGCAGGAACTAAAATGCAAATAGTTCTCATTCTGTGCTTTGTGTGGCATCAAAGGAAGAGTCATCCCAACTGTGTCATTTAGATGGTGGTTCTCAATCCTAGAGGCCGTGAATGCTATATTATCCATGTGACAACCGTTTACAGAATTTTTGCTGAGTGATGATGCCAAAGGCAATAAATGTGAGGATCTTTGGTTGCATAGTTAAAGTGATGTGAAAAAAAGTACACTCTACTGCCTTCTTAGATTTTTACAGGAAAACATGACTGCCGTAGTTGACATAA
Organism: Calotriton arnoldi; assembly: GCA_963921515.1. NCBI lineage: Eukaryota > Metazoa > Chordata > Amphibia > Caudata > Salamandridae > Calotriton > Calotriton arnoldi. The sequence goes on from CAWUFW010001451.1 coordinate 2,517,475, forward strand.
TAAAAAAACTAAAGTCTGAAAACACCCTTGTCTACCAAGTGTTCAGCATAATTGGTGCAGATGTGAAACGTCTCCTTGAGAGTAGGCTGTGCAACACTTTTAGTGACTTTGGCACTGCAACATGTTCCATGCTAGAGTGCTTGCCACTTGGTAAGCAAAGAAATGTTGAGGAGCAATTCAGCAAATTTTATTTTACAATGTATGAGAAATGACTTGCAATGACGCATAGAAATGTCCCTTCACCAACCATGGCATTTGAAGTCAATGAAGCATCATTGTGGTACTCTGCACAAGTTCTAGATCCCTTCCGTAAAGGGGAATTTTCTCCTGACTTTCAAACGTGCTGCTTCATTTTTGACCGCTTCAATAACTCTGAGGGCATATGTGCCCAGTTCAATGCATTTGTTGCAAAACCTGTCCCAGAGAAACACAATCTTCAGGTGCACCAGTATTGGCATGGAAAGCTTTGTCAGTGCCCGGAGTTAGCAAATTGTGTACTGGTTGTTTTGGTGTTGCCCGTCTCAAGTGCCAATGTTGAGAGGGCCTTTCCACAGATTAAAGTTTGCATGGGAAGGAAAGAGCGAGCGCGCATGACCAAAGACCCACTGAAGAAGTATTGTATGGTGTACTACAATAAGTTTGATTTGTAAAAATTTATTCGGACCTCATATACAATCTACGTACTCTGTCTATATACAATGCACTATACTCTAAACAGGGAATCTCAACCTATATATTTCAAACTGTGCAATGCATCACATTTCATTGAACACCTAAAGAGCTGACCGACTGGCAAACAAAGTATCAAAACATATCAAAATGTATTAATACTTTCATAATACAAACATTAAATACATCACTTTAATAAATTTTGAAAACAATGTACATCCCACATAACAAGCAAAAGTACATTCAAACTCGGAACCAACAGTACTGGCTAACATAAATTCCATCCCTGTGTTCAATCTTTCTTCCTGTATCATTGATCCCCCTGCCGAAACTCTTCTCTCGAAGGGACTCTCCTTTGTTCCATCCATAACTTTAAATAAATTTGAGCTTATGAGAGACCTTCATTCCTTTTTTCGGAGGATTAGATTAAAAAAGTATTTTCAAGAGAATCCCACTGATATCATTAACAGCAATCTCTCTTGTCTTAAACTTCCATCTGGTTTTACTCCAGGCCTTGACACCCTGGGTACGGAGGTGGAGATATTTGAGAAGGCCGTGATGACTAAGGTGGAAAGAGCCTACAAATATGTCCCCAGACCCTTATTCAACATCACTAGGGAGGAAAATGCCGCCCTCCTTTCACTTAAGAACAACAAGGATTTAACTATTAAACCTTGTGATAAAGGAGGCGGCATTGTGATCTTTAACACCTCTGATTACGGTAATAAAATGGATACTCTCCTAAGTTCTCAATTGCACTACAGAAAGGTCTTGTCTAACCCAGAACAGAATCTCAAACATAGAATTCTCAGGATTGTTGAAGCAGCCATCGAGAGGGGCCATATCTGCCCCAAGGAGGCCAAATTTCTCACGCCATGTCACACCTGTATACCAATCATCTATGGGGTCCCCAAGATGCACAAGGATTCCATTAATCCCCCATTGAGACCTATCGTCTCTACAGTTGGGGCTGCTACGGAACCTTTATCCAAATACGTTGATTATTTCTTGCAACCCCTTGTATCCAGATTACCGTCGTATGTCAAAGACACTGGGCACTTTATATCCAAAATTGAAGGTCTCCCATATGATCAGGATAAAGAGATCCTGGTTACTATGGATCTTGAATCCCTATACAGTAACATCCCACAATCTGAAGCGTTTCAGGTTGTTAAGCAATTGGTTGAGGCCGAAGAATCATATACCAACTCCAATTTTATGCTCCAGTGCCTTGAGATTGTTCTCAATGAGAACTTCTTTGAATCAGACGGCTTCTTTTACCATCAAATAAAGGGAGTTAGTATGGGGGCTGCGTGCGCCCCAAGTGTGGTATGTCTCTATATGGGACAATTTTAAAAACTTAACATCTATAACGAAATGGCACCATTTGGGGAGAATGTGTGCCACTGGTCACGCTTTATCAACGATATTTTTTTCGTCTGGAGAGGGGACCAGGACACTCTGGATGAGTTTGTCTTATGGATCAATGCAGCTGATCCTAACTTGAAATTCACTGCACATACAAGCAACCATCGACTGGAATTCCTTGATGTGTGGATTGAACATGTCGACTCTAGATTGAGTGTTTCCCTATTCACCAAACCTACGGCTAAAAACACCCTGTTGCATTATAGCAGCTATCATCCGAGGTACCAGAAGGACGGCATTCCATTCAGCCAATTTTTGCGCTTACGCAGAAATTGAACAACCATCAAAGATTATATGACTCATGCTGAAATCTTGAAAGAAAAGCTCATGTTGAGAGGATACCCTAACAGGCTTGTAAGGGATGCCCTCAAAAGAGCTAAATACTACAATCGCGAGATCATGTTTCAACCTAGACAGAGGGAACAAATTGATCGAGTGGTGTGTGTTACTAAGCACTCTAATGTTGACCATAAGATCCGCCAAATAATAAATTCACAATGGCATATTTTGAATTTGGGTCAATCCACTCCGATACAAAAACCACTATTTGCCTTCAAAAGGAATAAAAACCTAAGAAACATCTTAGTGAGGGCGAAAAGTTCTGATGGTATTCATTTCACACAGAAGTCTATTACTGGCGGCCAACCAGTAAAGGGCAACCACAAGTGTGGTACTTGTCAAGCTTGTCCTAATGCCATTGTTGATGATTGCATTGACATTAACAATCGCATAGTCACTCTAAAAGAAATGACCAATTGCCGTTCGTCTAACATCATCTACATTATCTTATGCCCCTGCAATCTTGCATATATTGGAGAAACCGGCAGAGAATGCAGAAAACGTATCGGTGAACACAAGTCCAACATCAGATTGCTTAAACATTCTGCCCCACTGGTTGGCCACTGGATAAAGGCCAAACACACTGATACGCAACTTAGATGGTCTATACTTGAGAAAGTTCGAGTGCCCATGGGCAAAGATGCCAACATCATACGTAAGGCCCGGGAAGTGTTCTGGATCTACTCTCTTGACACGAAAAATAAGGGATTAAATTAACATCTCCCGTGGGAGAATGCCATCATATGAATTTGGCCTGACCAGCCCCCTGTGGGGTGGATCCAGCCTTAGCCATTAGCCTGAGAAACTCTACCTGATCAATCCCTTCGCTCCGAATGGGATCCTGTACATCTTGTTGTCGTTTTGTTATTATCTTTATTTTTGATTTCTTTTTGTGTATCTTAGCCTTTTTTATTTGTTTTTTTATTTGCTTTTTTCACCTGTACTTATTTATATGTGGTTGCACCGATTTTACTATTCTCGGCGACCATTTCGCTTAGTATTCCAAGCATTAGAGTCTTGGATTACGATTTTTTCGTACTTTTAACGTTGTGGTCTCCTTAGTGATCCAGCAGCCTATTAGGATAGACCTCTTAGAAATCTCGGGGATACTGCAGCCTATCCGGGCTTACCGCTTTGAAATCTGTGGACTCTTCAGTATATCCGGTTTTGCCGTACTGAAACCTCGTAGTTACGTGTTGCCTGCGACCTCGCCTTTACGTCCCATGACGCGTTTCTAAGCATTATTTAAATAGACGCTCCCGGCATCATGGTGATTCATTCCATCTGGCGACCGACCAACTGTACTACTGAACACGCATCCAAATCCAGACGGGTGAGTTCTCGCACCTTAGGAGCAGTTAGTTATTGAGTAAACCTTTAGCGTCTCCTACATGCTTGTTGTTTTTTACCACGCTGCAGAGCCTAGGATCGAAAATACGATTTATATTGTTTACAGTTGATGGACGCGGCTGCCTCCATCGCGTATTTTCAACTTTCGGAGCACTTGTGATCCTACATGGATTTTCTTCTCTGTTGCATACTACAGCGTTTGACTGGATCTACCTGCTTAATATCGCGCTTCAGCTTTAGCGGTAAGCCTCTACATTGGGCTGTCATGGTCACTGGTACTCTGTTTTTTTGCCACATTAGGATAAAAGCTATGCAGTAATATCATTCCGGTTCTGTTTTTCCATCTTTAGGCCTTGCATTGCAGCCCTTTTGTCTCGTTATTACTTACCCTGCGAGAATCTGCAGTTTCATCTTTACCTCATATTTTAAAGTCCAGATATTGTGATCTGCCAGTTGTTTATTTCATTTTTTGTGTCTTCTCATATCACTGGTCACACATTTTTTATTTATATTTTTCTTTGACTCTTCTTATTACTTTTTCTTATTTGGCTTCTCACCAAGGGTATTCTTTGTTGCCAACTGATGTTCCACTTAACTCATGTGTACTTGTATGGTTAGCATACGAGCCATGCACAAATTATTTTCTTGGTCCATTTTCTCGGCTTATTCTTGTTGATATCCTGTTTCAGCTGGCTCAGCTCAGCCATATCCCTTTATATCTATTTTCTTTCTTGGTCTGCATGAGTTTGCACGAGTTGACTAGTATTTTAAGCGTACAACCTAGTTTGAAGCTGTACCGCCTGACTGTTAGGGCATTGGTCTTTTATATGTGTCCTATTTATCCACATAGATCTTGTTATCTTATTTTATCATAGATACGTCCCACTGTTATCATTGTTTGACACTATCGCCCTGAGGAAGGTGAGACCCTCATCCGGGTCAGTCACCGAAACGCGCGTCGGCGCTGAAATATTACCGTGGACCTACATAAATCGACCATCCTAAGTCGAGCTGTAATCTTGCCCTCAGATGTAACAGTCCATTTGTGGATTTGAAACTGGTTGGGCATTGCTGCCTTGAACTGAGACTTATTGAGCTACCTTCTGATTCATCTAACGACCATATTTATTGTTGATGAAATATATAACATGGAGCAGCATTTTTGGTCCGCAGTAATTTTTGTTTGCATTGTTGGTGTATGTATGATGTTTTTTCAGATTGCATGATGTATGAGTGAGTCACAGTATGAATTTGTTTTGATGAATGCCTGTTTGCTTGTTATGTGGGATGTACATTGTTTTCGAAATTTATTAAAGTGATGTATTTAATGTTTGTATAATGAAAGTATTAATACATTTTGATATGTTTTGATACTTTGTTTGCCAGTCGGTCAGCTCTTTAGGTGTTCAATAAAATGTGATGCATTGCACAGTTTGAAATATATAGGTTGAGATTCCCTGTTTAGAGTATTGTACTGATTTCTCCTGTGTATCTCTTCCTACATTTAGTTCCAGGGGCCCCTTCTTTTGCAGTAGTCGTTATATACAATGCACTATCAGTGCAGAAAGCAATAATAAAAGCAAAACGTTCTTAAACACTGGAAAAACATTGTTTCTGTTGTTTTTAATGGCGCAAAATGTGTAACCACTGTTTTTTAATGAATTGAAATCACTTGAAAACACTGAAAAAACCCAACCAGAATTTACCAAAAAATATAAACTGAAAACAGGAAGGCATATAAATAAGCAACTGAAAGATGACCCTTTGTGAAGGGTCCTCCAACTTGTGCGAGCACATATCACCATGTTTATAGTAATGTTTGATCCGTTTTAGCTAGAAACAATTTTTGGGGGGTAAAATTTGCAGATTATGCAGCAGATGATGGATTATGTGGCAATTGTAGCAATCCTTAATTATGTGAAACAAACTGTGGCTCTTTTCTCATCTGTATAGTATGGAACCCCCTCCGCTCAATGCAATACTACCTTCCACCATCTGGCCAGTGAAGGGGTGTTGGAGCTTTCCAACTTCCTTTGCCAAGAGCAAGGCTAGATGTAAGAACTTGGATTACGCTTTCCACACTTTTGGGTAACAGAAAATCCCCAAGTAAATGTTTCTACATTTAACAGATCTGTGCATTCTGTTATATTGGCTATGACATCTATGGCATCTAACCAGAATTGTGCTAGTTTTAAACACTTCCACATCATGTGTATGAACTCAGATTGCGATCCATGCCATATAGGGCACTCAGATGCTGCCTCAGTGTATATTTTATCAACTTTATTTGAGGGGTTAGATAAACCATACTCAGAAAGTTTAAATAAATATATACACATTTAGCATTTCAGGATACATTTTGTTGGTAGACTAGAACTCACTCCCATTCTTCGTCTTTGAATTCCCTCCCAAACTCGGGCCCCCAAATTTTTTAAAGGTTAGTCAGGGATATTCATGTATGTTCCAGGAGTGCCTTGCAGAGCCAGTTGACTAATCTCTTACAATCCCTCCAAGCATAGTTTTGAACAAGTGAACAAGGTTGTGACTCACTGTCTGTAATCTCCCAGTACTCAAGCATAGCTTTTACCAGCACCCTCTGTGTTAGGAATTGGCCTTTGTGGTGCATATTTTCATGTAGCAATATCTTGAATCTGCCTTGATTACCCTCTTTGAACAAATTCCCCAATTTAAAATTCCTGAAATCTCCCAATGAGTAAATTCTCGGATTATAAAGCATCCATTTTACTTAGGGGGTGGAAACTAGTGGTATGGTCAGTGCATAAGATAAAAGGCGGTGTGGAATTCATTACATTTTCTCGAAATAGCTAAGGGCTGCCTGTGTCAGAATCTGAAGAGTCGCAGTTCCCCAGTCGTTCTCACAGTCACCAGCAGAGTCAGATCATCTTTGTTTGCTCCCTGTTGCAGTCACATTGAAAGCCAAGGCTCTTTAAGTCGGCCCCACCTTTGCTGCCAGTGAGCAATATGCTGACTGATCCTCTTGTTTGACTTTGATCCTGGACACGTAATGGCAGCCCTATTCCAGCGTTTTTTTATGGCCGTGTAGGACTGCAAATCTGTGACCCGGCATTTTTTTCTCTTCAAAGTAGAGTGTCTCTCAAGTCTGCAGGTAAGATTTGCTACCAATTTATTAGCAGGCTTCTCAACAAGTAGTGTCATCCCAGTATATCAAGTAAGTGATTCACAGAGGGCCCACCACTGCCAACTGACTGGTTCCCAAATTGGCAAATTGGGGGTACATCAGCCAGAGAAGGACCGGGGGAAGGCCGCAGCCTACTTCCCTCTCCTTGTGCCCCATTTTCTGCCAAACCTCACTGTCTTAGGCATCTCGTTGCCACCCCACCAAAGATATCTCTCCGTGGTCACCAAGGGCACACCTCTGTTGCCAGGTGTAGTGTGGCTGTGGAGCGGGGGCACTTAACCCAGTGGGGTGCTTCATTCACCTTCCTGTTCTCTCGCCCTCAGGCTCCAATATGCCCCCAAATGGGGCCTGATGACAGCGAATGCCTACTCTCTGACAAAGCAGCCGTGGGTGTATTTCTGCCAGGGAGATGGAAGTGGAGGGAAGGAGGGGAGTGCATAGAATAAGTCCATACCCAATATTTCAGTCAACCTTCTGTGTTGCCGGATAAGCACCTGCACAGTCAGGGCTAACTCATGCCATCGACCCTTCACACTAGCAATGCAGAGAGGAGACAGACTTTATTTTGCTGGTAGAGTTTAGGTCATGTTCACCCTAGCCCCATGCTACACAATGTCCATACGGAGTGTGGGAAGGCAGGGGTTTGGTTGTATAGCCGAGTGCCGGCCAGGAACTTTAGTAAAATGAAGCCACCATATTAGAAAGAAAAGCCATGCCTCCCCTGAGAGCTTGAGTGTTAATTTCAGTTTTGCCTCTAAACTATAATTACTTTGAAAGTGAAATGTGTTAAGCAACATTTAATGTTTAGTAATGTATGTTTGGTACAACACATAGCAGACTGAAAAGGGGAGAGATATTACCAGGGCCATCTCAAAAAGGAAGAAGAACTTAATTGAGCACAAGGCAAGAGAGGGCCCTCATCCCTTGGAGCTTATTTATCGGGGTAGTGTGGTAGACGTGAAAAGCCAACAAGACACCCAAGAGACTCATTAAGGTAATGTCACTGCCATCCATGAGTAAACGTATGTTAGCGTAGGTGGGAGTTGTATGTGATTTCATAGAAAAATGTTTTCATGGAATACCATTACTGAGAAATCATTTAATCTAAAATGTTTAACAAAAATGTTCAGAATGAACGACATATACCTTTTCATAGAAACCAAATTATAGAACGTCTTTTCGGTCGAAATTGTCTTCGGAATGCTTATTTGGTATGTGTAAATGCAATGGTTGCAAGTCTTAATTTCAGAAACATTTTTGTTGTGGATATTTATTTCAGTGCTTTATTTCAGGGGACATTATTTCATACTTATATCTTCTATATTGTCAGACAATTACTTCAGATGCTTTTAATTCTCTGACCCATCACCACCCGTAACATCATCCATCACTGACCACTCACAACCCCTAAACATCATCAATATCTGCCCCTTTTCTGTAATGTGTGCAAACAACCATAATTTCAATAATGTAGGACCTGGCTCACCCCCAAACTTTTGCCCTCCTCCTCCCCTTTTTGCTGAATTCGTTTTTTTTGGCTTTAGGACTCTGGGCACTTTACAACTACTAACTAGTGCTAAACTGCACATGCTCGATACGTAAAGCATGATAACGTTGTCTTATCCACAATTGTCATATTTAATTTGCATATAAGTTCCTAGTAAAGTGCACTACATGTGCCCAGGGCCTGTAAATTAAATGGTACTAGTAGGCCTGCAGAACGTATTGGATTATGCAACCCACTTCAGTATCCCTTTAAATATGCTTCAGGCCTGCCAGTGTTGAGCCTGTGTGTGGAGTTTTAAACTGCCATGTCGATCTGGCAAGTTACGCCTCTTGCCAGGCCCAAACCTTCCTTTTTAAAACATATAAGTCATCCCTAAGGTAGCCCCTAGACAGCCCCAAGGGAGGGTGCTGTGTATTTAAAAAGGTGGACATGTACATGTAAGTTTTACATGTCCTTGTAGTGAAAAACTCCTAAATTCATTTTTCACTACTGCAAGCTCCTCTGTCCCATAAGTTAACATTGGGCCAGCCTTATGACACTTTATAAGTGTAATTTCCAATTGGAAAAAGATAGACTTTAAACTTTGGTGTCTTTGGGCTCACAATTTAAAATCACAATCCACTTTTAGAAAGTTGGCATTTTCTTATTTTAACCGTTCTGTGTCTTATGCCTGTCTCTGAATACACATCTGGAGTGTGGGACAGCTGGGCTTTGTGCATTCCTTCCAGACAGCTTCACACAAAGGGAGCTTAGGTGTGAGTGATGGGGCATTAACATCCTCATGGGTCCTCCTGGGCAGAATGGGAGGAAAGAACTGACACTTAAACCTGAATGAACTGTGCCTGTCCCCACACAAAGAGCTGCAAACCCCCTTGTAGTGAGTCTGGAGCCAGGGCAGGAAGGGCAGGGACTTTGTGCACTTCAAAGGGCACTCTTTGCAGTCTCCCCCACTTCAAAGGCACAACTGGGTATAAGTACTGGACCCGTTACACCACCAACTCAGTACACTTCTGGACCTGAGGACATTCTGCCAGGAAGAAGGACTGCTGTGCTGCTAAAAGGACTGATACTCTGCTGGACTCTGCGGGATATTGCTGGACTCCCGTTCTCCTGTGCCTGGCTTGCTGCCTGCTGCCCTCCTTGTCTGGGAGTGAGAAGGACTGGGTCTGCATCTCTACATCCCGAGAACCAAAGTGACACCAAGGGCTTTCTGGCTTGCCTCCTGTTTTGGAGTCTCAGGGACATCAAAGACTTCCAACAACCCTGCTACAGTCTCTGGACTCTGTGAGTCCTGCCCTGCCAAGTGGTACCAATCTGGTCTTTGGCCTTTGGAAGTGGGTTTTCTGGCAGTTTCCTGCAAAATCCATGCATTGTAGTCGCTGCACCGGTCAGAACCAACACATCTCCCCTTGACACGACACATCACTGCTGAGGACAAAGACATCACATCACCGGCTACACAGCTCAAAGATGACGCATCGCCTTCATCATAAACGCTTCGCCGATGACGCACCATTGATTGCGCGGATGGGAACCGATGCGTTGCCTAAACCTCTACGACGATGCATCGCCTCCTCTTCTCCTCGCATAGGGTCTCCGAGGGGATACAGCCTTTACAACGAGGTTTATACCTTGTTGTGCCTTTACCCACATTTGTTAGCACGCATGTTTTTACCGCGAATATGCATTTACAACGCATGCCAATACCACACATTTAAGGTAAGTTGGCGGGTGAGGGGTCTCCCCCCACAAATATATTGTTTTTAAATCTAAAAACAATGCGTGGTATTGGCATGCGTTGTAAATGCATATTCGCGGTAAAAACATGCGTGCTAACAAATGCGTGGCAAAGGCATACGATGCCTTTACCTGCATTGTACCGTTAAACAACCGTCTCCGACTTCGATGCATCCTCCATCCAAAGGTTCCTTTTCAGCTTGACAAGGTTGGTCCCTGAATCTGATCCGCGGTCCATTGCGGTCAGTCTGAACTTTTTGGATTTACCCCGGTCAAGTGTGACCAGATAGTCCCAGTTGGTGCTTTATGCTTTTAAGGACTATATTTGCAGATATAATTTAAAAATTCATAACTCTGGTTCTACTTATTGGATTTTTGGTGTTTCGGTCTTGTTTTGTTCAATAAATTAAGCTAAATTTTTCTATCCAGGTGTGGTATATTTTTGTGTGGTGTTTTTACTGTTTTACTGTTTTAAGTGTTACACAAATACTTTACACATCGTCTCTTATGTTAACCCTAATTGCTCAGTGCCAAGCTACCAGAGGGTAAGCACAGGTTAATTCAGGGTGTGTATGTGACTTACCTGACTATGATTGTGGTCCCTACTTGGACAGGGTGCATACCTCTGACAACTAGAGACCCAATTTCTGACATTGGTGATCAGTTTTGAGGATAGGACTTGTGTTTGTGCAGTGTTTTACAGTAATTTAGTATACACTACCAATCCATACCTAAGACAAATTTAAATCAATTCTTCCTGATTGGCATTTGTTTTCCTACCCTTCCTGATTGGAATTTTTTATATTTCTATTGTCCCCGGTTGGCATTTTTGCTTTTTTCTAAAATCATGTCTCTGACTGGAGGTTCTACATCTACACCTGCACATGCAAAAATGGATTCTGAGCTGGTGAAACTTGAGAGTTACACTGCGGTCCAGCTCAAGGATTTCTGAAAGGTGTTTAAGCTTTCTATTAAAGGCTTTACCGGGAAGGTGGAGCTGCAAAAGGCAATGAAGGCCTGGGTGGAAGCATGTGATGCAGTACCTGTGACCCCAGAGGAGGAGGAGATACTGGCTGAGGATGAGGAGCTGGACCAGGATTCACTGGAGAATCTGGGACTGTCTGTGGGATGGAAGGACAATGTCCTGCCTGGAGTAGTGGTTCCCCCCAAGGCAGGGAGCAGTATGTCATCCAGAGGCCTGTCCCCAGAGCGATGCGGCAAGCGCAAGGTAAGTGTTTTTTTTATTTTTATTTTACCTATCCCGTCGTCTGTCAACTCCTCCCCACCCCCTCCTATCCCGCCCCACCGCTCTTAACTGGGCCGGACGCCACCACTGTTCTGTTAAGTGACACCGCCCCATCGGAGTCTACTGGTGTTGTGGAATAACATTATTGAAGAAATGCACTACATAAATAAGGCTGACCTTCTTTAGTGCTGTCTCTAAGGTTGGCTTGCAATGTACGGTGGTAACAACTACGTTCATGCTTAAAGAGGTTATGCAGGCTTTGCATTGTTAGGAGGCAAAGCAGAATTTCACACATAAGGCAATCTCAATGCCTCAAGAGTAAATTCAGGCATTTCAATCTATCTTCTTGTGCCGCGTCCTCCCAACTGTAATTAGGCTACAATCACAATAATATATAATATGTGCTAGGGGAGAGGAAACCTACTGTACTATTCCCCTCATGCTGAACTTTATACATTGCATGCAGTACAGAAAACCGGTAAGATTGCAATCTTTTAGTACTGTGTCTCATTCACTAAAAACTTCAATTATCATGCAAGCCCTGGAGTATTATTACTGATAATGACTACTATTATCATTAGCTGTTTTAATCTTTCGATATTGTTTGTCAACATCCACTGAGAGTGCAACTTTAAATAGAAAGTGAATCAGGGAGACTAGGGGAAATAAACAAAATTACCTATTTTATTAGCAACATTTGTTAATCCTTCAGCCCAGCAAAAAACTCATATTTCTTTTGCAGCAACACACATTATGCTCACCCTTTCCTACATTAAAAATAGGGAATACTGTACTTTACCAGGAGAGCAGTGCTTCCCTTTTTCTAATAAGCTCTGCGACAATAGTGATTGCTTGTAGAATTACAAATCTGTATACTTCAACGCTTTATTAAACAACCTTGATGTCTCTTCTGAGGTATAATGTTGAGCTTCTAAAGCAAATGGTGCTCTGGTACTGGATTACATAGTCAAACTGGTGAAGGACCTAAGCAGCAAAACGATGAGTCTTAAGATTCTTGGTGATGGTCAGATGTACAGCAAGTCTTGACAGACAAGCCAACTGTGGTACAGTCAGAGATAGAGTGCAAACCAATGTGAAAGGTCTGGAAATGGTGACATTCACGAGTGCTTTTGAAGTCCATTTAACTGCACAGGCAGATTGGTAAGGGGCAGGATTACTGCACAAACATATGTTTAGCAGCCGTTAGTGGTTTGGTGCACCATGTATAGTGCCTTAAAAGTGATCTGCTTAGCAACAGGAAGCCAATGGAATTTGGCAAGATGGGACGAGACTGTGACCTGTTTCCTCAAATAAAGCAAGTCATGCAGCCATATTTTGAACAATTTGAACCTGTTCAAAAGGCACTTGGGAAGTAACTTCAGGTAAAGGGCATTTCCATTGTTAAGTTGTTAAAAGATTGCATCTTTATGATAGAGATAAGGAAGACTTTCCACAGAATTACCAGAAGGAAAAAATAAATGGAGATAACTTTATTGACTTGTGTGCCAAATAGGGGAGAAGACTCAAATATCACTTCAATGTTATGAAGGGAAGTAAAAGGATAAGAGGGAGGATCCAAGGACTGAGGCCAACAAGTGTTGGATCACTGCGCTCCTGAGGCAAATTGGCATACAAGAGGATTCTCAAAGATGATCCCTGTGGTACAACACATAGCAGACTGAAAAGGGGGAGGGATATTACCAGGGCCATCTCAAAAGGGAAGAAGAACTTAATTGAGCCCAAGGCAAGAGATGGCCCTCACCTCTTGGAGCTTATATATCAGGGTCAGTAGCGGCCCGTGGTGGGAGTGCTGCCGGGCGGTGACGCGGGCGGGGGGAGGGGCAGGGTGGGGGTAGTAAACTATGGAATACGACCGCACAGAGGTAAGTAAACAAACAAATAAATAAAATTAATTTTGTTGCGCGCGCTGCAGCGCATTTGGCGATGCAGCGCGCGCAACGAAATTCGTTTGATTTATTTGTTTGTTTACTTACCTCTGTGCGGCCGTATTCCATAGTTTACTACCCCCCACCCTGCCCCTCCCCCTCCCCGCGTCACCGCCCGGCAGCACTCCCACCACGGGCCGCTACTGATCAGGGTAGTGCGGTAGACATTGTGAAAAGCCAACAAGATACCCAACAGAATCATTAGAGTAATGTCACTGCCATCCATGAGTAAACTTATGTTAGCTTAGGTGGGAGTTGTATGTGATTTTATAGAAAAAATGTTTTCATGGAATACCATTACTGAGAAATCATTTCATCTAAAATGTTTAATAGAAATGTTCAGAATGAACGGCATATACCTTTTCATAGAAACCAATTTATAGAACGTCTTTTCGGTCGAAATTGTCTTCTGAATGCTTATTTATTATGTGTAAATGCAATGGTTGAAAGTCTTAATTTCAGAAACCTTTTTGTCGTAGATATTTATTTCAGTGCTTTAATTCAGGGGACATTATTTCATACTTATATCTTCTACATTGTCAGACAATTACTTAGGATACTTTTAATTCTCTGACCCATCACCAACCGTAAACATCATCCATCACTGACCACTCACAACCCCTAAACACCATCAGTCTCTGCCCCATAAACCCTTTCACCACACCTAATCAACACTTGTTCCTGAAGCCTAAAAGACCTTTCTACCCCAAAAAGCCATCCCTGAACACAAAAATCACTCACTACCCCTAACCCCACCCATTCCTGAACTCTAAAACCCCTTTCTACACCTAAACCCCACCCAACCCATACCCCTTAAAACATCTCAGCACACCCAAACTCCACCCTTTCTTAAACTCCGAAAAAAAAACCTCACCGCCCTTAAACACCAGCTGTCCATTACCCATAGAAACTCATCACCCTAACCTACTCATCTCTGTACCCTAAAACCCCTTTCTACATCTAAACTCCACCTATCACTGAATGCTTAAAACCCCTCACCACCCTAAACTCCACCCTATCCTGAACCACCCTAAACTCCACCCCATCCTAAGCCCTAAAAACTCTTCACCAACCCAGCCGCTACCCATAATTGAACCTTAAAAACCCTCACCAGCCCTAAACTCTGCCCATCCATGGACCCTAAAACCTCTCGACACCTATACACTCAACCCTTCCCTGAAACCTAAAACTCCTCACACACCTAAACACCACTCATCCGTGAACCATAAAAAGCCATCACCACCCCTGCACTCCACCCATCTCTGAACCCTATAAACCCCATTCTATGCCCTAACGCCAATTATTTCTGACCTCTAAGAACCCCCTCATCAACCAAAACATGCTTCATTCCTGACCCCAAAAACCCCACAGTAGTACTAGACTCCACCCGTTTAATGTCTTTTTGGATTTTCTTTAAATTTATCTTTCCTTTAAAATGTCAAATGTTTCCTTTCATATTCGATTTTTTTGTATTTCCTTAAAATTTGGTTTCCATGATTTTGTTTACTCCAATGTGGTTTCTCTGTTTTCGTTTTTCTATGAATTCACCTGCCACCTAGGTGGGACAAGCCATGATCTGACAAGAAATCAATTGGGCAAGATACAGAGCTACATGTCTCCAAAAGAAACTGGGAGAGCCAAGAACTAAACATGTTTCCAAGATCCTAAATTAAACATTAGTAAAGACCTGGGGCTGTAATTTTGTGAGGTCCATAATATTATGATGCCATCAAAATCGCCTGTTTAAGATGCAAAGGAACTGTGAGTATAGCAAGGATGTGATTATGACTGTTGAAAAACACTGATGCTATCATTAAAGAGACTTTCCTAAAATAGGCCGCAGGACAGGGATCATGAGAAAACCACAGTCTGAATACATTACATGCAGATCCTAATGTCAGTGAACCATTTCAAAACTTTGGAAATGAAACATGAAATGTTTAGGTCTAAGGCCTTAGTCACAGGGCTAAAAGGGCAATGTAAATCTCTCAGGTTTAATCAGCATGTGAAAAAAAAACGTATTTATCCCCATTTCTCCCAGAGCATCTGTATTACATTCTGCCTGCTCAGATAGTTCTGCATAATCAATCTAGCTCTTTGATGTGCTTCCTCATCGGGTGGCAGAAGAGAGAGATCAGATGCACCATGATATGCATAACTTGGAGGTTAAGGTCAGGTGTCTGCTTGTCTTCATCCCTGTTGTTTCGATTTCCCTCAGTTCCATCTCCCTTGTATACCAGCCTGCTTCATGAGGGGCTTCTTCCATGTGCCCACTTTCAAGATCCAAGCAAATCAACTGGCACTGGCCTACTTGGGCCGCCTTTTAGAAGTTCAGTGGACAGGCTCTCAAGGCACTTTTATAGATCAGATCCCACTGTAACTTTGTTAATTTCTGAGCACAAGATGCCATGTCCTCCACTCACACTCATGATACAGCTCAATTTTGCTGAAACCACTCAATTCTATATTTCTGCTAAAGGCTGACACTCATGGTATCACATGCTTATCTTTCACTTTCCATTCAACCTTGCTCTCCATTCCTCTTCAGTGCCCTACTAATATTCTCTGTCATTTCCTTAAAACTCTGGAATGAGGGGGGCTTTTGATAATCTCCAGTGCTCTTGTTTCCTCACAACTGGTGGACCATTCTGTTTGCCTATTCTACCCTTATTTCCATGTTTTTGGGTTCCAGATGATAAGGATGAGTACTAACTACTGTAGTTATTAAAGGCTTAGGAATGTGTTCCCAGGGTACCACAGATCCTTCTTTTCCTTTCCTTTTTTTCTACTCACTATCACTTGGGCCCCATTGAAATCCCAAACTACACTAACCATAAATCAAGCCCCGCCATGGCAAATATAACTCGGTACCACAATATTATACCCAAAATATCACGACAGAAATATTGTGTGTACTAAATATTGTTTTCGAAAACATCACCCCATTGGAGTTAATAAAGGAATATCTACACCTAATAGGACATTATTTTTATAAAGCATGCTTAGGATACAATATTTCTATCAGATGACATTTTGCTAATAACATTCTCACATACAGCTATCATGATCTCACCAAATCTATATCACTAAACAACAGGACTTAACAACTAAACACTGTTCAATAACAGAATATATCTGAACAAAGAATTAATACTGTGTCCACAAAGATAGTATTAATAATATTAATGGTGAGGCGATATGTAAATTCACTAGAGATGCTAGATATATATATATATATATATATATATATATATATATATATATATATCTCGAACCATTAATATATCATGAGGTTAAAACTCAGGTGAAAGAAGCACTCCAGTTGATGTGCTACGTTAGCTCCTATCAAAACATAAGGTAATGAGCCTGAAGCGTCAAAACAGGCAATGCCATGTCTGGGGCAGTGTTAGAAAATGGGGTCTCTAGTTGTCAGTTTGCTTCCCTGTCCAAGTAGGGACCCTTCTTCCTAGTCAGGATAACGGGAATACTTTTCTAAAATAACCCCTGCTCACCCCCTTGGTAGCTTGGCACCAGCAGTCCGGCTTATCTCATGGCAGTGTGTAAAGCATTTGCACATAACAAACAGTAATACAGTGAAAACACTACAAAAGGACACCACACCAATATCCAATATTTATCTGTCCAAAATAGGACCAAAACAATAAAAATCCAACATACAATAATTAAAATATGCACTTGCAAGATTAACCTTAAAAATGCAGTTCCTTGAAGTCGGTAGCTCTGTCCGGTGGTACCGCAGTGCTGAAAACAATCAAATCTAATAGTTTCGGTCAACCGTGTTGGAGCGGACCGGCGTCGTGTCAGAAGACTTGTAAACAGTACCTTTTGTTCCTGCCGATCATGGTGGTGTGGGCCGACGACGGGTGTCGAGGCTGCGGTGTGAAGCGGAGCGGTGCGGTGTGCGGTGCCCTCAGGTCGCAGTGCAGGCAGCGGCTCTGTGGCAGTCTTCCAGTGGCGTCGGTGAGACCAGGGCTGCCCACAGGTTGCGGTGCAAGCAGCGGCTCGTGGCGGCGGCGGTCCTCGTCGTCGGTGAGACCAGGGATGTAGTGCGAAGTGCGCCAGTGACCTCTGCGGTGCCTTCAGGTCACGGAAACACCGGCGGTCTTGGTGACGGTGTCGGGTTGCGGTTTCCCTCTGTGGCAACTGAGACACGCAGTCCCAGAGGCGGTACCCAGAGGAAGGTGAGGTTTTTGCTGTTCCTGAGACTTCTTGAACAGGGGGCAACTCTACTTCAAGCCCTTGGAGAAACTTAAACAAAGAAGTTGCAGAAAGTTCAGTCCAGTCCTTTCTCTGCCCAAGACAGAAGAGGCCACTGCAGGCCAACACAGCAAAGCACACAGCAAAGTGGTAGTTCCTCCTCACAGCTACTTCTTGGCAGGTTCCTTGATCCAAAAGAGTTTTAAAGTCCTGGGGTCATGGCCCCAGTATTTATACGACATTTCCTCTTTGTTCTCTTTGTGGTAAGGGTCTCTAAGCCCAGTATGAACCAGTTCTGCCCTCTCAGGCCCGGCTTTACTACATGAGGTGGAGACAGCTTTGTGCACAGGAGACAAGGCCTATTCAGGTGCAAGGAAAACTCCTCCCACTACTCTAAATGCAGCCTAGGTCCATTCAGCTCAGCTCTGAGTCACCCAGGGAAGGCAGGATACACCTCGACCCCCCCCAGTGGCTGTCTACAGTGAATGCACATCCCCAACCCCTGTCACTCCAAAACCAGACAGTCAATGCACAAACCAGCAGAGGCACATAGAATGGTTAGGCAAGAAAATACTCACTTTCTAAAAGTGGTATTTTCAAACACATAATATAAAAATCATCTTTACTACAAGTTGCATTTTTAAATCATGAGTTCAGGAACACTAAACTCTTTTTCTCTATCTTGTACCAATGGAAAGCTAGGTTTGTAAGATGTTACAAAGCAACTCCCATGTTAGCCTGTGGGACAGATAACCTGTCAATAGTGAAAACCGAATTTGGCAGGGTTTCACTATCAGGACATGTCACACACACCAGGACATGTCATATCTTTCACTTACACGGCACCCTGCCCATGGGGTACCTTGGGTCTACCTGAGGGGTGCCTTACATGTAAGAAAAGGGAAGGTTAGGGCCGGGCAAGTGGGTGCACTTGCCAGGTCAACATGGCATTCAAAACTGCGCGCAGACACTGCAGTGGCAGGTCTGAGACACCTTTGAAAGGCTGCCTGTGTGGGTGGCACAATCAGTGGCGCAGGCCCACAGCAGCATTTGATTTACCGGCCCTGGGCACACAGAGTACACTGTACTTAGGGACTTAGTTGTAAATCAAATAAGCCTATCATGGAAACACCAATCCATAAACACAATTTACAGTAGGAGCACTTGCACTTTAACATTGAACAGCAGTGAGAAAGTGCACAGAGGCACTAAACCAGCAAAACGAAGTCCAACATACCTTTGAAAACAGGAGGCCAGAAAGCAAAAAGACAGGGGAAACCAGCGAAAAGATGCCAGATCTAACAGGTAGAGAATGACCAAGGTAAGGCTACCAAGGAAATGGATCAGGGATTCAGACTGATATGAAGAGACACTGTTGCATAAGCCCATACCCAATAATAGAGGCACATTGCATCCTCCAAACAATGAATAAACTTTTAACAGCTAAAATATGCTCTTAAGCTCTTGCAATAGCTGGAGTCACTGGCAGAATGTGATCAGGGACCTGCAAGTCTCCCCTAGGTCCCAGCTAATTAATTGGCCTTTCTCAGAATTGTGGACCCCTTGGAGGTTGGTGCCCCCATGTCAGTAAGGCTGCCCGGGCCTGCATTATCCCCTTGGGTGTTGCACTTGATTGCAACAAAACAACTGTGAAGCATAAACACAGCCCCTTGTGCTGCTGGTCGGAGCTTCAAAATCCGTGACTCCACCTTCCACAGAAATTGCTTCCAGTAGAGGTAGCTGGTAAACATTCCTATGCTCAAGGTGCCTCAACAGAACTTGAAAAGGTCAGAAATTAATCAGCATTGACTGCATGTGTAACGCAATCAATCTGAGCATTTCCTGAAATATGCCCAAGGAAACACCAGGCCCTCTAATAGGACAGTTGTTCCAGTGGTGATAGTCATCACAGGAAACTTGATCCTGCAGTTGGTAGTGTGGGACCTTATCCTGTAGACCCCAAGCAACGCTCCCAACCATCTTTGTGGCCTTGTGAGCATAGAGCTCAGATACTGCAGCATATCTTACTAATTGTGACAGTAGAATAAACAAACCAGCTTCCAAAAATTAACTGTGCTCTTATGAATCTGGTGGAATCATGTATGTGCTGGAGGGGCAAAGCTAACAATTTAAAATCCTGATCAATTAATTAATAAGTAGTAGTGCTGCCAGTGTGATCCAGGCCCTAGCACAAGGGAGGAGGTGGGCCCCATTGCTGCTGCTTGAATTATAAACTGCAGCAATGAACGTAATTCAGTAGACCCCTCAAGCTTCTGGGCTTAGGTGTCTCAATACCAACTGCACTAATAGAAGCTATACCCTTGTTCATATTATGCCTGCGGACCGCTACCTTACTGGTGAAAAGTCTCCTGTCAAGCCAAATCCATCTTTGCAATACCAGGGGACGACCTGGTTGGCCAATTTAAGGATGTAATAGAAGACAAATGGATACCTGAGAAGTATGCTAAACAGCCTTCATATCAGAGATGTATTTATTTCTCAGCATGATTCACAGGGTTAAGGTTATGGCATCGTGACTAAATTAGTTTCCTGAACTGGGCCCACCAGGTAGCCGAAGTTGATTGTACTACTCTTGCACTCATCTGTCCACCGATCATATCCAACCATGTTATACTCGAAGAATGAGTTTATTACCTACATGATGCAATTAATCTCCCACACGACGGGACATGAAAGAAATTCCTTGGCATTCTACACCGAAAGGATAAACTTGGACACTCTTCAAGGGTAGTTGGATAAAATATTACATAATTTAAAGGGTTCTGTCTGCTGTGTGGCTGCTTTACGAATACACTCAGTACCAAATTTACTTCCTAAAATTTGCTAGCTCAATTAACCATTGACGTAAGGAAAGTGATGCCCCCCTGGTGCACTGCGATTGGGGGAGGTGGGTTCTCCCATATACACCGGATATTGAGCAGACCTATGAAAATTGTGGACCCGCTGCCTATCACAGGCTTATCTCTCATCATGCCCCTCGAAACAGATGGACCAGCAAAGCTCAAAAGTGGTGAAGCATTGCCTAGAATGCACCACAGCCAACTACAGCGCCGTAAAAGAATCATCAGGCTGTTTTTTCCTGGCATGACTGGTACTTGTTTTAACGTTTATCTGTGCATCCTTAAAACAGCCATTGTAAATGGAAAATATTTCCATTGATATTTCCAATATTTAAGTAAGCAAAGACAGAAAGCTCCTGTTACTATTGAATACATATGATTTTGTGTACCTTCCTTTTTAGTATCATGCCCAGGGCCGGACTGGCCGTTGCGGGCATCGGGCGTTTCCCCGGTAGGCCGCCAGGGAGGGGGCCGGTTTTATGCCCTGGGGGGCCGTTTTTGGTACCAGCGGCAGGCAATATCGGCCCCCTGTAACAAAAACGGCCAAAATCGGCCGTATCAAACAGCTCGACCGCACCCCCCTTCTCACCCCCAGGGGGGCCGGCCGAGCTGTTTGCCAGGGCTGGTTTCGTTTCCCAGTCCGGCCCTGATCATGCCCCGGCATCTGCAGACGCATATTATTCTCCCAGAACGTTGGCAATGCTAGCTTCACTTCTGGGAGCAGTGTAGGAAATTGAAAGAACCTTGATGAGTGCCACATATCACTATGGACATCACTTTCAACGTTGTTGATGTGGAGGCAACAATGCAGTTGTGAACGAAAGGCACCGGCACTATGCAAGAAACTCAGGGGCACATGCATCATTGTTTTTTGCGGTCGCAAAGGGGCAGATTCGCAGCTGCATCATCCCAAATGCAAAAATCGCTATTTAAGTAATCGCAAAATTTGCGATTACTTAAATTGCGATTGCATTTAGGGAATCGCAAATTGCGATTCCATAAATGCAATGCAACAAAAAAAAAATAGCGATTTCGCTTTTAAGAAAAGCAAATTACCATCAACTTAAAGTTGATGGTAATTTGCGAAAACTTTGAAAAATGCACAAAAGTGCTTTTTACAAAGTTCTATGTTGCACACAAACATGCCCTTGGGGCGTGTGTGTGCAACATGTTTTTTAATTGCACTTTCAGGGGTGCATCAGGGTGTCCTTTTGGCACCCTTGCGCCCTTGAAATTGCGCATGCAATTTCCATGGATTCCTATGGGCCTCTAGGCCCATAGGAATGAATGGAAAGCCATTCCTTACTTGTGATTCGCAATTTGCGAGCCGCAAATAAGGAATGTGGAGGAATCGCAATTTGTTTCGCGATTCCTACATGCATAAGGAATTGAGATTCCTAAATTGAGATTTCCTAAAAATCGCAATTTAGGAATCGCAATTCCTAAGTTTGATGCATGTGGCCCTCAGGACCTTTCTGTGGTCAGCAATGAGCCAAAAGAAACCTTAACCTGCAGTGAGAACAGCCAGCCGTAGTCGTGGGTAATATGCAGGACAATTGTACAAGAAAGAATGTAGAAGGAACAATAATTTCCTAAACAAACGTAGAAGCAATAATAATGTAATATTCTGTTTCAGTAATGCGCTTCTGTCTAGAGAACATGGAGGGATTTTACATACAGAATCCATATCTTTATAATGTCAGGTTCAAGCGTCATAAAATATAACTAGCATGCATGCTGGCAGTTGTGGGGAAGTAAAAACGCTTACTCACAACAGAGTGACACAAGAGTAAGTGTAAAGCCGTACTTAAACCGCATTAATCCCGCAGCCAACCGTAACGAGAGAGAGAACCTGTGCATTACGTCTTAGCTACCTAAAGAATCAAAATGCTACCGCAGCGTGTGGCCCATGGATTAAACATACGACTCAAAGGTATACACATGCGGGCGCGGAAACCCACAAATGAGAAAGTCAAAGACAGCGCAGCATGAAGAATACCCAAAGCAAACGTGCATAGAACCAAGGGAATGCGTGTGTGCCGAGCAAAACTGATGTGATATGTCCCAGCCAAACAAAAGGCTTCTCGGGTACTTGTACCCAGAAGCTAAAGCGTCTGTAAACTTCGAGCTATATTCCCATATTCCAGCCAACGGATATCAGTTTGAATGCACAAGAGGCCAATACATTGCAACTCTCGCCATTGAAAGATGGCTGGTGTTTTCACACTACCACCTTAATTAAGATGGGGCCCCCCTACCTAACCTGGCCTCCTGCAGTTCTACCACATTTCACGGGGTCGGGGAATTTAACCCCTCAAACCACGCTACTTCGGGGAAAACAACCCCTGATGATGTTGAGCCCACTCTGCCCGAGTCGAAGAGGACTGCCCACGTTCTGCAAGGAGAATTTAAGAGCTGCACGAAAAGCAACATACAGCCCAACACACTGGAATAAGTATACAACACGACATCATACAGCCGGGTACCAGAGAAGGTAAGCCCAATGTTAGAAATGGGGGTCGCTAGTTGGCAGAGATAGGTATCTTTGTCCAAGAAGGGACCTTTGCTTCTAGTCACGGTAAGGGGGATGCACACTTTAGATAACCCCTGCTCACCCCCTTGGTAGCTTGGCACGAGCAGACAGGCTTATCCCAAAGGCAATGTGTAAATTATTTGTACTCAAAACACACAGTGATACAGTGATAACACCACAAATGGACACCACACCAGTTTAGGAAAATAAAGTATCTTTATCTAAACTCAACAAGACCAAAACGACAAAAATCGAACATACATGTAGTAAAATAGCACTTAAAAACTGTTAGTTTCAAAATAAAGCTTGTAGGAAACGAATAGCTCCACCTGGGGCTGTTACGATGTCGTGACAGCAATAAATCCAAAGTACGGCGCCGACCGAGAGGTGCGCTGCGTCGGGTACGGAGTCACACAGACCCCCAAACAAACAGTACCTTGGAAACGAAGTCTATGATGATGCACCGCGTCGTGGAGGTGAGCCGTCGGTGCTGAGGACAAGGTCGGCTCCCTGGCTGCCACGGGGGAGGCGAGGCGTCGTGTCTGTGAGGAGGCAACATGTGGAATCCAGGACATGGTTAGTCGGTTGCATCGGCGGTGAGGTGTTGATTCTGGTGAGGCGATGCAAAGTTGGCGAGTTCGTGGAGTCACTCTTGGTGGTTAGCAGCACCGCGATAACAGGATGCAGGCACTGGCAATGACGGAGTTGGTGTGAGCGCTGGCATCGGGAAATGCCAATAACTGCAGGCGTCAAAGGACGTTGGAGCTGCGGTGCAGGCCGGGCAGTGCGTCTTGCACTTCACAAGCGGTACCCCTGGCCTCGGGGCAGGTAGCGGCATCACGGTGGTATCACTGACGGTGTTGGGGATGCTTTTCTTTCTTCTCCTAGGTTATCTCCAGCTCCCAACAGCAGGAACAACCTCCAGAGGCCCAAAGATAGAGTAGGCACCTCCAGGCAGGTCAGAACTCTCAGCAATAGAGTTCAGGGGAGCTGGGGGTGGAGTCTTTGTGTCCCTAAGGCTTCAGAACAGGAGGCCAGCACACACAGGCCCTTGGAGATTCTTCTTGTAGCAGGTTCACAGCAAAGTTCCAGTCTTTACAGAAGCAGTAACAGCAGGCCAACCCGACACAGCACAGAGCAAAGGGGCAGTACTCCTCCTCACAGCTCTCCAGCTCTTCTCCTTCAGGTACAAGGAAAACTCCTCTCACTACTCTAAATGCAGCCAAGCCCCATTCAGCTCATCTCTGAGTCCTTCAGGAAGGGCCAGGCACACCTCAATCCCCCCAGTGGCTGTCTACAGTGAATGCACATCCCCAGCCCCTGTCACTCCAAAACCAGACAGTCAATCCACAAACAGGCAGAGGCACACAGAATGGTTAAACATGAAAATGCCTACTTTCTAAAAGTGGCATTTTCAAACACACAATTCAGAAACCATCTTTACTAAAAGATGTGTTAATAAATTCTGAGTTCAGAGAGCCTAAATTTTAATTCTCTATCTTGTCCCACTGGGAAGTTATACATGTAGGATGTTACAAAGTATCTCCCATGTTATCCTATGAAGCAGATAGTCTTTCAATAGTGAAAAACGAAATTGGCAGTATTTCACTATCAGGACATGTCACGCACACCAGTACATATCCTACCTTTCACACACACCGCACCCTGACCAACCCATATGGGTGCCTTACATGTAAGAAAAGGGAAGGTTACAGCCTGGTAAGTGGGGGCACTTGCTAGGTCGACATGGCAGTTTCAAACTGCGCACAGACACTGCAGTGTCAGGTCTAAGATACCTTTTTCAGGGCTACTCATGTGAGTGGCACAATAAGTGCTGCAGGCCCACTACTAGCATTTAATTTACAGGCCCGGGCACTATCGGTGCATTTACAAGGGACTTACCAGTAAATCAAATAGGCCAATCAGGGAGAACCAATTGTAATCATTTACACAGGGAGCACTTGCACTTTGACACCAATCAGCAGTAGCAAAGTGTCCAAAGCATCTAAGCCAGTAAAAAAACGAAATCCAGCACAGCATCAAAAATACAGGAGTTAGAGGCAAAAAGTCAGGGGAAACCACACTAAAGATGCCAAGTCTAACACCCAACTACCGAGGAGGTGGGCGAATCACAAAATACATAGGTTCAAACAACCACAGAAACTGTTAAATCACAAACCACACACAGGGCCCGTAGCAGACATAGCATGAAGGGGGCAGAGGAAGACATCCCAAAACCAGACAAGCACATCAGTAAAATGTAGTGATGCCCTATCTTTTAAAATGCAGTTGCTGGATGAATTGCCCAAAGGGGAGTGGACACCACACACATTCCTTCCCCGGCTGGCCAACACACCTCCTGACAAAGAAAGGGACCCAATGCTGCCCCCCCAACAACGAAAAAGACCCAACGCTGCCTCTGCTTATCATGCCACTGTGCATGATTTATTAAGAGATCTGTGCTCATGACTGGAGCATCTGCACTGATAAAACCCTGCCTAATATTTACAGCTACTGTGCAGAAAAGTGCTGCTCAACTTGTTCCTCACCTATAGCGCCTGGTCAGGTGTGCCCCAAAATGCCCAGAGGCAGGAGCAGTCAGCCCTAAAGGTGCCACCAGGAGACTTGAGAAACCACACCAAAGGGGCCCAGACCCACCGAAGAAAACAACAACGCTGGCTCAAGATCGTGACGATACATACAACGAGGTTGGCACCTGTGGACAGTGTGTCAAGCGGGGTAACAAAGAGGCCGGCACCAGGGTTGGGCAAGTATAAGTACCTGGGCCCAGCCTCCCCAGACACCGGAAATGACGCGGTAGAGCGCCGGAAGGGAGGGACACCCCTGGAGGGTCCCAACAAGTGGAGCGAGGGTGAGAGTGCCAGAATGCGGCACTAGGCCGCCCTCTTAGGAGGGCGTACTGCATTTCAGAACAAAATATGTTGAAAGTGTAGGTATGGTCAAGATGTGTTACAACACAATAATGTATATTTTTTTAGAAACTCTGAAATTAACTCAAAACCACCGTTAAATTGGATAGAAAACAAGGCCTAAAACCATCCAAGTTATGGCATGCAATTCATACTACTCATGCCATAACTCATGCAATCTGCCATGCTCAATGTATTCCATTCATTTCAATTCAATTCACTTTATTCGGTTTATAGAAATAAAACCATAAAAGTACACTAAAAAAACAGCACAATTAACAAATAACTTAAAAAAATTGCAAAAACTCATGTCTGGATGCCCATTCTCATAATCAGTAGCCTGTAATATTTATGATATCACATCATGGAGTCCATCAGACCGAGTCCTATATGACATACAGGCTATATTAAAAATTGCAGTCGCCGAGGTCTCCTGTTACTCATTTAGTACAGTTTAATCAATTACGCAAGTATCATTATAATTAAAGCAGTTTGTGGGAAACAAGTTTACAAGGTATACTCATAAGTTAAAGCTTCCAAACGTCCAAGGTTTTTCCTTCTTTCCAAGGCAGATATAAATAATGCTATGACAAGTAAACAAATTTCCCCATTTTCCAAAGCACATATTAGTTAAAAGCATCCTGATAATAAATATAACTTTCAATTTTAAAGATCAGCGCTAAAAATGGTTTCCTAAGGTCCCTATAAAAACTGCAAAATAAAATAATGTGCTTTGTGCTTTGGACAGTTCTACCGTCACATGGGCAGTTTGGTAAGATGTTTTTCCATGTCCCAATTTTAGGGAAAGCAACACTTAAGTGCAATGTTCCTAGACGTAGTCTAGTGAGGTAGAACCTGTGTTGATATTCTTTACAGTTGTCAAGTCATTTTGCATTCCCACCTGTACCGGGCCCGACAGATATCTACACACTGTAGATTTTTTGCTTTCTAGTGTGTCTCTTTCTAAGTTTCTCTTTCCCCTGAGTATAGATTTAATATCAGTTTTGGAATATTTTAAGACTTTATCTGTATCCTTGACTCCGATGCTGTTGTCCACCTTATTTAGTTGACTATCTATATAGGTCAGCCATTTTATTTTCTTCCATGCATCTAACATTAGGCAGTCTGATGGTATCGCCTTTGTGAACTCGGTCCCTACTTTACTCCATATATTATACCACATGAGGATGGGGCTAATATATAAGTCGTCCTCCAAAAATGGAACTGCCACTTCCTTATGTGTGATATATGACGAGCTCATTCTTGGGACAGCCAGCAACCGAACCAGGAACATGTTCTCAAGGGTTTGCAGCGAAGCACAATTGGTACACCCCCACAAAGTGGCACTATACACAGCACTTGGGAGGCATTTATTTTTATACAATATCAACATCTCCCTAATTGGTTTCTGGCCTATTTTGCTCACAAATCTGAAAATGGATTCCATAGATCTCAGAAATTTCATTTTGGAGACATTTATTTGGCTTTACCAGCACCCTGATGGGGTAGTTTGTATTCCCTGGTATGAGAACATTTGAGACTCAGCTAGTCTTTCTCCCTTTATTTGATGTGTCCTATTTTTGCTCTTCCCTTTCCACTCACCATGGTGACAGTTTTCTTTGGATTTACTTTCATGTCTTTTTTTTCCATAAAGGTAACAAAATTATCAATCAAAAGCTGAAGCCCATTTGCTGTTCTAGATAAAAGGACTGCGTCATCTGCATATAATAAAATTGGCACAGGGCGGGATCCAACCTTGTTAGCATCAGCCTTTACTTTTTGTAAGCACTCATCTACCCCATTTATATAAAGTAAAAAAAGTAAAGGGGCAAGGACACACCCGTCTAATCCCTCAGGCAACCTTGAATCTTTCAGTGCATTCTCCCTTTCGGACAATAGCGGACCTGTGTGGTCAAATAAGAGTACCATTGGGACAGGTAATTTATAATACCCATTGAAGCGCCCATGTCTGAAAGGGTTACCCATAACTTATTATGGTTTACCAAATCGAACGCACTACTTAGGTCTTCGAAACATAGGTGCACATATCCCTCTTTTGCAACCGTATATTTACTAATTAGGAGATGCAGGTTGACACATTGTTCTATCATGGCAATATCACTCCTAAACCCGTACTGTGTATCAGTAAGCCCATTATTTTGGCACTAGAGTCCAGCTAGGATATCGGTCGATAACATCTCGGGTGCCCCTCTAAGTCCTTTTTCAAAAATTGGGACGATTGTACTTTCTGTCCAAGAGACAGGGAGAAAACCCTTGACTGTGGAATTCCATACTTGTGTTAGCATGGGAGCCCATAAAGTGACATTTGCCTTAAAGGTATCTATTGGGACCCAGTCTGGGCCTGCAACCTTGCCATTTGCAGCTTTAGTTAAGGCATTGGTAAACTCTTCTAAATTTATGAGAGGGATATCTACAGCGTCAATGAAAAACATGGTTGAAGTTGACAACTTTATCGGGCAATTTTCTAGGTTACAAATGGTGCCAAAATGTTCTAGCCAATCCCCCTGTTGCACGGATGTCTCTACCCCTGGTTCTTCTCTGTCCTTCAAAAAGGGTTGGTTTATTATTTTCCAAAAAAGGGAATTGTCCTTTAAATCGGCAGCCTGCAGGAGGTCATCCCAGATCTTATCTTTCAACTCACTTTTTCTTTTTCCTAGGGCAAGTTTATACATGGCTCTTAATTTACAGATTTTATCCCTATCTCTCGCAGTGTCCCGTAAGGCTTTCCTTAAATTCCTGTTTATCATGGAACAGTCATTATCAAACCATCCCCTCTGTCTATTGCCTTTATTTCTAGGCTGGTATATTAATTTCTCCTAAATTTCTACCATGATTTTACAAAAGGATGCCATAATACATACTGGTAGGGACTCCGGATCCATGCATATGTTAAAGTCTCTAAGGTTTTCTGCCATGATTTTCCCTGTGATGGCCGTACTATCTATATTTGCCCATTTTAGACTAATTCCATTTCTACCCTGTGTTTCAATTTGATTCATAATTTGTGGTCCGTTAAAACTTGGGATATTTATATAAAGAACCGCTGTCAAGATTGCGTGATCACTAAAAACACTTGAGCTAATAATAAAAGATTCTATTAATTGCTGCCCATTTTCAGTCACCAAAATATGGTCTATTGTGGAGCTTCTACCATTTCCATAGTATGTTGGTCATGATGATCGGTCTTACCCTTTTCAATATTCTAGCAAATCCAAACTATATTTAAAAATGATTTCAGTTAATGCCTCTCCCTATGGGTTATGTAAAAAGTGCAACATTCCTTCCCCATTTATTTTTGCATAGCCGCAGCATTTGGGTCCCCTCCTACTACACATACTCAAATT
This sequence comes from Calotriton arnoldi, assembly GCA_963921515.1. NCBI lineage: Eukaryota > Metazoa > Chordata > Amphibia > Caudata > Salamandridae > Calotriton > Calotriton arnoldi. The sequence goes on from CAWUFW010001451.1 coordinate 2,546,764, forward strand.
AAAATCCCCTAATCATATTAATATGTAATCGTTATTGATATGGGTTAAAAAGGATTCAATCTCCTTACTTAGGTCCGTAATAATGTTTACTTTGGTTTTATCAAAAACATTGTTGTAAAAATTAACACCAAATTAATTTTTTTTTCTGTTTATAAGTGGAAGAATTGGAAGTAGGGGAGGACCTAAAAGACCTAATTAATTTCAGTGGTGTGGTTATAGATATTAGAACTCCCAGGCCTCCCTTTGCCCGCCCTCCCTCTGAGGGGGTTGCCAGGGTTAGAAATGAAGTGAAACCCTCCACATAAAGATCATCTATTGACCACGTCTCTTGCAGGCAGACTAAGTGAGTTTTGCTAGTTGCCTCCAGCCATTCTGGGCTTACTAGTTTAGTTTTTAGTCCCGCAACATTCCATGTCTTAATTACAAGATTTGTGTTTCCTATCTTTGTACAAGTCAAAGTACCCTGATCAAAATTCTGAGTCTCACAGTCTATATGATGCACATCAATGGGATTACTACCCTTCCTCCCCTCCCCTCCCAGTTGTCAATCCTGTGCATCAATGTTCGAGAGGGGGAGAAACCTGTTTGTGGTCAGGATTGTTATCTATGATTTGTTAATTGATTTGATTTGGTGTCGGGTAGGATTCTGTTCAGCTAGTAACTCTATTTGTACTGGAACATTGATCCTACCGGAAAACATTTCTGGCCTGTAGAGGTTCAGCTAACATATTCCCTCTAGTGATCTCAGGGCTTCGTCTGCATCCCAACCCAAAGAGTAAGGATCTAACCAGCTGGGGGGAGCGAAAGTTCACAATGATACAATCCCCCTCACTGGTTTTCACCGAAGGGCCTATCCAACCAACTCTTCTGACCATTATTATTTCTTGAGCAAGACAGTTTGTACTCCAGGTTTGTTTAGCCAGCCAATGTATCACCTTATTTTTAAGCTCGTTCCAGGTTTCTAACACATTTGATCGCAATTTTGGTACATTTCTCAATATAATTACATATGGTGTTGCTTCCGGCGGGAGGTGCAGAATCGTGTGTGAATGTGTTTCTTGATACGTAGATGGGTTGTTTTTTACACCCGGGACCGGAGGTAGATAAGTTGGTGCAGTATCTGGTATCATAATTGGTGGTGTATCTGGTTGAGAGGCTTCCCTTATGATAGTATTCTCAGATTGTATCTTTACTTGAGCTACTAATTCCTTTACCGCTAACTCAAGTTTGGAAATCCCTGAGTTTATAACTTCCAGTTCCTTCTTGAGTATGTCCTCCAATGTCGTCAGTCTGATGCTTTAGTAGGTTTGGGGATTATATCCTTTTCCTTTTCTTTGTTAGTGGCCCTGGGTGTTTTTATAATTGCAGATTTTCCAATTCCTAGTATGGTTACTTTCCCTTTTTAAATTTATAGTTGTAGCTTCTGTTAAATTACAGATTTTCTTTGCAGGGGGGGAGGATAGCTCACCTATCGGGGAATCTTCACTGATCGAAAGTGAATCATTAAAAACACAGGGTGCTGTAGATATTTTCATTTTAGGGCAGTTCATTGACCCAGTTTAGATGTCTTCCTCAATAGCTTTGTCAATGGCGTTATGTAGGGCAGACTTAGTCTCGGCCAATCTTTCCTCTGCATTGGTAATTTCATTGTTCAATAGACTCATGGAATTGGTTAGATATCTTGTAATTGCTTTGGTAGAGACTGCTTGCTTTTAGGGCCCCTTCCTAGTTGCCTGGACTAGTTTACGTTTGCCCATGTCTATGCCTCATTTGTATTCTGGTTTATCCGTTATTAATTAGAAGAAAGAGAAAAACAAAAATGAAAACAATAATACATAGACCTGTCCGTTCTCGTGTCTGACGTCTCCCCTATAAAAAAAAACAGGGTCCGTTGATATTCCAGATGAAATGCCAGACTTAAAAGAGGGGGGGCCCAGCCCAGCCTCGTCCGGCCGCGGAAGGGCACAGACGGGCACAGACGGGCCCACACTTGGCCCCTTCTTTGCCCAGGTTTAATAAACTACCCATAACTTGCACCTCTAATATGCGCTGCTTACGACCTTACATATGACATTTTGCTTGATGTTAAATGATATCACAGATATCTCAAATGACTTAACGGGTGACATTGATGACATCATTGATGATAGTGCTGAACTGTAATTCTAGGAGAAAAGGGGCCTGGTCATTGGCCTAACCCAACATGGTCACCTAAGCCCCACTGCACATGGCCTTTGGCCACTATTGACTATGAATGCTTCCGATTCGGTTGGCTTCTTGCCCTGCATCTCGTAACTGGATTCTACTGCATTGCTTTGGAACTCATTGTTGTTCTCGCTGGAGACTCAGATGGATTGTGGTACCGGGATTGTTATGCCAGTATGACTGAACATTTGAACTCAAGGATATCAAAACTTTGCGTTGCTTGTTGTCAACCTAACTACTGAGAAGGACCAGAGGCAAAGTCAAATGCTCTTCTAATTACCTTGATTGAAATATACTGAACAGTGTTGCAACAGTTTCTCTTGAAACTTTTCTTTAACGGTGTTGCTAAACTATGAACGCCAAATTATCCACTATGATATACCTTTTAGGTAGGAGTGTTTGGTTTATTTGCTTGTGTTTAGTTAGGAAACTGAAAACCCACTTGTTATTGTTTATTTACAGATTATCGGTTTAAGCATTACTATACACAGAAAACTAGTTGATGAAATACAGTGCTAGATAAACGATCAAGTGCTATTATATGTTACCTAGAATTATTTGTAAAGAAACTGTGGTAATTCTAAATCTTATCACATATTTTTTGGAACTGAAATTGAACCCTTATTGGTCCATGCAGAAGGCTGCCCTGTCAGCTGGTGTTTTTCTTACGAGGTCCCCTTCTTCACGAGTCTTTTGCAGGTGCGAGGGACTGGAAGCTTTTGACTGCTGACATCCCTGCAGTCAGGGCGCAATGGATTCACAAATCGTCAGGCAGGATTCGCAAATCCGCTATGGTCAATGGGAGAGAAGGCTCCCTAATACAACACCAGGTTTTTATTTTTTTTATTGTATTTGCAAATCCTCTGTGTATTTGCGGATCTGCAGACTATCTGTGGAGTAAGAGTCCTGATAGCTCAAAACATGTACCCTCTTTTTGCCAAGACTACAACACTTTTTAAATGCTAATTTCAGGAAACATATTAAACTGATTTGCACCTGGCCAAGCAAGGCACTTCCTTCACTAAGGTTCTAACTTCATGCCCAGTTTGGTGGAATTCGAGCCAGTCGTTTTATCCTGATTCTTGGAGTAAAAATCCTTTGGGACTTTAAATGGGAAATATCACTCCGTTTCCTGTAAATTCGTTGAATGGTGCCACAGTTATTGAGAAAATAAAAAGAATGCCATTTCTGTGGGAACTCTGCCATTAAATAACTACATTGGTGCTCTATCTATTTATTTATTCATTGATATATGGATGGATAGATAGATAGATAGATAGATAGATAAGTTAGAAAGAGAGATAGTCAGTCTACCATTGAGAAAACTCAATACTGCAGTATTTTCACTGCTACAAGTATTGTTCTTTTGAATACTTGAATTGCGTTGGGTCAATCCACTAGCCGGAATGATCCCCACGGATTTCTCACAGCTTCTGAAAAGGTCTCCAATTTATTTAAGCATTTAGAAATGCAGTTTTCGCCACCTGAAAAAAGTTCTAAAATTGTATGGTTTGCAATTATGCAAATGCTGAGGTAGTGGCGTGATTGTTAAGTGAAGCTCTTTTAACCGATTTTCTGGAAAATGGCCTTAATAATGCTACGAGCTTAGAAATATTTTCATCAAAATGTCAAGGGGAATTTAAATTGCTTTTAGGCTGTTGCGCTATCCCCAGGAGGTCTGTGGTAATGTATGCTGCCGTCCTCTCTGATTGATATGGGCTGACTAAAACACGTTTTCACAAAGGAATCAAATAACTATATTTAGGAATTTTGCTGATCATTTGTTGCTGCAAATACTCTAGAATTGTATAGTATTCCAATTTTGTAAAAAATAAAATCAGTATCAAAACCATTTACGAAATTGTTTCATCAGGGATTTTCAAGTTTCAGGGGAAACTTAAAACTGTGGAACATGTACACTTTGAGCATATGAAACTATTTTACTCTGCACTCAAAACTAGACATGTATTTTGCATATTTTTGGTTACTATGCATTTTAATTCAGAGGAAATGTTATCGCAGATGGGAAGACTGTTTCGTCAGTCACAGCAACTTTTTTTCACAAGAAAAGAAACAGTTTAAGATAAACTAGCAGCCAGAATCTGTGTCATGGCTAATAGACGGCTTGAACAGTAAGTGCAAGTTTATAGATGCAAATGCCTATATTATGTGTGCATCCCCCATTGTGCTCACCCATGTACCGCTTCTAATTTTGTCCTGATGTTTGATCAAAGTAAAAGATCAAGAGGCTGAGGAATAATTATCAGAACTTGTACAGTACCAGAGTTCTTCAGCATTTCACTTTTATAGTACTGGCAAGCATTCAATGTCCTCTGCACTTTTTCTATTTTAGTTAACAAGGGTAGCATTGTCCAGAATATTTAGCATCACTCTCCAGATGCAACATGGTACCTTCGCTTACTTGCTCCCTCTCAAACCAGGTTAAAGCAGGCACACCTAACAGCCACACCAATCTAGCCTAGAATGTATGCCCCCCAATCCATTTAGCAGTGGGAAAACGTTCAGGGGGAGCCACAGCTGACACTGCTATTGAAAACGTTTGGCCTGGTGATCCCACCACAGCAATCCCAGGTCACAGTGGCAGTAACCCTGCCATTTTTAAGAGAGCGGGACCATTACTGATTTTACCTGGGAGGAAGGCATTAAAAAGTAACAATGAAACCATGCCCCCTGCCCCATGTGCAGGGAGAAAAGTGCCTGTGCATGAGTGCTATTGACTTTTTGTTCTTCTGATACAAACTCCTGAGTTCATGCGCAACTTGGTAAAGGAGCTTGCATAGAACATTGCATGCGTAAAGCATTTAATACCACTAACACAATAAATATTTAAAAGACGCAACACAATAAAAATCCAACAACAGTTCATAAAAATAGGAAGTATTTGTATCTTTAAAATGACACCAAAATGAAAAAAATCAAAGGAGGGAGCCTGAGATATGAATATCTAAAGATTGAATTAAAAATTGTACTCTATAGCACCAAAATGCCTAAAGTACCACTTGCAACCACTAGGAGGCATGCTACCGGGACAAAGTCAAAGTTTTTTGCTGGCCGCAATGGAGCACAGGCCGGCTAAGCTGCAGGCTAGGTCCCGGACACATTTTTACCTTTAGACTTTGGGGCCGATTCCGATTCGTGTCGGTAATTTCTCCGACCGAGCCGGCCTCGGAGAGATCTCCGACCGAATCGGACCCGTGCAGTCCGACCGAACGAGTCCGATGCATTCGTATGCCACCGGACACGAGTCGGTCGGACTCCCATTGAACTCAATGGGAGCCGGTCGTACAACGCGTACGCGGGCTCCCATTGCCTCAATGGGTGCGAGGCAGACAAGGGCGCCTCTACAGCGAGTACGCCGCGAAGCGCTTCGCAGCGTACACGCACAGGTAGGGGGACCCATGGGTCCCCCCTGTGTGCGCCTCGCACGGGTACGCGTACAGGGGGTCCGACACGGACCCCCAAAGTACGGCTCCGACAGCGAGTTCGAGTCGGACGGCGCGAGTCGGTCGGAGCGGTCGAGGTGCGCATCGTACTTACCCGGCCGGAAAACTTCTCCATTGCGCGGTGCGAATCGGGTCCGAGCGAGTCGGTCGGAGCGGTACGATCCGGGAACCAGTCGGTCGGAGCGGTCGGGTCGCCCGGACGAGTCGGTCGGCGAATACGCATCGTACTCGCTCGCCCGGACGCGCGTACGACTCGGTCGGAAAATAGGGCTCCGGATCGGATCCGGTAAAACCGAATCCGATTCGGAGCACTACCGGCCGAGATCGGAATCGGCCCCTTTGTCTTTTTCTTGGTTCTTTTTTCTCACCGACGGCCTTGTCAGCGGGTCCTTGGGCTTGCTCGATCCAGAGTTCAAGTCGACAATGGCACTGCTGCAACTCAGAGGGTCGGTGAAAAGACAGGCCTGAATCCTCAGCATCAATGGAGAGTCTCAAAGAGATTGTCAATAGCTTCCCTTTCGACGTTGAGTGGAGCTCCGCCTGGAGCTTTTCAGCTGTATGAACCAGCAAGGTCAGTCCAATCTGTGAGTCAAAGTCGGTGCTTGACTCTCGATGTCGAACTGGTCTCCTCCTGGAGCTTTCCTGCAAGACTTTGCAGAAAGTTGCCACACTTTAAAGTCTTACAATTTCTTGGTTCCTTTGGGGGTAAACAAGATTCCAGTAGCACCAGCCAAGGGGGTCAGAGTCTCTGGATTGCCTCCTGGGGCCAGAACACAATTTCCCACAATGTACCTGCACAGTCCAGGAAAATTACAGTTTCAACTGGTCAACTGGGTGATCCTCTCTTTGGCTTGGCAGATGACTTATTTCTGCTCTGTTTTACCTGTTGCTGATCAGGGAGTCCACTCCTTTTCTTTTGAGGCAGGCACAGTGCGTTCCTGGTGGAGTCTTTCTGAGTGCAAGCCTTCTGTGGTGCAGTCCAAGGGTCCCGCAGGGCAGTCCTTCTTGTTTCATTCCAGGCAGTTTTCTGGTGAGCTCCTCATGGCTGCCTTATTTAATCCTCATTCCTGAGCTTAAGGGGGGCACCCTAGTCGATAGGGAATAAGCTAACTCCCTCTGGTATGACATATTTTCCAGAATGCACTATTCTCCAAAAAATCAAGAAGGAGAAAATCTCTCCTTGGTGTGTGTGTGTCTGTATAACCCAACTTAGAAGTGGTGCTAACTACTGACTACACTCCCTTTCCAGTCCCTTTCCTAATCTAGTTAGGCGGGCTCCCATCAGGCTGGGGATCAAGGAAGTGGGGACTGGACTGGTAATGACATCTATTCTCCTACCTTTAAAGTCCACCTTATCTCCCCAGCCTTCTTCCTCTCCCTGGCTTCTCCAGGAAGCAAATCTCCTTCTTCCATTGATCACAACACACTGTATTGTTGCAGCCCCAGGCCTCTTCATACCTACTCATGGAGCAGCTTGGCTCAGGCTGTCAAAGGCTGACCAATCAGAAGAGGCTGCTACGGGGCTGCTTTAGGTAACTTTAGGATAGTAAGTTCTAAAACGACTTTCCTGCAATAGCTACATTAAATCCAACTTTGGCAATACTTTGAATGGCATTGCTAGTTAGCTCCAATACAAAGATAGACTTTATTACATTTAATAAATCCTTCCTCATATTATCCTATGGTGCTAGTAGCGCTATAATAGGGAAAAACAACTTTGGGGGGTTTTCCTTACCAGGGCATATAAAACATATTTTTCATTGTCCCTGCTTTTTATAACTATGCACGCTTCCCTTGGGGCACCTAGGGCAGACCTTAGTGGTGACTTTTGAGTAATTAGAAGGTGGTTTTGAACTTTGGAAGTTCTTTTGCTCCCAAAGTCGAATTTGGACATAGTTTTACTTTAAAACCAGCCTAAAAGGCAGGCCTGACTTTAAAATGACACCAGACACCACAGCAGTGCACTAAGTCCATTGGAGTCACTAAACCTACTTTCCCTACCATATACTAGCGACTTACAGGTAGGTTGTCTTTCCCAATTACAAATACACCAATTGCCATATACCTTTAGAGGACAGAGCACTGGCCCTGGGCCTGGTTAGCAGACACAATGACACTTTCAGATTCAGTAACCACGAGCATCAGTCAAAGAATGGGGGTGATGAGAGTGAAAAGGATGACTTTCCTAAACTTAGCAAGGCTGAATGCCTTTTACAATCATCGCAAGAGGACGAACACACACCACTACCACCTGTACCAAACATTAGGGCAGCGATTGTGACCTTTACTGCCTTGCGGCACTACACTTCATGGAAGGTAAGTCCTCGATCTCCCCAATGGTAGCATTCACCCCGAGCCTGCTAAATCTCTGTTGACCCAAAGTGACATGACTTGCAACTGCACCCTCACGATCCTGGTGTGCACACACAGCACTGTACAGGATATCGCACGAGGCCCTCTCACCACATCAGCATGGAGCTTGGAGTGTCCCAATGGTTTACACCATTGGCCATACGATGATGGCACTTTCTTTGGCAGACTCCAAGCATAGAGATTCCCAGGATACTAAAGACCTTAGATCAGGGCAAAAGAGTTCCAAACAAGAGCCACCATCCATGGATTCCCCTGTCAAAGGGAAACTCAATACATCAGAAAATATGGACATATTCCTACGGTGTTTCAGTTTCCTCTTCAACCTCACCCAGACTGTAAAAAATAATACTGACATGCTTTAATTTGAGATGGTGGGCCTAAGAAATGACATAAGTGCAATGTCAAGAAGAATTTAAGAGATGGAATCATAGATCAGTAAGATAGAGGACACGCAATCATCCCTATTAAGTAGTACACCAACTAAAAAGATAAACTCTTGGAAAGAGAAATCTTGATTTCCGGACAGAAATAGGAGGTGGAACATGAGTATTTTAGCCTTCCTGAAAATTCAGAGCAAGATGCTAGTTTCTAGATAAACACTTTATGCAACATTTTATGGGTTCAGAACTTGCGTCTCTTTAGTTAAACACTAGTATAAGAATTGACAAAAAAGAGATTAGGCTGGTGAAAGACCTTGGCAATATTCCCCAAAATCCATTGTCATTTGCAATAAATACTACAGAAGAAATATGATCTCCCAAATATGGACTTTTATAAATTTCTCAGAATCAAAGTTGTCCTGAGGAAAATCGACAAAACTCACTAATCAGACACTCTCGCTTTCCTTAGCAAAATTGCTCTACCAAACGCTTACAGCAGCAAAGATCTACCAAATACTCAATAATATGAAAAACCCTGACACTACCTACATCCAAAAGAAATAGAACTAGCATTTGCAATGCAATAGGTCTTGCATTACTGAAATTTTGAGCTATTGGCGTTGCACATAATAACGTTTCTTTTATTTTTTGTTAACAAATATCCCAGCAGTAGCATAAGTAATAAGAGAAAATCCACGAATAAAGGCAAGGGTGTAGTACTATGGGCTATTACTAGGTGTCCCTGTGGAGTTGTACAAGGACTTCTATTAGCCATATAAGGTATTGCACCCTTAATGCAATAATAAAGAGAAAGATTGCAGCTGAGCATACTTTTTCATATGTTTTTATTGAAAGAGAGATTGTTGTTACCTTGCGTTTAAAAAAATGCACTATTAAAATAAACAACAATGGTGCATTTTTAAAACTCAAGCTTACAAAAATCTCACTTCAAATAAAAACAAATGGAAACATCTGCTCAGCTGCAATCTTTCTCTTTATAATTGCATTGAGGATGCAGTACCTTATGTGGTTAATAGTGGTCCCTTTAAAACTCCGCAGGGACACCTAGTAACAGCCTGTGGTACTGCAATTTTTCTTGCTGTGTGGATCTTATTTTATTACTTATGCTACTGCTGGGATATTTCTTGACAAAACAAATTGTTACAAACATTATCATTTGCAACGCAAATAGCTGAAACTTTCAGTAATGTGAGATCTATTGCATTGCAAATGCTGGTTTTGTAGTACTGCATCTGTTGGTTCAAAGCACTGCAAATCTCGGAATTACTATTGTAATTGTAACTGCCTTTATATCGCGCTTACAACTACTGATGAGGTGTCAAAGTGCTTTTTAGCGAGTAGTTCGCTACTCTGAGGCCTAAAAAGGATTAGTGGTGAGTTAGTATAGGGAAATATTAAATTTATTTGAGCGGTGGACATGTGAGTCTGTTATTTGAGTTGAAAAGGATAGTGCAGAGATAGAAGAGGGATTGGTTTGCATTCATATAGCGCTTGGTACCCCTGATAAACATTAAAGTGCTTTTCGAGGAGTAGCACGCTACTCCGGAACCCAAATAGGATTAGTGGTGAATTAGTATAGGGAAATATAAAATTAATTTGGACATGTGAGTTTGTTAGTTGGATTGAAAACGATAGTGGAGGGATAGACGAGGGAAGGGTCTAGAAAGTGTTTATTTGGAGATCATAGCAGCAGGAGCAGGTTTGGGATGAGTAGAGAGGAGGGGAAAGAGTCAGACGGAAGAAATGCACATATTGCTTTGTCATAGATGGTTCTGCTAATGGAATTCAGTTTTCGGTTTGCATGACTTCCAGTTTTGCCAAGAGGAATCTGTCCCACCTTCAGATCTCTCTCATACCACTAACTTCCATGAAACTATTTTAGCCAGTGAATCACCTCTTCTCAAGGGGACAAGATGGTGACAAGAGCAGGCTGTCTGTTTGACTTGGCAGTACTGGCAGCCTCTTAGAGGCGGCCTGGCTGGCTACAAGGACCTTCAAGCCAAAGCTGGATCATGCAGCCCTTCCTGTTAAGATAATTCCATGGAATCTGTGGTAATCTACATGAGGCAGCTGGTGTTGCAGTAGAAAAGGAACTGTCTCTCATACAACTTAGGGGGAACATCTATTTATGCCGTGCAGGGTACACCTGGTGACAGAAAACCCTCTCCAAGGTAATTTATGATCTTTCTTTTGTTACTATATTTTTTAATATGGCATCTTGCGCAAAGAAGGCCAACCACCATGAAGAGCAGCAAAGTTTCCCTGGGGCAGGAAGCCTAGTTATGCCATGTGAAAATTGGACAAATGTTGCTTCTCCAAGAGAAAAGAGAGTGGCCATCCTGTACACTATACAAGGGAGCCACCACCTTGATGTGCAGTAGCCTCTCCTAGAATTTAGTGCAGCTTGGCATGGGCAAGAGATGGAATTAAAAAGCCTTATTTTAATCTTTTACACAGTGAACCACAACCTGCTGATGGAAGGCCCCAGAGGAAGTGCCAGCCTGTGCTTCTGAAAATGTGGCAGCATGGCAGCCAACAGAAAAGTGTTTTCAGGGGAAGAGGCAGAGACAGTTGCAATGCCCATCACTTTGCAGCAGCCAGACTTGCAACCCAATGTGAAGTTAGACAGACAGATGAGCTCGCAGCGTGGCATACTCTGCAGTACAAAAACTATGGGACTCGGAATTGGTCTTGCTAAAGAGCATCAGTGGTGACTACCGGGCAAAAGGGTGCCAGGACCTTGAAGATGTGTGTTTGTCGAGACAGACGCTCAGGACACTAGTATGGAAATCATGACAGATTTTAACAGTAAAAATGAGTGTTCAAAAGGGACTGTACTCTGCCCTGTTGGATGCAATGCACACCCCCTCCCTTCACTTCACCCACTCCCTTATCAGAGCATGGGTTCTGTGTCTCATCATTGCTATGTACAGCACTTAGTGACACAGACTATAAGTGACAGATATTAATTGTCCTATTTTAAGGATGCCTTCCAGTGCTCGCTAGGTCTCCATCATCTTCCAAGAGAAGTCTAAATTAAGCTTTGGAATTATTAAATATTCTGTAGACTTTTAGGCACACGTCATATGGAATACGGATTAAGAAGGGAGCTGATGTTTAGGAGGACTAGGTGACCATATGTATATGTAAATAGCACCAGATAACAGTTTAAATAAATAATAAAAAAAGACTTTTGTGATATAGGTCAGGACATTATTTCCCTAGCGAGGCGTGTATCAGGGGATGTCCACACGCATAAACACAGCGTATCCATTCATTCCATATTTGTCTGTCAGGAAAAACATCCTCACTGTCACTTAAAGAGGAAACTTTCCCTGAAGTTTGAGACCAGCAGGAAAATTTGATTGGCTTGAATTTATTGGATGCAGGATGCATGGGGGTATGGTTGCCCTTGCCATGACTCAAACTTAAAACCTGGCTGCAAATCACTGCAGATGTCAGAAACGAGTGTTTAAGATGCGCCTGGAAAGGGCGTTTCTCTGGGACTGTTTTTTATCAGAAGATGCCCATAGAACGTGCTCTCGATGTGATATTGCAGAGAATCAGGTGATCACGAGTAACAGTTAAAATGTTTCTCGAGTGCAAAATTAATTATTTCTTTTTTTATCATGACTACATTGTACACAAAAAAACGGGTAACTTTGGTGGCATATGATAATAGTTAAACATACATTAATACATTACATACATTAATGATCCAAAAAAGTTTGAGGAAAACTTGGGAACATGTATAGGGTCATTTAACTTCGAGGCATAGGCCTTAATTTTTAAGCAAACTGTATATGTACCTGCTTTAACCTCACAGCACGCATTAGGAACTGGTGCACTGCAGATTCCTCAGAGTGATTAATACACTGAAATTCAGATGATTTTTCTACATACCAAAGGGCTCCCGGTGCCTCGCAGTGATGGCATGAGAAAGCATAGTGGGCGGTTTCATTTATCCAGTAAACTGTGCAGGCAGGGGGTCAGAGCGAAGGGAGGGAGCACTAACACATTCACAAACTGAGCATGCATGCTGAAGAGAGGAGGCTGCATTACATTTAACAGTTTGAAATTAATTTCCTCTGCTCTTTTTTTCTCCTTAGTCCGACTCTTCTTGCGGTTGTGTCTTTCTTCTATATCTGTGAAGGCTGCAGCGCAGCTTGATGCAAACATGCTCCGACAGCAAATTAAAGCACCACAGAAGTTTTTAGGCAGGCAGGAGCGGATTCCTTGTGATGCGCACAAAATTGTGCTGTTATTGTTCACAGCTCTTTGCCCGAATCTATGCGCCTGAATGAGAGGCCTCTGGCACCTGTGTGCATGCAGCATCTATAATACCTCAAGTAGCCAAACTGTTTTTCTAAAAACCCAAAAAACTGGAAAACACTCATAATCGAAAGAGCTTGCTTTCTGTAAAAAAACGTTAATAGCCAGCTCGCCGCATTGCGCTCCATTTCCTGCTTTTACTTTACCGGCCGCCACGCCCCATTCTTTAGCCGAACTGCATGTAAAGAAAGGGGCGTGGCCGCCATTAAAGTAAAAGCGCGGTATGGGGCGCTTTTACAAAAGAAAAAAAGCATTTGTTTGTGAACTTCACAAACAAATTCTTTTTTTTGTAAAAGCGCCCCATACCGCGCTTTCACTTTAATGGCAGCCACGCCCATTTCTTTACATGCAGCTCGACTAAAGAACAGGGCGCGGCCGCCGGTAAATTAAAAGCAGGACATGGAGCGCAATACGGCGAGCTGACATATAGATAGGCGCAAGTCGGCCGGAAGGCTGGCTGCGGGCGCCATTGCTGACTGTTTGCCCGTATTAATGTAAAAGCGGGCACCTTGCTGAAACCGAAAGCGTGGCGCCCGAAGGTGGGAGGGGGCTGCAGGCGCCAGTGTTGACTGTGCGCTACTGCTGTTAATTTAAAAGTGCAAAAATGCAGAGGTCTGCTTAAATAAATTATAGCGTGACGCCCATTAAGCGGGTGCCGCGCTGAGTTGCTAAAACACGACAAAGCGGCAAAGAGTTTGCAAGCTGCGCATACCCGTGCGGCAGCTATTGTTACTTTGTTAAATAAAGGTAAATAAATTGTAAAAAAGAAAAGTCGTGCAGTGAGCCACAAAACAAGAAACACAAATGCAATGACTGTTAGGAAGCGGCCGCCATTACTGAAGCTGGCGTCCTGTGACAGCTGTGGAGATTAAGTAAATAGTTCTGGGAAGGGCTAATGAAACCTCCCGAGTTAGGACACATGTAAAAGGGTGAGTCCTCGTGGGAGGTAACAACAGGAGACAGGGAGGTACTAAGGTGGGATTAAAAAGCCTATTAACAAATCAGAAGCCAACATTTACAAAGGACAATGACACAAGCTAATTAAAAATATGGGCAGAAAGTGGGCGAAGCTTCAATTACATACCTGAATACAGCATGTCTCGAAGAGACAGCGCAAACGCTGCATAGGCGAGTCCTAAAAACTCTCTAGCTGATTCAAATGCTGTACATTTGACAAAGACTGATTCTTTAGTCTTGAATGTTTATTGAAACGTAAAATATCGCCTCAGCTGTTTCAATGCAAACAGATATTAAAAACGGGTCGATGCAAGTCAGTAAAAAAAAAAAAACTGCAGTAGCTTGGAACGCGTAGAAACATTCAGGAACATTCTAGCTATTCTCCATCTAAGGAGTGCAAAAAATAAACATATTCTCTCTGCTTGTCATGAAAGCTATTAAAATAGAGCGGAAGAAAAAAAAGCAACCCTTGTTGCTTTAAATGGCTGCTTTAGATTATGACCCGTAACCTGACCTGCCTTTCACCTAGGCTGCTGGCTCTGGCAGCAGGCATTGTGACATCAGAATTTAACTGTAGTAGCTTATAGTAGTTGAGTTCTGACTTCTTTTCTTTATAATCGGTGACTGATTGCTTCACAAGTTACCGATTATAAAGAAATTGGTGACTGCTGTTTATACAAGGATTACAGAATCCCAATAAATTTTATATATATTTATATGTGTGTGTGTGTGTATAGGTAATATAGGTTTACTGCAATTAACTCCACGTGTACCTTGATAATATGTATATCTTATAAATAAATGGATGTAGAGTTAAGAATACTAAGGTTATACTTACCTGTATACATTTTATTTTACATTATTATGCTGCTCAATATTTTTGTAGGGCGGCATATCCTCTATATTCTGACATACAGCCACAGTATGATCAGTGCTGTACGTCTTGGAACCCTTCGGAAAAAACAAGTATGAGGTAGTGGGGACAATGTGTGGAGATTCTAGTACCGTTACTATAAAACCGCTAAGAAATGCTAGCTAAAACGAAAACAAAATGAAAAACAAAGCATAACAAAAAGCTGAAAGCAATGAAAACAATGGGAAGCATGTTTTCTAAAGGAGTAATTTTTTAACCTTTTAATATTATTTACTTTGGTAACACTGCAAGGCATCTGTTGTGTTAATGTCGTCGAATTATCATTAGGTAACACATTGCAAGCCCAAAGGGTATGGAAAAAGAGGCGCAATTTCAGTTATTGTGCATGCAGGGCTCCAAAATCAGTGTACCATAATTAAAAGTTGGCCCTCAGAGCAGCATCCCATATTGTTTAATATACAATTAGCAGAACAATAATCAAGTAACAAGTCATTTAGAAATGGAGTTGCCCTAGCCACATTTGCAAACGTGTATTGCACGTGTAATTGTTTTTCAAACACTGAATAAAAGCCAAGCTAATAATGGCAGGCAAAAAAACGAGGAAGCATGAATGGAAACAGACTCGAACTAAGCGCCAACTAAAGTCATTGTGAAAATCAGAACATACCGTGCCTCTGCTGGCTAGCCCCTCGTTATGTTTACAAAAGTGGGGGACTGAGTGCTCTTCGGGGCTTATTTACAACTTTTCCCCAAATTAAAAGTGACGCACCTGCGGCGCAAGGGGCTTGTAAATAAGCCCCTTAGTTCTTTAATGCCTAAATGACAATTTAATATTCTGCTCAGAAGTAGTTTTTCAAACATAAACTACTTGGGCAACATATGCTTGGGAATAAAGCTCTTTATGTCAGAGACAATCGGCAACAAAATTATTAAAAATGACAATTAAATACCGTGTAATGACTTAGCAAAAGAATCAAGTTTTCAAGCTTTTAAAAAAAAAATTTCTTTATTTTAGCGAAATTCTCAATGCAGCAATTATATAGTTTTTTCAGAGGAGAAATAAAAGAAGTTAAACAAACATAGCTATTTAACTTGGTGAAACTTGAAAACGTAAGTTAGGGCCTAATGTACAAAGGTGGAGTTCACATAATAGTGTTTTTGCACACGGACTGCTTTATGACCCCATTTTTATTTATTTGTGCTTCTAATGATCTAGCAGTCAGTTGTATTGCAAATGCCCATTCGCAGGAGTCATGAAAACTACCACCTCATTAATATTTAAGAGTCAGGAGCCCTTTTGCAACTGCTTGTGAATGTCTGCAAACAAAGGTATGGGAGCCTGCCAGGTTACCAGACCTTCTGTCACTGAAATTCGCATTCATTTGATGCCAATATTTTACTTAAAGCAGCCCCTTGTTGTTTACAAATGAGGTGCAATAGAGCCATGTGAGTTTGAAGGTCAGGTCTTGTCTTGAGCATGGGCGGTACTGAGTTCTCAGTACAGGTTGTGGCTTTGAAGAAGTGATGTTTTAGCGCCAGTGCTCTTTAAGTTAAGGACTTCCAGATGGGGATTTTCCTTGATCCGTAGACCCATCTCAGCTCCATAGATAGTAGGCAACGAAAACAGATAGAAAGGAGAAGTAGATCAGATAGAAAATTTGAAATTGTATTCTGGCCTGGATTGGTGCCCATTGAATTTCCTTTAATACCTGAGAGATGTGGCTCAAATTTAATTTCATGGTTACAGGTTGAGCTGTGGCATTCAAGAAGTACTTGATTGGTAATAGAGTTCTCTGATGGTCCCCAGCTAAAATGGCATTGCTGTACCCAGGCAGGTAATGATATATGCATTAGCTGAAGTATTTAGCTGAAAGGGTGCTAGAAAAAGTGCACGATGTTTCAAGGCATGCAGGAAGAAATTTGTAGATTGGACCATCTTGATGTTTAGAAATAGGAAGCGAGTATTGTTAGTTTACTAGTAAAGCCCATGACATTCATAGATGAAGAGAGAGCTTCCTGGAAATCTTACATAAGACAAGTGTCAAAATGTAGCCCTCCTTCACTGTCTATCCGCAGACCTGTAGTGGGGATCAAAAGCAACCTTGGTGCCTCCCCACCATCCAAAAACTTGGGGAAAAGAAAGACTAAATAGTACATTTTATTAAACAAAATCTCTAATATATTGGATTCAAATCTGATAAATTGTCTGCATTTTTGAAAAATTAACTACGATTCCAGTAATTCCAGATCTGCAACAGAATAATGTGGGCAATATTTCTCCATATTTGAGAAGAGTGCATCTGCAAATTAATTACCCGTGCACCCAATGAAAAGCAATGGGTGCACAGTAGGCACATTTGAGTGAGCAACAGAAGAAGCAGTGACTACCTGATACACTGAGCCCACTCTTATGATCTGCAGTTAAATACTACCCAACAAGGAGATCCTGGTATTGAGACTTTAACAGGGCTCTTAAGATGCTCTTCTATATTGTCTTGCATCTTGCAATGTTATCAAAGGATTGAAACATTCATATAACTCCTATATGCACATATATTCCTGCTTGCAACTGGCAAAGGTTGCCACTGCTGAGACTTCCATTGAGCTGTCACAATGCACCTTTGGAGCTGTGAACTGAACGTTTCAAGTGGAGTATAATTATCGATGCAGAATTGCAGTACAACATCTGAAGCAGGTGTGTCTCACTTCGTCTAGGTGAGAATTGGGAATGTCTGCCCCTTTTGAAAAGTTTGAAAAATGAGACTACATGGTGTATTTTGCAGCACAAGTTTTACCTAAATTGGCTAAGACTTTAAAGACTTGGCTCCAGACTGTTGAGAATTCAGTTGCAAGGACGAAATTCGAGTCTTCTAAATTTTATCATGCTGTTTTTTGCAGGAACTACACAGGCTCTCCGTACTGCCACGTCGGCGATTCAATTGCTGTGCATCATGCAAAAATCCATATGTGGGAAAGCCTCTCAGATTTTTAAGATGACACATGTCTGCTACACTTCTAGAAATGCACTGTTCTGTGATCCATGGCTTACTGGTCGTGCCTCAGTTCAGGCACCACAGAACTAGGAAAAGACCCTTCTCAGTCTTCTTCCAAAATTCTGCAAACTTTTACACTTCCAGGGGTGTTTTCAGTTCATCAGTACCAAGAAAGAAATCTTTGAAAGAATAAGTGAAAATGAGTATATTTTGCACCAAAAATGCTATAACGTCAAAGGTAATAATGGGAGTTGAGAAGACTCTAGGGGGTTTATTTGGAGTTTTGCGGAGATGCTACTCTTTCATAACGGCGAAGGAGTACCCTCTCCACCATACTGAAAGTCCAGCCCTTCTGATTTACAGGGGTGAGTTTTTGAGTCTTTCTTAAAAGCTTGCAGATTAGAATTCTTTTTTGCAAATGTTTTCTTCCCTCTTGAAAGTTTTTTAAAGATGGGTGGACCTTAAGTATGTAAGCGGCGCTAACTACTCCACCTCCGTCTCTGCCATACTCCTCTGAAAGGCCAATTGAGTAAGTGCTGTCAGAGGTTTGGCCATTCGACTGCCCGCCCAATTCAGAATAGGCGGTTGAATAGCCCATTTTTGCTATCCCTTACCACTATGAAAAACATGGAGGTAAGGGGCAGGAAAAACATTTAAATGGTTCTCACACCATGGGAGAGAACTACCCTGGTGTGGGGTCATTAATTTTTGTGTTTTCAAAAACAAAATCTCGCATTTGGATTTTGTTTTTTCCAGAAACAAAAACAAGTTAAAAGTTTAACGGACGACTGCCTATCAAACCTTTCACTCATTGACAGAAAGAGCTGTGATGGTAGGGCCTGATTCACAGAACTAACTTACGTCAAAAACGTAAAGTTAGTACTTTTTGGTATTCACAGAATACACTTACTCATTTTGGTATTCACAGAATGAACTTACTCATTTCGGTATTCACAGAAGTTAGTAGTCCTAACTTTAGGACTCCTAAATGCTTTCTGTGAATACCGAAAGTCTTAAAGTTAGGATTTTTCTCAGTTTAGGAGTAGTAAAGTTAGGACTCCTAACTTTAAGACTCCTAAATGCCTTACTTTCGGTATTCACAGAAGGCATTTAGGAGTCCTAAAGTTAGGCGTCCTAACTTTACTACTCCTAAACTGAGAAAAATCCTAACTTTAAGACTTTCGGTATTCGCAGAAGGCATTTAGGAGTCCTAAAGTTAGGACTACTAACTTCTGTGAATACCGAAATGAGTAAGTTCATTCTGTGAATACCAAAATGAGTAAGTGTATTCTGTGAATACCAAAAAGTACTAACTTTACGTTTTTGACGTAAGTTAGTTCTGTGAATCAGGCCCGTAGTTCATGTCAATAACTAGAGTTGTCCAGTGGGCCAGCAGACAACTTTAAATTCGGAGGACAGGTACTCTGTCAGGGCGACAGAGTATTTTACGCCATTGAGCTGTTGGAGTAAATACTATCCTCCAAAGTCTAAATCAGGCCCTCAGTATGTCAAATCTTATGCGTACGTGTTTCAAAATGTATGAAGCATCTATCATAACTGCTACAATGTGCTTGTTTTCTCTTTTCCATCCTCTTCTCATTATGGCTCAATACGTCCAATCTCCCCTCAAAAAAGCTTGTCTCTTTCATGCACAACACAGTTTTTTGAAAATAGCAGCTTTTCATTTTAAGAAAATATGCTTTTGGCCCCCAGACACTGACTTATTTTCATCAAGGTCTAATATTTACTACTGCCACAAAGAATGATTATTCAGTACATGACCATTATTCTCCATCACATGATCGTTATACCCATCATGTACCTGAGATTTCCACACATATTCCAGGGTTGGCGATTATTATGTCAGTAATGCCCCAAATATGGCAATAATGGGCATCACTGTGCCATGGAGACCATTAGTCCAGAAATGGGTCAATTATACCACTGATACTCACAAAACACTAAGGATGGACAGCATCATACCTGAGGAGAATATTATTGTACCAAAGATACCCACAACATACCAAGAACCCTCATCATTGGGGTGTAGACTGGATGACAATGGCAGTGGTCGCTCACTCTTGAGTTCTGCGCTTGCAGGCCCCTCAGACCCATCATCCTGCTACCATCTGCCTCTGCAAAGTAGCTGCACACCCCAGCGACACCGGGAGACTGTGAGACAGGGAAACTCCCTCCCCCTAACTCCCCGATACCATGAGGAGAGACTGCCCAGTGAGCTGTGCCACTGCAGAGGTGGGCGGGGCCGATTACTGACATGCGAGGAGGTGAGAAGGGCCCCAGAACGGGAGGAGCAGGGACCCCGGAGCGGGTGTCATGGCCAAGAGAGGCCATGAGGGACTGGGTGAGGCCAACAGTAAGCCCGGAGGTGAAGGGCGAAGCCGGCGGTGAGTCCCGGGGAGACATGCACTTCACTCTCGGAGGTGGTAACAGAGATGGTGTGGCACCCCCCATACTAGAGGTCCTGGGGGAGTGACAGTAGGGGGAAGGCCGAAGACGCAGGAGCTTGCAGCAGAGCTGGGGCTCGGAGTTTCACCTGGGTGACAAGGGGACGAAGCCACTGCTGGCACCAAGGTGAGACATGAGCCCTGGGTGGCACTGGAATCTGGCACCACGATCCAAAGCAGGAAGGGGCAGTGGTGTAGCTGATTCCAAAGGGCCACGAGGGTGCAAAGAAAAGGTGGTGGGCCCGTCTCTTGCTGAAACTGTGAGGCAGTGGGGGCGGCGCTGAGAACCCCAAGACAGTGATAAAGTCCAGGGACACCAACTGAGAGTGGCAAGGATATCTCTGTGTTGGACCTGGTGCTGTCCTCAAACCATTTATGGGAGCCTGGGAGACAACGGTGCCCCCCGTGGGGGAAGAATTTCCCCCAGACACAGCTTGGGCAGCAGCATCCACCTGGACACACGACCTGGGGCCAAAGGAGCTGGTCCCTCATTGACTGCAATTAGACACAGTGGAGGCCCGTCCAAGAGCCATGGTGTGCCCTAAACTGACTAAGATGATGCAGGAAGTGGAAGCACAGGGACTTATGGAGGTCAACGGGGTCCTGCCGGGTAATGGAAAGTCACTACAGGCCCACACAAAATGGATTCTGAAGGCAATCTGGAGCAACAAAACAGCTTTGGAACACAAAATTGAGAAAGTGGCCCTAGACATGGGACTGTTACGAGTGGATCATAAGAAGCTGGGGCCAGCCAATGTAGCGCACTCTGAACAGACTCTGAATGAGGTCACACTAGTAGTCAGTGGCCATGCCACCCTGCTCCACATCTTCAATTGGAAATTTGAAAGCTGACGACCCACCAAGATGATGCGGAGGGCTGATCGAGGCGTAACAATGTGCGTCTGATTGGGATCCCCAAAAACATGGAAGTTCCCAGCACTGAAATGTATGTGGAAAAGTAGCCGATGGAAAAGGTGCTTGAGGGCCGGACCTCCACTAAGTACACAGTCGAGGGTCCCTGGGTGGCTGCCACCACCTGGGGCACCTCCACAACCGATAATTACCAGACTGCTGAACTTTAGGGACCGAGACCACATTCTGCAAACGGCACGAGCAAAGGGTCCATGGGAAATTGAGGGCAACCAAGATAATATATACCCTGAATATACAACAGTGGTCCATTGGCAGAGAGACTTTCTTACCGGTAAAAAAAGACTTGCAAACTCTGAACTTAAACTTTGCACTGCTATTCCCAGTGAAACTGCTAATATTTATATTAGATGTGTTGCATTTCTTCACTCAGGCATTCGAGGTTGGGGAGGCAGGGGCAAAAGAGCTACCATGTGGTAGGGGCAGCAGACTGAGACTACCACTCTGGCTGGTGGTGGTGAAAATGAATCGCTCAGTGAGGTGGGCAAACAAAGCAACCCCTAGCAATGATCAAGTCCAAAAGGAAAGGTCGAAAGTGGTGCAGATAGTCCAGAGGGGACACCCATGGATGACAGAGAACAGATAGTCAACATTAGCGACGGAATACCCTGAATCTGGTGACAGTGACAGGTCCCTCGGTGATTGCTTCAAGGACTAAGCCCCGCAAATGGTTACCCAAATGACGTTGGCCAAAATTGTTTAGGGATCCTAGACAAGGGAAAGCTTCCCCCAGGACAGTGACATCAGAGGGCTTCAGAAAACAAACCTCAGCACGCCAGAGCAGATGATGGACTACACTCTGCGAGGCCATGACACACATTGTGGAACCACAGGACTGCAAGAGCCACAGGACTACAACCCTATTTGGGTGATCTATAACTTATTTTGGGGAGGAGCAATAGGTACCTCAGGCATTGAGTAGTTGTGAACCACCACACGAGGTGGCAGGAAGGGTTAGAGAGTTGGGTGGGACGGGGGACAGTTGGGGGAAACAGCAGTAGGGGAGAGACGTGGCTCCAACTAAAGGATGTATCCTAAAGACACACTGAAATACAGTGACACTGAGGCAGAATACACTTGATACATGACACCTCACTTGCAAGACTGTAGTATCTCTCACTGTCCTGGAATTTCAATGGGATGGGCAACAAACTGAAAAGGGGAATGATGTTGAAATTCCTGGCTAGACAAATGTTCGAACTTGTTCTGCTGCAGGAGACCCATTTACTGGGAAACAACCATGGTTTCCTGGGTAGGGGCAGGTACACTTTACTGGCATATGCCAGATTCACAGCAGGTTGACGGGGTGCATGCATAGTGGCTGGCAAATCCCTCCCATACCAAGTAACCAAGACATGGGTGGACCCCCATAGGGCTGGTCAGCCCCAAGGGGGACGTGGCAGGGTTCGGCGCTATATGTGGCATCATGGTACCTCCCACCAGGACTCCAGTCAATAGGCCTCAAGAAGATGTCAAACTGGATCATGGTGATCCCTGATGCACTGCTAGTCATGGGGGGAGATCTTAACCTCACCCTGAATGGGTAGCCAGACAGGATGGCTGGGGGGGGGGGACAACCCAAGCAAGACATAAGAATGAAGAGCTTCCCAGTGGCTATGGGGTTGGAAGACCCCTGGCAGGTCACACAGCTGGGAGAAAAGCAATACTCCTGCGCAACAAATGCACTGCAATCATTGTCCCAATTAGACAATTTTTTGGTCCTACCTGGGCAGATGGGGAAGTGTGAAAGCATACAATATCTATCCTGTGGAATTTCGTACCATTCCCTGCTGGTTATGCAGCTGACACAATCCATACCACAAGTGACCACTGGATAGCGACTAGCTACATGGATCTTAATGGATTGGTCATCCAAACACTTCACCCCAGAGACCACAGAGACATCCTTTAAGGAGAATGAGGGCTTGGTAACCTCAGGGGTTACCCTGTGGGAAGCATATAAGACTGTGATACGTGATCACCTAAATGCCCACACCATAGGGAAAAGGAGGGAGAGAGAGAGAGAGAGAGAGAGCAGGCTTGTAGAGAGCTAGAGGAAAAGCTGTCAGAGTGGAAGGTACAATATGCGGCGCACCCGAATGAGAAGTTAGCTGTCCAAATTGAGTCCACGAGAGAGGAATACCACAGGCTGGCACACTAGGAAAGCCAGGTCATTATTTAGCACCAAACAGCGCAAAATATACGAAGTGAGGAATAAGGCAGGTAAGCTGCTAACATGGCTAGCAAAGAGAAAGGAGGGCTGAAGGTGGGTCCAGAGAATAAAAACTGAAGAATGCAATCCAGTGGAGACGGCCCCAGAGATAGCGCATGCCTTCGCGGAGTATCCACAGGGGTTATACTCCTGTCAATGGAACAGTAGCCTGTCCAAGGAGCATGATGACTTTATCAAAGACATCCCAGTAATGAAATTGGGGATGGAGGCGTCAAGATCATTTGAGGACGTCGTACAAGAAGGAGAGATAGAAGAGGCCCTAGCACAATTCAAAGGGGCAAGACACTGGGACCCAAAGGTCTGCCAGGGGAGTTCCTTCGGTACATGAAATGACATGTGCTAGCACCTATCCGTGATATGCTCCTAAAGCTGATCATAAGGAGAATTGCTGGCAGATCTTCTCCGACAGGCGCATCTAGTTCTCATACACAGACCAATCTCCTTACTCAACGTTGAGATGAAAGTCTTAGCTAAGGTGCTGACAAATCACCTGATGCAAGTGATCCATAACATTGTGGACCCGGATCAATCGGGTTTCATGCCCTACAGATCAACAAGACACGATCTCAGATGCCTCTTTGGCTGTCTGGCAAGAGAGAATTGATTGTGCGAGTCTGCAACATTGTTAACCCTTGATGCAGCCAAGGGCAGAAGTGGGGCACTGATGCAGACTACCTTTATCCCTACTCAGCTGCACTACGCTATATAAAATTATATACCTGCCCAAATTCATATATGCCCTGCAGAACTCCCCTTTAGGGATTCCAGATAGTGTTTTTTAAACAGGTTGAGGCCACAACCCGGCTATTATTTTGGGATGGAAGGGCCCCACAAATAGCAATGTCAGTGCTGACCAGGAAAGCCATTGAAGGGGGAATTGCACTGCTGAACTTTCGGCTACATTTCTGAGCAACTCAGCAGGTAGTCCTCATAGACTGGTTGTTCGAGGACCAAAGAAAGCCCTTGATGGTTGCGGACAGGAGGGCTATGGTCCTGAGTAGCTATAACAGACTGATCTATGACACAGGGAAGCTGACGGCTTTGCCGCCCCCAACGCAAAGGTAATCAAGGCCTGGCGGGAAGCCACAAAGTGCATTGGATGGCAGGGCACGCTCACCCAAGAAACACCATTGTGGGAGACATGAGCATGGCTGCCACTACAGGGACTTGAGGGAGGCAACAAGTGGGACCTCCTGGGGATATCCAAGCTGGGGGATGTGTGGATGGTAGAGGTCCTGATAACCTTTGAGGTGATTGAAGCACAATACAAGCCAATACTTGAGATATATACAAATTAGGCACCTCCTACATGGCTGTATAGGCCCGACCACTGAGATTCCAGAGGACAGTCCCCTGGAAAACAGAGTACTGAGCACCCCACTACACAGACATGCTATCTCAGATATATATAGTACCTTACTCGCCAACAGCGCACCCCACTCACAATGCTATAGGCCAGATGGCAGAGAGATCTTGGCAGATTGGTAGACAAATGGTAGGAGGCATGTTGATCTCCCTGGGAGGTAGCGACATGAGCTAACTTCCAATTAACCCAGCTCAAAATACTGCAAAGGCCATACTTTACCAAAACACAGTTATTTGCCATGAACAGAGGTATGACAGACAGGTGCTCAGGGGATGTACACAAAGAGGCACACTGATACATACATTATCAGAGTGTTCTCGATTATCTCCATTCTGGAGGGGGATACATTCAAGCAGGTTTACAAGGCACAAGCATGTTCCAACAAGTTCATAAAAATCTGAGGTGCATGTAAGGCCAGGATGGAAGACATGGCATGTGACAGCTGGGGTGGGTTTAGGGGAGGAGCCGAACATCCAGCAGACATGAGTACTAGGAAGGGCTGGAAGTAGGGGAGACCCAGCAATTCACTGCATTTCAATGGTGGTGGATGGCTACTCTAGCAGCAGGGAACTACTGTGCTACAATGAACTCAGCTAGTGGAATACGATTGACTACTGGAGCGTCTCCACTGTTGGGAGGTGTGGGGGGAGGGGTGTTCACGAGGGACATGGTTACGTTGTATCTGAAAACTCAATAAAATATTTCTAAAATAAGAATCTTCATCATTATGCCAGTGATTGCATTATGTCAGTTGCAAGCTTCAAAATGACAATGAGCCCCACATTCTGCACTGGATGTTCAGCATTGAGTCAGAGATGGGCATTATCATGCCAATGATGACCACAATATGCTAGGAATTCACACCATTAAACCTAGGAAGAGCTGCACAATGCAGTGGAGGTCCGCAATAATCCAAGGATGGCTTACACTATGGTTTGTCGGAAAAATGACGTCTGACAAGGGAGGGCAGCATCATGTCAAGGATACAC
Organism: Calotriton arnoldi; assembly: GCA_963921515.1. NCBI lineage: Eukaryota > Metazoa > Chordata > Amphibia > Caudata > Salamandridae > Calotriton > Calotriton arnoldi. The sequence goes on from CAWUFW010001451.1 coordinate 2,572,346, forward strand.
CCAGCTTGCCTTGAATGGCCATTATTATGCAAGTGGGAAACCTCTTCGTGGTAAAGATGACCAATGGCCTATGTATCTGGAGGCAGATGTCAAAGGTTTCTGGAACACAAGAGATATTCACAGTTACAAGTTAAAGTACTTTACCAATGCTATATATGAAACATGTCAGGACATAATTGTGCATGAGAGAGGGACATGCATTTGGTATTCCTTAGGATCAATTGCCAACAATCGCTACATGTAATAGACACTCAAATAAGAAAAGTAAAAACTGCTGATGACCACAGAGCACTTTAACATTCTTGCTGGAAAATGGGGAGTGTGGCTATAAATAAAAGACAACGTGAAGAAGGATGAGTATATAGACACAAGTATATAATTTCCTAAACTGGATTCACAAAAATAATTACACTGTAGGAGAATATATATAATCAAATATATGTAGAACTCATAAAATGTCATTAAGTTACCAGTTTACAGGAAGGTCAGTGTTGTAAAGCTTTTAACTAGGAATACAAATAAAAAATAGGGTGAAATGTAAATCTAATAAGAAATATGCCTACGTAAAAACTATGTCCATTACAACACATTATGAAAAGTGAAAGTCTGAGAAAACTGATAAATACCTAAATCTTAATTAATTCTTATATCTTACCGAGCTTAATAAATAGAGTGGGGCATTATATGATGGTAAATTTGTGTTGGCTTTTGATTTACTTTAAGATAACTGTATATTAAGTCTGGGCGGTGAACTCCGCTCCGCTCGTGGAGTTTGCGGAGTTTTTCGCACTCCGTGTTACGCGGAGCTCGCAGAGTTTTTTTCCTCGCTCGCATTCGTCAATGTCAAGTTGGCGAGCGCCAGCGAGGAAAATCCACCTCCCGGCAAGATGTTTCCTCGTTCGCGATCGTCAACATCAAGTTGGTGAGCGCGAGCATTGAAAAACAACCTCCCAGCGAGATTTCTCAACGCGGGCGGTCAGATTTCTCATTGCGAGTGGTCGCGTATGCTCAGGACCACTCGTGTTGAGTAACCGCCCGCTCGTGTTGAGAAAGCTGCCGCTCGAGTAAAAATCTACTTGCGCGGCAGAAAAGAAGCAGTGCCCGCTTGCGCTGTGCATGATGCCGTTCGCGATGATTGCACAGTGCAGACAAGCACCTGGCACTGACAATCACAGCAAATCTGCATTTATCTAAAGAAACTCCGCCGCTCGCGGAGCTCCGCGTAGTGCGGCAGAGTTTTTTGTGCACTTCGCGGAGTTCGCGTTGCGGAACTCCGCGAACTCCGCCCAGGGTTACTGTATATCCTTTGTCTTTAAATTATTTGTACTGAAAATCTATCCATCAAACTATAATAAGAGATTATGTTTGAGGCATAGCTGTTACAAAGGCAATTCTAAGATTTGCCTCTTGTGGGAGCAGCAGTGTGACCTTCTCAAAGTATAATTCTCTTGAAACTAATACTCGGTTTTAAATTCAGTTTGACCATAATGTGGTATAGAATGCCCTTTGCCTTTCAGAAGCTTGTCCCAAGTCGATAATTAGATGCTGCTTTTCATTCAATGTAATATTGATTTTTCATCGGAAGAGGTAACAATTGGCTTCTAACTCGGTAACAATAGTCACTATGAGGAATAGTTCTCTCATCTGAGTGTTGTGCGCTGTGAATTGTATGATTCTATTCAACATGACAAATAGCACCGAAAAGCATATGCTTTAGCAAGTTTGGAAGCATTCTAGAAGTCCTATAACCAGAGAGTAGCACTCATGAATGTCAATCCAAAACCTTGTTGCTCTGTATCATTTCAGCTAACCTTCTTCCGTTCAGCTATATTATTACACTGTCCTGGTTCCTCTTTTCCTCATTCCATCCCTACTTCTCAACTGTATCTGTACCCACCAGTAGCTGATGCAATCTCTGTGAACCTCACACACTCCCTGTCGCTCATCTGCAGTTCATTTGCAATGGCAATTCCACTCTGCTTATGCTGTAATATGCCATATAGGTCCTCCTCTCCCTCTAACTAAATGACCTGCTTTCTGATTACTGCTTCCCATGTGCACCTTAAACTCACCCAGCTTATTCTGCATTTATTCCCTCACTACTGTACCGTGCGCCATTGCTTCATGGTCAGTCAAATCAAGATATATACATATAAGTCATACAAATTGCCATGTAATATCCTTTATATATAGCAGAGCACTGCTTCTATTACTCATGAGGAAAAAATTGGAATTTCTGAATATTATCTATGTACACTTTTAACATTAATATACAATTAATTTGGATTGCTGTGCTCCAAAATGAAAAACCTTCTATATGTTTGAACATTATTCAAAAACCTAATAAGGCAACTGTGCAAAGAGGAAAAGAAGATATTAAAGTTGCAAAATCAAATTATCTTCTTACCAACAACTGAACGGCTGGTTTAAATTATTTAAAACATTAAATGACTTAGTGCAAATAGGATGTAATATTTCTGATGTGGTTGTAAGAAAAGGTGTGTTAGAAGCAAATTAATTTAGCATTGAAGCAATTGTAATAATGAATATTACTGCGAGTGTATAAAATATTATCTTCCTTTCCTTGCTTCGGTTCATTGGTTTGTTCTTCACAATATCAGTTTATCATAAAATTGCCACAGAAATACAATTCTACGAGCACAGTAAATTTGCACTGGTGCAAAACCTGGGTAAATTCAATGCATCATGTATGTCGCTTATGTCACAGTTTTATAGTGGGGCAAACTAAACTGATTTGACACATTTTTGGGAGTTTGCGAGGCAGGAAATGTAGAAAACGCATTTTATCCATGGTTCAAATGTGAAAGATCTGGCAACTTTTGAAGCTAAATCAATTTGTTCCATTTATTTTTACAAAATGTGTAATACATGTGCAAAACATTATTCTCATGCTTTTGTTACCAGCGCCATGAGACCCTGACACAGTGATATGTCTGCACTTTATAAAAGCCCGTAACATAAAATCAGTTTCCGCTATTTTATGTTTTTTTTTTTTTTTTAAATGGAAGTCATGAACAAGATTCATATGTTGAACGTTCAATTAAACAGGTGAAAAGGTTCAAACATGAAACATGAGCTGTGTTTACTCTTGATGCCACAATCCATTTCCTCAATTTTTTAGCTGTCCTGTTTAATATGAACAGGAGCAAAATGAGTTTGCTCCAGCTAAATTTGCACAAACAGTGAAATAATGTAAAATGGATGTGTATCTTCATATAGTTAGTTGCCTGCACATGCCACTTTATGCTCCTTAGAAAGTGCCTAGATATCATATAGTCCTGGCCCCTTGATAAACCTCCGTAAAAAAATTGTCCAGATAATTTCATTTTTGATTTGTGTTTTTGGATCATCAGAGAAGTAATTTAGCTTGGGTAGACATTGCTGATCTGGGTCGAATTTTTCTGGGTGACATTTTTAAAAATGGCGGATGTGTTGCAGTGATGATGTGATATTTCAGGAACCATGAGCCCTATATACTTCATTTTAGTGTCAAAACATAGGTTTTGGGGGTCAAGTAGTCTTATAGAGACAAAAAATAACTTCTCAGAGCAAACCTTCTGCCATTTTCAATAATGGTGGCTCTATAATGATGTGTTTTAGCCATCATATTGGTAATTTATTTCAATGTTGTTTTTGTTTCAGGTTTTCCTTTGATTCAATTTCGTAAACATGTGAAAAGCAGGTGGTAGCAGAGGAACTTTACCTCCTGACAGAGTGTTGCTAACTACAAAATCCGAGGACTCCTTCAACAAAGAAAAATGTGTCATATGCCAAACTAATCCAAAAGAAAGGCTAACATCAACTGCGGCTGGACAGAAGAGAGTTTGAGATGCTGCAAAAATACGGCAAGACAAAGTTCACAAAATATTGAAACTGATGGGCGAATAGGATCAAATATATTATCATTGTAACCATTCTAACCAGAAACCAGTGAATCAGAACAAGAACCCGAGTCTTCTGAGAAAGCGATGACAACCAAACCCAATGCTCATCCACTTAGAAAAACGATGGCTACCCCTCGTCCACCTCCATAAACTGATCAGAAAGCAGAGGATCTTCAATGTGTTATCTGTGATTTAGCTAGAAGAAGGGTCAAAGGGTTGGCGAAAGAACAAAGTACAGAGTATGTGAGTCTCAAAGGGTAAACGTGTTTTTATCTGCAGCTAGTTTCTTTCAAGATAAAGTTTTCAGCCGACTAGCTGATCTAAACAGCGAGGTGAATGTATTTACAGCGGATTTGTATGCCCACCCGAACTGCATGTGCACATACATTCGAAAATATGAATGTACAATAAACTCTCAGCAGCAACGTAATCGCCAGTTTTCAGTTACGTTTGTACTCTTTGAAAAAGCAAATGAAGTTTCAAAGCCACTCTTGAGTGCTGGCTACTGGGTCACACTGATATCAGGGAAGTATTGGTCAACATTGATGAAACTGTATTGGTCTACAATAATGAAATTTAGATTTTTCTGGTGAGAATGTACAATGACAGAATTCGTTTTTGTCAGTCTAACAAAAAGAATGAGCCACTTATGGTGTTCTCAGCTGATTTGACTCCTGAAGTTCTTGATGCCTAAATAAGATCACAGGATGCAGTAAAATCAGCAGGAATCATTTTAAGAAATGTCTTGAAAGATTTATGGAGGAATATCAGGGGGCTGGGATTAATATTTGTATTGCAGAAAAATGGTGTACACTAAGCTAATGCACATTTTGTAGACTTTATTCTATCTTAATGAAGAAAATGAGTGACCCATAATGTGCCCTCTGCAAAAAACTCACAGCCATGTATGTGCTGACTGAGTCAATTCTATATGGGACATCGTCCAATACATGATCAGAGCATTTTCATTGGTGCGACCTCCTCATTTGTATTTTTTTTCACTGTATCAGCAATAATGTCAGTGCCTGAGCCAAGATGGATGCTTTTTTATAATTGCCATTCCAAGAGGCTAATAATCATCCATCAGCCTGGAGCCTTCCTCCTAAGCAAAATTGTAAGAAATGACTCGGTTTTTGTCGTGGACCCCAGTTTCTTCCTAGCTCATTTTGCTGGCTTTAGGCAGTGTGAGCTTTACCATACAATATTAACGCACCTTTAATCGCCCCCTATAACATGTGCTGTATATTGGAACTCCCTATGTGGGCTATTTTCCTTCCCTATAACTCCATTGTAAATGGTGCCTAAAATACATCCATGGCACTGAAGGTAAAATGGCTTATGTGGGTTACAGTGAGTATTAAAGCACCCTCATGTATGACACAATTCCCAGTTTCCTAGACTGCCAGGCTCTGGTCACAGTGAGGAAAAGAAGAGGGGAGTGACCAAGGCACAGAAGACAAGCCTGCCTGATGGCCAAAGGGTTCTGCCATATTGAAGTAAGGACTCCTGGGTAATTTTATAATGAAGCAAAGAGGAAGTGCTACAAAAGGAAGAGGAAGAGGAAGAACTGCAAGAAAATAACTAGATTTGGTAGCAGAATTTCTCCAATCACTGGCTAGTGTATAGGATAAATGTGGCACATCCACCACCACCTCCTCATAACATTCCTGGACTTGATGGAAGATGACTCCTCCTGGAAGAACAGGGCTCATAAAAGAATTCCGAACTGATGCTGTCTGCTTTGGGGACACACAAATCAGGGGAGCGGTCAATGAAAGAGACCTGACTGGAGATAGGCCTGGTGCCTATGTGCATTCTGTTAGTAGCTAGGTGCTGACCAGAAGGCACTTTCCCAGCAGTTGAGAAGTGTGACTTAGTCATTTTTCCACCTCCGGAGGACCAGATAAGGTGATGCTTGCCCAGGGAGGACACACCTGAAGCAGACAAGAAAACTAGGTTTGTTCTACTTGGAGCTTTCTGCTGCACTGAAAATTGGTTCTGCAAAACCTTGCAGCAAAGGTATTTCATCTTGTGGAGCTCTGTGCAACTACAGGACCGCAGGAGGATTTTGACTTGCACAAATGTGACTAAGTCCAAAATTAATACTTTGGACAGGTACGAGGCAGCAATTCTATTCAACCTGTAAATCAACCTCGGTGACTACCAAATTCAGATATTTCCCGCTCTGAGTTTTTTGCACTAAAACCAATGCATTCAAATTGTGCTTGAAGAAGAAATGTCCAACATCTTGGGATCCTCGCCGGCCTCAGCCTTGGATCTTGTCTAGCTGGAATTTTTTGAGTTCCATTTCGGAGACTAAGTCAGAAGGTGAAATCTCTGACCAAGATGATCTGCTTAGTATATCCACCCTCCACTCTATGATGGTCAGGCTGAAATCACACCTAAGTCCCACTCAACAAGGAAACATGGCATGTGAAGGGCACCTTTATATTTCTCTGCACTTTTTGACTTGAAACCTTAAAAATTCATATCTCCAGTTCTTCTTACCTGATTCCGATGATGTTTATACCTTTGTATTTATTCATTTTTCTTTCCTTTTCAAAATTGGGTTGGGAAATTATTGTGCTGTGTTCTTTACTTTGAAATTGTTGATGCTGCTTGAACTTTACAGACACTTCTGTGGATTGCCTGATGTTGTGCAAGAGCTACCAGGGGTTGAGCAGAGATTCTCCCTGAACTGAGAACTGTGTTTTGACTTAACCAGATAGTGTTTATTAAGCTGGTGGGGATGACACCCTCTCATCTTAAAATCCCCATTTCTAGCACAGATCTTGTGCAAGTTAACTGGAAATTAACAGCCTCATACTGCACCAGTAGATCAGCTGCATCACGATTGTCACTGTGAGCGAGAGAGAGTTGAACTTATCAATAACCTGGAACTGTCATCATCTCTACTCAATGGATGTATTGTGCCTTCGATCGACAGTGGCGAATTCAGCCCAGGGCAATTTCTATGACGAGGCCACACAGAGGATCAACTATGACACCCCCTAATGAGAGGTCCATCATGCACATGTAACTTTGCAATGTTCTTTTTGACAGGAGGTCTGGAGTGGCACAAGTGAGGAAGTGGTAAAGAGCATGCACAAAAATGCACATTGCTTATGGTTCCAAAGAACCTTGAGATGGCCCTGGTGGGGGAACATTAAAGTAAGTCCATTAGGTGGATGTGAAATACAATGAGTGCAAACTTTGCACTTGGCAAACATTTTAAAGTTTCTTTCCTTAATAAAAGAGATTAGAAAGAGAATTCTTTGAAAGAAAGTTGTTTTTTCTGTGGATTTTTCACAAATAAGTTATTTTTGGGGGATTTTCTTCACAGAAATTGTTTCAAATCCTCATAGTTTATATGACTTCACAAAGATTGCAAATTTCTCAAAAAACTTAATAACAGTTTAAAGGAAAATCTTCACAATCTCCGATTACAAAAACCTTTGCTGGTGCTCTGTAGTTAAAGTGTATAATACAGATAGTGTGACTGCCTTTCAACCAGAAGTCAAAGGTAACTTCCATCAAGCTCTATCTGAATAAGACATATATTTAACTTTAGTTTCCTGAGAGGGCATGGTTAAAGATGCTCTTATCACACACCGAGTTTCTGGATCTCAGTGTTTCTACATTAAGGCTTGTAATGCTACCTTTAACACACATGCACTAGGACATCGTTTGTACTTCAGGAAACGGTTCATGTCACAGTTGTCGGTAGAAAGTAGGTTGGTTGGGTTGGATTTTACATCTAGTGAGGTGTTTAAATAATTTAGTTACTTGCTTTTTAGGTTGCAGTTTTATGGATACTGGACCGTGAGGGTTAAACGAGAACATTCCAATAAAAAGATCACATACAAGGAAATGCAGTGCACTTTCAAGGTAAACAAATGGTGGCTGTATTATAATTTAATGCTGCAACTATGCATGGGCACATGAGTGGGCCTTGTGTCACCTTATGAACAAATATCACTGCTACAATCCACGTTGAAACTCAGTAACAATGCAAACTAAGACATTTACTACAGACGGTGTTTGCGTTAAGTATTACACTGGATGCCCGAAAAGTGTAAATTTCTTTGGCATGAAATCAGGAAAGAGACAAAAAAGTACTACAGTTTGCTCATAAATAGAATGGTAGCTTCATTATAAATGGGTGTGAAATATTCCTTAAACATGATGGTTTAAAATATTATCTAAATATTGTCAAAGAATGATTTAGAGTCTGGGTGGTGGAGAATATAAGCTCTGCCATCCTGACAGAGAACCATCTGTCAAATTTAGAGATGAGCACTTGCCCAGCAGTCATCTCTGCACATTGCAAGGAACTGCCCTCACAGCAGAACTTTTCAATATAGAAAAAGCTTGGAGGTCAGTAGCCGTCGACTTTAATCGACATCCACCAAACTTTGAACATTTTTTTGTTTTTCAAAAAAAGGCTGTTTATTTCAGAAAAACAACAAAAACAATGGCCCCACACCCTTGGAGTTTTCTTCCAGGGCATGGGGGTCATTATTTTTTTCCTGTTCCTCACCACCAGCTTTTTCTTTGGTGTGACGGACAGGAAAAAAAACATTATACCTGCCAGCCTAAATAGGACAGGCAATATAATGACCTTCCTCTGACAGCCCCTACTTTGTCTGGCCATCGGTGGAAGTTTTCGATTGCGGGACCCAACAAGAGCTCCATCAATGGAAACCTTATGGTCTACTGTCTCTAAACAAGGTGGGCAGACCAAGGATTTGGTGGACAGGGTACTATGTCATATTTCAACGGAGTACTCTATAGACCAAAATCTAAATCGGGCCCCTAGTTGTGAAGTTAAGAGTAGCAAATCTAAACTTACCCATATATATATATATATATATATATATATATATATATATATATATATATATTATCTATTGGCGGTCGCCAGTAGATAGTTATAGTTAGGACCTATTTTCCATAGGAAATCCGCCACATTCTATTTGAAATAACTCTTGCATCGGTTGACGAAACTTCGCGAAATTTTCAAACTTTATGGCCCGCTCCGGTCCGCTCCTACCCTGAAAGTTTCGGGGTGATTCGTCAAGCGGGGCCGAGAAAAGGGGGTCCCAAAACGTGTTTTCCCCATTCATTTTCCCATAGGAAACTTTAGCCACGGCTACAGCTCGAACTGCTGAACGGAATTACACCAAATTTGGCAAAGAGGTAGTTCTTGGTTCAGAAAGAACCCTTTTTGTTAAATGGTGTAAATCCGTTCAGTAGTTCCTGTGAAAATCAAAATGAAAATCACATATATATCTATGGCTGCGTCGGATTCGCGCACCCTCCCGACAACGAGCTGCATGCTAATTGGCTGTCAACACTCCAAATCAGGAAGTGTTGGCAGCCATTTTGTCCCTTGGTAGAACCGAGGGACAGAAACAAGTGCGCAAAACGCACAAAGAGGGCAGGGTAGAAACACCCTGACCCCTAGGTCTGCTCAGGGGTCCCACAAGGACCCCCTGGGCAGAAAAAGCATTTTTTAAATCGGCGGGATGCGCTTAGGGTGCGCGGATCCCGCCGATAAAAATCGAAGCGCGGTCTCCCGCGCTTCGATAGTTATTTTGCCCCGGGTGGCCCAAGTCCCGGGGGCATGTGGGGTTTATTTAAATAATGCAGGGGGGCCTCTAAGGGCCCCCCAAGCCCCGGGGACCACCACCCCCCGGGGCTTTCAATTTAAAATGGTGCGGGAGGGCACTCGGCCCTCCCGCAGCCCCGGGGACCACCACCTCTCCGGGGCTTCTTTTTTTTTTTAAAAACATTTCCTGTGTGGGGGGGCTCGAGCCCCCCCACATGCCCCGGGGACTGCCACCTCCCCGGGGCACTAATAATGTAAATGCGGGGGTCCGTAACGGACCCCCGAGCCCCGGGGACCACCACCTCCCCGGGGCTGTGCACTGAATGGGAGGGGGGCCGCGCGGCCCCCCTCCTGGAGCCTGTGGTGGCCCTGGGGACTGCCACCCCCCAGGGCCAGCTCCTCCAGTGTCCCGGGGTGCCTACCTCCGGGACACTGCTGTTTGCAATGGCAGGGACGGGAGCCTCGCGGCCCCGTCCTGCCATTGTAAACTTGCTTTGCTTCATTGAAGCGAGAGCAGGGAAACCTGCTCTCGCTTCAATGAAGCAGCAGAATTGCTTTTCCATAAGGGGAGCTGCATGTCAGCAGCTCCCCTTATGGAAAGCACGCCGGCTCCCGCAGGACGCGGGGAGCCGGCGGGACCGTGCGGGGATTGGGGACCCCCCCCACGGTCCCCAATGAGTGGCCAGGCCCCGGGGGATGGGGTCCCCGGGGCCATTAGAGGCCCTGGAGGGAAGCCACGCAGCCCCCTCCCAAAAAAAGGAATTTAAAAAAAAAAAAAAAAAAGGACGCAAAGGCCGGCCCCGGGGGATGGGGTCCCCGGGGCCTTTAATGGCCTGAGGAGGGGGGCCACGCAGCCCCCCTCCAAATATTAATTTTTTTTTTTAAAAAGAGGGCATGCCCCGGGGGATGGGGTCCCCGGGGCAAATACAGGCCCAAGGAAGGGGGGCCACGCGGCCCCCTTCCCGTTTATAAAAATTTTTTTTTAAAAATGAAGGAACAGCCTCAGGCCCCGGGGGATGGGGTCCCCGGGGACAAAAGTGGACAAGGGAAGGGGGGCCACGCAGCCCCCCTCCCATTAAAAAAAAGAAAGCAAAAAAAAAAAACGGCATCGTGCCGGAGGCCCCGCCCCCTCCCTGCAGCACTCTGCAAACGCGCCCACTGGCGCGTTGTAAGAAGGGGAAGTAATTCCCGTTGAATACTGGGGGTCCCTGGGGTCCAACTAGCCCACAAGGAACCTCCAGTATGCGCCAGGGAGCTGCGTTGCAGAGAGGTGTTCAGAGGCCACGCCCCTTTTTACACCTCTCTGCAACGCAGCTCTGTGGCGCTTTTTGGAGGTACATGGTGGGCTAGTTGGTCCCCAGGGACCCTCAGGATTCAAGGGGACTTAATCCCTCAACTTAAAACGCACCACGGGCGCGTTTGCACAGTGGTGAAGGGAGGGGGCGGAGCTTCAGGTGACATGTGTGCAAACAGGCCCCGTGGCGCGTTTTAAGATGGGGATTTAAATCCCCTTCAATCCTGAGGGTCCCTGGGGGCCAACTAGCCCACCAGGTACGTCCAGAAAGCGCCACAGAGCTGCGTTGCAGAGAGGTGTGAAAAGGGGCGTGGCCTCTGAACACCTCTCTGCAATGCAGCTCCCTGGTGCATACAGGAGGTACAGGGTGGGCTAGTTGGACCCCAGGGACCCTCATGATTCAAGGGAACTTAATCCCCCAACTTAAAACGCGCCACGGGGCGCGTTTGCACAGTGGTGAAGGGAGGGGGCGGGGCATGTTATTGTTAGAAATTAGCATTTCAAAAACCTTTGAAATTCACTTAAAAAACCATAGGTTTCAGGCACGTTATAGTTAGAAATTAGCATTTAAAAAACCTTTGAAATTCACTGAAAAAACCATAGGTTTCAGACACGTTATAGTTAGAAATTAGCATTTAAAAAACCTTTGAAATTCACTTAAAAAACCATAGGTTTTAGGGACAGTTATAGTTAGTTGGACATTTCACTCGTACAAAACCATAGAAATTCCCCCGTTATAGTTAGTTCACGTAACTATAACTCGCGCCCCCGCAATGCACTGCTGATGACGTCACATATTACATCACTCATGACATGGTCAGTGACATCACTGATGACATCACTGATGACATCTCAAATGACATCAATGATGACATCACTGATGACATCCTCCATGTGATAATTTGATGCATCTTTTCACACCCTAATATAACTTTGGATACACCCACTGTAAATTACAGACTGCCATTGTCAAAACCATAGACACTCCAACACCAATTACTATATACACACTCACTGATTCTTAGGTCAAAACAGACACATCTACTCACTCACCCGTACAGTCACTCATACTTATAGTCACTCAGTACAGGACTATTATATGCACTCATACACCTATATAAACACTCACACACCGCCACTCATCCATAGAGGTACTCACACACCTAGTCAGTCATGCAAAAAATTAAGCACACACCCATTTACTCACCTATACAGTTATACACACACCAACTCACTTACTCATACAAATACTAGCACATTCTTCAGTGATGTCATCAGTGATGTCACTGACCATGTCATGAGTGATGTAATATGTGACGTCATCAGCAGTGCATTGCGGGGCGCGAGTTATAGTTATGTGAACTAACTATAACGGGGGAATTTCTATGGTTTTGCACGAGTGAAATGTCCAACTAACTATAACTGTCCCTAAAACTTATGGTTTTTTAAGTGAATATATATATATATATATAAATATATAGATAGATGGACAGAGTGGTAGGTAGATATATAGATAGATAGATAGTTAGCTAGATAGATAGATAGATAGATAGATAGATAGATAGATCCAGAGGCCATGCTCTGTGGCCAACCCATGAGGTGCACGACTGAAGACCATGCATAGCGGTCTTGTGCATGCCTATTGCATGGCACTGGGCCATGAAAGAGGCCAGGCCCTGTGGCCAAATCCCCTGTTGCGCAAGCTGCAGGCCAAACACCACTCCCATTATGGCCACAGGTTAACCAAGGGGGTTGAGCGTATGCTCAACTTTGAAGATGATTTATACAAACATAGAAATTCACTAAAAAACAAATATTGGATTGACAGTATAGTTAGGTATGGTTATAAGATCTTATCTTATGCTAAAATAAACTTCACAGAAAAAACAAGGGTTAAAATGATATAATTTGATGTTGAAATGAGATACAAATTATCTTTAAAAACCAGTAAAACACTGAAATTTGCCATTTATAAACTCACTTTAAATTAATCCCCAATATGCACCGATTTTGACCTCACATAGCACATCACTCATGGCATGATACATTACATCATTGATCACATCGCTCATAACATCACCCAGTCATTTTGACAGTGTTTTTTTTTTTTTCTTGCAAATCAATCTGTACTGGCGGTATATGAAAAGCACAGCTGTTTATTAGTTTACCTAGTAGGGTGGAACTCTGGGCTAGACAATCATATACAGTTACAGATACAACTGCCCTTGTGCAGGGGTAATTAAGGAGCCTCCTTCAATATTGACTGTTCCTGCACATTCTCCTAACCCACTCATCTTTTTCAAGCAGTAAGAAACAGGCCCACTAGCAAAGAATTTACATTGTCCTGGGAACTAATACTCCATACCACGGCACAGTAGGTGTTAAAGAAGATCCAATGGTTTAATTCGGTTTTTTTTTTTAGTGCAGTTTTTAAAATGAAATGGCGGCATGAGCAATGAAATTAAGCACTCAGGACAACAATGGTTGGGGTAGGAAATAATCAAATTTATAGAGCGCACTAAAGCCCAAAGGTGCCAAAGCGCTATAGCGGGACAGATGAATCAGCAAGAGCAGCGCAGCTAAGAATCAAGGTTTCTGAGATGAGAAGAGCCAGGTTTTCAGATGTGTTTTTTTTTTATTTTAAAAACAACTTTATTAAAAAAAAGTAAAGTTCATCTCCACTGCATTCCGCCTACATCCCCAGCAGGGCCGGCAGTGCAAGTTATCGAGGCAGTAACTCTTACGACTGGGTAAGGGAAAAACACAGCAAGCCGCCTACAACCACATTGGGCCGGCCGCGTTCAGGAGAGCTATAGATAGTAAGGTAAGAAACGTATGCGAATATAACTTAATTCTCGACAGTTATTGCTTATTAGCTTTCCTATCCTCCTACGCTATCTCTACTATATCTCAAGTGTCGTAATGTCGAATTCACCATTTTACCATTACCACAGTGCATAGACCCCTGGGTTTGCTGCCTTTTTGCGGTCTACGTGTCATTGCAACCCATAAGCGAAGGGAGAGAGTGTCGCCTCGGTTGTTACGCCGAAGAGAGTGTTTGTATTGCCCTTGTAGTTCTTTCGGGCCCACCGCTATGGTTAAATGGTCGCATCTTGCGCAAGAAGATGGTATGTGGGCAGCTGGACATGCTGGTTCGTCGGCTTTGCAATAAAGATTGACCAGGAGAAAAAACAAATATACTTAGAAAAGAGAAAGAAATAGATGAAAGAGAAAGAGGCCTAAGGAGGTAGTCAGAGGGCTAACATCTCTCCGGTCGAAGGACCCGCAAGGAAGAGGAACCCGGAGGCATGCTGGGTCAGTTCGCGGTCGGCTGGGGACCGGCCCACGGGCGCCAAGCATCGGGAGGACATATAGGGCTGTTGTGCGCTTAGGCTGTATCCAATTCATCGGTATCCCCTCTGGGGAGAACTGGGTCGTCAAAGAGTTGAAGGGTGCGAAGCCGCGGAGGCATAGTTCTAGTGTGCTCCAACCGGGCCAGGTACTGGATCAAGGGCTGCCAAGTGCGCTGAAATTTGGCATCTGTGTATGTCAGTCGGTGGGTAAGGAGTTCCATCGCCATGACCTGCCAGAGTCTCGTAAACCACAAAGTTGTGGAGGGCGTGTGGGCCTGTTTCCAGTGGGATGCGATAACTTGTTTCGCTGCCGTAAACATCTGGAATATCAAGCGCCAGGCCATATGTGTCATGGCTTTGAGTGTGGTCGGGCGGAGGCCCAAAATGAAAACCTCCGGATCGTTGGGGAGGGGAAACCCTACGACTGCCCTAATGTGCTGTTGCACCTCCGACCAATACAAAATAATAAGTGGGCACTCCCACCAGATGTGAATGAAGGATCCCTAAGCCGCCAAGCAACGCCAACAGTTAGGGGTAACTCCAGGAAACATTCTCTGCAGCCTAAGAGGAGTATAGTACCAGCGTGTCATAAGTTTGTATGCCGATTCTTGTTGTGGCGTACTTCGTGTTTTTTTAATGTGAGCCAAGATCCTATTACACATATCTATAAAGCAATCTTAGCTTATGCTGTTTATTTCAGCGAATACATATATATATATATATATATAGATATATATATATATATAATATATATATAATATATATATATCTCTTTATATATTTCCGTTCCCGAATGCCGATTCCCTCGCCTTCTTGAGAGGGCGGCCCTGATGGTGTGGCAGCCCCTCCAATCCTCAACACACGTCGTTCCAAATAATACAAGACGATCAGGGCACAATTTCATGAAGCGTGAATATTTATTTTCAAGGCAACACCAAGAAAACGTCTTCTTTTTCTTGGTGTTGCATTGAAAATAAATATTCACGCTTCATGAAATTATGCTCTGATCATCTTGGATTATTTGGAAAGGCGTGTGCTGAGGATATATATATATATATATATATATATTTATAAATATACACATATATATATAATATATATATAATATATATATATATATATATAAAATATATATATATATATATATAAATATATATATATGAACACCACATCCGATTCTCCACACAAGGACCGTACACCGACACGGGGAGATTTCATGAAACACAACTTTATTCCTCCATTACGCTGCGACGCGTTTCGGCATTCACTGCCTTGATCACACAATATATATATCCAACAACACCCCCCTTGTAGCACAAAGAAGAGCGCCACACACCGGACTTTGACAGACGAGGTGCTTTATTCACGCTTGAAACAGGATGGCAGCATGTTTAATCCTTAAACAAGGAAGACAACGCCATGTGCGATTTCAACTATGCTTTATTCATCAAACCGCCATCGTTTAAGGACTGCAGTAATTGATTGGATTTTCCTGCAAAATCCCTGTGATGACGCGCCCTTCGCTCAGGTGTACAGCGAGCAAGTGCAGGAAACAAACAGAGAAGATATATATATATATATAGATATATATATATATATATATATATATCTATATATATATATATATTCAGCTCCAAAGTTGTCCACCAGATGAGCAGCACTCAGACAACAGCAGCAAGCCAACATCCTTTGATAGGTATGAACGGTATTCCGCCTGCGGATACTTTAAACAGCCGTTCCGTATAGGACTGCCTGACGCGTTTCGAAGTTCCTCAACTTCTCCTCAGAGGCTTTAACGGAAAGGATGCGTGCATGTACCGGTCCCAGTTCACATTTAAATATTGCACGCCCCCAAATGGGCTACTCCTATGAGACTGTGCATGATGGGAGCTGTAGTCTCGGCACTTAGTAATCCACAGATGGATGCACACATAATGTTCTGTTGAATTCAAAGTCCTCAATGGACCCCGCAGACGGGTCCGTCCTAGATCCTCTGCTGCTGCCCCACATTTACGATTCAGTCAATACACATATATATATATATTATATATATATATAATACATATATATATAAATATACATATATATACACATATATATACAAGCAATTACTGAGTATGTTTTCCATGTCCAGCACCTAGCAATTGTACTGTGACCTTAAAAGGAGTTTACACTAGGCAATGTTGTCATGTGATCAGGGCAGGGATCTGCCGAAACGCGTCATGGCGGCTGGTGGTGTGTGTTAAAATAAAATACAAATGCACCAAATATGGGTCTACGCTCGTTTTCTTCTGGAGATATCTAAGGCGAGGTTCTTGGTATATATATATATATATATATATATATATATATATATATATATATATATATATATATATTATCTACTGGCGGTCGCCAGTAGATAGTTATAGTTAGAACCTATTTTCCATAGGAAATCCGCGACATTCTATTTGAAATAACTCTCTTGCCGGTTGACGTATCTTCGCAAAATTTTCAAACTTTGTGGGGCGCTCCGGTCCGCTCCTACCCTGAAAGTCTCGGGGTGATTCGTCAAGCGGGGCCGAGAAAAAGGGGGGTCCCAAAACGCGTTTTCCCATTCATTTTTCCATAGGAAACTTTAGACACGGCTACAGCTCGAACTGCTGAACGGAATTACACCAAATTTGGCAAAGAGGTAGTTCTTGGTTCAGAAAGAACCCTTTTGTTAAATGGTGTAAATCCGTTCAGTAGTTGCTGAGAAAATCAAAAGTAAAAGTACATATATATCTATGGCCGCATCGGATTCGCGCACCCTCCCGATCACGAGGTGCATGCTAATTGGCTGTCAACACTCCAAATCAGGAAGTGTTGGCAGCCATTTTGTCCCTCGGTAGAACCGAGGGACAGAAACAAGTGCGCAAACGCACAAAGGGGGCAGGGTAGAAACACCCTGACCCCCTAGGTCTGCTCAGGGGGTCCCACAAGGACCCCTGGGCAAAAATATATATTTTTTAAAAATCGGCAGGATGCGCTCAGGGAGCGCGGATCCTGCCGAAAAAAATTGAAGCGCGGTCTCCGCGCTTCGATGTTAATTGGCCCCCGGGTGGCCCAAGTCCCTGGGGCATGGTGGGGGGGTAAGCCCCGGGGACCGCCACCCCCCGGGGCTTTATTTAAAAATGATGGCGGGAGGGCTCTGAGCCCTCCCGCAGCCCCGGGGACCGCCACCTCCCCGGGGCTTCTTTTTTTTTTTTTTTTAAACCTGTGTGGGGGGCTCCAGCCCCCCCACATGCCCCGGGGACCGCCACCTCCCGGGGCACTAAACATTTAAATATGGGGGTCCGTTACGGACCCTCAAGCCCCGGGGACCACCACCTCCCCGGGGCTGTGCACTGAATGGGAGGGGGCCGCGCGGCCCCCCTCCTGGAGCCCTTGATGGCCCTGGGGACCACCACCCCCAGGGTCGGCTCCTGCAGTGTCCCGGGGTGCCTACCCCGGGACACTGCTGTTTGCTATGATAGGACGGGAGCCTCGCGGCTCCCGTCCTGTCATAGCAAACTTGGTTTGCATTTTGAAAGAGAGAGCAGGAAACCTGCTCTCTCTTTCAAAATGCAAACTAATAGCTTTTCCACATGGGGAGCAGCATGTTAGCTGCTCCCCATGTGGAAAGCAATGCCGGCTTCCGCAGGAGGCGGGGAGCCGGCTGGGACTGTGGGGGATTGGGGACCCCCCACAGTCTCCAACGTGAGGCCAGGCCCCGGGGGTGGGGTCCCCGGGGCCTTAAATGGCCTGAGGAGGGGGGCCACGCAGCCCCCCTCCAAAGAAAAAAAAGAAAAAATCGAGGCCATGCGCCGGGGGATGGGGTCCCCGGGGCCAATACAGGCCCAGGGAAGGGGGCCACGCGGCCTCCTTCCCGTTTTTTTTTAAATTAAAAAAAAAAAATGCTTAGGCCCCGGGGGATGGGGTCCCCGGGGCCAAAAGTGGGCAAGGGAAGGGGGCCACGCAGCCCCCTCCCATTAAAAAAAAAAACGAAAAAAAAAAACGACCGGCATCGTGCCGGAGGCCCCGCGCCCCTCCCTGCAGTACTCTGCAAACGCGCCCTGGCGCGTTTGCAGAGGGGGAACGACCCCTTGAATACTGGGGGTCCCTGGGGGCCAACTAGCCCACCAGGAACCTCCAGTATGCGCCAGGGGGCTGCCTTGCAGAGACGTGTACATAGGCCACGCCCCTTTTACACCTCTCTGCAACGCAGCTCTGTGGCGCTTTTGGAGGTATATGGTGGGCTAGTTGGACTCCAGGGACCCTCAGGATTCAAGGGGACTTAATCCCCCAACTTAAAACGCGCCACAGGGCGCGTTTGCACAGTGGTGAAGGGAGGGGGCGGGGCTTCATGTGACATGTGTGCAAACAGGCCCCGTGGCGCGTTTTAAGATGGGGATTAAATCCCCTTCAATCCTGAGGGTCCCTGGGGCCAACTAGCCCAACAGGTACATCCAGAAAGCGCCACAGAGCTGCGTTGCAGAGAGGTGTAAAAGGGGTGTGGCCTCTCTACACGTCTCTGCAACGCAGCCCCTGGCGCATACTGGAGGTTCATGGTGGGCTAGTTGGCCCCTAGGGAACCTCATGATTCAAGGGGACTTAATCCCCCAACTTAAAACGCGCCACGGGGCGCGTTTACACAGATGTCACCTCAGGCCCCGCCCCTCCCTTCACCATTGTGCAAATATTCCTCTAAAATCTGCCTTACTACGAATTCCGATTTACTCACCTGTTATCAGGAGAGACCTCAGTGCTGCATCTTTCAGCCCAGTACTGGTCCTGAAAAGTAATTTTAACCGTACTTACCGGTAACTTGAATTTCCTTCATAGGCTAACATTGACTGGTTTCACTTGGAAATTCTTCTAAGTGTGGAGTTTTGGAACTTTAAAATATTCCTCTAAAATCAGCCGAAATACGAATTCCGATTTACTCACCTGTTATCAGGAGAGACCTCAGTGCTGTATCTTTCAGCCCAGTACTGGTCCTGAAAAGAAATTTTAACCGTACTTACCAGTAACTTGAATTTTCTTCCATAGGCTAACATTGACTGGTTTCACTTGGAAATTCTTCTAAGTGTGGAGTTTTGGAACTTTAAAATATTCCTCTAAAATCAGCCGAAATACGAATTCCGATTTACTCACCTGTTATAAGGAGAGACCTCAGTGCTGTATCTTTCAGCCCAGTACTGGTCCTGAAAAGTAATTTTAACCGTACTTACCAGTAACTTGAATTTCCTTCCATAGGCTAACATTGACTGGTTTCACTTGGAAATTCTTCTAAGTGTGGAGTTTTGGAACTTTAAAATATTCCTCTAAAATCAGCCGAAATACGAATTCCGATTTACTCACCTGTTATCAGGAGAGACCTCAGTGCTGCATCTTTCAGCCCAGTACTGATCCTCAAAAGTAATTTTAACCGTACTTACCAGTAACTTGAATTTCCTTCCATAGGATATCATTGCCTGCTTTTTGCTGAAAAAGTTTCTAAGTGTTGATTTTTGAAACATACAAATATTCCTCTAAAATCAGCCGAAATCCGAATTCTGATTTACTCACCTGTTATCAGGAGAGACCTCAGTGCTGCATCTTTCAGCCCAGTACTGGTCCTGAAAAGTAATTTTAACCGTACTTACCGGTAACTTGAATTTTCTTCATAGGCTAACATTGACTGGTTTCACTTGGAAATTCTTCTAAGTGTGGAGTTTTGGAACTTTAAAATATTCCTCTAAAATCAGCCGAAATACGAATTCCGATTTACTCACCTGTTATCAGGAGAGACCTCAGTGCTGTATCTTTCAGCCCAGTACTGGTCCTGAAAAGTAATTTTAACCGTACTTACCAGTAACTTGAATTTCCTTCCATAGGCTAACATTGACTGGTTTCACTTGGAAATTCTTCTAAGTGTGGAGTTTTGGAACTTTAAAATATTCCTCTAAAATCAGCCGAAATACGAATTCCGATTTACTCACCTGTTATCAGGAGAGACCTCAGTGCTGCATCTTTCAGCCCAGTACTCATCCTCAAAAGTAATTTTAACCGTACTTACCAGTAACTTGAATTTCCTTCCATAGGATATCATTGCCTGCTTTTTGCTGAAAAAGTTTCTAAGTGTTGATTTTTGAAACATACAAATATTCCTCTAAAATCAGCCGAAATCCGAATTCTGAATTACTCACCTGTTATCAGGAGAGACCTCAGTGCTGCATCTTTCAGCCCAGTACTGGTCCTGAAAAGTAATTTTAACCGTACTTACCGGTAACTTGAATTTCCTTCATAGGCTAACATTGACTGGTTTCACTTGGAAATTCTTCTAAGTGTGGAGTTTTGGAACTTTATAATATTCCTCTAAAATCAACCAAAGTACGAATTCCAATTTACTCACCTGTTATCAGGAGAGAACCCAGTGCTGCATCTTTTAGCCCAGCACTGACCCTGAAAAGTAATTTTAACCGTACTTACCAGTAACTTATATTTTCTTCCATAGGAATCCATTGTCTGGTTTTCAGCAGAAAAGTTTCAAAGTGTCGATTTTCACAAACTACAAATATTCCTTAAAAATCGCCTGTATGACTTAAACGCATTCTTTCAACTGTTTACAGGAGATGCACCAGTGCTGGATCCAGGATCCAACACTGAGTAAGAAAAAGTAACAATAACAGTTTTTACCTGCTAAGTGAATTTCCTTCCATAGGATAACATTGGTGATTCTATGAGAAAAAGTTTCTAAGTGTCAACTTTTAA
Organism: Calotriton arnoldi; assembly: GCA_963921515.1. NCBI lineage: Eukaryota > Metazoa > Chordata > Amphibia > Caudata > Salamandridae > Calotriton > Calotriton arnoldi. Next base: position 2,593,265 of record CAWUFW010001451.1, read on the forward strand.
AATACAATAATATTCCTTAAAAATCACGACTGTAACCAAAACGCTTTTACTCAACTGTTTACAGGAGATGTACCAGGACTGAATCTAGGATCCAGTCCTGTGGTTAGAAAAGTAATCCATAAAGTAACTAATTGCATTTAACTAGAAATTCACATTGAGCTGAATGTTGCATTGTGTTTGAAAATGTGTTGCCCATTGCAACAACTGTAACTACTGTACTTAAAAGTCTATTGCCTATGTGCAAAGTATTTAAACTAAAGTAATTCATTCTGAGAAAGTATTTTTTGTAATGTAATGTATAATGTAATTACAATGTAATTTAAAAAATAAAATATGTAAAAAGAAATTGTTTCTAAAAATGTAGTAAATCAGTATGAAAAAAATTAATATAACAATTAATACATTTAAAAATTGTCATTTACAAAACCTTTGAAATTCACTGAAAAAACCGTAGGTTTCAGACATGTTATAGTTAGGAATTAGCATTTAAAAAACCTTTGAAATTCACTGAAAAAACCATAGGTTTCAAATATGTTATAGTTAGAAATTAGCATTTAAAAAACCTTTGAAATTCACTGAAAAAACCATAGGTTTTAGGGACAGTTATAGTTAGTTGGACATTTTACTCGTACAAAACCCGTGAAATTCCCCGTTATAGTTAGTTCAGCTAACTATAACTCGCGCCCGCAATGCACTGCTGATGACGTCACATATTACATCACTCATGACATGGTCAGTGACATCACTGATGACATCACTGATGACATCTCAAATGACATCACTGATGACATCATCCATGTGATAATCTGATGCAGCTCTTCACACCCTAATATAACCTTTGATACACCCAATCTAAATTACAGACTGCCATTCGCAAAACCATAGACACTCCAACACCAATAACTACATACCCACTCACTGATTCTTAGGTCTACACACACACATCCACTCACTCACCCGTACAGTCACTCATACTTATGGTCACGCCGTACAGGACTATCATATGCACTCTTACTCCTATATAGACACTCAAACACCGCCACTCATCCATAGAGGTACTCACACACCTAGTCAGTCATGCAAATAATTAAACACACTGCCATTTACTCACCTATACAGTTATACACACACCAGCTCACTTAATCATACAAATACTAGCACATTGTTACGCTCTTATATAATCACTGATACAAGCACACACTCATCCATACAGCCACTATCACAATCACTCACTCTCGCTTATAGCTATTTATATACTCCAACACACATATATACTGCCTTTCACATATGTAGTTACTCACACATGTACCACTGGGACATACATTCACTCACTAACACACTCTTACACACACTTACCCACCCATACAGTCTATCACAGATGCACTCTTGAAACCATCCACCCAGTGAATCACCCACTCACACATCTATGCAACAGTCGCACACACCCCATCCACACAAACACTCAGGCACCCATACAGATACTCAGACAACAAATCAATAACTCTTATAGACACTCATGTAGCTATTCACAAACCCATGCAGCCACTTACACAGCAACAGACAGACGGATACAGACATTCACCCAGTTTAGTCACTAACCCATGCATTCAGTAAGATACATTAAATCACTCACTTATAGAGTCAGTAACGCACCTACTAAATCATCCATACAGACACTTACACACCCACTCATTCTTCAATACGTCTTTTCCTATATATATTAAAAATATTTAAACTTTACAGAAACACACAGTCACTGGATGATGTCATCAGTGATGTCATTTGAGATGTCATCAGTGATGTCATCAGTGATGTCACTGACCATGTCATGAGTGATGTAATATGTGACGTCATCAGCAGTGCATTGCGGGGCGCGAGTTATAGTTAGCTGAACTAACTATAACGGGGGAATTTCACGGGTTTTGTACGAGTAAAATGTCCAACTAACTATAACTGTCCCTAAAACCTATGGTTTTTTCAGTGAATATATATATATATATATATATATATATGTATATGTATAAAATATAAACACACAGGAAGAGTTGCCCCAAGGTGGGATGCACATATATATATATTCACTGAAAAAACCATAGGTTTTAGGGACAGTTATAGTTAGTTGGACATTTCACTCGTACAAAACCATAGAAATTCCCCGTTATAGTTAGTTCAGCTAACTATAACTCGCGCCCCGCAATGCACTGCTGATGACGTCACATATTACATCACTCATGACATGGTCAGTGACATCACTGATGACATCACTGATGACATCTCAAATGACATCACTGATGACATCACTGATGACATCATCCAGTGACTGTGTGTTTCTGTAAAGTTTAAATATGTTTAATATATATAGGGAAAGGCGTATTGAAGAATGAGTGGGTGTATAAGTATCTGAATGGATGATTTAGTACGTGAGTGACTGACTCTACAAGTGAGTGATTAAATGTATCTTACTGAATGCATGGGTTAGTGACTAAACTGTGTGAATGTCTGTATCCGTCTGTCTGTTGGTTTGTAAGCGGCTGCATGGCTTTCTGAATAGCTACATGAGTGTCTACATGGGTTATTGATTGATTGTCTGAGTATCTGTATGGGTGCCTGAGTGTTTGTGTGGGTGGGGTGTGTGTGACTCTGTGCATAGATGTGTGAGTTGGTGATTCACTGGGTGCATGGTTTCAAGAGTGCATCTGTGATGGACGGTATGGGTGGGTGAGTGTGTGTATGGGTGTGTTAGTGATTGAATGTATATCTCAGTGGTACATGTGTGAGTAACTACATATGTGAAAGGCAGTATATATGTGTGTTGGAGTATATAAATGGCTATAAGTGAGAGTGTGTGATTGTGAGAGTGGCTGTATGGATGAGTGTGTACTTGTATCAGTGATTGTATAAGAGTGTAAGAATGTGCTAGTATTTGTATGAGTAAGTGAGCTGGTGTGTGCATAACTGTATAGGTGAGTAAATGGGTGTGTGATTAAGTTTTTGCATGACTGACTAGGTGTGTGAGTACCTCTATGGATGAGTGGCGGTGTGTGAGTGTTTATATAGGTGTATGAGTGCATATGATAGTCCTGTACTGAGTGACTAAGTATGAGTGACTGTACGGGTGAGTGAGTGGATGTGTGTGTAGACCTAAGAATCAGTGAGTGGGTATGTAGTTTTTGGTGTTGGAGTGTCTATGGTTTTGAGAATGGCAGTCAGTAATTTAGAGTGGGTGTATCAAAAGTTATATTAGGGTGTGAGAAGATGCATGAAATTATCACATGGATGATGTCATCAGTGATGTCATTTGAGATGTCATCAGTGATGTCATCAGTGATGTCACTGACCATGTCATGAGTGATGTAATATGTGACGTCATCAGCAGTGCATTACGAGGCGCGAGTTATAGTTAGCTGAACTAACTATAACGGGGGAATTTCTATGGTTTTGTACGAGTGAAATGTCCAACTAACTATAACTGTCCCTAAAACCTATGGTTTTTTCAGTGAATTTCAAAGGTTTTTTTAAATGCTAATTTCTAACTATAACGTGCCTGAACACTATGATTTTTTAAGTGAATTTCAAAGGTTTTTTTAAATGTTAGTTTCTAACTATGCCTACAGAGGTAGGACATGTGAAGAAAGAAGAAAAAACGCACAGAAAGAAGCAAAAGATGTGCAGAAAGAACCAACAGAGGAGCAGAAAGAGGCCTTGTTGCAAAATCATCCTGTGCCCACAACTTTTTCAGATGGGTACTGGTGGTAACTGACTCTGACTAACCAGAGCCAGTGCTATGCTAAAAGACACTTAGAATACAGTGAAAACACCTACATACACTAGGGAACACTATGCGTTGGGGTACCCCTGTGATTAGCATGACCTCCTCTGCAAGTCCCTAGTACATAATAGGGCAGGGGGATTAAAACTACCTCTTAAAACGCGCTACAGGGCGCGTTTGCACAGTGGTGAAGGGAGGGGGGCCTGAGGTGACATGTGTGCAAACGCACCCCGTGGCGCGTTTTAAGTTGCGGGATTAAGTCCCCTTGAATTCTGAGGGTCCCTGGGGCCCAACTAGCCCCCCAGGTACCTACAGTTAGGACCACAGAGCTGAGTTGCAGAGAGGCATTCCGAGGCCACGCACCTTTTTTCACCTCTCTGCAACGCAACTCTGGTGTGCTTACTGAAGGTACCTGGTGGGCTAGTTGGCCCCAGGGTCCCTCAGGATTCAAAGGGAATTAATTCCCCAACTTAAAACGCACCACAGGGCGTGTTTGCGCACATGTCACCTGAGGCCCCGCCCCTCCCTTCACCACTGTGCAAACGCGCCCCGTGGTGCGTTTTAAGTTGGGGGATTAGGTCACCTTGAATCCTGAGGGTCCCTGGGGCCCAACTAGCCCACTAGGTACTTCCAGTAAGCACCACAGGCCTGCGTTGCAACGCCTGTAACAAATTGTGCAGTTGTGTTTAGGTAGTGAAGAGGGTCGTGCTGGGGGTAGTGTTTTAGGGTTTAGGGTAGTGCAGTGGTGTTTGTGTAGTGTAGGGGGTCATGCTGGGGGTAGATTTAGGGTTTAGGGTAGTGCAGTGGTGTTTGGGTAGTGTAGGGAGTCGTGCTGGGGGAGTGTTTTAGGGTTTAGGGTAGTGCAGTGGTGTTTGGGTAGTGTAGGGGGTCATGCTGGGGGTAGTGTTTTAGGGTTTAGGGTAGTGCAGTGGTGTTTGGGTAGTGTAGGGGGTCGTGCTGGGGGTAGTGATTTAGGGTAGTGCAGTGGTGTTTGGGTAGTGTAGGGGTACTGTTGGGGGTAGTGTTTTAGGGTTTAGGGTAGTGCAGTGGTGTTTGGGTAGTGTAGGGATACTGCTGGGGTAGTTTTTTATGGTTTAGGGTAGTGCAGTGGTGTTTGGGTAGTGTAGTGGTTCGTGCTGGGGTAGTTTTTTAGGGTTTTGGGTAGTGCAGTGGTGTTTGTGTAGTGTAGGGGGTAGTGTTTTAGGGTTTAGGGTAGTGCAGTGGTGTTTGTGTAGTGTAGGAGGTCATGTTTTAGGGTTTAGGGTAGTGCAGTGGTCTTTGGGTAGTGTAGGGAGTCGTGCGGGGGTAGTGTTATAGGGTTTAGGGTAGTGTAGGGGGTTATGCGGGGGTAGTGTTTTAGGGATTAGGGTAGTGCATTGGTGTTTGGGTAGTGTAGGGGGTCATGCGGGGGGTAGTGTTTTAGGGTTTAGGGCAGTGCAGTGGTGTTTGGGTAGTGTAGGGGGTCGTGCTGGGGGAGTGTTTTAGGGTTTAGGGCAGTGCAGTGGTGTTCGGGTAGTGTAGGGGGTCGTGCTGGGGGAGTGTTTTAGGGTTTAGGGCAGTGCAGTGGTGTTCGGGTAGTGTAGGGGGTCGTGCTGGGGGAGTGTTTGAGGGTTTAGGGCAGTGCAGTCGTGTTCGGGTAGTGGAGGGGGTCGTGCTGGGGGTAGTATTTTAGGGTTTAGGGTAGTGCAGTGGTGTTCGGGTAGTGTAGGGGTCGTGCTGGGGGTAGTGTTCTAGGGTTTAGGGCAGTGCAGTGGTGTTTGGGCAGTGTAGGGGGTAATGCTGGGGGTGGTGTTTTAGGGTTTAGGGCAGTGCAGTGGTGTTCGGGCAGTGTAGGGGGTTGTGCTGGGGCTGGTGTTTCAGGGTTTAAGGCAGTGCAGTGGTGTTCGGGCAGTGTAGGTGGTCGTGCTGGGGCTGGTGTTTCAGGGTTTAGGGCAGTGCAGTGGTGTTCGGGCAGTGTAGGGGGTCATGCTGGGGCTGGTGTTTCAGGGTTTAGGGTAGTGCAGTGGTGTTCGGGCAGTGTAGGGGGTCTTGCTGGGGCTGGTGTTTCAGAGTCTAGGGCAGTGCAGTGGTGTTCGGGCAGTGTAGGGGGTCTTGCTGGGGCTGGTGTTTCAGGGTTTAGGGCAGTGCAGTGGTGTTCGGGCAGTGTAGGGGGTCGTGCTGGGGGTGGTGTTTCAGGGTTTAGGGCAGTGCAGTGGTGTTTGGGCAGTGTAGGGGGTCGTGCTGGGGCTAGTGTTTCAGGATTTAGGGCAGAGCAATGGTGTTCAGGCAGTGTAGGGGGTTTTGCTGGAGGTGGTGTTTCAGGGTTTAGGGCAATGCAGTGGTGTTCGTGCAGTGTAGGGGGTGGTGTTTCAGGGTTTAGGGCAGTGGTGTTCAGGCAGTGTAGGGGGTCTTGCTGGGGTTGATGTTTCAGGGTTTAGGGCAGTGCAGTGGTGTTAGGGCAGTGTAGGGGGTCGCGCTGGGGGTGGTGTTTCAGGGTTTAGGGCAGTGCAGTGGTGTTCCGGCAGTGTAGGAGGTCGTGCAGGGGGTGGTGTTTCAGGGTTTAGGGCAGTGCAGTGGTGTTCGGGCAGTGTAGGGGTCGTGCTGGGGGTGGTGTTTCAGGGTTTAGGGCAGTGCAGTGGTGTTCGGGCAGTGTAGGGTGTCGTGCTGAGGGGTGGTGTTTCAGGGTTAAGGGCAGTGCAGTGGTGTTCGGGCAGTGTAGGGGGTCGTGCAGGGGGTGGTGTTTCAGGGTTTAGGGCAGTGCAGTGGTGTTTGGGAAGTGTAGGGGGTTGTGCAGGGGGTGGTGTTTCAGGGTTTAGGGCAGTGCAGTGGTGTTCGGCCAGTGTAGGTGGTCTTGCTGGGGGTGGTGTTTCAGGCTTTAGTGCAGTGGTGTTCGGGCAGTGTAGGGGGTCTTGCTGGGGGTGGTGTTTCAGGGTTTAGGGCAGTGCAGTGGTGTTCGGGCAGTGTAGGGGTCTTGCTGGGGCTGGTGTTTCAGGGTTTAGGGCAGTGCAGTGGTGTTTGGGCAGTGTAGGGGGTCGTGCTGGGGCTGGTGTTTGAGGGTTTAGGGTAGTGCAGTGGTGTTCGGGCAGTGTAGGGGTCGTGCTGGGGCTGGTGTTTCAGGGTTTAGGGCAGTGCAGTGGTTTTCGGGCAGTGTAGGCGGTCGTGCTGGGGCTGGTGTTTCAGGGTTTAGGGCAGTGCAGTGGTGTTCGGGCAGTGTACGGGGTTGTGCTGGGGCTGGTGTTTCAGGGTTTAGGGCAGTGCAGTGGTGTTCGGGCAGTGTAGGGGGTCGTGCTGGGGGTGGTGTTTCATGGTTTAGGGCAGTGCAGTGGTGTTCGGGCAGTGTAGGGGGTCGTGCTGGGGGTGGTGTTTCAGGGTTTAGGGCAGTGCAGTGGTGTACGGGCAGTGTAGGGGGTCTTGCTGGGGGTGGTGTTTCAGGGTTTAGGGCAGTGGTGTTCGGGCAGTGTAGGGGGTCTTGCTGGGGGTAGTGTTTCGGGGTTTAGGGCAGTGCAGTGGTGTTCGTGCAGTGTAGGGGGTCGTGCTGGGGGTGGTGTTTCAGGGTTTAGGGCAGTGCAGTAGTGTTCAGGCAGTGTAGGGGATCGTGCAGGGGGTGGTGTTTCAGGGTTTAGGGCAGTGCAGTGGTGTTCGGGCAGTGTAGGGGGTCGTGCTGGGGGTGGTGTTTCAGTGTTTAGGGCAGTGCAGTGGTGTTCGGGCAGTGTAGGGGGTCGTGCAGGGGGTGGTGTTTCAGGGTTTAGGGCAGTGCAGTGGTGTTCGGGCAGTGTAGGGGTCGTGCTGGGGCTGGTGTTTCAGGGTTTAGGGCAGTGCAGTGGTGTTCGGACAGTGTAGGGGTCTTGCTGGGGGTGGTGTTTCAGGGTTTAGGGCAGTGGTGTTCGGGCAGTGTAGGGGGTCTTGCTGGGGCTGATGTTTCAGGGTTTAGGGCAGTGCAGTGGTGTTCGGGCAGTGTAGGGGGTCTTGCTGGGAGTAGTGTTTCAGGGTTTAGGGCAGTGCAGTGGTGTTCGTGCAGTGTAGGGGGTCGTGCTGGGGATGGTGTTTCAGGGTTTAGGGCAGTGCAGTAGTGTTCGGGCAGTGTAGGGGGTCGTGCAGGGGGTGATTTTTCAGGATTTAGGGCAGTGCAGTGGTGTTCGGGCAGTGTAGGGGGTCGTGCTGGGGGTGGTGTTTCAGGGTTTAGGGCAGTGCAGTGGTGTTCGGGCAGTGTAGGGGGTCGTGCTGGGGGTGGTGTTTCAGGGTTTAGGGCAGTGGTGTTCGGGCAGTGTAGGGGGTCTTGCTGGGGGTGATGTTTCAGGGTTTAGGGCAGTGCAGTGGTGTTCGGGCAGTGTAGGAGGTCTTGCTGGGGGTAGTGTTTCAGGGTTTAGGGCAGTGCAGTGGTGTTCGGGCAGTGTAGGGGTCATGCTGGGGGTGGTGTTTCAGGGTTTAGGGCAGTGCAGTGGTGTTCGGGCAGTGTAGGGGGTCGTGAAGGGGTGGTGTTTCAGGGTTTAGGGCAGTGCAGTGGTGTTCGGGCAGTGTAGGGGGTCGTGATAGGGTATGTGTTTCAGGGTTTAGGGCAGTGCAGTGGTGTTCAGGCAGTGTAGGGGGTCGTGCAGGGGCTGGTGTTTCAGGGTTTAGGGCAGTGCAGTGGTGTTCGGGCAGTGTAGGGGGTCGTGCTGGGGGTAGTGTTTTAGGGTTTAGGGTAGTGCAGTGGTGCTTGTGTAGTGTAGGGGGTCGTGCTGGGGGTAGTGTTTTAGGGTTTAGGGTAGTGCAGTGGTGTTTGTGTAGTGTAGGGGGTCATGTTTTAGGGTAGTGCAGTGGTGTTTGGGTAGTGTAGGGGGTCGTGCTGGGGTAGTGTTTTAGGATTTAGGTTAGTGCAGTGGTGTTTGGGTAGTGTAGGGGTCGTGCTGGGGTTTGTGTTTTAGGGTTTAAGGTAGTGCAGTGGTGTTTGTGTAGTGTAGGGGTCGTGCTGGGGGTAGTGTTTTAGGGTTTAGGGTAGTGCAGTGGTGCTTGTGTAGTGTAGGGGGTCGTGCTGGGGGTAGTGTTTTAGGGTTTAGGGTAGTGCAGTGGTGTTCGTGTAGTGTAGGGGTCATGTTTTAGGGTAGTGCAGTGGTGTTTGGGTAGTGTAGGGGTGGTAGTGTAGGGGTCGTGCTGGGGGTAGTGTTTTAGGATTTAGGTTAGTGCAGTGGTGTTGGGGTAGTGTTTTAGGGTTTAGGGTAGTGCAGTGGTGTTTGTGTAGTGTAGGGGGTCATGCTGGGGGTAGTGTTTTAGGGTTTAGGATAGTGCAGTGGTGCTTGTGTAGTGTAGGGGGTCGTGCTGGGGTAGTGTTTTAGGGTTTAGGGTAGTGCAGTGGTGTTTTTGTAGTGTAGGGGGTCATGTTTTAAGATGCAACGCTCCAATACCTGACCAGTCTGCACTACATAAAACTGCAAAAACTAAAAATAAAAAGTGTTTTGCACACTTTTGTCATTGGGCTATATGTGGGCTACATCTGGGTAATATTTGTGCTACATTTGGGCTCTTTTTTCACTGGTGGCCATCTTGGAAGACTTCTTTGTTATGAAGTTTCCTAATTTCCTCATTTACTGCAGTCTCCTCAGTAGGAAATGCTTTCAGTTTTTTACTTTGATTCCATCAAGAAGGCATTCAGATGTGTCACACATTTGCCATAAATTCAGAATGTTATTACTCTAGTTGTTCATTAGATCACTGTAGTAAAGCTACTGCTCACCAAGGAGTTAACTGGAAGTCTACTGCTGGTATTGAAAGTGATTGTTTCAGTCTGCATGTCAGAATTTTCTAATGAAATAGAAGAGGATTTGAGATCTCACTTAAAACATGCACTAAATTTTCTTTTGCAGCACTAACCATAATTTCTATGGCAAAATGAACCCCCTCATTTTGTTCCTTTTTAAATTAAATGTTTTAAGTGTTACCAGTTTATTCCAATCAAGATGGCTTCAGGTGTGCCATACTTTTGTCATAAGTAAGGCTGTTAGCACTCTAGTTGTTCTTTAGAACACTCTGGGAAGCTGCAGTAGAACACAAAGGCATCAACTGACAGGCTGCTCCTGTTGAAATATAACAGGAAGATATTTGAGATCACACTTGAAACATGTCCTAATTTTTCTTTCTACAGCACTAACCATAATTTCTATGACAAAATGAACCCCATCATTTTGTTCCTTTTTAAATTAAATGTTTTAAGTGTTACCAGTTTATTCCAATCAAGATGGCTTCAGGTGTGCCATACTTTTGTCACAAGTAAGACTGTTAGCGCTCTAGTTGTTCTTTAGAACACTCTGGGAAGCTGCAGTAGAACACAAAGGCATCAACTGACAGGCTGCTCCTGTTGAAATATAACAGGAAGATATTTGAGATCACACTTGAAACATGTCCTAATTTTTCTTTCCAGAGCACTAACCATAATTTCTATGACAAGATGAACCCCATCATTTTGTTCCTTTTTAAATTAAATGTTTTAAGTGTTACCAGTTTATTCCAATCAAGATGGCTTCAGGTGTGCCATACTTTTGTCACAAGTAAGACTGTTAGCGCTCTAGTTGTTCTTTAGAACACTCTGGGAAGCTGCAGTAGAACACAAAGGCATCAACTGACAGGCTGCTCCTGTTGAAATATAACAGGAAGATATTTGAGATCACACTTGAAACATGTCCTAATTTTTCTTTCTACAGCACTAACCATAATTTCTATGACAAAATGAACCCCATCATTTTGTTCCTTTTTAAATTAAATGTTTTAAGTGTTACCAGTTTATTCCAATCAAGATGGCTTCAGGTGTGCCATACTTTTGTCACAAGTAAGACTGTATTCGCGCTCTAGTTGTTCTTTAGAACACTCTGGGAAGCTGCAGTAGAACACAAAGGCATCAACTGACAGGCTGCTCCTGTTGAAATATAACAGGAAGATATTTGAGATCACACTTGAAACATGTCCTAATTTTTCTTTCCAGAGCACTAACCATAATTTCTATGACAAGATGAACCCCATCATTTTGTTCCTTTTTAAATTAAATGTTTTAAGTGTTACCAGTTTATTCCAATCAAGATGGCTTCAGGTGTGCCATACTTTTGTCATAAGTAAGGCTGTTAGCACTCTAGTTGTTCTTTAGAACACTCTGGGAAGCTGCAGTAGAACACAAAGGAATCAACTGACAGTCTCTGCCCTTGTTGGATGTACATGTTTTACTGAGAATGTCAGACTTCATTCTCACATGACTGAGAAAGATAATGTGAATTTACAGAAAATATGCTCTCATTTTAGCTTCTGGAGCACCTTCCAAAACTGTATGGGACAAGCATGTGAAAATAGTTTTCTCTCAAACATGATTCATGATATCCCAGCAGAAGGTTTTTCACAGGGTAAAATCACCTTAGAACACACCACAATTCCTGAAATTAGTATGGTACCATCAACAAATGAATTCTAATGTAACTAAAGTCTGTTATCACCCTTTATAGTTCTCCTTTTGGTAACCCTCAAAATCTTCGATTCACTACAATGCATTTCAATGGGGTACTATCATTTATATTGGTCCCAAGATGGCTGCCAGCAATTCCAGGATGAAGTGCTGACAGCCAATCAGATCTCACGATGACGTGTGGTTAGGCTCCGCCCAGATATATATGTGTTTTTACTTTTGATTTTCTCAGCAACTACTGAACGGATTTACACCATTTAACAAAAAGGGTTCTTTTTTAACCAAGAACTACCTCTTTGCCAAATTTGGTGTAATTCGGTTCAGCAGTTCGGGCTGTAGCCTTGCATAAAGTTTCCTATGGGAAATTGATTTTTGACTCTTATTTTTTTAATTTCTCCGCAACTACTGAACGGATTTACACCATTTAACAAAAGGGTTCTTTCTGAACCAAGAACTACCTCTTTGCCAAATTTGGTGTAATTCCGTTCAGCAGTTCGGGCTGTAGCCGTGTCTAAAGTTTCCTATGGGAAAATGAATGGGGAAACCATGTTTTGGGACCCCCCTTTTTTCTCGGTCCCCGCTTGACGAATCACCCTGAGACTTTCAGGGTAGGAGCGGACCGGAGCGGGCCATAAAGTTTGAAAATTTCGCGAAGATTCGTCAACCGACGCAAGAGTTATTTCAAATAGAATGTCGCGGATTTCCAATGGAAAATAGGTCCTAACTATAACTATCTACTGGCGACCGCCAGTAGATAATATATATATATATATATATATATGTATAATATATAAACACAAACACAGGAAGAGTTGCCCCTCGGTGGGATGCACACACAGGTAGGTATCTTGCCAATACAAAAGCAATTGTCATGAACAAAATCCTTTAATTTCACCTGCCAGACGCATTTCGGGCCAACGCCCTCCTCAGTGGCAGTCCATGTGAAATGATGGCACGCAGCAACCGCCAGTATATCCCCACATCATAATGATAATTATGCTCAGGTGAGCCACTTGAAGCACTGGATTCTGGGACTGGTAGTTCAGTAAAACCTGTGTGGTGTGACAGTTGCTTTTGTATTGGCAAGATACCTACCTGTGTGTGCATCCCACCGAGGGGCAACTCTTCCTGTGTGTGTGTGTGTGTGTGTGCGTGTGTGTGTGTATGTATGTATATATATATATATGTATATATATATATATATACATATATATATATATTGACGAAGGCCTGGGAGCCGAAATGCGTTTGTCAGTTTGAAGGGTTGCATGCTGATTTCAAATAAATGAATTTAATGAATTACTAAGCCCTGAGTGCCCGAGTGCCCAGCGTTTTCTTCAGGAGTTGAGGGTGTTTGGGAGTCCGTCCTCGCGAGCTGGAAGCACCCACTGCGCAGAGAGCGGCAATGATTGACGGAGAATGGTTCACGAGATATATATATATATATATATTGACAATATACCAGTAGTCGAGATTCTGCATTCCATTTTGTTGCAGATCAGTAGTCTGCATTCGATGTGAGAAAGGAAAAGGTATGTGAATATTACATATTAACTAGCTAGAATTTTGTTTAAGCTCTTTCTTGATGCTGATGCCATTGGCGCTGAGAGCAGCAGGAGCAATAGCAGTGCTCTGGGTACCAAAATACAAGCAAATGTGCATCTGCTGCGTGACGTTCACACACAGGTGTATGGATGCCCACACTCTCCCTGACAATTTGCCATTGTCCTGTGTAGGGAAGAACAGGGTAGAGTGTTAAAAATTATATGAAACAGTAAGAACGTTAACGTGGCAACGCATATCAATAAGATGGTTTTGCGAATCCTAAGAAGGAATATGTTGATAGGTACTGAGAACAAAAAAATTTCCCCTTATTCAAAAATACAGATATCATCAGCGCCGTCATTGGAGTTTCAAATACTGCAAATACTGCTTTAGTCTGATTTATATGAGGCTAGTAGGTACCATAAAAAAAAAACACATAGCCACAAAGCCAGAAAAATGTGCATTTTTCGACAGTCCTGGCAAAAAAGTGGCATATTGGTGACAGGTGGACAATAATGTAGAAACATACATCCAGAGAAGGTGTAAACTGTCTACTCCTTAAGAAGTCTTGAAAGTCACTTTGTGGCAGTTAAGTGGTCATAATTTCGAGTTATGTAGGAAAAAAGAGAAACCAGTCAAATTTGAAATGCTGGCTTGAGTGTCTGAAATACAGACTACAATCTGTAGTGCCTTCCGAGGTCAGTAAATTGCGTACACGCAGATTGTGTAATAGTAACATCTGGTATTCATAGCCATTAGAAACAGCATATTCTTCATTACAAAGTATTCTATAAACAAATGTAATTATTCTTATTATGTTAATAATAATAATAAAGCAATGTTTATTTAATGGTCTTTTTTAATAAAATATGAAAGGCATGACTGAGACTTAGTGAATCAGCGAGGTTTAAATAAAAGGGAATCAGAAAAATTGCCAGGTAAATACACCTTAATTGGGTTTGCAGTGGTGCTGTTGTACAGCTTGTGATTATGTGATGAAAGATATTCTATGATCCATGAGTAGCCAGGGGGAAGAATTAGGAGAGCTCATTTGCAGGCAAAAGAACAGCCACTTCCAGAGAGCATGATTAACAGGATTGCTGCAGTCAATGATGAAATCACAGAGAAACCAATTGTTGGGAGGAAATGAATCTTTTAGCAAGGGAGCTTGCAGATTATCTCATGTTTAGGCAGCAAAATTGCTGATTTTGTAGCACTGGAGCAATTTGAGATGATGCTACATGGCTTCAAATCCAGTGCAGTACACCTTTGGTGAGTTTTTGTCACATGTAACATTCCCTTAAAATAATGGTTTCCACCTACTTAGCTGTCAACGATTCCCTCCCTATTTTTTCTTGCTAGTCTGTGCATGGTGTAGAACAAAATTGGAAGTACCTGAGATCAAGTGTGCAGACAGGAATCAAAATTACGGTCTTGTGATTTATCATATATCACTTAGCTGGGTGCATTGGTAGATGTGAAGGTATGAAACATGCATTATGTTATGGTTTTTGCATACATGTCTTTAATTGGTGTCACCTTGGCAAGACCTACTAGCACGATACAAATAAACCAACAATTCTATGCAATTCTGCCACGTACAACTTAAAGCATCATGACATGCTTACCTCATAAAAATATGAAAAAGCTTCATAGATATAAAAAAGATTATTATCAAGGATTGCCTCAATAATCTATTGCCAGTGCCTACATGGATTTGAAATTAGTACAGTCACAATATAAGGAGTCCATCGCCAGGGCCAAAGCAGATTTTTATGCCAAAACGATTTTACAGGCACCAAATAGCACCAAAGCACTCTTTAATATCTTTAGGGATCTCTCTAGTCCAGCTTGCACGAGCAAAAAGGTGGTCGCATCACAGAAACTCTGTGATGAGATTGCCTTTTATTTTGAAGAAAAATAATTAAAATCGTTGGAGATCTTCACCCCACTGACACCAGTGGTCAGGATGATTCGCCCTGGAAGTTAGACGTAGAACCCCAGATAAACACCTCCCTGGAATACTTTCAAGTCCCTACGGAGGACTCTTTCAATCATCTCGCCCAAAGTGTATCCTCGGGATCTCCCTTAGATCCCCTTCCACATAAAATCTGGAAAATATTTGGGCAAGAAATCCTCCCCTGGCTACGACAGATCTGCTGCCAATCTCTGGAGGAAGGAGAGGTTCCAGAGGCATGGAAACAGGCAGTGGTGACCCCCTTGCTTAAAAACCATCCTTGGACCCTACAATTCCAGCAAATTTTAGACCAATTTCCCTCCTGCCGTATCCGATCAAAATTTTGGAAAAGACAGTTAGCAAAGTTCTTTCATGCTATCTTGAGGATAATTTTCTGCTGGATAGGGACCAATTTGGTTTCCGCCCAGGACATGGCACTGAGACCGCTTTGGCAACCATAATGGACAATCTACGAATGCGTGCTGACAATGGGAACTCGTCAGTCCTAGTGCTATTGGATATGTCAGCCGCTTTCGACACGGTTAGCCATACAGTGCTAATGGAAAGATTGAAAAGTATAGGGGTTAAAGGACGGGCCTTGCAGTGGCTACAATCTTATTTGTCAGGAAGACAACAGGCTGTTTCTATGACGCCGTTCACCTCTGGCAAGTCCCTAGTACATCACGGGGTGCCGCAGGGCTCGGCGATCAGCCCTATTCTTTTCAATATCTACTTACGTCCTCTATTCCCCATCATTAAATCTTATGGAATTGACCTGGTCAACTACGCCGATGATACCCAACTGGTTTTTTCCCTGGAGGGGAAACAAGCGGTATCTATGGACACCTTCCAGGAGTGTATGCGTCAGACTGCTGGTTGGCTCAGGAAAAATTCCTTACAGTTTAATGGGGGAAAACAGAGGTGGTGTATTGTCCTGCCACGAGAATGTCCCGACATCTACCGGTGGAGTTTAAGCTTACCCCCGAGGATGAACCCTTGACTCCTGCTAAAACGGTGCGCAATTTGGGGGTCATGGTAGATGAGAACCTCCAAATGGAATCACAGGCTAATAAAACTGTCAGTGTCTGTCTCTCCCTGCTACGTATGTTACGGAAGGTTCTTCCGTTACTTCCAAAAGATACTCGATCTCTTGTAGTGAGGAGCATAATTTTGAGTAGACTGGACTACTGCAACTCCCTGTATTTGGGAGCACAGCAATATATTCTGCAGGGGTTGCAGAGAGTCCAGTCCATGGCAGCCAAGCTGGTGCTAGATAGACAGCGCAGATCTTCCACGGCATTGGCCTTGGGAGACCTGCATTGGCTGCCCGTCAGGGAAAGAATTAGCTTCAAATCCCTCTGTATTGTATACAGAGCAGCACATAACCTGGGTCCAGTCCCCCTGCAGGAGCTGTTCACCTGGTATAATCCCGGGAGGCAGCTTCGCTCCTCGAGTGCAAATCTGATAACAACCACCAGGTTTAAGAGATCCAGGATGGGGGGCAGAGCCTTTGGTGTGAGCCGCTGCGCGCCTATGGAATGAGCTGCCTCAGAACCTTAGACAGGCCAGTTCTCTGACCTGCTTCAGGAAGAGTTTGAAAACCTGGCTATTTCCAAGGAGTGAATATTAGATCCCTTCTCTGACAATTGGTTCTGCTTTTACAGTGGTTTTCGTCATTCTAAGCGCCAGGATACCCGTAGGGTGGCAGTTTTTTGCGCTATACAAGTTTGAAATTCAATTCAATTCAATTCAATTCAATTCAATTCAATTCATACATTCTGAAGGGCTGGTAAATAGAAAGAACCCACTATGGTCATGTTTTGTTTCTCTGGCTGCCAGATAAAACAGAATAGAGTTAGTACCCTACAGCATAACAACTATGGTCAAGCGCAAGCTTATGTGAATGTTGGACTGGGAGCGAAACGTAACACAAGAAGCTCTTTATTCACAAACCCTTTTTTCCCCCAATTTAGTCCAATGAGCTTCACTGTCCCTCATTAGAAGTATACGGAGAACATCTCAACCCAAACAAAGTTTACAAAAATGCGTAAACAATTAACTTCACAGCACATTTTCAAAAGATTAACTATAAACTCACAGGTTTTAAGAACCATGAATTATTCTAATAATTCAATGCTAGATGTCTCTGCAAACACGCCACCGAACTCTGGGACACCATCTCCACCCTCGCCTCCGACATGACCTTCATCACAGAGACCTGGCTCACCCCCACCTCCACCCCTGACTTCACCCCTGCAACACCCATCGGTTATAAGATGACACACCAGGACCGCACCAACAAACAAGGAGGAGGCATCACCATCATCCACAAAGAAACAATTCGCTGCACCACCACCGAAGATGACACCACACCGATCATGGAACTCCTCAATTTTCAACTCCACACAGATGACAAAACAACTATCAAAGGCACCACACAGACCCAATGGATGGATGCCTTCAACACCACCCAGCCCAACGCCTCAACCGAGCTGGAACAGGCAGTCAAGAACCTCAACAACCGGATTACCAACGCTATCAACCTAGTTGCCTCCGTCAAAACAGCCAAAACCCACAGATCCACCAAACAAGCCAGCTGGTACAAACTGGAACTCATCACCATTAAACGCAGGTACAAACAACTGGAGAGAAGGTGGCGTACCATCAGAGATGCAGCAGACCGAGCCACCTTCAAGTCAGTCCTCAACATATACCACCAACTACTCAACGTCGCGAAAAAGGATGACCTCGCAGACCGCATCATGACCAGTGCCAAACACACGAAGGAACTCTTCACCATTGTCACAGAGTTCTCCTGCCCAACAGTGAACAAAAACACTATCCCTCCCTCACAGGAACTCTGCGATGCTCTAGTGAATCACTTCCACAACAAGATTTCCACATCTAGAGGAACTCGGCCCCCAACCCACTGATCTTCTCAGCTTCCTTACTCCAATGGAAGCTTCCCCTGACCAACATCTCACAGCATGGGAACAGCTCACCACACCAGACACCACAGCCATCATGACCTCCATCCAGTTGGGAGCACCCACCTACCCATGCCCCCACCACCTATTCAACCTAGGAAGCAATGAGATCAGTCACCAACTCACCATCATCCTCAAAGCATCCATCACAGCAGCCACCTCCCAACATGAAGAGGTCAGACCTCTCCTCAAGAAACCCTCCACAGACCCCAGCGCACTCCACAACTACCACCCCATCTTGCTGCTCCTGTTTCCAGCCAAAGTCCTGGAGAAGGCCATCAACCGACAGCTTACCAAACACCTGGAGAGAAAAAACCTGCTAGACGTCTCCCAATCCAGCTTCCGGGCCAACCACAGCACTGAGACCACCCTGATCGCTACCACAGACAACATCAGCACCCAACGACAAAGGAGAATTGGCGGCCCTGATCATTCTTGACCTCTCTGCAGACTTCGACACCGTATCCCACCACACATTCAACAAGAGAGTGCACCAGATCGGAAACAATGAAGACGCACTCATATGGATTGCATCATTCCTCTTAGGATGCACGCAGAGAATCCGCCTATCACCCTTCACCTCCTAACCCATGAGAACGATCTGTGGTGCCCCTCAAGGCTCATCCCTAAGCCCCACCCTCTTCAACACCTACATGACACCTCTAGCCGACATCGTCAGAACATCAGATATCAAGATCAAATCCAACGCCGATGACACCTAGCTCATCCTCTCGCTCTCAGCGGACCCCACCACTACCAAGTCCAATTTCCAAAACTGCACTGTCTGAAGCTCAACACAGACAAAACCGAAGAGCTGATCTTTGGCAACTGTGCCTCCCTCTGGAACGACACCTGGGGGCCCACTGAACTCGGACCCACCCCCACACCAAACGACCCTGCCTGCAACCTCGGAACCATAAAGGACAGCAAACTCACCATGAAATGACTTATCAACACAGTCTCCTCTGCCTGCTCCCACACTCTCCGCATGCTCCGAAGAATTTTCAAATGACTCCCTCATAAGCATGAGAAAAACTGTCACGCAAGCCCTAATCACCAGCCATCTGGACTACGGCAATACACTGTACACAGGAACCACCATCGATCTCATGAGAAGGCCCCAGATAATACAGAATTCAGCAGCAAGATTGATCCTAACCCTGCCCAAATGGACCCACCTCACCCAACACTTAAGGAACCTCCACTGGCTTCCAATATCCAGGAAAGATGTCAATTCAAATTCCCGACATATGCATACAAAGTGCTCCATGACCAAGGACCGGCATATAAGAACGAGTGCCTGAACTTCCATCAACCATCCAAAAACCTTCAACTCCGCCTCTCTCGTCCTGGCACAGACACTGCAAATCTCCTGTAGCTACAGCGGAGGCCGCTCCTTCTCCAACCTCACCACCAAGTCCTGGAACGCCCTCCCTCTCCACCTTCAAACATCACCCTCGCTGATGGACTTCAGGAAGGGACATAGGACCTGGCTCTTTGACTAACCCTCCACCTGAATACCTTCATGGGTGATAAGCCGTGCTCTACAATTATCGATTGATTTATTGATTTATTGATTGATTGATTGATTGATTATTTAAGTTTAAGCACAATACCCAGGAGCAATATTTGCTACAGGTCCAAATCACATATGTAACTAAAATTAAGATGTGCTGAACCCTCATGGCTGGATATCTGGAGGATACAGCCCTGTTGAAAGTAATGTATTGTGCTCCAGAAAACATGTGCTTGTCTGTCTCCAATATGGTCATTCCAGCCCTAAACAGCAGCAATTTAAAAATGACATCTTCTCATATGGACTGCCACAGATTATTTGCTTGGACTCACATTAATTTGCATCTAAAAGATAGTACTTCATGGTGGGGAGTGTGCTCTATTGTTCCCGAAAGAAGCAGCAAAAAGGCTCTCACACTTCCTTTCTGGATTTCTGCTCTTGGCTTCCATTTAACAAACCATGGTCAGGGCACTGCAAGACACCAACTAAGACTTGTGAAGAACTTGTTCATTATCACTAGGATATGGTCAATGTGTATCTATCTATGCCCTATCTAGAGTGCGGCAATGTTTTAAACCATACGTTTAATACCATAGCCACTTCACCTCTGTTTGGTATACCAAATTATAAGAAGAACAATGCTATAACTTTGTCTTAATTGTCTCTGCATAAGGAGTATTGGAAATTGGGTTACTGTTTGAGGGAAGTGAAACCTTACTCAAGCAGCAACCAAAATTATGGTCAGTATGAAACACAAGCAAACACCAAATTAATGTGAGCTTAACCCTCTGTTAGTTTGCAGCAATCAGGCTTAACTTGGAGCCAATGTGTAAAGTATATATGCAGCACTTCAAATGGAAATAAAGTGGAAACAATACACAAGAAAAATCCCACATCAATTTAGAAAAATAGAGTAAAATGTAATCAATTATTTGAGACTGAAATGACAAAAATCCAATCTGTAGAACAGGAGCGATGAAATTGTAAAGTAAAACTGGTTCCGGGAGGCTCAAAGCACCAGCAGTTGTTATACGTAGGGGTGGACGGAGCTTGCGGAGTTCTATTATGCAGAATTCCGCAGAGTTGCCTATAAACTCTGTGGAATTCCGTGGAGTTCCGCATGTGTCGGAGTGCCACCCCCCGGTCATTTCAGTGCATGTGCAGCCTTGAGAACTTGTAATACGCCGAGTTTGTTTACCGGACCGTGTGCACACTGCACCAAACACACAGCCGACACTGGTGCATGTGCAGCATCACCTTCTTGGAGACACCAGGTTCAGCTCCTTTCCATCCAGTCCCAGTTTTTTTTTATCAGTTAGGGGTGGCAGTATGTTTGAGCCTCTTTGCTCTTTCTTACCTTATTGTTGCTGCTGCTGCTGCTTATGAGTCACGTGACGCCCAAATACGATGATGCCCAGCCAGCAGCCCAGCACCCAGAGCAGGATGATGCAGAGTAAAGCACTGTGTTCCTCCTTCGCACTCACTGTTCGCATGATGCGGGCTATGGAGTGACTCCTCTACTATGGCACTGCCTTGTCCAGGCTGCACAAGCGAGGAGGAGCAGGAAGTGAGTGGGCACGTCTGGAGGCGTAGCCAGATCATCTCCATGGTGACCACACTCCAGCCAACCCTTTTATCTCACCAAAAGGGACACAGCATCTTTTTCATCCACTGATGAAGCATTGTGCACCGATGCGTGCCTTCAGTCCTGAAGAGGCGGGACTACGCAGTCAGAGGAGGTAGGCAGAAGCCGTGCTCCTTTCCTTTCTTGATTTCACTGAGCACTGTGCCATATTGCTTGCTCACTTTTCTCATGAAACATAATCCTTGCTTTCACTGGTGAAGTCTCAGGAGAGGCACGCAGTGATCAGGAATGGGAGTGCACTGGTAAAATTCGCTCCGACGGCAGTTGATGGAGTTTTGCCGGCCTCGGCACTCCAAACAGATCGCAGAGTGGACAAAACTTCACAAACTCTGCCGGTGGAACAGAGCTCACCACCGATCCTTAGTTATCTGGTCACGACAGACCAAGACAAAGGCACAAGTTCAGGCTGATTGTGCTGGAGCGTGGGCCAGATCTAGAGACCAAGTTAGGCCCCCTGGACAAATTTCCTTAAATCCTGATATGCGGAGCATTTTGAGCAAGTGTCGCATAGCAGTGGTTCTGAGAAAACTGTGAGCTGCAATGCAGAGACCTGCATTGTCATCAAGGATGTCATCGATGAGGGGCTTGTGATACCTTGTGTTAAGGATGCGTTGCGCAGTGGCATTTCCGAGGAGGTTGGGGGCAACGATGCAGAGTCCTACATCATCGTCAAGGAGGCCGTAGATGACAGGCTTGCGATGCAAAGGCCTGCATCAAGGATGCGTTATGCTGCTCAGCGGTGGTTCTGAAGGGGCTGCAAAGTGAAATTTGGCATTGGGGAGGCTTTACGTTGCATTGGTTCTGAAGTGGGGCTGTGAGGAGATGTGTTGCGCTGCATCGGTTCTGCCCACAGGACCACAGCTGGGCTGGCACACCACCTACAGGTTCACTTCCAAGGGTGCAGGACTGGAGTGGCACCACTTGAGGGGTAGGACTCACAGCAGATAGATGCTGAAAGATTGAAACCAGTCCAGGTGCTGATTTCAAGGTGGATGGAGTCTTTTCTGTCCTAGAGGCTCTGATCAGGAGGCCAGACAACTAGCGCTTGGAGTCACTCTGTGTAGTCCTGGATTTAAGATGCAGGTCAAGTTGTTTCACTGCAGCAGCAGGGGAGCAGGGCAGCAGGGCCCAGAGTAGCAGTCCTTCTTGCAGAGCAGCACAGCAGTCTTTCTGAGCCTTCCACAGGTCATGAGGTGTTTTGAAGAGTTGGGTCTGAGGGTCCAATATTTAGACCTAGCGCCCACTTCGAAGTAGGGGAAGGTTCTGGAGGATTCGACCACCAGAGATTTCTGGAATTTCCTGCCTCCCAGCACATGCCCCAGCTTCTCGGGAGTCTCAAAATACTAATGGCAAACTCTTTGCAAGAGTTCTCAGGCAGAGCCTTTTAGATGTGCAAGTGTGGTAGGTGACAGATACTCCCCCTCATCAAGTCAGAAATGGCCCATCCTGCCAACACCTATCTCCCCTTTGTCTCACTATTTGAGAGTAATACACAAAGACCAACTGCCTAGTCATGTGACTCAGTATGCAGGGTGCAGGCACCAAATTCTTAGGACAAGAAAATGCCAACTTTTTACAAGTGCCATTTTCAGAATTATGATTTAAAATCCGACTATACCATCAGAGAGTGTTTTCATTTACAATTTCATGGACATCAAAGTCGACATTCCTATCAGCTCCCAATTGAATGTTACCACGTATTAGATCTAATAAGGAAACCCAATATTATCCTATGGGAGAGGTAAACCTCACAGTAGTGAAAAATGAATTTAGGAGTTTTTCACTACCAGGACATCTAAAACTTAAAAGTACATGTCCAACTTTTTAAATACAAATCACCCTACCCTCTGGGCTGTTTAGTGCCTACACTAGGAGTGACTTATATGTATTCAAAAGGAGGGGATGGGTCCGGCAACAGGTTTATCCTTCCATGTCAAAATGGCAGATTAAACTGCACACACAGGCTGCAATGGAGGGTCTGAGTCATGTTTAAAGGGCTATTTAAGTGGGTGGCACAATAAGTGCTTCAGGAACACAAATATCATTCAGTTTACAGGCCCTGGATACATGTAGTACCACTTTACTGGAGACATATATAAGCCAATGTTACCATGTTTAAAGGTGAGTACAAGCACTTTAGCAATGGATAGCAGTAGTAAAGTCCTAAGGCCAACACAAATGAAGTCAGAAAAAACAGGAGGATGGAAGGCAAAAACATGGGGGAAAACTATGCCAAGGATGTCAGGTCCAACAAGGAGTGAATAGGTATATATTTGAAGTCTGAATTTGGCTACAGATGTCATGTTCTTTGAATGACTCCTATTATATAACTCCAACTCTCTGAGAAAGGCCAAATTAACATGGAAGCACCTTAAGAGGAAATGGAGCAAGTCATACTGCCCTGTTGCCAAAACTAGGTAGAAAATAGCTCTAAAAAAAATGTATCGGAGAGAAATTAAAACTAAAAAAACTATACTTTGAAACTAGAATTTCAAAAGCTGGCAATACATCTAGAGAAGTTTTTTAAATAGTGACGTCTTTCATTTCCCCAGCAGCATGCATTGACCAGCAGTTGCCCGCCATAAACTGGTGTGAACAACTGGCCGACCATTTCCAGGAGAAGATCTTCAACATTTAAGCCAGTCTTCCCCCTCAGGATTGAGAAAGGAGTGACTGGATACTAGTCACCAAACTACTCAAACCTCCACTCTAACATCATCTCTGAATAGCTTTGATCCAAACTCCTTGAAAGACTCTTCTCGCTATTGGAAGTCTTGAGTCTGTCTCGCCATCTGATCCATGCCCCACAAATCTTCTGGTCATGAGAGCAGAGGCTATTAATCCTCTTGTTAACCAGTTCATGAAAACCTAACTCTCCCCAGCCATTGTCCCCAAGTCATGGAAACAGGCTAAAAGCGTACCTCTGCAACAAAAAACTCAGGCGTCGGTCACAGACCTATCTAACTACAGGACAATCTCGCTTCTCCCAGCCCTCTCCAAAGTGCTGTAAAAACATGTTAATCAGCAGCTGTTCCAATATCTGGAAAGCAACAACTTGCTACATTACAGTTGATCTGGCTTTCACCCCAGTTGTAGCACAGGAACGGCACTGGTGGAGGTGGTCGATTTTATTAGGTGCACCCTCGATGCTAGTGGCAAAGTTGTGCTAATCATGCTGGATCTGTTGGCGGCGTTCAACACAATCCCCCTGCACTCTTTTGACCCGTCTTCAAGCCGCAGGGATTGGTGGACAGGCGTGGAAATGGATGTCCTCTTTCCTTGAAGATAGAGTCTAAGAGGTGTGGTGTCCTCCCTTTTCCTCTGGATCACAGGACCTCAAGGTGGAAGTGCCGCAGGGCTCAGCCCTACACAATTTAACATATATCTTCCCCCCGTTATACTTTGCAGAGACACTGGGTGCAAAAGGTGTGTCGTATGCCGATGACACATAGCTGCTCTTCTCTTGGTGCAGGGATTAAATAATTCCCGGGGAAAAAATTAGGAACTGTCTTACCGAAGTGTTCCAATGGCTTTCACTTTACCGAATGAAATGTAATGCGGGAAAGACTGAGATTCTTTTCTTCGGTTTTAGATCAGAAATGCCCTGGCAGTCTTTCTGACCCAAGGATGCCTCTCCCCCATCTATCCAAACTAATGCTATTAAAACTCTAGGCATTAAATTTGATGGGGAACTCTCTTTTCTTCCACAAGTCAACTCAACTCAGTAGTAGGGACTTGTTTTGGCATGTTACGGATGCTAAGGAGGTTTCTGCACTTTCTGTTCCTGTCTGCTAAGAAACTGGTGGTCCAGGCCCTGATTACATATAGACTGGACTATGGTAATACACTATACCTAGGCTTACCCGACTATCTGACTAATAGGCTACAGGTAGCCCAGAATGCAGCCGCCCACATGATGCTTAGCCTTCCCTTATGAACACACGTGTCCTCAGCTCTCAGAGATTTGCACTGGCTCCCCATAAGGAAAAGAATTATCTTTAAAACCTCATTGTTAACCAATAGAGCACTGCGTGGAGTAGGGCCTAGATACATGAAAACAAGAATCTGCCTCTACATCCCCCTAGAAATCTGCGCTCAGCAAACCTCTCTTTGGTCAAAATTCCATGGATTTGTGAATCCAGAATGGGAGGCAGGTCTTTTTGTTTTTTGGGCCCATCTCTATGAAATAAACTTCCGCTGGAACCAAGACGTCTTACACAAACCACTCTGTTTAGGAAGAGGCTACAATTTTGGCTCTTCTCTAACAATTAACTCCCATTGTCCGCCCCTCTGTCCCACACATGTCAGTGCAGTGCGCCAGGACACTATCCAAGCTCCTTTTAGATTTTTTTACATACATCGATCTATAAGTGATTGCAACTGTAAATTAAATACATTAAATAAAATATCTATTTTGATTATCAGCTAAGACAGTCTTCCTCAAAGTGCAGTTCCATGTTACATCAGGATGAGTTAGCACTATCCTTTCCACCAAGAAGATCTCAGCACTTCACAACTGCATCTACTAAAATACTAGCACTTTTTTTTCTGCTTTTACACTGCCTTCACTTCTAATTACTGTACCTAAAACTAACACATACCACTTTCTATTTTTTGGGAATATTTTAATCACCCTATTCACAGGGCTCTATAATATGATGACAAAATGAAAGACAAAACTAGGGGTGGGCAGTAAACTCTGCTCCTCTTGCAGAGTTCACAGAGTTTTGCCCACTCTGCACTCCAAAAAGGGCATGGAGTTTCGAAAAAACTCTGCCAACCGCCACAAGGCTAACGGTAAGTTGACGATCGAGAAAATCAAGCGCTAGACCGCCTCCCGGCAAGATTTCTCAACGCGGTCATGGCTGATCGCTACCAGTCGCATTGAGAAAAGCTGCCACTCACGGTATGAATGCTGCCGTTCAAGTAGAAAATCTATTTGAGTAGCAGAAAGAAGCAAGGCCATCTGGCGCACCGAGTGGTGCCATTCCCACTGATTTTACAGCGTGGGAGAAGCTCCTGACGCTAAAACTCAGTGCAAGCAGTGCGACGTGCCACAACTCTGCCGCTTGTGGAACTCCGCGGAGTCTCACCAAGTTTTTGGGTAACCCAGCGCTACTCCGCGGAGTAAAACTCTGCGAGTTCTGCCCACCCTAGAAAAACCCATCTTTAAAACGAATATTCTCGAAACAAGTAGAGGTTACTGCCCTCACTTAAAAGAATATTTAAGGCTGCAATTTTACAGTAGCATTCTGATACAGGGGCCGGGTAAGTGGGTTTGAAATCCTGCAAGAATTTACTTTGAACCTACAGACATAACTAAGGTATTTGGCAGCAATCTTAACAAAGTAGTATTTAAGGCTGAAATATTTAAGCGCTTACTAGGAATAAACACGTGTGAATTCTGGGTAAAGTGGCATTTCATTCCTCCATTCCATTTCTTTTTTGTCCTACTCTGTTGTCTCAAATAGTTTGTGCCTTTGTAGAAGGTTGACATTTTCAAAAAGCCTCATTTACTTCCTTTGAACAGAATCCTTTCTCAAATTAGGCTTATTCCCATAGTGACATTTACACTGCATCTTCTAATACTGCCCCAAAAGGCCGATCTTTAAAACTCTTCTACTTTGACACATGCGCTTTTTGTAAATCAAGCTGGGCTCCTTCCGTCTTTTTGCCTTGAGTTTGAGAAAGACATATAGAGCTGAAGCTGATAGGGCAGTCCAAAGCTTAAAACTATGTTGACAATGGTTCACATACATATGAATCTATGATCATATGAGAAGCCTTTCTTACTAATTAGAAAAGTTTAAGTTTGGAAAGCTTTCATGTGATAAGGAGAACCAGAGGCATTCACACCATGACAGGACTATGTCATGGGAAGGACACAGGCTGCTATCAACACAATTTAGGGGAGATGTAAACACATCAATTGCACCACAGAATATTGAGCATAGAAATATTGTGACATTATAATATCGTAGACAAAATATCGAAAGTTCAGTGGATATGGAGGAAGTATAAATGAACTATTCTTAACTCCAGTTCTACGTACCTTGAAAATATATATACTGCCAAGGTTCATGTATATGAAATTATATATTAAAAATCTTTACATAGTTACCTTTCAATATTTTGTTTTCGATATTCTGTCTATGATGTAAGGAACCCGTGATATTCCCTACTCGATATTTAGAGGGACTCCACAGAAATCAGCTTGTTTTCAGAAAAAAAGTTGTACTTCACAAATTCATGGAAAGCCCACAACACAGTTACAGACTCCTTTCCTGCCCTTCTAATGCATGGAAAAATATTAATTTCCTCAACAGTCTTTTTGTTCTGTTGCTTGGTTAAATCCCTTCTAATATTTTCAATGTAAATATTTTTTTAAGATGCGCCATAAATAGGTAAACATGAAAAGAAAACCATAATATCAACTAATAATCGTATTATTTTGGGAACAAATAAACACGCGTAGCAAATACTTCCTGAGCCTCTGCTTTTTGAAATGCATACAATATTAAACTTTAGGTGGCAATTGACTTGCTTTATGACCGCTGCAGGAGATGTTTAGCAAGATGCTTCTTAGCATTCAATGTGCTGCTTATCAGCACATAAAACACTATGGGGTGGCAAAATTGAAGAACGGTTGTATCCGGCGTCCATTTATATGCAAAACCAGTTGCATTGATTAGCACGCTCTGGTGGAACATTGTGACACCACCAGATGTGTTTGCATTGTAATTGCTTGCATCCTGTGGTAAGAAAACCGAATGGGCTTAAGTGCATTACTCTAACTACCGGGGAGTCATTGGATATGGAATGGTAATGACTTTTGGAGTTCAATTTGGAAACCGAAAAATAAGGAAACAAAGCCAATTGTTATTTTTAGTTCGAAAAGCTCTGAGACTGCACATAAGGCATAAAAGTATAACGAACTTTTAAACTACCAACACTTGAAGTGTTACCATTACGTCTATTTGGGAATGGGGATGTTGAAGAATGTTGGGCGCACAGCATTGACAAAGTGTCAGGGAGCAACCACAATGGAGGAGAACAACATACAGCCAAATGTGATACACTGAAACAAATGATTAGGACAAGCCCTGTCACTAAAGTTCCCCTGCCACACCCCTGAATATGACTGTGACCACCATGTACAACCACTGGGATACTGTTGCCTATGACATAGATTGATACACACAAATACAGTCCCTATAACAGATACACAGAATACAGGAGTTTTTATATCTATCTCCAACGTGGTTGTGTGAAAAGAGTGGTCACTGTTTGTAAAGGTGAAGGGCGGTGTCAACAGGTTTGACTGTGTCCAGGGAAGATGAATGACAACAATAATTGGACTAATTCATGAATTAAAAAATCATGATTAATCATTTGTTCTACTTTAATTCCTTGATTATTGACATCGATGGAATAAAATAAAAAATCTCTTTGTGCAATAGTTGACATATCAAACAGCTACAAGATCACAGAATGGCAGACTTTAAGAAGATAAACCATCCACTACTGGCCTACTAGGGTTCACAAATAAGCCGTGGAACTCCACTGTGATTTGAAGTTTGTTTTTGATTTTTGGCCGCAAAGGGTCACCTTTACATTTATACAACTATGTTGGTCTGTGGCAGGGGGCTCAAAGTAAGGGGTACATCCCCTTGCTAGCCCACATTTCATGTAGCTTGTGTTTTTGTTAAACAGTGACCGCTTTGTCCCACAACCGGACTGCCTTGCGCAGACATGCTCTGCATGTTACCATGGCTTGCCTGGCTGTGAATTTGTCGTCTGGAGTCAGATTGTTCGGAATAGGAATATGCTCTTAATATATTACATATGTAACATAACCTAAATTTCTCAAACTCTTTCTTACAAGACTTAGACAATAAGGACATGTCCACTTGCTCCTTTTGCGTGAACGATGTCTTTGAAACTTACAGACCTGCTGTCAAGAAAGTTGACTTCTTAGCTGGTGAGCATCATGAATGTATCACAGAAGTTGTTGAGAAAATATGAATTTGGACTTCAGCTGAAGGCCGATGGATCCTCAGTAAACATTTCCAAATGATGTCCTTGAACATGCAAGTAGCAGTGATTTGTTTTACATTATTATTGCTGGTTTAATGTTGGATTTTGATCTGTTTATAGCATAATAACCGCAAAAACGTTGAAATATTACTTAAATTCACAAAAAGTGTGTGTATAGTTTCTTCAAATAGCAGAGAAACTCTCTTCAAAATGAGGGCTAGACATTTAGAAGTAGAATCCCTGCACGTAAAAATTTCAGAAAAAGGATAGAGCTGAGTCAAGTGAGGCTATGCCTGGCATTTGACAGACACCTGCAGACAAGCTTATCTGAGGAATTCTCTTGCTAGTCTTCCTCTACCATATCTGTGATTGGACATGAAACCAAATAATTTATCTATTAGCAAAAATAGCCCTCATAGTTTGCAATGTTTACCCTTGAATTAGTAAACAACAACTAATGGCGTCATTAACAAACATTTAGAACTCACTCCAGTGGCGGCTGCCAGCTATGGAGCCTTGGGGGGCGGGCAAACCGCCGCTGTTTTTGTCCCAGCAAAATATAGCCGTCTACTGTCTCTATGCAAATCATACACACAGGAATAACACTGACAACTGATACAACACACTTCCCAAACCACATGTCTCGTGGAGCTTAAATAGCTGCCACTGTTACCCAAATCTTTGGTAATAATTAGTTTGACTCAAGAAGCATGAAAGACTGAGTCAACCACATTGGAATACGAATCTACTACTTAACTGATACACATAGATTTCTGCGATGGTGAGCTCTGTTGTATCACATGGTATGACAGAATTAAGTTATACCGCCAGATTACTGTCTCTTAACCCCATTGATGGTAGAAGAGTGAACGATTTGTCCTTATGCAGCTATTTACAAGAGAACATTGCACTGAAGTTAGCATGCTGGCCTCCAAGTGGAGAGGGGGAGGGATGGAAGTAGAGGGCAGGTGGAAGTAAGAGAGGGAGTAGGCGAGACAAAGAAGAAAAAAAGAAAAATAAGTCACTTACCTTGCTTGCACATTCTCGCTCCTCCCGATCTTCTTCTCCAGTCCAGCATGGGCCCAGCCAACTCCCTTAACCAATCCTGTTGCTGCTCTCATGCTTTGAGAGCAGTGCCAGGATTGGTTGGACCGGGCTGGCTGGATGCTCCTTCAGGCCCTGTAGGCCTGTGCTTGGTGTCCACCCAGCTGTCTAAGACAGCTGAGTGGAGAGCCTCAAAGTGCGCATGTCACTTTGACCGGCGCAAGACAGCCGTCCAAAGTGCCATGCACACTTTGGAGCATCCAGCCAGCCCCTGCTCCTGTCCTCTGCTGTCACCAGCAGAGGACATGCCCAGCATGTCTCTGGCCTGGCACTGCGCATGTCATGATCGGAAAAATAAAAGGGCAGTGAAATCTTTTCATTGCCACTTTATTTTTCCTGGGAGGCTCACAGCGGGCAGGAGGGGCATCACTCCGCCGCTCAACTGAAGAAACCGCAGCTGACTTACTCCTAGGTAGACATGTGTGAGAAATTAAGTTGTTGGCTGATTGGGGTGTGAGGCCTGGTCAAGCAACAGTCACAATCCCTTGCAGGGTGAATCAAAAAAAGTCACTAAATTAACCTGTGCTTAACCCTGGGTAGCTTGGCACAAAAAGCAGTCAAGCTTAACTTAGGGGCAATGTTTAAAGGATTTATGCAGCATACAAACAGTAATAAAGTGAAAAAATAACACAAGAAAAATCACAAACCAATTTAGGAAATAGAGTACATTTTAATAAATTATTTTACAAAAAAATGACAAACATCCAATCAGTAGAGCCAAAGTTATGAATTTTTTAAGTTTTAAGTGGAATCTAGCATCTAAAAGATCAAAGCGACAACAGCAGACATCTAGTCGCATGAGACTGAGTCAAAGTCGAAAGTTAAGGCCAACCCTGATGGAGCACGGTTCAGAAACAAGAAGTGGATTGGGCCCGGTCAGCACTAACCTTGGGACTTACAAAAATTCTTATAGAAAAATATCTGAGAAGGTAAAGTTCAGTGAGGCAAGGATGCAGAAGGTGTCTGAGGAGGGAGCTTTGTCGTCGGATGGCCTTGGGTTGAAGCTGCGGTGAAGATTTCTATGTTCAGACATAGTCACCAAAATGGAAGTCGAAAAACTCCAGCAGGATGAAGCAGAGGGTTGTAGCCGTAGACAGTTCCATGAGGTCAGATACCCCTTTGTCGAAGGACCTCTGAAACGGATTTGCTGCTGCAAAGTCAATCCAACTGGCGATTCACCTCAGGAGGATAGGCAAGCAGGTTGGTCACGGTGCCCTCCTCATTCTCAGAGCACTTTTTTGCCAAATTTTGTCCAAGTCCTCAGTTTTGGAAATTGGCAATCTGGGCACATTTAGCACCACAACCAAGGGGCCAGGACCGGTAGGAAACCATTTGGGAATTCAGGACTCTCTTAGGCTGGGTCCATGTGCGTGTTCAAGGTGGTGGGCTCCATTTTTGTCCCTGTGGCTCTGAACAGGAGGCCAGCAAACTAGCCCGTAGAGTAACTCTTTGGAGTCCTGGGTGAAGGTGAAGATGTAGGGCTCAACAACAGGGCTGGCCTCTAAGGGTTCAACTTGGCTCCAGGCAGCAAATCAGTCCTTCCAGGTACAGCAGCTGTCTGGCAGAGTGCACAGCAGGTCACAGCAGCAGGCAGTCCTCTGAGAGTCCTTCTGCAGGTCTAGTAGTGAACTGAAGAGTGAGTCTGTAGGTCCTATTTTTATACCCTGGTGCCCTTCTTCTGGAAGGTGGGAGAAGCTTTGGAAAGGTTCTTTGAAGTGCATGGGCTTTCCTGTCTTCACTGCTGAGGCTCCAAGCTGGCTACAGTGACAATACAGGGTTGGTAGGTCCTTTTTCTGAAGACAAAGCACAGACTACTTCGATGTAAGTGGGACTGTGCCCAGCTCCTCCCATCCTGACAGCAGATGGACCATTCAGGCACACCTAATCCCTCCATTGTGTGACTGTCTGTGAGGAATTCTTAAAGTCTAACTGCCAGCTACACCTAGTCATGATCCCAGACAGGCTGCAGGCACAAAGGGCTAAGGGCAGAAAAATGCCAACTTTTTAATGTGGCATTTTCGATATTGTAATGAAAAATCCGACTTTACCTTTAAAGAGGGTTTGTCATTGAAATTTCATAGGTACCAAACACAACATATCTCCCTCCTCTCAATTAAGAATGACAAAGTATTAAATGTAACCAGGAATCCCCAATGTTATCCTATGGGAAGGGTAGGCCTCACAGTAGTGAAAAACACATTTGAGAATTTTTGACTACAAGGATATGTAAAACTTAAAAGTACATGTCCAACATTTTAATTGCACAGCACCATGCCCTATGAGCTACATAGGGCCTACCTTAGGGGTGAGTTATATGTAATAAAAGGTGAGTTTAAGGGTTGGCATGCCAAGTCAACAAGGCAGTGGGACGCTGCATGCAGGCTGTAATGGCCGGTAGTCGCTAACCTAAGCAAACAAGTAACAGATCCAAACTCACTAGCCAGAACTGCGATGGAATTAGGAATCAGTACAGATATGACTATGGATACTAACTTGACCAAGAAATCTTCTTTCAGTCCTCAGTTACCAGCCGGTAACAGTATATATGCTTTCCACTTAGCAGTGACCCATGATCTAGAAAGAGAACATCTTAAATATCAGAAAAAACAGAAATTCCCAGCACAAAACATCTCTATGTTATGTTATGTTATGTTATGTTATGTTATGTTATAACAATTTATTTTTGCGCACTACTACCCGGAGGTGTCTAGGCGCTCACGCTCTGCCATGCTGTGTCAGGAAAAGCTAATTTCTAAAGAGCCATGTCTTGAGCAGTTTCCTGAACTCAAGCAGGGATGAAGTCTTCCAAAGGGAGAGTGGAAGGGCGTTCCATTCCTTTATAGTGTTGTAGCTAAAACTCCTTCCCCCCCAATTAGTCCTTTTGACTCTGGGGGTGGACATCAGGTAGGTATTAGCTGAACGAAGCGATCTGTTGGGAGAATACCAGCTAAAAAGGTCCCAAAGAAATCGTGGTCCTTCTCTATGCAATGCCTTGTGCGCAATGCAGAGAGCCTTAAATTTGATCCGCTGACCAACTGGTAGCCAATGCAATTCCTGAATGCCTGCTCTGATAGACTGGTATTTGGGAACATCCAAGACCAGTCTAGCCGCGGCATTTTGTACTGCCTGCAACCTTCTAAGTAAATTGGATTGTAAGTTAAGATACAATCCATTACAATAATCCAGTTTGGATAAGACAAGGGAGGTCAGTACTGTTTTTCTGGTATTTATGGGGATAAAAGGCAGAATTTTACGTACAATTCTGATAGTTAGGAAGAAGGAGGACACCACCTTAGAAACTTGGGACTTCAGATTGAGTTTTTCATCTATGATGGCCCCCAAATTCTTTGCCTTGGCAACTGGTGTAGGAGTGGGGCCCAGTGTGTCTGGCCACCAAACTGGCGGCCACTGAGGAGAAAGGTTTCCAAACAGCACCACCTCAGTTTTTCCTGAGTTCAACTTCAAGCAGTGCCTTCCCATCCAGTTGCTCAGGGTGACCATACAGTCATGAAGTTTGATCGAGTAATTGATGTCCTTGTCCACTGCTGAGATAACCAACTGAGTGTCGTCGGCATAAGAGGTGGGAATTAAATCAAAGCTTCTAATCAAGGGAGCTAATTCGGAAACATAAATATTAAAAAGCGTAGGGCTTAACGAGGACCCCTGAGGCACCCCACATGGCAGGACGAAAGGTGCGGATTTAAAATTGCCCAAATGCACAGATTGAGTTAGATCCGAAAGGAATGAAGTTAAAAGGCAAAGGGCCCTTCCTCCTATCCCTATGGTTTTTAAGCGTTCGACCAAAAGCGTATGGTCCACGGTATCAAATGCCGCGGACAGGTCGAGGAGAACGAGGGCTGCCGACCCTCCACCATCTAATGTCTTACGGATTTCTTCAGTAGTTTTTATTAAAGCCATCTCGGTACTATGACCCGCTCTGAAACCAAACTGACTCTGGTCTAAGATTTTATTCTCTGCAATGAAGGTGGAGAGTTCAGTGTTTAACAGTCTCTCAAACTTTTTGCGGGGAGTGGGAGCCTTGCGATAGGACGGTAGTTGGCTGGATCTGTTAAGTCCAAATTTTTTTTTTTTTAAAGAGGCAGTATGCTGCCTGCTTCCATATAGAAGGGAAGAGCCCTTGTGATAGCATCAGATTAAACATATTAGTTAGCAGTGGATTAATAATATGACTGATGCTTTGAAGGATCCTAGGAGGACAGGGATCGTCTGGGGATCCTGATTTGGTTGTTAGGAGAAGTGTAGCTATTTGGACGGGGGAGGCCGAGGAGAAATCTAAAAACGACACTTTGCCTGTAGCTACTTGTACTGTGTCATTAGCGTTTGATTTATGATTGGCTAATTGGTCATATATTTGGTCCACCTTGGATTTAAAGAAGTGGGCAAGAGTGTTGCAAAAATTTTGATTGGAGTTGGCGATGTCATCCTTGGGGACTGAAGTTAGGTTTTTTATCGTCTTAAAAAGTTCCTTACTGGAAATACCGGCCTTTTCAATTTGCGATGTAAAGTACTGGCTCTTTTCAGCAATTAACTTTTTCTTGTAATCTGCCAGTATGACTTTGTATAGATCTTTTTCTGATACTTCATAGTGTTTCCTCCACCTTCTTTCCTGCCTTCTGCATGCTTGTTTATCTAATCGTAGAGCCTTCGAGAACCAAGGGGCTGATGGCACTTTTCTGTTTTTATTTATCACTGTGGTAGGTGCTACAATGGTAAAGTTGGACTCCAGCCACGCTGTGTAATTTATGGCTTCTTCTATGGAAGAGAGGATGGCAATCAAAACACTACAGGAGAAGCAAGACTTGATACTTAAGGAAGCAGACAAAGGGGGCAATCCAGTGGCCCTACATGTGGATGATTACATTCATGAGGCACACCGTCAATTGTCCGACAATACATGCTACCAACTCCTCTCCCAGGACCCAACACCAGAGATCCAAGCAATGCTAAGGGAGAAACTAACTAAATGGCATGGGTCTGAACTCATCTCTTATGAAGAAAAAGCATTTCTTTACATCAAACATCCCATCATGCCCACATTTTATCTTCTTCCAAAAATTCACAAGGGCACCTACCCACCTCCTGGAAGACCCATTACAGCGGGCATGAACTCACCCTGCTCCAGAGTCGGAGAGTTTATCGATAAGAAGCTACAAGTACTGATGAAAGACATCCCCTCTTTTATACAAGACACCAAAGACATTCTACTTAAAGTCAGAGACATTTCATGGGAACCGGACTTCGTTTTAGTATGTATCGATATTGTGAGTCTCTATACCTCTATCGAACATCAAGATGGATTAAGGTCAGTACAACAATCACTTTGGGCACAACCTGCAAACTTCTTGGAAACCAACAAAATGATCCTAGAAATGCTAGACTTCTGTCTGCACAACAACATCTTCAGCTTTAACAGAAAGACCTACAGACAAGTACGTGGAACTGCAATGGGGTCAAATTCGCGCCGCCATATGCCTGTGTCTTCATGAGCTACGTTGAGAAGTTCTGGCTATGGGACCCAAGCTTCTCAGAATTCACCACTCATATTGTTCTGTGGCGTCGCTATATAGACGATATTTTTTGCATATGGCAGGGAGACCTACATCTGCTAGAAAGGTTTCTACACAGCCTAGACAACAATCTGTGGGGTATCAGAGCAACTTCCAACTTTTCCAAGAATGAAATTAACTTCTTGGACCTCACATTCTATGTCAAAGACAATTTACTGCACAGCAAACTATACAGAATAGACACAGCGGCTAACGCTATCCTACGGGCAGAAAGTTGCCACCCTAAACACAATATCAAAAACATTCCAAAAGGAGAGCTACTTCGAATTCGAAGAAATTGCAGCGAAGCACAGGTGTTCAAAGTTAAAGGAAGAGAAGCGATAACACACTTGGAGCAGCGTGGCTATGACCCAAGCTCTCTACAAAACACTCTGACAACTATCTCTAAGATAGAGAGAGCCAGTACCCTTAATTCAAGACCAACAACGAAACGTGAAGGGGACAGCATGATCCGTTTCATCACGGATTATCATAACGGACACCATAACATCAGACAAATCCTTAAACGCCATTGGTACCTACTTCAATATACCCCGGGACTCAAGGATCATCTCAGAAACTACCCGGAAATGGGCTTCAGAAGGGCACCAAATCTCAAAAAAATATTCTGCAGATCAGAGTTTGAGGATAAAAGAAAAAAGATAACCACATTTCTGGACAGACCGGCAGGTTTTCACACGTGCCACAATTGTAACATCTGCAAACTGGGTATCAACAAAACCCAACTTGTACCCATGCCACTAAACAAACAATCAGAATCAAAGAATGGATTGACTGCAATAGCAAGTTCACCATCTATGTGATCTTCTGCCCCTGCAATCGACCATACATAGGAAGTACGATTCGACCCCTACGTATACGTATTCAAGAACACTACAGAAATATTCACAAATACAATACAGGCCACCCGCTAACAGATCACTTCCACACTGCTCACCCTCACAAGAAAAGTTTCATCTTCTATGGCATTGAGGTTGTACATCAGGCAAAACGAGGAGGAGACCAGGAGCTCAAACTGCGAAGAAGAGAGAGTGAACTGATTCTCAAATTCAACACAATCCAACTTGGACTTAACAAGGACGCAGAAATGCAAGTCTGGCTAGGCGAGGAATGAGTAACCATGAACCTTAACATATACATTGTCTCCCTGACCACAGACAAGCACCACAATCTTAGTAGTCTAAGGGCCAGGTTAGAGGGCCAACGTTCCAGCATCCCCCACGACATCTAGCACCGAGCTGGTCCCTAACACAGTTCATGTTTTGAATTCATTTTTAAGAACAGGGCTTGAATTTATAGTTATGTCCATACAAGACACCCTGATCCAGTTGTGGGTAGATCTCCCAGCGAGGATCCTTGTACACACATAGGTTACTGCCCACAATCTTGCATAAATCTTGCACTTCTGACCGTATTCCTCTTTTCAGCATATCCCCTACGCACCCTGAGGGTACCCACAAAATCGGGGAAACTATACCAAAGTCCCCTCCACTTACCACCTTCCAAGATGGCCGCCGCCATACAGGCCACCGACACTAAGATGCCTGCCTCGCCACTGCTAGGTCGGCTCTCACTCTAAAACTGAGACAACTCATTTTAATAAGCACTTCTAGAAGAGGCCCAAAGAGTATAGCATTCTTACTGAAAGGGATTACACTTATCCCCGTTCTTTTCGTATGTCCCTCCACTCATTACTATTCCTTCAATTAGCCTCAATATAGCGCAGACCTTAGTCTAAGTAGATACGGTCTTATTGACCGTACTCCACTCCAAGATGGCGCCTAGTCTTGAGTGCCACGTCACCGTGACCCGGATCCGGAAACGGCCCTGGTTCACAGTGTTCACGGGGTCTTTGCTGATACCGACTGATTCAGATGAGACGCCAGTGACCGGACGTTCTCTGTTCTAAGTAAGTGACTATCCGTGATGCGGTCCGCCGGACCCCGTGCGGATCTAAACCGAAATAAGTTCTTGTCCCGTGGCAGCATCCTGGACTGCCGTGTGGACAGCCTGCATTTTCCTAAACCAGTGTACCATAATTCTGTCTCCCTACTTCTAGATACCCACTTTTTCGCAGCGCCAGTTAAAGGACTACATCCCGCTACTAATTTATAATCACGGTAAGCGCGGTCTCACAAGGCCGCAAAGAATTAAGGAATACCCTTTACCACTAATAGGAATTTGGCCCTCCATTAGATTATTCTTGTCACTCGCCCCTCGAGCATAACAAGTCGAGCACTTAAGTCCATATACGTTAAAAACAGGCCTTCACTACCCACTTAATGATATCCTACACAGGCCATTTACCTATAAACCATTACGGAAGCATTTGGTTTCCATATCCCACTGGACCAAATGCTATGACAGGTATAATGGTACAAGCTAGAGGTTTGGTCCATTGCAAACAACACTCTGTTTTGTACATCTAGACCAAAAACTAATAAAAATGTATGATATCTATTTGTCTTTTATTCTCATATGGAACATGACCTTGTGACCTGGACATCTATTTCCCGTATGTATCCTTATGAACTATCATATAAATGACTATGTCTATTGTTATTGAAATGTACTTTGGGATTGTTGTTGACACTATTTTTATCCTAAATTTTTTTTCCACAAACTATGATATTATTTCGTTTCTCACATACCCCGATCATATGCCTCACATTGTCCAACCTTCCTTCTATACTGACCATCGCAATTTTTAACCCCATATCACACACACTCTTTCTTTGCCCATTCCCTCTGTCTCGGATTCGGCGATTATCTCCCCCATAATACGATGGTTTGTTTGTACTAATGATGTCCGCGTTTTTTTTGCCTTGCTGTGTTTTTGCCTCTCTTTACTCTATACTCCTTTCTCCGACCTCTTCCTGCAATGTTTCTTATGACTCGCATGGCCACGCCTTACCTTTCTCTCCTTTTTCATATCTGTTGCCTACATTAATTCATCCTCCTGTCTAAATTCTTCACTCATTTTTTCTTTCTCACTTTGTCACTACGAATGTCTTGTTCGTACCTTTCCTTCCCTCCCTTCCCTTAACCTATTCTCGACCCTTACCTTCGATTCCACTTCACGACATTGACACCTCATTGCCACGGGTGATGTATGTTTACAACTGCACTGCGGCATTTTTGTAAATATGTTCCCAATTTTGACTATTGTGTTGTATGTTGCTATTTCTTGGATGTACAGCCCTGAGGAAGCCTCAGGCCAGACGGCCGCTGTAAGGGGGCGAAACACGTGTTGGCTATAACTTTACGTTTTTTGGTTTATGGATCCTTGATCCTTCATTGTTGTACATGACTCTGAATTCTGGAAAGAGTCAAGCATCATAAAGACTTCTTAAGAAAGCATTAAATTGGAATTTTTTCCTGAAAAAGAGCGACGATCTTGATTTGTTCTGGCACATCTTCAAGAATGGCAGGTATGGGACATGTTTTGGGAGGGCTACTTAAGTGGGTGACACAATACGTGCTGCAGGCCCACTAGTAGCATTTCATTTACACGCTCTGGGTATGTGGTGTACCACTCTACAATGGACTTACAAGTAAATTAAATATGCCAATTGCGTATAAGCCAATTGTACCATATTAGTCCTAAGGCTAACATAAACAAATTCAGCAAAAAATAGGAGGAGGACGAAAAATGTTTGGGGATGACCCTGCAGAGAGGGCCAGGTCCAACAACGTGCCTATGCCTTACAATCATTATTAACTGATGACAATTGATTATAGTCACAGTAAGATTTAAGGAAAATGTGGAATGTTCATAGATTTCCATTCATGTGTCAAGTTCCTTTAACTTTGATGGATACTTCATACAGCTGACTATTTGCAGATGTAGTGCTCATGTTTTCTCTTCTTTTTTAAATTGAAATATTTTTTCATGTTAAAAAATTCCTTAACCTACATTTACAAATTTCTCTATAAAATCCATAAAAGTGAAAATTTCAGTCTTTGAAGGAATGTTCAATGTCCTTGCACCATTCCTGGTTAGGAGCACACTTACCAAACCACTTACACCTACTTTATTTAGCTGCAGCATGAGTTGGAAGGTCATTGCAAATGTTTGCTAACACTGACAAATGTTAGTGAATACCCCTACTGTTATGCATAGATGAGGTTACATTCACAAACCTTATTTTACGGAGGTTTTTTTTTGCCATCATAAATTCAGTTCAAACATGGGAAAATATCAAATTCTGATTTTTTGGGGGACTTCTGTTTGGTGGTTTGTGAGCAGAGATGCCTCTTTTTGAAGTTACAATAAAAAATATAAACAACTGAGTATGTCATTGCATGACACATTTTATACAATTCAAGGTTTGACAGAGAAATTTGCTTAGCATGTGGTTAGTACTTGATAAGTGACAACATTTGTTAGACATGAATATCTTAATTTATCTGAAAAGGAAATATTAGAAGAAATTATATAGTTAAAAAGTTATAATGGCATAAATAATCTCACTTTGTTAAATCCAGTGTATGTAACTACACCTGCTCTATTGCTCATTGCTGTAAGAGAGGAAATTATGTTCAATTGACTGGTTATTGCCCTATTATGTAGTTTCGATCACATAAGATAACTCAGACTTAAGCATCAGCTACAAATCTCTCTGGGCGATCTGCAGTCAAAGATTTGAGTCGTGGGAGGATGATTTCAACACTTCATCCTTCCATGGATGATAAAGTGGGTAAGTCAAGTAACGTTATCACCTAGAAGTGGAAGGATTGCTGAATGACAAGCAATGAAAAATATTGCACTTATTATTATTACTTTATCAGTACGATTTAGGAAGAATATTTAATGATTACTAGATGTGCATGTAAATGTATAGTCATATATTTAAGTTATTTAGAATGAATGATTTCTAAATTTTAAATATACCAAGATAAAAGCTTTCATTGTGAATTACAGAAGTTGTGGTTTCAGGAGATTTATATTCCGTTATCTAATAATATAGTAATTATTTTACCAAATGACCTCTGATCTATTGCCTAAATCTCCTTGGACAATATCTGCTGTCCTTGTAGGTTTTGGGAAGGATATGTGGTCTGCCGACTAAGTTTGCATCTGAGAATCTGGGTTTCAATCCCAGCTTCAGCACTTGAACAAAACAGAGTTCAATTCTGAGCACTTCACAGCTTCTCTCTGCTTCAAATTGTAAATATTCATAAAGTATATAGAATTATATCTGGATAACAGTGTACTCTGAGGATGTTTTTCACCAAGGGGTTCTGAGTGATATCAAATGGACAAAGAGAGCGAAGCTCGAGTTGTCTAAGATGTGACTCATAACCCCAAGGTGAAATCATCCCCCTACTTCACTTTTCAGCCATCTACAGTTTTATTTTATATATGCCCCCCCCCCCCAAATCATCTGCCAGTCACTTTAAAAAATGTGAAACCGACCTGACTGGAAAGCGCGTTGATGTTCTCATATATATTAGTAAATGCCATTGCTCCTCACAGACCATACTGCCAGGCAGTAGTACAGTGGAAGAAGATGCCATTAGTTTCAATGAGCCTGGATAGCACAGCAAACCCTACAAATATTACAGAAACTACTACAATTACCAAGGAACAAAGAAAGAACAGAACTGAATGACTATTTCCACAAGAATTCTTTACGCTCTTCTATACGGCTGAACAACAAATTGCCTTCTTTATGTTTTGATGACTTACATAGTCAATAAATCACATGAATTGTTTGAATGCCTCCTAAGTGGTCCACTGTGTAAAGTAAAGGTGAAAGGATTGACTTTGTGCATGGATAATTCTGCCGTTTCCACTTCGAGGTCAATGCACTGATGACCACTGTGGTCTCAAGTTATGCCAGTCGCTAATTAGAAGTCAAGTAAGACTTCAGTTTGTGGTGTGAGCTAAAAGATAATGATTTTACTAATTAATTTTAACAAATTACTTTCATGAATCAGTGGGGCCCATGATACATCTGCATTTTCTGGGTGCAGAAGAGAGGGAAAGGATCCTAACAAGTGATAGAAAGCTGAATTAATTTCTTAATTTCTAGTGCTAATATTATCTCTGCTCTGCTCCACTCTTTCACACAGAGCATCATTCACCAGACAAAGCAAAACATAACGACATTTGCAAATGTCTGTTAGGACGTTTGCTGGAAGGGCAGACGTATTTATTTATTTACTTACTTAGTAGTAAGGGTACCGAGATATATTGATAATAAAGAATTAGTGAAACGAATGCAAATATGCATGAAAAGCGTCAAAGGAGTTAGCAACCAATAACCAATCAGCGAGATGTAAGAAAGGTAATCAGAGTAGAAAAAGCTGCTAATAAATAAGATGTAGACGTTAAGCTACTGGATGCCAATAAACAAAGGAGGTGTGGAGGTAACTTCATTTACTGCCCTCAGAATTTCTTAACCAAGCGATCAGGCACCTGGGAGAGTATATGCTTACAGTTCTACATTTAGATGGCCCAACAGTGCAAGACAAAACAAGGCATATTACAATAGCACATATCATTGGCGAGACCTTACTTGGGTGCAGAATTTAGCACAGATTACAAAAAACTGATGTGAGACAGTATTGAGGAAGCGTTCTAAAATGCTATAGGTTCCATAGCTACTTAATTAGAGATGTAGGACTACTCAAATAAATATGGCCAGATGACCAGATGCTGTCATATTTTCAACAAAATAAAACAATACAAGCAAGTGACATGAAACCAATGTGAAAACAAACCAAGGAATTAAAATCGAGGAAGACCCATTCAGCCAGCAACTGTTTATTTTTTCTAGAGGTTTTCAAAAATCCGTCTGCTCTTCTTCGTGAGATTGCAAGTGCTGCAGTTGCCACACAGGTGGTGGCCTTGAATCGGTTGAAGAGTAGGGTTGTCACTGGTTGTGACCGTGCCTGAGCGTGGTCGTGTATGAACAAGCATGTCCTTCAGATTTCTGCCTCTTTTGTGTGCGAACAGTGGTTTTTCAAGATTCAGTTTGCCGCAGTTTAGGATTTTCCAATGTTTGCTAACAAGTTTTGATATTTTGTTGGAATGAGTGTTGTAGGTTGTCACACAAATGGGTCTGGCCTCTTGTTCCTTATCCCCGGCACTAAGGCATATTAAATTTTTCTACTCCACGGGTGCTAGGTATTTTTTAACATTCACTTATCATTCACTCCTGACCCTACCACTCACCCTCTCACACACTACACATAGTGACAACACCAGTGCTCCCGCGTATTCGCTGGTAGTAGCACGCCGCTTTCCGTAGAGGGACGCGAAGACTCCTATGATGAAGCATGACACCAAGGGCCCTTTTGGTGTGTGAGGGGTATTTAAGAAACATGATGTGCTTCCCACCAATGTAGGAAACACACCTGACCCATGATCAATCATCATCCATCGCATTCTCCCTTGGGTGGATCCTCTTGTTTATAAATAATTGTTAGGGGAGGTCGAATCCACCCTAGGTGTTCGTGTAGGACACCCTCTCTCCACTCCCTCCTTTGGTATTTATTGTAGTTCAAATGTTCACTGTCCCGCATCAAATAGTCAGCTCCTCCTAAACAGTCACAATGTACATTGTCATGCAGTCTGTATGTAAACTTGAACAATGCATCAACATACATGTCAACACAATGTTAAAATGCATCTCCCCTTCACATTGCAGAGAGACAATCAACACCTCCTGCAGAGCAGAACAGACAACTCATCAGTGATGATGAAGAGGACCTCCACACCTTCGACACCGACGCCCTACAACAGCTCATGGACTGCTTCGGCAACCCACCTCCAGGAGCAGGGCAGCCCAGCTGCATCGAGGAGACCCCACCCCCTGCACAGACCACACAGCAGGAAGCACCCACCACCACGGCTGGCTCACAGCACCTCACCGAAGAACACATCGCATTCCAAGGCCATGTGTTAGAATGCCAGAAGGAGGTGGCTGAACAGGTGGGGGTGGGGTTCGACCTCATGGCAGCCAAACTAGATGACATACGTGGGTGTCTAAGTCCCATCAGGGACCACTTACACTCCCTAAAGGCCACCCACAGTTGGCTCCATGATGTCCAACAATCCATGCCCGACATCGCTGGAGTCATGACTCTGAGAGGAGAACAACTGTCTAGTCAGAGTGGCCTCAGCGATGTCAGCCGAGAGTTGGCACAGATGCTGAGGATAATGGAGAACATGGAGCGGATGCATGCGGAAAGAATGGCTGCCACGGATGCACACCAGCGAAAAATTGTTGGGATCTTCCATGCCCTGCAGATCCTCATCATCGCATTGCTGCCACTAAGGCAGTTGCTGATGAATGCTGCTGGTACTTCTACACACACATCTCCGGCCCCTGATGTGTCAGTGGCACACAGTGCTGCATACCAAACATCAGCACCACATGTCAGACAGATGACATAGAGGACGAAGATGCGGGTGATTCCACCTTTGTAGTAAGAAAGAGCTAGTAGCATTCTTCTCCGCCATATGCCCTGTTTCAGCTTGGTTCTGCCCTCTGCATCATGCCCTGTAACAACACCTCCCACTGTCCCCCGAAACAATCTGCGACACTCACCTTGGACCTCGACATGGACTGCCATATTTTGTTTGCTTACCAATGACACAGCAATCAGACTGCGGACTGTACTCTTCCTCTTCCGATGTACTTGTCAATCCCTAAATGACTCTTGCTGGCCTTCCACTGGGCTACATTGTAATGTGGGGTTTGCATGGCCATGTACTGCTCCAGCTCCGACACTCCACCGAATGTGAATAAGTCATTCAAATTCACACAGA
The DNA here is from genome assembly GCA_963921515.1 of Calotriton arnoldi. Lineage (NCBI taxonomy): Eukaryota > Metazoa > Chordata > Amphibia > Caudata > Salamandridae > Calotriton > Calotriton arnoldi. The sequence continues at coordinate 2,637,594 of CAWUFW010001451.1, forward strand.
TGTGTCATGTCCATAATCGATCAAGTATGAAAGTAAGGATGAATGTAAGGACATTAATTGCCCAAATAGGTACACCCTGGGAAATGAAAGCAATGCGCATGTTTGACCGTGACACACATAGGAAGTGAGATGACTAGGAATGTGTGCACTAGCTGTGGCCTCATTGCTCTGAAACAACAATCGCACAATTCCTCAACTTTGCCCCACGCAATGTTAGAAATAGGGCTGGGTATGAAATGTCAAAGTCGTTGGCAGGCCTAAAGTAGTGTCCCCATCACATTTGACAACAGAACAACTCTTCGCATACCTACTCACACTAAACTGGGTGGGCACAGCCTGTAGTGATGGATCACATTGATCCACATGGCAAGAATATGGACACCATACTCACATTGCTGAAGACACATAAGAGCACAGGTCTAACAGCAACTATCCTAACCACTATGTCTGGCTCACAGAGGTGGAGCTGGCAATAGGGACTCACCCCTAAGTGAAATGCGTCAGTCAGTCCCTCCCTGTGTATGGACAATGCTCATTGAGGCACACGATTTGTCATTCTAATCAACACTCATCACAGTTGAAAACTAGTGAAGTTGCGTAGACCTTATTGCCATGTGCGTGTCAGTACGGGCATGACAAGAGCTACAACATGCAGACCAATGCATCAGACACTAACAGGCAGCATTCGGTCACGGTACAGTTCCATGTGACAGGCGTTGTGCATGCGTCCGGGATGTTCTGCCATTGCGTTGGTAGTTCTCGTAGAACCGGCACTCTTCTGACCTGCGGCAGTTATGTGGATGATATGCCACAGCTCGGAGCAATGAGTCGTATGTGTGTGCAACGTTTGGACGTATGGGTTGTTGTGTACGTAAGTGTCAAGGGCATTCCATGCAAGAGTACCTCGAGCAAGGACTTCTGTGTGTGGGGTGTGGATAAGTTGGTCTATCATTAGCGCTGTGCGCAGTGTGGGAGTCGTCATCATCTGCTTTGGTATCTCTCTTAGGGGGTGCATGCCGCATGCAAGACGAAGGTCAGAGGTGCAGATGTCCTTCCGCCTTATGTATTGAGACAAAGGAGCTTTCATCCCTAATGTTAGTCTGACTACTGCTTGCATTCTGGAAATGTGATGTGGTTTTCACGCTGCAATTGAGGCTAGGCCTTAGGCTTATGGTGCACCAATAGCGATACACACACAACAGTTGGCATGCATGAGCCAAGAGCCCGAGCGGCCTTGCGCTCCTTGTACAATCCCTTCGTGCGCGGCCGCCCTCCGGGTGCATGCAACATTGCAACATTGTCTATTGCGGGCCGTGTGGCGCAGACACTGCAACAGAGACACACGCATCAGTTGGTTTCCTGTCCAACCCAGAAATGAACCACGCCCAGAGCCCAGGGATAATTATTCACACCCCTACGCTGGCCTGGCGTACGCCGACCCAGCCCACTCGGCGTACGTATAAAGAGGGGGACGACGACGCTACGTGTCCCAGTTCTTCCCCACTGCCGGAGGTGACATGGCTGCGTCCGCCTGGCATATCACGGGACTCAATCAGAAAGGGTACATGACTTGCGTTGCACAGAGTTGATGGCACCGGAAACACTGCGGCCGGCATGGGCCTACCGCCACGGGACGGTGACTTTCGGTGCACTGAGGTAGGGGCACCTTAGGTGCTGAGTGGGTGTGCAGCCTGTGATGATGCGCCGTCCTGGCGGTCCGGACTGGTAAGGGTTTGTGTGAGCCCTGCTGGACCGCAGTGTAGGCCTGAGCCAGCGGGCAGCGCGGGCCTACCGCCACGTGGCGTTGCCTCGCGGTTCACAGAGTTAGTGGCACCTATAGAGCTGAGCAGGTGTGCAGCCTGCGATGATGCCGTGTGCACTGATATGATCTCTGCCATTGCGAAATCATGACCCAGAATCACGTGTGTGACCTGGTGGCCCGCGGGGCGGGGCTGCATGATGTGGAGGCTGCCAAGGTCGTGGGCCCCGGGCTTGGAGCTTGCACCGGCACGTGGTGGGCCCTCTTGGAGACACGCTGGTGGCGGAAGGTAAGCAGTGAGGCCTGGGTGCGCAGGGGCGGGCAAACACCGCTGGGCGGCGGGAGGGGCTGGGGTGCAGCAGCCTGTGTGCACAGGGGCGGCCAAGTGATGATGTCGTGTGCACTGATATGAACTCTGCCATTCATAAATCTGGACTCTGTTTCAGATAAGGGACCTGGTGGACTGCAGTGTATACCGGCACATGGTTGGAGACACACCGGTGGCAGCAGGTGAGCAGTGAGGCCTGGGTCCGCATTGTCGGCACTCTCTCTCCCTCTCTTCCTTTCACTGTCTCTCTCTCCCTCTGTTTCTCTCTCTCTCCTTCTCCCTCTCTTCCTTTCACTGTCTCTCTCTCTCTTCCTCTGTTTCTCTCTCTCTCCTTCTCCCTCTCTTCCTTTCACTGTCTCTCTCTCTCTTACTCTGTTTCTCTCTCTCTCCTTCTCCCTCCCTTCCTTTCACTGTCTCTCTCTCTCTCTTCCTCTGTTTCTCTCTCTCTCCTTCTCCCTCTCTCCCCTTTCTCTCTCTCCCTCTCTTTCACTCTCTCTCTCTCTCCCTTTCTTTCTCTCTCTCTTTCTCTCTCTCTCGGTCCTTTGATGAGCGCATGACACACCTTTCTTATCTTGATTTTTGTCTTGCAGGCTGTGTCTTACAGATTGTCCAGAGAAGACCCGCCATGACTCTTCCGAATAGTTGTTTTGAGTTAAATTTGAATAAAATAATTTGTTTGGAAATTCAAAGATGAATGAATGATTCTCCTTTTTCTGACCACACATGAATGTTAATTGTTGTACTTGTGCGACATCAGGCGAATTGTTTTGTTCATGATTTTGTAAAGTTGATGTAAAATATCTTTGTCCGGAGTAGGACCCCAGGTGGGGTGGGGGGAGGTCCTGGGGGGGTGGCGGTGGGTGTTGTGGCCCTCTTGGGGCTCCGAGCTGCATGATCAGTAGCTCCATGGCATCTGTTGTTCTTCAGGTGTGGCTCTGGTCTGGGCTCCCTTTTGTGGTGCAGGTTGTCGTCCGACTTAACACCAGATAAGAGCAGGTGTTAAATCCCTGCTGCTAACGCGCCTTATCGCCTGTTTTGGGATCTTATCGCCGATCTGGCTGGTCGTAGAGAATATTGCAAAGTGGTGTTTCGCGGCTTTTTGCACAGGAACGCCTACTCTGCATCTCATTAGCATTAGTTGCCGTGTCATCCGTGGCGATGTTTTTTGCGGCTGCTATCGCAGGAATACTGGCGATATCGGCTGTTAGCACCAGCTTGTGAATAGGGCGATAAATCTATCGCCACTTTGGCTGCGATAAAGTGCCGCTAACTCGGCGATAAGTCCTTGAGAATATGCCCCTAAATGAGTTATATACAGCATTTGCTACCAAAATGTTGCCACTTGAAGCACAGTAATTAACAGTACTGTCCCTCGTATACGAGTACTGTTTTTAGTGACCTTAGAACTCTCTCTCTCTCTCGCTCTCTCTCACTCTCTCCCTCTCACACGCATACACGCACACACACACACACAGAAATAAACAGCGAGAATAATCACTGAACAAAACGGATCTGCTGATTTTTCATAAATAAGAACCAACCACGTTAAAGCATGATCAGTATCTATGCTGCGGGTGACAGTATATTCATCATATTTAACCCTGCATTTAAAAAATCAAAAACATGTCAGCAACACAAGACTTGTCTTTTTTTTAAGACAAATTTATTGCAGGTAATTAGGGTAATATTCAATTGTTTTCAAAAAGCATTGTTCTATGATCAATATATTGATGATTTCATGTAATATTCTGTACGTGGTTAAGGTCGGTAGTCGCTGTAATAAATAAGCTGACAGGTAAATGAAAGAGATGTTATTGAAATTGCAAAAATCATGTACAACAATGCCATTTCTCTGCAGGCTGTAATGCTAACAAATAACAGCTTCTCACCAATGTTGTCAAAATCCAAAGAGAAATTGGAAAGGAAAAGTTAAATAAAGCTTACATTTGCAGGCTCTATTTTGCTGTCAAAGAAACTAGCTAATAGCTATTGTTGGAAGTGGGGCTCTGTCATATTAAGTCAAACTGCAGCTAGAGTTGTCTCATTTGCAACAAATCAGACGGGTAAATATTAACCTTGGGCATCGTTGTAATTCTCTTTGCGGCGTGGAGTGAAAATTAAAGCTGGAGAGCGGGGGATTACAGTAGAACTGTAACCCCAACATACATGTCACTGGGGGTGTTTGCATTACGCTGTCAATCATTCGCACAATTTAGCAGTGTGGACCAGTGCTATGGCACGGCAATTCTCCACAGACGCCTAAGGTGCTACAATAAAGTAGGTGCCAAATTGCTGCTTAAAGTATCAAATAGGGCCCCCTGGACAGCAGGGGAGTGTGGAAAATGACCTTTTGCAAAGGACAAATAATCCTACCACCAGCCATGTTTGTAATATAAAGTGAACTATAAACAAGCATTTGCAATGCAGTAGGTGTTGCATTTGTTAGAGTTGGAGCTATTGGCATTGTAAATGGCAATATTTTTATTTATGCTTTTTTTGTTTGCAGGGAGTGATTATTTAAAGAAAAAAGTGCACACTATACCATGTTATAAGCTTTTAAAGCAACTGTAGAGTAAAGCTATGGCTATGTTAACGTAAAGGGGTGTGAATGGATGAATAAAGGATCTTAAAATGCAGGATGGAATGTATAGCAGGTGACATGGACTACCTATTGCTTAGTAAAAAATTGCATATTTAAAAAAAAGCACATGCACAGAATGTGAAACCTGAGAACTTCAGGAAAGTGGCTGCCACCAGCGTGGTGACGTACATATGTGATAGAGCTAATCTGTTTTCACTAGGACTGCGCTTTGGTTATGCAAACCTAGGTGGTAATAATAGGTTTACAGTAATAACGGTGGAATTGGACACAGCGTGTTACACTCTGAAACATTCCCACAGATCATTTTGGTGCTGAAAGTTAACCAACAGACATATATAGTTCTAATCCTAGTTCCCCTATGCCCGTGTTTACATTTGTAATGGTCTAAAGCGTAAATGCAGAGGAAATCCCTCCACTTTAGGCGGAAGACTATAATACATATTTCATAAATACTTCATTTGAAAAAAAAATGCTTTGAAGTGCACACGTACGATATTGAAACAAATTTGATTCATGTTAAGTGGCGCTTATATTTTGTTTATTTGATTATTTTTGTTTATCTATTTTATTATGTTGCCTTGACGCACCCAATGAAAGTGAAACCTTCGAACAAGAAAATACACTCTAAGGTTATGAAGAGGATATGAAACTTCACTTTAAACATATATTTTATGTTTGCACTGCTGGTTGCCAAATGTACCAGGTATGTTTACTTAACATTTTATGGTGAGAGGCCTCCAATGAGCATAGGTGGTGCACGAAAGTTAGAAGTAACAGGAAATGAATGAGACACAAAGATTTCTTCGTTATCTCAGAGAACAAAGGTGCTTATTCACAAAGCCTATATGAGATTGCTAGTGGTCGCCATGTCATGAACAACGTTGGAAGCTCAAATCACAATGTATAAAGGTGTCTATGCATAGAGCAGTGAAGCAAAAGATCACATTTAAAGTATCCCATTACGCTGCAAACAGCTTGGCATAAAAGCAAATAGCAATCACAAAATAAATTGCAGGGCAACTAGCAAATGCAAGTTTTTGGGTTGCACAGAGAATGCAGGCAGGTTTCATTCGAAGTCATTTATATCTGGCATTCTCTCATGTAATCCGACACTCACAAGGACCATGAACCCTTACCCATGGGCAGGTCCTTAAAACAATGTATCTTCTCGCCTCTGGGACATCAAACTATGGTTTACCTGGCAGGTGGCATCTCTTTGAGTGCTGTATCGTGTGCACTACACTGCTTCACCAGGGCCATGCTCACCAAACACAAGAATTATACACGATTCATTGCAAAAGGGCTGTCCCTGCCTAAGCAATGGATGCGGAGCAGGGTTAGGGAGGGAGAAAGGTGGGTGGATGGTGGGGGTGCCACTGGCACGGTCCAGAGGAAGGGGTAATAGAATAGAAGGGGTCAAGTAAGCCCAGGCACACAGTGGCGAGGGAGGGCCTGGGATGCCTCTGGTCTGAAAGCAGTGACAAGGGAGCACCACAAGGTGACACGCTCATGACCCCTCTACAGACCTGGTATCTTTTGCCACATGAGCTGCTGCACCAGAGGGTCAAAGACGCTCTGCCAAACTCTACTCACCAGCCGCCTCACTTCCTCTTTGAAAGAAGCAAAAAACAAGCGCATATACTATGGAAAGAAGTCTAAAGCAAACCCAGCCTCCCAAGCCCACAAAGGTGATGAACATTAAAGATATACGTGTGCCTTTACAAAACTAGAAAGGAATTGTTTTGTTCAAAATCCTAGATCGGCGCGTGCCCTAAATTAACTTAAAAAGCAAAGAACAGTAATTAACACTATGGGGCCGATTACGATCTTTCCGACCGAGATCGTCGGTTTCACTTCTGACCGCCTAATTACAATTTAGTCAGTTGGAAGTGAAACCGCCGGTCATTCTGGCTGGATTGGATTCCGATGGGCTCAAGGAGCACGTTGGCCAGTCGGAGACCGGCCCGTAGTCTATATGGACGGCATTTTACGCTGTCCGGATTACGGTGCTCGGTGTCCGGCAGGCTTTCCATGCTGGGCTTTCCGACATGAAAGCCTGTTGAAAAGTGAGTTTGGGGGCCCCCTTCTGTTTGTGGCCTCTGGTTGGGGGCCAAGGGGCACCTATGGTGCACCCTTGTTGACCCCTGCACCGTGTGGCAAACACCCTGAGGTGCCTGCCACACGGTGCAGGGATGAACTCAACCTCCCATTTCCCTACGGGAGCATGTGCTACGACCGGTTTACAGCCGTAGCACATGCTCCCATAGGGAAATGTGAATATGCGACCGCACCATGTACAGTCGCATCATAATTAGGCGTCAGATCCGCGACGGTGTCACCCGACCTCATGATAAGTCCATTTGAATCGGTTTATTTATCTGTTTGCTTTAGAGAAGACATAGCGTCTTCTCAGCCTCATGTAAAACCAAACCGCTCTGCTCCTGCGCAAGGTAGAAAGCTTTTCTCAGCACGCACTCAGAAGGATTGTTTCGCAGCTCCAAGTCCCTCAGGACCAGGGCGGTGTCCGTAGCAGAGCACACGTGAGCGGTCTGCTGCGCCCAACTGGCAAGATATGATCCTTTTTTAGCCAGCATACAGAGCGACACAATAATAGTAAAAACGCCTTGCTGATTTTTTTAAAGCAATTCAAGCATCAAGAGATTACCTCCAAGTGGATGGAGAGATAAAAAAAAAAACAGGCACTCTGTGGTGCATGGCTGCGATTGTGAGAGCTGAAGTATGCAACATCTCGCCCTGTATCCTCCTCGCCCTTTCTCTTGCATGCCGCAAGAGCGTTTATGTGTTTTCAGGAGCAGTGCTGCCTATATTTAAAGTTAAATGTGAGCAGGAAGACATTTCCCTGTTCCGGAAACCACAACCAAACCCAGTGCTGAGTTAATAAAAATTCACCTTCCATGTGTTCGGCTTGGCAGACATTGGGAGACCCAGCTCAGAAGCATGTGATGTTAGTTTTTCTAACCTGAATGCGGGTGCCATGCTGAAACAAAGTGCGGTGCCCGTGTACATAAAACCTATGCGACTGGCGGCCCCTGAAGCGGGTGCCATGGTAATATATAAGTAGCCCCCAAATGAACACATCAACACCTACAGTGTAAGGAAACTGTAGTTTGCCAGTGCTCCTTGACTAAAAACGGAAGTGATGTATCGGGAGCATCAACCAATAAGGAGCCAGGAGGAAATAAGAGCGACACAGGAGTGAACCAATGTCAAGCAGCAGGTAGGATTACACTCTGTATAATGATTACTGCAGGTCTTGCAGACACCGCTTGCGCACTACCTAGACTCGACCTATAAAGGGCACGAGAGGAAGTAAAACAATGCTTCTTACGATATTCAGGAGTGTATGTAAATCTATTGGTGACATCTTAATCATAAACCACTACACAGCTTAACGAATGTACTGATCTCCTAGCAGATCTCAGAATCCTTTTATCCTTACAATTTACAGCAGATCTCAGAATATCAAATGTCACTAATAACACCACTCATTGTCAACTGCTAAAAAGTAGGCCTGTGAGAAAGTTGAATTACGCCAGAGTAATCGGAGAAATGTCGATAATTACTCATTACTCGAATGCAAATGACCGCAAAATACTTGATTACGCCAGCTTCAGTAATTAAGAGTATAAAGGGGCAAACATCCTACTGCAGGAGCACAGGAACAACAAACTAAGAGAGAGGGAGCAGCTGCTGGCTACTTCTGTTTGTGTCCTCTAGCACTTAGTGCTATTTTCTTAACACAAAATGCATCCTCTGGCCCATTTTAGATGTGAGGGTGCATTTTGGACTAAGGAAAAAAAGCACTAAATGCTGGATTATGCTTCTGACACAATTCCACATAATTACAAATAATTTTGCTAGTAATTTTAAGAGTAACTATGCTAGAGAGAATTACGTCAGTTACGCCTATCCCTAATAAAAAGTCCTATTTCATTGGCCCATAATGTGTGCATATAGGGTCTGATTCAGAAGTCATTACAACGAGCACCATTGAGAATGTGCACTTTTAAAACCTGCAACTTCAATATTTGTGGTAAGCTTAGTTTACACTAGGTTCACTACTTTAAATTATAACAGTTTGTAGGAGTGACCTGAAAATCCAAAATGCTTAAAAACAGTACAATGTTCCTCCATATTGTGAAGATGAACTCACAATGACTGATTCACTGTATTACTGATGTCATATTATATTTTCAGTGATAGAAGCTCTGGTCGCTTGACCACATCCCTCATTGCAGGGAGGGATGATGGATTGTATCCCTCAATACCAACGTGCAGTTGTAAGTAAATATCTTCCTCATATGGTGTAATAAATGTCATGCACTGCTGATGTACATACACATTGCTCATCTGACCAGTGCTTTTTAATCTGTACTGATGCCTAAAACATGATGAACTGGTCTTAATCCTCATGTGACCTTTTTTGATTTGCCAGTCATCACTGGTGGTCGCTGTAGCGCGAAGAGTCGGGTTCAACGGAGCTTCGCATTGGTGGTCAGCATGGGCGGCATGATCTTGGCGCAAACGGGAGTGTTCGCGGTCATTGAAAGCCCAAAGCTTCAGAATTTCACAACTGATGTCACACCAAGGGTCCAGTGGATCAGGAACTCACTCCAACAGAAGCCAGCAGGGCTCAGGAAGGTCCAGTTGCACGTCCAGGCAGGTCCAGTGCTGCAGGTCATCTGGGCAGTTGCAGGTAGACCTCTAGAGCTTGTTGTGTCCCTGTAGCTCAGAACAGGAGGTCAGTCAGCTGACCCTTGGAGTCACTTCAGCCTGGGATGAAGGGTGCAATCCAATCTTCCTTCTTAGACAGGAGGGAATGCCTCAAGCAGCAGGGCAGTCCTTCTTCTGTAGTATCCACAGGTCAAGGAGTGTACTGAAGAGAGGGTCTGAGGTTCTCCGTTTTACACCTAATACCCACTTTGAAGTGGGAGAAACTTCTGGAGCCGTCCCCCTAAAGAGGTGTCTGGAATGTCTGCCTACCTGCTCTAGTCCCAGTCTGTCTGCAGGCATTATCGGCTAGTGTGAAGTACTTTGTGTTTGAGCTGAGGCAGTGCCTCTGAAGTGCAAGTGTGAACGGTGACAGCTTCGAGGGTAGCACTCGCAGATGGCAGAGTCCAGGAGCACCAGTACAGTTGCTAGTGTGGAATTCTTTGTGCTTGAGATGAGGCAGTGTCTCTGAACTGCAAGTGTGAACGGTGACAGCTTCGAACCTCTCATCAAGTCTGGATGGTCCATCCTGCCAACACCCAGACTCTCTATTGTGTGGCTCTTTCCGATTAATACACAAAGGCCAACAGCAAACTACACCCAGTCATGGAACCCAGGAAACAGGCCGAAGGCACCAAAAGGTTAGGTCAAGGAAATGGCAACTTTAAAAAAGTATCACAAAGGAGGGACTCTGGACTTTTTGGACAGGTCCAGCATACGTGCCCAAACTTAGTAAAGATACAGAAAGTATGCTGTTCCTAATTACGAGACAAGGGAAAACTAGGTGAACCGGTTTTGCGTGGTCATGAGAAGTAGGAGGACGGGGATTCCTCCTCTTGGAATTTGGGGCCCTCACACACCCGGCTGGGTGTCATGCTTAATCATAGGGCTGCTCCTCGTCAGGTCGGCGCTGCAATACCAGACGGGCATCCTATGAGGGGCTCTTTGGCGGAGATCTTTTATTCCAAATTGCCGTTTGGTGCCGTGTGGGTGAGGGGCCTAACAAGTGTAGATGAGTGAGTGGAGGTGTGTAATCTGAAGGAAGTTTAAAACAGGTTTGGAAGTACCAACAAAAACAATTTTAATCAATAGGTCTCCCAACCTGATTAAAAGAAGCAAAGGTGCATGTCTGAGGTTATGTCTCAGGTAGGGCGCTCTAGTGTGTGGTCAACATGTTTCTCGCCTGGTAGTCAATCAATCTGGTGGCATATCGTCAGGACCTTCTAAAATCAAATCTATCTACACACGGGTGGTTATATGGTGTAATCTACCTCTTTAAACCAGCCTAACACATACTATGTGTAGTACCTGATAGAACATGACCAACCTCCTGGTGAAGGAATAAAAACGAATATTAAGATCTGAGACTTCAGTATAAACAAAACTCTTGTGTTCCCTGTGTGACAAGCTCACAGCACACAGTGGTGATGGCTAAAATCATACACAACGTGAGTGCCGTGTGGGTGACTCTCACAGACCTTTTATCGTGAAAATTACACAGGCACATATGGTGGAACACCACCATGGTTGAGAAAGAAATGATGAACTCACCCCAGTCGGGTTTCTCATTTTACTTCATCAATACCCGGCAGGTATCACACAAGGAATTTCCCTATGTACTGTGTGGGTTGTAGGTTAAAAGAAAAGGAGATTAGAGCACAACACGTAAGATGTTGTAGGTACGTGATTAGGTATATGGAGCAGTGAGGGGGTTGTTAAAACTGTCAACAGTTAGCAGAGGCAGAGGCAGAGGCAGCCGTTAATATATGTTATGTAAACGGACTCGCCCAGATCATATGGTGGTCAAATAGACATGAGCTGGGTGTAAAACTTGTTTGTTAAAAGTTGCGTGTGTCCTGTCAGGACAGATATTTGTATAAATGCCACATGTCAGGTTACAATAGTCTAGAAACATTTGGTCTGTGGCGGGGGTACCAAAGATTGTTTGGTGTGGTACAACAACTGCATAGATAATGGGTCCCGCTAGGTGTACAAAAGCTCTTGTTGTTTCGGTAAACTGTGCATAATGAAAACCAAACTAACGTTAGATGAGCTTGCGTTTTGCAGAGTAACTAAGAAAACCCGACCATTAAGGAGAATTACGAAGGCTCTGGGCAAAGTGTACCCCGAGAAGCACAGCGTTATCGGACACAAGGTACTCACGTTTACTGAATCAGCAACAGGCTCTCTGACCTACCAACTTCTGCCGGGATGGGGAGGTACTGGGAAGGATTGTGGACCTGTTTAAATACTGGAAGTGACTCACCCTGAATTGGCAGGAAACTCCCGGTTGACTCGCAGTCCACACTAGACCGCTAAAGTCATAGGAGGGAAACTGGTATTCAGTGGGGGACATCTTGGATGACGTGAATTCCTGATCATGGGAACCGCCATATTGGAGTGGGTTAGGGCTTCTCTCGTGGTGTGGAGTTGCTACTATGCTCCAACTAAGTCTAGTGGCGATAACTCATGTGTTGCCCTATATTAAATTAAAAAGAAGTTGCAATCCATTAGCCAAGCCATATTTAAAGAGGTTAGGTAAAATGATAATAATTTTATAAAGTCATAGGAGGGGAACCGGTATTCAGTGGGGGCCATCTTGGATGACGTGAAATCCTGATCATGGGAACCGCCATTTTGGAGTGGGTTTCGCTCGTGGTGTGGAGTTGCTATTATGCTCCAACTAAGTCTAGTGGCGATAACTCACGTGTTGCCCTATATTAAAATAAAAGGAAGTTTCAATCCATTAGCCACGCCATATTTAAAGAGGTTAGGTAAAATGATAATAACAGAGTGCACTCGGTATGTGATTAACCTCCAAGGTGTCATAGGTAGTCATGGTGAGGTTAGGTAAAATGTACCGGGACCCCAAGATGATTCCTGCGGGTTACTGTATGATGTTAACAGAGTGCACTCGGTATGTGATAAACCTCGAAGGTGTCATAAGGAGTCATGGTGATCTCCGTGGTTGAGGGGTTATCTAACCCTCGCTTATACATGCTAAGATGTTAGTGTGCATGTTGTAAAGTGAATGGGGATTCTGCATTATTGGCCTATGGGAGTGTCAAGTATTAAGTGTACTCCAAGGAATTTCCTCATTCAACCCTTGTGTATTGGTTGACAGACGGTAAACCCATCTCTGTTCTTTCATAAACAGGGCCCCCTTACTAATCTTGGGATGTGCCTCTAGTATTACACATCGTAGGGTGTCAGGTGAATGCTGCAGTAGGTTAAAATGCATACACATTTTCATGTTATGTTTATGACACCGGAAATTCTGCGGTGTTCCGTGATGCACGTTTTCACAGGTCTGGTGGTCATACCTATATACCTGAGGTCACATGGGCAGGTAATCATATAGATACAATTGGATGTATTGCAGTTCGTGTGAGCGCGTACTTCCCATGTGAAGGAGTCTGAGAAAGTTATTGTTTTAGTCACTTCGGTAAATGCACATGCTGTGCAGGTCCCACAAGGGAAATGGCCCTGAACAGGCGGCAAGTCCCATAATTGCCGTTGTGAAGTCACTTTCTGTGGCTTAGGTCTCGTATGTATTAGCATATCTTTGAGATTTTTCGTGCGCTTAAATGCAAATCTGGGAATGTCAAGCTCCAGGGACCCTGTTTTCAATATACCCCAATGTTTTTTGATCACGTTCCTGATTCTGTTGGAATCAGGTGTATAGGTGGTTACACATGTGAGAGTGTCTGTTTTTTCTTTCTCTCTAGGTTCGAGTAGAGCCTTGCGGTTATTATTCCTAGCTCTTTTTTTGGAGAGTGCAATGTTGCGTTGTGGGTATTCACGTCTGCTCAAATTGTTAGCCAGCAGATCTGCCTCAGTTTTATAGTCCTCTAAGCTGCTACAATTTCTTTGCAGCCTCAAAAATTGACCAAAAGGCAGATTCTCCTTTAATGCTCGTGGATGATGGCTACTAAACAACAACAGGCTATTGCGGTCTGTAGGTTTTCTATAGATAGCTGTGCTTAGGTTTCCATCTTCGAGTTTAATGGTGAGGTCAAGGTAGGGGTTCCAACCTGGTGAACCTCAGGTAGGAGTTCAAGGTATTAACGCAGTTGCAGATTTCTTCGCAGGTCCTCAAGTCACCTGACCAAAAAAGGAAAATATCATCAATAAACCTCTTCCACAGGAGAAGATTAGTGCAGTAGGGGTTCGAGTCATTGAAGATCAAACTCTCTTCAAAAGCTGCCATGTATAAACAGGCTACACTCAGGGCAAAGGTACTACCCATGGGTGTACCCTGGGTTTGGTGGTAAAGTTGGCTCTTGAACTCAAAAAAGTTTTCCGTGAGCGCAAGTGTTGCACATTCAAGGACAAAACTGCTTGGAGTGGAAGAGTCCCAGTTGGTTCTGTTGAAGACCTCCTCTATCACACCCAAGGTGGCTCTCTGGGGGATGTTGGTATAGAGGGCCTCCACATCAATGGTAACTAACAGGTTGATGTCATCAGTGTCTTGAGTCTCTGTAATAAGACGTAAAACGTCAGCCGTATCCTTCAAGAAGGAGGGGGTTTGTTTCACTAGTGGCTGTAGAAAATGGTCACAAAATTTGGACAATGGTTCGAGTATTGAGTCAATTCCCGAGACTATGGGTCTGCCCGGGACAGGTGAGGTGCCTTTGTGTATTTTCGGCAAGATGTAAAAATAGGGCACTTTAGGATCTATTTTAATAAGGAAGTCTGCCTTTTTGCTCAACCAGCCCTGGCTTTCTCCTGTAAAGACCATAGCTGTAATGATCTTGGTCAGTCGTGCCATTGGGCTACTGGCAATCGGTGTATGGTATTGGCGGTTACTGAGTTGCCTCTGGCATTCCGTGTCATAGTCTAACGTAGACATGATCACTGTTGCTCCGCCTTTGTCAGCTTGTTTAATAGTGATGGTCGTGTCATTTGCAAGGGAACTGACAGTCGTCAATTCTGCTGTAGAGATATTGCAAAAGTGTCTTGGGGTGATGCTCTTTGCTAAGTCCTTAAGTACAGCCTGTTCAAAGGTGAGCACCTCATTAGGAACCATACTACTGTTGGGAGTGAAAGTCAAAGGGTTGCGTAAACCTGAATCACTTGTCTCGGGCGTTGGTGTCTCATGAAAGAAGGCCTTGAGGCGTACTTTGCGGAAGAAATTCTGAATTTCACATTGCTCGCAAAATGTATCTATTCTGGGGGTTGGTACACAGCCTAGGCCTTTCTGTAGAACTCTTTTTTAATTGTCTGTCAAAACCCTTTGAGAAAGATTGACTATCAAATTCTCCTCTTGGTGTGGCTCTGAGTCTCCACTACATTCTGTTGTGGCTCTTCCCATTGTACTCTTTTTTGTTGCTGGTTGCCTCTTCTTCGCCCGCGCCCTCTGCCCCAGCCTCTGCCTAAAAAAGGTTGGCTATTGCCAGGTGGGTAGAACTGGGGGGGGGGCCTTGGGGGAACATTGGGTACTGCCCATAGGGATATGTGGATGTTTAAACGGGAGGAGAGCGCTCTGTTGGGGGAGGGCGAATTCCTTGATTTTAGCATTAATATCTCACCTCGGTCCACATTAGGGGGAACCTTGGTTTATAGACCTCCTGGACCTACAGGGCCCTTTCTCAAAGCCATAGAAGATGTTATCATTCCCCGGGCCCTGAGGTTTGCCCAATATCTCTTTTGGGAGACCTCAATCTCCATTTGGATCAGATGGATGTAGGGACAACCCAGGAATTCTTGGATTCCCTAGATCTTGCTCAGCTCACCCAGTGGGTTAGTTCTCCCACCCATTGTGGGGGCCATATTCTTGACCCCATCTGTTCCAACTTTCCTATGGTAGTGGAAGAGCCGCTCCCCGTGTCTTGGTCGGACCATTTTTTAGTTCACTTCTCTTGGCCCACTGAGGGTAGCTGCTGGATATCACAGGCTAGTGCCAGTCCAGCCGCTGCTAAAGTAGATCCCATAGCCTTCGGTCAAGCTTTGGAGAAGCTGAGACCAGCTCTCCCCCCCAATTTGGAGGGCGCCCTGGCCTGCTTTACCAGATGGATTACGTTGGCGATGGATAGTCTATCGCCCACGTCGAGTCGCAGGCGGGTCAGGGAGTCACCGTCTAAACCATGGTTCTCAGCCGAATTGAAAGTACCTTAAGCGGCAATGTAAGAAACTGGAACGCTGCTGGCGGAAGGACTATTGCTCATTAGCAAAGACCAGGCTCAGAGAAGCTCAGAAAATGTATTACATTGCTATTAGTAAGGCCAAGGGTCTCTATTATGCTGACCGGATAGAGTCAGCCAATAGTAACTCTAGGGAAATATTCTCTATTGTACAGAGCTTTATGGTGCCGAGGGCTGAGACAACAAGGTTCCCTGCCTCTAACACTTGGTGTGAAAAACTCTCTAAATTTTTAGTGATAAGATTTGTAAAATACAGACAACATTTAGAGGTCTAAGCCCACCTCAGGCGGGGGTGGTGCCCCTGGCTGCTCCTTCTGAGTCGTCGTTCTTACTGGAGGCTTTTACACCTATTGATCTATCTGATTCACTTAAAATTCTGAAAGCTATGAAATCTGGCTCTCCGTCGGATCCTTGTAAGGCGAGACTCATGGCCTCTGTGGCAGAAATAATTAATCTAGAAGTTAATACGCTCATTAGACTCTCCTTTCAGGAGGCGCTTGTCCCAACAGCGTGGAAGCAAGCTAAGATCCTGCCACTCCTTAAGAAACCTTCACTAAACCCTCAAGATCCAGGGAGCTATCGCCCATCTCCCTTCTTCCCACTGTATCTAAAATCTGTGAGAAAGCAGTTAATAAACAGCTTACTGATTTCATTGAAGGCTCAGGTTTACTCCATCCAGCTCAATCGGGTTTCAGAGCTGCATATATCACTGAGTCGGCCCTGGTTGAAATATCAGAAGCTATCCGAGATTGTCTGGATGCCGGTGGAAGTGCTGCCTTGATATTGTTGGATTTATCGGCAGCATTCAATACTGTTCCCCCCTCGTTGCTTTTGTCTCGTTTGATGGAAATAGGTGTCACGGGATCAGCCTGGAGGTGGCTAAAATCCTTTCTTGAGGGGCGTACGGAACAGATCTGGATCCCTCCATTCTGTTCCTCGCCTCAAGGTGTTACCACAGGAGTGCCGCAAGGGTCCTCTTTGAGTCCCCTTCTTTTAACATCTACGTCACTCCTCTGGTACAATTAGCGGAGGAGCTAGGAGCCAAAATCGTGGCGTACGCCGATGACACTCAACTTTTGTTTACCTGGGATAAATCGGAGTGTGATACTCTGAGGGTTAAGAACTGTCTGACAGCTGTCTTTCAGTGGCTCTCAGCGGCACAGCTTAAATGCAATGAAGAAAAGTCGGAGATTCTTCTCTACGGCAACCTTCCCACACGGTTCAGACATACTCTCTGGCCGGCCGGATTTCCGCTACCATCCTCTTCTGGTCAACCCGTCAAGAATCTGGGTGTGTGGTTTGATGAGAATTTGTCTTTCTCGCATCATATCAAAAAATTGGCCGGGAGTTGCTTTGGGATATTGAAGTCACTCAGGAAATTTCTCCCCTTGCTCCCTAGGGCTGCAAGGGAAACAGTGACCAGGGCGCTGATTTTGTCCCGCCTTGACTATGCCAATGCCTTGTACATCGGCCTACCAGAGTATTCCCTCAATAAGCTGCAGGTCGTCCAGAATGCAGCAGCCAGGCTTTTATTTAACATTTCCATCAGAAGCAGCGTCAGACAACATCTGCGCACTCTGCACTGGCTGCCGGTCACTAAGCGCGTTAAGTTCAAGGCCCTTGTGGTTGCCCATCGTGCTCTCCACGGATTAGGGCCAGCTTACCTAAGGAAGCGCTTTGAGTTCTATACTCCTACCAGAGATCTGAGGTCAGCATCTCAGCACCTTGCCCGGGTACCTCGTGGTCCACCGTCAAAGAGTGGGGGCAGATCTCTGGCATTTCGGGCGGCCACTGCCTGGAATTTGTTGCCCTACTCGTTGAGTAACACCCATGATCTTAGTCTTTTTAAAAACAGCTCAAAACATTTCTGTTTTAATCTGCAATTTTCTTCTTAGCTGCACCTCAAGGCTCGCGCCGGGACACTCCTTGGAGTATCTGAGCGCGTTACAAACTTCACTAACATAACATAACATAACTGCCAAAAGGCGGGTCCCTGGTACTGTGGCACCTGGTACCCTGAGAACCCTTGGCGACCTACCCTTCTTGGGTTGTTCCCGCCCCAGCTCTCAGAACTTGAGTCACTGTTGGTGGATGAGCCCCTCCTTGTGGTGTATGAGCCTTCATCGGAAGAGTTGTTTGTTCCAGGGGGAACAAAGTCTGCTTTAAGGTATGGGTACAACTTTTGTCAAACTTGCGAATATCTTTCTGTAATTGCGCAATTTTTTGCTTCATCAAGTACAATCCACACAGTACATAGGGAAATTCCTTGTGTGATACTTGCCGGGTATTGATGAAGTAAGATGAGAAACCCGACTGGGGTGAGTTCATCATTTCTTTCTGCAACCATGGTGGTGTTCCACCATATGTGCCTGTGTAATTTTCACGATAAAAGGTCTGTGAGAGTCACCCACACGGCACTCATGTTGTGTATGTTTTTAGCCATCACCACTGTGTGCTGTGAGCTTGTCACACAGGGAACACAAGAGTTTTATTTATACTGAAGTCTCAGATCTTAATATTTGCTTTTATTCCTTCACCAGGTTGGTCATGTTCTATCAGGTACTACACATAGTATGTGTTAGGCTGGTTTAAAGTGGTAGAGTACACCATATAACCAACCGTGTGTAGAAAGATTTGATTTTAGAAGGTCCTGATGAATCGCCACCAGATTGATTGACTACCAGGCGAGAAACATGTTGACCATACAATAGAGCGCCCTACCTGAGACATAACCTCAGACATGCGCCTTTGTTTCTTTTAATCAGGTTGGGAGACCTATTGATTAAAATTGTTTTCGTTGGTACTTCCAAACCTGTTTTAAAATTCCTTCAGGTTACACACCTCCACTCACTCATCTACACTGGTTAGGCCCCTCACCCACACTGCACCAAACGGCAATTTGGAATAAAAGATCTCCGCCAAAGAGCCCCTCAAAGGGAGCCCGTCAGGTTAGGCAGCGCCGACCTGACGAGGAGCAGCCCTATGATGAAGCATTACACCCAGCCGGGTGTGTGAGGGCCCCAAATTCCAAGAGGAGGAATCCCCGTCCTCCTACTTCTCATGACCACGCAAAACCGGTTCCCCTAGTTTTCCCTTGTCTCGTAATTAGGAACAGCATACTTTCTGTATCTTTGCTAAGTTTGGGCACGTATGCTGGACCTGTCCAAAAAGCCCATAGTCCCTCCTTTGTGATTGGTTATAAGCACGGGCAACCCCCGTGGGACTTTCCTCATGTAATTGACGGCAGGTACTTTCACCTTCCTCTTACACTTCACTTGGCATTCCGGCAATCGCCGGTCTTGCCTACCCTTACTACGACCGATATTCTCCTGATCCCGGGGTCCTTGACCTTTATACCATGGAGGAGAACCTAGGTCTTAGCTTTGGGGATGAAATAGTTGCAGAAATTTTAAGAGCACCTTCACTTCTAGGAGCACAAAGTGGTGCAGCGACAGGCCGTCAGTCAGAAGACTGGCAATCCCTGACATCCATGAAATGTGAATGGGTAAAAATCACACTATACGGCGCCTTGATAACAGAATATCTAAGGGCTAATATAGCCCCCAATGGCCGACTGGTAAAAAAACTTCCCACGTCTATTCCTTGAGGCTGACGTTTTCAAAAAAGAATGGTCTCTAGTGGCATGGAAATGCACTAGGGATTTGTTAATTCTTATAATTAACACAGCTAAAAGGATAGCCGATGCCCTGCTAATAAGGATCCAAATAGCGGAAGGCGCACTTAAGACCACGATTCAAATCACCGCTTTCAAATCAAAGTTGACCGAGATAAATAATGAGATTGCTGAGCACAAGGAGTACTTGATGAAGCAAAAAATTGCGAAATTACAGAAAGATATTCGCAAGTTTGACAAAGAAAAGGTGTACCCATACCTTAAAGCAGACTTTGTTCCCCCTGGAACAAACAACTCTTCCGATGAAGGCTCATACACCACAAGGAGGGGCTCATCCACCAACAGTGACTCAAGTTCTGAGAGCTGGGGCGGGAACAACCCAAGAAGGGGAGGTCGTCAAGGATTCTCAGGGTTCCAGGTGCCACAGTACCAGGGACCCGCCTTTTGGCAGTACCCAATGTTCCCCAAGGCCCCCCCCAGTTCTACCCACCTGGCAATAGCCAACCTTTTTTAGACAGAGGCTGGGGCAGAGGGCGCGGGCGAAGAAGAGGCAACCAGCAACAAAAAAGAGTACAATGGGAAGAACCACAACAGAATGTAGTGGAGAATCGGAGCCACACAAAGAGGAGAATTTGATAGTCAATCTTTCTCAAAGGGTTTTGACAGACATTGAAAAAAGAGTTCTACAGAAAGGCCTAGGCTATGTACCAACCCCCAAAATAGATAAATTTCGCGAGCATTGTGAAATTCAGAATTTCTTCCACAAAGTACGCCTCAAGGCCTTCTTTCATGAGACACCACCGCCCGAGACAAGTGATTCAGGTTTACGCAACCCTTCGACTTTCACTCCCAACAGTAGTATGGTTCCTAATGAGGTGCTCACCTTTGAACAGGCTGTACTTAAGGACTTAGCAAAGAGCACCACCCCAAGACACTTTTGCAATATCTCTACAGCAGGATTGATGGCTGTCAGTTCCCTTGCTAATGACACGACCATCACTATTAAACAAGCTGACAAAGGCGGAGCAACCGTGATCATGTCTACCTTAGACTATGGCACGGAATGCCAAAGGCAACTCAGTAACTGGCAATACTATACACCGATTGCCAGTAGCCCAATGACACAACTGACCTAGACCATTACAGCTATGGTCTTTACAGCAGAAAGCCAGGGCTGGTTAAGCAAAAAGGAGGCAGACTTCCTTATTAAAAAAGATCCTAAAGTGCCCTATTTTTAAATCTTGCCAAAAATACACAAAGGCACCTCACCTGTCCCGGGCAGATCCATAGTCTCGGGAATTGACTCAATACTCGAACTATTTTCCAAATTTTGTGACCATTTTCTACAACCACTAGTCAAAAAAACCCCTCCTTCTTGAATGATACGGCTGACGTTTTACGTCTTATTACAGAGACTCAACACACTAATGACATCAACCTGTTAGTTACCCTTTATGTGGAGGCCTTCTATACCAACAGCCCCCAGAGAGCCACCTTGGGTGTGATAGAGGAGGTCTTCAACAGAACCAACTGGGACTCTTCCACTCCAAGCAGTTTTGTCCTTGAATGTGCAACACTCGCGCTCACTGATAACTTTTTTGAGTTCAAGGGCCAACTTTACCACCAAACCCAGGGTACTTCCATGGGTAGTACCTTTGCCCCGAGTGTAGCCTGTTATACATGGCAGCTTTTGAAGAGAGTTTGATCTTCAATGACCCGAACGCCTACCGCACTAATCTTCGCCTGTGGAAGAGGTTTATTGATGATATTTTCATTTTTTGGTCAGGTGACTTGAGGACCTGCAAAGAATTCTGCACTTGGTTAATACCTTGAACCCCTACCTGAGGTTCACCAGTTCTATATCTCACTCTGAGATCCCTCTCCTTGACCTCACAGTTAAACTCGAAAATGAAACCTAAGCACAACTATCTATAGAAAACCTACAGACCGCAATAGCCTGTTTTTGTTTAGTAGCCATCATCCACGAGTATTAAAGGAGAACCTGCCTTTTGGTCAATTTTTGAGGCTGCAAAGAAATTGTAGCAGCTTAGAGGACTATAAAACTGAGGCAGATCTGCTTGCTAACAATTTGAGCCAATGTGAATACTCACAACGCAGCATTGCACTCTCCAAAAAAAGAGCTAGGAATAATAACCGCGAGGCTCTACTCGAACCTAGAGAGAAAGAAAAACCAGACACTCTCACATGTGTAACCACCTATACACCTGATTCCAACAGAATCAGGAACGTGATCAAAAAACATTGGGGTATATTGAAAACAGGGTCCCTGGAGCTTGACATTCCCAAATTTGCATTTAAGCGCACGAAAAATCTCAAAGATATGCTAATACATACGAGGCCTAGGCCACAGAAAGTGACTTCACAACGGCAATTATGGGACTTGCCGCCAGTTCAGGGCCATTTCTCTTGTGGGACCTGCACAGTATGTGCATTTACCGAAGTGACTAAAACAATAACTTTCTCAGACTCCTTCACATGGGTAGTACGCGCTCACACGAACTGAAATACATCCAATTGTATCTATATGATTACCTGCCCATGTGACCTCAGGTATATAGGTATGACCACCAGACCTGTGAAAACGCGCATCACGGAACACCACAGTAATTTCCGGTGTCATAAACTTAACAAGAAAATGTGTACACATTTTAACCTACGGCAGCATTCACCTGACGCCCTACGATGTGAAATACTAGAGGCACATCCCAAGATTAGTAAGGGGGCCCTGTTTATGAAAGAACAGAGATGGGTTTACCGTCTGTCAACCAATACACAAGGGTTGAATGAGGAAATTCCTTGGAGTACACTTAATACTTGACGCTCCCATAGGCCAATAATGCAGAATTCCCATTCACTTTACAACATGCACACTAACATCTAAGCATGTATGAGCGAGGGTTAGATAACCCCTCAACCACGGAGATCACCATGACTCCTTATGACACCTTGGAGGTTTATCACATACCGAGTACACTCTGTTATCATCATACAGTAACCCACAGGAATCATCTTGGGGTCCCGGTACATTTTACCTAACCTCACCATGACTACCTATGACACCTTGGAGGTTAATCACATACCGAGTGCACTCTGTTATTATCATTTTACCTAACCTTTTTAAATATGGCTTGGCTAATGGATTGCAAATTCCTTTTAATTTAATATAGGGAAACACGTGAGTTATCGCCACTAGACTTAGTTGGAGCATAATAGCAACTCCACACCACAAGAGAAACCCACTCCAATATGGCGGTTCACATGATCAGGATTTCACGTCATCCAAGATGGCCCCCACTGAATACCGGTTCCCCTCCTATGACTTTATAAAATTACTATCATTTTACCTAACCTCTTTAAATATAGCTTGGCTAATGGATTGCAACTTCCTGTTAATTTAATATAGGGCAACACATGAGTTATCGCCACTAGACTTAGTTGGAGCATAATAGCAACTCCACACCACGAGAGAAGCTCTAACCCACGCCAATATGGCAGTTCCCATGATCAGGATTTGACGTCATCCAAGATGGCCCCCACTGAATACCGGTATCCCTCCTATGACTTTAGCGGTCTAGTGCGGACTGCGAGTCAACCAGGAGTTTCCCGCCAATTCAGGGTGAGTCACTTCCAGTATTTAAACAGGTTCACAATCCTTCCCAGTACCTCCCGATCCCGGCAGAAGTGGGTAGGTCAGAGAGCCTGTTGCTGATTCAGTAAACGTGAGTACCTTGTGTCCGATAACGCTGTGCTTCTCGGGGTACACTTTGCCCAGAGCCTTCGTAATTCTCCTTAATGGTGGGGTTTTCTTAGTTACTCTGCAACATGCAAGCTCATCTAACGTTAGTTTGGTTTTCATTATGCACAGTTTACCGAAACAACGAGAACTTTTGTACAACTAGCGGGGACCCATTATCTATGCAGTTGTTGTACCACACCAAACAATCTTTGGTACCCCTGCCACAGACCAAATGTTTCTAGACTATTGTAACCTGACATGTGGCATTTACACAAATATCTGTCCTGACAGGACACACGCAACTTTTAACATACAAGTTTTACACCCAGCTCATGTCTATTTGACCACCATATGATCTGGACGAGGCCGTTTACATAACATATATTAACGGCTGCCTCTCGTTAACTGTTGATAGTTTTAACATCCCCCTCACTGCTCCATATACCTAATCACGTATCTACAACATCTTACGTGTTGTGCTCTAATCTCCTTTTCTTTTAACCTACAACCCACACAGTACATAGAGAAATTCCTTGTGTGATACCTGCCGGGTATTGATGAAGTAAAATGAGAAACCCGAATGGGGTGAGTTCATCATTTCTTTCTGCAACCATGGTGGTGTTCCACCATATGTGCCTGTGTAATTTTCACGATAAAAGGTCTGTGAGAGTCACCCACATGGCACTCACGTTGTGTATGTTTTTAGCCATCACCACTGTGTGCTGTGAGCTTGTCACACAGGGAACACAAGAGTTTTGTTTATACTGAAGTCTCAGATCTTAATATTCGTTTTTATTCCTTCACCAGGTTGGTCATGTTCTATCAGGTACTACACATAGTATGTGTTAGGCTGGTTTAAATAGGTAGATTACACCATATAACCACCCGTGTGCAGATAGAATTGATTTTAGAAGGTCCTGACGAATCGCCATCAGATTGATTGACTACCAGGTGAGAAACATGTTGACCACACAATTGAGCGCCCTACCTGAGACATAACCTCAGACATGGCGCCTTTGTTTCTTTTAATCAGGTTGGGAGACCTATTGATTAAAATTGTTTTCGTTTGTACTTCCAAACCTGTTTTAAACTTCCTACAGGTTACACACCTCCACTCACTCATCTACACTGGTTAGGCCCCTCACCCACACGGCACCAAACGGCAATTTGGAATAAAATATCTCCGCCAAAGAGCCCCTCATAGGGAGCCCGTCAGGTATTGCAGCGCCGACCTGACGAGGAGCAGCCCTATAATGAAGCAGCCCTATAATTTCATCCCCTTTTGTATCGCTTTGTTCGCCCTAAGTTGGCGGGGGTATGCCCAGACGTGGGTCCCTTGCTCACTTTGCCACTGGATTCAAGCAAGCCTGGCTGATGACGGCTGGAATGCCAGAAACCGGTCCTAGGATGCTTGTTTCCGGTCCAGGGAAGACATGGCTTGGCAGTTCGGGCTGGACTGTTCCCATGAGGCACAGGGTCAGACTGATTTGCATATGGCCATGTCTGAACTGGGGTGGTGGAGTGAGCTAAAGAATGATGATGGATTAAACCCAGATCAGTTGACTGGGGGTGAGTGTTTGATTGGCTCAAGCGTTCCGTCCATCATCCCCTTTTGTATCGCTATAATGAAGCATGACACCCAGCCGGGTGTGTGAGGACCCCAAATTCCAAGAGGAGGAATCCCCGTCCTCCTACTTCTCATGACCACGCAAAACCGGTTCCCCTAGTTTTCCCTTGTCTAGTAATTAGGAACAGCATACTTTCTGTATCTTTACTAACTTTAAAAACGTGGCATTTTCAGAATTGTGACTTCAAATCTTACTTCACCATTAAAGAGAGTTTTAAATGAGAACTCCTCAGACACCAAACATGATGTTCCTCCCTGCTCCGAAACAAAAGTTATCACTTATTGAATGCAATACGGTAGCCCAATGTTATTCTACGAGAGAGGTAGGCCTTGCAATATTGAAAAATGAATTTGAGAGCTATTGACTACAAGAACATGTCAAACTTAAACGTACATGTTCAACTTTTTAAAAAACACACACTCTGACCTATGAGCTTTTTAGGGCCTACCCCAGAGGTGAATTATATGTATTAAGAAGGTAGGATGAGGCCTGGTGAAAAGTTTATTTTGCCAGGCTAAAATGGCAGTTTAGAACTGCACAAACAGGTTGCAATGGCAGGCCTGACACAGGCTTTAAAGGGTTACTTAAGTGAGTAGCACAATAAGTGCTGAAAGCCCACTAGAAGCATCTAATTTACCAGCCCTTGGTTTATGATGTACCACTTTACAAGGGACTTACAAGTAAATTAAATATGGCAATGGGGTTTATGCCAATTTTTCCATATTTACAGGAGTGAGCACAAGAACTTTAGCAGTGGTTAGCAGTGGTAAAGAGTGTAGAGTCTTAAATGTAACAAACAAAAATTCAGCAAAACCAGAGGAGTGAAGGCAAACAGTTTGGGGGAAACAACACCAAGGATGACAGGTCGAACAGTCTGCATATCCAGACAACCTGTCTTTAAATAAATACTTCCATAAATTTTAGAAGGGAAGCATTACAGATGTAGAAATTAAACCCAGTGATTGCCAAAGACAATTGTAATATCTTAATTGCATGTGTGGTCATGAAAGGTTTAAACTATATGTTCATTCGGGCAGTGACCAAATAAACACATATAACATTAATGTATAGAAGGCACATCCAATTATCTTACTTTGATGATTTCTGTTTGAAAGCATCTACATTCATCCATTTAAAATAAATATAGCTGCACAGAACTGATTTAGGCAACATTTTTCGGACATTTATGGTTTCCCTTCCGAATGGGATGAGGACCTTGGGGCTTCTTTTGAAAGTGGGATGCCTATCATCATTCCTGCACTACCAATTGAGCTGAAGGAAACTGTAAATGCTATCAATTGCATCACAGCTGGTAAAGCTGCAGGCCTGGACAGAATGCCTGGGGACTTGTATTTGTCTGATGTCGACAACTGGGCCCTGCTGATAAACAAGGTCCATGTAAACAGTTCACAGATGGCCCACTTTTTAACTTAGCAACATCAAATAGATTTGGGCCACTAACAACTTTAGACGAAAATGATTGACTAATAAATGGGCTGAATCCTTTGGGGAACGAAATTAAACATAGTATAGAAACCCCAGATGCATTAGTTTGGTTTAGTCCAATAGAGGCTAAGTTATTAGACGAGGAGTAAAGTAACTTTATAAGTGAGGAGTTAATCGATATAGATTACATGAGCAGACCCTCCATATTGATGGGTGGTATGGGAGATTTTGATCCTAACTCACAATCCGAGGGTGAACCTAGCAATCAGCCTGTAACCGTGCTTGAAACAGTGACCCAGGACGTAAAAGCCTGTAGAGTTCTTTTTGGAACATCGCGGGACTAAAGAACAAAGCGAATGATACAGTTTGGCTGGATTTTATCAATAATTTTGACATAATATGTTTACAAGAGACCTGGGCCATCGAGGAAATAACTATTAATGGTTTTAGGACTTTTCATACGCCAGCAATTCAATCATCTAGTGGAAGATCTAAGGGTGGAGTTTGTGTATATGTTTCAAATTTGCTGGGGGCTCAAAACATTAATATGATTAGCTCTGAAATTTATTATCAAATTGTTTTAATACACTTGGATGTGAACTGCATTCTAGCTGTGATTAACTTTTATAATAATGTAGAAAAAGGGCAACTGGGCGCCATTTTGAAGAAGCTCAGTGAGGATGTTACTAGCTTAAAATCTGAAACAGAGTCTGAAATCATTCCTATCTGGGGTGGGGATTTTAATGTTGGCTTGTGTCCTTTGGCTGAAATAGGAAGATGTGGATTAACATTGGAGGAAGATGACCCACCCATTCATTTCTCTCATTCTGATAAAGGAGATTTGTATAATGAGATTTTGTTCAAACATGATTTTGGTTTCACAAATTGTCTATGTACCCCGAAGGTGGAGTTTGGTCACACATTTATTGGCAGAGGAGCCGAATCGACAATAGATTTTATTATTATGCCAAATTGTTATGCAAGTTATGTTATAGGGTATAACATTCATCAAAACGTAATGAGTGATCACTTGGCAATAAGTGTAGATATTGCAACTCCCACAAATAAAGCAAGGAGAAACTGTAATAAAATAGCATGGGTACAAAATATAGAAATGGGAAGACAAAATGGTTATACAATCCGATGGTCAAGCCAGGACCCTGCGGAGCTAAGTAAAGAAATAATTACAAATGCATATGTGCCAATTTCTATCTGTTTAAGTGAAAGCCCGACGCACGAAAATATTTTAAATGCCTTCTCCTGTATAACTGAGACTGTGAGAAGTACGTTACGAGTGCAAAGTAAAGGTACTTGTAATACCAGTAAGGGATGGTTCGATAACAATTGTACAAAAAGTTATACGAATTTAAAGAATGCTCTACATAGATCAGTAAGAGATAATGAGGAAATTAGGATCTGTAGAAAGTTGTATACCATAGCCAGGAAAAACAGGATGAATGAACTAAAAGAAAAGGCTTGGAAGAATTTAAGTGATGCAGCCTTGAGCAGGGATAGTTCGCAATTTTGGTCAGCTGTGAACGCCCCATTTCTTAATAATAGACTGGATGCACCATCAATCGAGGTAGCAATAGAGGAACAAATTTGGGTGGATTTCTTCTCAAGTGTCTATTCCCTACAGAAGATTAGTGAGAAGGAAGTAGTTTGTGGGCAAAATACGGAGGGGGAATACCAGAATTTCACACCCATTAATTTCCATATAACTTTACAGGATGTTACCTCGGCTATTAAGGCAAGTAAGAGTGGTAAGGCCCCCGGTCCTGATGGGGTACCAATTGATCTTTTTAAGTCTAATTTTGAAATGTGGGGACCAATTTTAACACGGGTTTTACAAGCATGTTGCGCAAGGGGATTCATAGGTACTTGGTCTGAATCAATCATCGTCCCCATTTTTAAAAAGGGGATCGGGAAAATCCTGCATGCTACCGTCCGATATCTCTGTTAGACTCACTCATGAAGGTAGCAGGCAGGATTGTTTTAGACCGGTTGCAATTATGGGCGGAAGAAAATAGTATTTTGAGCGATGTACAGTACGGTTTTAGATCAGGTCTAGGTATTAACGAGCAGGTTCTTAATCTTAATATTTTAATTGGAAAGTACACGCAGGCAAAAAAGGGGATATTTTATTTGGCATTTGTTGACCTCACAGCTGCATTCGATTGTGTAATTCATAATAAGCTGTGGGGCGTTCTTAGAGATTTAAAGGTTGATCCTATTTTAATACAGTTTTTAAGAGAGCTATACTCCGGCGCTACAGCAAAAGTCCGGTACGGACTTAAGGGAGAGTGTACTGTGCCGTTTAAAGTTGAGAAGGGAGTGAGGCAAGGTTGCGTTTTGGCACCACTGCTGTTCACTCTGTATACAAATGCTTTGGAACAGGAGTTGGTGGCAAATGCTGGGGATCCGCCATATGTAAATAAACGCCCGATAGTCTCCCTCCTCTATGCCGATGATGCCGTACTTATGGCACGTACCCAGATTGGTCTTCAGAAGGCTCTTACCTTTTATACAAGTTTTATGGACAACCTTGGATTAAAAATGAATGTAAAGAAAAGTTTTATTATGACTTGTGGGCGAGGGAAACATAAGGACCGCAGTTTCCAAGCTGGGGGAAGCAGGGTAGAATCTATTAACTCCTTCTGTTACCTGGGTGTTCTTTTTGATCGCACAGGGTCTTGGGCACTAGCGATAAAGACTAGGAGCCTTCTGTTTATGAAGTCTACCGCGGCCTTAATTAAATTTACTAAAAAATTGGGGAAAAGGCCACCAGAAATTCTTTTAAAAATCTATCAAGCTAAATGCGTGAGCATAGCAACTTTTGGGGCAGGTATTTGGGGCTTTTATGATTGCACATCGATCCAATACGTGGAAAACGCCTTTTTAAGATTTATTTTGGCAGTCCCGGCCAGTGCTCCAGTTTTTAATTGCCATAGCGAATTAGGAGTAACATATATCTCTGACCTTATTAAGGCGCAACCGGTGCTGCTCTGGCACAGAATCTGGACCTCTGCTAGCACTGGTTTAAATAGGGAAATAATAACTGATGTAATGAAACTAGATAACGCCAGCAAGATTCCCTGGTTGAAGTATGTAAGTAATTTTATGCAGGACATCGGGCGTCCAGAGTATTTTTCCCTACCCGAAAACATGAATTGTATTAATCGGAAGGATTTTAAGAAAATTTGTATGACCCATCTGGAAGAAAATAGGTTAACTTTGAAATGAACAAACCTACGGTGGTTGAACATCAACTAATTATTACAATATATAATATTCAACCATATTTGACCTGTACATTGGGGGATATGACAGGTATATATTAACGCGTTTTAGATTTGGGACTTTCCATCGTTTGATTAGCCATCCAGATATTAACAATTGGTCAAGGGAACTCTGTCGATGTCCTTGTGATAATATTTCACCACAAACGACTATTCACGCTATCTTATTTTGTAAATTCTATAAGGATGAAAGGCGAAGATGGGTATTACCGTTATTAAAACAGGGGGGATGGAGACAATGTCGCCCTGCTTTTTTGTATCTCCAGATGTTGGGAAATTATTATTGTATAGGATCTATGGTCGGTTTTCTGAAAAGTATACATAGAGCTAGAAAATCTCTAAATATTTGAATGCCAGATGTAAAATTTATGATAGAAATATAGTTATGTGATGATGTATAGTATAATACATTTTAATCCCTGGACGTTAAAAAATAGTTACTGTTAAATGAATTGTTTTTTAACGAAATTTTATTTAGCAAATGTATCTTAAATGAAATTTTTACGATGTGTGATGATGTGTTTTTATTGCCTGCTTTTATGATTTTAATGTTTAAAATCGAATAAAGCTCGTTTTGATTGATTGATTGAACAAGGTATCTAATGCCATTCTTGGAGGAGCCGATATTCCATCTAACTGGAAAGCAGGGGGAATAGTCCCAGTGTTCAAAAAGGGTATGAGGGATTCTCCTCTCAATTACAGACCAATTAGCCTCATATATGTCACCCAAAGGGTTTTTTGCAGGCAGGTCCTGAACAGATTGGACGACTGGATTGAGGAGCAACAGATTCTATTTAATCTGCAGGCGGGTTTCAGGAGACAGACGAGCACAGGATTCTGACCATTTACTGGAAAACAGTTGTGCTACCAAAGTCCCATCTTTACTTCATTTTTGTTGACCCGAAAGCAGCTTTTGATTTTGTCCCCAGGGCTAAACTTTGGAAGGCTCTAAAGCAGTGTTTGTATCTCTAATGACCTGTTGCCTATCCTAAAGCGTTTGAACCAGGACACATACGCCCAAGTACACTGGGGTAAAAATGGTGAGTTAACCAGACCCATTGAGATACACAAGGGCGTACGACAGGGCTTCGTCCTTGCCCCCATGTTGTTCTCCCTCTATCTTAACAACATAGCCGCCCTATTGAAGATTATCAGTGTTATGTTCCGAGGATCGCGGGCCAGAAGATTCCCTTGCTTCTTTTTGCAGACAACACCTTGTTGGTGTTGAATACCCTTGCCGGGCTTCAATCCTTTGTAGCTAGATTTGCAGCAATTTGTGCTGCACAAGGACTCCTGATAAATCACACTAAAACAAAGTTCAAAACAATCAATCCTCATAAATCATACCGAGATGTCATCAAGCTTGATGGTGTCATTTTAGAGAGGATCTCTGCCTTTGATTACCTTGGCACTAAACTGACTAAGAGCATGTGTTGGTCCTCGCGAATTGATAAGAGCACCCTTAATTTAACCCATCATGCCTCAGCTATCCTCAGGCATTAGAAGACTACAAAAGCCAGGACTATTTCACCTGCACTTAAGATACACAGGTCAAAAGCAGAGGGGAGTGGATTGTATGGGGCTGAGTTGTGGGGGAGCACGTCTGGCTCAATTAGGCACAGCAGAAAATAACTTTCTGAGATCCTTAGTGGGCTTACCTGAAAGTAGTCCACTATTGCCTCTACACTGGGACATGGGCATCAAACCTAACATTTATAAAGCCCAACTAAGACCACTATTGTATTAGTGCAGGCTTAAGTACACTACAGCTTCAGTTGAGCACTAAAATGCTTTTAAAGAAATAGTGGAGCTAGACAAATCTCATAAGATCAAGTGGCTATGTTATGTTAGGGAGGCATTGGTGGAGCTTGGCTTTGGGGAGGCTTGGCTGGATAATGGAAACCCGCGACAGTTATCTAAAGATAAGGTAAAGTCTTCTTTTTGGGCATATAGGTGGGGTCAGGATGTTTGTAACACGAATCACGGTACCTTAACTAATTAATGTTTTGATATTAGGTTACAAACTGTGCTCGAACCTCTCTTTGACTACATTACTTCTCCAACCGCTAGACTTCTATATCTCAAACTACGGAATGGTTCCTTAACACAGCAATCCTTTTGCTTCAAATGGAAGTCCAGTTCTGATTGGTCTACTCTGTGTCCAGTTTGTTTACAAGCAGAAGAAACACTGGTTCACTTTTTAGGTCTCGCCTAGCGTTGCAGCGCAAAGCGCTGCTCGCTCGGCGAGAGATTTTGTGGATGAGGTGTTTTCAGAAAGGGACTTGAAGCCCCGCCCCTCATTTCCATTGGCTTGCATCACCGTTTATGCTAAACGGTGGCCTGCCATTTGAAATGGGGTATTTTGGTTGCCGCCCTTTCGCTTTTTGGTCCGGCCTATCCGGACTGGCTCGTCTGCTTTGCGTCTGTCGCAAAGTACTTTCTTATCTTTATGGGGCCATGTGTTTCTAATTAGCGTGGAGGAGCGCACTGCCCCGACCTCTCAAAGGAAAGAAATGTTGGTTTCGTCAAGATTCTTTTCCTTTGAGAGGTCGGGGGCAGTGCGCGCCTCCACGCTAATTAGAAACACATGGCCCCATAAAGACAAGAGATCGATGCTTGTTTGGAGGGGGAGTAGGGGTGTGCGTTTGAGTGGGGAGGGGAGCACGGCTTGTTTATTTGTCAGGCCACGCCCCTTTTGGTCCGTGCATGATCCGGGATTCCTTGCTTTAGTTGAAGGCTTGAAGCTAGAGCTGCATACACAAAACTACGGAAGCCCGCATGCACTTTGTAAAGCTTGTCTTCACATGTACTACGTGTAGGCAGAGACTGCCGCGCGCGCCACGTCTCAGTAAAATGAAGTGCTTCCGCGTATCTGTGTGCTGGGTTTGGAAGTGCTTGTGAGTCAACGTGCAGAGGGCGCCTTACCTTGAGATTAGTTTCTCACACCCCTATGCTCCCACAGCCACAGATCTCTCGGCAATCATTGTTTCCACTGAAACATACTTTCCCCATGAAAGGAAGCGGAGGTGGAGAGAAGGACTGCCTGGGAAGAGCCTGTTTTCCCCGGTCCACCCAGGAATGTGGGAGCTGCCTCATGCAGCCCGTAGAGCAGCATTAATAAGCATTCCTTTGCATTGGGCAGCTGTAATCTGCAGGTGAGACTCACTGTTCCACGTGTGCTGTCTGAAGAGCATGATTAATATAGATGAGGCACTTAAATGAGTCTAATATTAATACGGGTGCTCGGCGTTCTAAAATGACTCTTCACGAGCCCATCTGGAATACCAAAAGTACCTTTTCGCAGCCTGAGGAAAAGAATGAATATTTATTGATTGGTTGTAATTACTAATGAGGCTGTCACTCACTGCCCGCCTGGGCATCCTGCATAGCAGAATGATTATTCACAGAGTTGTCCAAGTATATTATTGATGAAGGGGCCGGCCCTCCTCCCGTGCGCCCCGCAGAGCGGCGCTAATGTTCATTGATAAGTCTAACTTTTATTCTAGTGACTGTAATGTCTCTTCACAGCCTGAAGTGAAGAATGTGCATTGTTTGACTTTTTACATAGTTTCATCCCTGTGCAGCCTTGGCTGAATGAATGAATATCCATTCATTCATTTGTCTGACTTTAATACTAGTGCATGGGTGGATGCGTCCTTTAATGCAGCCTGCAGAGCAGCATTATTATCCATTGATTAGCCTACCTTTAATATTTGTGATGGGCGCTATGTCCTCTCTAGACACTCTGAAGAGCAGAATACATATTAATTGTTCTGTCTAAAATATTATTAATGACGACGTCCTTCTGTGTGCCCTGCAGGGCTGCATTTATATCCACTGATTAGCACAGCTTTTCTTTTAATGTCTGGGCACACTACTGTCCCTTCGCATCCCGAAAAGATGATTTGATATGCATTGTTTTGTTATTCATTGATAATACCCTCCCTGTGCAGCCATCATATAATTAATATCGATTGATGCATCTGACTTTATTAATAGTGAATGGGCATACCGCCCCAGTGCAGCATTAATCCTCATTGGTCACTCGAATATTCACGGCCCTCTATCACGATGGGGCGCCACGCCCGCCAGTGCAGCCCGAAGAGCGAAGAAATATTCATGGTTTAGCCTGCTTTATTCATGAAGGAGTGGAGCGTCCTGCACATCAGCGTTAATATGCATTGATTACAATAGCTTTCATTGGCTGGACACACTGATTTTCCTACGAGAACATGTAATAATCATTGATTAGCCTTCGATATTAACAATGACGCACCCTGTCCTAGTCGTTCATCCAGTGTATCCTGCAGTGCAACATTAATATTAATTGAATAGTTTAACTTTTAGTACTGATGAGGAGGCCGAGTGTCATCTGCAGCTGATGGCCAGCTTCGATATTCATCCATGCATGAGTTTAAATGGAATATTAACGGAGGGGCCCACTGTACACGCTTGCAGAGCAGCATTAATAATCATTCATCCATTAGTTTAACTTTTATATTGATGAAGAAGCAGTGTGTACTGCAGCACAGCCTGCAGGGCAGCATTATATTCATTCATTCATTAGCTTACATGTAATATTAATGGAGGGGCGCACTGTACACCCTTGCAGCTTGCAGAGCAGCATTAATATAGGCCTTTCATTAAGTTAAAGCCATTTGCTTTGCTATACAATACCATTAGCAAAGCAAATGGCTTTAACTTAATCAAAGGCGAGGTCTATTGCATTTTCAATGCTTGTTTCTTTTTCTGCCCTGTATACGAGCGTCCAAGGAAAAACTGGATTCTTCCAATATGTAGACAAGTTGAATGTAGTCACTGTTATTCTGCACTTAGACTGCTGCGCAGAGAGACAAGAGAGGCAGTTGTGTGTGCAGTCTCCAAATACTTGTAATGGAGCTGGATAATTAGAACCAAAGCTTTAGCCTAGAGGACAATAAACTCTGGTGAAGTTGTTGCTCTTCAAGAGATTCCACTGCCATGTTGGTTAGATGGAGTACTAGCCACATCTGGTGGACAATGCCACACAGGAACCAAGCATACTGCCAGACTAAAAATGAAGAATTACAGGAAGGAAATTACCAGAAGGCAAGCCTTTTCAATCTATGAGCCGTAATTCTGAAGTGGCAGTAGAATTGCTCCTAAGCTTCTGCAATTCAGAAAGAAATAGAAGACACCTCTCTTCACAGAACACTATCACCTCACTTTTGAGATACAGTTCCCGCCTCTGTGTAAGTTTTCTTACAATGTTTTCTATACTCTCACCATCTGTGCAATTCTCCTTTGTTTCTCAGCTATGTTTGCACTATGCAAGTACCCAAACATACATATAATTTACAGTATTGAATCCCTGTAAAAGTCTACTCCCACAGCCCTTTCGTAACATCACAGTGAAGTGATAGGGTGTATTAAACACAAGGAGAGGAGTTGGCCTAACGGCCAGGGCGGTCGACCTCGAATCTGGGGAACTGGGTTTGAGTCTCAGCAATGACGCTGAACATCCTGTGATTCTGGGCAAATCACTTAATCTCCCCGTGCGTAACAAAAAAATGAATGTGTCCTCATGTAATGCAACTGGTGCTATGTAAAGCGCTCTGATACCCGATTCGGGTCAAGTTCGCGCTATATAAAACTCTGTAAAAAAAAAAAAAAAGAGTGGCAGCTAGGAATTGCTGCAGAGGAGCTCTTCAATTGCGTACTAGCCTGACATTTCAAAATGGCCTTATATTTTTTAGATCGAGCCTAGCGGCAGCGCACATGTGCTGTTGCTCTGCGAGGCATGCTGTAGTAGAGTATGCACTGGAAGCCCCGCCCACTCCCGGCCCATATTTTTGATTGGCTTGTGTCATTGTCCTTCGTAAATGCTGGCTTCCTATCCATTACGAGGCTTGCTAGTCTCTCCTTCGTACCGCCTTGTCTCCATTTGTTACCGCCGATAAGGACTGGACCTTTTACTTGGCTCATTACACGGTCTGCTTTATCTAGTGGGTGAGCACTATTTTTGTTATTGATACTGATGGGGACAATGACGGCCGCTTGTTTGTATTTGCAGCGAGCCAGACGCGCTTTCACTTTAAGGCGAGTACTGTGGGGG
Source organism: Calotriton arnoldi (assembly GCA_963921515.1). Lineage (NCBI taxonomy): Eukaryota > Metazoa > Chordata > Amphibia > Caudata > Salamandridae > Calotriton > Calotriton arnoldi. The sequence continues at coordinate 2,673,015 of CAWUFW010001451.1, forward strand.
GCAGCAGCTATTCTTTTAAGTGAAAGCGCCCATGGCGCAATGCAAATACAAACATGCAGCCGTCAAAACAACAAGGGCGCAAAAACAACGGAACACCGACTTCGGCAATGGTGGCTACTTGTGATAGCGCCTAGAACATGTGCTTTAAAATTTAGCATCACTGAGGGAAAACCTGCCTTCGCTTCAAAAACGAAAACTGCATTTGAAAAATGACACTCAAAATATTTTGTGCCACAAAGTGAAAACATGAGCTCTGAAATGCACAGACTTTGTCAGACGCTTTTCCCTTAGCAATTTATGTAACGCATGTGCAAGTAATTCATAGAAATGTATTTTAGTTTAGATTTTGTTCTCACTATGAAAATGTGATTTTAATTTGTGAAAGTGTTAAAAGTGTGCATTAGTAGAAAATAACTTGTATTAGAATTAGCACGACATTTTATAATGTAGAAAAACAGAAACCACTTTTAATTAGTTTTTGCTCTCGGAAAGTTTCTGTTAGCTTTCAAGATAAGCAAAGGAATTTCTCTCCCTGTGTAGAGAACAGCTGCATAATTTATAGCTGTGACCTCGGAGCTGTAGCTCTGTAGTTGCTGGAAAGTTTCAACAAAACCTCTTTTAATTCTTTGCTTTAGTGAGAATAGAAAACACAGTTATTTTAAGAGTGCATTAAAATGTTGCATTTAATGTTTCTTGCTAAATTAAAAGGTTCTTTTGTAAGCCATATTATGTGTTTAGTTAGAAATAATGTGTTTTTATTAGTAGGTTGGTAGATGAAATTATATTAAATAAAATGCAGAATGTGCTGTGGGAAGGACTTTCGCTTGCCTGTCTGATGAGATGACATATGCTGCCTGCCCCGGAGTGTAGTTGTCCTTGTGGAAAATGCTGGATTCCGGTTGGAGGAAGATGAAGTCATGCCACCTGTTTCGTAGCATTATTTTTTTGATAAATATGTTCCTAGTTTAGAACATTTCAGAACACTGGGAGAGCTCTTGCAGAGAGCTTTGCAAGAGGCAGAAGCTTTGCAGACAGAGAGAGGCAGAGGAGTTTCAGACTCCGATGCAGAAATGAAAGGAGAAGAGCAGATGTGATTTGCAGATGCAGGGAAGGAGAGGGCAGACTTGATGGACTGAGGCAGTTCAGATGTAGGTTTAGTTCCATTCTGACTTTTATTTAGATCCAAAGCTTTAAGCTTTGACTAATTGGCTTTGTCAAGGCTTATTTGTTTTATGCTTGACTTTGATGTAGCTTTATGCTACGCTCACTCTTGCATTGTGAGTTCTGACTGACATCATTTAGTGCCTCACTGTCTTAGACAGGGATTGTTTCTTTATGGAACGCTTGTGTGGAAATTATTATGCTTGTACTAACTTACATTTTCTATTTTCAATTCTGTAACCTGATTGATATCTGACTAATGAATGAAGAGTCAGAGAAGCTTAAATTTTGATTGGAAAATAAATCCCTTTAAAACTACTCACAATTCTCATTATTGGCTAAAATGTTTAGTTGCATTTGATTAATTGCCCATGTTTATGTAGGAGCTCCCTGGTCATAAACGGTGGCCAAGATCTATCGACCTGGAGCGGAAACAAGGGTAACGCTAATCAGAGGTAATGGTGCCACATTTCCTAGATTTTCCAAAGAGAGATTACCCCGAAAATTCCACTCCATCAGGATGGTAGTAGAGGTAAGGTTAACGCCTTGACCAAAAGGAGCAGAGTTTAGGTTAATGCCCTGAAAGGAGCTACAAAAATAGGCCCAAGTTAGAATAGGCCCAAGCCCCAAAAAGTCCTGATTTCTGATTCCAATGCCCAGAACTTGAAGACTGGCAAAGCGGTATTAGAAGGCGGTCCGAGAAGGCGGTTGCTAAAGAAGGTGTGAGTATCAATAGGGAGCAATGCATTGCGGCAATTTTTTGTTGCAGTAATTTTGATTGCGTTTTTTTGTTGGTTTTTTTTGCAGTAAATTTTGATTGCGGTAATTGCATTGTATTAGATCATGAGATGCGGTAATTGCATTTGCGGTAATTTGCATTGGATTAGATTGTGGTATGCGGTAATTCCAGTTGCGGTAATTCTGGTTGCGGTAATTGCATGAATGTGTTAGATTGCGGTGATGATTTGATTGTGTGATGTCTTGCGGAATTGTGATGAGAGTCGAGTGAACTTGAGTTTATGGTTTACTGGTTCGGACACGTGCGAATCAGGAAGTTTAGTTAGCGGACTCAAGAGAAGTCCAAGATCCCGGGATAGTTTTGCATTTGTAATTGTCTGATCAGAATTGTGGGTGTCGTGAAGCGCTATCGATGATCCACTTGTGATAGGGAACTTTGTGTGAAAGGAGTACGTCGCGATAGAAAGCCTCAGGTACCGGGGGTGGACTATGGCGATTGAGTGACCAATGCAGGTCGGGGGTCACAGCGGATGAATGTTCTTGTAAGAGTGTTCTATCGATCTTTAGTGGACAGACAATTACTTGTTTTATGTAACTGTCAGCTATTGTGACTGTGTTAGGAGCAGTTACTTGGTTTAATAGCTTTGGTTATACAGTTACTTGTGGTATGAATGTGTGAGAGTGAATGGGTATGGTGTGATTGTGAAGGATGGTGAGCCGCTGTTAGGAGTGAGAGTGACGTCAGAGTGTGCCGCGCTGTGATAGGTCTGTTGTGAGATTACCGTATTGAGAATTAAACTGTAACAGGATTGGAAGGAAAATTTGACGTTTACGGAATTGAATCAAACATTGGATTGAATTATTGCAGAAATGAAACTGTTTAAAGGTTTTAAGACACTTCTGAGAGGTAAATCGACAAATTCGATTTTGGTCGGTGACGAGGCACCACCTAATGGAACACCTGCACATTTTATGCTAACAAATTTGGGATTATTTTCATGTTTGTGGATTTGCCAATGGTACAAGGTTACTGAGAAAGAGGGTCCTTTGAGTTTTCCAAAATATGGTACTTTTGAACTGCAAATTATTGACAGATTAAGAGAAATGTTATCTGAAATAAAGTCACCATCTAGAGTCGCACAAATTGAAGCTTTAAGCCTATGGGAAAAGACAGCAAGAGACAAGGAAAGAGAGGACGAAAGGGGAAAGGATCAGATACAGGAGAAGGAAATTAAGGATGACAAAAAGCCTAAAACCGATAGTGATTTAGGGGATGAAATATTGGATGCATTGTTAACTGAATGTCCACCACCTTATGTGGTCCCCAGTACAAATTCTGATAATAGTGTACCAGCAAGTACTACAGTGGCTACTTCTTCTGTTGAACCAAAGGAAATGCAGATTGAGGGAACTCTACAGACGTTCCAGATTGCCCCACCACTTGTTGATTCGATACCGATAGTGATACCTCCAGGTGTTACTGCTCCAATTGTGACTGATTCGGTACAGATTTTACAAACTGCAGCTGCACAAACAGTGCGTAGACAAATTCGGACTGTCAAAATTATTATGGTCCCAGCTCAAGAAGCTCAAAGAACTGCAGGAGGAGTAATTACAACAGAGTTTACCTTGACATCTCAGAATTCACAGGTTATAGAACAGAAACTGCCCCAGACGGTTCAAGCATTGAAAAATAGTGGAGGAATTGTCTTTACAACACCAATAGTCAAGGGAGAAACAAATTTAATTGAGGAGAAATTAAGAGACAAGTGGTCAAGGAAACATGAGAAGAAAAAGAAACCACCAGACCTAGCAAGGAAACAGAAGAAAAAGAAACCACTAGACTTAGTTGAGGAAAACAATAAACAGGATGAGGGAGAAGCTTCAGCTTATCCATTGAGAGAAATAGTGGGAAAAGTGTATGTTCATGTACCACGGGACAAAGGTGAACTTGCCGCATTTGTGAACAAATGTCCAAAATTGAGAGACAAGCCTATGCTGTGGTATCCACAAGTTGATGGATTTAATGAAAGTTCAAGTGTGTGGATTAATTTCAAAATGTTCTTTGACACTGCAAAGCCAATTGAATTGTGGTCTGAATGTAAAGTTGTTGTGCAAGGGCCAGGTGAAGAGACAATGAGAAATTCGTGTACTAATGCACCATCTTCTGTTGTGATGGAGAAAAATGAAGCAGTGATTACTTTGCTGAAGGGCCGAGTGCCACCAAAAGATCTTGATAATAATAATAATAATACCGACATTTGTTAAGCGCGAACAGCTACCTCCAAGGATTGGGTACAGATCAAAAGAACTTCACGAGAATTAGAAGAATCGGTTCCTGAATTTTGTGAAAAGGTGTGTCAGGAGCTTCAACAGCACAGCAGGAGAGAGAATATTGATGTCAGTGACAGGAAACTCTTTGTGTCTCAATTTGTTATTGGATTAATGATCTTTGGTCAGATCAGTGTGCACATTCCGCAAGGAATGGTTGGTTTGCAAAGATAGTTGATAGATGGGATTGCGAAGAATGAAGTTGAGATACAAGGTGTAGTTCCACAAACAGGAGTACAAGGTGCTCAAGGAGGATTTGGTGTTTTACAGGACAGAGATAGAGGAGTTTTGGTTGGTCCAAATTTGGTTATGGATGTCACCATGTTGGAGAAAATTACCTTTTGCCATCTTTGAACAGATTTGAGCATTGGAAGAGGAAGTGTAGACCTAAACCTGACGCAGTAGATGAAAACGTGCAAATACAGGGAGAAATGCAGATGCAAAATGTGCCTGTTCAGCAAAAGCAAATGTCAGATCAGAAACAGGTACCAATGACACAAGTTCTCCAAGCCCAGATGGTCCCACAAAATATGGAAAACCCTAAAATTAAGTTAATTCAGTTGTCCAAAGCAAATTTGAATTCTTTTCAAGACCAAATTCAGAGCCCATTTCAACAGACTGCTGTATTTGAAAGTGACAGTTTTGGCCCCAACATTTCTGATATCACCAGATCCATTGTGAGTATAGTGGAAGTTCCAGACCTACCTTACTTAGGGAAAAAGACCCAAGTTGTAGGAGTTCTAAACAGATTGCAAATTCAGTTTCAGAGAAGGTTGTGGCAGAATTAGGTTCATTTGAGGAAAGTTACCAATTCGATGTTTGTGGCTCAAGCACTGTAGGTCTGACAGGAAAGCACTTGTGGTGCAAATTAAACTGCACAAATTATTGTACACTGGATGAGATTGAATATCAGACTCCTGATGAGGATGTACAGTTTAAAATGGCCCAACCAAAGACAGCTGTAAGATTGTTTTCAGAAATGACAGTTGAAAAGTTACCCTCGGATTTAGAAGAAACAGTGAACCCAGCAGTATGTGAGTTCACAACGAAAGGTGTCGGATTAATAAAAAGAGCAGAACCAGTTTTAGTCAAATTAAAATCAGATGCCATGTATTTCAGGACACCATCATACGATACAACACAAGAGATAGTTGCAGGAATTTCACCCTTAATTGAAGATAAACTAAGCGAGGGATTTTTGGAGGAATTCATTGGAAGTTCATGTAACTCTCTGATCACAGGTTTACAGAAACTGAATGAGAAGTACAGAGTAGTGCAGGAGATTAGCAGCATAATTGTTCTATGTTGTCCTATGGAACCGAATCCAGCCAATATACCTTTTCGAATTGCATGTACTGAAGAATGGCTTACTGTTATTGACTTTTGTCAGGTTTATATCATAGTGCCATTACATGAGGATAGTCAGGAGAACTGCCAGAAAGGAGATCAATATCTGGGACACATAATTGAAAAAGGACCTAGAAAGGTGTCACTCGAGAGAGTGGAAGCAATTCACCAGATGAATCCACCTCGAACTCAGAGAGAAGCTAGGAGGATTTTGGGAATGGTTGACTACTGTAGACAGTCGACACCAAACCTTTCCCTAGTGGCAAAGCCTTTACTGAGGCTGACACACAAGGATGTGTCTGATCCGCTTCCATTGGATAACGATTGCACAAAAGCATGCCTAGAGTCGAAAGAGAAAATGTGTCATGCCCCGGCACTAGGGATGCAAGTTTATTTAAAAGAATATATTCCAATTTGCAATGAGAGGGAGGGCTGCGCTCTCTCAGTGCCTGTTCAAAAACATGAAGAAGTTCAAAAGTCTGTGACGTATTCCCCAATGACTCTTGACCCTATCGTCACAGAAATGCCCAACTGCCTTAACTTAGTAGCTGCGGTTGATGTCAGTCACAAAAAGAGTGAGAATATAATAATGGAATGTCCAGTAACTGAAAATGTCTATTGTTTTGTAGATTTGCTACTGAAAAATCTTGTGATCGAAACATGTCTAAATTTAAATGTATTGAGCCTACTGCCAGTAAAGGAAAATGTTTGTGATGAAACTGAACATGAAGGTTTAGGTGTCATGGATCAATGCATGACGCCAAGGTTAGACACTAATTATGAACCCCTGATTGAGCCTGATCATGTCCAATTTGTAGATGGCCCATGTTTAAGAGGTAACAATGGCACATTAAGAGAAGCATATGCCATGTGCACCATGAATTATGTTGCCGAAGCTTCATGGCTTCAAGAAGTTACCTCAGCACAAGATTCAAAATTGAATGCCCTTACCATAGCATGCAGGTTCACTGCTCAAATGGGAGTCACTATTGTCATGGGAAAGAGAGATGGTAATTCGGTTGCCCAATATTGTGTCCTGCTAGCTTACACATTGAAGGGAAATTTCACATGTGAATCTGAGAAGAACACTGTCTATCCAATGTTGATGTCAATAGCGTACACTTGGGAAGAGTTGAAAGGGGTACAAGAAAATGTTTTAGAGACACAACAACAAGGGTGGATCAGAACAGATTTTGAGAAAAACGTAAATCACATCCAAATGTCAGCTGAAGACAGACCAGTGTTGCCAGACAGTTTGTCGTTTCCAATGACACGATACATGCATGGACACACACACTTAGAGAGGGATTCAAAGAAATGTGTTTTTAGAAAGAATAGATACAAGCAAAAGTTTAGGAAGCTTGCAGAAGAAGAGTGTTATCGAGATGTGACATGTCAACAAATGAATGCAGGGAAAAGAACTAGGCCTGGGCGGAAAACTACGCTACGCTCGCGTAGTTTGCGCAGTTTGCGCAACTACGCGCTACACGAATTGCACGTAGCACAGTGCAAAAACGCGTAGCGTAGCGGGCATATTTTGCTTGCTCGCGGCCCATCGTCAAGTTGGCGACCGCGAGCGAGCAAAATGACATCCCGGCGAGACTTTTTCCTCGTTCGAGATCAGCAACATCAAGTTGCCGATCGCGAGCGTGGAAAATAAACCTCCCGGCGAGATTCTCAACGCGGGGAGGTCAGGTTTCTCATTGCGAGTGGTCGCGTTTGCTCGCGACCGCTCGCGATGAGAAACTACCAGTTTGCGTTGAGAAAACTGCTGCTCGAGTACAAATCTACTCGAGCGGCAGAAAACGAGCGCTTGCACTGTGCAAGATGCCGTTTGCAATGATTGCACAGTGCGGACAAGCATCCGGCACTGTGCAATCATTTTGAACAGCATTTTCTACCGCACTACGCAGTTCGCGTAGTGCTACGCGTAGCTCGCGTAGTGCGAAGTGCACTTCGCGTAGCTACGCGTAGCGCTACTACGCGAACTACGCCCAGGGTTAAAAAGAACACACGTTACATTGAGTCACATGGGGAGATCAGAAGGTCCTTTCAATAGAATGCAAAGGAACACCATCGAAATGCCCGATTCCTACACAACCAGAAGAAATGACAACCACATGGTAGCAAATGTGTTATTGCAAAAATCGATCTCCAGGTATAGATTTCCAGTTTCTCTGAAATCAGATCGAAAGAGCCACTCTATCAATGAGGTCCCAAAAATGATGTGTGCAGAACTACAGACTGAAGAAAAATTGCACTGTAGTTATCGACCTGAAGTTTCAAGCATAATCGAGCAACACAAAGACACCATAGAGTCTCGCTTTGAAAAAGAATGTGTCTCAACATCACTGAAGTGGCTTGATGATGTACCTGTAGAAGCACTTGTGAAAATTGCAGATGAGAAGATAAGCCATTGCTGCGAAGGATTGGCTGATGTGGTTTATACAGTTTCTCACCAAGTTGCAGTTGCTACACGAGATTTGCATAGTGAACAGTGTGACAACCTCGATCTGAGAGATGATGTTGTGGTCGAGAACAACGTCCTGAACACTTGGTTGAAACCAAGATGGAACTGCCCGTTCCAAGTGATCCTGGTCACAATGTCTGCTGTGAAGTGTGATGGCCTTCCGAAATGGGTGCATGTCTTCCATGCTCGTAGGGTCCCATGTCCCCTTGATGAAACAGCTCCTCTTCCAGAAGAGATGCCAGCAGTGGTCGAAAGGCCCCGGGAGAGGGTCAGTCAAGCTGTAGGGGAACACACTGAGTCTGAAGCAGCACTAAAGCAAACCGAGGTGGGACTAGAAAAGCAAGAAGTGGAAATTGGCTTGGATGAAACTGATATCGAAGTGGTGAATGAGCCAGGTCCAGCCTCTGATGAAAGAACTAGTGCTGTGGGCCCACGAGCGGAGGTGGAAGAAAGCTGGCTAAAGGGGTATACGAAAAGTCTGCAGTTGTCCCATGAAAACGTATTTACACCCGTAGCTGAAAAGTCTGTATCAGAACAAAGTGACGACGAAAGTGGAAGGTTTGGATTGACAAAGTCCAAAAGATCGATTGTGCTTTGTTGGAGTTATTCAGCACTTGAATGGTCATATTGCATGGACAAAGCACTGAACGTCATAATGGATGAACTGTGTGATGCAAGATTTGAAATGTATGGGCCACCTTGATTTCAAGCTTGAGACAAAAAGAGCTGAGAAAAGCTGAAACAATGACTGAGAACTATCAAAAGCTGAAAAGAAAACAATTATTGATCAATGAAAAAAAAAAAAGAAGTTTTCTGTTAGATTTTATTATTTTAGTTAATTATTTTACAGAAGACTAACCTAGGTCCGAGAAAAAAGCTACAAGAAGAGTGAGGGATAAAAATTTTGAAGAACACAGAGTAGGTTTAAGGATTGTCTATTTAGAAATTTGAACTGCTGAAAACTAACCGTTCTGAGAAGCTACTTACAGAACTCTGCACTGAACTTTTGAGCTTGCCTATGTATGATCTGATTGCAGACAAAGCTTGTGTTGCCTTAGAAATTGTGGTAAATTTGTTATGTGCTCAATTTTTGTAATAACAAGTGATACTGATCATATTAGTTTAGTAAGGCTCTTTTACATACCAGATAGAAATTAGGTCTGCTAATTGAAAATATTACATCTACACACACCACAGACGAGTTGCAAAATTTTAGGTAGAGAAAATTCAGCTAGTGATAGGGGTGATCTTTGATGATCTCAGATGTGAAATGAACTTGGTGTGATGATTACAAATCCTCAGAGGTGTGATGATTTAATCATCAGAGGGAGGATTGATAGCGCCTAGAACATGTGCTTTAAAATTTAGCATCACTGAGGGAAAACATGCCTTCGCTTCAAAAACGAAAACTGCATTTGAAAAATGACACGCAAAATATTTTGTGCCACAAAGTGAAAACATGAGCTCTGAAATGCACAGACTTTGTCAGACGCTTTTCACTTAGCAATTTATGTAACCCATGTGCAAGTAATTCATAGAAATGTATTTTAGTTTAGATTTTGTTCTCACTATGAAAATGTGATTTTAATTTGTGAAAGTGTTAAAAGTGTGCATTAGTAGAAAATAACTTGTATTAGAATTAGCACGACATTTTATAATGTAGAAAAACAGAAACCACTTTTAATTAGTTTTTGCTCTCGGAAAGTTTCTGTTAGCTTTCAAGATAAGCAAAGGAATTTCTCTCCCTGTGTAGAGAACAGCTGAATAGAAAACACACGTTATTTTAATAGTGCATTAAAATGTTGCATTTAATGTTTCTTGCTAAATTAAAAGGTTCTTTTGTAAGTCATATTATGTGTTTAGTTAGAAATAATGTGTTTTTATTAGTAGGTTGGTAGATGAAATTATATTAAATAAAATGCAGAATGTGCTGTGGGAAGGACTTTCGCCTGCCTGTCTGATGAGATGACGTATGCCGCCTGTTTCGAAGGATTATTTTTTTGATAAATGCGTTCCTAGTTTAGAACATTTCAGAACACTGGGAGAGCTCTTGCAGAGAGCTTTGCGAGAGGCAGAAGCTTTGCAGACAAAGAGAGGCAGAGGAGTTTCAGACTCCGATGCAGAAATGAAAGGAGGAGAGCAGATGTGATTTGCAGATGGAGGGAAGGAGAGGGCAGACTTGATGGATGGCGTAACCGAGGCAGTTCAGATGTAGGTTTAGTTCCATTCTGACTTTTATTTAGATCCCAAGCTTTAAGCTTTGACTAATTGGCTTTGTCAAGGCTTATTTGTTTTATGCTTGACTTTGATGTAGCTTTATGCTACGCTCACTCTTGCATTGTGAGTTCTGACTTACATCATTTAGTGCCTCACTGTCTTCGACAGGGATTGTTTCTTTATGGAACGCTTGTGTGGAAATTATTATGCTTGTACTAACTTACATTTTCTATTTTCAATTCTGTAACCTGATTGATATCTGACTAATGAATGAAGAGTCAGAGAAGCTTAAATTTTGATTGGAAAATAAATCCCTTTAAAACTACTCACAATTCTCATTATTGGCTAAAATGTTTAGTTGCATTTGATTAATTGCCCATGTTTATGTAGGAGCTCCCTGGTCATAAACGGTGGCCAAGATCTATCGACCTGGAGCGGAAACAAGGGTAACGCTAATCAGAGGTAATGGTGCCACATTTCCTAGATTTTCCAAAGAGAGATTACCGTGAAAATTCCGCTGCATCACTTGTTTGTATTTGAGGTGCGCCATGCACGCTGTCACTTAAAAGAATAGCTGCCGTCTGTCACAGCACTTGCCTCAAAGTGAAAGAGCACATGGCGCGCTGCAAATACAAACAAGCTGCCGCCAATGCCGGTGTTCAACAGACTGGGAGCAACAAAAAAAAAGCATTTGCAATGCAATAGGTCTCGTATTTAAGCGAGTTTAAGCTATTGGCATTTTAAATGACAATGCCTTTTATTTATGTTTTAATAACAATAACAAAAAAAAGGCATTGTCATTTACAATGTCAATAGCTCAAACTCGCGTAAATGCGAGACCTATTGCATTGCAAATGCTTGTTATTACTATGCAGAAGGATTTTCCTCACTGTTGTCTGAGTCTCTACTGGACTTAGCCATGCAAATTGAGCTACGGAAAACAGCCTCCTAATTTGTATCCCAGGTGCATTGGAGCCTCTTGTCTGCACAGTGCTTCCCAGCTGCTGTTTGGACCCTGACTCCTAAACCTGGAAGTGTCTAGTGGCTTTAGAGGATGGAGTCTACTCTTATGTTGCCTTGGAAGCTGGGAAGGATATTTGGATGAGTTGCATACTCATATGAGATTCCCCAGAAAATATATATAGAAGTGGATTGTGACTGTTAAAAACTCTCAGCAGAAGAATTCCTAAAAATCATCTAATTAGTGATGCTCCTATATCCAAAGTGCAAGAGGGTGGCAAAATGTCACCTGCAGGAAAAACAGCATTTTTGGTGAAAGGTAGGAGATCACAGGGGAGTTCATGTACTTATTGGAAAAAGGTATGAACTCCTTTGACTGGAGAAATTCTCTGATCCAGTAAAGAGGCTAATGTGTTTAGCACAGCTCTGATCACAGCCTTCTGAAATGGAGCATTGCTCAGATACAGCTGTCTGGCATAGAGAATTAGGACTGGCAAGCTCTGAATAAGGGAAGGCCGCCACAGCATCTTGCAACCTCACATCCTGTATTAGCCATGGAAAGGCACCATATTCTGCCTGGAGCATTTGCTTTCAGATTCCTTCTCTTTACCATGTGCGGTTGCTCAGAGTCTGTAGAGCTCAGGGCTGAAGATAGTTGTGATCCTTTCCCTGTAAAGCTGAATCCGAAAGTAAAACTGTAGAGTTAAAACATGTGACTGCCCTATCCCTTAGCTTAATGTGACCGCAGCACCTCAAAGGCAGACCCCCACTAAATTATCAAGAAGGGAGTTTTATATTGAAGCTGTATATAATGATATAAATGTAATACGAAAGAAAGCTTAGCACATTCAAAAATGTGAAAAAGGAACAAGTACAAAAAAACAAAATAGTGAAGGAAAGAAAATAAGAAACTAGAGGTAAAAGAGACAAAGTCAAGTATACCCCTTTACATTCCTGCAATCCACAGAGCAGTAACCCAACAGCCTATTAGCTCATGACTTATGCTATAGGGATTTGATTTGCTTTTGTTATATTTGTGGGTGACCTGTCTTTACAATGAAAGATGTTTTATTAGTATGTGTACTAACACCTGAAACCATATAGAGTGGTGCCATTATGCCACAGCCTGGATAGTAATACCTTTGCATCTGAACCAAAAAAGAAACAATTCATGTTACAGATCATTATATCTACATCTGAATATAATCCAGAGTTTGAGGGTTATTGGTTAGTGTAGAACACTTACACCCAAACGGCTACTAAGATCGGGCAATTGGCCAAGATACAAGTTAAATTTGTGTTCTGTTGGTTACATTTTGAACACTCAGAGGAATTTCATGTGCTTGGCTTGAACATCTTGACCAGAGTGTAATAAGTTAGTAAAATGTTAGTACGCGCTATAAAATTCAGAATTACTTTAATTGTGTTAATGTTTCCCGACTAATGTCTTCATCGACATTATGTGACTACCCTATCGGTTGATCATTAAGATCATTGTATGAATGTATGTGGTATATGTATAGCACAAGCTGCATGATCTACTAGTTGTTCTCAGATTCACATGCAACATAGATTGTTAGAGCAAATCTGGCTGAAGCAATCTAACAAAATGAGACAACACGCAGCGCTCTGAAATGGGGGTACTTAAATTATGCTTTAGATTTTTCTCTTTTAATTTTTTTTATTGAGTTTTTGCATTTCAAATAACAACCATATACCACAGATTACAGCGCATGATAAACAATGCAGAATGACAGAAGCATGTTGGTACATTTAGGCAAAAGCGTTAAGTATTAGTTAAGGGGAGAGGAGTTGGCCTAACGGCTAGGGCAGTCGACCTCGAATCTGGGGAACTGGGTTCAAGTCTCGGCAATGACGCTGAACATCCTATGATTCTGGGCAAATCACTTAATCTCCCCGTGCCTAACAAAAAATAAAAAATTAATGTGTCCTCATATAATGCAACTGGTGCTATGTAAAGCGCTCTGATACCCGATTCGGGTCAAGTTCGCACTATATAAAACTCTGTGGGAAAAAAAAAAGGTATTGGGTTGTGACAAGACATGCTCCTAGGGGTATTGAACTGCTCTGTGTATGGGTGCTTAGTGCCCATCTCCTGCCTATGATGGTGGATACGATTCGTAACTTGGAAGGAGCTGTGGGGGACTGTGGGGAATGGGGGCGGTGCATCTTCTTGCAAAGGTGGTGTGAGCGGTTCTGGGTGAGGGAGAACGTGAAATGTCACCCTAACACATTAGACACTAATGGAAGTGATTAAGAGTTTGAGAGTGGCAGGCATCGTGGTGGGAGGTGGTCGACTCGCAAGGGGTGCACCTAACCGCGTGCAGAGGGGCCAATGCATCTACGGGGACAGGTCATCGTTGTTGGTTGCTTGGCAGAAATGCATGAGTAAGGTAGACCACTGTGGTGATATTTGTTGACAGCGTATCCAACGAACCTCCTCATATCATAGAGAGTCCTCCTCCACAGCGTTCTATTTGCGTACTGCCCCTTTCCATGCCTCCACTGGGGGGCCCGCTGGCGCATGCTAATGAAGGGTGATTGTGCGTTTAGCAAGGAGCAGGCCAAAGCTGCAAAGCGATTTCGCACCTTATGAAGTTTCCTGTTAAATTATGCTTTAGATGTGTTTAGGTACAGCAGTTGATCATTAGAGCTAATGATGGTAATGAATTCTAGCATTTTAGCTCCAGAATGGGTCTCAGAAGTTTTCTGATAAATACCTAGCAGAATCAGTTACATTGTCTGAAAAGAGGTGTGGGTCATATTGGTAAATGCCTATAGAACGTTTAGGATATGAGTCTCCAGGCAAATGTCAACTTATTTGTGCGTGTAGGATTGCTTAGACTTTAGTCATACGTTTAGCACGTGTCTCAGCCATACAAACTATTACAAAATTATTACATCCTGGAAGTGAATTATTTTTCTTAACAAATGTTCAGAGTGGATTGAATAAACAATATTAGGGTGCAGATGTATGATCCCCTATGTACACTGATTATTGTCAGAGACATTTATATTCAGAAAAACTCTGGGGCAAAATTTGTGTTATAAAGTTTTCAATTATCATCAATAATATTCTCCAAATTATTGATTATTATATTCTATAACCAGAGGTGGCTGGGGTATTAGTAACAGTAGTCACACGATCTCCACTTGCTAAAATGCAGATATACTTGTTTCCATATTGGTACCGTTTAACATCTGGGCAAGTTATGTTGTTGAGATAAGGCACAGAGTGAACAAAGATAGTGAGAGGAAAGGCCCTAGAGAGAGTCTTTCTCAATTGTGGTTGGCTCCAACAGCATCTGACTTAAGCATATTGTTAGAAATGGGGGTCTCTAGTTGGCAGAGGTAGGAACCTTTGTCCAAATAGGGACCCTTGCTTCTAGTCAGGGTAAGGGGGATACACTTCTAAAATAACCCCTGCTCACGCCCTTGGTAGCTTGGCACAAGCAGACAGGCTTATCTCAGAGGCAGTGTGTAAAGCATTTGTGAACACATACAGTAATACAGTGAAAACACTACAAATGGACACCACACTAGTGTAGAAAAATAGTAAATCTTTAATTAAACCAACAAGACCAAATACGATAAAAATCCAACATACAATACTGTTGAAAAATAGTACTTGTGCAAAATAACGACTCGGTGCAGGCAGCGGCTCGTTGACCGAGTCGGTGATACTAGGGCTTGCGTTGAAGGGTGAGACAGTGCTCGCTGCGGTGCTGGCAGGTCACAGTGCGGCGCCGGAGCCGGTCGATGTTCGGGTCGGACAGCGACGGAGTCGGTGACGTCTTTACAGGGTGTAGTGAAGCTCTGCGGAGTGCGGTGCCCACAGGACGCGGTGCAAGCAGCGGTTCGTTGACCGAAGCGAGGCATTGCTCTCAGCGGTGCTTTCAGGACACGGAATCCTGCGACGGACTCTATGACAGAGTCGGTTACCCTTTTTCTTCCGTGGAGATGATCAGAGACGGTGCCCACAGACACGGGGAGGTCTTTGCTGTTCCTGAAACCTCTAGAACAGGGGGCAAGCTCAGTTGAAGCCCTTGGAGATCTTCTCTTCAAGCAGGGGACAAAGCAAGCAGCAAAGTCCTTTTCTCCTTTCCTTGGCAGCAAGTAGCCACTGCAGGCCAACCCAACAAACAGCACAGGGGCAGTATTCCTCCTCAGCTTCTCCGGCTCTTCTCCTTGGCAAAGGTTCCTCTTGGTTTCCCAGAAGTGATCTAAAAGTCTGGGGTCTGGGCCCCTCTTTTTATACACCAAAATCCTTTGTTCTCTGAAGGCAGAGAGTGTGTGTACCCGGTCAAAACCAGTTCTGTCCTCACTGGTGCAGCTTCCTGGCAGGAGGTGGAGACAGCATTGTTGAAGGCAGACCAGGCCCATTCAGGTGAAAGGAAATCTCCTCCCCCTACTCTAAATGCAGCCCAGGTCTATTCAGCCCATCCCTGACTCATCAGGGGCTGGAGAGGGGCAGTGGCTCCAGAAGTCTGTCATCCAAATGCCAGACATGCAATACACAAACCTAGCAGAGGCACACTGGATGGTTAGGCAAGAAAATACCTACTTTCTTAAAATGGTATTTTCAAACACAGAATGTAAAAATCACCCTCACTAAAAGATGCATTTTATCATTCTGAGTTCAGGCATACTAAACTTTATTTTTCTACCTTGTTCCCAGGGCCAGGTATGTTTATACGATGTTATAAACAATCTCCCGATTCTCTCCTATGGGAACAGGTAGCCTTGCAATAGTGAAAAACGAAATTGGTAGTATTTCACTATCAGGACATGCCACACACATCAGGGCATGTCCTACCTTTCACATAGAATGCACCCTGCCCACAGGGGTACCTTGGGCCTACCTTAGGGGTGACTAATATGTAGAAAAGAAAAGGTTTAGGGACTGGCAAGTATGTACACTTGCCAAGTCGACATGGTAGTCCAGACTGCACACAGGCTCTGCCATGGCAGACCAGAGTTATATTTTACAGGCTGCTTCTGTGGGTGGCACAATCAGTGCTGCAGCACACTAGCAGCATTTGATTTACAGGCCCTGGGCACACACAATGCAATATACTAGGATCAGACAAGTAAATCAAATAGGCCAATCATGGAATCACTAATCCTTAGCAACAATTTACAAAGGGAGCACTTGCACTTTGGCACTGAACAGCAGTGGCAAAGTGCCTAAAGCATCTAGACCAGCAAAACGGAGTCCAACACACAGCAAAAACACAGGTGGCAAAAGCAAAAAATGGAAGGGAGACCCACGCCAAAGTGCCAGGTCTAACACGTGTCCCCTCCAGCTGAAATGTGGGCAGAACTACCCACCCTCTTGGGAGTTCTCTTCACTAAGGCGGAAAAATCTGGACAGACCATCAGCATTGGCGATTTCTGTACCAGGGCGGTGTTCCACCGTAAAGTCCATCCCTGTAGGGAAATGGACCACCTCAACAGCTTGGATTCTCACCCCTCATCTGCATCAACCATCTGAGGGGCCCATGGTCTGTCTGACCCCGGAAGTGAGTCCCAAACAAGTATGGCCTCAGCTTCTTCAGCACCCAGACCACAGCAAATGCCTCACGCTCAATCGCACTCCAACTCTGGTCCCGTGGAAGTAACCTCCTACTAATGAAGGCTATGGGTTGGTCTAGGCCCTCCTCATTTAGCTGTGAGAGCACAGCTCCCACACCATGCTCTGAAGCATCTGTCTGCACAATGAACTCTTCTGAGAATTCGGGTGCCTTAAGCACGGGCGCTGTGCACTTGGCAGATTTCAGGGCATCAAAAGCCTTCTGGCAGGTGTCAGTCCAGTTTACTTTCTTGGGCTGCTTCCTGGAAGTCAGCTCTGTCAAGGGGGCAACAATGGTGCCGTACCCCTTGACATATCTCCTGTAATACCCTGTGAGTCCTAAAAAGGCTCTCACCTCTGTCTGGGTCTTGGGGGCTTCCCAAGCCAGAATGGTATAAATCTTGGGCTGTAGGGGTGCCACCTGGCCGCTCCCTACCTGGTGTCCCAAGTACACCACAGAACCCTGCTCGATCTGGCACTTACTCACCTTGATCGTGAGGACTGCCCTCTGCAGAGCCTTCAACACTTCCCAGAAGTGGTGCAGATGTTCCTCCCAAGTGGCAGTGAACACTGCGATGTCCTCCAGGTAGGCGGCACTGAAATCCTCCAGTCCAGCCAACACCTGGTTGACCAACCTCTGAAAGGTGGCAGGGGCATTCTTCAAACCAAAGGGCATCACCCGGAATTGGTAGTGCCCCTCTGGTGTTGAGAATGCTGACCTCTCCGTTGCCCCATCAGTTAAGGCAATCTGCCAGTACCCAAATGTTAAGTCAAACGTGCAGAGGTACCGGGCAGCTCCCAACCGATCAATGAGCTCATCAGCTCTGGGGATGGGGTGAGCATCGGTCCTGGAGACCAAATTGAGCCCTCGGTAGTCCACACAGAACCGGGGTTCTTGCGTGGCACCGGGTGCGGCAGCCTTTGGAACCAAGACCACTGGGCTGGCCCAAGGGCTGTTTGAGGGCTCAATCACCCCTAGCTCTAGCATCTTGGAGACCTCCTCCTTGATGCAAGCCTTGACCCTGTCAGTCACTCTGTAAATTTAGTGCTTTACAGGAGGACTGTCCCCAATGTCAACATCATGGACACCACACCACTGAGTGACACCGGGGGTCAGGGAGAACAGAGCAGCAAACTGTCCCAACAGTTGGTGACAGTCACTCTGCTGTTCAGGAGTCAGGGCGGGGGAGAGTGATACACCGTCCACTGACCCATCATGCTCTTTTGCAGACAGGAGGTCAGGAAGAGGCTCTGTCTCCTCATCCATTCCAGCATCTGTTGCTAGGAGCATGCCCACTTCGGACCTCTCCAAGTGGGGCTTCAGGTGGTTTGCATGCAGGACCCGCAAAAGGTTCCTAGGAGACTGCAAGTCCACCAAGTAGGTGACGTTGCTCTTGCGCTCCACCACCTCAAATGGTCCGGTCCACTTATCCTGGAGCACACAAGGCTGCACTGGGGCCATGACCCATACTTTCTGTCCAGGCTGAAACTCGATCAGAGTGGGGATTGTTAGGATTGTTTAGACTTTAGTCATACGTTTAGCACGTGTCTCAGCCATACAAACTATTACAAAATTATTACATCCTGGAAGTGCACCCTAATAACAAACAATATTAGGGTGCAGATGTATGATCCCCTATGTGCACTGATTATTGTCAGAGACAATTATATTCAGAGAAACTCAGGGGCAAAATTCTGGAACTCCTTCTGTTTACCCTTGTCCCCCCCACTCTTCTGCTGGGGACCCTGCCCACCTTTGGCGGAGTCTCCCACACGACCTTTTTGGACCCTGGTGCTGACCCAGCGGTCCGCCTCCACAGCAAGCTTCCTGGGATCAGTCAACTTACTGTCAATTAGGTGCTGGCGTAGCTCTGGAAAACAATTATCTGACAAGTGCTCCCATGCAACCAAATCATAGAGCCCCTGCAAATCATTCACCTTGCTACCCTTCACCCAACCATTCAGTGCTCTGCAAAAATAGGACACATACTCCACCCAGGTACTTGACTCCAGCTTCCTACAGTTTCTAAATTTCTGTCTATAAAGCTCTGGGGTCAACCCATACCTGGCTATCAAGGCTTCCTTCATGGGGGCAAAGGACATCTGATCCTCAGTGGGCAAGTTCAGCATGATTTCGCTCCCTTCACTGACAAAGCAGCCCCACAACCCCGCTCCCCAATCTTTCTCAGGCACCCGGTGGGATCTCATTGCTAATTCATAGGCCTTGAACCACTGACCAATGTCCTCATGCTTCATACAATCCTTAATAACATCTTTGGGAATGTATACCTTTCCTTCCCCAGGCACTGATGGTGTGCTGCAACCAGAGGGATTGATCTCTAAGTTCTTTGCTTTCAGATTCAACTCCCTCAAGCCTCTCTCATGCTCTAAAAGCATCCTCTTTTCCTCCATGGCCAATTTCTGCATTTCCAACTCCAACTTCTTATTTTCTATGTCACCCTCCTTCCCCAGCCTGAGCTTAGGAAGCTCCCTCTCATGCACCCTATCTCTCTCTCTCTCTCTGTCCTCCAACTCCTCTGGAGACAGACCCCTTTGAGAAACACTGCTGGAAGGTACCCTCCCGCCTGGCAGATTCAATTGCCCCTCCTGTTGCTCATACACATTCTCTGCCTCCACCAGAGGCTCCTCATCCTGCCCACTGGCATTTCTGGATTACAACCAGGCCCTCAGCACTTTTTGGTATTCATCCTTCCTGGTGAGGCTTTTCACAGAGACTTTAAATTTCTTTCAGATAGCTTTCAGTTGAGACACAGGGTAGGTTTCTACCCTATCTTCCTCAAATTCGATATCAATGGATGCAATGGGTGCTGGCTTGGTCATGATGACAAAATTGGCAGTTCTTTACTTTGCAGAAAAAACAATACAAGGGAAAGGTTCAGTAAAATTATGTGGTCACGTAATGGTCTGCACTATGCTAGTAATGTTCACCAATCACTGTATGTAAATCACAAATGCAAGTCCAGGATCCTCACAGCTGACCACAAATGTTAGAAATGGGGGTCTCTAGTTGGCAGAGGTAGGTACCTTTGTCCAAATAGGGGCCCTTGCTTCTAGTCAGGGTAAGGGATACACTTCTAAAATAAGCCCTGCTCACCCCCTTGGTTGCTTGGCACGAGCAGACAGGCTTATCTCAGAGGCAGTGTGTAAAGCATTTGTGAACACATACAGTAATACAGTGAAAACACTACAAATGGACACCACACCAGTTTAGAAAAATAGTAAATCTTTATCTAAACCAACAAGAGCAAATACGATAAAAATCCAACATACAATACTCTTGAAAAATAATACTTGTGCAAAATAACCTTTAAATTGCAGGAAAATCAATAAAACACAGTTCGTCTGACTCAGTAGCTCTTCCTGGGGCTACCGCGATACTGAATACGACAGAGTCTAACAATTCCAGCCGATCGCGTCGATACGGGCCAGCTAAGGCATCAACAGACTCGGACACAGTACCTTTCTTGTTGCGACCAACACATTGGTGCGAGTCGGTCGGGGCAAACGTCGCGGTCGCGTTGTGAAGCAGAGCATTGCGGCGGACGATGTCCTCACGACTCAGTGCAGGCAGTGGCTCGTTGACGGAGTCGGTGATACCAGGGCTTGCGTTGAAGGGTGAGATGGTGCTTGCAGCAGTGCTGGCAGGTCACGGTGCGGCAACGGAGCCGGTCGATGTCCGGGTCGGGCAGCGACAGAGTCGGTGACGTCTTTGCAGCGTGTAGCAAAGCGTTGCGGAGTGCGGTACCCACAGGCCTCGGTGCAAGCAGCGGCAACTTGACGGAGTCGATGAGACCAGGGTTACGTTGCGAGGCGTTGCTCTCCGTGGTGCTTTCAGGACACGGAATCCTGTGACAGACTCGATGACAGAGTCGGTTACCCTTTTTCTTCCGTTGAGACGATCAGAGACGGTGCCCACAGACAGGGGGAGGTCTTTGCTGTTCCTGAGACCTCTAGAACAGGGGGCAAGCTCAATTCAAGGCCTTGGAGATCTTCTCTTCAAGCAGGGGACAAAGCAAGTAGCAAAGTCCTTTTCTCCTTTCCTTGGCAGCAAGTAGACACTGCAGGCCAACCCCACACAGTAAACAGCACAGGGGCAGTATTCCTCCTCAGCTTCTCCGGCTCTTCTCCTTGGCAAAGGTTCCTCTTGATTTCCCAGAAGTGATCTAAAAGTCTGGGGTCTGGGCCCCTCTTTTTATACACCAAAGTCCTTTGTTCCCTGAAGGCAGAGAGTGTCTGTACCCGGCCAAAACCAGTTCTGTCCTCACTGGTACAGCTTCCTGGCAGGAGGTGGAGACAGCATTGTTGAAGGCAGACCAGGCCCATTCAGGTGAAAGGAAATCTCCTTCCCCTACTCTAAATGCAGCCCAGGTCTATTCAGCCCAGCCCTGACTCATCAGACTTCTGGAGCCACTGCCCCTTTCCAGCCCCTGTCATCCAAAAGCCAGACATGCAATACACAAACCTAGCAGAGGCACACTGGATGGTTAGGCAAGAAAATATCTACTTTATAAAAGTGGTATTTTCAAACACAGAATGTAAAAATCACCCTCACTAAAAGATGCATTTTAACATTCTGAGTTCAGGCATACTAAACTTTATTTTTCTACCTTGTTCCCAGGGCCAGGTATGTTTATAAGATGCTATGAACAACCTCCCGATTCTGTCCTATGGGAACAGGTAGCCTTACAATAGTGGAAAACGAAATTGGCAGTATTTCACTATCAGGACATGCCACACATAAGGTCATGTCCTACCTTTCACATAGAATGCACCCTGCCCACAGGGGTACCTTGAGCCTACCTTAGGGGTGACTAATATGTAGAAAAGGGAAGGTTTAGGGACTGGCAAGTGTGTGCACTTGCCAAGTCAACATGGCAGTCCAGACTGCACACAGGCTCTGCCATGGCAGACTAGAGTTATATTTTACAGGCTGCTTCTGTGGGTGGCACAATCAGTGCTGCGGCCCACTAGCAGCATTTGATTTACAGGCCCTGGGCACACACAATGCACTATACTAGGATCAGACAAGTAAATCAAATATGCCAATCATGGAATCACTAATCCTTAACAACAATTTATAAAGGGGGCACTTGCACTTTGGCACTGAACAGCAGTGGCAAAGTGCCTAAAGCATCTAGACCAGCAAAACGGAGTCCAACACACAAAGAAACAGGAGGCAAAAGCAAAAAATGGAAGGGAGACCCACGCCAATGGTGCCACGTCTAACACGTGTCCCCTCCAGCTGAAATGTGGGCAGAACTACCCACCCTCTTGGGAGTTCTCTTCACTTGGGCGGAAAAATCAGGACAGACCATCAGCATTGGCGTGTTCTGTACCAGGGCGGTGTTCCACTGTAAAGTCCATCCCTGTAGGGAAATGGACCACCTCAACAGCTTTGGATTCTCACCCCTCATCTGCATCAACCATCTGAGGGGCCTGTGGTCTGTCTGACCCCAGAAGTGAGTCCCAAACAAGTATGGCCTCAGCTTCTTCAGCACCCAGACCACAGCAAATGCCTCACGCTCAATCGCACTCCACCTCTGGTCCCGTGGAATTAACCTCCTACTAATGAAGGCTACGGGTTGGTCTAGGCCCTCCTCATTTAGCTGTGAGAGCACGGCTCCCACAACATGCTCTGAAGCATCTGTCTGCACAATGAACTCTTATGAGAAGTTGGGTGCCTTAAGCACGGGCGCTGTGCACATAGCAGATTTCAGGGCATCAAAAGCCTTCTGGCAGGCGTCAGTCCAGTTTACTTTCTTGGGCTTCTTCCTGGAAGTCAGCTCTGTCAAGGGGGCAACAATGGTGCCGTACCCCTTGACAAATCTCCTGTAATACCCTGTGAGTCCTAAAAAGGGTCTCACCTCTGTCTGGGTCTTGGGGGCTTCCCAAGTCAGAATGGTATAAATCTTGGGCTGTAGGGGCGCCACCTGGCCGCTCCCTACCTGGTGTCCCAAGTACACCACAGAACCCTGCTCGATCTGGCACTTACTCACCTTGATCGTGAGGACTGCCCTCTGCAGAGCCTTCAACACTTCCCAGAGGTGGTGCAGATGTTCCTCCCAAGTGGCAGTGAACACTGCGATGTCCTCCAGGTAGGCGGCACTGAAATCCTCCAGTCCAGCCAACACCTGGTTGACCAACCTCTGAAAGGTGGCAGGGGCATTCTTCAAACCAAAGGGCATCACCCGGAATTGGTAGTGCCCCTCTGGTGTTGAGAATGCTGACCTCTCCATTGCCCCATCAGTTAAGGCAATCTGCCAGTACCCAGATGTTAAGTCAAACGTGCTGAGGTACCGGGCAGTTCCAAACCCATCGATGAGCTCATCAGCTCTGGGGATGTGGTGAGCATCGGTCCTGGTGACCGAATTGAGCCCTCGGTAGTCCACACAGAACCAGAGTTCTTGCGTGGCACCGGGTGCGGCAGCCTTTGGGACCAAGACCATTGGGCTGGCCCAAGGGCTGTTTGAGGGCTCAATCACCCCTAGCTCTAGCATCTTGGAGACCTCCTCCTTGATGCAAGCCTTGACCCTGTCAGTCACTCTGCAAATCTTGTGCTTTACAGGAGGACTGTCCCCAGTGTCAACATCATGGACACCACACCACTGAGTGACACCGGGGGTCAGGGAGAACAGAGCAGCTAACTGTCCCAACAATTGGATGACAGTCACTCTGCTGTTCAGGAGTCAGGGCGGGGGAAAGTGATACACCGTCCACTGACCCATCGTGCTCTTTTGCAGACAGGAGATCAGGAAGAGGCTCTGTCTCCTCATCCATTCCAGCATCTGTTGCTAGGAGCATGCCCACTTCGGACCTCTCCAAGTGGAGTTTCAGGCGGTTTACATGCAAGACCCGCAAAGGGTTCCTAGGAGACTGCAAGTCCACCAAGTAGGTGACGTTGCTCTTGCGCTCCACCACCTCATAAGGTCCGGTCCACTTATCCTGGAGCACACAAGGCTCCACTGGGGCCATGACGCATACTTTCTGTCCAGGCTGAAACTCGATCAGAGTGGCATTCTGATCGTACCAATGTTTAATTTCCTCCTGACTGGATTCCAGATTCGCCTGAGCGAGTTGTCTGAAGCGCTTAGTCTGGTTTCTGAAGGCCAGCATGTAGCTATATACATCCTGGGGAGGTTTACTGGGAGCTTTCTCCCAGCCCTCTTTCACCAGACTCAGAGGTCCTCTTACAGGATGGCCATACAGTAGCTCAAAGGGACTGAACCCTGAGGACTTCTGTGGTACCTCTCTGTAAGCAAACAGAAGGCATGGTAAGAGGACGTCCCACTTACGCCTCATGGGTTCACCGAGACCCATAATCATGCCCTTCAGGGTCTAGTTGAATCTCTCAACCAGCCCATTGCCTTGGGGGTGGTAAGGAGTGGTGAACTTGTATGTAACATTGCACTCCTGCCACAGGGACTTCATATACTTAGATATGAAGTTGGTACCACGGTCGGACACCACCTCTCTGGGGAACTCCACATGGGAGAAGATTCCCATCAGTGCACGACCCACCACGCGGGCCGTCACAGTCCGGAGAGGGATGGCTTCCGGGTACCAGGTGGGATGGTCCACCAAGACCAGGATGAACCTGTTGCCCATGGCTGTCTTGGGATCCAGAGGCCCCACAATGTCAATACCCACCCTCTCAAAAGGGGTGCTGACCACAAGGAAAGGTTGGAGAGGAGCCTTACACTTCCTCCCACTTTTGCCACTTGCCTGGCAAGTCTGGCAAGACCTACAATGAGTATCGGAGTGCTGGCGCATTTGGGGCCAGTAAAAGTGGATGACAAGCCTTTCAAAGGTCTTGTCTTGCCCCAAATGCCCTGCCAAAGGCACATCATGAGCCAGACCCAGTAGGAAGGCTCTGAAGCGCTGGGGTACCACCAGCACACGGGCTGACCCAGGCTCAGCAACCTTAGGCTTGCTATACAGAAGACCATTCTCCCAGTAAATCCAATGTGATCCAAACTGATCACCTGCTGCCTGGTTTGCAGCCTGCTGCCGCAAACCAACAAGAGAAGGGCACTTCTGCTGCTCCTGGCACAGTTCCTCCCTGGAGGGGCCTCCTTCCTGCTGCCAATGGGTCAGCTCAGGCAGGTCCCCCAGTTCAGCCACTTGTTCCCCTGTAGGCTCCAGAGCATCCCCCTCAAGGTTTGCATCCTCTTGGGCCGTGGGAACTTCGGGGGCCGGTTTCCCATGCCCCCTGCCTCTACTCTTTCTGGCAGGCACCTGGGCCAGTCTTTTAGGCTCCAGGTCCTCTTGAATGCCCTTACCGGCTGCCATAGACCGAGTGGTCACACAGGCCCACTCAGGAAGACCCAACATCTCCAAATGATACCTCCGCTCCACCTTCGCCCAAGGGGAGCTCTCCAAATCATTGCCTAGCAGACAGTCAACAGGCATGGCTGGCCTCACAGCTACTTTCAAGGTACCTGAGATCCCCCCCACTCAAAGGGAACCTGTGCCACTTTGCAGAGGCACTCTAAATTGTCAGCGGCAACTACTGGGTAGAATGCATTGGGGATCACCTGCTCTTCAGACACCAGCCGACAACTGACAGCTGTCACACTGGCTCCAGTGTCTCTCAGAGCCTCCACACTATGGGCATTGATGGTCACCCACTGCCTGTACTTTTTAGTGTTATCAGACAGGTGAGCTCTTGGGACCATCTCACTGTCTCCTAAAGAGACCGGGGACATTTCTGCGGGACCCCACCCATCTTGAGCACCCGACTCCTCCCCCAAGGCTACACTAGCAATCTGCCGGGGCGGTGCACCAGTGGGTGCGGTGGTATCATTTTTGGGACACCAAGGATCCCCTTGGAAGTGGCTCACCTGACCACAACATAACAAGCTTAGGAACCCCTGTGAACAGGCTTACCTGTCGGGACCCATGGCTTCTTCTCAGTGGGAGGCTGGGAACCCTTACCTTGGTTCCCTTGGGGATTACTTTGGGGCCAATTCTGGAACTCCTCCTGCTTACCCTTGTTCCCCCCACTCTTCTGCTGGGGACCCTGCCCACCTTTGGCGGAGTCTCCCACACTACCTTTTTGGACCCTGGTGCTGACCCAGCGGTCCGCCTCCACAGCTAGCTTCCTGGGATCAGTCAGCTTACTGTCAATCAGGTGCTGGCGTAGCTCTGGAAAACAATTATCTGACGAGTGCTCCCATGCAACCAAATTATAGAGCCCCTGCAAATCATTCACCTTGCTATCCTTCACCCAATCATCCAGTGCTCTGCAAAAATAGGACACATACTCCACCCAGGTACTTGACTCCAGCTTCCTACAGTTTCTAAATTTCTGTCTTTAAAGCTTTGGGGTCAACCCATACCTGGATATCAAGGCTTCCTTCATGGGGGCATAGGACATCTGATCCTCAGTGGGCAAGTTCAGCAAGATTTCGTTCCCTTCACTGACAATGCGGCCCCACAACCCCGCTCCCCAATCTTTCTCAGGCACCCGGTGGCACCTCATTGCTAATTCATAGGCCTTGAACCACCGACCAATGTCCTCATGCTTCATAAAATCCTTAATAACATCTTTGGGAATGTATACCTTTCCTTCCCCAGGCACTGATGGTGTGCTGCCACCAGAGGGATTGATCTCTAAGCTCTTTGCTTTCAGATCCAACTCCCTCAACCCTCTCTCATGCTCTAAAAGCATCATCTTTTCCTCCATGGCCAATTTCTGCTTTTCCAACTCCAACTTCTTATTTTCTATGTCACCCTCCTTCCCCAGCCTGAGCTTAGCAAGCTCCCTCTCATGCACCCTATCTCTCTCTCTGTCCTCCAACTCCTCTGGAGACAGACCCCTTTGAGAAACACTGCTGCCATCCACGGAAGTTACCCTCCCGCCTGGCAGATTCAATTGCCCCTCCTGTTGCTCATCCACATTCTCTGCCTCCACCAGAGGCTCCTCATCCTGCCCACTGGCATTTTTGGATTCCAACCAGGCCCTCAGCACCTTTTGGTATTCTTCCTTCCTGGTGAGGCTTTTCACAGAGACTTTAAATTTCTTTCAGATAGCTTTCAGTTGAGACACAGGGTAGGTTTCTACCCTATCTTCCTCAAATTCGATATCAATGGATGCAGTGGATGCTGGCTTGGTCATGATGACAAAATTGGCAGTTCTTTACTTTGCAGAAAAAACAATCCAAGAGAAAGGTTCAGTAAAATTATGTGGTCACGTAATGGTCTGCACTATGCTAGTAATGTTCACCAATCACTGTATGTAAATCACAAATGCAAGGCCAGGATCCTCACAGCTGACCACAAATGTTAGAAATGGGGGTCTCTAGTTGGCAGAGGTAGGTACCTTTGTCCAAATAGGGGCCCTTGCTTCTAGTCAGGGCAAGAGGGATACACTTCTAAAATAAGCCCTGCTCACCCCCTTGGTAGCTTGGCACGAGCAGACAGGCTTATCTCAGAGGCAGTGTGTAAAGCATTTGTGAACACATACAGTAATACAGTGAAAACACTACAAATGGACACCACACCAGTTTAGAAAAATAGTAAATCTTTATCTAAACCAAAAAGACCAAATACGACAAAAATCCAACATACAATACTCTTGAAAAATAGTACTTGTGCAAAATAACCTTTAAATTGCAAGAAAATCAATAAAATACAGTTCGTCCGACTCAGTAGCTCCTCCTGGGGCTACCGCGATACTGAATACGACAGAGTCCAACAATTTCAGCCGATCGCGTCGATACGGGCCAGCGAAAGCGTCAACAGACTCGGACACACTACCTTTCTTGTTGTGACCAACATATTGGTGCGAGTCGGTCGGGGCAAACATCGCGGTCGCGTTGTGAAGCGGAGCATTGCGGCGTACGATATCCTCACGACTCGGTGCAGGCAGTGGCTCGTTGACGGAGCCGGTGATACCAGGGCTTACGTTGAAGGGTGAGACGGTGCTCGCTGCGGTGCTGGCAGGTCATGGTGCGGCGACGGAGCCGGTCGATGTTCGGGTCGGGCAGCGACGGAGTCGGTGACGTCTTTGCAGCATATAGCGAAGCGTTGTGCCCACAGGACGCGGTGCAAGCAGCAGCTCGTTGACAGAGTCGGTGAGACCAGGGTTACGTTGCAAAGCGAGTTGTTGCTCTCGGCGGTGCTTTCAGGACAGGGAATCCAGCGACTGACTCGATCACAGAGTCTGTTACCCTTTTTCTTCCATGGAGATGATCAGAGACGGTGCCCACAGACAGGTCTTTGCTGTTCCTGAGACCTCTAGGACAGGGGGCAAACTCAGTTCAAGCCCTTGGAGATCTTCTCTTCAAGCAGGGGACAAAGCAAGCAGCAAAGTCCTTTTCTCCTTTCTTTGGCAGCAAGTAGCCACTGCAGGCCAACCCCACACAGCAAACAGCACTGGGTCAGTATTCCTCCTCAGCTTCTCCAGCTCTCCTCCTTGGCAAAGGTTCCTCTTGATTTCCCAGAAGTAATCTAAAAGTCTGGGGTCTGGGCCCCTCTTTTTATACACCAAAATCCTTTGTTCTCTGAAGGCAGAGAGTGTCTGTACCCGGCCAAAACCAGTTCTGTCCTCACTGGTGCAGCTTTCTGGCAGGAGCTGGAGACAGCATTGTTGAAGGTAGACCAGGCCCATTCAGGTGAAAGGAAATCTCCTCCCCCTACTCTAAATGCAGCCCAGGTCCATTCAGCCCAGCCCTGACTCTTCAGACTTCTGGAGTCACTGCCCCTCTCCAGCCCCTGTCATCCAAAAGCCAGACATGCAATACACAAACCTAGCAGAGGCACACTGGATGGTTAGGCAAGAAAATACCTACTTTCTAAAAGTGGTATTTTCAAACACAGAATGTAAAAATCACCCTCACTAAAAGATGCATTTTAACATTCTGAGTTCAGGCATAATAAACTTTTATTTTTCTACCTTGTTCCCAGGGCCAGGTATGTTTATAAGATGTTATAAACAAACTTCCCATTCTGTCCTATGGGAACAGGTAGCCTTGCAATAGTGAAAAACGAAATTGGCAGTATTTCACTATCAGGACATGCCACACACATCAGGGCATGACCTACCTTTCATATAGAATGCACCCTGCCCACAGGGGTACCTTGGGCCTACCTTAGGGGTGACTAATATGTAGAAAAGGGAAGGTTTAGGGACTGGCAAGTGTGTGCACTTGCCAAGTCGACATGGTAGTCCACACTGCACACAGGCTCTGCCATGGCAGGCCAAAGTTACATTTGACAGGCTGCTTCTGTGGGTGGCACAATCAGTGCTGCAGCCCACTAGCAGCATTTGATTTACAGGCCCTGGGCACACACAGTGCACTATACTAGGGTCTGACAAGTAAATCAAATATGCCAATCATGGAATCACTAATCCATAACAACAATTTACAAAGGGAGCACTTGCACTTTGGCACTGAACAGCAGTGGCAAAGTGCCCAAGCCATCTAGACCAGCAAAACGGAGTCCAAAACACAGCAAAAACACAGGAGGCAAAAGCAAAAAATGGAAGGGAGACCCACGCCAATGGTGCCAGGTCTAACACATATGACGTTGATAAGATTAGACTATGGTGACTTGATGGCATTGATAAAATCCTTAGAAAAAGCACATTTGCACATCACCCAAAATAAAATTAGCCATGTTGAAAGCATCATCAATATTAAGAACGACAGTCTCCAAGGAAACCAAAATCTGGGTGCTGTTTTGAGAGGGGCACAGGGTGGATTAACATGGTCTTTGGTGTTCGAGCCAGGTATAAAGCCTAGCCAAGAAGAACTTTAAAAAAAAATGCAACTTGGATGGTCAATATAGCGCAAAAATCTAATCATCATCATTCGATATTGGTGAATACAAATGGAGACATTCATTCCTGTTGATTCGCATTTAAGGTGATTAACTCTGAAATACTTAGATCTCATGATAATTTTCGATCTGGCTGTGTTCAAGGGTAACTTGCAACCTGCCTAGTAAAGGAGGCCATTCCATACTTCCACAAATCTCTCAAGGCTTACCCTCCTTCTTAAGGGACAGGTCCCTCAAAGAGCTGAAAATGGTCACAGAAGAGTTCAGTCACACGAAGATGACAAAGCCACAAGTAAGGCGAATGGTCAGGCCCCACTGAGAGGGACCGAGTTTCCCAGCAGCTTCAAGGCTCTCAGGATCAGTTCTGTGAAGAAGCTCCTGCCGCAAGCCAAAGCTCAACAAGAAGCGTAGATTTTGATAGATAGACAGGTAGATAGACAGCTAGATAGATAGATAACACATTTATTTGTAAGAAAACAAAACAATATTTGCCCAGTTCCAAGTTATAAGGTGCATATATCAGCTGAAGTAATCTTTAATAAAGGTCAAAGGCCACAGCAGAATGTTTTTTAGAACTCTATCCATAAGCTGTCTTCCGTAGAATATACCAGTGGCGGGTTAGCTGTATGATAAAGAGCAACTATTCCATAAGATTAAAATATTTTGATTGCGTTTTTTTGCACACCTATCAAGTTACGAGGTGTCTGCAAGAGCAAGGATGTTTGCTGCCCTATTTTGCCTCACCTTCTAGAAATGGGGCCCATTTGTTGCCTGTAGGGCACATTTGGTGCCCTCTTGTTGGTGGCACTAGATAAGATGCGTTTCATCATTTTCTTCTCTGGGAAAGAGCTGTGCATAATTCATGCGCATTTAGTCATATTTCAAAACAATTTATTCATCTTCTGAAAACTTTTTTTGTGACAACTATGTAGTGATATTTGACCAGGCATCTTTCAGCAACTCCACAAAGTGACTGAAAGTCTTTTTTTAATTATGTCGATTAAATTACTTCTTACATTGTTTCTAAGATAATATAAATTATTTAAACTCAACACAAAGAAACCTGAAACATTAGTAAAGGTCTTATGGGACTTACTATGTAAATTTCCTGCTCCAAACAGATGGCGCAGAATGGCAAGCTGCCAGTCAAGCACTAAAGAAATGACAATAGCAAGATTTAAATTTAATGACTTTTAATATAATTTTTTTTAAATGCGATTTAAGTGAAAAATCTTTCACCGGAAACTCTCACTAACAAATAATTCAGCTAAAAAATGTCACTGTGTTTAAAAACAAAGGCATTGACGTGTAAATAAATGTAAAATGTCAGCAATTTTGCACGACAAAGCAATGATTTCATTAAATCTTTTTCGCTGACTCCTGCATAGAAGAAACTCTACTAAGCACAAAACTATGTACCATAGCAAGGCTGGACAACACCTTCGCAGCGCACCCTTCCTCCATTTCAAGAATTACTGCTTATGTATGAAGGGGAGATCTGAACATTAACATTAAGCTACAATTCTTCCCTAGTCGGTGCTAGTGAAGACTTAAAAAAATGGGCACATTTTGCATAAGTGCAAGCTAACAATATAAATGGTGCCTACCACACGGTGCATGGATGTTTAAAAACATCAATTTTTCTATTGCAGCTTCTGCTGCGGCCCTTTTCCAGCACAGCACAAGCTGCAGTGGATGTTTCCAACCGCCCATAGGGCCGCTGCATCCTAATTCGGCGGGCAGAGGGCCAGCCAAGCCTTCATGCGCACATTGAGTGGGCAAACCACTCCTCTGCCGTGTTGCTCTGAGAGCAGAGCAGCCCCGCCTGCTCGCAAAGCAGCTGGAAACAAAAAAATGATAATAACAACAAGTTATTATCATTTTATTTTTCCTTTCGTCACACTGCTTAAAAGCAGAGGGGCGATGCTCCTCCGCCTTAGCGGAGGAGCCGCCACTGTCGGCAGGTGGAACCACCGACTAATAGACGGGCAGATTCCAACCCGCTATGGTGTCAGTCAGACAATCGTCCGACCGACATCGTAATTACCATTTAGATATTTTTAACATCGATATTACTTACCTTTAAAATCGATATTATTGTCCACAATATTCTTGCACACATCAATACTTTTGCATCACAAAATTCCAAACTTAATATTTTTTCCTGTTGATATTTTATCCATTCACCAAATATAGCAGAAATCTAATAGTATGATTCATGAGTCTCTACCCCCTCACATGAAGGGTTAGAGCCTTCTACGATATATATTATGACCATAAAGTTATTACTGGTAATGTTACAGTCAGATTTATACCATACATCTTTTCGGGGGCTTCTCAGAATCAAAATACCTGACACACTCATTTACCCTGCAAACTCATACATATACAAAACACCCTAGCCTCTGCCATCTTCTCCTTGGACTGCCTCACTAACAGGACACCACACAACAGCTACAGATTTCAAGATGCAGCTAGCTTTACACAAGAGAAAGAGGACGTTCACTGTGGAGGAGACAGACCTTGTAGAAAAAGTGGGCAAAATAAAGGTAAGATTAAGTAAGAGTGAGGGAAAATGGAAGGAACAAGGTATGAGGCCTCAGGGAATTAGTCACAGCGTTGCCTATTCACAGAATTAAGGATATTTTCTTTACATAATAATAAAAAAGATGCAAATATATTCTATGGGTGCAAAGTCAGTGGTGCTCATGAGAGTAGAGATTATGTTTTTTAAAGTACTCGGAAAAATTGACTGGCGCATATTGAGAGTTTGGGTCCAAAGAAAGCAAAATACCATGGACTTATGGGTTAAAAGGGTGAAGACTGAAGTGATTTGGGAAGTGAACCTGAGTGGAACGAGAAGAAAAGGAAAGAACTATTAAAATTATGTGCAAAACACTGGGGGCCTAATTACGAGTTTGTGGTCCATGGGACCGCCAAACCCGTGGTGGTGTTCCACCTGCCGTATTCCTATAACTACGGTGGTGGGATTGCCACAAGACTGCTAGAACCGCCAGGAATCCCTAATCCCGCGGCGGTGGCGCAGCAGTGTGAGGCTGTAATATGCTTATAGTGTTTCCTCACTTCGACCCTTTTCATGGTGGTGATCCCACCATGAAATGGGTGGTGGTGAGGGCCCCATGTTGCCTCTGTGCATGAAGGTGCATGCAAGGGGGGCACATGGTGTTCCCCCCTGTATTTTTGCACCCCCTGTTCCTACACAAACAGAAATGCACAACATTGTGCGTTTCTATCCGCGCATGTATGGGCTGCGGTACTCCTATGGTGGCGCCTTTCTAAGGCTCTCCTATAAGCCTTATAAAGGCACCACCATGGCACCGCCGCCACAAGAGTACCCACCTGGATTACAACTCGTAGTCCGGGGGGTGGACTGACTACAGGTTTGGCGGTCTTGGAGAAGGGCGCTGGCGTGGCAGCCCCCTCTAAGACCGCCAAACTCATAACCAGGCCCTTGGTCAGAATTAATGTATTGAAATGTTTTTACTCCATCTCATTTCTTGAGGTCTATGAAATAGTTCTTTAAACCTATAATTAATTTACTTACTCAAAGATCCCTGGTGGAAGCACAGCAGTCTTGAAGCAGCAATATGCTTGGCGGGACTGCTGTGGTCCCACCAAGCATATTACGAGTTTCCTCCTTGCCTCTGTTTTCATGGTGGTTCCTCCTCCATGAAAACCATGGCGGAAAGGAAAGAAAGGGGCCTATGGGGCCCCCTGTTGCCTCTGGGCCATGGGGTGCATGCAGGGTGGCACATGTTGCGCCCCCCAATATGCATGCATCCCAGTACCTGCATGGCATGAACTGCACCAGTCCATGCCAGAAAGGTACTGCCTTTGACGTTCCCATGGTGGTGCTGATTTTATAGGCACCACCATGGGAATGCCAGAGAACCGCCCGCCAGTGACTAAAAAGCCATATTATGGCAGGCGGTGCACACACGGGTTTTGTGGTGCAGCGGCCAGGGTGGTTGTGCTACCGCAACGCCAAACTCGTAATCAGGTCCTAAGTGACTTGTGGGACACCGAGTGGTGCATGTCGTGCCTTGTTCTAAACCTAGCTGTGCTGTATCAAGGATGCAATTGTTCTCTAGGTGCTTAGAAACCTGTCTATTACCCACCAATTTATCAACCTTTATTAACTGCCTTTTATTACTACATTATTCCAGTTGAGGATATTTTCACATAGAACCACCATCAGCTACCAAGTAGATTTTCAGGTTGAATCAACTTTAAAGAACGGTAACCTTGTTAGAATTTTTGTAGTCGTAACAGCTGTTGAAGGTTGCAAAATACTTGCCAGACTAAGCAACAGAATGGGTGATCTTCTATTACTCCCAAGCTCACAACATCAGGCACAGGCACCAAAGAAAATGGCAAAATATGCCTCCCAAAATATCAGAAATAAACTGCACTTATGTGCAAAGAAATCAAGTCTGGCATCACAAATGAGTAATGCAAAGTGTTTCCCTAACTCAAAACAGTGTCTCTCTTTCAGCAGTGGCTGGCACAGGTAAACGCGGTGGGGCGGTGGGCCGGGGCGTGGCAGGGTGGGAGTGGGGAAGTCGACAGACAACGGAATAGGTATAATTAAATAAATAAATAACACCTATTCTGTCGTCTGCCGGCTTCCCCCCCGCCGCGCCCTGCCCCGCCCTACCGTGCTCACCTGTGCCGGCCACCGCCGATCACTTTATAAGGTATTAAAAGCTGAAAAGGAACTTCCCACAAGATAGAATTCATTGTGATGGTTGAATGTCTTTCAGTAACAATTTTTCATGAAGTATGAGTTTGCTAATTATTTAAGCATTACATTGCATATTTCCTGTGGTTTCCCTCCTTTAAGAAGTTCATATGCAAAGACGGCTCAGTTAATTAATTTCTTGCTGCTAAGATATATGTGTAATCTCGTGGTCACATGGTTAAATGCTAGCATGGCTGAATCATACTTTTTTTTTCTCTAGCAGAGAAAAGTAGTACCATTGTGCTGTATAATAATAATGTTGATTATCTAGAGTCCTAAAAATACTAACTTCTGTGGTAGGGCATGCCATATAAAGGAACATTTTACTTTTATTATGTCATCGAACGTACATCTGACTTGCATGAGGATTAGATAATTTTAAGGGGTATCCTATTTTCCTTTCCCTACATTCAATCACTACGCTACTCTACTGCCTTTTTTTTTGCACTCTTCATTATATTATTTAGAACTTTCTTGATTACATCCTCTCAACAAAACCCTGCCATACCCTGCTTCTAAGGAAAGTACAACATGTGGTCACCCTGTTTCCTAGGAACCTGAATATCACATATAGGAAGAGCAACAGTGGTGCCTTTGGAGTCACTCAATAAATACCTTTCTAACTCTAAAGGATTAAATGAATGCATTCGCAAATAATGGCATTAATCAGAAAGCAGCAACATTCAAAGGACTCACAGTCAATGAAACCGAACAATCAAAATACTTTGGCAAGTATTTTATAAAAAGGGCATTAAACAGAATATGTAAACGGTACAGGGTGCACCAGGTGAAGAAAAGCAACGACATAGCAAAAGGGTGAGGGTATGGGGCAAGCAGCAATCGTAAAGGGGCCGGATGGGATAAGCAAAGATGGTGAGGAGTGCAGGGGGATGGGGTGGGGGAATGACTCTAGAAACAACGCTGGTGGGGGAATGGGTAAAGCAACAATGACGAGGCAACAACAGAGGAGGCAGGAAAGTAACAGGGCAAGTAACGGTGTGGGAGGGGGAGGTGCGAACGGGTGAAGCAACAATGCAGGAGTGGGGAAGAGGACAGGGAAAGCAAGACGATGGGACAACAATATGGGAGGGGGAAGCAAAGAACGACGTGAAGTGGGACATGGGAGGAAGTGAGACAGCCTGAAAACATATGCACTCTTATGGAATGTTAAAACTTCCATAAAACAAAAGCACCTGTGGCAGCTACAGGAAGAAGTACTTGGTCAATGCTCCATGGAATGAAAAAAAACATGAAAAGAAAGTGAAACCTACATGAGCTGACCAATGAGAAGTGAGGAAATGAGAGTGATGATGAAGCAAAACAATTGTAATTAATGGGCAGGCTCCAAGCTCTGTATGAAAGTATGAAAACAGAGGGGCTCACAAGCAACAGCGCATAAGCTGTCTCAGGTGAGACCCAAAAAGGGACAAAAGAATCTCCAGATTCTGCACTCATTCTGGAACTGAGTCCGTCAACTAGAGCCAACCAAACAACTCCATTAAAATTGAGGGTTATCCCAACTCAATCCCATCCTGAATGCACAGTAACTCTGTACTTTGTATTTTACATAGTCATACATACTTCCCCTTGACTATTCACCTTTCCAGCCCCAGCACGCTAGGATTAAAAAATACCTCCTATCTTGAGTATGTGAATCAGGACCTGGAACTCCCTTTTTGGTGCACCTAAGGTAGTACTTCACTTTAGTGTTTGTACTTTCAGTTGTCAATATGGAAAGACTGTTTGTTTCACTGTACACTAATTTTACTAGTTTATTTCCTGTGCATTCAAAGTACTCATCATATCTCTGGAACTGCAATATAACAGTTAGATGTTTAATCCAAAAAGGCACCATTTTCTACACTCCCTCCTCATTAGCCATGAAACTGCAGCCCTGGTCTCAGAGTTGTTTGTTGTGACTGAGGAATACGCCACTAATTTGTCAAGTTTGCTGCCTAAAATAGTTTTCAAAGGTAAATTTTTTGTAAAAGAATATATAGCTTTATAGTAAGCTATCTGTTCTTTTACAGCAAATTAACCTTTGAAAAATATTTTAGCCAGCAAAATTGACAAATTAACCTTCATGTTATTTTTTATTTCTGAGGCCAGTCCATATAGAAGGTTAGTGACATGTTTGTGCTATATGTCTTCACTGAAATAATACACCCAAAAACATTAAACGTGAAAATTTTGTATTAAGCAGAGCACTCAAAAATACAGTTATCAGTCTTCTGGTCTATGCATCAACTTAACTGTTTCTATTACAACCAGGTAGTAAAGATGGAATAACTGGTTGGTTAATGGTTGAAATCCCAATCAGTCTATATCACAAGAAATACGTTAGTCCCTCCGGTCTCAATATTCTAAAGCGCAGAATTCCTTGGAGAGTCTTCAAAGCTCACGCTTATGTTAGAAAACATACAACCATGGACGACTTCTCTTCCCTTGCTTTATTGACACTGAAGTGATTAGCAAAACAGGAGTTTAAACAAGGTCCAAAGATCATTGTCAGCCTATCAAGAAGAGATTAAGCAGTGTGTCCTGTAAATGACCATGCAGAATTTGAGGATGCCTGTGTAAAATATTTTGGAATACCAATAATCCAAATAAAAAATATTTTCACAGTCATTTGGGTATGATGAAAATCTGCCATTGACCCGGCCATCTTTGACATATGTTGGAAACTTCTGATGAACACGAAGGGGGATATTCACAAGAACGTGCGATAATCATCGCCAAAATGGGCCAACGCAATTTCCCATATCGCCGTCCATCGCGGGAAAATAATACTGTGTCAACGCCCCATTCTTAACACGGCGGTAACATGCAATAGTGACCTGATAACGCCTCAAATGTCCACGATAAAATCCCCGGGACAGCGATAAAAATCGAAAGCCGAACGTGAAAAAAGTTGCGATGGGCACAACAGCGAAAAAAAAACACAGCGACAAGCAGTGCCAGGCCTGCAAGTCCCACAAGTCAGGCGGGAAAAACCACCACAAAAGCGCCAACAAAAAACACAAACAAAACACAAATAACTGCGAAGCACCATGGAGGTAGCCGGAGCGAGTACAGAGGACAACCAGAACCCCACAAGCCCCACGGAGGACCAGCCTGGGCCCTCGGGGTCAGGGAAGGGCAAGGAGAAGAAGAAGAGGAAGACGCCTTACAGTACGCAGGAAAACCAGATCCCCATTACTGAGGACAGAGAACACCACCACCAACTGTGCATCACCTCCACTGTGTCATTGGCAACGAAAAATACAATATGGCAGTCCATATTGGCCAAGGTGAATGCAGTCGGAGTGAAGAGAAGGGAAGTGGACAACTGCAAGAAGCGCTGGACAGATGTGAAGCGCAAAACCAAGCTGAAACCTGCAGCCAGCCTGAAAGCAGCAATGCAGACTGGAGGAGGGAGTCCAGCGACACACCAGGAGCTGGATGAGATGGAGGGAATGGTGACCCGAGTCAGCATTGGGGAGACGGTGGCAGGAGTTGGGGGACCAGACACTGCACAACATGACCTGAGCCAACAGCAACAGGGTGAGTAACGACCAGGGACTGGGGGGACGGGGGGAGATGGGCACAATGGCACACATGCACAATTAAGTATAGCACATCTGAGGACAAACCATGCCCAAGAGTCACAACTCCGACCAAGAGCCCAAGTTACCCAAGTCTGCAACATCTCAGCACTGTATAAGCACAGAAGTCAAAGGCACACCGCCTGAAAGGGATAAGGGCCACCAAAATCAGAGCTGAAGGGGCAACACACCCACAATGCTGCACACACACATAAGAATCAGAGCACCTCAACATTGATAACAATGTGGTACAAACTGCAACCCTTTCACAACCGAACAGAGGACACAACTGCCGCCGCTTGTGTGTAGAAAATGGCCATTTGCATTTGGCATAGCAGGAAACTGTGAGATGACAATGTACAAGTACAACCTCACATCCCTGATGGTGTAGAAATGTCAACTGTCCCGCATCACATAGGCATCTCCTCACAAACAGTCACAATGTACATTGTCATGCAGTCTGCAAGTAAACTTGTCCAATGCGTCAACATACATGTGAACACAATGTCAATCTGCATCTCCCCTTCACATAGCAGAGAGAGAATCAACACCTCCTGCAGAGCAGACCCAACAACTCAGCACTGATGATGAAGAGGACCTCCCCAACATCGACACCGACGCCCTCCAACAGCCCATGGACAGCTTCAGCACCCCACCTCCAGGAGCAGTGCAGCCCAGCTGCATCGAGGAGACCCCACCCCCTGCACAGACCACACAGCAGGAAGCACCCACCACCACTGCTGTCTCCCAGGACCCCCACGACCAACACATGGCATGCCAACACCATGTGTTAGGGTGCCAGGAGAAGATGGCTGATCAGCTGCGGGTGGGGTTCGACCTCATGGCAGCCAAACTAGATGCCATACGTGTGTGTCTACGTCACATCAGGAACCACTTACAGTCCCTAACGG
Organism: Calotriton arnoldi; assembly: GCA_963921515.1. NCBI lineage: Eukaryota > Metazoa > Chordata > Amphibia > Caudata > Salamandridae > Calotriton > Calotriton arnoldi. The sequence continues at coordinate 2,711,893 of CAWUFW010001451.1, forward strand.
ACACCCACTGTCCGCTCCATGCTCTCCAACAATCCATGGCTGACATCGCTGGAGTCATGACTCTGAGCCAAGAACAATTGCCCAGTCAGAGGGGCTCCAGCGATGCCAGCTGGGAGTTGGGACACATGCGGAGGATCATGTTGAACATGGAGCGGATGCAGGCGGAAAGAATGTTTGCCACGGCTGCACACCAGCGAGATGTAGCTGTGACCATCCATGCCCTGCAGATCCTCATCATGGCATTGCCGCCACAAGGCCTGGTGCGGATGAATGCTGCTGCTACTACTCCATCCACATCTCCGCCCCCTGAAGTGTCAGTGCCACACAGTGATGCAGACTAAACACCACCACCCACATGTGAGGCACCTGACACATCAGAGGACGAAGATGATGATGAATCTGGCACTGTGGTAAGAATGAAGTGGTAGCATTCATCTCCGCCATATGGCCTGTTACAGCTTGGTTCTGCCCTCTGCATCACGCCGTGGATCAACACCTTCCACTGTCCCCCGATACACTCAGCGACACTCACCTTGGACCTCGACAGGGACTGCCATATTTTGTTTGGTTACCAATGACACAGCAATCACACTGCGGACTGAAGTCTGCCTCTTCCGATGAACTTGTCAATCCCTAATGGACTCTGGCTTGCCCTCCATGGGGCAACAATGTAAAGTGGGATGTACATGGCCCTGTACTGCTCCAGCTTCAACACTCCACTGAATGCGAAAAAAACATTCAGATTCACACAGATGTGTCGTGGCTATGACCAATCAAGTATGAAAGTATGGATGAATGTAGGGATAGTGATTCCACAAAAAGGTACTCCCTGGGTGATGCTACCAATGCACATGTCTGGCCGTGACCCAGATAGGCAGTGAGACACACATTGTCATTCAAATCAACACTCATCACAGTTGAATACAAGTGAAGGTGCGTAGACTTTATTAGCATATGCGTGTCAGTATGGGCAAGAGAAGTGCCACAACATGCAGACCAATGCAGCAGTATGTCAGGAATATGAGGAATGTTGCCAGGCGCCGCTGTCCACTCTGGGGGAGTGCCTCACCCTTCACAGGTGTGTGTCAACCCGCGTTGTTGTCCGCTCATGTATTCGGAGTCCAGAGGAATGCAGCCATGTCCACTGTTGTCGTGGGACATGTGACCAGATCTCCAAGATGCAACAAGTAGTTGGGACATGTGCAAAGGGTTCCAATCTGTTGTGGCTGCAGGTACGTAGTTACTCGTCCATGAAAGCGATTGCAGCTCCGTAGGCTATCATTTCCAACATGAGGTCGTTGTCGACTTCATCAAACAGGACGGCGAGGCCATCCATTATCAGGTCCGGACAGATGTGCTGCGTCCACCCCCTTTCACCAATTAGCACTACAGCCCAATAGGGGAGCGGCTCAATGTGGTCACTGCACACGAGGAGTTGTGCAATCTCCCAGGTCCAGCTGCCAGCATGCATGCCAAGTATCAAGGCATCCTATAAACGGGTATCACGGTGACACTCCTGGTCGTGGGCCAACAGGGGGCGCACACACATGTCAAGATCCAGTTCAGCTACCATCCTGTTGGATAGGCAGACATCCATGGGCCACTCGAATATGCACGATCAACAATGCAACACAGGCTGAACGCAGGTGACGTTGGCAAGGCGGAAGCTTAGCCGGTAACTGATCCGCAGCACTGCCAATGGCAGTGCCCCCAGTAAAAGCAGCATATGTGCACGGTACAGTTCCACCTGACAGGGGTTGTGCAAGTGTCCGGGATGTTCTGCCATTGCGTCAGTGGCTCTGGTCGAAGCAGCACTAATCTGACCTGCGCCAGTTCTGTGGATGAAATGCCACAGCTCGGATCAATCTGTTGTTTTAGTGTGCTACGGTTGTACGCCTGGGATGGTGTGGGAGTAAGTGTGAAGGCCATTCCATGCAAGATAACTTCGAGCAAGGACTTCTGTGTGTGGGGTGTGTATACGTTGGTCTTTCGTCGGGCTGTGCGTGGTGTGGGAGTAGGCATCAGCTGCGCTAGTATCTGTCAGGGGTTGCCGGGCACATGCAATTCTGAGGTCAGAGGTGCAGATGTGCTTCCGCCTGATAGTCCAGACAAAGGAGCTTTCATCCCTAATGTTAGTTTCTCATCTGCATGCAGTCAGGAAATGTGAAGTGGATTGTTGGGGGTGGGGTGGGATGTGTGCGACTTTGGGATCCAAATTTGACATGTCTTGCATGTGGCAAATGAGCGGCATCACTGTGTGTTACGTTGCCTCACAGCTGCTCCTCCCTCCCCCTGAGCCAATTTACCTGTGTGCGCTGCGCGGTTGCATCACTTGCACTCCTACGGCACACCATTGTCATGCCTGTCTGCGCATGTCCACAAGCCTGACAACGACACTGTGATGTTGGCCGTTGAAGGTGGGCGGCCACGTGAGTGTAGGCCTGTGGGAAGGATAGGGCGGACACAGATGTAGGGTTCATGCCTGGCTGAACTCGCGCTGCGATTAAGGCTAGGCATTTGGCTCATGCTGCGGCAATACAGATGCACACAACACTTGGCATGTATGAGCCAAGACCCCGAGCGGTCTTGCGCTCCTTCATTTCCCCGTTCGTGCGAGCCCGCCCTCCGGGTGCATGCTACATTGTCGATTGTGGAGTGGGTGGCGCCGACACTACAACAGTGATACACTCATTAGTTACTTCCTTGTCCAGGCCAGGACTGAACCATGCCCAGAGCCCCGGGTAAATCCTTCACACCCCTACGCTGGCTTGGCGTTCGCCGGCCCAGCCCACTCCGCTTGCGCTTACAGGGGGGGGGGGACACAGCTACATGACCAGGGTCTTCCCCACTGCCTGAGGTGGCATGGTTGCGTCCACTGTCCACAACACTACACACACGATCAGTATATGTCCACATGGACATGTCTGTGCTCTGCATACTAAAGTCAGTCCAGCACATCACCGCCACACTTGGCATTGTGTGCATTCTTATTGATGGGTCACTTGCCTCCTTCGCACATACTTGGTTCCCACCTCTGCCCACATTCTGCAATTGTGTGGCTGAGGGGCCATGCCGTTTTCGGGAGGTCAGCTGTCTTGTTCTGCGCTGCCTCTGTGGTAGTCCGGGGGGTGGGCCGGGGGGGGTGGCCTGGGGGTGGTGGTGGTGGGTGTTGTGGCCCTCTTGGGTCTCCGTGCTGCATGGTCAGTGGCTCCATGACATGTGTTGGTCTTCAAATGGGGCGCTGGGCTGGGCTCCCTTTCATGCTGCAGGTTGTCGTCCTGCTTTACACCAGTAAAAGGCAGGTGTTAAGTCCCTGCTGCTAACGCGCCTTATCGCCTGTTTTTGGGTTGCAGAGCAGATCTGGCTGGTCGTTGAGAATATCGCGGAGTGGTGTTTTCGTGTGTTTTTGCACGGGAACGCCTACTCTGCATATCATTAGTGTTAGTTGTCGCTCTCATCCGTGGCGATGCTTTTTGCGCCAGCTATCGCTGGGTAACTGGCGATGTCGGCAGTTTGCACCAGCTTGAGAATGGGGCGATGGATCTATCGCCACTTTTGCGGCGCTAAAGTGCCGGTGATTCGGCGATTACTCCTTGAGAATATGCCCCGAAGAGTTTTGTTAGCAAACAATTTAAATATTACATTTAAATCTATTCCATGCATGAATGACTGGCAGTGCTTGTGCCTTCAGTGACTAAACTGTTTAATCCAACCATTTATTCTGCCTCAAAAAAACAATTCAACACAACCCAGCAGTCTGTGATTAAAACCCTCAGGCGTCCTAAATACCTGCTGAGAATTGCCACTCTTGAGGCTCAGGTTACATGTTTTAGATGCTTTTTTGTATGCTGAATGCACTGAAATCGGGCCTTGTGTAATTTATGGATGAATCTTCAATCCATTACGAAGGAGACATTCGCAGTGTGCACTCACCCGTGCACAATTTGGATTAAATATTCACAGAGTTGTCCCATAAATTGAGAGCATGTCACCACACTACATGTGCTTTGCAGGTATAGATGGGAGGGGTACCAGCATTTCGATGTATGGCTCCATCACTATACCCAGGAACAGTAATCTTTATAATGATGGTCGGGCTCCCATGAAGGGCACAGAACAATTTATGGAACAGGAGGGGTTAAACGGCTCTGACCATATGTAGGTGCTCACTGAAGGCCTAGGAAGGCCAGATTTTCAGGCTATCCATATACGTTACATTCACATATAATGGATATAAATATTTACACGGGGCGTGGTTATTCTGACATATATCTGACCATAAAAGTCAACACTGCTAAAATCCCTTTCATTTGAATAATTCTTCTTCCTACTCCACAGCTCTCAACATCTTTTTTCCTGGCTGCACCTTTCATCTGATATGTGATGCTTTGATAAAAATGATAAAATGTTCCAAGTACCCATTTTATTGGTTGTATATTAGTGTGGCTTGGCTCCCTGGCCACAATATAATTGACACTTCCTTGGCTTTTCCTGTTGCTTCATAAGTGAAAGTTTAGATAAAATTAGAGTCAGCGTGTACTGCCAGTGAATTGGATGCTCTCAACAATCTAAAGGGATAGCTTAGAGCTGTAAGTGTTTGTTAATCATGGATTGCATAGATACATTTCGGTTTAATACATTTTCTTTTAAATCAATGTTTCCAGATCAAGATCTGTTGAGTCCTCTTTATGGCTCTTTCATCCACCACCTTACCCTGCCTGCACCTTTATCTCACTGTTGCAGGTTCATTTTCATCCCCGCCTTCTCTTGTCACACTTTTTCCATCTTTCCCTTCTTCCTTATTTATCCCTTTGCTGCTATTCTCTCTCTTTTTCTGGGTCAAAGTCTGTTGATACAACAATAGGTCCTGGTCCCCGAAACAGAGGTTCAGTGGACCCCTCCAGCAACCACTAGCTAGAATTAAACATTGGATGCAATACAAAGTATTTCTAAGATTTCTGTGTTTTTGGAAAATTGCGTTCCTATTCATTCTTTTGGATAAATGGGACAAATATGCTAAAGTATTATTTTTAATGAAACAAGGGGTGTAAATAGTGTGTTCGTTACTGGTACATCTAAAGTTTGTGCCAATGATTATCAGATTAAAAATACATACTGTGCTCAATTTAAATCTCTATAGTTTATTGAAAAATGTCATAATACAATTTACAGCTTTCAACTGACTAAAAGAGAAAAATAATTTAACGTTTTTATGCTGACATTTTTTATTGAAAATGGGGCATTCATATTTAATGAGTGCTAGTATAGAGAAAGCATTTAATCGTTTCCCAGTTCAATTTTTCTCACATTTCTCAACTTTTGCAGGTGAGTTGAGCAATGCTAAATTGTGAAGCACAATTCTATCTTAACCTCTCGGATGCATGCAGTAGGGGTCAGCCCTTCTATTGATTTTAAAAGATTTTCTTAAAAATACTTTTGAAATCCAGAAAAGCAGGAAGATGACATCAAACCTAACTTTTACATCAGCAGATCTCAGAGTTTTCCTTTGTTAATAGGTAATCATTCAGGTGTCAGGGGAGATGCTGGTGGATCACAGCATCTATTTCCCCTGCTTCTCAGAGCTCCATATACATTCATAAGCCAAGAGGATGTAGTAATAATATTCTGACGGTAGTATAAGCTCTACTGTTGGATTCCGCAGAACAATATCTTTTGAAAGTGTGTACAGAAGCCTAAGGAGTAGCTTAATATGTTTCCCTACATGCTTAAAGTATGGATCTAGTTAAATAAACCAACTCCCCTCTTCCAGTGATTCTGGCAGACCTTCATGAAACCAAAGCAGTATATACTGCATATATTCAGAGAATGAGAGGGTCGTTTAGAGTTAGGCCAAGCTTGAACACTGCTGCCCCACAAAATTAGTACTTTTTCTGTCCATTTAGATGTGGGGAACCACAGAGTTTCACCAGAATCTCAGTTGGCTCTGCTGTCAGAAAACTTTGATTACTCGCAGGGCTGTTAGGTCACAGTTACAGTCACCCCTGCCCTTTTTTTGGTGGCGTGACCTTCACTAGGTTTGGACATGGGAGTCATGGTGTTTGAGCAGGAAAATTGTTAATTGGTCCTACAAACATGGAGAATACTCACTGCACGTTGTGGCCATTGATCTTTTGTTTTTCATGAAGAAACTCCAATTTGGGTAGTTTATTCCTGAAAAACAAAACAGTTTACAAATTGGGTGCAGCAAACATGGGGGCATATTTACAAGCACCTATTGCCACCACACTGTCACATTTCTCGACGTTGTGGTGGCGATAGGGGCTTCTCCTTAATCACAAGGCAGCGTTAAGCCATTTAAAGTGGCTTAACGCCGCCTTGTGAATAAGGCCCTCTTTCGCACAACACTTAGCATGAAAGGGGTGGGCAATGGGTGTTGCAGTGGGCGTTCCACCGCAACACCCAATTGATTTTGATGCTGCCTCATATTTACAACGGTGGCGTAAATATGGGGCAGCGCCAAAATTAAGACCAGGGAAAACCTGGTCTAAGCCTGGCACAACGAGGAGAAATGTTTAATTTCTCCTCGTGTTTGCTGTTTCCATATGTGCTGAGTTGTGCAGCACACATAGAAACAGCAAAACGCCATTGATTGTTTATGTGCAGGAAGGTGTCCCTTCCTGCACATAAACAATCATTAAAATAAATGACGTTTTGCAACTTTTATGTGTGCTGCATTAAGCAGCACACATAGAAGTTTCAAAACGCCATTTCAGATGTTTATATGCAGGAAGGGACACCTTCCTGCACATAAACAATCATTCCCCTCAATGCAGGCACCCTTGCACTATGGTGCACAAGTGCCTGTATTGGCACTAGGCAGCTAAATTAGCACCAGTGCAGAGGGAAACACAAGGCTGCACCGTATTCTTGTACACACAGTGCAGCCATGTCTTTCAGAAGTGGCGGAGTGCTGAGTTAAGACAAGGAGGCTAACGCCGCGCTCCACCACTTCCTTGTAAATATGCCCCATGGTGCCTTCTCAACAAAATCTTCAGCCATCGGAGCAACTGCCACACAGCTCTCAATACAGTCGGGGTTCTCTCCCAGGACAACGGAGACTATAGCCTCCTCTGACTAGCAAGATGGTAGGCACCTGCAGTGACTAAATGATCCAGCAAATCTTTAGTAATTGTATTCTGCTTGAAATGTGCACGTAGGTCATCATCATCACTAATCTTTATTCGGCAAAATTAATGGCCATAAAAGCACAGAAATTAAATACAATCTTCACATTCATAGCAGAAATAAAAACATGCAATCACTTAAAAATCTTAAAAACACAGCAAAAGAAAACACCACAATTTATAATTTAAGATGCATCATTTTTCCTTAACTTTATAGCAGCGATAATATAGCTATAGTACAGAAAGACACATTTCTGGTGTAGCCAAAGATTGTAGGTATCCCAGGCTTTCTTTGCGTGATGTAAAGCGCTTGTGCAAAAGAATTGAACGCAAATAGCATAAGTGCACAGTAGATTGGGAGGAGGTGGCATCACAAGGGCAACAAGAAGGAAGGGCAACCCAGGAACCAGCCAAAGGGAAGGCAACTAGATGATGAGCCATATTTAATCTTAACCTTGTCAGATAAAATCTGTGTTGTGGATTAATAAGCCAGGTTAAGTAAGATTTCATACCTAGAGCGTTACAAATTAGCATATAGCTAATGATTGAGCTCATGCTAAGAGACCTCCTCCCTATATTAAGCAAAGGTCTTTTTAACCCTATCTTTAGTTTGAGGGCCAATACCTTCGGGAGACATCAGCCAACCATGGAATGGCAGTCATGTTGTTGATATGTAAGCAATCCTCCAAAACCTCCCTTGAAAAGCCAGCCTTAGGGGTACTCCATAACTTCACCTATAGTAGTAAAGTAGCTATACCAACAAAATCCTCCAAAATCCCATTCCCAATTCTAAGTGTGAGATAAAACTTGGGGTAGTTTTGGATATTGCTAGGAGCCTAAACAAAGATATATTTCCTGCTGCCTGTAATGTCCCTGGAGCAGCACATCCCCACAATCCTGCAACATATAGACCAAGGGAAAAACACTTGCTCCTATAAAGCTGGGCCATCTCCTTGATTGGTTTATAGCCTAACCTTTTGGCAAATCTGAATATCATTTCGCAGGCTGCCCCCATCATTTGTCTTCTCTGTTTAATTAACCTTTCCCATGACCCATTAACATCAAGCAGGAGGCCTAAATAGTTCAAAGAAAATATGTTTTCTATGGGTGTCCCTCAAATATCAAAACATTTGGTCTTAGTACGTTTGGGACCACAAGTCATTATAAATGATTTTTGGTGGTTTACCTTAATGTTTTGTTTTATCATTAAATCATTAAAACCATTTAAGAGGTTTTGGAGGCCATTTGCTGTTAATGCTAAGAGAACTGCGTCGTCTGCATATACAGGTATCGGGACTGCACGGGTGCCAATTCGTGGGATATCTTTACTACATGACCCTAAAAAGGCATCTAGGGAGGTAATATAAAATAAAAATAGAAAAAGACCTAAAATACGCTCATGCCTTACTCCTTTAGTAACTTGTATTGGTTTTGTGCAGCCCAAGATTGTGTGTAACACACTTTTGTGGTTGTGTCCCAGTGCAGACGCCTGACAAGATCCAGCAAGAGGTGATCAACACCCACCTGTTCCATTAGTTCCCACAATTTCCTCCTGTCTACTAAGTTAAAGGCACAGGAGAGGTCCATAAATGCCATGTGAGGGATGCCTCTCCTGGCCTACACATACTTCCCCCTGTACGTAGGTCATAAAAAGATGAGAAGGCCTGAGTGAGCTATATCAGCTCCATCTTGAAATACTCTTCTTTCATTGAGAAAAGAATCATCTGCCTTGTACTGTACCTTACGAAGGAGTTGACCGTCAAAAAATAAATCGTCATAGAGATATTTCCATCTGAAGTCCTGCGTTGTGATATACCCTCCTGAATGGCTTCACCTTGAAGGAAGACCTTCTTGAGCTTCAATTAGTATACTGTTTTCTCAAGGGGGTTTCATGGTGTTGTTTTTTAAGGCTTTTGATTTGAGTGACATTAATGCCTGTTATGAGGGGCACACTGCATTTTAGTTTTGGCATAAGTTATGTAGAAGGTTATATTATCACAAAACTTGTTTTTATAGATGAATCTATAACATTTGACTTTGATCTCTATTCGGTCATTTAATTTACAACCATAATATGAAAGAGGAAAATGAAGCCTACTTCTTGTCACAGGTAAATAAACTACAATTATTATTTAAGTGCAAAAACCTGATTGTACCAACAAAGTCATCAATGTTAAGGTAGTGACATCTACCATTTTGTGTTGTTCAATATGAATTTATTAATAAATTGTTTCATATAGCATAGATTATATGAGGAATCGCAATCCCAGATGTGAAGATACTTGAAGATGGAAGCCTTAATGGGTCATTGTGGAAGAGTCAAAGTCCATTACTCTTGAAAAAGTGAAGTTTATTTAAAACCCACAAAATGTTACAAACTCTACTTATAATCAAGTTACAAAAAAGTACAACATGGAATTTACATATCAATTGAATTGAACCAATGCAGCTATTGTATTTCTTCGTCTTCAATGCATCACAATGTACGCTATTTATAAATTTAGTTAATTGATTAAAAGATAAATGTGACAAAGCCAATATCCACCAAAGTCAGTATGAAATTCTGAAAGGATTAAAAGTAAAATAAATCTCCTATTGAAACTCCTCCTCAATTCCCACATAGATATTTCAGAACAATAAAAACTCGGAGAATGTCTGTTTATACATGGTGAACTTAAGCGCACTAACAAAGCATTCTTTCCTTATAGACTCGTATGTTCTGATTGCAACACATAAATGTATTTTAATAATAAAACCCTGCTTAATAAAGATATAAATCAATTTTCTGATGTCATGGTTAAGGCACATGCAGTTACTATTACATTCAATTGGAAACACTACCATAGTATTCTTCCTGTGAAATGATGAAGCACATTATGCATTATGAAACATACACAGCTTAAAAAGGTATTCTCTGTATGGATATCAGAGAAAAAATGCTTGCACGATCTTCATAAATACTTATCTGAAAATACTGACATTGGTTAAGTTCAGCACCAAAGTACAATTTAAACAAAAGCGTAATGGCACCTGCTTTCTAACTTGACTGATGAACAAAGTAGACAGCTATTCCATCATATTGTGATCTACATGGATAAGCTTTAAATAATATACTACCTGCACCCCTCAACTCCCCACCACTACCAAAATATTAACCACTTTTAATCATCAGGGTCATAACTTTTAAGCAGGGCATGCCTATATGTGATTTATGAGGTGGTACACAACCAAACAATTGTACATCTGGCATGTCCTTGTACAAAAACCTGCTCCAGATTACTGTACATTATATATGGTATAAAGAGTTCCATGACCATATAGAGGAATGAGTATGAAGGCCGAACTCTTTTAAAAGTCATGGAACTCCGAGGTAACTTACAACATCCTTTTAAAATATGGCCAAGGGTTTTTTATTCCTTACAATACATGGTAACCCCATAACCCTTCCCCAAAACAGCCAAAATCCTGGGTGCCATGCTCTTTTATATGAAAGAGATAGTATGTTTGCGGGCATGAAGAATAAACATAGAATCTGTAGTGCAAAACTGAACAAACCAAAAGCAGTAATCAATTTGCAAAAGATATTAGAATCAGTTTAATGTAAGTCAAATAAGCAAAATGAAGTAGCTAGGAATGTGGGGAATCATTTAGAGATATTATGTCTTTCCAGTACTAACCAAAAGATAGAAAGATAAACATGCTTACATAAATATCTCCTTTTCAATTATCACTGTTCTTTTTAGAAAAACAGACCAGAAAAATGGAAGAACAAATAGCCATGTCTCATTTGCGCCTTTTAAACTGCAGCTGTAACTATATTCTGTGACCTGCTTTTCACCTTATGATGTCATATCTCAGCAATAACTCATTAGAGTTGAGCAACTATGTCATTTTGCTATGACAGGTGTCTAGACACATCACAATTCGACTGTTGTAAGGAAATTAGAGACAGGCTTTTAGACCTGGTTTGTAGGCATCTATCTATTATATATGGAAACAATATGCCATACAGATACTCTGAGTTTCAGAGGAGTTCTTTCATGACCTATAAATAGTAAGCATTATGCCAAATTAATTTTTAAGGCAAGATCACATAACTTAAAGGTGGCCTGGAATTTAATTTTCATATACAATTATGGTATAATATTCATTATAAAATAAGGCTCAATTGCCTGACCTGGTCTCTTAAGCACTTGTGTTCTTTTCCACAATGCCTTTCATGTTTGCCAACAGCATATTTCCCGGTGTTTAGGTATGTAACACAGTACCAAAATCTCTTGATTACTCACTATCGAAGGCTGGCTGAGATCAGGTAGATGTCTCTGACAAGGCCGATTCAGAGAGGTGCGCCATTCCAATGGAGTCCATGTCTGCATGGTGGTAAAATATTTATGATTGAGCTGAATATTCCGGCAGTTTTGAGCTTGAATGAGGTGGTTTTAGACTTCCAGTAAATTTAATGCAACTTTGATCTTATTTGCCTACAGAAGACCTTGTCACTGACAATGCTCTGTAAAGAAAATAATTTTATATAGTTTATCCCTGCTTCCAAGAATACAAACACTTGCCAATTGACATGGGTCTTTTCTCTATAAATATGAGAAGTGAAATTGTGGCACATCCTTCATTTATGCTGCCAGTCGGAATTTAGGTAAAAGGCACTGAGGTTTACTCATTAACACTCATATCAAGAGCCTCGAAAATAACTCAATTGACACCTTTGATTCTCTGCCTGCTTAATTATCCATGCATGGACGCATTGGCCCTCAGCCTACAAAAGTTGTGGCTGGTGATTTTAACTGCCATCTGGACATTCTGAATTTTGAGACTTATATAAAAGTGCTAAGAGGTTGTAACAACATCTGCTACCTATTGGCAGCAGATAAAATGTTCACTCTTTTAAATACAAGCTAAATGATAAATGTAAAAGGTTAGTTTGCCTCTGACCACCAGCAAGACTTCTACTAGTGAAAGTTTGATAGGTTACCCTCTGATCAGTATCAAGCAAGGAATTCTTTTAGAGGCTTTGAGGTCTTCCTAATGGTGGAAAGTGATCACAGTTTTATTGTTCAATGGTTGAATATAGCTGACCTCTCAGCAAAAAGGAAGAGTTAGTGACTGATGTTAGCCCACACAAACAGATCAAACTATTGGTCCATGCCATCAGAAGGTGTTCCATAGGTTTAACTTGCACTATTTGTATCTCTTCTCGGAAATTCTAGAGATCCTTACTGTGACTGAGAATCTTGACCATGAGCTAAACTCTTTATTGCTACAGATGATTATGTCAGGCATAGGACAAAGATGTGTTGTACTAAACCTATGTGTATCAGACCTCTGGCTTAGTGGCCACGTACGGTGGAGTCACTGGTATGACAAATGACAATAAAAAATCTGGCCTTCATCTAAAGTAGGATCAGTAGGTGCCATGGGCCTCTAACTAACATGGTCTGTTTACAGGGCACTTATTCTCAGGAAAAAATGCCCTTAACAAAAAAACTGGGAGTTAGTCAATTTAGCATCAAGTGAGCACAGCACACATGGTGTTGGAACCTTATGGTTTGGGGGAGTAAAACTGTAGGCTCCAACACACGTGAAATCATTTCAAGGGGGCTTGTTCATTTTTAAGCACTTTTTTAATCATTTACTGATTCAAAGATAGGTGAGCCTCCTGATCTAACAGGGCTAAGGAAAATTGATTATTTTTCTTTCTAAAAAATAACTCAATATGTTAAAAATAGTAAAACAGTAGCCCCAAATCAGAACCCAGCAGATCTTTTCTAGAGTGAAACTGTGGCATGGTCACAATTCATTCTCGGGGTTGACAATGTGATTCTTGTTCCAGGGTCAGTTTGAGGATCCTGAATGACAGCTTATATTAACCTAATATTTAAAGAAGGTGCTATGTTTGCTCCTAAAGTTTACTGTTCCATATCTCTCTTGTACTCCCCAGAAAATATTTTTAGAAAAGTAGTGCTAAGCATGTTCCAGGACCTGCAGATGCCTAACACCAAGGCAGTTTTACAAAATTGTTTAAGAACCATTAATCAAGCTTTCTGTCTTAATGCAATAATAATGAAATATGTCCACCTAATAGAAGAGACCACCTATCTAGATTACCTAGGACCGAAGAGCACATTTGTCAAGGTCCACAGTAAAAGAAAGTTACAAACCATGAAAGATCTTGGGTTTACTGTCTGCCAGAACTGGTCTACACTCTAAACACAAATTCCGCAGTTTGTATCCATTGTGGTTGAGATGGAAGTTTGATAGAAAAGTTTGGAATTCCACAGGGTGTGTACTAGGACTGTGCATACATTTTCCATTTAAAAACATTTTTCATTTAAAATCATTGTCATTCAAGAAGTACTTATGTAGGGATCTGTTTCTGTCCTTCTATTGCTGTCTGATGGTCATTCTGTTCTCTGTGCTTGTTCATAGAATGCTTTATCATTGCCCTAGGTTGGGTGCTTTTCAGTTTTTTTTCTCGAATCAAAGCTACTTCCAAATATACTGCAAAGTAAAATGCTTTTGGTTGGCACGAAACAGAAAATTATGAAAATATGACAATGAAGAGTGTAGTAATATCTTAGACAACAAATGTCTGCTATTAGACAATTTGCTTTAATAGCTTCTGGGAACTGGCCATATACTCAAATGCAGGCATTCACTATCTTCTTGAATAGTGGTCCTGAAATAATATAGTAAAGAATCTTGTGACTGTGCAGTTACTGCAGTTCTGATGGGATATAATGTGAAATGCCTCAGTGGTTCCCTATGATGAATTGTGTGGCCAAATAAATTTCAGTTCCTTGACCCAGTAAGAAACTGCATTCCTAAAGTCTTTCTTTTCTTTATCCGCTGCGACCTCAACTTTGCTTTTCAATGAAGACATCAGCATCTATAGTATTGTCTATTGTGTACAATTGATGCAGTTTCTCTATTAAATACCCCTCTAATCCAATCCAGACTGCACAATTTACAAGGATACCCTTATGGACTTTTTAACCAGACAGCGAGTTTTGTCCATCTCTTGGTATAAGTACATTTATTGTTCAATCTTAATCTACCGGAGTGATGGCTTTCTCTGCTTGTGATTTCTTGATTTTATATCCGCAATGTCACCCAGAAAATACCACAACTGAGTATAGACAGGTCCACAGGAAATATATAATTCTGTTTCCATGGTATTTTCCTTAGCAAGGGTTAAGGACTGCACTATGTAAATGCCAATACAATACAATACACTAATTATGGATTATCCACTTGTCATATGATCTACAAGCTGCTGAATACTTTGCAGATCTCATCATACAAAATCTGTTTGTAGCTGAACAAGATAAATAGTTACTAGAAATGTTTTGCAAATGGGGCCACATAGTGACAGACTATTTGCAAAAAGTAATCTGGCCACCTTTTGTTTGCTGTATCAGGTGTTAAATTGGTACTAATATGGTAAACCTTTACCAAGATAGCATCGATGTGTGTTAAAATAACTAAACCATGAAATAATACGGCCACAGAATGTACAACTTATTTAACATAAGTTGTCTTTTTGCTGCATAACTTAGTGAAGGCTACTGCATAATTTGTTCCTCCAATCCTGCATAATTCCAGTGGTTGTAGGTAAATAGCAAGAAGTGGGATCAATCACTACAAACATGTGGCAACAGTCACTTTCATTCTAACTACTCTTCATGGGGCAGTGAGGTATATTATGTATCTTTGTAACCTCCTTGCATGCTTTCCCTGTAAACATTATTTAGGCTAGAACTTCTCCCACTTGAAGACCTAACATGGAAAGAGAATAGCAAATTGACCTCATCTGGTATCTGCTTGTGTAATGATGCTGCATTGAAGCCTATTGTATTATCACAATTTGTATTGCTCTATCTAATATAGAGAATAACCAAAAAATGCTGGTTGCATTCCTCTTTAGGTTGTTTAATGTTAAGCAAATTAGCTGAGCTACTCTACCTATAGCTCTTGTTTTTCAGTTTCAAATTGTATTAGCTCAAGTTGGGTGACTTGCTTTAAGGTTATAACATCATACCCCAAATGTTTTTTTCTGTGTGGCTCCAAATAAAATTATCTTGATATCTGACTATTTGGCTTCAATTATGCTTACATTGATATTTGGCTAGAGTATATTGCACTTTATCTGATGAATCAATTTCAACTAGCATATTGATTTAACTATTAATTTCTAAGAGCAAAATATAGATTTGATTGTATTCTATGTTGAATGTCTCAATAAGCATGAAATCCAAAATAACCTATTTGATCACGATGAAGAGTACCTCCTTTTTAATGCCTATGCTTAAAACACCATTCAACTAAGCTAAAATGAGCTGAGCTCATCAGATTACTAGTCTTAGAACACTTTGATCCCAAACACAAGTGGACCAAAGAATCCGAGCTCAAACCACTGTTTCTGTCTGAATCACATCTCTATGTAATGGAGAGTTTGCTATACACAGTAATTATGTGATAAACTCCACATCCCTGTAATTTTCCCATGATCAATTTTGACAGACCAAAACTGGTCAAACATAATAGGGCCGAGGCAGTATTTAGCCAGCCATGTGCGATTAACTGCTGGTGGCTTTGAATTCTCCACTGCAAGCCACATTTCTAAGTTTGAACATGGAAACTGAGGTATTTATCAGAATGTGTAAATAGCTTACTGTTGGGTTCTCTGTTCTTTCTCTCAGTGAGTCTCTGTCTCCGCGCGCCGAGAGAACACAGAGAACGTTAGGAAAACGGGATTCTGGAGCAGGGAGGATAAACGGTTGGGCAGTTGCGGGGAAAGTTGTATGTGTTTTGCTTACCGGCTCCGCTGACTTGAATAAAGCTTCTTTCACCTACCTGAAGACTCCTGCTTCCTTACACTGGCGACGAGTTGCCAGTCAGCGGGACCTCCACGCATGCTGACATACGGTGCAGCGACCAGCGGACTCAGAGCAGCGGTGCTCCTCATCTGAATTTCCCGGTTTTCAGGATCAGGTGTCACGGTCTACTAACTGACACCCAAGGTATTGTGCTGCATCCAATACCAAGGTATTTGACTTTTAAACATTTCTTACGGCTTGATTCTCTCCTCTGCCCTTTCAGTATCACGTCACTGCAACATTGCCATCAGTCTTCCCCAGTGCGGTTCACGGTGACCCGCACACCACGCCTGCCTACGTCACCACGTCATGCATTGAACATGGCAGCCATCTTTAAACCAGGCATTATTCCAAAGCCTGCATCGTACGCCACACTATCTTCTTTACAGACATATTGGGGTCAGGCCAACTCCTCGTTTGTGCTGATCTTGGTGATCTGCACACCATTCTCCACAATTTAAACATCAATTTTTGTTTGTGCCAATCTCGGTGATCTGCACACCATTCCCTTTACGGCCATATTGGGGCCAGGCCAAGTCCTCGTTTGTGCTGATCTCGGTGATCTGCACACCATTCTTCACAATTTACACATCTATTTTTGATTGTGCTGATCTCAGTGATCTGCACACCATACTGTTGTATCTTGACTCTAATGTTATTCTTGCACTGTCAATGGAATCTTGCTGTAATGACATAACATGGAATGTTGGGAGTCAAATACACACAGTTGGCTGGGCTGAGCAGCATGCTGGCTGCTCCTGGTGGGGTCCTTATTTTGATCACTACAATTTTTGGTGACGAACTTGAAGCGAACCTGCGTTTGTCACCTCATCAAACCTCAAGCAACAGTCATCAAACCTCAAGCAACAGATCACCTCCAGTTAAGTTTAGGCAACTGGCATCCCTGACCCCACCAGTGACCTCTACATCGGTCGCCCACAGCAGTCTGCCAGTTGTTCCTGTGCGTCTGGGGAAGTGCTACTTCACGAGCTGCCCTTTTAGTTTTGGGCGTCTACTCCCCATTTTCTCTACACGTTCTCTGCTGTGCCTTCTCTCAGGGTAAGCCTGTATTACTGTCTTCAGTGCCACACATCGTCGTCTACACTGTCTGGTGAAGAAGTGTCCTGTTTCATGTGTGCGCTAGCCAAGCTTTGAAGGAGACTGCCATTCCCACTTTAAGTGTCCTGCACTGTTCTACAATTCTACATTTTCTATAGCTGCTGCGCCTTCAAGTTTATTGACTTATTCCACGTACTTGTTCTTTCGAGAGGACCTGCCTACAAGTCTACTCTTCAGCTGTACATGAGCTACAGTGTCTGCTTTAACTATCTAGGCGCTGCAGAATCTCGACTCGTTGTTTCTCCACCCCACTACTGAAGATTTTTTGCAGTTTATCACTCTCCTGCATCGAGTTTTCCACTAGCACAACAGAGTGTGCACTTCCTGCACTGTGGACTATGTCACTGTGAACAAGTCTATTCTGCCAGTCAGAGCGGCATTTTGGTGAGCCGGTGTACTTGTTTGGTGCGTCTGAGACTAAGACTCTGCCTTAACTTGTGAGTAGGGGCGTTTTTTTTTGTTTTTTTTATACTTCACGGGCTTGGTGCTGCTACTTGGCAGTTGAACCTCCACTTTTCAAAAATTGCATGAGCCCTCCACCACGCGCATCTTCTCAACACGTGCACCCTCCATACCTGCAGTGGCTTTGGTATCGCTCTGCATTCCTCGCGGCACTTTTATGACGTCCTCATTGGCTCCTCTGTGCTTTGTCTCCCCGTCTACGCGGTTTGAGCTGTTTATCAACCCGTTGGAGCACGTCTGCAACCGTTAGCCAGTCGGGATGTTGTCTCTTGCGTGTTGCCATTTTCTGTTTGGCAACACGGAGCCTCATTGTGTCCACTGTTCAATATTGTTTTTTTTTGTTTTTTTGCCAACCGCGTCTCACTTTGCCAACCACCCACAAGTCAAGTATGACATTTTCAATAAAGTTATTTGAAGCTGCCAGTTTACAGAAGCACCGTTGTTTTCTACGTATCATCTCTTCTCTTGTTTCCTGTGTCTTCACGTTGGAATTCACGTACTTTTATTACATGTTGTCGTCGTAAGCGCTGGAGCACAATTGAGGTACTTTCGGAAGCGCAAGCCTGAGCGCAGTTGGGGACTTCAACTGATGCTTTCTTTTGCATTCTACCTGGGATCGTGCCTCTGTAAAATTTGTTCACCATGTGTTTGTGCATACAGTGTATTAACTTACAGTCTAATGCTCAAATTCCTCTTCTGCAGGGTTTGCGATTACAGTGTTTGTGCGCTTTTCTAGTGCGTATGTCAGGGGATTTTGTTTTTCTAGCTTGTACATGCATGTCTGGTTTACTACTTTCAGCATGTGTTTTACTGCCAGGCATTGTTACATTTCGTTCCCCTACGCAAGTGTGTTTGTTTCTTTCTAATACTCCGGTGAGTAGTCACTCACCGGTGTTGTGTACTATGCGGTACAGTTTGTCTTTCACAAGATTGTACGATTACTTCTCGTTACTTTACATTATATGTTTACGGACCCTGCGTTCACACCTGCAGGTGTCTATTTTTCTCCAGTGTTATCCATCTTAGGATCTTCGAATGGGTACCGTTGTCTCAACATCGTACTTTATTTGTTCATGGGCCCTAGGTATACATTATGTAGGTACACGCTATAATGGTACACTCCGTGAAGAGTCCATTGTTTCCTTACTGTCTCATGCATGCTTTAAGTTTCCTTACACGGGAATTGCAGTGGGTTTTACTCCCATCTGCTCATGGTACATTTATACGCTTCTCACATGTGCACAACTATAGTCGGTCTTCCTCCTGGGAGCTATGCGAGGGTTTCAGTCCTTTTCGCATTATTATATGGGTTCCTACCCATATCTGTTTGTTGACATCGCTCAACCTCTCTTAGTTTTCACGATGTCAATATTACAAGGACTATGGTTTCTATGGGTCTTAGTCCCATTCGTTACTGATTTAATCCCTTATCTTTGAAGGGTTTGTTTTTGGGTTATAGTCCTCCCGAACCTCACATATAGGTATGTATTTATTTTATTGAACTTTCTATTATTAATATACACTGTTGTCTTTATATTATATTGTGTTATTATGTATTGATGATGGTATTTGACTTGGGTGAGGATTATCCTTTTACTTTTCCTCATCTTCCTTGTTTTCTTTCTTCATTTCTGTTCCTTTTGTGATGTTTTCTCCTGGTGCCTTGTGTGGATTCTGAGCTTTCCTCTGCTTTTCTGCCGAGTTTTCTTTCTCTGTGTTTTCCACATCCTGTAGTCCGGAGTTTTGTTGGTTCTTTCCTCTCCTGCCTTTTTACATTCCTGTTCTATCCAGTGGGTATGTTTTGGGGCAGTTGTTCGTGGTTCCTTCTCTCTTCTTCTCTGAGTATTTCTTTCTTTCTTTTGGTTTTGTGTATAGAAGGGAGGATGGTTCTTATGTCTTGGTTTTCCTCTCTTCTTTGCTTCTCTCATCCTTTTCTGTTGTTCTTTTCTTTCAATGGTTCATGTTTTGGATTTCCTCCGTTTCTGCGCATCCTCGTTCTTCTTTCTTGTTATCTCAGTGTTCTTTTTTATATATAGAAGAAAGGGGGATATGTTGTATCTTGACTCTAATGTTATTCTTGCACTGCCAATGGAATCTTGCTGTAATGACATAACATGGAATGTTGGGAGTCAAATACACACAGTTGGCTGGGCTGAGCAGCATGCTGGCTGCTTCTGGTGGGGTCCTTATTGTGATCTTGTAATTATCCTGAATAAACCTCTCTGTACCACACCTACCTGCGTGGACTTGATCACTACACATACCTCATAATTTAAACGTCAATTGAGACCCCAATCTCCATGATTTACACACCGTTTGTGTGCAAATCTTCTTGTTATTGTTTATATTGCACGTGCTGATTCCGGTGATCAGCACACCTTACTTAAAGTGCTACAAGTGCGCTTTGGTGTGCATCTTCTGCAGTGACACGCACACCTTTTCCACCATACAGTTGTTTTTCGTCATCTTCCACATTGTGTTATCTTTGTACCTTCCAAGTACATTGTTTCTACTCCATTTTACCATGTACCAAACAATTAGCCCACCTGCACCTTTTATACCCAATCCAGCTTCTCCAGAAATAGATTGGGAAAAATGGAAGGAGGGATTTGAAGCATATCTGGAGGCTCTTGACGGAGAGTCGTTCACTTGCAAGAAGAAATATGCTGTTCTAAGACATTGTTTAGGTACTGAAGGCCGTAGCATTTTGAAACACATTATTAAAGACATAGTCATTGTTGGCGATGGTGAAGGTGATAATGTAGTAGACGATTATGCTACTGCCATCAAAGCTCTAAACACTCGTTTCAAAGCTTGTAAAAATGTAACCTTGGAAAGACACAAGTTTTATAAAAGAGACCAATTGCAAGGTGAATCTGCTTCAACTTACGTTGGCGCCCTGGGCATCCTTGCTGCGTCTTGTGAATACAAAGCATTCGAAGAGGAAATGATACATGACCAGCTAGTCGAAAAGTCTAACAACAAAAAAGTTCAAGAGGCACTTTTATCCAAACCCGATCTTACTCTTCAAAAAGCATTGGACATTGCCACAAGAATTGAAAGTACTAGTTTGTACATGGAGCAAATGTCTTTAACTGAAAGCAAGGCGTGTGTGCAATAAAATCAAAGTATAAGAGAACAAAAGAGTTAAAAGAAAAACTAGATAAAAGAAATAGTAATGTTACATCAAGGAAAATACTTATGTGTTACAGGTGTGGCAGTACCAGTCATCTTGCTCATGCCAAGTCGTGCCCATCTGTTGACAAAATATGCGCCAAGTGCTCAAAGAAAGGGCACTTTGCCAAGGTTTCCAGGTCCAATGGAAACGAACCATTTAAGAAGGTGGATAATGTAGAATCTATACCGGAAGTACATTTTTCATCCGGCGAGGAAGATGAAATTCTCACTATTGTGGACATGGATTGTTCCAGTGGTATTTGGAGTGTCAATTCTCGAGGACTGAGTAGACCTCTATGTACTATTAGTGTGAACGGAGTTGATGTCCAAGTGTTAGCCAATTCTGGGTCTCCTTTCACTCTGATAAGTGAGTCAGTTTGGAGAGAGTATTTTCCAAAGCAAGCTTTGAATCAGTCTAGTGGACATCCCATTGGATATGGCGGAAAGGTCATTGATGTTGTCAGTGAATTCAACGCTGATTTTGAATTCAAGGGCAGCAAATCCAAGGGGATCATATATGTAGTTAGGGACGAGGCGTGCCACCTTGGATGGAGAGACCAAGGCAACCTTGGTATTATCCTTGATCTTAATAATGTTCAACAAGTAATATTGAAGAAAGATTTCTTCCAAGTACAAGCCGTCCAAGAAAACACATGGGAGTTGTTGTAACCAGAAGTATTTAAAAAGAATGTGGTTTCTTTAAAGGTTTTAAGCATATGATTAAATTAACAATTGGGGCTCAGCCTGTGGTGCACAAGGTCAGGAGAGTGCCTTTGGCGTTGCAATCAGACTTAAAAAACGAATTAGACAGACTGTGTTCAAGTGACCTAATAGAGCCTATTGAGTCTTCCGATTGGGTGTCCCCTGTGGTTTTGGCCAAAAAAGCCAATGTTAACCTGCGCATGTGCGTGGACTTACGCGATCTCAACAAAAACATATGGATAGTTCAGCATCCCCTTCCAAACATTACGCAGATGACATCCACCCTCAAGGGAGCCAAATTATTCAGTTTGTTGGACATGTCATCTGTGTATCATCAAATTGAGTTACACACAGAGTCAAGGCATCTTACTGCATTCATCACTCCTGAGGGTCTTTTCCAGTTTAAGCGCATGCCCTTTGGTCTTGCCTCTGCCTCTGCTGTTTTTCAGAGAGTGGTTGAGAGTATGTTCAAGGGTATGCCTGGGGTTATGGCCTTTCAGCGTGATGTTTTAGTGTATGGTGAGGATCAAAATCAACACAATGAAAGGTTGTGCCAAGTGCTGTCTTTGTTAAGACAAAAAGGTGTTGCTCTTGGTATAGACAAATGTAGACTGAACGCAACTACAGTGGATTATTTGGGGTACATGTTGTCTTTCGGAAGGGGTGCAACCTAAACACAGCCTGGTTAAAGCCATTGAAGATTTCAGCATTCCTTGCGACAAAGATCAGTTAATATCATTCATGGTCCTCTTTGAGTTTTATGCCTGGTGTATTCCCAATTGTGCATCCAAGACTTACAACATCAGGCAACTTCTCAAGAAAAATGTCCGCTTTTGTTGGAATGATGTATGTACTAAAGAATTTAGTTTAATCAAACATGAAGTAGCTCATGCCATTCCCCTTAAAGCGTTTAATACTGAAGACAAAGCCATAATCATGACTGATGCCAGCCAAAAAGGTTTGGGTGCCGTCCTTTTGCAGCATAGGGATGGCAAGGATGAGGTAATTGCATTTGCCTCAAGAAGTTTGCATGGGGCAGAGCCTTCTTATTCCGTGATTGAGAGTGAAGCTCTCAAGTGTTGGTGGGGTATCACTCATTTTAAACATTATCAGTTTGGTTCAAAATTTGTGGTACGTGTTGACCATAAACCCCTGTTAGACATATTCACCACTAGAGGTGGAGGGAAAGCTACCCCTAGAATTGCAAGATGGCAATTTAGGCTCATGGAACACAACTTTAGCGTTGAGTACGTACCAGGCAAAAGAAATCTTCTAGCAGATTGTCTGTCTCATTTACCTTTCGGTTGCAGTGAGGTTGTGGAGGTGAAGGATGCGCATGATGATCTTGAGTTGGTATGCTGTATTATAAGTCAATCTGAGGACGTCATATCTGAGCACGAATGGAGAGAAGCTTCTGAGAGTGATCATGAGTTTAAGGAAGTTTTGAAGACATTGAGCAAGGGATGGTCACATGATATCAAAGAACAGAGTTGTGCCAATAAGTACAAGCAGGTTTTCGACAAATTATCTGTGGTGAACGATCTGTTGTATAGATCTTCACTGTTAGTAGTTCCTGATACCATGGGAAACAAAGTGCCTACTTTAACTCATGAGGGCCACATAGGTATGCGTGCTATGAAAAGGAGAGTAAGAGAAAATTTCTGGTGGCCGGCTTTGGACAGACAGGTTGAGCATTTTGTAAGAGATTGTATGGAATGAGCTGTTAGTGACAAGTCACAAGTCACTACTCCCTGTCCTGTTGAAGCCATTGAGGTTCCCGACAAACCTTGGTTTAAGGTAGCTGTTGACATAATTGGTCCTATACGTTTGTCTGCCAATGTACCTGAGTATGGCATTGTCCTCATGGATTATCATAGTCATTGGCCAGAAATCAAATGGGTAAAAACTTCCGATTCCACCTCTGTTATCAAGTTTCTTAAGTCACTATTTGCGAGGGAGGGCGTTCCTGAGGAACTTCTCAGCGATAATGACCCCCAGTTTGTTTCTGTCCAGTTTGAAGAATTTTTACGTTCTCTGGGCATCAAACATGTTAAAACTTCGCTTTACCATCCAAGAAGCAATGGCCTAGTGGAACGTTTTAACAGGGTCTTTAAACAGAATGTACAGTTGGCGAGAGCAAGTGGTCTGAATTGTAAGGCAGAAGTTGAAAAACTTCTATGGGCTGTTCGCACTACCGTCAATTCTGACACTGGTGTGTCTCCATTCGTCCTGTTAAGAGGTTGAGTGCCTGCTTCCAAACTGTTGAGAAGGTGGATGGGTGGCAAGGGGTTCATGCTGCCTAGGTAAAAGATTGATGAGGTTTGCAAAAAATCTGTCGAGGCACAAAACAGATATGACCAAACGCAGGTCGAACCAAGCCCCAAACAGCTAAATGTCAGTGTGGGGGACATGGTGAGAGTGAAGTGTTCCAGGATATTACCCAAAGGGGAGTCCAAGTTTTCTGTCCTTAAGAAGGTTGTAAAAGTTAACAGAGGTGCTGTTAAATTGGATGATGGCAAGTGGTGGAACAAGGGGAAGATTGCTGTGTCTAAGACGGATTTGAATGTCCAAACCAAAAACCTTGTCTGGGTCAAAGTTAATAAAGACACTAATTCCACGGTCCGTTTCCCGTCGTCCAGGTCCATCAAATTGCCTTCCAAATTCCAGGATTATGTTTTACAGTGACACTGTTTATGCATTTCTGTTGTTGGATTATTTTCTTTTTGTTCCATGTATCTTTTATCCTTGTTTATGTTTTCAGGTTTTGGTTTGCCATATTGTTGTGTAAAGGGGGAAGATGTGTTGGGTTCTCTGTTCTTTCTCTGGGTGCATCTCTGTCTCGGCGCGCCGAGAGAACACAGAGAACGTTAGGAAACCAGGATTCGGGAGCGAGGAGGATAAACGGTTGGGCAGTTGCGAGGAAAAGTTGTATGTGTTTTGCTTACCGGTTCCGCTGACTTGAATAAAGCTTCTTTCACCTACCTGAAGACTCCCGCTTCCTTACACTTACCCTGTGATAATAGTATTTTCTGGGTTAAGTAAGTATTTCATGCTTCTCCTTCATACTTGTATCCGCACGGGATATTGTGTGCTTTTCATCCAACGGCTGGCGAGGGTTTACATGGTGCATGATGAATTGACTGTCCTTATTGAGGGGCCGAAGAGGTATGGTGATATTAAGAGGACCAACAATGCATTCAAGTTAATGTTACCAGTATCTGAATCAGCCCATCGGGAACTATGTTTTATCTGGCATTTGGGCCTACATGTGACAAATACGATTGTAGAGACTGTAACATTGCCTAATGACATCGCAGCTGTGATAGATCAGTAAAAGCACTGCAGCCCTCCCCTGCCTTGTATCCACTAATAAGAACAGCGCATATAGGACTTAAACCAATCAAAGAACTGGCACCATGTAACAGCATTTCTAACATTGATAAAGGCATCACGCCGAAACGCGTCTGGAAGAATTGCTTTTTAATAAATCTTTTACCCTGTGAGTGCTCCGTACCTGTCTATATATATATTTTCTTACTGGCTGTTGCCGGTCGGTAGTTATAGTTAGGACCTAGTTTCCTGAGGAAGAGCGTCATTTTTTTGCCAATAACTTTGGCACCGCTTGACGAATCTTCACAGAATTTTCAAAACGTATACTTTATTTAGTCCATCTGTTGTGTTGAAAGTTTTGGGGTGATCCGTCAAGCAGGGGATGAGAAATTATTTTTAGAGATATTAAAGGGCAAGTACATATAGATATATAGGATCACTTACAGTGGACTCGCGGATCCACACGTCAAAGAAAGATTGTGAGTGGGGGGCACCAACCTCACAGTTAAGTTGCGGCCACCATTTTGTCACAAAAGGGTGAGGATACAGGTATTCTGACCCCATAGGACACATAGGGGTCCGTTAGGAAGCCCTCGTGGGCAAAAAATTGCCTAAGTTTTCTTTTTCCGTCCAATCCTCTGATCCGCTGATCCGCTGATCCACCCATGAGTCTCAGCATGGCCCCTGTGTAAATTCTCAGATTCAGAAAAAAAATAACATACCCACTGCATCCAACCCCATGCTCCACACGGTCAATGGCCATGCACACCTTGTGTTTGGGTGCATGCGGCAGGGTTGGCCAAACCTCTCTTGCATACGGCCTAAGGCCATAGGCGGCGTGGGTTATATTAATGTGCATGCAAAAAAAACATATAAATTCCCTAAAAAAAAAAAAGCAAAGTTTACAGGAACAGTATAGTTAGGTTATGAATTTACTCGCATAAAACCATAGCAATTCAGCAGTTCTAGTTATCCTTATAGTTAAACTTTTCAGGAGAAACTTTAACTCGTTCCATTAAGTAACTGCAATAAGTCATAGTTTCTTAACATAAGTTTACCTATAAGTATAACTAGAACTGCTGAATTTCTATGGTTTTGTGTGAGTAAATTAAGAACCTAACTATAACGCCCCTGTAACCTTTGGTATATATACATATATATATATATATATATATATATATATATATATATATATATATATATATATATATATATATATATATATATAATCCACAAAAATCACCGCACTTTTCAAGTCTCAGTTCTTAGTTTCAGTTATTTAATCAGCACATTAACCACCATCACCACCACCAACGTTTCGACCAAGAAATGGTCTTGTTCACGGTTTACGTGAGTCCATCCTATATTATCATTTTATAGTCCTGCCATATTAGCCCATTATGAGGCATCATGGGACTTGTAGTAGTCAGTTGCCAAAGTTGTCTCATGGGAATGTTATTGCCAGGTTTGATAGACGGGGTCTTTGTATGTTCAATTTCACATATAAAGAGACAGTACAGAAATAATTACATCTTATTTCTCTTCGTGAGATTTACATAATATTCATGCTGTACAGTTTTTTCTTCAAATCGGAAAAGGATATTATAAAGTATCTGGATCCATCTTATTGTGACATCGTGCCCTTAGACGTGTCCCTGTAATGCACTGTATATTCCTTTATTTTTTAGTCTCATGTGGACTTAAATTTTTATCAGTGCTCCTTATTGCTTTACAAGGATATTGTTTGTAACGAGCTCAGTGCTCAATTGTGCCTCTTCCACTTGCATAGTGTCTTATTACAGGTGAATATGTAACTCTTCATCCCGTTAAGGCCAAAAGGATCTTCGTTTTGAATCTCACGATAAGTCGTGATTCAAGTCTTCTCAATTGAAGGGTGCGGTTCCCTCCACTCTCATTTTTCATTACTGTAGCGATTCCAAAGTATTTGATGTTACGCCAATCTGTCGTGTGTTGTGAGTGTATGTGTTTGGATATTGCATAGTTCATATATATTTTGGATTGCCCTTAGATGTTCTAAAATTCTCTTTTTCAAAGGACAAATTGTGCTCCCAATGTACCTCTGTCCGCATAGGCATTCGATCATATAGACATAACATATGAGGTGCCACATGTTATTTTCTCTTTTATATAAAAGGTTCTTCCTCTGAAGTCCTTCACTTCTTTCGTGCTTTGACCGATTTTGCAGGCTTTGCATTTATTACAATGTATAAAGCCTGTCTGTTGTTTACTAAGCCAATTGCTGGATTTTTCTCTAGAGAAATGGCTTCTGACAAGTTTGTCCTTCAATGATGGCACTTTGCGGTAGGTTATCATTGGTCTCTCACCTATTCTATTTCCAATGTCCAGATCTTTTTTAAGGACATTCCAATATTTTTGGAGAATTTCCCCAATCTTAAAGCTTTCTTTGCTGTAAGTCATAATCATCCTTATTGCGTCTCCATCTTTTCTGCTTTCAATTTCTTTGTCTTTATTGATTAGCGTCGAGGCGCGTGTTAACTTGTGAGCTCGTTCTTGTCCATGCTTCACATCTCTGTATTTGTATTTTCTGTTCATGAAGCGCTGTTCTGTTTCTTTGAAGACTTCTTGCACTACTGTGTCTTCTGCGCAGTTTCTCCTCATCCGAACAAATTCTCCATAGGGAATGCTTCTCTTCAGTTGGTTCGGATGAAAGCTCAGTCCATGTAGAATACTATTGGTGGATGTCGGTTTTCGATAAAGTTTGGTGTGGATTTGATTGTTCTTGATGTATACACTCACATCCAGGAATTGAATTTGTTGTCTGCTCATGTTGTAGGTGAAGTGTAGGCCCACTATGTTGTTATTTAGAATTGTGAAGTATTCTTTAAATTCATCTTTGCTGCCGTTCCAGATCAGGAAGAGTTCATCTATATATCTCAGCCATAGTTCTACCTTTGTGGTGTACATCTCATTCTCCTCATTCCACACTATGAACTTCTCCCACCAGCCCATAGTGAGGTTGGCATAACTGGGAGAAAATGAAACTCCCATGGCAGTTCCGCATGTTTGGGCATAGATCTGTCGGTCAAAGAGAAAGATGTTGTTTCTTAAGCATAATTCAATCATTTGCATGAGCATCTTTGTATGTTTCAATTCCTGGACGTTCCTTTGTCTTAAGAAGTATTCCACTGCCTTTAGTCCCAAATCATGGCTGATTGAAGTGTATAATGACACAACATCTATGGTCACTAAATACAAGCCATTTTGCCATCCAGTATTTGTGAGTGTTCTCAAAAAGTCTCCAGTATCCTTAATGTAGGAGCTCAAATTAGTAACCATAGGTGATAAGAAATGATCAACATAGATAGACAAGTTCTCATACAGGGAATTGCAACTGGAAATAATTGGCCTGCCTGGAGGTTTACGCAACGTCTTATGTACTTTCGGCAGAAAGTACATCGTGGGCATCACTGGGTTTTCATTGTTTAGGAATAATGCTTCTTCATCGCTGAGAAGGCCTTCTTTTTGCCAATTTTGAATTTTCAATCCCAAGTCAAGAGTTAGGTCATTTATTGGATTTGTTTCCAATTTTGTATAGTTATTTGCATCGCACAGTTGTCGCATTGCTTCCTCAATATAGTCTTCCGTGTTAAGGATCACTATATTTCAGCTTTTATCGGCCGGTTTGATCGTTATTTGGGTTTTCTTACTGAGTGCGTCCAATGTGATTCGTTCCTCTTTGGAGAGATTCTCTTTTTTGTTGTCAACCATGTTGTCCATTTCTTCCAGATCAGCTACAACTAGATCGTGAAATGTGTCTATTTTATTTCCTGGGCTCAACATGGGGCAAAATTTGGATTTTGGTTTTAGCCCAGAAGAGACATGTTTTCCAGTAGGGATATCTAGTTCCTCCAGAACCTGTGATTCAGTTATGTCATCATTGTTCATGTTGTGCATCAAATCATATGATGTTCTTAGACTCTCTATATCATCAATATTCAAATTGATTTCTCTTTGTTCTTCAGTGTTACTTCCTCTCCTTGCATTTCCTACTTTAGTGAAGAATTTGGTTAATTTCAGTTTTCGTACATATTTGTATAAGTCGATCCTAGTCTCTACGTGGTCGTAGTGTTTTTTGAGACAGAATGTCAGTCCTTTATTTAACATGCTCTCTTCTTGTTCATTAAATGGATAATTTGACAGATTGATGATCAAATTCTCCGTTTGTTTCTTTGTTATATTTTGCGTGTTTACTTCTTCAGTCTGTTGCGAAGGGGGTATCCTCTTGTTTTTCTTGCGCCTCTTCGCATCTTTCTTCGTCGTTTGGGCCTTTGGCTGAGTTCTTTCCTCGTCCCCTTTCCCGACCACGTCCTCTTCCTCTTTCCCTTGGGGTCCTCTGATCGATTCATATCCACTTCATCGCCTCTAAAAAAGTAGTGCGTCCACCAACATGTACACTTCTCTCCTCTTCACTGAGGTCAGGTTCTGACTCACTGGCCACTGCTCTGTTTGTTTCAGATAAAGACAACTTTCCTGTGTGTAATTGCTGTTTTAGAATGTCAAAACGCTTTGCAAAAGTTAGTATGGCCCCCATTTCATAGTCATACTCATCGTGTTTGAATTTCTGTTGTTTACGTTGTTCAACATCTTCTTCATATTTTTCTAAGTTTCTCTCCATTTCCTTTCTCAGAGATTTACTTTCCTCTTCTTTGTTAAGGGCTGTTATTTTACTTTCAAGTACCCTTATTTCTATATGTAGCTCTTCAATGTCTTTTTTCGCATACTTAATAATGATGAGTAGCATATTTCTTGAACATTGCTTACTATTTTTGGCACATTCTTCAAGCATTTCAGGCTTTGTATCTGGGTGATTCGGTAATGTAAATATTCTTAGCCCTCTTGGTATCATGTCACACTCGATATATTTTTCCAGTGTAATGACTTCCCAGCTTTTTGAGATTTCCTTTTTTAATAATTTCTCCAGTTGAAAAAACAGCTGTTTCAAGTTTTTCTCCATGTTGGCTCCTCCTCTACTTTCCTCGCTACTAGCCTGTCGCCCCCCACCTTTTTTAAAGAGGATTTCTGCTTTTAATGACCTTCTGGCTGCTCTCGCTTCCATTTTATTACAGTCCCAATACTTTGGCACTTATAGATTGCCGGGTCCCTCACGAAAGATGGTGACCTTTAATTACGGTGTGTGCTTAACGTGAGACTTGTGAGCTGAACAGCTGAAGAGTTACATATTCACCTGTAATAAGACACTATGCAAGTGGAAGAGGCACAATTGAGCACTGAGCTCGTTACAAACAATATCCTTGAAAAAACAATAAGGAGCACTGATACAAATTTAAGCCCACATGAGACTAAAAAATAAAGGAATATACAGTGCATTACAGGGACACGTCTAAGGGCACGATGCCACAATAAGATGGATCCAGATACTTTATAATATCCTTTTCCGATTTGAAGAAAAAACTGTACAGGATGAATATTATGTAAATCTCACTAAGAGAAATAAGATGTAATTATTTCTGTACTGTCTCTTTATATGTGAAATTGAACATACAAAGACCCCGTCTATCAAACCTGGCAATAACATTCCCATGAGACAACTTTGGCAACTGAGTACTACAAGTCCCATGATGCCTCATAATAGGCTAATATGGCAGGACTATATAATGGCAATAGAGGATGGACTCACGTAAACCGTGAACAAGACCATTTCTTGGTCGAAACGTTGGTGGTGGTGATGGTGGTTAATGTGCTGATTAAATAACTGAAACTAAGAACTGAGACTTGAGGAGTGCAGTGATTTTTTGTGGATTAATTAATTACGAGGTTAAGTCCGACCTCGACACCAGGCACCTGCTGTGCGAAGTGCGCACCGAATTGGGACTGTTTGTTTAGTAAAAAAAAAATATATATATATATATACATGTATATATATATATATATATATATATATGTATCACTGAACTTACTTGATTTCATTAGATTTCTTTACCCAAGCTGACCACGCTAGAACCTCCCCTAACTACTTGTGCATCACCTGTGGAAACACGGCAGAAGCGTCAGGTAATCCGACTGGCATCCTTAAAAACTGGTATGCCTCTTCCATTGTCATAAACGAGGTTACGTGTTTTGAACTCCAATGTAAGGTTATCTGGTGGTAAGTTTTTATTTATTTATATTTTTCAATTTTCAATAGTGAGAAAAATGGTCTGAAGACGTTAGAGTACTATACAAGAGAACAAGAGTCAAATGATCAATAAGCATTGTCTATTTTGACAATTTGCCAAAATAGTGTTGGGTAATTACCACATGCAGTAACTGCCATTATCTGAAAGTGAGGTTCTTAGGCATGTAGTAAATACGTCCAATTTGGACTTTTCAACAGGAAAATTAGGCGTAAATGCAGAATTGGTTTATAACACAGCAAATTCTGCATGTTTTACCTTTTTTCTGGGCCTTTCACCCTGATAAACTTCAGCAGGTTTCTGCGAGGGTGTCATAATTATCACGCAACTTATAATTCTGATCCCTGTGTAAACACATGCTTGCACAGGGATTGGAATCTATCCCCGAACTAGTCCTTCTAGGATTTCTGTAACTGGTGCCCTTCTTTGTTTCTTTGGTTGGGGCATAGCCATAATGAAAACATCAGCGACAATCAAATAATGGCAAGGCTTACTGGTGGTGGTGCATTGAGCGGTGATCACAGTCTGTAGCGATAGGCTGAAAGAGACTATGTCTTCATGTACTGCCTCCAGGCAGACGGAAAGCAGTGTGTGGCTGCATATGCAATGAGAGTAAGAACAAAGCTCAAGTAGAGCTCATGCCATGGCCACATGTACAATACAATAGTTATTTGCGCTGCAGCCAGTAGGTCTCATGCTGTGGGCACTTGTAGCGTACAATAGCCACTTGTAATGTAGATGTAGCTGCTCGTGCACTGGTAATGCTCACACCAGACCTAGCATTTCATCAAATTGTATGTTTTTCACTAAGACGTTCTCGGGTAAAACAGTGTTTTGCTTGCAACTACTAGATGCACCGCTACAATTAAAAGTACCTTTGTGCAGCACTGATATGCCCACTTACTTTGCCCGAAATTGGGACCAACTGTTCCTCATTCGATAGGTGAACTATATATGAGTTGTGACTTGCTGTGATGAGTCTACTCACTACCAGTGAAAAATCTGCCAATAGCCACCAAGTTCTGGATAATGGTTTATTCTTCAGCTTGAGAAATCATCTTCATGGCAAAACCATGGCAGAGAAACTGCCTCTTTTCAGAATATATGCATATACACTATAAACATTTTCTCTGTGATACCAAATACAACAGGAATCATCTATTGTTTAGCCCTGGATACAAACTACCACTCACAGTAGCTGAAGAATGTTGTTCCATGTACCAGGGTACAAATATTCAAAAACAAAATCCACTATAAAAACTCCAAGATGTGATTTATATCTTGAAAATGTCCCAATTGTGTGCAAAGAGCCATGGAACACACAAGCATGAGCTTGACAAAAGCATATATATCCCATATACTTCTGTTGTGATATTACACTATTTATAATCTCACAAATTCCATTTTTAACATTGCTAGGATACATGTATAATTCCCTGTTAAATCAATTGTCTTATTACTCATTAACTTAATCTTGGTGTTTATTGGTACTGTTGCAGGTACCGTCTCCCATAACCTCAACTTTCATTATCCGTAAAATAATTAAGAGGCTTATTTTGACTTGGAAGGACAGAGGGTACCCCTTCGGGATAGTGGAGGACACTGTCCCTGTCATCCCAAGGACCTCCACCTGCCAAATCTAGAGTTGTCCACTAACCTTGCAGACAACTTTTAAAATTGACAGGAACTGTCATCATGGTGGTTCCTGTCAAATGGGCTGCCAGTCCTTCCAACCTATATAGAGTTGTTTTATTATTCAAAAATAAAGAGCAGGAGTTTGTTTTTGAAAAATGAGAAATTGATGACTTCCACTCAATTTCATGAGTTTGCTCCCATGGTGTTGGCGAGGGGGCATTTTTTCTTTTTACTGTCCCTCACTGCCAGGTTTTGCCTAGCAAAATCCTGGCAGTGACTGACAGAAAACAACTCCATCCACTCATCCACTTTGAATTGGGCAGGCGATCAGATGGCTCACCACTGACTGCTCATATTCGATTGGGCCTTAGAGAAATATGCCGGCATCGGAGTTGATGAGGCCTTTGTTGTCGACATAATTTATGCCCTCATGACTCTAAATCAGGCGGTCGGACTGTGAGTTTGACAGAGAGGACCCTAGGTCACTGTTACGATGGAGTACCCTCTCTGCCAAACTGTAAATTAGCCCTTAATCTTCAGGAAGTAATGCAAATCCATTCAGGATTTTCATTGTGAGATGAATACCAATAGTGCGTGCGTCAGCACATTTAAACACATTCTGCCTGCCTTTGTAAAGACTATAGGGTACCTATAAACTCACTGGTGCTTGAAAGGTTCAATAATAAAGAACACAAATGTTTGTCACATGCATATGTGCTGTGTCCATGGGTGGCAGAGGAGCTGAATGTTCACAATGTATGGAGGAGTTTTCTTCAAGGTTATGTACTTTGCACAAATCATATTCAGCAGAATGTGTCAATGCTTTCTCTTCAACCAGCCTGCACACGAATTAAGAGACTTGGGGCCAATTTATTTGTTGGCAGTGTGTATACTCCATCGCACTGGTGACAGAGTATAAACACTACCAATAAAATGGTCCACCCACCCAATTTGATTGCGGGCGGACCATAGATTCATCACCGCCTTGACCAAACCTCTCCGACAGCCCAATGGAGTAAGGGTCTTCAGAGAAATGGCTACATGTCCACCCACCCAATTTAGGTTGGTGGAAATTTAGCAATTTTTTTTACCGTCTGTCACCGTAAGGCAAACACCGGGGGTGAGGGACAGTAAAATGTAAATAATGCTCCCCCTCCATGGGAGATGATTCCCATGGCGAGGGGAGCATTATTGATTCAGTTTCTGGATTTTCTTTTTCAAAATAAAAAAATACAGCAGTTTGGTGCAGGGTTGCGCTGAACAGCAATAGGCTTTGACAGGAATCACCATGCTGGCGGATCCTTCCAATGCTTTATAAGACTGCCTGCTTGGTGGTCAATTATAAATTTGGCAGGCAGTTCCTCTATCAGGAGGATGGAGTAATTTACACTTTCCCCCTGTTGCAACAACGGGCCATCCACCATTATATAAATCAGCCCCTTTGATCTTCTGCCCTCAGCTATATTCTAGCCTGGAGAACCCTAGAGTGTAGCTCTGACTGGTTATCTAGAAGAGAAATAAGCAAAGTTACAGAGATGATTCAACAAACCTGATGCCCAGTCAGCAAGCACTCCAATTGCAAGTGCAACTGCCATTACAGTAGTGACTCTGGAGGCATGTGAAGATCCCACTAGGTAGGCTAGAATTTCTAAATCTGGTGGGCAGTCCCCAACAAGGGAACAGAGGCCCTAGCCTCTTCTGACATGACATGATAGTGATCTTTCCAGTGCCTTCTAATTGAGAGGCTGCTTCCATAATTAATATAGTGACTGGGTAATGCGGGGGAGGATTCTCTATTCTTCCTCCTAGCCCCAAAAACTGCTCCAGCTACCAGTAGGCTCCCTGCTCCTCAAGCATATCTGACTCTTCCACTGAGACTTACAAGCGATATGTATATACATTGCTTCCCTCACTCATTATTAAATAATAATGAAACCTCGGTTCAGCTAGTTGTGCAAGCTAACTGAAAAGTCGAATTAGAAGACATGTTTAATTACATATAAAATATATAACTGAAATGTCTGACAAACAGCCTAGCCTATAGAATGAAGCTTTTGATATGCTGTTAAGTAAATAATGAGTATTCCCTGATGAACCATCCAACATACAGCAATAGAAATTGGACAACAACAGCATTCATTGAGGCAAAATGCTTTTGAACATAATGAGAAAAAGGGGTTTAAATTAATCTTGGAATCTGGAATACTGAATACCTGAAAAGACTACTTTGGAACCCCACAAATTATTCCTATCCATCCACTCATATTTATTTAATCAATGCAATGGAAATATTCAGCGATCTTCCCATGACAATATCCACTGTGATAAGCAACCATATTAAATACTGGTCAGACACTAACTCAAGAAGAAAAAGAAGAGAGAAAGGAGGAGAGATCCCCTCTAAATATGAGTAGCTGAGAATAATGTTCTGTAATTTACTGTTTACTCTCATGCAGTCTCTGCTGATTACCATTGACAGATTGTGATAAATATTGAAAAGATGATAATATGAGCCATTATGTGGCTTGTCACATGGATATTGTGGTTCTCCATGCCTGTCCAATTTTTGTTGGATGTCATGTATATGGTTCCTTACCAGATTCCGTCCCCTAAATCTACCCGAATCCACATAAGATCAGGTATTTATAGGATAGATTTGGGGCTCTCAATAGTTCCTATATCAGAAATGAGGCATTCATCCAGTCCTGTCTCTGAAGTTCTCACAAGACTTTCTTTTAACTTTCAACTACACCTCTAACCATTGTTTGTTAGAACATCAACCACTTGCTGTTCGACCCTAAAGTTTATGAATTATTACGTAGAATAATTGATTGAGACTAAAGCATTTCATAGCTTTAATCACTATCCTCTAAAATGCAAATCAACATTATTTTCTTAACTAAAGTATATTTACTAATTCCACTTTATATTCCTAACCAAAACGTATCTCCTAATTCGACTTTTCACATGTGCTGTATTGTATGACTGTCTAGTAGCCCACCCCTATGCTCCAACAGAAATTACATTTCTGTCATAGTTTCAGCATTCTGGGTGCTCTCCTGATCTCATCCTGGAAAGAGGTGAGCTAAATTCTCACATAAAAGACCATGTCTGAGTGTAATGGGTCTCCTTGATTTTTAAATACAAAATATTTGACAGTTATTTAAAGTTATTAAATCATTTGACCAATGTCAACAAACTAAAGCATGAATATGTTGATGACGTAACAATCGAGTACTATTTCTAGAAGTTCTTGGCTGTTTCTAACCTCATCTTAAAACAACACATATTTCCTAGATCTATGGATTTATTTTTGTGAACCTATGCAAAAAAAAATACAATCAGTAATATGGAGTTGTATTTAGGCACTTCCAGCGTGTACTTTGACACTCCCAGTGTCTAAGTAATCATGTTACACAAAAATAGAGACACAATTTCTTTGGATAAAATGAAGAGCATTATTTCTTATTTGCATTTCCATAATTAAAGAGAAGTAATTCAATAACATTACAATTCCACATTCCTACCTTAGTCCATGGCACCTATATTCCTGTCCTCTCCTAATTTTACTTGATTACGTAATTACCCCGGCCCTGCACTAGAAACTCTCAGTTCCACTTTGAGAGTTCTTGCATTTTTCCACTGTTACAACCCCAACTACTACTGCTGCCCAATGCAAGCCACTGAACATTCCTAAGATCTGTTCCACTTTACGATTGTCTCTACAAAAGTACAATGTCAGTCCTTATGAACAACTATGCCATAGTGACCTCTCTCATTTGCTAAATTAATAACACATCAGCCTTATTGAATGTCTAGAATCAGTCACTATCTTTTTAATCCACTTTCTTAAATACAACATCTCCTCCTTCCACCACCGGCCAATTGGCTCACAATTGACCTTAGGGACATATACAAACTCCTCGTCTATGTCTTCAAATCAATCTATAATTTCCCATGCATACACCCCTTAAAATATCACTCTCTATGCTCATGACCCATCCTTATACTCATAAATAACAATACCACTTTACAATCACACACATTCTTGAATTGTCTAAGGATTCGTTGTCCTCCTACAATCACCCCGCTGGAATGTACTCGATCTGGACCAAAAGTCAACCTTTGCCATGCCTGCCTTTGAAAGATCTTCTATTGCAGCACATCGAATTTTAGTTATCAGCTACACCAATGGACTTAGGATCACTTAATTTATACTTGAGTCAATAACAGAGTGTACTACCGCCTTACTTTAACCTCCATTCTTACCACTCACATAAATAAGCAATCCTTACCTATTCAAAGTTATTTTGTACCACCTCCTATTACCTAGGCACAGTATATCTTGTTTAGATACTCACAGAGACTACATAAGCATAAACACAAATAGCACAATAAATTGTATATATGCTAATGTGGTTGGTATTTATGATATTTTTCCAACAGGAGTTGCCCATCTCTGTGCAGAAATGTTTTTCAAATTACTGAAACAAAACTAACATGTTCATAGAATGTTCCAAAACAATGTCAGCAACACTTTAACTGTGTTAAAAGATTGGTCCATCAGTTACAATCGATTTTGAATCAGTATAATCATATTGGAAGAAAGACATAATGCATTTAGTGCTTTTTACCTGCACAGCTTCCATCCTTTTCTTCAAAGCCAGCACTACAAGTACATTTTCCAATAGGTACCAGCCATTCCCCTTCGGCGCTGCAATGCATCCTTGGAGGATTATCCATGTCTACTTCAGAATTATTGACACAAGTCCCTCGAACTTCCACAAGAGTTGCAAACGCTGCCTCAGCAACGGTGTCTGGAAAAACTGCCAAATTCTGAATAGTAGAGAGACACTTTTTGTAATACACCCGCACAGATACTAAGGCGACACAGGCCCCTACATCCTGAAACCCTAAATGAAAACCTCTTTTGTTCAGATGGCCAATTTCTCTCACTTCTGTGTTCAGTTTCATTTTTCGCTCTCCCAAATCCCCTTGTGTGAAACTCTCATCAGCAGCTATTGTATCAATTTTAATGTACTTGCTCTCTTTAATGTTTCTGCCCAGGTCATAATCAGATTCAATGAAGTAAAGATTGAAAGTCTCCTTGCATGTTCCGGCGACTCCAGGAATACTATTACAATCCCGCAATGTGAATTTTAGTTCAATAAAGATCCTTTGGCCATTTCGCCTCATGATCCAGCCTGTTTGCAACCAGTTGTTTTGATTTGGCTCCATCACGTTGCATACCTGGTAAGTGCGTATTGGCTTGTAGTTTTCATCTACACCACTTATTTCTTCCCACTAAATAAGAAGAAAATAACAAAAGCATGTTAAAAAAATTCCATATAAAATATGGACCTATGTAAACAGGTATTGTGTTCCTCTTCAAGAACATTGTACACTCTGATACAGTGAATCTAACAAGGCATAATGGGTTGAATAGGGAGGAGACACAGGTGGTGACATCATTTATAAAAAGTTGTGTGAACGCACAAGGGCAACCAGTGCAGGACTTTTCACACTTAAAAGTATGGTTTAAATGGTAGGTCTGTAAACTTGTTACACTGCTTCTGATTGGAGATCTGCTTTCAAGTTGAACCAGTATTGCACTGGGCTGCATCAACATCTCAAACACTAAATGAAACTTAAAGAAAGGCATAAAACAGGACAGTTTCAGCTAAGAATGACCTTTCCTTCCAAGATTACCCAAAGATTAAGCCATACAGGTAAATGCTAGAGGACTTTTGCTATCAGTCAGATTTTGTAATCTTGACATTATATTGATGAGATTTATCAAATATTGCATTTTTGTTGGGCTTAAAATAAGAAATGGCAAGTGAAGCATTCTTAGAATTTGACAAGACAAAGGTATGGGTCTAAAGTATCCTTGGACCCAGATACCCGCAAATAAAGTTATTATTGTCTCAGAGGTGCATGGTGAAGCCAAAGGGTTACACTTACAGGAAACAACAGAAATCATCTGGAGTGTGGAAGGAATTAAACCTCAAGGATCCCATCATCATAGATTGTGTATGTTGATGTGACAAAGATTTGAAACATTCATGGAAGCACAAAATGTCCACATACACTGAGCTAGAGCAGTAGAGACAAATGCAGAACAACGACAAATGCTTGGAGCAAGAATCGAGCCCATCATTTTATGCCCACTATGCCACTCCAGAAGTGCAATGGTTATTCCCAGATGAGGACCTGTTCTGTGCTGTACGATCAAAGCAGCACATCACTGATGAAACCCGTACAAGGATGAACCAGGTGTGGGATTATTCGTTCCTCATTCAGGTAGGTAAATTTACACTTTTTGTATAAGTTTATGTTTCTTTGGTATTACAAACTACAAGTTAATTGTCAGTTTACGACTGTGGAGACTCGGACATTGGGTAGAGAACTCCGCATATAAAAAGATACTGTCCAACATTTTTATGTGCAGAGTCCACCCCAACTACAAAGTTTCAATAGTCATAAATTTACAATTAACTCGTAGTTTGTGAATGCCAACAAAAAAACATAAACTTGCACAAAAGTGTAATTTTACCTCTGTGAATCAGTACCAGACTATTCAAGTTCTCAATGGGTGTGACTTGACATTCTGTGGTGAACTTGTCCAATTGGAGCAGAACTAAAACTAATTTGCATAGTGTTGCCATCCACTGGGAGACACATAGAAGGCAAAGAAAGTATTGGACTGAAATGCAGCGCAAGAGAATGCCAGTAGATGAGAAGTTTGTAACAATTTTACCCATCACCTTTTGTTTTCCTAGTATGCATTATAGAACCAGGTGGGGAGCTGGATCTATACCAAGTTTTCATGAGAACCAAAGATTATGTTAATTATCCCTATTTGAGTTCAGTGTATGTAAAGTATATGTATGTGGATATCCTCAAAACATGTTATGGATTAAGCCCCTTAGCTGCACACCCAAAGATAAAGTAATGCATATACATGCCATACTATTAATTGTATCAAAACACTGCTGAGAGATCTGGCACAATTTGCTGTCTGCATCACTGTTATTAAGAACTCTACATAAGTAATACACAATGTGTACAATTGAAAATGTCTTTTTGTAATATTTCTCTTGAGAAAATTACACGTTGTTCTGTTAAAAGAGCAAAAGGAGGTCAGTAGTAATGAACTTGATATCAGACAAATATATACTGGTGATTAGTACTTTTTCAACAATTGGCTCTATTACAAAGAAATGCACCGTAAGCAGACTTTAAACCATGGATTTTCAAAGTATGTGTATGAGGGCCAGATCAATGTCAGATTGTCAGAAATCCACCTGATAAAAAATTTGCATACAGCTAACCATAAATCCATCTGGAACTCATTTGCATTGTCAGTGGTCATCCTAACATTCTGGCATGGATTCCACCCTCTTCCACCTACCATGAATATTCCTGCTTTAAACACATTTGACTGATACACAGAAAGGGTATTACTTACTCCATTTGATGGATGAGAGGTCCAGCCCAGATCTGCCTGTGACTCCTTTGAATCCAGCAAAACAACTTCAAATAAAAAAGTGGCATGTTAGAAAGATTCCTTAGCATGTACTCCTTCTAAAGTATACATTGTGCTTGTTAGTATTTACATGCAATAATAATACCGTATTGTGCAATGAAAATGCATTGTGCGGCATGGATCAGGACTTGTACATCATGTAACACTCATAGTACAGGTGGCCCTTGAGCTGATTTTAGCATTTCTTGACTTATTTAAAAATAGTTCAAAATGTTTGTCATCAACTATATCCTGTGTATGTCAATCAAAAAAATAACATAAAGTACAACCCAATATACCTAATGGAATCTGATCATTAAGTGTAACTTGGAACAATGGTTCCGTAAGGACTCATTTAATACAGTTCATAGCTTAGCTTGGAAGACAGAATGTGGCTACTAGCAACAATTGTATAAACATCTAGACGCAAAAGTATGATATATTTAATAAAATGTATTTTAATAAGTTGAATAAAATCAGAGTTAAAGTGCTTAGTACTCCAATGGAGCACATAAATGCATAATAAGAGAAGTATGTATTTCTACAAAATGATCTAGGGACAGCTATATTTCTGTAAGGCTCAACTGGCAATCACAATCTGTCTAAATTTCAAATATTGTCCCAGGTATAAATGTGCCAGCTGACATTCTCACCTAGTGTTGTGTTACAGGGTCATTACCAGCACATAATGGGCAGAAACTTTAATTGGAGGCCAGTATGGTTCTATTGTGGGGTGAATGGGCCCAATTATTCCTAGCGAGCACTTAATGAATAAGAAAGGTATTCCGAAGGACAGTTAAGGCCCATAGCACTATGGAAGTGGCGGAATTAATAACTATGGTTCAAATGGGGAGGCGGAGAGAGGGCTGGTGTAAGGAACTGAGCAGTACAGCTGTGACTGTGACAACAGAGAAATATACAATGAAGCAAACACTGGATTGAAACACAGTCTGATGTGTTTGTACTTGGGGAAAAAAATTGAAATTCTGACATATTGGGGTATATTTTCATTTTTTGTGCAAAATTTGTGTGGCCGCTTTGAGCACTGAGCACTTCATCCCCGTTACTGTACTTATAAAAACACTTTTTAAATGTATTATATTAATACTTGCACCCAAATAAGGTTACATTAATTGCTAGGAGGTAAATTTGATCAACAAATGAGTTGTGTTAAATAAATCTTAATGGAACAATTGGTTAAGGTTACAGTACATGTTAGCCAAAATAAAACGTATGGAGGCAGATGTACTACTTCAGTTTGGAATATTTGATTTAAGAAGGAAATTTAAGTAAATCAAAGAAAAGCAAGGCTTAATGCAACATTTCAGTACATATTCACATAACTATTTTTCTAACTCATATCGCATATCGCATCTTCAAAAATAGTTGTAAGATGGGTGTCTACTGTTGGCCTGAGCAGAATTGTGAACTGTTGTTTCACAAAATGTAACAAAATTATGCAAAACTTTTCAAAAACTAATTTTGCAGTGGCTAGTGAATAAGTCGAACACTAAGGCATATGATGCATTGTAACATCATGTGAGATACCGGTAGGGGTGCTGGTTGAAGGAGAAAATATGTTCCTCATGCAAGGCATTTTGGCTCCTGCAAGGTTTCTTCTTCTCAAAGCAGCCTCCTGCACAACAAAATTGTGGGAAATTTCACCCCATGAAATTCGTGGAATTCTAAAAATGTTGTGATTTTCACAACCATAAATTAAATTTTTTACAGGCATTGCCTGTTGAGGCTAATAAAGTTAGAACGGTTGGGAAACACTGATAAGGTTTTTATATTCAATAATAATAATACGCATTTTTATTGATTGTATTGATCGGTACAATGCTAGAGTGAGCTACAACAAACAACAATACAATAAACATGTAAGAAATACTTTATAGAATTTGCCCTCACAAACTGTCAGGTACAATATACTAAAAAGCTCCTGTGACATTATAATAAGAGAGGGGGCACCAATATGAGCAATAAGAGCAAACATCATGAAATATAAAAAAAGAAATGAAAACACCTATACATGTGCAGTAATACACGATCTTATCCAACTAATGCAGTCCTAATAGGAAGTTTTAAAAATACAGATCAAAGGGGTGTTGCCAGCATTTCAGAGCAAAAGGTGAAAACTATGCCGAATTTCCAGGTGCTTATTTGCACACATTTGGACTAGGTACAAGTTGGTCATGGGAAGTCAGAAAAAATATAATAGCCATTGTTTCATTTTAAGTACATCAAGTCAGTAAAACTCGTCAAAGATTTGTATAAGTTAAAGGCCAAAATTATTGAATAAGTTGTTGAAGGGTTTATTGAAGTCACAGGAACTATCATAAATTCAATTAATTTGTTTTACCTTTTTCCACATCTTCATATCTTAGCTGGATGGTCAGCATTCTAAGTAGCTGGGTTGGGATAAAAGAGCATACTAATTGCTTCTACCGCTCTTTCACAATATGCAAGGCATTCTCACTTCAGG
The DNA here is from genome assembly GCA_963921515.1 of Calotriton arnoldi. Classification (NCBI taxonomy): domain Eukaryota; kingdom Metazoa; phylum Chordata; class Amphibia; order Caudata; family Salamandridae; genus Calotriton; species Calotriton arnoldi. The sequence continues at coordinate 2,754,543 of CAWUFW010001451.1, forward strand.
TTCTCAATCACTGCATGCCCATTTATTTACTTCAGGACATTACATAGTGCTAGACAATACTTGTGATTTAAAAGAGCAGGCTCTCTTGAAAGATCTTTGGATAGGAAATATTAAATTTGGCTGTGGCGAACCTATAACAGTTTGAAGAGGGGTGCAGGTCTTGCCTTTGAGGCAAAAAAAAATCTTCATCAATACACGGGGATTAGATCAAAGTTCCAGGGCTACATCATAAGAGAAAACATTATTTTATGTTAATGATCTGAGCTCACATCCCCCAAAGTCTATTCAGGTGAGGCCCAGGGCCGACCAAACCAGTCATACGCACTCTCCCGTTTTCTCCATGTAGGCTGCATGCAGCCTGCATGGAAAAAACGGCCTCCCCATAGAAGCCTGTGTGGTCGGCGTCCCAGCCAATCACAACGCTGCCATTGCAGCATTGTGATTTGCTTAGGGGAGGAGAGGGAGGCTGCCTGCTTCCTGTGAGGAGCAGAGAGAGGAGATGCGACGCGGGGCCGGAGGCGAAGGTAAGTACATTTTTTTTTAAATTAACCCCCTCCTCCCCGCGCAATCCCCTCCCCGCGCGACCCTACAAGCCCCCACCCGCGAGTCATGCCGGCCACGCCGCGACTGAATGTAACGTTTCTTGTTGGAGGATAAACCTTCACTCTTTGTTTTTAATTCTTTTTATTTTCTCTCCGGAAAAGTTGGAAGTTGTGCGGAATTAACCTTTAAGTTTAATTTTAGATAAGAATAAGGTTGTTTGAACAAATGTATCTCCTTATCATATAATTCTAGTTCAGTCACTGGCAGAGGTTGTATCCACGTACCCATGATGTTAGGACAATCACATAGTTGCAATATATGCATGTAGCATAAATGGAAATTGGCAGCTACTTTGCAAAACAACTGGTAGGAATTGTTGGCCCTGATATCCTTGACATGGTTTTCCCACATCTTTGTGCCTCACAGCCTCCTGATTTCGATTTTGCTGGCTTCAGGCCTGCAGCACTCATTGTGCCACCCACTTAAATGCCCTTTTAAACATGCTATTGCTGCCTGTGTGTGAAATTTCAAACTGCCATTTGACCTGGCAAAATAAACCTTTTGCCAGGTCTAAACATTCCTGTTTGCTACTTATAAATCACCCCTAAGGTAAACCCTAAACAGCCCAGAGGACAGGGTACAGTGTATTTAAAAGGTTGGCCAAACTTTTAAGTTTTATATATCCTGGTAGTGAAAAACTCCTAAATACATTTTTCACTACTGTGAAGCCTCTCTCTTCCAAGCCACCCCAGTTCAGGCCCAGCCATATGCAAATCAGTCTTGACCCTGTTCCTCATGGGAACAGTCCTGCCCAAACTGCCAAACCAGGTCTTCCCTGGACTGGAACCAAGCATCCTGGGACATGTTTAAGGGTAACACCCCTCATCTTTATTTATTTGTTTATTTATTTGAAGAGTTTTATATAGCGCTGGCTAGACCCGGAGGTATCAGAGCGCTTTACATAAGGAAGTGGTTACAACAGAATATTGTTACATAGTTACATAATTTCCTAGAATAAAAACATAGCATGGAGAAAGACCCTATTACAAAAATACATCCGTTACTAGAGCATAAGAATACAATATAAACAGGTCCAAGGAGTAAGGATGGTAGAGGGGTAAAAGTAAAGGGTTAAGAGTACATAGCAAGTCAGGACGACTGTTAATGGAGAAGAGAACTTCCGTGGATAACAAAAGTCAGAAGACAAGTTGAACAAAACCGGAGAGGGTCCAGGGATCCACAAACAAACCGGTGCCGGACTTCATCACTGGGTGGGGCAGAGAGTTGGAAGTGGACGGGGTGTCCCATCAAGCCGAAACATGAAGAGCGCGGTGAAGCCGAGCAAGAGGGGCAATGACCAAACCAGAGGCAGAGGGAGCTGGCTAGTGGCAAGGAACAGTCAGGGGCACAGCCAAAACCGCAAGATGGAGACACCAAGGACTCGGACCCCAAGAGTTACAAAGAGAAGATGGCGGGGCTGCGTAAATGCAAAAAAAAAGACCAAAAAAAAACCAGAGTTCAAAACCTACCCCAAAGGCAGAGCTGAATGGGGAAGGCAGCAGCTTGGCACTGGAGGGAGGCAAGGTCGAAAATCGCTGCTCTCTCCCGGGTAATCCACTGCAGGGGAAGAGAGCGCGGGCGTCCAGGCAGCAGCCCCAGGAAGTGGAAAGGCAACAGCCGGTCAGGAGGACCAGCAACTCTGCACTCGCGTTGGTTCTCGTTCCAGCGCAGCAGGATGCCCGGCAACCCCGTCTTCGATCCGGAAAGGCAGGCGATGGCCGGAGGAGAACGTCCCCGCCAATTCCCCAACAGCCACCACGGAAGAAAGAAACCCCTCATCAGGGCATCATCAGGAAGACGGGGGAAGAGGGAGGCACGCAGGAGAGGCGAGGAGAGACTATGCCCGATGCCCAGCTGGGTAGGTGACGGCCGTGGCGGCAAAACCAGAGCCAATCTCATCTACAGCTGTCTGGCAGCTCCACCGGGCATCGGCCATGTTTGCTCGGGCTCCGCAGCCTGAAAAGAACGATCCCGCAATATTTTGAAGATCTCGAGCCGATATGCAGGAGATTGGAGAAGATGAAGACCGCTGTTGAGCAGGACCCCAGGTGAGCAAAAGGGTCCAGGGGGAGGAAGAAATCGGGGGATTTAAGCCAAAAAGGCAATCCCTGGCCAGGCGCTCCCGGCCGGAGCTCCTCATCCGTCAGCCATCTTAACTTGTGTCATCAGCCACGCTAGCTTGAATCCAGTGGCAAAGTGAGCAGAAGGGACCCACGTCTGGGCATACCCTGCCAACTTATGGCAATCAATGCAAACACAATAAGATGACAGATGGAACGCTGAAACTTTTCAGACACTCACCCCCAGTCACTTGCAGATCTGGGTTAAATTCATCATCGTTATTTGGCTCACTTCGCCACCCCAGTTCAGACCCAGCCATATGCAAATCAGTCTTGACCCTGTTCCTCATGGGAACAGTTCAGCCCGAACTGCCAAGCCAGGTCTTCCCTGGGCCACAAACAAGCATCCTGCGACCGGTTTCGGGTTAACACCCCTCATCAGTCCGGCTAGCTTAAATCCAGTGGCAAAGTGATTTCGCAGAGCAAGTCCCGGCACTTTTTTGGAACTAAGGTACTCTTGTTCACTGGGCCTAACCTGGTCCTTGTATCTCTCCCGTGCTCCATCATTGTCAGCCTGAACTTGTGACTTTGTTCCGGTCTGGTGTGACTGGATAACCATAGTTGGCGCTTTGTGCTTCTATGCACTGTTTTTCCTTAAATCTTTAAAATTGCACATCTCCAGTTGTACTGAATTATAATACTTTGTTACATTTTACTCTATTTTTTTAATTTGGCGTGGTTTATTTCTTGTGTCCTGTTTTCACTTTATTACTGCTTGAAGTGCAGCATAAATACTTTACACATTGCCTCTAAGTTAAACCTGACTGCTTTTGTGCCAAGCTACCAGAGGGTTAAGCACAGGTTAATTTGGGGGTTTCTTGTGTTTCACCCGGACGGAGATTGTGGTTGCTGCTTGAGTAGGGTTTCACCGCTCTCAACCAGTAAACGAATTTCCAACAGGAATTAACTCATGGAAAAAAACTATTTCTATTGTTTTTGAAAAACAGCCTATGAAACATGATGTAGAACACTGGAATATTGAGAGCTCCATTGTAGACAATGGAGCAGGAGTGGCCTATATGAACTGGTATAGGCCACCTGCTCTCTCTCTCCCCTGCCTCTCAAAAATATATTAATTAGGCAGAGGAAAAAGAAAGGAGGACACACACAGCCTTCACCCTGCCCTCCTCCTGTAGCTCAGTCATACTAGGGCTTTCAATGGAGGGAGGGGTGAATGCTGCTCAGCTCCTGCGTTTCCCTGGCTTGTCTGAACTACAAAAAGCAGTTCAGCCAAGCCGGGGAGAACCAGGGGCTGACTTCAGTCCCTTTTCACAGCTCTTGCTGTGAATGTTCAAATGCTAAGAGTCAGAGCCCTGCCCTTGGCTGTTAGCTGTAGAACATCCACTGCAACAGCTGCAAACAAAGGCTTCGGAGCCGAGGGGATTTCAACCCCCCTCGGGTTCCATGAGGCCTTTGCTTTACTATTAGAACATTCTGCCCTGATGGGGCGGAATGTTCAAATAGTTTTGTAGCCCATCATAGCGGGGCTGTACCAGCCATTAAAGGCCCGCTCTTCGTCTCAGGCCTTTAACGCTGGAGCAAGCCTTTAATGGACGGTATAGCCCGATACGGCGGGCTACAACGCTATAGTATGATACGATTAATCATTCTTCTAGGACATAATATCATGTTAAAAGTCAGAGGAAGTTCGAAATATACAAAGGAAAAAAGTATGACTTTGAAGGTCTACAATGTCAGTAATCTTGGAAGTACGAAAATGTCTTTGGGGACAATATTGAGTAATGTATGAACAATGACTGGTTTATCTTCTTCTAGATATTGAAGATCCTGGGGTCCATTACAAGTGGGCTAGAAAATGGTCCAGTGACTAACACCACAACCCCCATATTTACTGATATTATGGCTAAGGAAACTCCTTGGGCAAAAATACTCCCCATTATGGGTTTTTGTGTAATAATATGTGGAAATCTGAGTTTCCATGAATATTTTCATGTTTTTCCTTGGTATTTCACTGGACATGTTGCTTGCTTTCAGCAAGCTGTGTTTGTGTGAAAATGCTGGACATGTGGGGGCATATTTACAAGGAAGTGGCAGAGAGTGACGTTAGCCTCCTTAGCTTAATGCTGCGCTCTGCCACTTCTGAAACGCAGGGATGCACTGTATTTACCAGAATACGGTGCAGCCTTGAGTTTCCCCCCGCACTGGCACTAATTTAGCTGCCTAGCGCCAACGTAGGCACCCTTGCACCGGGTGCCTGCATTGAGGGGAATGATTGTTTATGTGCAGGAAGGTGTCCCTTCCTGCATATAAACAATCTGAAATGGCATTTTGAAATTCTATGTGTGCTGCTTAATGCAGCACACATAGAAGTTGCGAAACTTCATTTTTTTTCATGATTGTTTATGTGCAGAAAGGGACACCTTGCTGCACATAAACAATCAATGGCATATTGCTGTTTCTATGTGTGCTAGACAACGCAGCACACATGGAAACAGCAAAAACAAGGAGAAATTAAACATTTCTCCACATTGAGCCAGGGTAAGACCAGGTTTTTCCTGGTCTTAATTTTGGCGCTACCCCATATTTACGCCACCCTTGTAAATATGTTTAAGCATCAAAATCAATGGGTGTTGCGGTGGAATGCCTGCCCCTTTCACGCTAAGTATAGTGTGAAAGGGTGCCTTATTCACAAGGCAGCGTTAAGCCACGCTAAGTGGCTTAACGCCACCTTGTGAATAAGGCGAAGCCCCGATCACCACCATAACATAGAGAAAAGTGACATTGTGGTGGCGATAGGGGCTTGTAAATATGCCCCGTAGAGTTAATGTTGATGTTGTAATCTAGATAAGGTTGTTAACGTCTGCTACTAGACCCACTCTTCCTTTAACAGCTCACTGTGATACTGGCCCACTTGTAATGAGGCCCTAAGAGAAGGAAATAGAGAAACATGAAGAGTAAAAACCCAGATAAAGGAGAAAGAAGCTCTCTGAAATGCCCAGGCTTGATTACATTATATCAGAATATATTGAAAGAAATAGTGGAATATTGAATGATATTGGAAAATGATATTCATTTTAACTACTAACTGCTAATACACACAAATACAACACATCTTGATTAAAGAATCATTATTTTGAAGTCTGAAAATGTTGCAGACAGGAGACGAGAATCCTTAGGGGTAGGGTCTCGACTCCGAAACATTTTTGTTGATCCATGCTGTGCATATGGTGGAGAATTAGCTCAGGCAAGAATTAAGTAGAATGAGTATTAAATTATTCAGGCAATAAGAATTAAGAACTGGTGGTAGTAGCCTTCCCTGGCTAAGGTTTATCAAATCCGCATTTGCTGACCTAGGGTGTCCAGATTTGTATAGGCTTCCGGAACTAATTGTTTGCGCTGATCTACAATGGGTGAGAAGGCAATATATATCCTTATTACAGAGATGAGGGGAATGAGCAAGCCATCCATACATGTTTATGCTACACTGAAAACGTCTATGACCATTGAGCCATATCATTGTAGTGACGAATCAACATCATAGATTTTTGCTAACAAAATTTAGATTACATTTATTACATTGTCTCTTAGCAGAACCAAAGGTTTGGAACAAATTTGAAAACTTAGGGCAATATCGTTGTGATTCATACCGAGACACTATGCACTTTGAAATGTTTTGTGGGGAAACATCCTCAAGAACGACTCCGGAACAACGAGTTCCGGAGTCACGCAAGCCGAACAATGACTTGCACGAACAACGACTTAGCCTGAACCACGCCTGTGCGTGGTTCAGGCTAAGATGGTCTAGTGTTCATGCAGGGCGGAGTTCAGAGGCGCGTTAGACAGGAACAGGTAAGAGGGGTTTGGGTTCGCTTTAAGGGGGTGTGGGGGTTCGGGACAGTTTTAAGGGGGTGGGGGTTTGGGTTAGTTTTAAGGGGGTGGGGTGTTCGGGCTAGTTTTTATTGGCTTGGAGGGTTTGTGTTAGTTTTTAGGAGGTGGGAGGGGATCGAGTTAGTTTTTAGGGGGTAGGGGGGTTCGAGTTAGTTTTTAGGGGCTTGGAGGGTTTGTGTTAGTTTTTAGGAGGTGGGAGGGGATCGAGTTAGTTTTTAGGGGGTAGGGGGGTTCTGGTTAGTTTTTAGGGGCATGGAGGATTCGTGTTAGTTTTTAGGGGTGGGAGGGGATTGAGTTAGTTTTTAGGGGGTGGGGGTTCGGGTTAGTTTTTAGGATCTTGGAGGGTTTGTGTTAGTTTTTAGGGGTGGGAGGGGATAGAGTTAGTTTTTAGGGGTGGGGGAATCGAGTTAGTTTTAAGGGGGTGGGGGGTTTGTGTTAGTGTTAAGGGGGTGGGAGGGGAACGAGTTAGTTTTTAGTGGATGGGGGTTTCGTGTTAATTTTTAGTGGGAATTCGTGGTTCAGTAAGTCGTGGTTCTTTACTTAGTGGTTTAGATTGGGTCGTTGTTTAGCCTTCATGGTTTAGGCACTTGTGATTTACGAGGTAGTGGTTTAATCATACAACCGTTTTGTGAGCACTTTAAGGCCTTGTGGCAAAGGTATATTTTACCTCTTTTGAGAGAGAAATATTTTGCCAACGTTAGACCCGCCCCAACTTTTTTACAAATGTTGCTGAATGACCTTATATGTTTTTATGTTGCCTGTTTTTTAATTGGTGCGGTAAGACTTATAAGTATGCAGCCCGCTTAAATGAAATGGTATTAGTAGATACTATCTGTCCCAAAGGCAATCAGTGCAATTGCCAGTTATTTTGTATTGGATGATGTAATATTTTTCATTCCTTTTTATGTTTTAAAATGTATTGTATATTGATTTTACTGTGAATTGATGATATTATTGTTTTTTCCTAATATTGCCTTATCCAATATGTTTTATTTACCTAATTTACACACTATCTCAAAGGTGTTGTATCTTTAAGTAACCAAATAAAGATAATAAAGAAAGAAGCTGGTGAACCGAAAAGGATGTCATCTGCTACTTCAATAGGCATCTCTAATAGTGACTGTTAAAAATGAGGCATGTTTAGTTACCAGCCCCTGATATATAAGCAACTAATCTGGTAAGTATCTTACCCCTCAAGAGGTGTCTATGAAGTGAATTGGTAGATGGCACTCTACTCTGCACAACCACCTGTTCTTTTGGAATACTTAGGAATTCCATCAGAATTTTACATATAATCTGAAGCCAAGTGAAGGGCATTGAGAGCTGAGCACTCTGACATATTGTTGCTTCATTAAACAGGGTAATATAACTTAAGACACAAGCAATCGTATTTTAATCCTGGCTCCAGCTAATTTGGAAGAATGTTTTCAAGTGATTTCACTCTTTAGGCTCAGGACCGAATTCAGCTAGCACTTATAGCGTATTAAACCCCATTCTGTACCAGTAGTCCTAATTGATAATGTGTTTCTCAATTCCTCACACAAACTTACTGAAGATATGTACAAGAGACGTGTTTATTGTATTTTGAAATACGCGTGAGTGCAATGAATTCAATACAGCTCTGTATTTTACTGTTTACATATAACAGAATGAATTGCTTGTGTTCCAATGTCAAATAGAAAACAATATTAAGTGCATTGATTCATTTTTCTACTTCAGTGCCATTCCTCTAATCTCCTCATGTGTTACAGTAATTGAAGTTACATCTTAACAATAACTTCAAGGCGAAAAAATGTTTCTCACTGTTTGTACTCAAATGCTAGCAAATCTTAAGTGCTTTAAAAACCATTTAAACTCAGCAATATAGCATCGTATGCAATTTCCTGTGCAATTAGTGATTGTTCCCATCTATAGAGTCATTCATCTTTATATTTGAAAAGAAAAAACTGAATAGCTACTAATTAATACATAAAAAGGTAAAATAACTCTGTTCAGGGTATAAATGATACCAGTCGCGGCTGGCATGACTCGTGGGTGGGGGGTGCAGGGGGGTGCAGGAGGGTGCGGGGGGATGCAAGGGGTCACAAGGGGAGGGGGTCGCGTGGGGGTAATTTAATTTAAAAATATATATATTAAACTTACCATCTTCTCCGGTACCGCGTCCCGTCTCCTCTCTCCTCTCTATACAGGAAGCAGGCAGCCTCCCTCCCCTCCCCTAGGCCAATCACAATGCTGCAATGGCAGCGTTGTGATTGGCAAGGACGCCGACTCCACAGGCGTCTATGGGGAGGCCATTTTCCCTATGTAGGCTGCATGCAGCCTACATAGAGAAAATGTAGAGTGTGCATGACTGGTTTGGTCGGCCCTGGGGCCGACCAAACAGTCAGCGCCCACAACAGTGGTCTAGCCACTCCTCCCCTGCCTGGAGCAGGACCGCCCACCCACACGCCCCCAACCAAAACCTGCCTTCTGCTTTATCGCAGCGCGAGAAGCAGAAACATAAAATGGTATTTGAAATACCTATTTATCTTTCTGCTTCTCGCACTGCAAGAAATCAGTGGGGCGACGCTCCTCCGCCCACGTGGAGGAGCTACCCCTGGATGATACTTCTGTGTTTTTTTGCATATCTTATACAAAGTCCATACTTTTAAAACTTTGTTTACATTCACCACCTTTCGTGAAAACCTCAGGTCTTTTTTTGCTCAATAGTTATTTTTGTTAGATTACAACAGTGGAAAAAAAGCAATTACATTTAATTGGGCAACAGTTATCTGGCTGGACGTAGACAGAAGAAGCTTGATTACAATTTTAACAGGAAATATTTATTCAAAAAACATTTTAGGGGCAATACCTTCATACCTCCTGAAAGTCACAAATCAAAAATAGAAAATAGGTGCCAGCGGAACAACATTCGAATCAGGGGAGTGAAGTCCAAAGCGGAGGGCGACAACATTTTTGGATACATCAGAGACCTCTTCTGCCACGTCCTCGGTGGGCCCTCGGACACTGCCATTCAGATTGACCGGGCCCACTGTATGGGCCTACCTAGGCTGAACTCAGCAACGCCGCCAGACATCTTGGTCTGCATGTATGATTTCCAAGTCAAGGAAGAGATTGTGTGCAAAGCACGCAACATGCACCCCATCCCCCTTCAGGGCCAAACCCCAACCTTTTTTCAGGACTTCACTGCCCTCACGTTACAGAAACGGAGGGAGTTCCGCCTGGCTACAACTAACCTCTGTAGTCAAGGGATAGCCTACTCATGGGGACACCCTTTTAGCTTGATTTTCTGGTGGGAAGGGACTCTATCAGCTACGGTCATTGGGAGAGACCTGTCGAGTGCTGGGACTAGACCCACCAGGGGATCAACGAGACCGAGGGCCCACCTCTCCTACAGAAAGAGCGATCGACAGGCTGGCAGAGACAGGGAACACGCCTGAGGATGACCTGGCCTGACCCAGAAGAAATTGACAAAGGTCGACAAGCAGCTCTGGAGGCAGTGCCATCAGCTTTGGCGAAACGGGATGAATCTTGAAACTCCATGGCACTCTTCAACGCTACATACTATGGGCTGGGCGGCGGGTGGGGGATGACGGGACCAATGGCCACAAGCAGGACCCCGTTGAATCGACCATGCAGCCTTATCTGGCTGCGGGACTGAACATAAGCAGATGTTCTAAGTTTTATGTAACTTTTCGTGTTTCTTATGTTATGTTTGGGGTTTGCACTCACCTCCACATGGGGTACAATGACTAACGTATAGAGGGGCAGCAGTAGTTGCTACACAATACACAGTGGATGCTATGCTTCAGGAGCGACGACGATGCAGGGGTCACTTAGCTTCTCCCAACCACCATGCCAGACACAACACTTAGAATTCTCACACTTAATGTGAGAGGTCTTAATAATCTGATTAAACGCAGGGCGATCCTTGCATACCTAAAGGACTCAGAGGTGGACATCTGCCTCCTACAAGAGACCCATGTGCTCGCTGGAGACTGTCTCCGCCTTAGGTCCCGTTCCTTTCCCCAAATAAATTTCTCATCATCTCCCTCCAATACGGCCGGAGTGGCCATACTGGTAGCGAACTCCTTCCTGTGACGGGTAGAACAGAAAGTGGAAAAAAATTAGAGGTAGACTTCTCATACACCACTTCACAGCCCCTGGTAATAGGCACATTGTACGCCCCGAACGAGGGACGGGAGGCACTCCTGCGCAAAGCACTAGAGAGGGCAATGAAGACAGACGACAATCTAGTACTACTGGGAGGGGACCTTAATTTAGAGTTTGACAATACCCTGGATAGATCAACTGAGAGACACGGACAACCGGAGCCCTGTCTGGAGAGGGACATGAATGGCTGAGGGATATGGGGTGGGTGGACATATGGAGGACTAATCACCCACACTCCAAGGAATATTTCTTCTACTCAAACGCACACAAGACCTATGCTAGACTAGATTACTTCCTAGGTACGAGGGAAACACGGACGCTCACAAAAGCCACCGAAATACACACAGCGGTGCTCTCAGACCACAGGGCCATGACGATCTCACTATCCCACCCCCCATCGAACTCCCCACACCAGGCATTGGCGCCTACGCGACACCCTTTTACATCGTCAGGAGGTTAAGACACAGATCCAGCAAGCAATTCAAGACTATTTAACACATGACACCCCAGGGGTCTCACCGGCCTTGTTGTGGGAGCTGCTCAAGTCAGTAACTCGGGTGAGTTAATAGCAATCTCATCAGCGGATAATAAAATTCGCAAGGAGAAAAGAGAAGACCTTACAAAACAAATCAGAGAGTTGAAACGTATCCACCAGTGCGCATGCGCCCCAAGAGTATGGTGCCAGTTATCTAACACTCGTTCCTAACTAGCAGCCATAGATTTAGACAGAGCGGAATATGCCGCTCTCCGCCTACGTCACTCCTTTTACGTAGGCTGGGACAGATGTGGCCAGCGATTGGCCAATAAGCTACGAGCCAAACGACAGGAACAGGGGGTACACTCAATTTGCTCGACTGCGGGCGACCTCATAACAGATGACATGGCCATAGCAAACGCCTTCAAAGATTTCTATTCCCACTTATATACGGACCAACCTCTAGATCCCATGTCCGGAGCCCAGTACCTTCACTCGGCGCAAACGATACCCCTTACCTCAGACCAGGCGGCATCCCTCGATGAGGAGATCCGCATAGAGGAAGTCATATCAGCCATCTCCAGGCTTAAACTCGCAAAGTCACCTGGCCAAGATGGGTACTCCGCAGCTTTTTACAAATCTTTCTGTCCTATCTTAGCGCCTATATTGGTGCGATTATTTAACTCCTTTGTGGACCCGGGGCGATTGCGGCCTCGATGTTGAAGGCTTACTTAATAGCCCTCCCCAAACCAGGACAAATGACACTGCAGCTCATACAGACCTATCTCCCCCCTAAACATAGACTTAAAACTATTCACGAGTATCATAACACATAGGCTCAATACATATATGCCCTTTTTAGTTGATCCGGATCAAGCAGGCTTCATCCCCCGGAGACAAACAAGCGATAACACCAAGCGCATCCTGCATATTATTGAAAAGGCCTCTCATGCTCAAGGGGAATATATGCTGCTAGTGATCGACGTAGAGACGGCCTTCGACAGGGTTCACTGGCCTTACCTTGAACAGGTCCTCACGCACTTTGGCTTTGGGGAAAGGTGCAAGACATGAATCCTCAACTGTTACCATGCACCAACTGCGACAGTCAGGCTCAATGGCTGCACCTCCTCTCCCTTTCCGATCAATAGGGGCACACACCAGGGATGCCCCCTGTTCCCCCTACTTTTTGCTCTTTACATGGATCCAATGGCCCAGAGAATACGAGACCACCCCATAATTACTGGGGTGACATTCGGAGGTGACCGCCACTCCATCAGCTTGTACGCCGATGACGTGCTCGTGACAGTAGATAAACCAACCACAGCTTTGCTGGCTTTTCTGGACGAGATCAGGTCCTTCGAAGCCACTTTGGGCTTCCAGATTAATGTCGGGAAGACACAGGCACTTAACCTTTCCCTGCCGATCCAACTAGTGGATCAACTGGAAGACCAGTATCCCATTAAATGGGCTACTGAGACGATCCCGTACCTGGGAATCAATCTTGCCACGGCCACGAAAGCAAAGGCGGTCAATAACTATCCAATATTACTCAGGCAAATTTGTAACAACTTTGGGAGGTGGAAGCGTCTCCAGATCTCCTGGCTGGAAAGGATAGCTGCAACCAAAATGACCACCCTCCCCAAGATACTTTATCTATTTCAGACTCTTCCCTTGTCACCACCCCAAGGCATGATCTCCAAACTCCAAACGGAACTCTCACAGTTTATTTTGCAGGGCAGGAAACTGTGCATGAAGAACACCTTGAGCCACCTCCCCCCGGAGGCTGGGGGCTTGGGTATCCCTGACCTCCATCTCTACGATCAGGTGGCGCAACTGCACTACCTAGTCGAGTGGAGTCGATCCGAGTCCGAGAAACATTGATTGTTTCAAGACAGGGCGGTAGCAGGTACCTCCCTATGGAAGGTCCCCTTTATGAAAAAGGCGAACAGAACACAAAATCTATATCTATCGCCGACCATGCGGGCGACTATGACAGCCTTGGATCAGACCTCCATGAGGCATGGACTGACTACCTTCCCATCCCGATGACCCCAGTATTCGATAACCCAGGATTCGCTCCAGGGATGGAGGTGGAGGGGTTTGCAGAATGGAAACAGTCGACCTGCCGCTCTATGGGCCATTTATTTGATACCGAGGGTGTGCTCTCTTTTCCCCAAATGCCCAAAGAATATGGGCTCCGGGAGTTGGAAGACTTCATTACCTACAAATACAACATTGGATTGTACATCCACAAAACAAATGTAACACACAGCGGCTTCTCACCCACTACAAGAGATGGCTTCTCGCTAAAGACTCATAAAGAGTTAATATCCCAATTATACACATTTTTTATCCAATTTAATAAGCATGTACATAATGCTGGGCAAGCTAGGTGGGAGGATGAGCTAGGGAGGCCATTGAGTGCTAAGGAGTGGGGAGAGATATCATACAGAGCTAGAAACACAGCCAACAGCAACGCCCTTACCGAAACCCTCACAAAGGTAGCCACATACTGGTATTACACCCTGGTCAGACTACACAGGGTCAAGCCCATACAAAGCACGCGCTGCTGGCGGGGGTGCAGGAAGCAGGGGACACTGACACTCATCTTGTGGGAATGCTCCCAAATCCAAAAAGTACTGGTCGCAGGTACTTGATGATATAGATAGGCATCTGGACACCCAATTGCTGTGCTTCCCTGCATACATACTTCTAGGCCTTTCAAATCCCATAACATATCCTCTGCAATCCAGATGCGGGCAGCAAATAGGCATGGCGTTGGGGGCTGCCATTAAAATTCTTCTCAGCCAATGGGGCACATCACAGACCCTCACACACACTAGCTAGATTCAAAGCTTCCTGGGTATGGAAAAGATCACAATGACTCAGGCCAGGAAGGGAGAGGCATTTAGAGACATGTGGCATCCATAAGTGTCCCTGCTTTCACAGGAATTCTGGAAGGAGACATGTCGAAGATACTCCGACATATACCGGTGACGAATCAACCACCACCAACCTCAAATCATTGATCAAACTCACCGACTGAACATTGCAAGATTCCCAATGTGGGGGTGTGGGAGGGATGGGAGGGGGGCAGTTCGGGGGGAGGTAGGCTTTACCTGCCAACACGACATTAGCAACAATATGTTAGGCCTCATAAATGGTTAAGTATCTACTGTTGACAGAGAAATCTGCTGTTGGCACTGTTTGTTTTATTGAAATGCTAATAAAAAGAACTGAACCATTAAAGTACTGAACCAAGCACTTGGAGTGACTTGGACAAGCTGAACTCCGCGTCTGAACGACAGCCAAATAATAACAGGTGGTTCAGTTGGGCACTTAAGGTTATGCCTGCCTCAGGTGTGGCCTCAGCCCAATACCAGGCAGCTAAGATCGGGGGGCCAGGATGGTTCTGAGCTGGTTGGTGATGGGTACTGGGCAATTGAAGAGCTCCAGCATAACTGAGAGCCCCATGGAGTGAGTACAGAAGAAAGTGGGCCGGGACAATCGCAGGCCCTGCTTTTGGGCTGCCTGCCGGAGCTTGGAGGCCATGTGGTGGTACGGCTAGGGAGAGTGCGCCAACCACAGTTCCGGCTCCATGGAGCAAGACTGAGACCCCGGGCTGCCCTGTGTGAACCAAGCAAGACGAGGTGGCAAAATCTAATGACTTGATGCCCACTCCTGTGACATAATCAGACAGCGGTGAATCTGGGATTTTTGCCCTTCCCCTTTGTGCTCAGACACAGTGGAAAACCATCAGGAGCATGGAGACTTGGGGTGACAGAGAGTATCCACAACAGCCAGTGTCCTGCGCATGGGGAATAAAGCGAGTGGAAAGTGGCTCGATATTGTATCACTCATTGCTAACAGACACATTGAGATCATCTGCACGACAGGCCGAGCACCCTGTGCGTGGTGGCAGAAGGTGAAGGGACAACTGGAACACCCTGGCTGCCTCTTCTGTATGGTAGTATGGGGGCACTTGGGGAAGCCACATCCTAGACTTGCACCCCCCCAAGTGGTCAAACCCAATTCAGGGGCAAGTGAACTACTCAGTGAGAACTGCGCAGTGGCTGATGCCCTGCACATGGGGGCAAGCAGAACAAAGATCATCGCTGGCCCCCTGTCCTTCTTTCCCCACTGGGGTGGTCAATCACAGCCTCACTGGGACTTGACCCAAGGGACCATGGCCACAGCTGGACGACAATAGACCAGGGCGACTTCCCACGAACCACAAGCACGAGCAACACCAGGGCACAATAGCCAAACCACCTCTCAGTTCCTTCCTGGCAGCTGTACCCATAAGAATAGACCATTCAGGGCCTAGGAGGCTTACCAAAGCCTGACAATGGTGAAACCCAAACCAGGTGACACCCACACAGCAGCAAATGGCCCTCTGAGTCACTTGGAATCCACTTTTGAAAACCATTCGGGATCGGGATAATTTGAAAAGATTCTACAGGCAATCCTGGACACCAGGACCTTAATGAAGTCCAGGATAGATGCAGTCACTTTAGATGTGAATTTACTCTGGACAGATCATAAGAAACTAGTAGAATGAATGAAAGAGGCAGAATCACACTACAGGGGGGTCCAATCCAAGCTTCAACACATTCGAACAGAAGTGTCTCAGCTGCAGACATGTGGCAATGACATAGAGGGCCATGCAAGGCACAATAACATCAGCTTCTTGGGCATTCCAGAATGATCCGAGGGCCTAAACTTGGAGCTATTCCTCAAACAATGGCTCTCAAATGCGGTTCTTGAGAGGGGTGAATGCCTAAGTTCTTCTCCATCAAAAGGGCACATTGAATTCAGGGACAACCAACAGCTCCTTGTTTTAACCCCCGACCGGTAATTTCAAGACTACTAAACTACAGGGATCAATATTTCATCCTGCAGCTGTTCCGAACTAAAGGTCCTTGGATCTGCGAAGGTGCCATTATTATGGCCTACCCTAACTACACGTCAGACACTACAACTCCTATATGGTGGTAATTAAATAACTGCGCTGACTGGGCATGAAATATGCCCTTCTATTTCCGGCTTAACTGAGGGTGGTGGATGGGGAAACAATGAAGAGGTAAGCGTCACCTGTGTAGGGAACGTCCCCCTGGGCACAGCAAATGACCACAATGTTGTGGATAGGAAAAGTTGTATGCACTTTAGTATCGAACAATTGATGAATCCAAATTATATGGTTAACATGAATATTATTTAATGGAACTGGGTCGTTGATATTACATCATTCATATCATTCCCATCCAAATATATGTGTTC
Organism: Calotriton arnoldi; assembly: GCA_963921515.1. Classification (NCBI taxonomy): domain Eukaryota; kingdom Metazoa; phylum Chordata; class Amphibia; order Caudata; family Salamandridae; genus Calotriton; species Calotriton arnoldi. Next base: position 2,771,043 of record CAWUFW010001451.1, read on the forward strand.
ATCAAAGCTTCAAACTGAACATTTCAAAGTCCCGATGCATTTCGGGCTATCAGAGCCCTTCATCATGGGTTGGGGAAACAATACATTTCTTCCAGTCACTGCAGGAGGAGTGGACCTTGCTACAAAGGAAGGGGTGCCACTCCCCAAAGAGGGTGCAGATTCGACCCGTTGATGGGAATGCAAATGTCAACATAAGAGGAAGGCGCGACTCCCTGGAAGCCGCCCTACCTTGAAGCAAGCAGAACGTGAATGAAGGTAAGTGGTGGCAGAGGTAATACAACATAGTCGGAACCCCTTCTCCTTCCTGGCCGCGGATCATGGATGAGAAACGGACCCTGGAACTAATGCATTGGATAATTTGCCGCAAGTTGGGCCAGACTGGTGGACGATATAAATAATTTAGAACAGGTAGTAGTGGTTTTCATCAACTGCAAATCTAATGTCATGTGCAACAATTGTAAGAGGATGTCAGAAAGTAATTATGCAGTGCTATGTTGGTATAAGCATATCTTACTACCACAGATACGTGAAAGACATTGGTAAGATTCCTCTGTGTAGACATATATGATCATAATACCAAAGCACTCTCGACAATAGTTGTAAACAGTAGTTTCAAAACTTAATATTCACATGATTGTTCATAAAAAATAGATGATAGAATTCGATGGTTGTAGATTGTAGCATGTATTAAGACCAAGGAAAAACAGCCGACACGTATTTCGTCACGCAGTGACTTCTTCAAGGTTGTAATCATATATATACAAATACAGAGATTTACAACACATTTTCCAGGTAAAACCTTCTTTTTAGTCAAAAGATATTGTTACATTTTAGTGTTTGATCACTAGGAAGGAAGACGGTACATAGTAGTACCATCGTGTATAGAATGTTGTAATATTAATCATCTAGCACCCATGGTATGTGTAAAGAAAAAAGAGAGGAAGGTGATTCTAACCATGCTGTGTTGTTATTTTGAATAATGATTTAGTGCATGACATCAAGAAATGAGGGTTGTCACCCAGTCCTTAGTGTGAAAAGGTAAGATAAAAAAATAAATATTTGAAGTGAAAAGTATATGTCCTTCACCTAAGAAGATCAAACTACCTCAAAATAGACGAAATGTGAAATGGTAAAAAACTGACCTAAATACGCGTTCACGTGGTCATGAGAAGTCGAGTGGAAATGTGCATCAAGTAATTTCATTGATACTGCAGAGAAATAATGGTAGAAGAGGGTGGTGTCAAAAGCCTCCTCACATAGTATTATATTTCTGTAGGACACATTGTTGTGACCGTTAACTGATCGGGAGGGCACTTAACAGGAACCAGAAGAAAAAGTCTTGGGATCACTCAGGGACCGTTGAAAGCGTGTGAAATAATATATCCATCACAATTTCGCTAATGTAAGTCAGTTTTGACGTTACTTCTTTAGACACAAGGCTTTTTCTGAAATGTGCTACTTATGTGAGGAGGCTTATGACGCCACCCTCTTCTCCCATTATTTCTATGCAGTATCAATGAAATTACTTGATGCACATTTCTACTTGACTTTCATGACCGCGTGAACGCGTATTTAGGTCAGTTTTTTTACCATTTCACATTTTGTCTCTTTTGAGCTAGTTTGGTCTTTTTAGGTGAAGGACATCTACTTTTCTCTTCAATTTTTTTATTTTTTATCTTACCTTTTCACACTAAGGACTGGGTGACAACCCTCATTTCTTGGTGTCATGCACTGAATCATTATCCACAATAACAGCACAGCATGGTTAGGATCACCTTCCTCTCTTTTTTCTTTGCACGTACCACAGGTGCTAGATGATTAATATTACAACATTTGAGACACGATGGTACTACTATGTACTGTCCTCCTTCCTAATGATCAAACACTAAAATGTAACAATATCTTTTGACTAAAAAGACGGTTTTACCTGGAAAATGTGTTGTAAATCTCTGTATTTGTATATATATGATTACAGCCTTGAAGAAGTCACTGAGTGACGAATCAGGTGTTGGCTGTTTTTCTTTGGTCTTAATACACGCTACGATCTACAACCACCGAATTCTATCGTCATTTTTTATGAAGAATATGTGAATATTAAGTTTTGAAAATACTGTTTAGAACTATTGTTGAAAGTGCTTTGGTGGACGATATAGCCTGACCGCTGGACTGTGGCATTTAATCTCTTGATTACATTTTGGAACATCATAGCCACGACCACGGTTAACATGAGGCAACTGGGTCCCAGCTGTGGTAGCAGTCACACAAACCTCTAAGTGCCTGAGTGGAATCTCGTAGGTAACACCCTCCACACACCGAACGGGACGAGACAGACTTCCTCATAAAGGTTAATTTTTGCATGTGTTTAAGACATTCAAATGACATGAGGCATGAAAAACAAGATGCCAAGGAGGGGATAACTAGGAAGCTGGTTATTAAAGTTTATTATGGTTATAGTGCGACATACACTGAATTGGCCACATTCACAGCCTCACCAAAGCACCTATGGGTGCCATGGATTTCCCACTCTCCAGCCCACACAAAGACAAGAGGATGGAGGGTAGCACAACATGACCTAGAGAGACCCCGGGCACCCACGCACGATGAAACCAAGCGATGCCAATCAGACTCACAATGAAGACACGATGCCAGACACCATGACAGCAATGACACGCAAATATAGCATCCTGGCTTTGAATATACGGGGGATGGCCACACCCCACAAACGACATGCAATTTATGCATACCTCGAACAACGACACATACAAATTGCATGTCTCCAGGGACTCATCTGACCACCACAGAACACCCGAAACTACGCAAGAGGTGGGGTGGCCAAATACAAGGCACAACATACTCAGTGTATGCTAGAGGGGCATTAATATAGATAGCACCGGGTGTCTCACTGACAGTAGAAATAATTATGGTGGATCTGGAAGGCGGGTATGTCATACTCAAGGGTCGACTTGATTGAGACTCACTGGGCATAGTGTCACTATATGCACCAAACTTGGACCATCCTGGCTTCCTGGACCGAACAAATCCGATGCTGCTGCATGACTCACTGAAGCCGTGTATATGAGGATTACATTTAATTGTGTTCTAGTTATAGATATCGACCAAACAATACTGCCCTTGCATGGCACTAGTTGCACTACAATGATACGTACCTTCTGACAATGAGTAGAGAATATGCAGATGTGGGACATGTGAAGGTTAAGAAACCCAACCTTAGAGAGTACTCTTTCTATTCCCCGGTGCACAGACTACACATGAGTTTGGACCTGTTCTTTTGCGCTGCCACAGTTCATGCAAGAATAATTGATAAAGAAGATCTCACCCGCACTATCCTGGACCACAATCCGCTGAAAATGGTGCTACAATGGGGGAAAAAGCAGGGCCAGGATCCCAACCTGGAGGCATCAATATGCGGCTCTAAAATATATGCTGTTCCGGGATACGTTAGATACTCACATCTCTGAATACTTCAATTAAATTAAAGGCTTGAGCCAATCCAGGTTGACGGAGTGGGAGGCCTTCAAGTTTCTGATAAGGGGGCACTACATAGCCACAACATGGGGGGGTAAAACAAACTCTACATACAGACATCACAAAAACTGAAGCAGACCTGCGACACCTCGAAATAGACTTACCAACAAATCCAGACAGAGACACAGAGCTGAGAGTTTTATGACATAAGCACTCAGAACTAACCAGATTAGAGCAATAGATTATCAACAATACATAACTAGACAACATGGGGAAGGGGAGAAAATGGGGAAAATGCGAGCATGGTTGCTGAGAGAGAGCACACACATGCCCCATAGCACTGTTATCTAGATCTGACGGTGAGAACATCACCTCGCAAGCAGATATAAATGAAGCTCTCCTCATCTACTATAACACATTATTGTAGTAATGAAGCTGGACACGTTGAGAAGTTTCAGGTTGGTTTATTGAAGATAAGTAGTTGAGTCCAGAAGTAATAATGTACAAGCCCCACCAGGAGCAGCCAGCAGAAAGCTCAGCCCATCTCAACTGTGCCTTTCTTGAGAGACACCCAACATTCCACTGAGCATCATCACACTGTAACATTCTAGAGGCATTGCATGTGATGAAAGAGGAGAAGGACAAGTATGGACAAAGGTGTAAAATACTACAATTATACACAGAGGGCCCAGCACTGACCACTAACCAACTACTTGATTAAACATGAGACATGTCGATACCCAGTATAAATCCACTACAACATAGTGAGCTGGACGAACCGCTTCAAAGAGATGAGATGTGAACTATAATCGCACAGTTAGCAGGGGACCAATGGCCTCCCCATTTAATTTTACTCCACCTACAGCATGCACTTATCCCCAGAATTGCTCCAATTGTTCACTAAAGTGCAGACAAAAGAATTATTGCGGAATCCTTTCAGGAGGCGTTAATCGAGATGCTTCCTGAACCCAGTAGAGACTCAAAAGATGTGAAATCATATAGAGCCCTGTCCTTGTTAAACCTAGACTACAAGATACTAGGTAAAGTGCTCGCAAAATGATTGCTGCCTAGACTGAGGTCCATGGGCCATCCGGACCAAATTAGATTATTTCCTGACATGAAACAAGTTTTTAAATATTAGTAGACTATTATGCCTCATGGTCAACAGTAACGCTGCCACCACAGATTGCCTGGCAGTGTCCCTGGACATAGGAAAGGCATTCGAACCCTTGGTTGGCCTTATCTTCTAATAGTACTTGAGAGAATGTGGATGGGTCCCAAGTTCCTGGGATGGATCTGCTGTCTAAACAATCAACCGATGGCCAGAATCAAGACAGGATGGGTCATATCAGACCGGTTTACAATAGGCAGGGAAACCCATCAAGGAAGCCTGCTCTCCTCATTGATTTTTGCACTGGCTATGGAGCACCTGACATGCTTACTTCACACAAATGCAGCTGAGTGGAGGATACACATGAAGGGAAGTTGGCATATCATCTCACTATACGTGGATGACGCCCTAATTTATCTATGTAATGCACATGCGACACGACCTGAACTTGAAATATTACTGGAAATTTTTGGGAAGGTTTTATCTAGGCTCACAAATATACCATTATGCCAGACCTCATGCAGTGAAACTCCTTGCAGTTCTGGATCTTTCTCCTGCTCTCACCAGGAGGCCAAGTGTCAACAGCTAAAATGCTAATACTGCCAAGACTATTATATTTCTTCACAGCCTTGCTGGTGATCCTCCCACGGTCTTTTTTCCGGACACTACACTGCCTCCTTTCTTACCTCATATGGGGGTGCAGCAGAAAAAGAGTAGCGCTGCATGAATTGCAGCATCCAATGATTGAGGGTGGACTGGGGACCCCGAAATATGAGATGTACTATACAGCAGCACAACTGCAGTGGCCGAAGAAATGGTTGGGTGAATGCCCAAAGCAAAAGGCAGGAAGTATCACAACTCTTGGGCACAGCACCTGTCCTGACTTGGCTTCTTCAACCTACCAGGGAGACACCGTCAGTTACTGGGTTGATGAGGACAGCAAAGTCATTCTGGTGGAAATACTTACACACAAACAGTCACCCTTCTCCTCATGCCCCCCCAATTCGAACTGCAGGCACTACGAGAAGGCCAGGAAGTGTTGATAAGGTACAGGGCACAAATATGGGAGGAGGCTGGAGTGACACAGGTGGGAGACCTGTTCACTGACGGACAACCTAATACATTTTAGGACATGGTATAAAAATCTGAAATCCTGCAGGGCCTGTTTCTAACAAACAACACACTCTAGCATGCCATAAACACAGGATGGGGTGAAGGACAAGCTGAAATGGCTTCCGCTACACACAATTCAACTATGTGCATCAAACATATAGCATACATTGCATGATTTAGGGGTGCCCAAGGAATGTCCCCATTGCAGACAACCAGATGCAGGTTTTATCACATGGTATGGCAACACACATGGGCATGGCAACACACATGGGCAATGATAAAGAGGGTCACGTCAGAAATAGTGGATCGCCAGATACCATGCACGCCTTAGCTCTGCCTTGTAGGGCTCATGCCAAGATCCAAAAATGATACGCTGCTGTGTAGGCACATAGACCTGCCACTCATACTATTTTAAAGATGCATAGCATTGACCTGGAAGTCTAGCATGGCCCCTTATGTGGGATTGTGGTTACAGGCTGTTGAAATGGGCAAAGGCAGAAGCTGACACACTAACACTACTGATGCACTGTAAAAGCTGATCATACTGTATACGATACTGAAACTGAGAAAAAGTTGAAATACTACCACTGTAAAAGTGTGCTAGACTAGGCAGAAGCAGTAGGATTAATCAAATAGTGAATTTAAAATGTTTAATAACTGATTATTTTATATTCTTGACAAAGTTGTCATAAACATTAATAATGAAACTTAGTATTTCTATTAACTTTATTGTAGGAGCGCTATAGCAAACCCGACAATTCATTTACGCAATGTGCTATATGACTGAAGCTTTCAGTATAAGCGCCTAACATTATAAAGATCATATAGCCATAGAAACAATTTTATCTGAATGATTTTTAGAACTAGTATGTATGTTGTAAAATCTGGTAGTAGGCCATAATGAAAGTCGAGCATTTTTGTGTAACAATCACTGACAAACTTACAAAATATGATATGTTTGATTTATTTCATCATGCTTCAAGTTAATTAGGAGTTTATTTTACTAAATAAGAAATGCTAACTTTAAAATGCATTTGAACTGTTCTTCTTAGGCTGCATGATTTCATAAACTTGTGTAATGGATTTTGATATGTTTCCTTAAATGTTGCTTTATTTGTTCTTGTTCATACAACATTCTTTAAATGACAAGAGACAATCTTACGACACACAGATGATGGACGGAATGCAGAGCAAATCAAACATTCACCCCCAGCCAAGAGATCTGGGTTAGGGTTGTAGCGGGTCCGCAAGAGTCCAGGCGGAAAGGTACCTGCGTGCCAGTCGTTCCCCGAGCAGGCCCACTTCCCCGTAGTTTTGAGAGAGGGCGGATGCTGCCCGGAGGGATGAGACCCGTGTGAGCACAAGTTACCCGGGGAACCCACAAGCCGGGCACTGAACCGCACCAATAGCGAGCTACCACTGACGAGGCTCGCGGCGTAGAGACCCCCCCTCAATCACCGTAATGGGAAAGCCGAAAGCCTCACAACATACCACAGTGCCCGAGACTGCACCGGAGAACATGCCGAACACCAGGACATGGGCCAAGACTGCCACATCTCAAGCTGACTCATCAATTTCGGACAAGCTGGATCAGGTACTGGCAGCCATCGAACTCTCCAGGGTGTCCATGGAGGAGAGACTTGGCACCCTGACGACAGATATCAGCCTTGTCCGGGATGACCATCGGAAACTGGCCGACAAAGTGAAGGACGGGGAGAGGACGCTGGCCGACCTACAACCCGCCGTCAGGGCACACCAAGCGGCGCTCCAGGACGTCCAGCGCCGACTGACCACCATGGAGGAGCGGGCGGACGATTTAGAAGGGCGTTCAAGGCGCTGTAACATCCGCGTGCTGGGACTCCCGGAGGGAATTGAAGGCACGAACCCACTGGAGTACGTAGAAACATGGGTGAAATCCTTCACTCCCGCAGCTGACCGGACAGCATTCTTCTCTATAGAACGTGCCCACAGGGTCCCGGCCCGCAAGCCTCCACTAGGATCCGCCCCCAGACCGATGCTGGCGAATTCTTACACTACTGTGATCGTGATGCGGTACTTCGAGCCGCCAGACAAGCAGGCCCCTTGCATGTCGACAACAAACAGATAATGATATTTCCCGACTACGCACGTGCAGTGCAGCAACAAAGATCTCTGTTCCTGGAAGTCAAACGTCGATTGCGGGTGAACACTATACAATATTCCCTGCTCTTTCCTGCCCGCCTCAAAATTATCCATAATGGCGCTACCATCTTCTTCACAAACGCCGAAGAGGCGCACGATTGGGCAGACCAACACTGTGCGCAACAATCCAGGGCGGACTTCACACGCGGCCCTGGCTTCAAACCACCACACACCAGGAGACGCAACCCGAAACAGCAACGCAGCGGAACAAGTAAGATAACTGGGACGCGCACCCAAGACTCCCCGGACCTGGAGCAAATCATGAAGGAACGGCGGGAGGTTCTGCGAGCAGTGACTGAGTTACAGAACTCCCCCCTCGCGGAGGAAACGGCTCAAGCCCCACACATTTTCTCATCGGAGGGAGAGAACGACAGCGATGGGACACTATCTGGAACAGATTCAACTACGCCTCCCCTAGTCACCCTCCAGACAGCAGACGCCTTACTGGATGGGCAAACGAACACTCTCTCGGCATGAGACAAGCTGACAGATAATTCGGCACAGACCTGTGTAACCAAGGCTCACTCACTGAACATACGCAGTACGAGCAAGAATAAGCGCACTCCAGACGTCGCCCAATGATCCTACAAAGGCCCGACCGACGAAACGCCTCGCACGCACGCACCGCCACCCCCACAACATGTTGTTATACTCTCAGAACTTATGAGAGCTGGTTTGGACGTATCGCAGCCAGCGATAGGTCCTTGGTATTGGGACTGTTTCCCGACCCCAGTTTATAGTTTACAACCCCCGTTCCAAAAAGTCCCACCCCCTCATGGAACTTCACACAAAAGGGTATCTGCAACGCGCGAATGGGCGACATGGCGTATCATATGTGGACTACACACTACAGGGGATCCACGGATCGCTAGGCTCCGGCTGACACAGGCGAGCCTGACACACGCCAACAGCAACATATGGCCACGACTGCACAGAACACTGACATCAGCATTCTAACACTCAACACTAGAGGCCTCCGCACACCGAGCAAGCGTTACGCTATATACTCATATACAAAGTGCCAGAACGCTAGGATCGTGTTTTTACAGGAGACACATCTCACCACTACCGAGATAGGCAAACTACAGTCCAAATGGCGCGGAACCATATGTGCCACGTCATACTCCGCATACGCACGTGGGGCGCTGATTTGGGTGCGACCAGGGACCCCATTTCAGGAACTTCGACGGGTGGTGGACAAGGAGGGTAGATACGCCTTATTAGAGGGAATCCTAGATGGGCAATCAGTACTCTTGGGCAGTATTTACGCCCCGAATACAGAGCAGGACAGGTTCTGGGATCGCCTCACAGAGGTGTTGGCCTGATTTGCTTCCATACCATGGATATTAGGGGGCGACTATAACTGCACACTAAACCTCACCTTAGATCGCTCTCATCCTCCACACGCACGCTCCTCAGCCCATAACCAAACAAAACGGTTCAAAGCCTGGGTTACACAATGGGCACTCACAGACGCATGGAGGATGCGTCATCCCCAGACTCGACTATACTCGTTTCACTCCATACCACATAACCTACGAGTCAGACTAGACAGATTCTTATGCTCAACAGCAATATTACCCAAAATTCAACACACAGACTACCTAGGTAGGATCATCTCAGACCACGACGCTCATATTTTGCGATTAAACTGGAGAGCCCCACACCCCCCGGTCCCCACCTGGTGACTACCACGGGACTACCTGACGGACCAAGTCTTCAAACACGAACAGGGACAAAGCATACAGGATTTCTTCACTAACAACGCAGGGACAGCGTCCTCAGCACTAGTGGAATGGGACACTTTCAAAGTAGTGGCACGGGGAGAATGTATCAAGCAAATAATAGGGGTAAAACGGACGTTAGAACAGGCACTCACAAAAGCCGAAACGCAACTAGCCACCGCTACCAAACGAAATGACCTCACGGACGAAGCGGCGGCACAGGTGGCCAAAGCCAAAACAGAGTACCAGACTGCCTGCGTCGACCTCCGTCGGTACAATTTCAGGGCGTACACAACTCGGATGCACAAGGACCGAGATAAAACAGGTACATTATTGGCAAGGCTAACTAAACAAGACACCGAAGTAAAGCCCATAACTGAAGTGTTCGACCCCCTCGGTAATCTGGTACGATCCCAGGATGAAATTCTCGCGGCCTTCCATCAATACTACTCAGGGGTTTATCGTAGCCCGGAGCCGATCGGACAGGACATTCTAGATCAATTTCTAGACCCACTGATGATCCCCAGAATCACGAAGGCTGACAGAATAGCATTAGATACAGAGATACAATCTACCGACGTTATTCACGCCCTACACGCTCTAGCTCGTAACAAAGCACCGGGGCTCGATGGGCTCCCCCTAGAATACTACACAACCTTCTCCCCCCTGCTGGTCCCCCGCCTGGTGATGATGTTGGCAACGGCGTTAGAGAAGGGAGAGCTGCCGAGATCCCTCTGGGAATCGGTTATTGTGACTTTCCTGAAGCCAAACCGCGACCCGCAACAAATGGCCTCCTACCGCCCCATTACGCTGTTATCCGCCGACTGTAAGATCCTAGGTAAGATTTTAGCGGACAGATACACACAAATCCTACGACCCCTGGTTCACCCGGACCAGTGCGGTTTCGTCCCGGGCAGAAATACGTCCCAAAATATACGCCGACTATTCCATATCCAAGATCAAGTGGGCGACACGTTCCCCAGAGCAGCCTGCATTATCCTTGACCTCGAGAAAGCCTTCGATACCCTCACATGGCAGTGTCTTTTTCGGTCCTACGACGAGCAGGACTCGGTCCTATCCTTTTAGCGTATACACAACTTCTATATACCAAACTCACCTCACGTATTCGCATAGGGAGATATATATCGCCAGAACTCGCGGTCCACAGAGGCACGAGGCAGGGCTGCCCGCTCTCGCCTCTCCTCTTTGCCCTCGCGGTAGAACCCCTAGCTATACGGCTGCGACGAGAAGGAGAACACTGGGGCATCCCCATAGCGGATACCGTGCACAGCGTCTCCATGTACGCCGACGATCTTCTCCTCTATGTTCGAGACATTACCAAGGACCTCACGCCTATTTGGACAACACTGACGGAATTTGCAGAAGCCTCCGGGCTAAAAGTAAACTGGGACAAATCCACAGTTTACCCGCTACACCCGAATCTCCCCCTTGTGATATCTGGTTGGGTGACCAGAAGGTGACTTGGAGTGCGGAGGCCCCTCGATACCTCGGGATCCGTCTCTACCACTCTCCGTCCGACATATTTGACGGTAATCACCGCAAAGCACTGGCCGGCATCAGATCAGCAGTGGGATTCTGGAAGAACCTCCCGTTGGCCCCGATCGGCCAAGTGGCTATAGCCAAAATGATAATAGTCCCACGGTTGCTCTACTACTTCACAAATCTACCGATAATACCACCCAAAACATTCTTCAGAGACTTAGACTCTCTCCTTGGTTTGTTAATATGGGGATCCGGCAGACGTAGGATAGCACTAACGAAGTTACAACTGCCCACCACGCAAGGGGGACTGGGCGCTCCGTCATTCGAATCCTATTTCCTGGCAGCACAGTTACAGTGGCTGTCCTACTGGACGGCGGGCAGACATATAGGAGAAACATACACCACAACCGGCCGAGTACCCACCCCAGAAATATGCCGCCTATTACTACCAGGCACCAAGCCGAGGCGCACATATCCCATACAGGTCGTAGTGGCACGCAAATGCATGCAACGGATACACCGTATGTCACCAGGGAAACCTTCTTACTCTCCTCTGCTGCCGCTGGTCGGCTGGCCCAAACGCGAACACTATTATACCCCTAACATGCTCCACATATGGACGGCCAGCGGCCTCACTGAAATGGAATCCCTATTTGAGGACGGACAGCTCAAACCGTTCCAACGGCTTATGGACGACTACGATCTCCCCCTGGCCAATTCCTACTTCACCGCCAACTCCTCGAAAGCTATCGATCGCACCACGACCTATCGACGGGAGAGCCAGCCACCCACCCGGTCATTCACACAATCTTACATATGGGAGCGGGGCAACACTTGACCACATGGCTTTATAAAGCCATACGAGAACTTGCAAACAGACCCCTGGGGACCCTACGAGCTGCCTGGGAGGAGGAATTGGGACGCCCATTACATGAGAAAGAATGGGAGATGGCCCTCGAATACCCTAAGAAGGTGTCTAGAAATGCACGGTTTAAAAATATACAATTCTACATCTTACACAGGGCATACTTAACACCAGCACGTCTTCAAAGATTTTACCCCGACACCCAGTTCCTCTGTCCCAGATGTAGCTCACAGGCAGCAGATTTTCATCACATGTTTTGGAGCTGCCCCACACTGCAACCATATTGGTACAATGTCCACAAATCACTCGAAGATCTTACAGGGCTTACACAACTGAACACATGGGAGGCCTGTGCGCTAGGTATTTTCCGGAAACGAAAGCAACACAAAGTGCCAACCCGATTTGTCTCCCTAGCAATTTTATTAGCCAATAGGAGTATAGCCATGCACTGGCGATCTCCCACAGGCCCATCGACTGCGGCATGGACGGGAGCAGTACACAAATGGGCAGTTGCAGAGGAAGACACACTAAGAGAGGAGGAGGTGAAGGGGACACGCAAACACCCCATTTCCATGGAGTGGGCCATGCTGCTGCACCAATTCAAACAGCCGCCTACTCAAGACGACCCAGATGACCCCTCGCACAACCCGACAGACACGCATCCACAAACCTAACCCGCAGGCACGCGCACTAGATCTCCACCTGCAGCACACGCTTAGCGCCGCTCACGATTCATAGCACAAATCACATGACACTCGAGGACCAGACGCTGGAGCAAGGCCGACCAGATCTCCCCCCACCCCCAGGGACACATAGATACACTCGAGACACATGTCGCCTCGATACCCCACGCAACATTAGCTCCCAGGAACCCATGAATACTCCCCCCAGTTTTGCATCCCAGTTCTCCATAGAAATAGTTTGATGCCTGACCCTAATAATGGCAGGATACATATCCATTTAATGTACAATGAACAATGTATAATGCTGTAAACTATAAAGGATGCAAGTAATTCAAATATGTCTTAAAGCACCATGTTTTTGTATATTACAAATGCCAATAAAAACAAGTAAAAAAATAAAAAAATAAAGGAACAGCTTTGACTGTATAAACATCCCTCAGAGAAGGCTGCCACCTTTTTTAGAAGAGCACTAAAAGGATACACTAGTAGTGTGCTTCAGTTGGATTCTTTGATGCGCGCTCAGATTGGGAAAAATATACAATAAAGTAAAATTGGAACAATAAAACTATGGTAGAATCACTGGGCAATTCAAAACTCATCTCACATAAAAAGCTCATATGCTGTTTCCTGCGATGGCCAATCACTGATAAACTTTTTACTGAGCAGCAACCATAGTTCTTCTTGTGATGGTAGAGTAATTCTCTACCAAACCACACAGCAGAATGTTTTTTAGTGTTTGTGTGTAGAAGCAAGCAAGTGACACCCAAGAGACACGTGAGAATATATATTCCTGGAGTTTTTGGAGGCGAATGAGAGTTAAAGTATGTCCTGTGCCCGCAGAAAGGCTAGAAGGCAGCATGTTACTTCACGAGAACAACAATCGAACCATATTAATTCATTTCACACAATATATTTGTTAGAAATTAAGGTTTCTGTTTGGCAGAGTATACACCCATTCCAAGCAAGAGCCACAATACTAGTCAGGGTAAGTCAGATAAACAGCACAACCTAAATTACCCTGTTCTCAACCTCTGGTAGCTTGGCACAGAGCAGCCGCGCTTAACTTAAGAGGCAATGTGTAAAGTATTTGCGCACACTTCAATTACAGCAATACAGTGAAAACACCACAAAATGGCTCTTAGACAGTTCAGGAAAATAGAGAATATTTATCTGAGTCAATCAAGACCAGAACAACAAATATTGAGTTAGAAGAAATCGGGGTATGAATTTTTTAAAGATTGCAGCAAAAAACAGTGCTTAGAAGTCAATAGCGCTAAAAGGTTGCTTTAGGTCTTGCTAGACTAGGCTAAATCCAAATTTTAGGCCTACCTCAATGGTGGGAAGGCCAGCTACAGGACCCAAGCATGGCCCACTGAAATAGTATCTTTGTATGGAGCAAGCGTTGATATCGAAGACTCGATGCGTTGGTTCCGATTCACACAGTTGGGTCAATGTGTCAGAGTTGAGCCTCGTGGTTGGCGTTAAAGGATCGGCCCTGCATCATCATCAAACCTCACAGTTGGGACACGCATCGTCATCAAATCAGCACTGTGCCGGAGGGCACTGTGTCAGTTCCGATTGGCGCAATGACGCCATAAGACCAAGCACGGAACCTCGGCATCATCCTTGACTCTTCCCTCACCATGACCCGCCAGATCAACTCCGTCGCCTCCACCAGCTTCAACTGCCTCTGCATCCTCCATAAGACTTTCAAATGGATTCCCCCCAAATGCAGAAAGACCGTCACCCACGCACTCATAACTAGCAGACTGGACTACGGCAATGCCCTCTACGCAGGAATCAACAGAATTCTCCTACACAAGCTCCAAACCATCCAGAACACTGCAGCCAGACTCGTCCTCGGAACCCCACGCCATTAACACATGACCCAACACCTACGAGACCTCCATTGGCTCCCCGTCGAGAAGAGAGTAACCTTCAAATTACTCAACCACGCCTACAAATCCCTCCACAACATCGGACCCAAATACCTCAACGAGAGAGTCTCCTTCCACGTACCCAAAAGTAACCTCTGCTCCGCCGACCTCGCCCTGGCAGAAACCCCACGCATCCGCAGAAACAGAGCAGGCGGAAGAGCTTTCTCCTACATCTCAGCCAAGGCCTGGAACGAGCTCCCTGTCAACATCAGGCGCTCCCCCACCCTGCACACCTTCAGGAAGAACCTCAAGACCTGGCTCTTCGACTGAACCGGAGCTGCACCCCTCCCCCCCCCAGCGCCTTGAGACCCTCAAGGGTGAGTAGCATGCTTTACAAAATCCTGATTGATTAATTGATTGAGTGATTGATTGATTGATTGATTGAATGGTGTTACTGAATCAATTTTGCAGAAAACAGCTGAAGAACCCACTTCTGAGGCCCAGGACTGGAGGCCTGACAGGTGGCAGAGTCCAGTAGCAGCAGCAGAGTTGCAAGAAGTCTTTTGTGACCCTTGGAGAAACTTGAGTTCAAGTATGTAGAGAACAGGTCCAGTCTATCTCACTCCCAGGCAAGAAACAGCAGGCAGCAGGCCAACAAAGCAGAGCAGGTAGCAAAGTGGCAGTTCCTCCTACAGCCCAGCAATCAGCAGGCAGCAGGCCAACCCAGCAATGTAGTTAGCAGAGAGGCAGTCCCTCCTACAGCACAACAGCTCTTCTTCCAGGTAGAATGTCCTTGGTTCCACCAAAGTTCTAATTTGCTGGTGTCAGGGGTCCAGTACTTATACCAAAATGTGGCTTTGAAGTTGGCAGACTTCAAAGAGGCCTTTGAAGATCACAAGGTTCCTGCCTTTCCTGCCCTGGCTCCAGACTCACTCCAGGAAGGGGCATGCAGCCCTTTGTGTGAGGACAGGCAAAGTTCTATTCAGGTGCAAAGGTCAGCACCTCCCTCTCAATCGACCTCAGGACGGCCTATCAGCCTGGTGATGGAACATCAGGATGCAAATGTTACACCCCTTCTTCCTTTGTGTGACTGTCTAAAGGGAATGCACAAAGCCCAGCTGTCACCCAACCAAATGTTTATTCAGAAACAGGCAGAGGCACAGAATGTTCAAAGTAAGAAAATGCCAACTTTCTAAAAGTATAATAAGCTGAAAAAAGGATAGGGTTCACATGAATATTCTTACAAACGTTAATGATATTGTAATTTTTACCAATAAAAATTAACTAGTCATCAATGCATGGAAACCCATTTCTTATATTATCCCCAGCAGAGTTTGCCCTAAGCATAGAAACTAAATTAAATTTAACAATCACTAAAAGGGCAATTGGGTTAGATGTTGACGTTTCGGTCTCTGTAGTGATGAATTTGTGAGACATCTTCAAGCAGTTGGTTCAAGTGAAGATCCAAAACCCCTAGCCAGTGAGTCTCTGTCTGTTCTTGTAAAGTATTAACTTCCAATATATGTTGAACAAAAGATTTAGATGGTATTGGAGTTAAGCTAATTTCAGGGAGAAAATTTCAGGACCTCTCTTTTTTCTGGATAAAGCCGCAGGCTCTCGTCGGTGATCTCTGTGGGCACTCAGTATGAGTTTCAAGCTTTGAAACGTCGATGTCTAACCCAATTTTTGCTTTTAGTGATTGTTAAATTTAATTTAGTCCTAAAGCCAACAAAAATGTGGTCAGAAAAAAGGGAGGAGGAAGGCAGAAAGTTTGGGGGTGATCCTGCAGAAAGGGCCAGGTCCAACAATATGCATACCCAGAAACTCCATTACAGTGCTACATTCACATTTTATTCTACTGGAAATTTAGCGGATTTAATGTTTCAAGTACTAAGTGGTTAAGTATATTTTCCTTTTCAGTAGTGTATTCTGGTAAATTATTATGAAGTTCCTTTTTATAGCTTAAAGTAGTGTTGTACCACTACACATCAGAGTTAACACTTTGGTTCCATTCATTTGTGTCTTCACGTGTTGCACAGGGCAGGGCTCCTGCTCAGCTTGTAACTCACCCCGATCTCTGTTCTATCAGGGCCATCTCTGCCACCACCCTTGGAGGCTGTTTCTGCCTAAAACCCATGAAGGTCACTGCTGCTGCAGCCTGTTGCTCTTTCTTTTACCCTTCCTTCCCAACACAGTTGGAGTGACTCTTTACTGATACAGTACAGGACAGAACTACACAATGCAACAATACCATACAATGCAATACTATGCAACAATTCAGAGCAGTGCTATTAGACCTGATGTCCTTGGTGTGGTCTTCCTCCCAAACCTTTTGACTTCACCCATCCTGCTTTTTGGATTTCTTTTTGTTGGCATTAGGACTCTGTGCATGTTAAAACTGCTAACCAGTGCTTAAGTGCTTGTGCTCTCTCCCTAAAACATGGTAAAATGGCCTGCAGCTAATTGCCACATTTAATTTGCTTATTGGTCCCTAGTATATGGTTCTAAATGTACCCAAGGCCTGTATATTAATGCTAGTAGTGAGCCTGCCGCACTCACTGTGCCACCCACTCCAGTATCCCTTTAGAACATGTCTCAGGCCTGCCATTGCAGCCTGCAGTACAGCTTTAAACTGCCAATTTGACTTGCAAAATAAACCTTCTGCTAGGCCTAAACCTTCCTTTTTAATGCATATAAGTCATCCATAAGGTAGGCCCTAAAAAGCCCATAGGGCAGTGTACGTTGTATTTCAAAAGTAGGACATGTGTTTTAACTAGGGGTGGGCGGAATTTGCGTAGTCGCGCTACGCAAAGCTCCGCGAAACGGTAAAAAATCTCCACGAGCACGCAAAAGTTCAGAGAACACGTGGAATTGCTTGTTCCGCCGGTTCGCGATGCTTTTTTCCTGTTCGCGAACGCTGTTTGCATGCTCGGGGGGAAATATCTCGCGAACACGCACGTTGAAAGCGCAAACAAGGAAAAAATTCCGCGAAGCCGCGGATCGCGAAATTTTTGGCAATTCCGTGTTCTCCGCGGAACGCGAAATTACCCAAATTCCGCAAATTCCGCTAGCGGAACGGAATTTACCGCCCAGGCCTAGTTTGAACTTTTTACATGTCCTGGCAGTGAAAAGCTGCTAAATTTCTTTTCACTACTCTAAGACCTACCTCTCCTATAGGATTACATTGAGTTACCTTATTACATTTAATAGGTGCTAACGTTTGATTGGGAGTAGGAAGGGAAAGGGAGACACTTTACAGAACCAGATGAGGGAGTATCCTAGAAGAGTTACCTGCTTCAATGGCTGGCACATAGATATTGGATCCTCAGAACAACACTTCAATAGTACACTCCTGGACTTGTGGAAGCTTTCAGAAGGACTGCCTAGACCCCCGGTGGACTGCCCTACTGCTTGAGACCTGCTTTGCTCCCCAGAGGACTGTCCTGCTGATACCAGAGGACTGGTCTGCTGCTTGAGGCCTGCCTTGCTCCCCAGAATCCTTCCCTACTGCTTGAAGCCTGCCTTGCTGCTTAAATCCAGTGAATTCAAGGGCTAGTTGGCTGGCCTCTCATGTGAGTTACAGGGACATAACAAGTTGCATAGACCTAGAACCTTGTACCTCGCCTATGATGGAGTGAGCCCTAACCAACCAAGTGTGCCCCTAAGTCCTGGACCCTGGTACTTGATGTTAGAGGTGCTGTTCTAACAGCAGACTGGGACCGATCTGTCAGCCGATCTGCCCAAGGTGCATCGTCGGCTAACCTGACTTCACAGAAGCTCCTCCTCCATTCTTCTTTTCAGCAGCAAATCCTGTTCAGCTGGACCTCTGAGAAAAGATATCCCACCTCGTGGAGCCTTCTGTGACTACAGCTTGCCGCTTCGTCCCTCTGGAGGTGTTTGACTTCCAAAAAGTTGTCTATGTTCGAAGGTAATAGCTTCACCCTACTCTACGGCACCAGGCTCCTCATCGATGAAGACAAACTCTTTGGGCTCGATATCCAACTTCCCCAGCTCAGAGCTCTTTCCTGCCTTAATTTACAATTCACTGAGACCTCATCCTGTGCTCCCTTGTGACGACGACTCCTCCGCCGCCTTGCACCTCTGAACTCTACTTTCTCCTGGATTCTTCGTCAAGATGTTTTCTAAGCCTGAAGATAAGCTGGGACTGGGATCAATCCATCTAGTGTATTCGACCAGTGCTCCATTGTGGTTGGCCTTAACTCTTTACTTTGCCCCTCTCTCGTGTGACCAGATACCTGCGGTTGGAGCTTTGATCTTTTACGTGCTATATTTCACAAAAAAGCTTTAAAAATTCATAACTCTGGATCTACTGATTTCATTTGTTTTGCTTTCATTTTATTTTTAAAAATCCATCCTATTCTTCTCAATTGGTTTGGGATTTTTCTTTGGTTGTGTTTTCACTTTATTTATTTGTGTGCTACATACATACTTTACACAGTGCCTCTAAGTTAGCCTGACTGCTTTTGTGCCAGGCTACCAGAGAGTAAGCACAGGTTTATTTAGTGACTTTTGTGGTTCACCCTGACAAGGATTGTGGTTATTGCATGAGTGGGGCTTACCCTTCCAACAAATAAACACATTTCTTATACTTCTTACAAATGGAACTAGGAAATTAGGTGACACCCTTGCTGACCTCTTCAAAACGAATAAAGAGACAGTTAACACTTCAAACACAAAAGAGGTGCTTGAAAAGAAAGGGAAACATTTTCCTTGGAATAAATTATTTCAAGCCATTGACGGTGTACAATCTGAGATGAAGAAGTGTGCTTTGGGAACAGAGATGTGGTGCAGGTCTTCTACCATGTGCTCCAATTGGCTGAAAGCAATCTGCTTTAACCATTTCACTTGAAAAAAAACTGGTATGCGTGAGAAATTGGGTTACTGGTTCAGGGGGTGAATCCCTACTCAAGCAGTAACCACAATCCTTGTTAGGGCGAAGCACAAGCAAACCCCAAATTAACATGTTCTCAACCATGTGGTAGCTTGGCACAGACCAGTCAGGCTTAACTTAGAGGCAAAGTGTAAAGAATTATGCAGCACTACAAATAGTAAAAAAGTGAAAACACAATACAAGAAAATCACCATACCAATTAAAGCAAATAGAGTAGAATGTAATAAATAAATCAAGACTAGAACAACAAAAATCCAATCAGTAGAACTGGAGAGATGCAATTTTAAATATTTAAGAGAAAATAGCACCAAAAAGCCCAAACCGCCACTCACGGTTATCTGGTCGTGCGAATCCTGTAGAGGGTCACAAGTTCAGGCCAACCACAATGAAGCATGAGTCGGATACAAGGACCAGGTTAGTCCTGCTGAAAAGTTACCTTCTCAGTCCAGTGCAGAGAGTCCTGTTTCCCGTGGAGGAGGCCACGAGGAGCAGGGAAGTATCACAGATGGCTGCTGCAGCAGTGCGAAGAGCAGGCTGGGTGTTGGCGACTGTTGTTCCTGTAATGCGTAGCTCCTGTTGTTGTCATAGGCAGTCAGGCTGGAGCTTCACAATGGCGCTCCCCGTGATCAGGTGATGATGTAGCGGGAAGGGTCGGATTGACGAACTTTGTGTTGGCTGACAGTGCAAGCAACAAGGTTTTGTCACCAATGGGCCCATTCGCGATCACAAAGAGCCCAAAAACTTCAATTCAGCTCCACTGAGGCCTTCCAAGGGTCCAGGACCTGAGGGGCACCACTTGGGGGTCAGGGGCTTTCTCCAGCTGGATCTGGGTGCTGGTTCAGGTGGTTGAGAGCCTGTTATGTACCTGTGCTCTGAACAGGAGGCCAGCAAAAGCCATGGGTTCAGGTGCAGGTCGAATCCCTTTGCCTCAGGCAGGAGGGCAGAAGGGCAGCAGAGCTGCAATCCAGCAAGGCGGCAGTCCAGCAAGGTAGTAATCCATCAGGCAGCAGTCCAACAGAGTGGCAGTCCTTTCAGCAGCAAAGCGGTCCTCCTTCCTGTTCTCAGAAGGTACTGAAGTGTACTGAAGTTTTGGTTGTTTGAGATCCAATATTTGCATCAGGCAGTTGTGGACGGTGCAGGTAACAGCGGTGGGGTGGGGTGGGAAGGGAGTCGACAGACGGCGAGGGGGAAAAAATGAAAAACACTTACCCATCGCCCACCGCAGCACTGACTCGCGCAAGGTTTTTTTTCCCCTCGTCACCATCTGTAGACTCCCCCCCACCCTGCCCCACCACTCTTACCTGCACCGGCCGCAACTGATATCAAGTGCCTCCTTTGGAGTGGGAGAAGTTTCTAGAGGTTTCCCTTAGAAGTGCACAGATTTCCTGCCTCACCTGCCCAGGCTCCAGAATAACAACAAGGGGTATGCTGCCCTTTGTGTGGAGGCAGGACACAGCCTAAGTGTAAGTAGGGCTGTGTCCAGCTCCGCCCTCCCATTCTGCCAGTGATGGCCCATCCAGGCACATCTAAGCCCTCCATTGTGTGTGATTGTCTAGGAGGAATACACAAAGCTCAACTGCCTGCTACATCCAGTCATGTTACCCAGAGACAGGCTGCAGGCACTAAATGGCTACAGCAGGAAAATGCCAGGAAATTGTAATTCAAAATCAGACTTCCCCATAAGAGAGGATTTTTCATTACAACTCTAAAGACACCAGGCAGGCATGAACTGGTTACCTGTTCCTATTTGGAAGTTACAGCTTACTAAATTTAATAAGGCAACTCCAATGTTATCCTATGGGGAAGTAAGCCTTGCAGTAGTCAAAAACAAGTTTAGGCATTTTACTAGCAAGAGATGTAAAACTTAAAAGTACATGCCCTACTTTTTAAATACACTGCACCCTGCCCTCTGGGCTGCCCAGCCCCTACCCTAGGGGTGACTTATATGTATTAAAAATGAAGGTTTGGGCCTGGCAAAAGGTTTATCTTGCCAGGTTGAAATGGCAGTTTAAAACTGCACACACAGGCTGGAGTGGTAGACCTAAGCCATGTTTTAAGGTCTACTTAAGTGGGTGGCACAATCAGTGCTGCAGGCCGAATACAAGCCTTTAATTTAGGGGCCCTGGGCACAAGTAGTACTACATTACTAGGAACTTACAAGTAAATCAAATATGCCAATTTGGTATAAGCCAATTCTACCATGTATCCATGTTTTAAGGAGAGAGCACAAGCACTTTAGCAATGGTTAGCAGTGGTAAAGTGTGCAGAGTCATAAAGCAAGCAAAAACGAAGTCAGCAAAACAGGAGGGTTGAAGGCAACAAGTTAGGGTGGAAACCACACCAAGGATGTCAGGTCTAACAGTATGTCCAACTGCAATGGTTAACAAGCATTTGCAATGCAACAGGTCTCGCATTACGGAAAGTTTGACCTATTGGCTTTGCAAATAATAATGCAAGACCTTTGCATTGCAAACGCTTGTTCATAAATGTTGCAGGGGATGTGTACAGGATCATCCTCGCAGATTCGGGTGCTTTTTAACTCCACAGTTGTGCTATGCTTTGCGAAGCTTGCCTTTCACATGGTTGCAGCATCGAAACAGAGCAAATGACGAGCATATTTTACCTTTCCCTAGCACGGCTGCCACAGCGAATTCTTCCTGACATTCTGCAGATGATGGTGTGTAGTACATACCATTGCAGTGTCTGAACATCAGCCATTGATGTGACATGTGACATTAGAGAGCTCACGAATGGCTTGCATTGCTTCCCCCGCCTACTACGTGTGAGAACGTTTTCTCCGACCTTACTGCCTTATTGTGTTATTCCTCATGCCACAGAATTCTCCACTGGGGCCCTTCTGCTGTGGATTCAGTGCCCTTTCTACGTAGTGCACACTTTTATGATGGACACATACATACATTCTCTGTAGTGGAGAAACTAATTATTACACGAGCCTCCTTCGAGACTGCCCCTAAAAATATGGCGCTTAAGCCCATAAAACAGGAAAAAGTGGCATTAAAGTTAATGTTTTGTGCAGACACGCAGAGGCATAGTGTGAGAATGCACACTACCGTAAATATGGAAGCAGTAGTCTTGGACTCTGAGCAAAGTAGAAAAAGCTGAACATGAAAAAAAGCTTGGCTCAAACCCAACATCAGGCAGATCCCACTATAGACGGGTAATCAGGATAGTGCTTCATACACCTCAGGAGACCTGAGGTGCATCATTGTGGTTGGGTAAGGTTTGTGCATGCTTACATTACTGAGGTTGGTATAACTGCAGATACAACAGTGCAGTTCATGCCAGCAGCAATAGCGGGAGGGGGGTGGGGTGTGCGAGCATGGAGTCAAGAGATGGCCAAAGATGGCCAACCAAAAGAATCAATAGGCGATGTCCGCTCGGAGGGAACCAAGCACGGAAAGGCAGGAGAGATGCACAATATTAATCAACCAGAAAAAAGGAATTTTAAAAAGCAAGCCAACTAACCAACCAAAAGTAGTGGCTGTGTCAAAAGTGCCCGATAGCTCATATACCGACTACAGCATGCCTCGCAGAGCAGCGCATGCACTGCCCAGGCTCGACCTAAAAATGAAACAAACTCTTAAAATAATTGATGCTCATTAATTTGAATCATGTCATCAGCTTCAAATTAAAAAAATATCTTCAATAAACCGATTTTAAGAAAGATTTTAAGTTATATGACTGCCTTACTTCAAACAAAAATCTTCAATGAGACATGGGATGAAAAAAATAAAAGCAATCTAACATTGAAATAAAAAAAGCTTTGCAAATTATTTAGAACGACCATAACTATTAAGCCATCAAGCAATAGCCTAAGCACACTATATTGTAACTGCATACGTTTTTCATGTGTACAACATTAAAATAATTTGCTTTTTATAATGCTTCATTACCACAATTCTGCTGCTCCTAAGAACTTTATTATCAGGTCTTATAACTGCCACGATTTAGCAGCCAAATCGTCTACACTAGATGTGCAGTGTTGCTCTTCGAGGGAAGAAGCCATGGCAGATTTTCATGCACACTCCCGGCTATGTAATTTTTTATGTTTACACTCAAGATATATCTCCTGTAGATAGCCTGATAATCTGGCGAGGTTCAGGCTATATTAGCCAACAAGGGGACAGCCGTATCTAGATTGCTATTTACATGCACCCCCGTCTACTTTTTCATTCTACTCTCTGCTTGTTTTGCCAGAAAGTGATTATTGCTAACTAAACACAATTGGTAATGACTGCAGCGAAACGAAAAGAATGTGCAAAGGCAGAAGTGCACGTACAATTTGCATAAAATGAAAATGAAAATTAACTCTCTTTTAGCAGTTAGCATCTTGCAGAAGTCTATAAATACTGTGCAATATTTACTTGTCTTACTTAGTTTGTCTCTTATCCGTACCACTGCACTTACAATTCTGCAATGTGATATTCATATTCTTATTTTCGAAAATAAGAAAAAAACAAAAAAAAGTATATAATTTAGCAGAAGGCATCTTTTTGAATTGTGCTGATGATGAAGGTAAATTTAATGAGAACTTCAAGCCACTTTTACGTTTCTATGGACTCTATGTTGAGACAAAGAAATAGTGCGAGAGAGAGTTGTCTTCTTGCAGTCTCTGCGCATGGGATCTGATTTCAAGCGCTCTTAGAAGGTATGGGGGGCACCACATAATGGAAAGAGGGTTAAGATGAAATTGAGTCGTCTGGGATAACTACTAAGCACTGAAGTAAGCAGGCTAAAACAGATATGAACTATGACTACACAAAAAAAGGAGTGATTAAGAAAGTTTTTGTAATAAAAATGAACACCTTCTCCCACGTTTTCAGGTGACAATCAAAAGGAACTTAATTTTATGTTCTCACAACCGCACTTAATGGGTAGTGCTAAATTGTTTCCTACACGAACCAACGATAGTCTCTATGACTCTAAAATCAAGTCTGTTTATAGCTTTGAATCAAAAGATTCACAAATATCTGAAGAAAGAGTTCAGACATCTCTACCATCAGGCTTGAAGTAGCAGGTTGATTTGAAGAACTGAGATCTACCTGTAACATGGGTTTTCCCATTTTTTCATTTTGGATCATTAAGGATAATTTTGGCCACAAACATGATGGATGATTGCATAGTTACTGATACACAAAGCTTAATTCCTCATATCACGAAGTGAAAAAAACAGATTTCAATATGAACTTATTAATACATACTACTACTCGTTTCAATAAAATGATGTGGTATTGATAATAGCAATATTAATAAGCATGAGGTCGATTCAAGAAAATGCAGCCTTGGTATTCAGTGCACTGACATGTCGGAGCACCGCCCATGGGTTTCTGAGCAGAGCTTTAGGCACCAGCACTCATTCTATTCCAAGTTAAGAACTGACTAGCCCTTCCATTTAACCTTCAGAACCTTTTCATCAAATCCTCAAGGTAGGCAGTGCAATCTCACCACGTGATGGTCAGTTACATGCATGCTATTTACTACAGTTATGTTTAATACAGTTGCGCTGGGACTGGCAGAGAAGGATGACCACAAACTCAAATTATTCTGATGGTAGGAAGCAGATAGATGGGACAATGTAATAATAAATGTCCTACTTAGTCTTCGCTTTCTATAAATTAAAGACCGTCAAACATAAGGAAAATGGCCAAGATGGTGCTTTCAAAATAAGTAAAAATCAAGTGCCATGCAATTTTCTTTCTGTGCTGTTACAATCTTGATCATATAAAACCAGAGGCACCAAGGGATGTACAAAATTATAATTCCATGCGTAGTGTTTTGTGATGGTGAGAACACAGCTTTGTACAATTGCAAAGTTTAGCAATATTGTAAAACTTCAACTGCAGGCGAAAATTTCAGCAACAAAAACTTTTTGCAAAATCATTTTACACAAATTCAGCTTTACAATTAAATCCTTCCACTAAGCCCTCCATTAAGGGTGCCCGGGAAGGGGTGGCGGTATTTATCGCATCCATTAACAAGGCGCCACCGGGAACTCGGGCACGCCGCCAATATGGTGGTTGTGCCGGTCCCTGGGACACTTCTCCGGCGGGGGCGGGGCCAGCGCTGCGATGACGCGGCCGGCGCCCGCCCCCCGTGCGAAGCAATTGGACGGCCTGGCCATGCCCCGGAAGCGGATCAAGTGCTTCCGAGGCAAAGTAGGCAAAACGGGTGCCGGATCTTGCCGGGACCTGTTTAATCCGGCTATGGGGGCCAGGCTCCTTTAAAAAGGAGCGCGGAGCGGCGGCACGGTCTTTTCCTCGCCGCTCCGCTTCTGGACTCAGCTGATCTTCGCCATCACCACGCGCCGGAGGCTGCTAGGAAGCTCCTGTTTCTTTTTCTTGTCTTTCTACAGGTTCTGCTGGATTATGGGCTATCAGCTGGGGCTTTTTGGAGGCATTTGGGAGAGCGTTTTTCGGCGCGAGGAAAAGCAGGCAGTTAGGGACACTCGTTTTTGCACCCCTGGTAGGCCTGCATTCCACCACAGCCGGGAGCCACTCGGGTTAGATTGCTACTCACCTGACCCACTGGATTAGCTGGTGGGAGTGGCTCTGGCTGTGGGGGTGCTTGTGGCAGACTGGGGGCTTGCGGTGGCTCACCCAACAGGGAGGTAAGGGTTTGGGCATTGTCCCAGACCAGGCCATTTGTAGTTTGTGCCTCAAGGGTTGGCCTGTTTGTAGCCCGAGGATTGGTAGAGCCACACTGAAGTGGGTAGGGCTGAGGTTTTTTGTCTGTTACAGGAGCCAGTTTTAGTAGCTGGGGGAGGCTGGGTGATTGAGGTTTGGCCCTGTGGCCTAGGCCCACGTTACCCGGATTGTAGTGCAGTCTAGCGGCGGGCATCTAGTTGAGCAGGATTAATTCTGGTTATGGCACTCAAGGCAAAGAGGGGGCAGGTTCCAACTCGAATGGAGGAGTGGCTGGCGACAATGATGCGCACAATGAATGATTTTAATCAGACCTACGCAGGAGAGTGGATGGGCAGGAGGAAGCTGAGGACAGGCCCAGGCGCTCTGTGGTGGTACCCAGGGCGGCTTTCCCTCCGGTACCCCTGAGATCCAAGCATAAACGTGGGGGCGGGGGGGTTGTTCCAGCTGGTTTGCCAAGCCCAGCAATTCCAGTACCTTCAGTCCCAGGTGGGGGGGTTGTTCCAGCAGATTTGCCAAGCCCAGCAATTCCGGGACCTTCAGTCCCAGCTGGGGGGGCTGTTCCAGCAGTTTTGCCAAGCCCAGCAATTCCAGGACCTTCAGTCCCAGCTGGGGGGGCACAGCCAGAGGTGGGGAATGGAGCTATGCCAGTGGGAGTGACACCACCGGGGGGCACAGATGGCCCGAGTCAGCCTAGGGCACCGGGAGGTCTTGGTTTAGGGGGGGCTCCGTCCCAGCCAGTGGTACCCCACTGTGATACCCCTAGTTTGGTACCATGTCAACCTGATTTAGTAGCGAATCTAGCAGCAGTTCTCCCATGGCTGGCCGAGGCAGGGACAGTAATTCCTTATGCGGGCAGTGGGGCCCTGTTAGCGGAAGGGGATGCAGTGGAGAGGGCCAAGAGTTTGGTAGCTCAGGTAGAAAGGGCTAAGCAGGTGGTGCCACAGACGGTTGAGACGGGCTCACCAGTAGTTGTACGGCCTGCCAGCGGGGCAGAGAAAAAGAGCGCAGGAAGCGACAAGAGTGGCCTAGAGCTCTCCAAACCGGTCACAACTACAGAATCTGAACACACAAAGACGCAAGCAGGCACATCTGCAGGTACGGTCCCAGTGTTAACAAGTTTAGATTTGGGGGAGATGCGCACAGCCAGAGAGCGTCTGGGGAGGCACATCGCACAGGACGTGAAGGAGCAAATCTGGAAAGGGGAATATGTGAACATGTTTTCTTTGTTAGTTGACAAGGATGAGAGGGAGGAGGCTAAAAAGTTAAGGGAATGGGCTCACCCAAGGGACTGGGGCAATTGGTCCACTAGAAAAAAGATTGATGAAACCTTAATTAACTGGATAAAGGCATTTTCAAACTTCCATGCGATAATGGTAGAGAAATTCCCAGGGCTGGGCGCTGAATTGGTGTGCTATCAGAATAGTATCACATGTGCACATGATGAGTATGGGGGAATGTGTTGGAAGGAATATGACAAGGAATTCAGAAGGGCGAAGGCCTCTGACCCAGCACTAACATGGGATCAAATAGATGTAATTTTGTGGTTGAGGCACATGAAAAGCCCAAGCCAGGACGCACCAAAAGGGCAGTCCTTTCGGTCAGGTACCCCCCATAGCGGGGGAGGGGGTAGCAAGAAGGGAGCGTGTTGGGATTTCAACAAACTGACATGCACTAGGCCCAATGGTTCATGTAAATTCAAGCATGTCTGCTCTTTCTGTGGCTTATCCTCCCACCCAGAACCCAAATGCTTCAAGAAATCGAAGGACAAGGGAGGTAAAAAACAGGAATGAGGGTTTCTTACTTACTAAGGCACACTCACCCATAAACACAACAGCTTTGATTCCCTGGCTAAATAAATACTGCTGCCCAAACAAAGCCCAGTTGTTGTTGGAAGGATTCAGGGATGGTTTCAGGATTCCTGCTCCTGGCTATTCTGGGGTCTCTTACTGCCGCAATCAGCAGTCAGTAAGGGAGAACATGTCGGTGGCAGTAGATAAAGTGTTGAAGGAACTGCGTTTGTGGAGGCTGGCGGGTCCTTTTGACTCAATCCCTGTTGATGATTTTGTTTGCTCACCTCTGGGTGTAGTACCCAAAAAGGACCCGGTGGAGTTCCGATTGATCCATAACTTATCCGCTCCCAGGGGCCAGTCACTAAATGATGATATTGATGGGGCCCTGTGCACCGTGAGATACGCTTCATTGGATCAGGTGATTGCAATGCTGCAATCGCTTGGCCCAGGCACTTTGCTAGCAAAATCTGACATAGAATCTGCCTTCCGTTTGCTACCAGTCCATCCACAGGATTTCCATCTTTTGGAGTTCCAGCTATAGGGGAGGTTCTACATGGACAAGTGCATGCCAATGGGGTGCTCGGTCTCTTGCTCATATTTTGAGAAATTCAGCTCTTTTCTGGAGTGGGTTTTCAGGCAGGTGACCGGGCACCACTGGGTATTGCACTACTTAGATGACTTCTTGTTGTTGGGGGCACCACAGTCACAGGAGTGTGGCAGGGCTTTAGAGGCATTTTGCGCACTCATGAGGGACCTTGGGGTCCTCCTGGCGCAAGGAAAGACAGTTGGGCCGGTCACACAAATTGAGTTTCTGGGCATAGAATTGGACTCTATTGAAGGTGTGTCTCGCTTGTCATTGAGTAAGGTAGAAGGTTTCACGCTAGCATTGGCAGAATGTTTGCGCAAAGAAAAGGTCACTTTGCATCAACTGCAGAAGGCAGTGGGTATGCTGAACTTTGCATTAAGAATCATCCCTATGGCCCGCCCCTTCCCACGTTCCATTGCACAGGCAATGTCAGGGCTGAAAGAAAAGCATCACCACACTCGGTTGTCCAGCCAGGGTAAGCAGGATATGCGGATTTGGATGGCATTCCTGCGTGATTTCAATGGCACAGTAGTATGGCCCAGTCCGGCCAGGTCCAGTCCCGAACTTGGCCTCATGACAGACGCAGCAGGGAGTGAGGGATTTGGAGCCATTCTGGGTTCTCAATGGGCGGCGCAACATTGGCCCGCGTGGTGGGTTGACACTTGTGTAACAAATAACATTTCATTTCTGGAACTATTCCCCATTTTGGTGGCTGTGACCATTTGGCCACATCAGTTTCGCAATCAGTCTGTGGTTTTCTGGTCAGACAATATGGCAGTGGTGGAATGCATCAATCAGCAGTCTGCCAAGTGTAAGATGATGCTTCGCTTGCTTAAAGAAATCGTGCTGCAATGTATGAGATTAAATGTGATGTTTAGGGCTAAGCATGTCCCGGGAATACTCAACCACGCGGCTGACGCATTGTCTCGTTTCAAGATGCAGGTTTTTAGGTCCTACCATCCGGAAGCAGCGGACTGTCGCACACCTTTTCCGGAGCATCTGTGGCAGCTTGGTGCCCCAACCTACCAGACCTCGTGGCAGCTACCCAAGCACCCAGGACTAGACGGGCTTATGAGGGGGCCATTACCGCATACTGCACATCTCTAGGGGAAGGCTTGGAAGGGGCATGGCACGAGCCAGCGTCCGTCATATCATTCATAAGGGAGTTGAGGGACAGAGGGAGTTCTGTGGCATGTGCAAAGCGCCACATGACAGCAATAGCTTTTTTTGCAAAGATACTGGGGCATAGGGATCCCACGGGCTCATTCTTGGTTCAAAGGGCTCTGAAGGGGTGGCAACGCCTGCAAGGTGCCCAGCCGGACATTAGACACCCGATTAGCATTGAAGTGCTCTCAGCCCTCATGGAGGCATTGGGGAAAGTATGTAGATCCACCAGTGAGGTCCAACTGTTCAGGCCGGCTTTTTCCCTCGCCTTCTATGGCACTTTCAGGGTTGGGGAATTAGTGGCTCGTAACAAACACGATTGGCAGGGTGGGATGCAATTTGCCCATGTTCACCTACAGGCAGGGTCAGTATCCTTATCAATCCCCAGATCAAAAATGGATCAGAACGGGAGGGGGGATCACGTTATCTTGCACAAACCTCTAGGGAGCTCATGCTGTCCGGTGGGCAACCTGGAGACGTATATGGCCTGCAGGCCACGGGGCGCAGGGGGGCCATTATTAATCCACCAGGATGGGACTCCCCTCACGAGGTTTCAGTTTGGGAGGATTTTAACATTGGCGCTGGGGGCGACAGGCCTGGATGCATCCAAATTTGGTACCCATTCTTACAGGATTGGGGCAGCCACCGAAGCCACGGCTCGGGGTCTGATAGGACATGACGTTCAAAGAAAAGGGCGTTGGTCTTCGGATTGCTACAAGCGATATGTGTGGCTACATTTACTCTAAGTATCATTCCTAATGTTTGGTCTTATTTCACTTCTCTGCAGTTTCCACGTCCTGTGCCGCAGGAGGGGAGCTAGCCGTCGTCCGCCGGTCAACTGAGCCTCGCCCACTCCAGGTACGCGCCTGGGGGCCAGGCCACAGAGAGGTGTGGATCGTGGGCCATTCATATGTGAGCAGGTTGAAACAGCATTTCGTCGCAGGAAATTTCGCGGACAGGGCCCGCCAGGCGGGTTTTAAGGTGTCATTGCATGGTCAGGGGGGATTGCGATTGAGTCAGTTCCATAATGTTGTTGGTGCTTTGCTGCTTAGGTCCCCAGCGACACCCGCTGCGGTAATAATACATCTGGGAGGCAATGACCTGGTACACATGGGTAGGAAAGGAGTGGTGGAGGCAATAATCACAGAAGTAGGATGGTTGGCCAAGCAGTGCCCACAGGCGGCATTAGTATGGTCTCACATGATCCCGAGGTTCCAATGGCGGGGGGTGAGTCCGTGTGGGCTTTGAATCACTCCGTAAAGAGGATTAATAACAGGATTGATAGGCTTTTCCGGTCTCCCAAACTGCCGACGATTGCACATGGTTGCATCCGGGGGGAGCGGTTCTTTCTGCAGGACGGAGTTCACCTTTCTAAACTGGGTAATGATTTTTTCCTGGAGAATGTGCTAGCCTGGATGTCAGGGACAACTAACAGGGCATGACCTTCGTGTCAGCAGCGGATGGGGGGGCCAGATAGTCGGTCAACTATGCTGGCCTGTGGCGGTAAGGTCATGATTGCTAGGTCAATTTTTTACATCTATTAGTAGGCATCCCATTGTTTAAGGGGGACGCCTGGGGGGGACAGTGGTCCCTCATCACACTGCAGGGGGCGCGTACGGCCGGTAGGCTGAAGGTTGCGGGGGTAGGAAGTTCCGCTTCCGGAAGGCCCCGTGGGCCAACCCCTGCGCAGGCGCATGGGTGCCAACGTGGCATAACATCAGTCCCTGGGAGGTAGTATTGGAGGGCGTAGGGGGTGCCCGTGGAAAAGGATTCTGATGGGCAAACGGGCCTCCTGCGCAAGGTCACTCCGTTAAAGGGGGACCTGGCAAGTAGTTGGGAACAGTCATGACCTTGTAGGTAGGCTCATCCGGGATATGCAGAAAACAAAGTGTACATATTCCAGTTTTAGGTTAGGTATGGCTATGTATTAGACTCAAGTTAAGGTTAGCCATAAAGATGTGTAAATATGTGTATTTGAAATGTTATTGAATATGTTTGGGTTTTCTGCGTATTAAAAATTATATCAAGAATTTTTTTATTATGATTTATTAATTTTTAATAAAATATGTCCGGGGTTATCCGACCCCTAATCCAAGTTCTGTGTTTGGATGATTTTATTATCGGTGCATCGGGTGAAAGAGGGGGGGTGGGGCTGGAAACAACCTTCCCGGATTCCCTGTCTGGAGGGGAGTTTGGGGGTCCACAATTCAACCATTGGGAGGGGACTCTGCAATACTTGGCCATATAACAAGGTGCCACCGGGAACTCGGGCACGCCACCAATATGGCGGTTGTGCCGGTCCCCGGGACACTTCTCCGGTGGGGGGCTGGGCCAGCGCTGCGATGACGTGGCCGGCACCCGCCCCCCGCGCGTAGCAATTGGATGGCCTGGCCATGCCCCGGAAGCGGATCAAGTGCTTCCGGGGCAACGTAGGCAAAACGGGTCCCGGATCTTGCCGGGAGCTGTTATATCCGGCTATGGGGGCCAGGCTCCTTTAAAAAGAAGCGCGTAGCGGCGGCACGGTCTTTTCCTCGCCGCTCCGCTTCTAGACCGAGCTGATCTTCGCCATCACCACGCGCCGGAGGCTGCTAGGAAGCTTCTGTTTCTTTTTCCCCACCCACCATCCCCTGAGGCAACGGGGTTTAGGAAGTATTCTTGTACAGGCGTTTGTTTAAGGTTTTCTTTCCAGGTTGAATGTGGCAAATGTTCTCTTTCAGTTACTGAATGTTGTGCCAAATATTGTCATATCGGTATGTTTATTTTACAGGGCGACGTCATTTATGCTTGTCGCATTTTATGTCTGAGTATCCTTGGTCTGCGGTAAGGCCATGATTGCTAGGTCAATTTTTTACATCTATTAGTAGGCATCCCATTGTTTAAGGGGGACGCCTGGGTGGGGACAGTGGTCCCTCATCACACTCCAGGGGGCGCTTACGGCCGGTAGGCTGAAGGGCGCGGGGGCAGGAAGTTCCGCTTCAGGAAGGGCCCTTGAGCCAACCCCTGCGCAGGCGCATGGGCGCCAACGTGGCATAACATCAGTCCCTGGCAGGTAGTATTGGAGGGCGTAGGGGGTGCCCGCGGAAAAGAATTCTGATGGGCAAACGGGCCTCCTGCGCAAGGTCACTCCGTTAAAGGGGGACCTGGCAAGTAGTTGGGAACAGTCATGACCTTGCACGTAGGCTCATCCGGGATACGCAGAAAACAAAGTGTACATATTCCAGTTTTAGGTTAGGTATGGCTATGTATTAGACTCATGTTAAGGTTAGCCATAAAGATGTGTAAATATGTGTATTTGAAATGTTATTGAATATGTTTGGGTTTTCTGCGTATTAAAAATTGTATCAAGAATTTTTTTATTATGATTTATTAATTTTTAATAAAATACGGCCGGGGTTATCCGACACCTAATCCAAGTTCTGTGTTTGCATGATTTTATTATCGGTGCCTCGGCGGAAAGAGGGGGTGGGGGGTTGGAAACAACCATCCCGGGGTCCCTGTCTGGAGGGGAGTTTGGGGGTCCACAATTCAACCATTGGGAGGGGACTCTGCAATACCTGGCAATATAAAATCCGATACCTCGAGGTTCAGAATTTATCGGGTGCAATAAATCGGGCTTCGTTCAAGTTTTCTCTTTTCAATTGGGGAATAATATGAATTGTGTTGCTTACATACCAAAATCCCCGTACACTACTATTTGTCTGTCGTCCTTCCATGGTATTTATCAGCACGTTTGAGCTGCTGATATGAACCTGGGGATAATCCAACGGAGTAGATTTATTGCATCTAGTAATTAGCATGCTGGGCAAACTCTGTTCCACTTGTAATTGTGACCCCTGCGCAAACAGGTGCTTCAGCATGGGTCGTTAATTAGCAGGGCATAAACGAGGACTAAAAGTGGGCTTTTGCAAAGATTTTTCCTCATCAAACCTAACTTTGAGGAACTTTTTCCATGCCTTTGGGTATTTCCAAAATGCCACAACTTTTGTTCAACTTCACAAAGCTTCTTACATTTTATAAAATGCTTAACATAGTTTGCAGAGGAAAATTTTGCAACTGTGCACACCCTGAACACCATCCCAAAACATTCATTAATGTGGCCAAACCATCTCTAATTTGGATGATATAAGATCAAGAAGGGGGAAAAGAAAAAGAAAAAATGAAGATTCATATATTCTGTTTATCAAATCTGAACGATCTTCGACTCTAAAACTAAACTAATTGGTGTTGGTGCCCCATACATACAAGAAAGACTAGTGCTGTTTCACATTTATGGAATTACTCAATTCTAGTTCTAATTTTCAGTATTCCGAATGTACTTAAACAAAGTAGAGACCAGTATCATTGTGTCTCAGCTTCAGAATCACTTCAAAAACATTTAGAAAAGAACTCCCTGGCAACCTGCCTCATAGTAAACATCCAACCAGCTGAGCTCTGGTAAAACTGATGCAACTGTACACCTTATTTATAATATACATTCAAATAAAAGTACAGCTATATATATTAAGTTAAAAATCACATTTTAGTTTCCGAAACAGATTCGACTTTACAAGGCGCCTTTAGCTATTGGTTCTCTCTTATGACCATGCGTTATAAATCCTACAGAGTTTTTGCAGGTTGAGGTGTGTGCAAGAAAGAAATGCAGATAGAATATTATTATAAAATATATATATATAATCCAGACAAAGCAGTTACTTGTGGCCGGTGGGCAAGGTTATTCCAGTACTATTATTCTCCATCTGGATTAATATTTAGGCACTAAAATTGTCATTACAGCAAGTGAACCCTTGCTATAGAGTCCACGGGAACAATGCACTTGAGCATTGGTACCTCGCAGATGATGCTTTCACTAGGAATGAAGCCAGACTGTGGAATGTGAATATAATTGACTCAAGATATTCTGATGTGGCTCGCCACGCACTTGCCAATGTGCGCAGTAAATCAACCAAAACTTGATAGTGGGCGAATATGTTTAGAAAATGTTGTGCCTTGTCTGGTGGTTGGCTGAAGAGACCAGCTGGCAGTCCACAGCCTCCCCTGTGCTTCACTGCTATATATCACCAGAGGGCGGGTGGTGATGCAGTCATAAAACAAAAAAGAGAGAATTTTGTTTGAATTAGTAAGAATGCGAAATGTAATATAGTCTAGTCCACTCCTGCCAGGTGCATAAGGCCAGGTAAGGCAAAAGGGCCTTGCATCGGAATCACCAAAAGGCAGAAATGTGCTATGTATAGCAGCTAGAGACTGCAAATACGGACATTTTCAGGCAATGTGTGTGAAGTGCACCGCATAGTTAATATTCTGAAATATTGATCCAATTCAGTTGTGTTTTGTTCAGAATATTCTTTATTTTTCTTGCAAAAGAAGCAGAACAGCCAACGCATTTCGTTCACTACATGTGAACTTCATCAGGGCTTGTATTTATCCTTCAAGGTGTGAGACACGAGTGTAAACAGAATTCGAAGATACGCAATTCGTTCATTTCCGATAAGAACCCATTGTAATGCGGTCATATGCTTTGTCTGTTGGCTGTTCTGCTTCTTTTGCAAGAAAAATAAAGAATATTCGAACAAAACAGAACTGAATTGGATCAATATTTCAGAATATTAACTATGAGGTGCACTTCACACACATTGCCTGAACTTGTCTGACTCCTTAGGGGTCGCACCTTTTGAAACAGCGGGTGCAGTGATTGTGCACACAACATCTTTGCTTCTTTATATTGGACTTTAAACGAACTGGTGATAAGGAGGGAGTTGCGATTTTGGTTCTGGCTCGCTGTTTCTTTGTTTTGTATAAATACGGACATTTTGCAGCAAACCTTGCGCTGTTCCTCACCTGATTAACACTATCACGTAATTTGTTGCTCTCTTATGCTCAAGAATGATGTTTCCACCCAAATTTATGATTTTTGTAAGCAGAGCTCACACCTCGGTGTGCTTCTAGAAATGATTTAGCACAGAACCATATTTAGCACTCTCCCTCTATATCGAAAAATATCTGTGTGAAATTGTGACGTACATACAGCCTTCCCTCTGGTACAAAAACGAAAAACACAGAGGGGCATATTAGCAAGGGCTTTATCGCCGCTTTAGCGGCACATTTTGCCGCTAAAGCGGCGATTTTTTTATCGCCCTATCAGCAAGATGTCGCTAACAGGTGTTAGCGACAGCTTCCAGGCGATAGCGACTGGTTTGGGTGCCGCTTTGCATGTCAGCGATATTTATCGCTAATGACATGCAAAGGAGGCATTCCCAACCTAACAGCGACTGAAAGCAGTCGCTAACATTAAAGCTCAAAGTTCAGGGTTTTAATATAAAGGAAGTAGTGGCGCTCAGCCTTATCACGTCCGTGTATATAGGTCACAATAGTAGGTATGGTGCTGACTAGGAAGGGGAGACCCTTGTAACCCCTAAACATGTGTAGGGCAACCCTACAACAAACAAAGATACCTAAGTCCTGTGCACACATACAGAATCAAACAAGATATGTAAATATCATTCAAAAGCGAATTGTACAAGATTCATGAGTGATGTCATAATTTCTTCATTCTTCAACAAAACCGCAACCAGCCGACACGTGTTTCGTCAGGGAAAAGTAATTCCTGACTCTTCAGGGCTGAAACGAGTAGTCCAGACTCTGTATGGTCCCTAAGCCGGTGATAATTCCAACCCGGTAGGGCACAAGTATATGATGAATCCAAGCATCCAAGAGTATTAGATATAAGACATCGGAATGTCAGTGATGGT
This sequence comes from Calotriton arnoldi, assembly GCA_963921515.1. Classification (NCBI taxonomy): domain Eukaryota; kingdom Metazoa; phylum Chordata; class Amphibia; order Caudata; family Salamandridae; genus Calotriton; species Calotriton arnoldi. Next base: position 2,807,449 of record CAWUFW010001451.1, read on the forward strand.
TCCAATACCAACAAGACACGATCGGAGTCCACTCTACGTTAAAAAATAGGTGACGGGTATTCAATGGTAATGAAATGAATTTGTACTTGTAAAGCACACTGCTACCCTGAGGCATCCTGGCGCTGAACGCATACCGCTGTGGAACCCTTCCTGGCTTTTCCCTGTGAAATGTCCACTCCTGGGCACCCCCAAGGTGAAGCCAGGCATCCCAGCGCTGGTGGGGCCGTTGTGGAGATTAAGCAAGCTATTGCCCAGAGTTGCAGAGTGGGACCCATGATTAGAATAGGCACCGAGGCGAGAATTATCAGGTCCGAGGAAGTTGAGCCCAAGACCCGCCGAGGCGGGAATTGAACCCTGGTCCCGGGCCAGATCTCTGCATCAGGGTCTGCCGCTCTAACCATTGAGCCACACTTCTCCACAAGGTGAGTTAAAACGACCAGTACCGCCAGTAGTGCATGAGTAAAATCAGTATCCAAAATGTATCATTGGAAGCTCGATAATTCCAAACGTATATCCGTACTCAAGTCAAATCAAGGTTCAACACGTGTGTGTGTTCACCAATTCCGTTTGCGTGTAGAGAAATATTCGCGTCCTGGCAGCACCGATTCCCTCGTCAGTCGCTAACATACCTATCGCCTATTAGCAATGCCCGCGAAGCGATAGAAAAACGCGCGCTAACCACGATTAGCGCTGGATTTTTACACCTGGTAGAAACCTGACTTACCCATTATAGTCTATGGGAGGTGGATTCTACGGTTAAGTCCCCACCTGCCTATTAGCGAGATTTTCCTTAGCGATGGGAATTTATCGCTGGAATTCTCGCATTATAGCTGGGATTCGCCGATATCGCTGGATATTTTATCGCATTAGAGATAAACGTTGCTAATAACGTGTTATCTCCGCAATAAAATCCAGCGATAGGCGGCGATAAAAAAAAAACGCGCTAAGCGCGGTTTGCGATAATTATCGCAAGTTGTTGCTAATATGCCCCAAGGACTAAATAATGAAGACACCTTTTGTTATGAGAGAGTGTGTCTATCAAAAACTGAAACGTTGCCTTACACCAGTTCAATTCAATTTAGTGTCAGTTCGACAACAGGGTTTGGGTATTTAAACACATGCTATGCTTAACTTAAGAAATCTTTTCTCTTCAAAGCAAAAGTGAAAGTCAATCGAAACCTAAAGTTCGACACTAGTCATGTCAGAAAAAGGTGTCCTAACTTTTCACTCCCTCTTAACTTCATATTTCATATTGCACCTCTCTGGCCCTCTGACATATAATTTCTTGATTTTAGGTATGCCAGATGTTACCAGTAGGTTTCAAGCATGATGATATGAAGCAGAGGTGTTATCAGGGCAGGATCTAGGATTTTTGGAACCCTTTGCAGAAGGGGAATGTGCAAGGCCCCTCTAATTTGCATTGACTTGACCCATTCAGGGCTGTCTGCATCTCAATAGATGCCCACTGCTTCTGAAGCTGCAGCCCCTCCCTCTCAGCCACCTACAAGCACCTCTTAGCAGCTCATCAAGGGCTGAAGGTGTGAGGGTTGCTTATCTCCAGAGAGGGTTAAGACTGCCAGGGAGCTAAACAGCCGGGCAATAATTCTTCCCCTTAGCCTCTGCGTGGGTGGGGGGGGAGGAAGCCTAATTGCAGGACAAAATTGAGGAATGTGCCTTCTTACAACTGGGACTGGCCCCCACCCCTGGGTTCCCCTCTCTTCACCATAACAGTGAGGCCAGGGGAGGGGGCCCCCTGAGGTTGTGCACTTGCGAGGTTGCACCTTTCATGCCATGGCCTGACTGTCTCACATTGGTGCGAGGCCCCAAGTTGGAGGGCTGACTGCGGGGGCCCTGGGCAGCGGCCCACACTGCCCATTCCCAGCGCCTGCCCTGGGTGTTATCATGCATTAAAATGGGACTCATAAAATTGACCAGACAAAGTGACATGATGTGGTTACTGGCTTTATTTTATGCACTAGTTCCTCAAAGCTATCAGCTCATCGGCTCTGTGTGGGTCACATTCACAAGTCTCTGCATTGTTTTGTAGCATTACACATACTCTTCTTGACAGCTTAATAGGCAGATACCCAAATGTACTCCTACTTCCTATCATATCTCCTGTGAATAGTCCTCAGTGCAGACAATCCGCTAAAGTAAGGACTGTGTAAGTATGCATTTGCAAAACTGACATTCTGCACAAGGAAAACATGGAGAAATCCTTTCATCCGTCGAAACTTTAAAAATGCTGGTGCAAAGGCAGAATACAGATTTCACTTTCACAAGCCGGGAGATCAATGAGAAACTTTACTGCTTTGTCGCAAACTAACTAAGGGTCACCTGTACTGCTACAGAATAAGTACTGCAAATTAGCATATACACGAAATGAGGGGCTGTGAGTGGGAGAGAGAAAAGGGTGGTTGTGTGGTCTTCCTTTTAATATAAAAATAACTGATGTTTTATTCAGTTTGATGATCAGCTGCTTTGACTAGTAACGATTCTGTACTTCACTTATTTAGCGTGAGGTGAAACTCAGTAGCTATTTTGAGTTTGGCTGTTTTTAGTGTCATCCATTTCAGTTGATCCAAAGTCTGTGTTAAAAGAAAGCACAGATTTATTTCAATGATCCAGAAGCACTGGTAATAAATACTGTAAACAGTGGTATAATCAGTAAGGGTAAAAAATGTTAGCATTTAGTTTGCCTTCTATCCTAAAGGAAGGCAAGAAAATGCAGCCAGGCGCAGGTCAATTCATGCATGGCTGAGCTGCATGCTTTATTAATGCGTACATTTAGCTATGCAACATTTAAGGCACCGTTTTTTTGTATAATGGACTACTGTATGACTGTGGCTTTGGCTGTAACGTTTGGAATTCGAATTACGAAGATTAATGACTGTTTGGAAGTAAAAATAAAGAAGAACTGGAACAGTCAACAGTCTGATTGGACTTTTGTAGCTGTGGCCACTATATTTGTGTTTTTATTTTATGTGCTGAGTTAATCCAAAACATGAATTTTAAATGGTTACATGAAGTCGATCCACACAATTGTACTTCTCTCTCCACCCCATCATGATGTGTCTTTAGCTCTTACTGGTAAAGTCTTATAGTGAACCCTGTGCTCTTCTAAATCCACATTCCATAATGTCTTGTTCCAAAGAGCACCCTTTAACTGCACCCTCCTGCCCTTTACTTTCATATCAACGTTGACCTGTCCACCTCACTTAGAAAATCCTTCAAATTTCAAACATTTCACTGCATCCTCTGAATTGACAATTTCTACTAGCCAAAATATGTTTCTGGTGTTTACTTGGCCTGCATGGAATGTACGGTAGAAACGTTAATTTCACCATTTTCTATGCACCTCAGTCCATCGGGGTATCTACCATCTTTTCAGTTCAGAGAATATTAAACGTTTTCACTCTAATTCTGTCCATGAATTTTCCACAGACGGCGGCATTTTTTTCCCTAACTACCTACCTCTATGGAAGTATTGGACCTTTTATCCCTAACCCATCCTTGAAATGTCTGACAACCAGACCATACATCAACATCTGACCTCCCGTACATCAATGTTTTTTTTCCCCAAAGCATCCATGAACCTTTCACCACCAGAATATTCATAAATGGTTTATTCCAACTGTATCTGTTAACTTGCTACCCCAATTATTCATGAGCCCAGTAGCCCTCGAGCATCTCAGATTGTTTCAAACGTAGATATTCAGCACACATTTTACCCTAAACGTTTATTAGCCAATTTTTTTTTTTTACAGAGTTTCGATTAACTTTATAGTTCTTAGTTTGTACAAAATAAATACTGGGGCTCAAAGTTTTTCTTAGCAACCTCCTACTGGTGCTCCTAAAAATGGGACTGCCAAATACCACGGCTCCCTCGTCTTGATTCCACCATCCTACACTTCTTGTTACTTGAAGCCTCTTCTTCATCCCCACTGTCTCTCTATGTCACTGTTTTCCTATGGTTTTCTTCCTCTTTTTCCTCCCTTTGCTGCCTTTCTCTCTCTTTGTTCTGGGTCTAAGCCTGATGATGAAAAAAATCCTGGTTACCAAAAAAGAGTGACTCTCACTCCACCCCCCGCCTGCAACCAACAGCACAAAAGCACTGGAATTATGTCCATACAGTATCCAGAAGACGTTATTCCGATCAACAAGTAATTTTTATTTCAAGCATACAGAATTTATTTTTTGAGCATCCATGAACGTTTTGCCCATAGAAGTATTGGGCCTTTACCCAGAGCACACATGAAACGTGTAGCTTTGAGAATTCACTTTTTTTTACCTCCACACCATTCTATCACCATTCTATAGATGGTTATCTCCAGAGCATCCTTGAACTTTTTATCCCAAGGTCATCCGCTTATCCCACGAACATCCATTGCGTTTTGATTTCTTGTGCATACAAACAAATGGTATCCCACAAGAATCCTTGAACTGTGTACCCCTCAAAGTAACTTCAAATGCTTCACAAAAATAAAACCTCAATCTTTTGTCTCTCTGTGAACCTTTCAGCCCCGAAACTGCTTGAATGTCTTTCTCTGCATATTCTCTACATATGCCCCTTCCCCCAGAATATTGTAACTTAAAGTAATCCTCAGATTTTTGAATCAATATCATCCTTTACTATTTAACTACACATTGCCGCATAATGTATTTACCCCTCACCCTCCCAGAAGTCCATACCATTTTCACCCCCAGCCCCTGTGGATGTTTCATGATACCTCTCTTTATGTCACTTTCTATTCACCACTTGTATCTCTCTGGAAATCACTTTCTCGTGAATTAAAAGAATCCCTCTCTGTTGTCATTACACACACTACACCATGTTTAGTGCCACCAGCTCTTTCTATGCTTCATGTCAAATACAAACACTAGTTATAAACCCATAACCCCCTTCAGCGTCTCTGTTGGTGTGATATTTGCCTTTACAGCAAGTTGGTTGGGTACTTCTAAAGTAAATACATTTGATATTTAAAATATAACACATGCCTACAAAGCAGCAAGTTTTCTAGTTACATCTCATATCTCCTCCTTCTACCGAGCCAAGATGCCTCCGACCATCACTCCTACCAACCTCTGATGGACAATTACGTTTAGCACCTCTCACACTTTCACATATAAATGCAATTGCAATGCAATACAGTACATAATCACACTACTGGAGTCAGTCTTACATCTTAGGTATGATCAGTCTCCGCACAACGATTTCCCTGCCTTTCACGACTTCCTCTCTTGTATCAAAGGGGAATTGCAATCACACAGCCAGCCCCCCCTATCACGATACGTAAACATGAAATGAAATTTGTACTTGTAAAGCGCACTTATACCCCCAAAGGGGTGTCACCGCTGTGGAACCCTTCCTGGCTTTTCCCTGTGAAATGTCCACTCCTGGGCACCCCCAAGGTGAAGCCAGGCATCCCAGCGCTGTTGGGGCCGTTGTGGAGATTAAGCAAGCTATTGCCCAGAGTTGCAGAGTGGGACCCATGATTAGAATAGGCACCGAGGCGAGAATTATCAGGTCCGAGGAAATTGAGCCCAAGACCCGCCGAGGCGGGAATTGAACCCTGGTCCCGGGCCAGATCTCTGCATCAGGGTCTGCCGCTCTAACCATTGAGCCACACTTCTGCCTAAACATAAGGATAGGCAGACTTTACTCAGGCCCCAAGAATTTATGTGCAGACAGAAAATGAAATTAAAAGATGTATTGGCTGCACTTTTTTCAGCAAATTCTGTTTTTTCTACACTTACACACAATCTACCATTTGTATTATGATGTACAGATTCCAAAAAGAAATCTCACACATATCGAATACAAGGTATTACAACGCTGCAAACTCAATGCAATGCGGCACGTGCCACTTTCAAAACGTTACCTGCCACCTTTCAACTGTAGATGTTTGAATTCGCTAATTAAAGAATTGAGATTTGTTCCCAGGTGGTGTTTACAGCCCTGTTTGATGGACTACGAAAGGGCTTTTGTCATCAGCAAGAAACAAACACTCTATGGGCACGATTGACAGAGCAATTTACGGTCATAACCCTACGTTTACGGCCAAGAAGAGGCCCCTTTACACCGTCAGGAATGTACAGTTTAACTGGCAGGTGTAAATGGCTTTACTACTGCCCAACTGTAAGCTGCAAAACGTTCAACTTTGCAGTAGCAAGCCTCATGCAAGTAGTGGTGGAGAGGAGTACCAAAGCATAGCTTGCCTTGAGAGGCTGTAAGCACCTACAAACTTGTGAGTGCATTGACATTCCCAAACTCCTCTCCGACCTTTTTCCATCCTGGAAATGGTTTAAGTTTTACTCCAGAAAGGAGCTGGAGTAACTTCCGTGTCAGGGTGGGAAGGGAAACGGAACAAACGCAAATTTCGTGGGGGTACAGGAAAAGGTGTTTCTTTCTACATGGGGGGGGGGGGGGGTGAATTCCCCATGAAGAAAACAAAGAAGTGAAAAAACGTGCATTTGCTATGGGTCTACATTCTCCAACGCAGGGCTATATGCTGTGTACTACTCCACTGTGGGGAAATAGCAGATGGCACATGGCAGTCCAGCACGCTTTCCAAGTGCACCACTGGGAACGGTCTGCGACTGACAAAAGTCGAGCCTTTTCAATTTGGTGCAGGCGGCGTTTATGTGTGTAGATTTATAACTGTTTGTAAATACGGATCCGTATATTTAAATGTCGTTTAAACAGAGAGGGACAAGTTACTCCTTCTCTGTCGAGAAAAAAAAATGTTCTCTACTGATGTAAAATCATGTTTAAGTTATAAGGAGTGTCCTCAAAGCAGCATATGTGTCAAGATCACACGCAGACTTTAGAAGAATTCCGTACACGCTTAATGAGGTCTGATGCCTTGGGACTTAAAGCGCCAAGAATATAACAAGGGCGTACAAAGTAAAAGCACTACACCTTAAATAACAAAATGTGTGTATGACTGTACGCACAGGCGAATTTTCTCCTATATACGTTCTATGCAATCTATTTTACTCGGGAAGATAGAAAGGACACCATTCATTAAATCACATTCCCGAGCTTCATTGCAAGACAAAATCATTCATGTCAGTGGTCCCGCTTATAGGCATGAAAGATTTTCGAAGGCTAAAAACTCTTCCGTCTTCTGAATGAAGTAAACACACTGTCCCGGCACTTTCAAATGCATTTCAATACTGGTGCCTCCGTGTTGCTATACCAGACCACCACTATCCCTCCCTCACACCCCGCGCGAATTCGCTTTAAGTCCTAGCAGAAACGCGTGCAAATGTCTCCCTGAAGTGCCGTCGTGACCCCACACAGGCAGAGTCCACACAGTATCCTTCTGTTACTGTGCGCTTCCATCACATAGGACTTCGTAGGGATCACGCACGCTAGCACTATCAATGAACCAGTCACCCCCTCCCCCAAGCACAGTCGCTGCTCGCACACGAGAGAGCTACCGTGTACTCTTCATTGAGGCAGATAAGATTCCCATGAGGACATACGTGCCCTTTGGGTTACTCGTGCCGTGCCCTCGCACAGAAAACCACAGGGTATCTCTGAGTGCACACCAGCCATGAGCTCTTCTATACCACAGCAGGCTCACTCGCCCACCTCACTCGAATTCACACTGTGATCGATTAACACCACCCCATCCTCTCTCTAAACATTCTAATGTCCTATACTTGTGTGAATATCTACCTCTGACTCTACTGTGATCTTGCGCACTCCCTGCCCTTCTTCACACAGAGGTAAAGTTACGCATCCCTCCCGTCCTCATATTCCCTCAGTTTACAATAGTTTCTTCGGAGATGTGCTACCTGCATCGATGGCTGTGGAAGCCTGAGAATGAGCGTCTAGTCCCGGCTTCCCCACATGAAAAATGGGTGATCTTGGGCAAAACTCTATCTGGTTGTGTCTCGTTACTCTTATCCACCGAAGCTTGCATAATTGTAATCTCGTTCATAGGCTCGCGTTAGGCTCTATTTAATAACAGCACGTTTACATATTTCAAGTGTTCTATGAACCATTACATCTCTGCTCGAATGACTCATCAATCTTTTGAAACGATAGTGTGCGCGATCGCCCTCGCCTCGGCCCAATATGTAAATCGTATGCATACATGCAGTACAACTTCAGTACCATGTATGCATCTCTTGCCATTCGCCACTGTGTGCCCCCTGCGTACTCTTCCCTGAGTCAGTGACGCAATCGTCCTCCAGCAGGCACACTGGCACCGTTCACCACCTTCGTGCAAACACCGTGGCACAGAGAGCACAGTATTACAGCTCAACCTTCTCGCGCAGACACAGTTACACAGGACACCACCCTCGTGCAGACACAAAATCCGGGCTTACCCCTTCGTGCTAGCACAATGACAACTCATTAACCTCATGCAGGTTCAAAGGCACAACTATGCTCGCGCATTCGCAGTGTCACAATTGACTACGCTCATGCAGACACAGTGGCACATCTCACCTTCCTCGTGCAAAGTGGTACAGGTGACCACCCTCTCGTGGACACAGTGACATGCCAAACATGCCTGTCTAGACCACGCAGAGAGAGGCCTGACCCTGTGCCCACGCGGCAGTGCTAGCCAGCATAATGTTACCACAACTTCTATTTTTTAGCACAGTTGGAACGCTCTGCTCTTCCGTGCACACCAGGAGATTCTCACCCAACCCTCACATATAAACACAGCAGCCCACATGCCCCCTCATTCCGAGGTTTTCAAGTGATGTCTTGAGGGCGAGTGTGATACATATATGAAGAATTGTGGCCGCGTACCTACAATCCCACATTAGATGCCTCATGGGTAGACGCACTGACTTTTAACGCATCAAACAGATGGCTGTGCCGCCTGACCCACAATAGGAGACTAGCCAAGGAGACTAACTCCCCACGCACCCCGGCACAGCCTCGCAAACACGCCCCCAGCAATGGCGGTCTCCAGCCCCCCAGTACTCCAATATCCTCACCAGAAAGCTCACCACCTTTTTTCAGACAGTCTCCACCTCCTCCAAGCATTGAGTTCGTTCACGTTGAAACACTGGTGTCACTCCTATGTTAAGTTATTTTCATAGCGCAGTCAGTCACCCGTGAGGGCATCACAAGAACAGCCCAAAGGCTTGCACACCCAATGGTCTCTCACTGCTCTCAGCTGGATCCTTCAGCGCTCCTAGCACAACAATAGCCACAGGGACCACACACTGAATTGGTTCACCTTCACTCACTCTCCCATCACAAACACAGTCACACGGCCCATACACACCTTGTATCACCCCTGCCACTGTGAAAGAGTCGAGTCACACAGTTACTCTCACTGGCCACGCACCTGTATTTTCTCACCCGCCCAATCCTTTAATCGGATTACCCCCACCCCCCTGCTCTTCACAGGGGTTACCCCCGGCTCAGACACTTGGATCCAGAACTGCCCGTCACTGGGATGAACCCCAGGACTGGACTTCTCCCTCCAAAGGTTCACACAGCGGGTCTCACCCCTGTAACTGCGACAGTCTCCCTCAGACCCTCCATCGGAATGGCCTTACCAGTTATTCATTTCATTGGGTTAGTCTCCCATCACAGAGATAGTCACCCCGCTCACACACCAGGTCTCACCGGGTCACTGGGTTAGTATGCCGCCTACTGAGATAGTACCAATGCTAACATACTTGCACTGATCCCTGTCACACTCCCGTCACAAACATGGTCTTACGGCACACACTCCTGATCCCCCTCCTTACTGTGACAACCTCCTATTACTGGAATAGTTCCACAGCTGATACAATTGGATGGTCCCACCACTCACTCATCGCAGGGACAGTCTCTCGTTTCACCCACCTGGTCTTATCTCTGCCACTGTGATATATCCCACCAAAAGCAGTCACAAAGCTCGCACACCTGGCTTCACTTCTGTCACTCTGGCAGTCTCACATCAGAGAAACAGTCCCAGGGCTCACAAACCGACTTCCACCCATATCACTGGGCTAGGCTGCACACACACTGTCTGACCCGACACTGATATCATCTCTCTTCACAAGCATAGTCCCACGTCCCGCCACCGTGGCAGTCTCCTATTACTGGGGCACTCCACAGTGCACACCTCGGTGGTCTCACCGCTCACTCCCTTCATCGGGAAAGGTTCCCACCGCACAGGCCTAGTCCCCTGCCTCACACATCGGTTCCCACCCCGTCTCTATTGTGTCACAGCTCTCACACCTGGTCTGAGCCGCGTCAGAGCGATAGTGGTCTCCCAACACAACCAAAGACGAAAGCTCACACACCTGGCCTCACTTCTGTCAGCGGCAGTCTCCCTTCAGAGAGTCCCACGGCCCACACAAGTCTCACCCGTCGCTGTGATAGTCTTCCATTAATGGTGTACTCCGCAGTTCACACCTGGATGGTCTCACGCTCACACACTTGGTCTGAGCCCTGTCAGAGCGACAGTAGTCTCCCTTCAGAGAGTCCAACGGCACACACAAGTCTCACCCGTCGCTGTGATAGTCTTCCATTACTGGTGTACTCCGCAGTTCACACCTGGATGGTCTCACGGTCACACACTTGGTCTGAGCCCTGTCAGAGCGACAGTAGTCTCCCATCACAACCGCAGTTCCAAGGCTCACACACACCTGGTCTCACTTCTCCCATTTTGACAGTATCTCATCAGAGGGATAGTCAGTCCCACAGTTCACACACCTGCTTACCCCTCTGGCACCCTGTCATTCTCTATCACAAGAATAGTGCCACAGCTCAGGCACCGGAATGGCCTTACCCTCAACTCCTTTAATCTGTATTGTCCTCCATCCTCAGGATAGCCCCCTCCCCGCCCCCGGCTCTTACCTTGCTCCGCAGAGCCACCAGTGCACAGGCAGGATGTGATCAGTGCAATGCCCAGGAGCCGCGCTGCTGCTGCTCCGGCGACGGCCGGGGGCTCCATGGTCCGGCTCTGCGGTCCGCTCCAGTCAGTGCTGAGCGCTCCCTCCCGCACGGCTCATAGCTCAGGACCCGATTGCCAGCTTCTTACCGGCGCCGCGCGGCCACTGGCAATCCGGCAGCGCGAGCCCCAGTGCCACGCGCTGTCAGACAGCCACCGCGCGCGCACCGCTGCCAGCACCACCATACAAGGCAAGGGGAGGCGGGGTCGAAGAAGCCTACCACAAGAAACAGCGAGGTGACTGACAGCTCACGCCACCAACCGGCAGCATCTCAGCACGTGGGTTCCAGGTTTCACTACTCCCGTTAACTATCGAAGGTCCAGAAACGGCGTATTTTCCACCAGGTGTTCAGAGCATGGAATGTATGGCAGTAATTACTAATAGTTTCCGTCGCTCAAAACTTTACAAACCCACGGCTTTACCCAAAGCAATGGGGGTACATGCAATAGAGGAAGCGATAGTACGCAAAAAATATTAAGTGTCAAGGAGCACGCTTTATGAAGTTTGTAGATAAAACAGCGTGCATCATTGGACCAGACTCACATAATTACACTTTTACACTTACCATTGGACTCAGTTTATACGAGAATTATAACTCCATTTGTTAACGGACGTCATATATGCAGATACATTTCTATACACCTTTAACAGACTCTGTATCACACATCACATCTAACCCCCACAGTGTCGAACTATCTGAACTCAGGGATTGATTCATCAGTCAATCCTACCCTTGACCTGACTCAAGTGCAAATACCCCAAAGAACTACTTCTCCAATAACAGCCAAAACGATTACACAAACAAAATCGATTTCACAAATACATCTGAAAACGAACCTCAAAATGAAAAAGAATGATGAATTACTTAAATACTTCGAATTAATTGTGCAAACATCCACCAAAAACCTTTAAAAACGGATATGCTTGCTAACCATGTTTCGCTTTCATTTAAGATAATTAATTCTTAGACGGCTGGAAAAGTTTTCAACTTCTGAAATCAAAGTGGAAGCTTTTTATCGAATGCATTTTCTTTTAAAGATGGCTCATTTTAGAAAATATAATAAACTGAACCGAGAGTGTTGTGTACATTCCACAGAAAATGCTTTAATAAATTCTACAAGGATCTTACTTTGCTGTAAAACTGCCCATAGGGAATTTTGTGACCTTCGCAGAATCCATACAGAAAGAGGGGGTCTCAAAGCCACTTTTCCCCATAGGAATTTTAAACAATGCTACAGCCATGGCTGAACGGAATTACACTAATGGTGGCAGAAAGCTGGATCTTTACACAAGAAGCGTTCTTTTTATGATTTGGTGAAAATCCATTCAGCTGTTTGAGAGAAATTATACTCCAAAATGTATTGCTCTCTAGCAGCGCAGTACTAACAAGGGATTACCCAGGGAGTATTGAGGGAGCAACAACTGAGGCATTCTGATTGGCTGGTCCTAAGGGACTGGGACCAGTCCAGCACGACTAAGGTGTGAGAAGTTGGCCTGGTATATGCTGTTCACTAATTAAAGTGGACACCTTGCACCAGAACAATTCGACTCTTATGGTAGATAGGTTTAAGACAAACTTTATAGAAAGCTATCCTAGTGGTAGCTGTGGAGAGCAGCCTTCAGGCTAAGTCTTGAAGGAATGTAAAGCAGCTTGTTTTACCACACAATCTCTTGAATCACCAAATGAAAAGACACCACACAGGTATATATATCAAATATATATGTATTTATTAATAAACACTCTCTACTAATCTCTTTATGAGATTAGAGGTCAGGAACATATGTACAAGTCAAATGTTATCAAAATAAGTTTAGCACAATCGAGTATCACAATCTTAGTTTGACTAGACCTAGGTCTAGGGCACCTAGAATCGAGGACCCTCAAGAACCACTCCAGGTAGTTGTAGGAGACCCACAGGGGACGGACGCGTTGTCCTGGCACCGGTGCGAAGTCCTGTACGAGTTCTATGCGCACAGACGCGATTGAGATTTCAATGCTAAAGGTCCCTTGCGTGTTCGAGGCGAACACATCGATCGGTCCTTGTACGAGTCGAAGGACGCGATTACAGATAGAGTTGCAGGGAGATGGACGCGCTGTGTCTAACACAGACGCGAACCTTGTGCGAGTCAGTACAATGGAGGTCTCGATGTTACAGGCCCCTGTGTGTTTGAGGCGAACACCGATCGGACTCAGTACGAGTCGAAGCGACACAGTTCTAGATAGTGTTACAAAGGAGATGGACGCGGTGTGTCTAACACAGACGCGAACCCTGTACGAGTCAGCGCAATTGTCGCACTTAGAAAATAAGAGTTTTAGGGCACTTCGAGGAAGCTACAAGCAAGTCACTTACAGGGTAAGTAGTTCTAGGGCCCACACCCACAGGAGCACCGTAGTGCTGAGTTACCTCACCCAGGGGAGCCGGGTGCATAGGTGTTCTTTGGTGTCGGGTCGCGGCGTCGCTTTCAATGGGAGCCAGTGAAGACTTGCTGCTTATGGCGACAGGAGAAGTGTCCGGAGGAATCCAAGCCTGGATTCGGAAGATGGAAGACCTGAAAGCAGAGGGGACAGTGTTCAAAGTCACTTGGCAGTGACTCGGGGCAGGAAGATGGATGCCCACCGTCGCCGCAAGATTCAGGTCGTTCGCGGGTGCCTTGACTCTTCAGCCACGAGGTCCAGGAGGCGTCAACGATGACCAGGAGCTGGATTCGGCGTGTCCCACGATGTCTGCGGCTTACTGCGGTGTCGGCAACTCGATTGGAGCCAACAACCCTTGGTAACAGCAAGTCTCGGGGAAAGTGTGAAAAGGCAATGGCGCAGACCAGCAAGGTCTGGGGGACTCACCCAGCGAGGGTAAGTCAGGGCAGGCCTGGAGCAACCAGGGGAGCCCTTTGGTTTCTTTAGAAAGTCTTCTGGGGACCCAGAAGCCGGCTGGCAAGGGATCGCAAAGACGCCTCGGGAGGATTCGCTCACAGGGGCCCACAGTCTCTCAGGACGTGGTAGGCCTCTGATCTTCGGAGGGATTCCTGCTGGAGGCTAGGACCACACGTGGTCCAAAGCACAAGTTCGTGGAACATTGTGAAGGGGTTGCACTTGACAATAGTGCACGGTACCCAGGGGTCACGGTTCCTCGTCACTCTTGGGGTCCACTGGCCTCAGCTTCGCTGGGGACTCACAATGGCCTTTGAGAAG